>CM060387.1:23980860-25436485 GCA_030545235.1 Helianthus tuberosus
AAGAATAAACTAAATAAAGAGTAAAATGCACGGATAGTCCCAGTGGTTTGGTAATTTTTTTCACCTTTAGTCTCACATTTTCAAAATTACATGTGTGCTCTCTGTGGTTTGCTCGGTTACTCGGATAGTCCCTGTAGTGGATGAACGTTAGTTTTCTCAGTTAATGGTAGTAAAATGACAAAATTACCCTTATCATTAAAAAAACAACATATTAAAAATTAAACACTCCACCCACACACTCCCTCTTCTCCACCCCACCAGCACCAGCTCCCACCTACCACCACTTCTGTCTGCATGTGTAAATTGTAAAAGAAAGGGTAACGTATGTTTCTTCTGCCGCCACATTTTCTTTTCCATCCTTAATTGTGGTTGACATCAATTGATATCATGAATTTCTAATATCTACATCTTAGTAGATGATGATGTGTGATGATTGTCGTAAGTGTCATCCAAAAACCTAATTAAACTTGATAACTAGAGTAAGTAGGGTATCGAATCCAGAGGAGTAAGTAGGGTATCGAATCCAGAGGAGTCTGGTGGAAAGTGTTATGAGTTAAGTAATGATAAACTAATTGCACAAATATAAAACTTGGTTGTTTGTTAGTTGATTAAACTAAGAATTACTAAATTGAGTTGTAAATAGTTGGAGAAAACAATGGTTCTTCCGGATTTTAGATTCAAAGCAAACTTCAATTATTTGTTCGGTTGTGACAATCACATAGATATGATTGTGTAATTCAATTAACAAGTTTTTATTATTCAAAGACTACTTACTTTGATTTCAAAACAATGAAAGGTTATCATATGAATAATCAATCGAAATTACCAACCCAAATCCCTATCAAATATATCCTAATTACTAGAACTCTCAGGAATTGAACGAATCAGAACCAAAGTTTAAATAAAATCAATCGTTACAACTAGTCAATCAAATAAAAGGATAAAAAGCATCAAATGATTAGATTACCAAGTTCAATTACAAGTTCAAACACATAAAATTAGTTCACTTACAAGAATCCTCTACCCGGAAGAAACCACTAAAGGATTAGGCGCTTATCTCAATTGATTGATCTTCAAAAGCCTGAGAAACGGTTAAAATCATATTTGCTCTCGTGGATTTGATGAGAATTATGGTAATGATGAGTGAAGAATGAGTGCCAATATGTGTTCTTGCCTCCAAAATTCGTATTATGGAAAGAATAATGAGTCTAGGGTTTAAAACCCTTTTAATCCCTTCAATAAAGTCAGCGCACGCGCCACTATAATGCTCGTCGTAGCCTACGGTCTCTAGACGGTAGGTTACGGTTCCTTTATGCTGGCACTTCCTTTGCAACCGTAGGTTATGCTGGTCAACCATATGCTACGTTTTGGACCTGCTGGAATTACTTTGGCCAAGATCACTAAACTGTAGGTTGCGGTATGCGGACCGTAGCTTACGTCGCAACTTGCATCCTCCTTTTGTTGCTTTCATTCAACTTTCATAAAATTACTCTTAGGCCCCTGGACTTCATCCTTTCTCGTTTCTTGCACAGTTAAGCCATCTTTTGCCCCGAATAGTATAATATG
Organism: Helianthus tuberosus; assembly: GCA_030545235.1. NCBI lineage: Eukaryota > Viridiplantae > Streptophyta > Magnoliopsida > Asterales > Asteraceae > Helianthus > Helianthus tuberosus. The sequence continues at coordinate 23,982,427 of CM060387.1, forward strand.
TCTTGATTTCCATCCAGGGTTGTTCCACTCCATATCCATCCACTCTAACTTCAACGAATTAAGTGTTTAACATGCAAAATCACAATCTCTCGTAGTCATCACATTCAAAGCATATAAACACTTAAACGGCAATAAAACATGTAAGATAGGAACATTAACGCTCGGGTTTCACCCACTCCATCACATTCCCACACTTAACCTTGCTTGTCCTCAAGCAACCGTCACAAACATTACTCACCATATTAACAAATCACTTTCAAATCCCTTACCGAATTCACAATTTAAGATCCAAGTCATACCCGTCCCATAGACTAACACAATCGAGATTGAGAATCTGACAGTTAGATAATACATCTTTGAAGCAATTGTAAGACTTGCCTAACTAAAACCAACATGCATATGTACCTGAACCGGTGGCTCACTTTTTCTAAGTAATGGGGAAGAGGACCAAAACATGCCACGGAAAGACTCTACTAAGACAAATATCTACACACATGTCACACGCCCCTCACAATAAGCACTCCTCTCGGCTTTATCTAGACTAGCGTGTAATGTGCTAGTGTATATATATATAGGAACAGGATCAGGAGAAAACACCTCAAAGTGTGAAAACGGTAAGAACGATTCTCAGCCACAAGATCTTAGTGGTTTGTGGCTGAGATTGATGCAGTGGCATTTTTGTAAATACTAGGGGACTTGTAACTACCAGGAGGGGTAAAATATGCAAATCACATGCCATTTCCCCCGATCATATTTAAACGCCAATAACTTTTTATACGCGATTATTTTAAAAAAAATCACACCACAAAATTCAGTCGTTTTTTAATCTTTCCAACGAGTATACTATTGATATACTTTTCGAAAAAATGAACTGGGTTTTTATAGCGTTTTTCAGAACTGTGTGTTTTATGGCGTTTTAGACTAGGTATTTTCATGTCGTTTTTCTAAACTAGGTGTTTTTATGGCGTTTTAACTAGGTATTTTCATGACGTTTTTTTTTCTAAACTGAGTGTTTTATGGCGTTTTCAATTGATTTTTTTATGGCGTGTTTCTGAACTGGGTGTTTTATAGTGTTTTTAACTTAGTATTTTCATGGCGTTTTTCAGAACTGGGTGTTTTATGGCGTTTTCAACTGGGTATTTTTCATGGCGTTTTTCTGAATTTGGTGTTTTTATGGCGTTTTATTTGAACACCCCAGTTCATGTGAGTGGACTTTTTGACAATATTACCCTTAGTGTAAGTTTAGCATCAATGCCACATGTCAACACCAAAATCATTCTCACTGTTCTCACACTTTTCACCGTTTTCCCTAAATCATATATAAATATATCGCTCAAAACCAAATATGATACTCTCCAATCATAAGCTTGTATAGCAATCACACCTCCACTGTAACAAATAACATAGAACATATCAAAAGGACTTCTGGGTTTTGGGTAAAGGTAAGGAAATGTTTTTGGATTTTTATAATTATATGGCTAACAAAGACGTACCAAACCATGACAACTTTATTCACACTAACTACTAACACTTTGGGTTATTTTCGACCCACTTTTACAATACGAACATAACAATAATTTTTCTTTTTCTTTTTCTTTTTCTTTCTTTTCTCTTTTTTTCTTTTTTTTTTCTTTTCCATTTTTCATAACACACTTCTCATTCATGGTTGGTAATTCAAACGAGTCACATGAGGTGTAACAAACGAAAGGTATAAGGCTCAACATGGGTAACTAAGGTGGGTTAGATAAACAATCAATGGATAAAACTATGAACGGATCCTAACGCTTTTATCATCTATGTGCATACGCTAAACCACAGTCTCAGCATGTATCAAACCACAGAAGTTCTAACACAAAGCAACATACGACCTACTCTCAGCAAATGAACATTTATTGAAATTCAACCAACAATTCTAGTAGGCTCAAACATCTCACAGAATTAAAGGAATACGGGTTACCGACATGTAGCATGTGTAATTCCTAAAGCATGTTACCCTTAGTTAGGCATCTCTTTTCAACTATTCTCTAAACCTTGTTAGAAATACTCTCATGAAACTTAAAGAGACAACCATGACTATGGATCTAGATTAGCTTAATATCAGCAAGAAACATTTTAGTAATTGAAAATTTTGGTTTTGGTGTAGTTCAAGCATACTTCAGACAAAAAAAAATTTCAAAATTTTCATTTTTCTCACTTTTTACAACCGCTTTCAATCATTCAAGCGTTTTCAATCTCTAATCGCTTACGGGTTACCACATCCCCACACTTGGGATACATTGTCCCCAATGTATGGTGCTTTTTATTAACCTAACCCGAGTACCACCAAATATCAACCCATGAGCAACACATAACCCAACCAACCAACCAACAAAACAATTAAACATTCCCACACAAAAGAGTTACAACACCAAAAAAAAAGTGTCTAAATAAACGACAGTACAAGGGATCAAGCACGTGGACCTGACCAAGTGTACAACAGGATCAGTGAGTGCTCATCTGTATGACGGACCCGGTGGGTGACCGTAATACCCTCCAAGGTGCTCATAGAACGCACTCATGTCGAAAATATCCGCCAGCCCACCTGCTGCTGGCTCTCCATGCTGTGACGACTGCTGCTGTTGCTGGGACGGGTACTCGTACGGCGGTGACTGGTAGGGGTAGGAGCTTTGATAATGTGGTGCCGTGTACTCCGAGGGAACCCTACTTGCAGTGTCGGATGCTTGCCATGCATGGCTGATATAGAGGCTCGCTGCTGTAATCCACGTATGGTGGATTTTCTACATACGGTACACCCAGGTAATAATCCTGGTGCCTCCTCCATTGATTCTCGTTATATGCCCGAATGTTTAATTCCATTTCCTAATTCAAATGGCGCATCCGGTCAAGTCGGGTAGTGTATTCCATCAACTCCCGATGTTGGCGCTCTCTCTCTGCATCCTGCCACGAGCCCTGATCATAAATAGACCTCTAAAAGGTCTCCCAGTCTGCATATTCTGGTGGCCGACTACTTTCCACTCTTTCTTGCATTTTGTCGTCAAACACACCCCATGAATAACTGGCCTGTCCCGGTTCTACAGTAGGTCCACTTGAACTCTCACCACTGACTAACCCAGCTTCCCTCTTTTGCCTTATCTATTCCTCATCACTCAAATCTAGATCATGCATCTCCCTCCGCCTTGGTGCTTCTTTACCCCATTGAAGCACCTTTACCTTCGCTTTATCTCCAAACTTAACCTTATGCCACAACTTCGTCTTCCCGTTTGTTTACCGCTCACTCTTACAAACATCCGCAACTGAAAACATCGTGTGCGGTTTGTTGTAAGAATATTCACCCGACAGTATTGCCCCGTGCTTTTCCAGCAGGGCGCTTAGCAGTCGCACGTGTGGAATCAGTTTCTTATTTTTTTGATTCTGGGCCTGCCACACGTGCATGATTACCATCTGCCTAAATGAAAGATGCAACTGCCCGGTCATAAGTGCATACAGCACCGGAAGCTCCCATTTCCTCACTGCAATTTGCTCACCCAGCTTAGGTGCCACATTGGTGATTATAAAGTTGAGCAGTAAGCTAACAATCAGCTTAAGGTTATCTCGATTCATTACCAACCCCTTCTCTAGCATGAACAACTCAGAGAGCATTGTATTATCCTCCACTAGCTTCTCCGTATGCAAATAATAGTCATTCGAATCCGCAATCCGGTAAAAACTGTCGGCTTTCGAATCAAATTTAGCCAATTGTCTCAAAGTAGCTGGAGACAATGGGACCGACTTATTATTCATTGTACCGGTTAAAGTGGTGGTCCTTGGGGGGTTGTTCCCATCATTCTTCATCAGTGTGCTCATCCATTCCATCACACTTTTTATGCAAAATTCTCCACTCGTATTACCTTTGAAACTAACCACAGCTTCCCAACCAAGTGTTGTGAACTTCTCGAAGAAACCCAATGCTTTAAAATCTGAGCCCAAAACTACATTCTTAAAACACATGTTCTCTTTAATGGAGTGGCCATCCCGTATTTTCTCGTAACGCTGGCATTTTACTTATGGGCCCCTTTTCCCATACGACTTTCCTTAGGGCATCAGCCATGGTGTCCAACCTTTCCAGGTGATGGTCTTCTTAAGCAGCTTCCATCTGTGCATCTCGTATCTCAATACCTGTTGTTTTTCACTTTTTGGACGTGTCCCGAGCAGATGGAGCTTCAACAACCTTTTCTTTTCTAGGTCTCCTTTCTCTGACCATCCTGCATTCAAGAGCCAACAACACAAAACAACTCAGTTCAATTTCAACCCGAATAAACAATCGAAACAAACAAGTGTGTAATCCCATGGCCCTTCCCACACTTGTTCTATGCTATGGCTACCCGCTTATTGAATGTCCACTTTCAAAAATAATCAACAATTGTTTGAAACAAAGCATCAATACTCACAAATATCAATTAGTGCACTTCATTGTTTAAAAATTAGATTTTTCAATCTTTCATGACATATTCACAAGCATACTTCATCATTTACTAGCAACATCATTCGTTCAAACAAGTGTTCACATCTCATACTCTCTAAATTTATATTTGAGAGATAATTGCATAATAATATCTTAGTAAACACTCATAAAGCCAAAATCATAACTACACAAGTATCTACCAACATATATCAAGCAATTACACCTTACCTTCAACATTTATGAACAATTTTGAGGTCAAAATGATACCTTTTCAGCTAAAAAAGCTTAGATAACACTTAAATTGAAGTTGTTTGAAAGTTTGGATGAAAAGCCCCGAAATTGAAAATTAGGGTTCTTCAAGCTCACGTCAGATTTCTCAAAAACCTTGGATTTCTATGGAAAACCGAAGCAAGATTCATGTTAACCTCAAAAAATTAAGCGAGTTGGGCTCTTGAACGGGTTGATTTGGTTGAGGGACGAAGAAATTAGGGAATGAGATGGCTATGGAGATTTTTGAGTTCTTAAGAAGAGAAGATGATGATAAGTTGAATTTGTGGTGAGGAGGAGGGTTAAGTCTGACCTAAATTTGGGTGTTTGGTAACTGGGTTGAATTTAAATCGGGTTTAGAAGTATATGGGTCATGAACTTACCTAATCCGGACCCCTCGTTCGCTGCTTCAGTCCAACCGTAGCCTACGGTTTAAAGGTGTTGTGAAAACCAGTTAAGGCGGACCATAGCCTATGGCCAATATCCGTAGGTTATGGTTTGGACATTTCTTTTGCGACAGACCCTCTGGATCATAGCTTACGGTTACACAACTTCGGTTTTGGTTCACCCCCCTTTAAAAATTCGTGTCCTCCTCGACACTCAAGCTAGTCCTCAGACACACCTGGGCTTCTTCAACTTCCCCACACTTGCTCAATGCTACGGGTGTACTTCCAGGAATCCTTCAAACCATTAAAACAAAACAAATGGAAATAAACAAAGATAAAACGAACTATGTACCAAAATCCGGGTTGCCTACACGTAGCGCTAAATTTTAGTCTTCAGCCGGACTTCTCGTGACCCTTAGTCGGTCGTATAATCTGGTGAGCTTGGAAGGAAGCTCACTTATCTGTGGATTTCGTGTTAAGATCATCACCGTCCAAATACGGCTTCAATCGGTCTCCATTCACCACTTACCGCTTCTGATCTTTCATATCTTCAATCTCCACATCTCCAAATTTTCCCACACATAGGATCACAAATGGACCCATCCACTTTCTTTTCACCTTTCCTAGAAACAATTTAAGACGTGAATTGAATAACCATACATTTTGGCCCACTGCGAAGACTTGAAGCCTCAACTTCGCATTATGCACTACTTTCATCTTGTCTTTATATGTAGTTGCAGTATCATATGCCTCGTTGCGTAAATCCTCAAGCTCACATAACTTCAATTGCCAGTGTGCACCTGCATCAGTTTAATCTTTATTAACCTGTTTAACTGTCCAAAGTGCACGGTGTGTGATTTCCATTAGCAAATAACAGCCTTTACCATACACCAATTTGTATAGTGTAGTTCCAATATGTGTTTTAAATGCGGCGCAATATGCCCACAAGGCGTCATCCAGCTTGGTTAACCAATCATGCGGTCAGTTCGCATGGTTTTTTGCAAAATCTATTTTATCTGTCTATTTTACACTTCAACCTGTCCACTAGTCTGTGGATGATATGGTGTTGCTATTCAGTGGTCCATGCCATACCGTTTGAGAAGTTTGCCAAATTGAAAGTTTTTGAAATGGGATCCCCCATCACTTATGATCGATCACACGGGGAATTCCAAACTCTGAAAATATATTTGATTGGACAAACTTACACATAACAGAGTGGTCATTCGTCCTAGTGGCAATTGTTTCAACCCACTTTGAAACAAAGTCAACTGCCACCAGGATATACTTGTTACCACACGAATTGGGGAACGGGCCCATAAAATCAATGCCCCATACATCAAAAATGTCTACAACCAAAATTAGCTGCATGGGCATCTCGTTCCTCTTCGAAATCCCCCCATCTTTTGACAATTAACACAATGTCTAGTAAACTCGAAAGCATCTTTAAATAAAGTGGGCTAATAAAGGCCATATTCAAGAATTCAGTGACCCGTCTTTTGACCACTAAAATGGCCACCGCATGCAAATGAGTGGGGGTGTTGTAACACTTCCAAGAACTCCATCTCTGGGACACATCTTCTGATGATCTGTAACACCTCGAAAATTTATGTCCAATAATGTATCGACACGTGTCATGAGCTTTAAACATGTGAAAGATCACTTATGAAGGACTAAAGTTGACAAACAAAGAAAGTATGTAAATAAAAGGGTTCAAAGTGTCAACAATGGATAAATGTACCTTTAAATAACCCTACATGATGTTTATACCTGTAAACGAATGAATCATGGATCATACGAAGCTAATTGTGGAAGAAAGTGAGAGATTACAAACTACAAGGGTTAAATGTGTCAACATGTTTAAAGTATACCTCTGAAGGACCTTTTAGCAAACCCGAAGCTTTGTAATGGTTAATTATGCTCACTAGAGTAAGTGATAAAAATTTCACAAGGTTTCGATAAAGTATGAGAAAGTTATGACAATATTCGTATACGAGGGGTTAAAAACGTCAACGTTGAAATTTAAGGCCTTACGAGTGATCACAAAGATAACCGAGGACTTAACAAAGTTTGGTTAAGTCTTGAAGCCCTTAAAAATCAAGTTAGAGGGTTGAAAATGCAAGAAAAATAGTTAAAACCACGTTTGAAAGGACCAGGGGCTGAAATGTAAATACTTGAAACTTGTTTGGCTGGTTCTGGAGAGCCAGGCGGCCCGCGTAATACTTCTTAAGTGTCTACGCGGCCCTCGTGAGCATGCCAGCGACAGAAAACTCCTGGCAGCTGCCAGTTCAGGTATGTAACCGACTTAAGGGCCTGTAAAATGATACCAGGGGCTGTGCAAATGGATTTCCATGCACTAGGGACAGTTGTGATGATCTGAATCCATGCATAGAGTTGCTTGGCATGATCTAGTTGAATCAAATTCAATATATAAGGAGCTCTTTAGTTGCAACACTTCACACATTCACTTGCAAACTTTCACAAGCTTATTTCTGGAGCTCTCTGGTCAGCAACCAAGTTTTCTTAGGCTTCCTATTCAGGCATAGGACCTTTGTAAGTGTCCTTAACCTTCCTTAATTCAGTTTTGCTTAGTTAATTAGCTTAAAGTCAGACCGTCGTAATTAGAGTTTGACTTCGTGATTAATTAAAATTTGTCCAGTCAAATCTCGAATTGAAAGTACCTTTGAGTTGGTAATTATGTGGGTAATAAACCCTTAAAAGGGCACCCTCTGATTCCCACTCTAACTAGGTTAATTGTCTGGTCAAAGTTAATCTTAAAAAGTCAACAGAAAGCTTATTTTCAAATAAACGCATAATTAACGTTGTAGAACCCATGCAACCTATTTTATCACTAATATAACTTGGTAATTAAAGTAAGAACATGTCTAAACATGTTCAACCCGACAATTTTCAGTTTAGGCTCAGTTCGGAACCGAAAGTCGCATAATTTGACTTCTGCTTTGACTTTCAGTTCTGACCTGTTTGAGAATAGTTTAGAAATTCCTTAGAGCCTTATTTGGACCAGGTTACATGTTAGTATAACCCTCTGTGATTATACAACTTGGTTCATTAGTTATCCGATTCATATGCATGTTTTCGTTAAATGCTTAAATGTTGACTATTATGCCCATACAACCTTAAAACGTGATTTTTATAAATGTAAATGAATAGAAACCTTAGTTACTGATTTATAAACTTGTCCCTAAAATTTGACATCAGTTTGAGGTCTAGATTAGGAGTTATGCTCATTAGCGTAAATGAAAAGCTTTTATTAATTAAACGGCGTAATTAACATAAAGCCTATCTAAACCCAATTTTTGATACCAAAATATTTACCCACTGATGTAATATAACATTTTGGGATTTTTGGAGATTTTTATTTATTTTTAGGCTGAGCATAACATAGGGTTCTAAGCTTGATTCAGTTATTGTCGGTTTTGCCCTTTTAGGCTATAAAATGAGTTTTACAAATCCTTTTGATACCAAACCTTTTTCTACTGATCTAATATGATAAGTAAAATATTTTAAGACTTCTGGAATAATAAAAATATCAGCTTTTCTTTAAAAACCCGGAAATCGCTTAAAACTGCCTTTTTACGCGTTTTTAACGCATAGCATGTATTAAAACTATTTTAAACATATAAGGTTTGATGCCTACTGATATTTTTAGTAAATTTTTATATTTTAAAAGTAAGAAAAAGTTTTTAAACTCAGATTTCCAGTTTTGACCTTTTAGGCTTAAGTGAAATTACCAAAATGCCCATACGGTGCATAGTTTAGTTATAAAAGATAAATTTCACATATATACAATACCCTACTGTTATGACTTATAAAAATAAATATTTTTACTGATTATATCAGACCTTTAACTCAGATTATTATTTAAACTCTTTTATAACCTTTAAAATGACCAAAATACCCCTACGGGGCGTAATTTGAGTTTAAATCCATTTTGGGCATAATAAAAGATATCTTAGAGATTTCATAACATATTCAAAGCATATTAACTTAGGAAACCTGTATATGACTCATATGGTTACCCGTTATGCATTTTTCGCGTTCGGTTCGGTTTATGTAACTGGTTTGCATAAATTGACCGAAACGGGTCAAACCTTATCATTTTTGTCTCAAAATTCAGAATGTGTTTAGTTTACCCATATTATACAAGTCTTCAAACTTTTCGGGTCTAAATATCATTCTATTCCGGTCTTCGCTTAATCGTGCGTTTGAACCGTATCTTCTTTTAAAACTAACCGTCTAAGTTTAGGCTTAATTAAAGACCCGTTAGGAATCTAATAGGTTATTAAAAACCTTTGTTCCAGAATAGGAGACCCGGTAAAAGCTACGTGCACTTGCTATTTGTGATTATTACCTGCAAAGGTAAATACTTTTAACTTATTTTCCCTTATACGGGCTTGGGGTACGGTATATAAAATACCGCTTGGTCAGGTATTGAATTTTTAATCGTATGAAGGTTAAATCATTGAGATAACCCGTTTAAATTGTTTTGTTTGCTTAAAACCTTTGGGGGGTTAATGACCATGTCCCGGATATCCTTGGTATCATTTTAAGAAATGGCCACGACCTAAGCACGGGGTGTAGGCGTACACCCGACAGTGCATATATAAATAGTAAGGTATAACCGCCGGTTACGGGAATAACTCGCCGCGGGACTATATCATGTGGTGTGTCTATTAATCTTTAACCCGGTGTCAATCCGGGCTACTGAACGTATAACGAACATGTAATTCTTTTACAAGTTTATATATAAATAATTATCCCAAGTTATAAAATATTTTGTGCCTTGTGCATTCAAATAAATTTTCTAAACCTTTTCAAAATGAGTCAGTTAATTGTATTTACCTGTGTAAACTGACGTATTTTCCCAAAAAGGCTAAGTGCAGGTACTACTCGAAATAGGCTGTCCTCTCTTTAGCATCAATAAGAGTCTCGCAAGCTTGGATGCATTTTAAATCTGATGAACTATGTTTCCTTTTTATTTGATCCGCCTGTGGATCTTTTTCAACTATTTTGTAATACTTGATATTACAATTTATTCGGTTGAAATAAATCTATCTTTTGCTTCCGCTGTTCATTTAAAATTGTGTTGTTTGACTACGATGGTATCAACTACGTCATGATACTCCCCACCGGGCCCACCGGTAATACGTGGAAATATCGGGGTGTGACATGATCTGATCTGGATTCATTACCTCTTTTATCTTCGACAACATACTTTTTAACACTATAGGTGGTTGTGCCTGTAGTTGTTGTGTGACTCTATCCATTTCCTCCTGAAGATTACAATCGTCTTGATTAATTTTTTCTGTCGAAAAATCAAGTTTTGTCCAGAATTTGTCTATCGCGACAAGAGGAATTTTGCAATCTGTATTTCAAAAACCATAGTTAAAACATGAAGTATAGTGATGATTATATATTGTATGGTTCGTAGTATATGAAAAAAATTATATACAAATTATAATGTTATTATTTATTTACAGAAAAAAACCTATATGTATGTAATATATATTATAGTTGTTATATTACCTGTACTTTCCCACCACTCCATCTGACAAGCACATGGCAACCAACAAACTATAAAAAGCTAGTGGTCACCGTCAACACAACCACCGTCAAACTCACCAACGTCCAACCCTAACCCCGTCAAACACCACCACTGGCCAAAATTACCAAAAAAAAAAAACGAAAAGAAACAAAGGGCAGATGAAGATGTTACTAACCTCTTGTGAAAATCCGGAGCATATAGCTTGATACGAGAGAGGGAGAGTATACGAGAGGGAATTTGTGTGGGTTTTTTTTTTTTTTGGTGTTTGGTGTGTGTGTGTTTGAATTTTTTTGATCTATTTCCCCCCTTTAGTGAAAATGAAAAGGTGTTTGTTTTGTATACTACGCTCATTGACCTATACGCTGCATATAGAGTGTCCACTAGGGGAGGTGTATTGGGCAATGAGCATTGTATAGGTGCTGGTATACGCGTCTTATTACCCTATACGCTGCGTATAGTGCATTTTTGTAAAAAAAAAAAATACTTGTGATGTAAATAAGGGTTTTTATATTATAAAACTAACTAATTAACATTTTTTTATAAAAAAATGTTGCGTACACTATATTTGAAAGATAATATAATCTAAATAACAAATTTGCCTAACACGTAATACTACAATTAAACAATTTTAAGTGTTACAACAAAAACCTATGATAAGTTAATAAATTATCTTCGTTAACTTCTATTACTACCTAGTAACGCTCTACCCTTTGTAATATGAGTGATGTACATTGTCTCACATTCCAGAGCTTCTATACTTCGGTATATACTCCAAAGTCCATTTGGTACTGTCATTAGGCAATCATCCGTTAACTTAACCATGATGAAATTGTCGCTTTCCACATAAGCAATCGATAAAACGGAATGGTTCGGGTAAACCTTCGGACCATCGAACATGGGGAAGTAAGTTTGACAAACACCATTGCTTAAATGTTGAACAATCACACCAAATTTTGAGCCACCAACAATCCTGTGTAGGGCAACAATATCCAGCATGCCTTGGTTGCAAGTTCCACATTCAACCAATTTATTGATCGATACACTGCATTGTAACATCCCGGATCGAAAGAGTCGAGTATAGGCCACAACCGCTCTTTGTTAATGAACATCTCATCGAGTAGCTGTTGGCGGACCCACTTCCACTCATTCTGCCCCAACCCCAAACCCATAGCTACGTATCGAAACCCACAGTTACTGTCCGGCTGGGCATCTTCGATATGTGTTATGTATCTCCGATACATAGATGGAAGCCAATCGTTAAAATGATCGATCATGTTTTTGTACCATTAATTGGTAAATACATAGAGGAAAATGTGAGATAAACCCAAGCGGGTCAAGATGGGTTAAAATCACTTAATTAAGTAAAAAAACTCAAATAATTTTAAACAGATGGATGACCATCCAGATCGATCCATATTAAAAAAATGTAATAAAAAACTAAAATAAATAAAAAAATCAACAACAAAATGTAAAAAATAAATAAAAAATCTAAAAAATAAAATATAAAAAAATTCAAAATCAATGAAATTCTAAAAAATTAAAAAATCAAAAACTTGTTAAAAAATCAAAAGATTCTAAAAAAGTCAAAAAAAATTCTAAAAAATCAAAATAATTAAAAAAATATTAGAAAAAAACTTCCAAAAAATTAAAAAATTCTAAAAATAAAAAGAACAATAAATTCTAAAAAAATCAAAATATTCTAAAAAGTCAAAAAAATCTAAAAAATTAAAAAATTAAAAAATTTCTAAACAATCAAAAAAATGAAATTCAAGATAATTAAAAAAAATCTAAAAATTGAAAAAAATCTAAAAAAATTCAAAAAATTCAAAACATTCAAAAAAAATTAAAATATTAAAAAATTAAAAAAATCTAAAAAATCAAAAAAATCAAAATAATTCAAAAAATTCTAACAGACCAAAAGAATAAAAATATCAAACAATTCTAAAAATATAAAAAATCAAAATAATTAAAAAATCGAAATAAGTCAAAACAATCTCAAAAATAAGAAAAAAAATCAAAAAATTCTAAAAATTCTAAAAAAATAAAAAAATATATATAAAAAATTCAAAATAATTCCAAAAAATTCCAAAAAATCAAAAATTATAACAAATAAAAAATTCAAAAAGAATTCTAAAAATATGTATGTATGTATGTATGTTTGTATATATGTATGTATGTATGTATGTATGTATGTATGTATGTATGTATGTATGTATGTATGTATGTATGTATGTATGTATGTATGTATGTATGTATGTATGTATGTATGTACGTATGTATGTACCCAACCATTTTGCCACCCAAATATGTATGTATGTATGTATGTATGTATGTATGTATGTATGTATGTATGTATGTATGTATGTATGTACGTATGTACATGTCCCCCGCCAACAGTGGAAAGTCTTCATCTAGATTCGGAATTGTATTTTTTGCTTTATTTTTCTTTGAACGACTACGTCGCACAACTGGCTTTTGAGTGTCCTCGTTCCTCTGTGATTGGGTTTGTTTCTCTTTACGTCTCGCAAACTCCTCATTCTTTTCTTGTTTTGCCTTTGTAGTTGGGCGGCCTTGGGTATCTTGTTGTACCTCAAGCGGTTGATGGTCAGTCATACTTGGATTCACCACCAATTTTATCTTCGACAACATACTTTTTACACTTTAGGTGGTTGCGCCTGTAGTTGTTGTCACACCCCGATATTTCCATGTATTACCGGTGGGCCCGGTGGGGAGTATCGTGATGTAGTTGATATCATCATAGTCAAACAATCACAGTTTAATGCAAAGTGGAAGTCTAAAGTAAAATATTACAAACCGAATGAGAGTAACATAAATTATTACATAACGGTTATAAAGTGGATCCACAGGCGGATCAAAACAAAAGAGATATTGTTCATCAGATTTAAAGTGATAAAAGCTTGCAAGACTTTTTATTTATTCACTTAGGAGTTCCAGCCCATTTCGCTTAGTACCTGCACTAAACCTTTTTGGAAAATACGTCAGTTTTCACTGGTAAATACAATTAACCGACTCTTTTGAAAAGCGTTTATAAAATTGATTTAAATGCACAAGGCACAAATATTCTTTTATAACTTGGAATAATTATTTAAAAATAATCTTGTAAAAGAATTATATGTTTATTATACGTTCAGTAGCCCGGGTTAAATACCGGGTTAAAGGTTAATAGACACACCACATAATATAACCCACGGCGAGTTATTCTCGAACAAGCAGGTATATCATTTCACATACGCACCGGCAGGTGTATGCCTACACCCCGTGCTTAAGTCGTGGCCATTTCAATGAATGAGCCGATGATATCCAAGACATGGTCATTAACCCCCCCCCCCCAAAGGCTTAAAACTAACAAAACAGATTAAACGGGTTATCTCAATGATTTAACCTTCATATGATTAAAAATTCAATACCCGACCAAGTGGTATTTTATATACCGTACCCCAAGCCCGTATAAGGGAAAATAAGTTAAAAGTATTTACCTGAGCAAAAATATAAGTTTATTCCCAGTCGTAAATCAATCAAGCAAGTACAGATAGCTTTTACCGGGCTCCTAATCTGGAACAAAGGTTTTTAATAACCTATTAGATTCCTAACGGGTCTTACTTAAGTTTAAACTTAGACCGGTTAGTTTTTAAAGAAAGGTTTACGGTTCAAAACGCAAGATTAAGCGAAGACCGGATTAGAATGTGGTTTAGACCCGACAAGTATGAAGACTTGTATAATATGGGTAAACTAAACACATTCTGGATTTTGAGGTAAAAATGATAAGGTTTGACCCGTTTCGGTTAATTTATGTAAACTAGTTACATAAACCTTACCGAATGCGTATGATGCGTAACGGGTAACCAAATGACTCATGAACAGGTTCCACTAGTTAATATGCTTTAAATATGTTGTGCCATCAGTAGGATACCTTCCATTATGCACAAAACGAATTTAAAATCAATTTAAGCCCCGTAAGGGTATTTTGGTCATTTTAAAGATTATAAAAGAGGTTAAATGACAATCTGAGGTTCTGGTCTAAAATGATCAGTAAAAATATTTATTATAGTAGGTTATATCAGTAAGATATTGCATATATGTGAAATTTATTATTTATGGCGAAACTATGCACCGAAAGGGCATTTTGGTCATTTCACATAAGCTTTAAGGGTCAAATTTGGAAATCTGATTTCAAAACTTTTACTTACTGTTAAAGTATGAAAATTTACTTATAATATCAGTAGGTAATGGGTCTTAAATGTTAAATATAGTTTTAACCCATACTATGTATTTAAAATGCGTAAAAAGTCGGTTTTAGGCGATTTTCAGGTTATATAAGGAAAGCTGAGATTTTTCTCAGTCTAGAAGGTTTAAAATATTTTATTTAACATATGAAATCAGTAGGATAATATTTGGTATCAAAATGTTATGTAAAACTCATTTTATCCAAGAAAAGGGCAATTTCGTCAATACCGAATTTACTTTAAAACTCTATAATATAATCAGTTTAAAATTCAATAAAATTTTCCAAAAATACCTAAATATTATATTACATCAGTGGGTAAAAGGTTTGGTGTCAAAATTTGGGTTTAAATAGGTTTTATGCCAAAAGTGACGTTTAATTAATAAAAAGGCTTCAATTTACGATATCGAGCATAACTCCTAATTTAGACCACAAACTGATGTCAAATTATGAAGACATGTTTATAAATAATAAATAAAGGTTTTTGTCCTCTCACATTTTAAAAAATCTCGTTTTAATATCAAAAGGGCTTTATGGTCAACATTTAAGCAATTAACGGAAACATGCAAATGAATCGGATTACAAAGGAACCATATTGTATAATCTCAGAGGGTTATACTAACACGCAATATGATCCTAATGGAACCCTAAGGCATATCTAAACTAAGCTAAATCGGGTCAGAACTGAAAGTCAAAGCAAAAGTCTACTTTTGCGACTTTCGGTTCCGAACCGAGCCTAAACTCAGAATTGTCGGGTTGAACATGCCTAGACATGTTCTTACATTATTTACCAAATTATTTTAGTGTTAAAACATGTTCCATAACTCCTACATTATCAGTTATGAATTATTTGCAAAAATAGCTTCTGTTGAGTTTTTAATATTAAATTTGACCCGACAATTGACCAAGTTAGAGTGGAAATCAGTAGGTGCCCACTCATAGCCACTTTCAATTCGAATAATGGTTGGACCATTAGTGATTAATCACTAAGTCAAAGCTTAATTACGACGGCTTTGACTTTTGGTCATTAGAGTAATAAAACTTGAACTAGAGAGGCTAAGAATGCTTACAAGGACTCTTAGCGCGAATTAGGGGCTGAGGAAAACTTGCTTGTACTCCAGAAAGCTCCAGAGAGAGTGTTGTGAATAATTTTGTGAATGAGCAAAAGAACTAGCAAACAAGAGGGCCTTATATAGGATTTTAAACTTCACAATATCATTCCACACAAGCCTACAACTGATTCCTGATGATTCCAGGTGTCCCTATGCATGAAATATTGTTGGCTCGGTCCTTGGAATCGAAAACAAGGCATGCAAAGGCGGTGCAACAGGCTGACCTGCAGCTGTGTAGAGAATTCTGCATCTGACACTCTTACACGGCCCGCGTAAGAGTTGTTCCAATGTCTACGCGGCCCGCGTAAAGGGCTACATCCGGTAAACAGTTTGTTGACTTTGCAGTTTTGGTCCCTGGTCCATATAAACTTTATATAACTTTCATTTATTGCATTTTGGACCCCCATAGTTAACTTTTAAGGACTTTGGGTCATTAACTAACTCCGTTAAGCTCCCGGTTAGTTGTACGGTCACCCGAAAAGCCTTGAATTTCAATTTTGACGCTTTTGACCCTTATTTCTTGGAATTAACACTTTGATTATTTATGTGCGTCGAGACTTCATGAAATTAATATCCGAAATTCATGGAAGTATAGGGAAGTATTACAAAGTCTCGGAAATGTTTAAAAGGTCATTCAGAGGTACTTTTAAACATGTTGACACTTTTAACCCTTATGCTTTGTAAACCTTTCAATTTAAGCACAAACGACTTTCTAAGTTCGATAATTTATTCATTAAAGAATACGAACATCGTGTGAGGTCAATCAGAGGCACAAGTTAGGCATGTTGACACTTTGGATCCCTTTATTCATATATTTACATTGTTTGACAATTTTAGTCCCTCCAAATCAATCTATTACACGTTTAAAGTCCGTGACACGTGTCTTTATTACATTGGTCGTGATTTTACGAGGTGCTACAGGTGTGTGTGACTCTGTCCATTTCCACCTGAAGATTACAATCGTCATGATTAAGTTTTTCTGTCGAAAAATCAAGTTTTGTCCAGAATTTGTCTATCACGACAAGAGGAATTTTGCAATCTATATTTCAAAAATCATAGTTAAAACATAAAGTATATTGATGATTATATATTGTACGGTTCGAAGTATATGAATAAAATTATATACAAATTATAATGTTATTATTCATTTATAGAAAAAAACCTATATGTATGTAATATATATTATAGTTGTTATATTACTTGTACTTTCCCACCACTCCATTTGACAAGCACATGGAAACCCACAAACCGTAAAAAGCTGGTCACCACAACCCCCCTGCTGCCCGTAATGCACGTAGCTTTTTCCTCTCGACAAGCAACAACTCTAAGGCTTTTTTGGAAACATTACCGATTAGGTTATCAAAAAACGGTATTTTGTGGTCCCCCATTTGCACAGACTTACTCTCCTGAAAACTATGCTTTGTTTTTATGTGTTGTGACTCTACAACTTTGTCAACAAGCCATACAAGTATACAGAGCGAGTTGTTTGGCACTTTAATGTATCACTTAAACTTAGTATGTTGGCTTTCAACTCTGTTGGTAGTATGTTGACCAAAGTTGGATTGTGTTAGTCGAAGCTAAAACAAACCTTTCTTTATACTCTTTCAGCCAGACATTATCCAAATATTCCAAACTTCTTGAAGAAAACTAGGTATATTGATTTGTAATGTTTGTATGTATATATGTATGGATGAATGTATGTAAACTAATATAATATGTACTTGATCGACCGTCGTCAGTCAGTCGCGTGTAAAGCCGCTCAAAGTTATAATTGTATAACGTCGGAGTGGGAGACTACACAGTCGAGACCAAGAAAGCTCGAATAATTTACAGTCTTCATTCGTAAATTTTGCCCCACATTGTTTTAGAATATTCTGTGAGATGTGCCACCTACATAGAAATTGGATGCTTGTGGGAATACTTTACCGCAAGCATTCATCAAAGCTTGATCCCTATCTGTTTCTATCACATGTGGCTCCATACTATCTACCAACAATTCTTTGAGCCTCTCCAGGATCCATACGAAGTTATATTGTTTTTCTTTAGAGACAAACGCATGAGCCACACAAAACGACTTGTGTGTTGTAACAACTCTCATCAAAAAGTACTATTTATTACTTTAATTTAACCAATAGGAAACCTTAATTGAGAAACCCAAGTGATTCTGCACAAACCCTAAAATTTTCAGAACAATCGGAATCAGGATCCCTAAAACTCAGGGGGGGTAAACCCTATTTACGATTATCCTAAAAATCTCGTTGTCAAAAATAGAATTTACAAAACAGTCGAGTCAGCAGAACTAGTCCCAACCGTGGCTACCCTATAACCTATTTTCAACCCTTACGGACCGTAACAATTTAAGTCTTACGGTCCGTAAGCACCCTTACGCACCATAACAATTTGAGGCTTACGGTCCGTAAGCAAAGTGAAATTTTAACTATAAATAGCAGACATTGGCAATCGAATTTTGGTGTTCAAACGACGTAAAACTTCGCTGCATGTACTGAGATACGTTCTGTTTACACAAATTAACACACACGGTTCACTAATCGACGCCGCAATCAGGGTAATAACTCGATCGCTGATACGATTCAATGTCCGATCGATTAAACTATCCAATGGATGTTTAAGTGCTGCCCACATTAGGGTTTATGCTTTGTCATTCGTCGTTAAATCGATGGATGTTTAAGTATCGCACTTTGTCATTCGTTGTGAAGGTTTTAATCTCGTGAGTTATCGTAAATGCTGTATTAAGTTACTAACCAAATTGTGTGCCTGTTATTAAATTAGGTTATCAAGGCTAATCAGTAGAATAAGCTCTGTTAAAACTGCAATGTGAGTCATTCTCTTTTTATCGAATTACTTTACAAAAGCATGTTTATTTTCAAAGATTATAATTACAGTGATTAAGTATATGTAGTCACCAAATTACAGCCGGTATGTGGGGTATTGTGCACATTACTGTTTTTATCAATTTAGGTGGGCGTACCTAATTAATGATACTCGTTACTATTGGGTGAACGGACTCAATAGTAATATGACCACGGTCACCGAAACGAGTCGATGACAAATACTGTGGGTAGTTGGTTGAAATAAACATTGTAATCTCTCTTAATACTGTGAATTATAATAAATGAGTCGTTTTTAGTAAATAGAATGATTCACTCAGTATTTCCCGCTGACAAAACCTTTTTAAAACATGTTTCAGGTGATCTGTTGTGATCCAGGAAAAGTGCCGTGAAACACTATCAGCTTAAGGAAGTGGCTCAGTATAAAATAATGAAACATGTTTTGTAAAATAAAAGATTTCCTAGTGAAATCTCAAGATTGTAAATTACCGGGTTTTTATCCCGAATTGTGAAATAAAATAATCGGGAAATATTTCAGTTTTAAAAAAGATCCTGAAGAAACTTCCGCTGTTAATTAAATACCACGGGATTTCTGTCCTGCGGCTCCTGAAACGGGTCAAACCGGGTCGGGGGCCGTGACAGAAATAAGGTGGTATCAGAGCCACTGATCTAAGCCTATTAAGTATTTAGAAATACTTAATTTTACTGATTGCCAATTTTGTGATTATGTGTTTTATTAACTGATTATTTGTTAATTACAGTATGGGTAAACAAAAGTTGTCAAACATCTATCTTAAACTAGATAGGTCAACCAACGAGAAGGGAAGTTCATCCCAAACAAAACCTTATGTAATTCCTGAAGAAGGAATATTTGTCCGTAAGGCACATTACGAGGAACCACTTTCTCCTAATAAAAGAAGTTTGATTATTAGGAAAAGTCAGGAGGAAATAAGGAAAAACCGAGAGAAGAAAGTTAAACAAGAAAACCAGGATTTAATCAATAAATCACCTTGGGAGGACAAATTAGATGAGAAATGGGCAAATCTTTATATGCTAGCCACAGTAGCAGAAAATGCAAATCTCTAAATACTCAAAAGTTTTAGCACTTTTATTTCTCAGAAACCTTATTTAGTAAATAAATAAGTTACAGTAAATCGTAGTATAATTTACTTGTCAGTTGTTTCATGTATGCAATAATATTTATGGGTTATCTATAAAATTTTATTATTTTAACATTTGGTATGTATTTTGCATATATGCTAAACAGCATGAATGAGATATCTGAAGGTTTAGAAAATCTTAACCTCTATCCCGTTAAGATAGAAGTTTCCAAAGAATTCACCGGTTACTTCGCTGATAAAGAAGAACCCATGGAATTTCAATCCAAACCACTGGCAAAACCTAAACCCAAGAAAAGAAGCAGATTTGTGGGCTGGAGGCGAGTACGAAGGAAAAAGCCAGCAACAAGAAAGGTTACCAAAACTGAAGATCCAAAAGACAAAGGAAAAGGGGTAGAAATCGAGGAAAATGTTAATCAAGTAGAAATAGAAGCTGAGAAAAGTTTTAAGCAAACAGAAATAGAAGTCGGAGAAAGTTCTAGACAGAAACAGAAAATGACTCCTTGGGAAGTTTTAGATCATCAATTAGTAATGAGTGACCTCATCGGACCTGCCGATGGAAACCTTGAAGCAGCTAATCCAAATCTTATATTTACTGAGGAAGATCTTTTTAGTTACCCACGAGAAGCTCCAATCCCAATCAATCTGGAACCTGCTATTCTAGATCCTATTGTCCAACCTCAACCACTACCAGTAGAATTAGATGAATGGTGGACAACTGATTGGCAATACCAAAATCTTTTAAATAACCCTGATACATTTTTCCCACAAGTTGACCCAGAACCTCCACTATACCCAACTATGAGCCCGGAGAATCTGACTGAACTTCGTCTTTGGGGCGAAGAGTTAATTGATACAGGAAATAGGATTAGGGATATTGGAGAAAGGGTTACTTGGAAGTATGATGAAAGGGAGCGTCGTTTTTAAGAAATTAGCTGACCAGATAATGAGAGTTTGCAGGAATATATGTGAATAAATAATCACAATAACTAATATGTGTAATAACTTAACAATAAAACGTTGTATGATAATCGTGTGTACGAGGCATAATATAATATATAAAAATGAAACTTGTGAAATCAATAAATTTTGATTATACATGTTAATGTGATTATGTGCAAACTGTTTTATTATATTTATATGTATACTAATTATTTACATAAAATTTATTATCAGATGTCAAACATTGGTAATGAACCAGTAAATGAGGTTAATCAGTCTGAGCAACATCCAGGAGATCAATATATGACTCGGCAAGATATTGAAAACATTGTTGCTCAAGGGATAGCCAATGCTATTCCAGCATTCGTTGCTGCTATAAAGAATCCAATCGAACCGCAACAAATTGTCCCTAGTAAACGTATTACTGAAGATAACTTCAGTAATAGTGTAAACGGAGGCAATAATAATGTTAATCATAATGGGGAACCACATCAAGCTCCATTACCCAAGAAAATGAAAACCGCAACGCCTGGTTGCACTTTCAAAGAATTCCTTGCTTGTAAACCCACTGAATTTGCAGGCAATGAAGGAGCAACTGCATCACTGCGTTGGTTAGAGAAAACCGAAGCAGTCATTGCAATAAGTAAATGTGCTAAAGATGATCAGGTCATGTACGCATCAAATCTCTTCAAGGAAGGAGCACTCGAATGGTGGAACACTGTGTTACAATCAAATGGAAATATAATAGCTTATGCTATGACTTGGGAAGAATTTAAGGGTTTTGTAGAAAGAAAATTTTGTCCCGAATATGAAAAGGAACAAATGACAAATAAGTTCCTAAATCATCGGATGACGGGTGTAGATTGTCGCGGTTATACTTCGACATTCTTTGAATATGCTAGAGTGGTACCAACACTGGCTTCGCCAGAACCGGTACTCATTTCTCGCTACATTTGGGGATTGATTAGTGAAATCCGTAACATCGTTAAAGCTGCGAGACCTCGCACTATTGACGATGCTGTGGAATTAGCTAATACCCTAACCGATGAACTGGTACGCACCCAGGATGAAAACAGAAAGAAAGAATTGGCTCAGAAAATTACCCAAGGATTTCGTACGGGTAATAATAACAACTTCAACAGAAGAGGAACGGGAAAATCTTCAACTATGCCATTCTGTAGGAATTGCAAAAAGAAACATTATGGAAGATGTAATATAACCTGCAATTTTTGCAAAGTTGTAGGACATCGGGAAGAGAACTGCAGGAAGAAATCCACAATTTGTTACAATTGTGGAGAAACAGGACATTTCAAAACAGAATGTCCTAAATTAATCAAACCAGCAGACAACAAAACCAAGGCGACCGACGGAAATATTAAGAAAAATGCTAGGGCATTCCAGCTGACCACTCAAGAAGCAGAACTCATCCCAGATGTGATAGCGGGTACGTTCTTAGTTCACAACATTTACGCCAAAGTATTATTTGACTCTGGTGCAAACCAAAGTTTTATAAATACTTCATTCTGCCAAGCTCTTAATTTACCTTTAACCAATATTAGGCAGATTTTTACAGTTGAAACGGCAGACGGAAATTCAGTTAAAATAGATAAAGTTTTGCAAGAAGAAAACATAGAACTTTTAGGACATAAATTCTCTGCAAAACTATTGCCGATGAATTTAGCTGAATTTGATGTTGTATTAGGAATGGATTGGTTAATAGCCAACCATGCTAAAATCCTGTGTGATCAGAATTCCATAGAAATTCAATCACCCACCGGAGAAGTGATTAGGATTACAGGAGATAAACCACGTAAGCCCATGAAGTTCATATCAGTAATGAAAGTTGCTAATTATGAACGAAAACAAGGAATAGTATATATGATTTCAGTAATCATTAGTACTAAGGGTAAAGAACTTAAGGAAATTCCTGTAGTCTCAGAATATCCAGATATATTCCCAGAAGATTTACCGGGATTACCTCCGGATAGGGAAGTAGAATTTAGGATTCATCTAATTCCAGGAACTACACCGATAGCCAAGGCACCTTATTGGTTAGCACCCACAGAAATGTTAGAACTGAAAAAACAATTAGATGAATTACTAAGTAAAGGATTCATACAACCTAGTTCATCCCCGTGGGGAGCACCTGTGTTGTTTGTTAAGAAAAAGGATGGTTCAATGAGAATGTGTATCGATTATAGAGAATTGAATAAGGTTACAATTAAGAATCGATATCCATTACCTAGGATTGATGATCTATTTGATCAACTTCAGGGGGCTAGATATTTTTTAAGATAAATTTACGCTCCGGATATCATCAATTGAAGGTACAAGAAGAAGACATAGCTAAAACTGCTTTCAGAACTAGGTATGGTCATTATGAGTTTACAGTCATGCCCTTTGGGTTAACGAATGCACCTGCTGCATTCATGGACATGATGAATAGAATCTGTAAACCATATTTGGATAAATTTGTAATTGTTTTCATAGACGATATACTTATTTATTCCAAAAGTCAGACAGAACATTGTGAACACCTTTATGCACTCTTAACTTTGTTAAGAAAAGAAAAGCTTTATGCCAAATTTTCCAAATGTGAATTTTGGTTGCAAGAAGTGCAATTCTTAGGACACATGGTGAATCACGAAGGTATTCACGTAGATCCTGCTAAGATAGAGGCAATTACCAAATGGAAGGTTCCACAAACAGCAATGGAAATTAGAAGTTTTATAGGTTTAGCTGGGTATTATAGACGGTTTATTAAGGATTTTTCCAAGATAGCTGTTCCATTAACTAAGCTGACCTGTAAAGCCATTAAGTTCGAATGGGGACCTAAGCAAGAAGAAGCCTTGAGAATATTGAAGCAGAAATTAACAAATGCACCAATCTTAGCCTTACTAGAAGGAACTGAAGATTTTGAGGTATATTGTGATGCTTCAAAACTAGGATATGGATGTGTGCTTATGCAACGCAAAAAGGTGATTGCATATGCTTCAACGCAATTGAAAAAGCACGAAGAAAATTATGCGACTCATGATTTAGAATTAGGAGCCGTAATTTTTTCCCTTAAGATTTGGAGACATTATCTTTACGGAAGTAAATTTACTGTCTACACAGACCACAAAAGTTTAAAATATATATTTGGGCAAAAAGAGTTAAACATGAGGCAAAGGAGATGGATGGAAATCCTAAGTGACTACGACTGTGATATTCAGTATCACGAAGGAAAGGCAAATGTAGTTGCAGATGCCTTAAGTCGTAAGTATTATGAGAAACAATGACGAGTTCGTGCTCTCAGATTAAATCTACAAATAGATTTAATGGAACAATTGAAGAATATTCAAACTACAGCAATCAAGGATGATGCTGAAGGAATGAAAGGACGAATCAAGGAATTGGAACAAGGAGTAGATGGAATTTGGAGATTCCACAAAAGTAGAATTTGGGTACCTAAGTAGGGAGACTTAAGACCTAAGATTTTAGAAGTAGCTCATAAATCTAGGTATACTATGCACCCAGGAAACAATAAGATGTACCAAGATTTAAGAAAGAACTTTTGGTGGATAGGAATGAAAAAGGATATAGCACAATATGTTTCTAAATGTCTCACTTGTTCACAAGTTAAGGCAGAACATCAGAAACCTTCAGGGTTACTACAACAATTAGAAATGCCAGTATGGAAATGGGAACTTATAATAATGGATTTTGTTACTAAGTTACCCAAAACCAGAAAAGGTAATGATGCGATTTGGGTAATTATGGATCGATTAACCAAATCAGCTCACTTTTTACCTATGAAAGAAACCTTTAGCATGGAAAGACTGGCTAAATTGTATGTAGATGAAGTCGTATCTTTACATGGAGTTCCACTCTCCATTGTTTCGGATAGGGATAGTCGTTTTACTTCTCATTTCTGGAAAAGTTTCCAGCAAGCTATGGGAACTCGACTAAATCTGAGCACTGCATATCATCCCCAAACAGACGGACAAAGTGAAAGGACGATCCAAACTCTAGAAGACATGCTCCGAGCATGTGTAATAGATTTTGGTGGAAACTGGGATGATCATTTACCATTAATTGAATTCTCCTATAACAATAGCTATCATTCAAGCATCGAAACTGCCCCATTTGAAGCACTGTATGGAAGAAAGTGCAGAACTCCAGTCTGTTAGGCAGAAATAGGAGAAAGTCAGTTATCAGGACCGGAGATTGTGCAAGAGACAACTGATAAGATCACACAAATTAAGGAAAGATTGAAGACGGCTAGAGATCGCCAGAAGAGTTATGCAGACAATAGATGCAAGCCACTTGAATTCCAAGTTGGAGACAAAGTACTGTTGAAAGTTTCTCCTTGGAAAGGAGTAGTTAGATTCGGAAAGAAAGGAAAGCTAAGTCCAAGGTACGAAGGACCATTTTCAGTGATCCAACGTATAGGACCAGTCGCTTATCGTTTACGACTACCAGAAGAATTAGCAGGAGTACATGATGTATTTCATGTATCCAATCTCAAGAAATGCTTATCAGATGAATCAATGGTAGTACCTCTTCGAGATATAGAAGTAAACGAAAAGCTGAAATTTGTTGAGAAACCTCTTCAAATTGAGGATCGAAAGATCAAGTTTCTCAAACACAAACGACTAGTTTTAGTCAAAGTCAGATAGGATTCAAAGAGAGGAGCTGAATACACTTGGGAGCTGGAATCAGAAATGAAGCGAAAGTATCCTCATTTATTCCGGTAAATCTCGAGGACGAGATTTTTCTTAAGGTGGGGAGAATGTAACAACTCTCATCAAAAAGTACTATTTATTACTTTAATTTAACCAATAGGAAACCTTAATTGAGAAACCCAAGTGATTCTGCACAAACCCTAAAATTTTCAGAACAATCGGAATCAGGATCAGGACCCCTAAAACTCAGGGGGGGGGGGGTAAACCCTATTTACGATTATCCTAAAAATCTCATTGTCAAAAATAGAATTTACAAAACAGTCGAGTCAGCAGAGCTAGTCCCAACCGTGGCTACCCTATAACCTATTTTCAACCCTTACGGACCGTAACAATTTAAGTCTTACGGTCCGTAAGCACCCTTACGCACCGTAACAATTTGAGGCTTACGGTCCGTAAGCAAAGTGAAATTTTAACTATAAATAGCAGACATTGGCAATCGAATTTTGGTGTTCAAACGACGTAAAACTTCGCTGCATGTACTGAGATACGTTCTGTTTACACAAATTAACACACACGGTTCACTAATCGACGCCGCAATCAGGGTAATAACTCGATCGCTGATACGAT
Organism: Helianthus tuberosus; assembly: GCA_030545235.1. Taxonomy (NCBI): domain Eukaryota; kingdom Viridiplantae; phylum Streptophyta; class Magnoliopsida; order Asterales; family Asteraceae; genus Helianthus; species Helianthus tuberosus. Next base: position 24,008,642 of record CM060387.1, read on the forward strand.
TCAATGTCCGATCGATTAAACTATCCAATGGATGTTTAAGTGCTGCCCACATTAGGGTTTATGCTTTGTCATTCGTCGTTAAATCGATGGATGTTTAAGTATCGCACTTTGTCATTCGTTGTGAAGGTTTTAATCTCGTGAGTTATCGTAAATGCTGTATTAAGTTACTAACCAAATTGTGTGCCTGTTATTAAATTAGGTTATCAAGGCTAATCAGTAGAATAAGCTCTGTTAAAACTGCAATGTGAGTCATTCTCTTTTTATCGAATTACTTTACAAAAGCATGTTTATTTTCAAAGATTATAATTACAGTGATTAAGTATATGTAGTCACCAAATTACAGCCGGTATGTGGGGTATTGTGCACATTACTGTTTTTATCAATTTAGGTGGGCGTACCTAATTAATGATACTCGTTACTATTGGGTGAACAGACTCAATAGTAATATGACCACAGTCACCGAAACGAGTCGATGACAAATACTGTGGGTAGTTGGTTGAAATAAACACTGTAATCTCTCTTAATACTGTGAATTATAATAAATGAGTCGTTTTTAGTAAATAGAATGATTCACTCAGTATTTCCCACTGACAAAACCTTTTTAAAACATGTTTCAGGTGATCTGTTGTGATCCAGGAAAAGTGCCGTGAAGCACTATCAGCTTAAGGAAGTGGCTCAGTATAAAATAATGAAACATGTTTTGTAAAATAAAAGATTTCCTAGTGAAATCTCAAGATTGTAAATTACCGGGTTTTTATCCCGAATTGTGAAATAAAATAATCGGGAAATATTTCAGTTTTAAAAAAGATCCTGAAGAAACTTCCGCTGTTAATTAAATACCACGGGATTTCTGTCCCGCGGCTCCTAAAACGGGTCAAACCGGGTCGGGGGCCGTGACATGTGTCGATGTTACACCCACAACTTGAATAAACAGAAGCCTATCCTCATTCGTTTTGTAGGTAGTATCAATCATCAACACATGTGGGAATGCACGCCACATGTTGTACGAGTACCAATGAATTAAAAAAACCTCCTCGACCACATTTGTGGAAGGATTCACCCTGGTGAAATAAACGTGCATTTCTTCTTGCAACATGTTCTCCAGTATCTGCATTGGAGTTTGATCACCATACATTTTGAGTTTAATCTTTTTTATCATGTTTTGTATGTCTTGTAGAATGCACACGTTGTGTGGGTTTTGTTTTCTTATTGTTAAATATATATTTGTAGGCTCCATGTTTTGCAGATAAAGTCTCTCCACTAGTGATTCTTCGTCCGGGGTTCGCCTTCTAGCAAATGAGGTTAATCAGTCTGAGCAACATCCAGGAGATCAATATATGACTCGGCAAGATATTGAAAACATTGTTGCTCAAGGGATAGCCAATGCTATTCCAGCATTCGTTGCTGCTATAAAGAATCCAATCGAACCGCAACAAATTGTCCCTAGTAGACGTATTACTGAAGATAACTTCAGTAATAGTGTAAACGGAGGCAATAATAATGTTAATCATAATGGGGAACCACATCAAGCTCCATTACCCAAGAAAATGAAAACCGCAACGCCTGGTTGCACTTTCAAAGAATTCCTTGCTTGTAAACCCACTGAATTTGCAGGCAATGAAGGAGCAACTGCATCACTGCGTTGGTTAGAGAAAACCGAAGCAGTCATTGCAATAAGTAAATGTGCTAAAGATGATCAGGTCATGTACGCATCAAATCTCTTCAAGGAAGGAGCACTCGAATGGTGGAACACTGTGTTACAATCAAATGGAAAAATAATAGCTTATGCTATGACTTGGGAAGAATTTAAGGGTTTTGTAGAAAGAAAATTTTGTCCCGAATATGAAAAGGAACAAATGACAAATAAGTTCCTAAATCATTGGATGACGGGTGTAGATTGTCGCGGTTATACTTCGACATTCTTTGAATATGCTAGAGTGGTACCAACACTGGCTTCGCCAGAACCGGTACTCATTTCTCGCTACATTTGGGGATTGATTAGTGAAATCCGTAACATCGTTAAAGCTGCGAGACCTCGCACTATTGACGATGCTGTGGAATTAGCTAATACCCTAACCGATGAACTGGTATGCACCCAAGATGAAAACAGAAAGAAAGAATTGGCTCAGAAAATTACCCAAGGATTTCGTACGGGTAATAATAACAACTTCAACAGAAGAGGAACGGGAAAATCTTCAACTATGCTATTCTGCAGGAATTGCAAAAAGAAACATTATGGAAGATGTAATATAACCTGCAATTTTTGCAAAGTTGTAGGACATCGGGAAGAGAACTGCAGGAAGAAATCCACAATTTGTTACAATTGTGGAGAAACAGGACATTTCAAAACAGAATGTCCTAAATTAATCAAACCAGCAGACAACAAAACCAAGGCGACCGACGGAAATATTAAGAAAAATGCTAGGGCATTCCAGCTGACCACTCAAGAAGCAGAACTCATCCCAGATGTGATAGCGGGTACGTTCTTAGTTCACAACATTTACGCCAAAGTATTATTTAACTCTGGTGCAAACCAAAGTTTTAAAAATACTTCATTCTGCCAAGCTCTTAATTTACCTTTAACCAATATTAGGCAGATTTTTACAGTTGAAACGGCAGACGGAAATTCAGTTAAAATAGATAAAGTTTTGCAAGAAGAAAACATAGAACTTTTAGGACATAAATTCTCTGCAAAACTATTGCCGATGAATTTAGCTGAATTTGATGTTGTATTAGGAATGGATTGGTTAATAGCCAACCATGCTAAAATCCTGTGTGATCAGAATTCCATAGAAATTCAATCACCCACCGGAGAAGTGATTAGGATTACAGGAGATAAACCACGTAAGCCCATGAAGTTCATATCAGTAATGAAAGTTGCTAATTATGAACGAAAACAAGGAATAGTATATATGATTTCAGTAATCATTAGTACTAAGGGTAAAGAACTTAAGGAAATTCCTGTAGTCTCAGAATATCCAGATATATTCCCAGAAGATTTACCGGGATTACCTCCGGATAGGGAAGTAGAATTTAGGATTCATCTAATTCCAGGAACTACACCGATAGCCAAGGCACCTTATCGGTTAGCACCCACAGAAATGTTAGAACTGAAAAAACAATTAGATGAATTACTAAGTAAAGGATTCATACAACCTAGTTCATCCCCGTGGGGAGCACCTGTGTTGTTTGTTAAGAAAAAGGATGGTTCAATGAGAATGTGTATCGATTATAGAGAATTGAATAAGGTTACAATTAAGAATCGATATCCATTACCTAGGATTGATGATCTATTTGATCAACTTCAGGGGGCTAGATATTTTTCTAAGATAGATTTACGCTCCGGATATCATCAATTGAAGGTACAAGAAGAAGACATACCTAAAACTGCTTTCAGAACTAGGTATGGTCATTATGAGTTTACAGTCATGCCCTTTGGGTTAACGAATGCACCTGCTGCATTCATGGACATGATGAATAGAATCTGTAAACCATATTTGGATAAATTTGTAATTGTTTTCATAGACGATATACTTATTTATTCCAAAAGTCAGACAGAACATTGTGAACACCTTCATGCACTCTTAACTTTGTTAAGAAAAGAAAAGCTTTATGCCAAATTTTCCAAATGTGAATTTTGGTTGCAAGAAGTGCAATTCTTAGGACACATGGTGAATCACGAAGGTATTCACGTAGATCCTGCTAAGATAGAGGCAATTACCAAATGGAAGGTTCCACAAACAGCAATGGAAATTAGAAGTTTTATAGGTTTAGCTGGGTATTATAGACGGTTTATTAAGGATTTTTCCAAGATAGCTGTTCCATTAACTAAGCTGACCTGTAAAGCCATTAAGTTCGAATGGGGACCTAAGCAAGAAGAAGCCTTTAGAATATTGAAGCAGAAATTAACAAATGCACCAATCTTAGCCTTACCAGAAGGAACTGAAGATTTTGAGGAATATTGTGATGCTTCAAAACTAGGATATGGATGTGTGTTTATGCAACGCAAAAAGGTGAATGCATATGCTTCAAGGCAATTGAAAAAGCACGAAGAAAATTATACGACTCATGATTTAGAATTAGGAGCCGTAATTTTTGCCCTTAAGATTTGGAGACATTATCTTTACGGAAGTAAATTTACTGTCTACACAGACCACAAAAGTTTAAAATATATATTTGGGCAAAAAGAGTTAAACATGAGGCAAAGGAGATGGATGGAAATCCTAAGTGACTACGACTGTGATATTCAGTATCACGAAGGAAAGGCAAATGTAGTTGCAGATGCCTTAAGTCGTAAGTATTATGAGAAACAACGACGAGTTCGTGCTCTCAGATTAAATCTACAAATAGATTTAATGGAACAATTGAAGAATATTCAAACTACAGCAATCAAGGATGATGCTGAAGGAATGAAAGGACGAATCAAGGAATTGGAACAAGGAGTAGATGGAATTTGGAGATTCCACAAAAGTAGAATTTGGGTACCTAAGTAGGGAGACTTAAGACCTAAGATTTTAGAAGAAGCTCATAAATCTAGGTATACTATGCACCCAGGAAACAATAAGATGTACCAAGATTTAAGAAAGAACTTTTGGTAGATAGGAATGAAAAAGGATATAGCACAATATGTTTCTAAATGTCTCACTTATTCACAAGTTAAGGCAGAACATCAGAAACCTTCAGGGTTACTACAACAATTAGAAATGCCAGTATGGAAATGGGAACTTATAACAATGGATTTTGTTACTAAGTTACCCAAAACCAGAAAAGGTAATGATGCGATTTGGGTAATTGTGGATCGATTAACCAAATCAGCTCACTTTTTACCTATGAAAGAAACCTTTAGCATGGAAAGACCGGCTAAATTGTATGTAGATGAAGTCGTATCTTTACATGGAGTTCCACTCTCCATTGTTTCGGATAGGGATAGTCGTTTTACTTCTCATTTCTGGAAAAGTTTCCAGCAAGCTATGGGAACTCGACTAAATCTGAGCACTGCATATCATCCCCAAACAGACGGACAAAGTGAAAGGACGATCCAAACTCTAGAAGACATGCTCCGAGCATGTGTAATAGATTTTGGTGGAAACTGGGATGATCATTTACCATTAATTGAATTCTCCTATAACAATAGCTATCATTCAAGCATCGAAACTGCCCCATTTGAAGCACTGTATGGAAGAAAGTGCAGAACTCCAGTCTGTTGGGCAGAAATAGGAGAAAGTCAGTTATCAGGACCGGAGATTGTGCAAGAGACAACTGATAAGATCACACAAATTAAGGAAAGATTGAAGACGGCTAGAGATCGCCAGAAGAGTTATGCAGACAATAGATGCAAGCCACTTGAATTCCAAGTTGGAGACAAAGTACTATTGAAAGTTTCTCCTTGGAAAGGAGTAGTTAGATTCGGAAAGAAAGGAAAGCTAAGTCCAAGGTACGTAGGACCATTTTCAGTGATCCAACGTATAGGACCAGTCGCTTATCGTTTACGACTACCAGAAGAATTAGCAGGAGTACATGATGTATTTCATGTATCCAATCTCAAGAAATGCTTATCAGATGAATCAATGGTAGTACCTCTTCGAGATATAGAAGTAAATGAAAAGCTGAAATTTGTTGAGAAACCTCTTCAAATTGAGGATCGAAAGATCAAGTTTCTCAAACACAAACGACTAGTTTTAGTCAAAGTCAGATGGGATTCAAAGAGAGGAGCTGAATACACTTGGGAGCTGGAATCAGAAATGAAGCGAAAGTATCCTCATTTATTCCGGTAAATCTCGAGGACGAGATTTTTCTTAAGGTGGGGAGAATGTAACAACTCTCATCAAAAAGTACTATTTATTACTTTAATTTAACCAATAGGAAACCTTAATTGAGAAACCCAAGTGATTCTGCACAAACCCTAAAATTTTCAGAACAATCGGAATCAGGATTAGGACCCCTAAAACTCAGGGGGGGTAAACCCTATTTACGATTATCCTAAAAATCTCATTGTCAAAAATAGAATTTACAAAACAGTCGAGTCAGCAGAGCTAGTCCCAACCGTGGCTACCCTATAACCTATTTTCAACCCTTACGGACCGTAACAATTTAAGTCTTACGGTCCGTAAGCACCCTTACGCACCGTAACAATTTAAGGCTTACGGTCCGTAAGCAAAGTGAAATTTTAACTATAAATAGCAGACTTTGGCAATCGAATTTTGGTGTTCAAACGACGTAAAACTTCGCTGCATGTACTGAGATACGTTCTGTTTACACAAATTAACACACACGGTTCACTAATCGACGCCGCAATCAGGGTAATAACTCGATCGCTGATACGATTCAATGTCCGATCGATTAAACTATCCAATGGATGTTTAAGTGCTGCCCACATTAGGGTTTATGCTTTGTCATTCGTCGTTAAATCGATGGATGTTTAAGTATCGCACTTTGTCATTCGTTGTGAAGGTTTTAATCTCGTGAGTTATCGTAAATGCTGTATTAAGTTACTAACCAAATTGTGTGCATGTTATTAAATTAGGTTATCAAGGCTAATCGGTAGAATAAGCTCTGTTAAAACTGTAATGTGAGTCATTCTCTTTTTATCGAATTACTTTACAAAAGCATGTTTATTTTCAAAGATTATAATTACAGTGATTAAGTATATGTAGTCACCAAATTACAGCCGGTATGTGGGGTATTGTGCACATTACTGTTTTTATCAATTTAGGTGGGCGTACCTAATTAATGATACTCGTTACTATTGGGTGAACAGACTCAATAGTAATATGACCACAGTCACCGAAACGAGTCGATGACAAATACTGTGGGTAGTTGGTTGAAATAAACATTGTAATCTCTCTTAATACTGTGAATTATAATAAATGAGTCGTTTTTAGTAAATAGAATGATTCACTCAGTATTTCCCACTGACAAAACCTTTTTAAAACATGTTTCAGGTGATCTGTTGTGATCCAGGAAAAGTGCCGTGAAGCACTATCAGCTTAAGGAAGTGGCTCAGTATAAAATAATGAAACATGTTTTGTAAAATAAAAGATTTCCTAGTGAAATCTCAAGATTGTAAATTACCGGGTTTTTATCCCGAATTGTGAAATAAAATAATCGGGAAATATTTCAGTTTTAAAAAAGATCCTGAAGAAACTTCCGCTGTTAATTAAATACCACGGGATTTCTGTCCCGCGGCTCCTGAAACGGGTCAAACCGGGTCGGGGGCCGTGACATGTGTCGATGTCACACCCACAACTTGAATAAACAGAAGCCTATCCTCATTCGTTTTGTAGGTAGTATCAATTATCAACACATGTGGGAATGCACGCCACATGTTGTACGAGTACCAATGAATTAAAAAAACTCCTCGACCACATTTGTGGAAGGATTCACCCTGGTGAAATAAACGTGCATTTCTTCTTGCAACATGTTCTCCAGTATCTGCATTGGAGTTTGATCACCATACATTTTGAGTTTAATCTTTTTTATCATGTTTTGTATGTCTTGTAGAATGCACACGTTGTGTGGGTTTTGTTTTCTTATTGTTAAATATATATTTGTAGGCTCCATGTTTTGCAGATAAAGTCTCTCCACTAGTGATTCTTCGTCTGGGGTTCGCCTTCTAGCAAATGTGTGGCCCTAGAGAAATTCTGCAGGCTCATGGTTATGATTGTTTTTCTTTTCCACTAGGCTCCAATTACCACTACTTGTACAAGTAGTTTCCCTGTCAGACTAAAAGGATAGCCAACCTTTTTGCTACCAGAACGCCGAACTGTTGCTTTACTTTTGGGTTCACCTCCACGATCGCATTACAACCATTTCTTCATTGTCCTTGTTGACGAACCTTCGCCTTTTGTTATCGTTCGTTGGGTCACAATGACGTAACCTTTCGCAACTTCTCTTTTGTAAAACCAATTTCTCAACTCTTAAAGTGACCCAAATACCTAAAACAATGGTACATTAGATTTATGTATGTTGGTTGAATTAAATAGAAATTCATATAAATAAAATTAATATATTAATTTGTGGAAAAAAAATAAAAAAAAGTCGGGTTGAACATCGGGTTTGGGTTAATATGTATGACACAATTTTCGAGTTTGTATGAAATTTCGGGTCGGGTTTGTTTTTAAGAAATTTCAGGTCGGGTTCGGGTTAGGATCGGGTCATACATTTTCTAGTTTTTTCATACCTAATAAACATTATATATAACCAATACACGTATACAAATTTTTTTTCTCTCTAAAATTATATAAACATTATATATAATGAATAACACGTAAGTGACGGTTATGTCATACCTTTTTTGTTGTTTTCTGGGCATTAGCACCTTTGTCGTTAGCACCTTTATCGTCGTCAACACCTTCCTCGTTAGCACCTTCATCGTCGTCAACATCTTCCTCATCGTCGTGATCACATTTCTCAAAGTGCATTACGCCTTCCTCGACTTCGTTATCATCTTCCTCAAAGTCCTTAGCACCTTCCTCGTACTCTAACTTGTGTTGGTTTTCCGTATACAGATGGTAAGTCCCGTATTCATGTTGCGGATAACTTTGGGCCATGTAAGATGGTTCTACCTCATCTACGAACACCTGGTTCAAATCAGGCAACACGGGAACACCCCCGGCATCACAACGAAGCACAGACACAAACCCCTCCTCACCTCGATCAACGCCGGATAACCAAACGCTTTCGGAGACATATGACTGGTTCGAATCTTCGCGAAAAACATAACCAATGTCCCACGATGACATCTTTATGCTTTACAGTTTCATCGGACGCTTTTATTTGTGAATTTTCATCATTATTTTGTGAGTTTTCAACATTTGAATGAAATAATTCCTGAATGCTTGGATTAATAACACTTTCTCGGATGATAAGTCGCGTATCGGTCAATGAGCACGTATACGAGTCACCTTTTCAGTCTGAACTCGTTGCATGTCAGTATTTATACCATAAATTCCACGCACGCGTACCTGTATGCCGCTCACAGGGAAACGAGAGTCGTATAGGCTTTAATGCTTCAGCTACCACCATCTTATACGCCGCTTATAGGGCAATGAGAGGTGTATAGATTCATTTTTTCTAACGCATTTAATGCTTTCACACCTTATACTCCCCTTATAGCCTTATACGCTGCTTCTGCCGGGATGTGCACCTAATTTTGGGGGATTTATCAATACCCTCACCCTTTATTAAATAAATATTTTTGGTGACAGTACCACTATAACGACGACATGAGGTTATTTTATTGCAACTGCAATGTCACAACCCCCGTCCCCTAATTACCCGAGAACAGGCGCCCGCGGCCAGTTTCAGTGGTATCGGTGTTTATCATTTTGGCAGCGGAAATTTCATCAGGACCGTAGTTAGGAAATATTTTATCAGAGTAAAATACCACGCTTTTAATATATTAACACATTGGAAAATCCCAAGTTTCAAGTACACACATTCTTCATAGGGATAAACCCTATTTTATTTAAATAAAACATCTCTTTATTTTAGGTAACTTTATAGCCACTTTTCCAAGCCTTCATTGCTGTCCAACTGGCTTCTGTTTGGCTTTCACATTTTGTTACCTGAAACGCGTTTAAAAACATTTTGTCAGTGGGAAATACTGTGAGTGAATACCAGTTTAATCAAGTTAAGTAAAACCATTGTACAGTATTGAGGGCGGCCACGCAATTACAGTTGTTTCCATCTACTTTAATTACCACCCACGGTATTGTCAACCCGACTTGTGGTCATGTTACTACTCACAATGTAGTAACAAATTTTGTATACAAAACCCCAACATACCGACGATAATTGTAGAATACAAATACTCAATCACTGTTTAATATAGTATTAATTAAGTGAGGTTTTGTAAAAACAGTTTGCAAAGGAGATTACTCACATTGTTGTCTTAGGGTTTTTCCTTAAGGATTTCCTGGTGATTATCTATTACATACACAAATGCACACGCGTTAGTATAATAACCCAATATTTACATTAGTAATACCATCCCCGAGACGGCATTCCAACGACTACGTCGGGCAAAACCACGACAGCCGTTACAGAACCCTGGATCAATCGGGCAGCGTATCTAATACGTAACCGGGGTTATGATACTTACAACGGGGCAGAACTTCGTTATTTAGGGGGGTATTATGCCCGAAAATTACTTTAGCTATATAGAAATTCTAGAGACAAAAGAGAAATGAGCGACTGGGACTGAAGGCCGATGCCCTCAATTTATAGGGCCTGATTCGAGCTTCATCGCGCCTCGCGAAGACCACACCAAGGTCTTACGCGGCCCGCGACATAGGGTTGTAGGGCGTAGGCTTGCTGATTTACCAACTGTAGACCTGACACGAGCCTGCCACGTGGCAGATCTGTAACACCCCAAAACCCGAATGTTTATATTCGTTAAATGTTATGATATGGTAAATCAAGAAATAAATGACTAGGTTATTTAACCTAGTTATGAGTATGGTAGAAACAATTAAAGGATGAGAGATGTGCCAATTAGTATTAGTGGCAAACTTGAGGGACTAAAGTGGGGTAAATGAAAGTTGAATTTATAAAAAAATACACACATACACACACACGATGGTGTGTTCGAGAAGGAGCCAGGAGCTCCATGAAAGCTCACAAACCCTAACCATGAAGATCACCAAATTGAAGGGTTAATTGTAGCTCAAATTCAAGAACAAACATGGATTAATGATCACCTTCACAAGGGGATCGCAAGGTATGTCTTAAAAGTTAGATTGGTGATCTTTCACGAAGTGGGTTATGATGTAAATTGCGAATTTGTATGAAATTGAGAATGGGTGTGTGTTAGAATCATCATATAGAACATGGATTATGTATGGTTTAGGTTAATTTAATGTTTAAGGGTGAAACCCGTTTGTTATGGTGAAGATGATGGCATGGGTAAATCATCCATGTCCAAATTCTTGCCTATTATTGATGTATTTTGACATATATATTGAATTGTTGTTAGTTGAATTGAATAAAATGTGATACTAGTATGTTTGATGTTTATGCATGAATGATTCATGTTGTTTAGAATAAGGAATTTGATGAATTATGTATGAGGATAGATGAATATGCATGAATTAGTTGTACATTATGTTTAGAAGGTAGTACACACACCAAGGGTAAGATGAAATTAGAGATAATTGAGTTTAGATCACTAGTAAGTGATTAACAATATAGTTATGAAGTGGGTTTTGTATAATATGATGAAAATGATGATATGTTATTGTTAATGATGTTTGAAATCACATACGTGTGCAAATGTTTAAAGGATTTCGGCTAGGATTTGATAGATTAGCATGTTTTAAGTTCGAATGATAATTTCGATATAAGATCCGTGTGATGGAAGGGTCGTGATGAATGATAAATAAGCTAACTATCTTGCGAACGATATATAATAGTTTGACGCTAGACAAGCTATGTGGAAGCTTGGGAAAGAAGCGGGTCAAACGGAACATATACGCATGGGAAGCATATTTGGATGCAAGGTAAGTAAAGCTTACACTCTTTTTGTAGAATTTCTATGCATCGTATAGATTAAGAATATGATAAATTTAATATATGAAGTATGACGTTCCGACAAGTTTTAATACGGGTCGGAACATGTGGTTATGATAAGAAACTAAGTTTGATGGTTAAAAATGGTAAAAAGGGTATAACGGTAATTTTGGTTACGAGTTAACGAAAGAACAAAGATTCAAGAAAGGGGTAAGGAATAATTACAATCACACAAGGATGAATGGACATTTAGACTTAACGGGTCAAATGGTGAAGCTATCACCATTTGACGATGTCGACTAATGATTGTATTGTCAAGAGTTATGAAATTCACAAGATGAATAGCGAAAAGAATTATGTTGCCGTTAATTAGCCATTTAGCGCATGAAGTATTAAAACGGGTCATAGCTTTGATCCGAGCCAGGTATGTGCGATTAGAGTTGTAGTTAAGTCGCGGGATTAGTCAAATGTTTATGGAAGTCCTTTGCAGTAAAGGATGGAACAAAGTTGACAAAAACGCCCTTGAAGGGTAAATCGGGCTAACAATCTTAAAAGTTGATTAGAAACAAGCTATTTGATTAAGTGAATGTTTTGGAAAAGTAGGAAAGCGAGTAGTATGATTTTCGTAAGCCAAGGACCTTAATATACGCAAATACCTTTAACGGGTCAAAATTTGGTAAAAGGGTAATAAGCCGAAGGCTTAAAAGTCATAAATTTATGTAGTCCAAATCTGATGAAATCAGGCCTTGGCGTAGCGCGACGGGGAAGGCCCCAGGCCGTGGCGCTACGCGACGGGGGTCAGTTTCGCGAAAATCGTTTATCTTAACTGTTGATGCATTGCGAACCCGTCTGGACCGTTTTTAAACACATATAAGCTAAGAATGATTAGTTTATTCCTTGTTTTAGGGAAAGTAGATACGTATGAAGGTATGTATGTATGTATGTATAAATATAAGTGGTACGTATGAATGAATGTATGTGTGTATGTATGCAAGTAGGTATATATGAGCGTATGCACGTATGTAGGCATGCGTGAAGATATGAATGTATGTATCTATGTAGGTGTGTATGTAGGTAGTATGTGTATGTGTATATATATATATATATATATATCCAAGTGAGTATGTACGAATGTATGCACGTATTTAGGGTTGTGTGAAGGCATGTAATAGGTATGTATGTAGGCATGTATGCATGTATGTATGTAGGTATGCACGTATGTAGGCACGTACGTATGAATGTAGGTACGTATGTATGTAAGTAGTTATGTGTGAACGGATGCATATATGTAAGTATGTAGGAAAGTATATACGCATGTATTCGATGAAATTGAGTATTGACGATAATAATAGCGTGCCTTGTGAACGAAGTGTAACGCAGGTACAACGAGAAAGTCTCACCACGGATTGTATGATCAGATGGAAAGCTGGGATGTAAAGAGTTAACGGAACGAAAAGTAAACGTGAATAAATCTTGTATGTTTATAATGCGTACTAAGGTTATGAATTTTATTTGTGAGCGCAGGTAGTACGAGTCATGAGGATTATCAAGGAATAGAGATCGAGAATCGAGTCACAAGACAGATTGTACGGGAAAGTTGGTGTATGTAATATAGAAAACCCATGTTACGTTTTTAATTGTAAATGAGTCGATTTATGACTTCATGTGAGAAAGTTGTGTTAAAATGAAATTTTAAGTAAGTCAAGGTACTTATAATGAAAAGAAATTTTATGGTACGAACTTCCGTTGCGACTGTTGGTCAAATACGAATTAGGGTCTTACAAGCTCAGGGTGTCGTTGCGTGGCAACGCTGTCACGCCCCGCGTAGCTTTCAGCCAACACGTTTGCGGCCGCGAGCGAGGTAAAAATTTTGTTTTTATTTAATTTTTAATTATATATGGTATTTTGGGCTCGGTTTTCGCATAAAGGGGTGTATTTTAAGACATATAGGGGCATCTTAAATATATTAGGGTGTGAAAATCATTTTGGAGGGTTGTTATATCCTCCCCCACCTTGTTTTAGAACTCGTCCTTGAGGTCTACTGGAATAAGTGTGGATATTTCCTTTGCATCTCTGATTCAAGCTCCCAAGTGTATTATGGTCCTCTTTTGGAGTCCCATTTCACTTTGACCAGAACTAATCTCTTGTGTTTGAGATTCTTGACTTTTCTGTCTTCAATCTGTAGAGGCCTTTATACAAATTTTAACTGCTCATTTACCTCTATATCCTTAAGAGGCACTACCAGTGATTCATCGGCTAGACATTTCTTGAGATTACATACATGAAATACATCCTGTATTCCTGCCATTTCCTCTGGCAGTTGTAGCTAATAGGCTACAGGTCCTATTCTTTTAATAATCTCAAAAGGTCCAACATACCTGGGGCTTAGTTTTCCCCTTTTGATGAATCTTACCACTCCTTTCCAAGGAGAGACTTTCAATAACACCTTGTCTCCTACCTGAAATTCCAGTGGCTTTCGTCTGTTATCAGCATAACTCTTTTGTCGATCACTTTAACCCGTAAAGTTCTTCGAATGGTGCAGCATTGATACTTGTGTGATAACTGTTATTGTAAGAAAATTCTATTAACTGTAAGTGATCGTCCCAATTACCTCCGAAATCAATTACACAAGCTCTAAGCATATCTTCCATTGTCTGAATTGTCCTTTCACTTTGTCCGTCCGTTTGAGGATGATAAGCAGTGCTTAGATTAACTTGGTTCCCATTTTTTTTTTGGAAACTTGTCCAAAAATGAGAGGTAAAACGGCTATCTCTGTCATAAACAATTGATAAAGGAATTCCATGTAATGAAACTATTTCATTTACATATAATTTAGCTAATTGTTCCATACTAAAAGTTTGCTTCATAGGTAGGAAATGAGCAGATTTAGTTAGCCTGTCTACAATCACCTAGATTGTATCATTACCTTTTCTTGTTTTGGGTAATTTGGTAACAAAGTCCATTGTTATCAATTCCCATTTCCATACAGGCATTTCCAATTGCTGTAACAAACCTGAGGGTTTCTGGTGTTCAGCTTTAACTTGTGAACAGGTTAAACACTTTGCAACATATGTTGCTATATCCTTTATCATTCCTATCCACCAAAAATTCTTTCTTAAGTCTTGATACATCTTATCACTTCCAGGATGCATCGTATACTTAGACTTATGGGCTTCTTCTAATATACGGTGGCGTAGGTTTCCTAATTTGGGTATCCACATTCTTTTCTTATGGAATCTCCAAATTCCATTTGTTCCTGGTTCTAGTTCCTTAATCATTCCTTTCAATTTCTCAGTATCATTCTCGATCACTAATTCTTGTGCTTTTCTACTCTGTTCATTTAAATCTACCTGCAGATTTAGTTTAAGTGAACGTACTCTTTTTGGTTTTTCATGATACTTTCAACTTAAAGCATCAGCCACTACATTTGCCTTTCCTGCATGATACTGGATATTACAATCATAATCACTAAGTATCTCCATGCAGCGTCTTTGTCTCATATTTAATTCCTTCTGCCCAAAAACATACCTTAAACTCTTATGGTCGGTGAAAATGGTAAACTTACTACCGTAAAGGCAATGTCTCCAAATCTTAAGGGCAAATATTATGGCTCCTAATTCCAAATCATGGGTTGAATAATTCTCTTCATGATTCTTAAGTTGTCTAGAGGCGTAAGCTATAACCTTTTGACGTTGCATCAATACACATCCATAACCTAACTTAGAAGCGTCACAATAGACTACAAAGTCTTCAGTTCCTTCTGGTAACGCTAGTATGGGTGCGTTGGTTAGTCTTTGCTTGAGAATTCTAAAACCTTCTTCTTGTTTTGGTCCCCATTCAAATTTAACATATTTACAAGTTAGCTTAGTTAAGGGAATGGATATTCTAGAAAAATCTCGAATAAACCTTCTATAATAACCAGCCAATCCTAAGAAACTTCTAACATCGGTTGGTGACTCAGGGGTTTTCCATTTGGTAATCGCCTCGATCTTGGTGGGATCCACATGAATTCCTTCATGATTGACTAAATGCCCAAGAAACTGTACTTGTTCTAACCAAAACTCGCACTTTGACAATTTTGCATAAAGCATTTCTTTCCTTAATAGACTTAGAAGTGCGTGCAGATGCGCTGCATATTCCTCTTTGCTCTTAGAGTAAATGAGAATATCATCTATAAAGACAATTATGAATTTATCCAAATATGGCTTACATATTCGGTTCATCATGTCCATAAATCTAGCTGGGGCATTGGTTAAACCAAATGGCATAATAGTAAATTCATAATGGCCATACCTTGTTCTAAATGTGGTCTTAGGAATGTCCTCTTCCTGTACCTTTAATTGATGATATCCTGATTGTAAATAGATTTTAGAGAAAAATCGAGCTCCTTGTAACAAAGAAATTATCGATTCTCAGTAATGGATACCGATTTTTAATCATGACTTTGTTCAATTCACGGTAGTCAATACACATACGCATTAACCCATCTTTCTTTTTGACGAATAAGATTGGTGCTCCCCATGGCGATGATGTTGGCTGTATGAATCCTTTCTCCAACAATTCGTCTAGCTGTTTCTTCAGTTCCTGCATTTCTGCAGGTGCCAAACGGTAAGGTGCTTTGGCAATTGGTGTTGTTCCTAGTAGCAGATGAATTTTGAATTCAACTTTTTTGTCTGGCGGTACTCCTGGTAATTCTTCTGGAAATACATCTGAAAACTGAGATACTACTGGAATATCTTTTAGTTCTTTTCCTTTAGTGTTAGTGATTATAGAAATCATATACACTAATGACCCTTTTCTAGCATAACTTGCTGTTTTCATCACAGAGATGAATTTCGTGGATCTAGAAGGCTTATCTCCTTTAATTGTGATCTTTTCACCCCTTGGTGAATTTACTTGGACTGACTTTTGATCACATAAAATACTGGCTTTATTGGTTATTAACCAATCCATTCCTAATACAACATCAAATCCTGCCAGATTCATTGGATAAAGGTTTCCAATAAACTTTTGATTTAAAAATTCTATTCTTGCTCCCTGCAAGATTTCAGAAATCTTAATAGTTTCCCCATTTGTTGTCTCTACGAGACATTCTTGTGGGAGTTTAGTAAATGGTTGACTGAGAAGTTTTCAAAATGAAGTATTAATAAAACTTTGGTTTGCACCAGAGTCAAATAATACTTTAGCAAAAACATCATTAACTAAAAACGTACCGGTGATCACATCCGAGATCATCTTTGCTTCTTCTGCAGTCAGAAAAAATGCTCTAGCATTTTTAGTAGTCTTGTTGTTCATGGTTGGAGCTAGTTTCGGACAGTTCGGCTTAATATGACCTTTTTCTCCACAGTTGAAGCACATTCCATTATTAGGTTTCTTCCTGCAATCTTCTTCCTTGTGTCCTGGTATCTTGCAGAAATAGCAGTAAGTGTAGCATATTCCTAAATGTTTCTTCTTGCAAGCCTTGCAGTAAGGTGCAGAGGTAGAACCTACATTTTTCCCGCGGTTGGAATTTCCATAACGAAATTCTTGGGTAAGCTTTTGAGCTTGGTTTCTCCTCTGATTTTCTTCTTGTGTACGCACTAACTCATCAGTCAAGGTGTTTGCTAGTTCTACAGCTTCTTCTATAGTTTGAGGTCTAGCTGCCTTGACTACATGCCTAATTTCGCTGATTAATCCCCAGATGTAACGGGAGATTAATACTGGTTCAGGTGATGCAAGGGTTGGCACAATTCTAGTATATTCAAAGAATAACGTAGTATAACCCTTACTATCTACTCCAGTCATTCTAAGGTTTAAGAACTTATTTGCTATCTGATCTTTTTTTCAAACATACACACATATTATATATATATATTTATTATTATATTACTATTACTATTATTATTACTAATGATAGGGGTTCATCCAAAAATCCATATTACGCTCGTCCTACGTTCATGCGCACCTCTGCTGAACCATCCTCTCTTTTTAGGAGGGAATGGCTCTTCAGACTAAGCCTTGAACATGAATATCCCATCTTCATTGTCAGCTGAATACCCTGAGAGGGTAGGCTATGAAGAGGTACCTTCATTTTGAGGTGAGCTGGACAACTGACGATGGGCGTCGAAGGGTCCTTGATCGCTCATACTGTAAACTAACAAATAGTCAAATAACACACAACAATAAAATACAAATATGCACATAGTTCCGTAGTGTAACACCCTGTGTCTCGAAAGTCAAAGTCAATATTGAAGTCAAAGGAAGAAAAGATTGCTAATTGCGATATGTCCCTCCTTGCTCAACTACTGTTTTGACTTCTTTGACTTGTAACCGAATCTATTTATTTAATCGCTTTAGTTGTATTATGTGGAGTATCTATTAATAATCGAGGTTTAATCGCATATTTGATTGCTAATCGACTTATCGCTATCGCCATCGCAACACGAGTTATGTGTTCTGGATATTGTTTTACGTGTGTGTACTATTTATATGTTACTTATGCATGATTATGTTTATGTTGAGGTGTTAATCGCAATCGCAAACTATCGCATCGAAATCGAACCGAAAAGGCTAAACGCAAGTTAATTATAGTGATTGTATGTTAGATATAGTAGTTATGTTATTTGTGTGACTAATGGGTAATACTATCGCATCGCTCTCTCGAATCGCATCGCAACGCTCAACACGCGAATTGAAACGACAAAACTCATCGCGCCGGACACTTGGATCGAGTGGCCAACCGATCGAGTGGCCATCCGATCGGATTTCCATCCGATCGGATTGTCATCCGATCGAGTTGTCACCCGATCGGGCAGCCAACCGATTTGATTGCCACCCGATCGACCAGCCACTTTCACTACTTTCCTTTTTGGGAAACCCTATAAATACCCACCTGTCACATCATTTGTGATGTGACAGCTCCTTGTTCGACCAGCCGCACTCAAACTCTCATTTCTCTCGATTTCTCCCGATTCTTCTAAGTTTTCAACCTAAATCTTGTACTTCTATGATCTACACACACTTCTACACCATTTTCACCTTTGAATCTTAACTTTTAACTGTGAAATCAACGGATTTGAGGTGTTCTAGGGTGATGTCATCATGGAGTTCATATGAACTTCAAAGTTTGGCTTCATTCAACCAAGAACAACTTAGATCTAAAGGATATCCACATGAACAATCAATATTTTCGCATAGATCTACACAAATTCTTGGTTGAAAGGATTGAAAGAAGGTTTTCCAACTTTCTTTCAACTCTTTTACACTCAATGCACTCAAAACCGATAGAATCGGAGCTCGTTCTGATCTTCTACTTATTCTTAGTGATGGGTTAATTCCAGATCTGAATTCTATCTGAGAGATAATTGATTTCGGGTTTGAACATGAACAGCCGTCTCGAACCGTGAACTGGCCGGACTAGGGTGGTTCCTGTTCGATTGGGTCACTTGGGTCGAGATGGGGTTTCTGTTGTTTAAGCAAGTTATCATAACGTCTCGTTCAAAACTGCAAAACTTCAACAAAATCAAGTACCAAGACGATCAGGTCGTTGGGACAGATTGCCGTCCGATCTGGGTGCACTTGGTTCCACACTTAAACATTTTTCCAAAGTTATCAAGGATCTGAACGTTGAACGGATTGCCATCTGATCGAACGACCATCCGACCATGTGATGTTTGGAAATTCAACACTTAACAATTTTCAACATGTTCAATGCATACGGATTGCCACACGATCGGATAGCCATCCGATCGAGTGACCGTCCTGCTGTGAACTTGTTCTCAACTGAGAAGCCTCGCCAATCAGATCGCCGTCCGATCAAACCGCCGTCCGATCGACCGACCTGAAGGGCAGAGATACTTCTCTAATTTCAAAATGCTACAACGAAAACTTCAAAGGACAAACCATCATACACAGACACATCCATACCAAACGAGGTGTCAATCCAATCGAATGGCCATCCAAATGGATTGACATCCGATCCTTGGTACACTTGCCCTGTTTTACACGCCGCTCATCGTTTATGCTATCCTTAACTGTTTAGGCTAATCTCTCAAGCGCTCCCTTTAATCCAAGAGAGTGTTTACTTGTTAAACACAATCTGTGAGTATACTCGATCCCTTTTTGCTTTATGCACTTTGGGTGTTACATACGTTACTTATTCTAAATCACATCGATCATACAACGCAAACACTGTTTATACGCTGACCTCTAATGCATGTTATACATGACTTGATGAATGCCTGTTTGTTATGTTAACACATTGATTGTTGTCTACCTGCCTTAGCAACGATAGTACTATAGTTGGGACTCAGCACCTGTTCACTCAGGGGTTGTTAAGGATAATTACTTCACGTGTTCACAGTGGTGAACATGTGATGCGTACTCGCTACTCGCAGTCATTGGTATTGATAGGATCTTTGTCGATAACTTACATGCTTCACATTATACATTGCACGTGCTGGTTATGCTTAAACGATTTCGAACTCTATTATGCTATTATCAAACTTGTATGCTCACTTCTACACTATGTGTATTGACCTATATTTTAACGTATGTGACAGGTGTTTAGGATGCTACCTGCTAGGATGCTTGCTATGTGGAAATCGAGTTAGGAAGAGTCTAGAAACAAACAAAGAATTTATTTTATTTGAAATCTGAGTTGTCGGAACTTGATGTGTTTTGAGATTATCAATGTCTGTAATTATTAGATTACTTAATGGGTTATGGTATGGGACATAATATTAACTATTTGGTAATTTAGTCATTATGGAATTTCTCTTAACAATCTGTTTCGCTCAGTACCATGCCCCGATGTTTCCGTCATCGGTTGGGGTGTGACAGATTGGTATCAGAGCCATAACTATAGGGAATTAGGCCAGACTTGACCTAGTTCGGGTAAATGTCTTTGAACGACCTAGTCTATAGTCTAAGTACCAACAGACTGACTTGTGCATATCCAGTATGGGTTGTACTAGCTTACTTGCTATCCTCGCTATTTCTCGCTCGAACTCGTTGTACACTACGCACTTGCGCGAACATCGCATACTACAGTTCTGCGCAAGATCAGCTTTTCCTAAGGCTGATTACACACACAAATGAATGATCTGGTTAAGATTAGGTGTGAAAACCGCAAACTCTCGACCAGATTACTCGTTCGAATTGCTATTTTCACTATAAAACAAAAGAATTTGTGTTGAATCAGGAGTGAAATCCATACTTCGACGCAAATCATCTTATCTATCTCGTGATTTCATCACACAAACAGGAACGTAGTCGCTAAGTTAGGGGTGAAACCCGAACCTTGATGACTCGTTCTACTCTCTAATGTGGTTTTACAAAACTCTCACCAAAGTCTTGACGAACTCCAATGACTTGAGGACACACCGTAACTGGAGGAATGCGTGTCGATCGCTCAAATCGAAGCGAGAGCACAGTTCCGAAGGCCAACGTGTGCACTTACAAGTCCTTGTGAATTGTCAAACCACTTTGGGTAGTCGACGTCTATCTAGCCAAGACAACCTATCCTCGATTTTATATATTTCGATTCTGGAATTACCGCAGCCAACTCTGTGATTTATCGATTTTATGTGAAATTTATGTGATTTATATGGCGATTTGTTAGCATTTTGAGATAAACAGTACAGTGGTGGGGGAGAGATTCGTTGGGATATAAAGCAGGAGAGATTCCTTTTCTTTATTTGGGGACTAAGGTGGGGGCTAATATGAACAGGATAGCTAATTGGGAGCTAGTGTTAGACACCTTTTGGAATCGGATGACCAAGTGGAAAGCAAACACCTTATCTATCGGGGGTCGACGTTTTATTATAAAAGCGGTACTGGAAACTTTCCCTACATATTATTTTTCTTTATTCAAAGCGCCGGTGGGGATAATCAGAAAACTAGAATCTTTAATTCGGAACTTTTTGTGGGGTGGTTCGATTGACGTAAGGAAAACTAATTTGGTACCATGGGATTGGGTAGCATGTACTAAACAAGAAGGCGGGTTGGGATTATCGAAATTAGAGGTCTCTAATAAAGCGCTTCTTTTAAAATGGTGTTGGAGATATAAGACCAAACCGAAAGCGTTGTGGAGAAAAACAGTTGATGCCATTCATGGGTCGGTTCGTAGAGGGGAAATGGTTCCGTTCAAAAATGCTATTATGGGGGTATGGAAAAATCTTTGCTCCTTCAGTACTAAAATTAAGGTAGATGGGATTGGGATGGATCGAATGGTGGTTGGTAAAGTGGGGAATAGTTTGCAAATTCGCTTTTGGATTGATATATGGATTGGCGATGAGCCTTTAAATAAAAGTTCCCAAATGTATTCAGAATTGATTAGGATAAAGTGTGTAGTATAGCCGATCGTTGTGTGAAGGATGGAGGATTTAGTTATATTGCGTGGCATTGAAGTAAGTTACCGTCATCATAAGATGAAATAAAATAAAGGGAGGATTGTGAGAGGCTTTTGGAAGGCTTTTCGGTCACTAATTTGGTGAATGTGTGGAAGTAGAACTCGATGGAAGAAGATTTATTCTCGGTAGCGTCGGCCAAAAAATGGATATCGGATAAAATTGATGTTAGTAGCAGGTATATTTTTAGGTGGTGTAAATGGGTTCCAAATAAATGCAACATTTTTATGTGGCGCACAGAAATGGACAGGTTAACGACAAAAGTAGCGTTACAGAGGAGGAATATTATAGGAGAAGGATGCGCGTGTAGTTTATGTGAGGATGGAGACAAAACGACGGAACATTTATTTATGGCGTGTGGTCTTGAGGCCGGGGTGTGGCATTGTATCTCTAGTTGGTGCGGAATTCTGATCATTTATGCTTTCTCAGTAGAAGATTGTTAGGGCTACATAACAATATTTCAGGTTCTATGACGTGTGTCAGGTTGAGTATAATTTTTAGTATATGTTTAGCTCTTTTTACTCGCCGATTTCAAGTTTTAAATTTATAAAACACGATATTCTACTATCACTCTACACACACTCTAGGGCAAATGCACCCATCGCGGTCGTGGTATAGTGATGGCAAGATACCGAGGTCATCCAAGGACACAAGAGCTTTTAGTATCGGCTTATCGTCAACGTCTAATCGAAGCAAACTTTGAGAAAAGATTTTTAAAACTATAAAAAGATAACTAAAAACAGAAAATAAAATAAAAGTAAAAACAGATAGAAAAGAAAGAATCACTTGGTTTCGACTTATCTTTCATGTACCCTTTTGATGATTTCCACACTTTGTGCATTTTAAGAGATTATCTTAGTTATAGTAGTAGGCCCCTCTTGTGAAGGCGACGTTACCCCCAACCTAGTGGTTTGAGTCAGCAAAGATACAATCCCACTAGGTCAGAATATTGAAAGATAATTAAGTAAGTTATTAATGCAAAAAGTGGTGGGCCCCCTTCCAGGCAGCGATCACCCTCAACCTGTTGGTCTGAGTCAGCAGGAATACAGTCCTCGCGGGGTTGGTTTAAAGTTTTAATAGTAGTTTATAGATAAGGGATTCAAGCGTTTTGCACCTCTCCCGTGGTGGGTAATGCCCGTTCCGACTCGTGAGGTGTTACTAAGCTTGAACCAGGTTCTCGCAGGATCTGTACACTAAACGAGACATAAAATTTACCCAACTACCCTTCTAACCCCCTTCCGGGCATTTAACGCGTTTTATATAGACCGTAAAGACGCTAATATATGAATCAATGACATATAAAGAATTATTAGATAAATTTGCCTTCAATATAAAAAACTAGTTATTAAAGTCATTAATACATACCCAGTTAAAAAGTTGCCAAAAATTAGAAATCATAAAAGAAAATACATAAAAGATATGTCTTCACCAAGTGATATAAGAGTTTAGCCAAGCATGGCCTTTGTTTGACAAAGACTCTTACTATCAATCTTGGATCCCGAGACTACTACACACACTCTAAAAGATGAAAAATGGATGATGGTGGTGGATGATGGTGTTGTAGTGGTGGTGGAGTGGTGGCAAGTGAGAGAGAAGTGGTTTGCCAAGGGATGGTTTGGAATGGAGCCAAGCACATCTATTTATAGCTTAAATCAGAAGCTTCACCACAGCCCGTGCCCACCTTGCACGACCCCGTGGTCATCCCTCTCTCTCTCTCTTCCTCATTAACTGCTTGTCAGATCTTGTACTAACACGGCCCCGTGTGTGAATGGCACGACCCGTGGCCAATGTACTTGCTGTATTATCGCAGATTCTGAAAACTTTGAGTTGACCATGCCCGGTGTTGGCTTAACATGGCCCCGTGTCGGCTGCCAGTTTTGTCATTTGCTGTTGTCTTTTCTTCTGTACAACATCCACCTTCAGACACGACCCGTGTCTAGCGGACACAGCCCTATGTCAAGTCTTCTGATCTTGTTATTCTTGTGGTTTGGATGTGAATTGGGCTTGGCGAGTTGCGTCAATTCCTTCTTCTTTGTATTTATAATAGTTTTTGCTGTCTTTTTGCTCCTTTTGCACATTTAAGCTCTTTTGACACTGTAAATTAAAAAGGAACAGAAACACAAGCTTTTTCCAACATTAGTACTAAAAAAGGGTTGATTTTATGTCGTATTTGATATAATTTATAGGTTGTATTTTAAGCACATCAAATACCCCCACACTTGAATTTTTGCTTGTCCTCAAAGAAAACTCAATTACGTGGCTTACATACCCAAATGGAATAGGTAGAAGAGAAGGTTTTGGCCTCATCTTTTAGAGTGTCGGGAATCCAAGTTCTAAATTTATTTTGTTTTTAGTTTATTTACAATCTTATTCATCATGATTTATTTAAAACACAAGTTAAGAAAATTTATTTACTTTGGGCATAACATGCCTTTATAAAATTCTATTTAGTTATATACAAATTTACACACCTCACAAGTGGTCACTCAACACTCGGCTGATGATGTATAAGTGAAAACGCTCGTGCCCGATTTTGGAACTTACTCCTACCATAGGCTTGACAATCGATCAAACCTCCTCCTTTTGATGTTAAATCCTTGTAAATATCAAGATGGCTTTTAAAGGGTAGGTGGTGGTTCGAGTTTGGTATGTTTTATTGTAAAGGCGAAAAGCGTAAAATATCGGTTTTTCTATTGCTTTGTGGCTTAGCAAAAAATACTTTGGTATATTTTTCTAATTTTTCTGATTTATTTTTGCTTACCAAAGTTGAAACTGAGTCGTAATCGTAATTTCATAACCGATAAGTTTACAAAAATGAAAGATGAAAAATGAAAAGGTTTGTTCTTATGGGTTTGGAAACGAAAACGTTTTTAAGGTTCAAAGGGTTTAACTAGGGGATGTTTTTGGATAAAGCAAAGGAAAATAAAGGTTTTGTTAAAAAAATGGTTTGATCCTAATGCCTCCATATTTTACTTACTTGGATTTTTGTCGGTAAGGACTTCGAACGCATAGCATTGTCAAGTTCTAGATTCGTGAGAACCAAACGGGCTATTCACACAAGAAACGAAAATTGAGCAATTAGTATAGATGTATATTTGTATGCTCGGTAATGGCTCAAAACTCACTTTTGTGGGAAAAGGGTTTGTAGTGTAAAAATGTATATAATCAAATTTTGTAAAGATTTGTCATGCGCGTTTTTGTAATTTTCTAAATTGGTTCTTTTTATCAGGACGCTATCAATTGTAAATTTGTAAAAACATAATTTTTAGAACTTATTTTACCCAACTTAAACCAAGATAAGTAAAAGAAATTTTTTTTTGAAAAAGGTTTGGGGTGATTAGCGGTTCCAATGTGAGTTTTGTGTAAGGCTTGATTTAGGACAAACGATTCAATGTTTTTATTACCCCCCCCCCCCCCACACTTAAACTACACATTACCCTCAATTTGTCCCGAATATGATTTATTTTGGTAAAATGTGTAAAAATTGTGAAAATAGCAAAAAATTTTGGTTACTGACACTTGTAGCACAGAGGCGTGCTATGGGGACACGACCATGTGTCCGAAGTGCCAGTAACAAATTAAAATCAGAAGACCTATAGTGGGGTGGCCTCGGGGGCGTGCTAGGTGAGCATGACCCGTGCCACCTTCTGGACAGAAACATTTTGACAATAGTAAGTTGGGCACGGGGGCGTGCTTGGTGAGCACGACCACGTGCTGCAGCCACTGTTTTGCAGTTTATGAGTCGGGAGGCCTCTGATTTACATGCATGAGTTCCATTTTTCATCATCTATCTGGTATTTCTACTCCCTTTAACACATTTATTTAAATAACCATCATCCAATCCTCCATTTCATTAAAAATAAAAACAATTACAATAAAATAAAAATTACAAACCTACATAAAACTAAGATAGATAGACAGGATCTTGAGAATGCCACTCCGAGATCATTTTTAAACAACCTTAAAGCAACGTTCCTAGATCTACGAAAGTTAGATGTTGGAGGACTAGAACTTTTGTGGGAAATACTCAATCTAGAGGTTATTGAGCATCTCTTCGATCTCCCTTGGAAGGAAGATAAAGGGTTTCTCTTCTACCTCCTCTTGAGGGGGAGTGTTGGTGCAGTTGTCTGTCGAGTTCGTCTTTGTTCGAGTCTCAGATTGTGAAAGAGCCCGAAGACCGGTAAAGACTGAAGAATGAAAAGACTCGATACTTCAGACTCGTCAACATCCGAGGGGGAGTCTGTTAGTGAATCCGTCTGTCGACTTCGTCTTGTATCGAGTCTTATACTAGAATTGTTAGATCAGGGCGCATTGTACGAGGAAAATAGGAGGTTTTGGATGTGTTTATGCTAATTTCGCTTGAAAGTGTCATGTGACATTTCAAACAAAATTAACATAGTTAATTTCGTTTGAAGAGGTACATGCACCTTCAAACAAAATTACCCTCACTATAAATACTCCTCATGCGAAATTAGTTGTAACATTCTTGTTTTCGACGCCGAGGTGCTGTCGAAGTGTCTACGTGCTGTAATCGTTTCAGATATCAAAAAACAAGACAGTTAATAGTGAATACAAGCTAAACAAAGACAAAATCAATGAATTCCGCCTCTGATTCTGTCTGAGCACTCTTCTAATCAACTCGTTAGGTCATTTCACGATCCTACATGTGGTATCAGAGCTCAAGAGGAAGAGTTCTTACTGTTTAGCTCATTTTCGCTGGAAAATTCTGATTTCTACACCTTCTTTCAAAATAAAACAAGTTTTCATGGTTAAAATCGGCTAAATTTCTCACAATGTGTGCGTAATTGTGTTTTAACAAATCCTTGAAAGTTTCAGATCTAAAATCGACTTAAAACTTGTTCAATTGGACCAAAATCAGATCGATTTACTGACATCATCATGATTTCGTTTGAGTTGACCAGTTGATTTCGTTTGAAATCACACATTGCTCCTGATTTCGTTTGAAAACACTTGGTGATTCCGTTTGAAACATGTATTTCGTTTGAACAAATTGGGTGATTCCGTTTGTGAGCAGAATTTCGTTTGAGTATTCCGTTTGAAATCTGCAATCCCGCTTCAAATTATAATTTCGTTTGAAAGGTCATATAGAATCAGTGATTTCGTTTGAAATTGTGTTGTTTCAAACGAAATTAAGTATTTTTTTTTAAAGTGATAATTCCGTTTGAGAGGGTATCTTGTTTGAGTAGGTATTTTGTTTAAACTTGTGATTTCGTTTGAACAAGATTTCAGATTGGTTTGAAATATGATGAAAAAGTTTGATGAGATGGAAAATCATGATCTTGACAAGTTAAATGATTGGTATCGAGGGTATTTGGACGATAGTTATAGAGATGTGAGAAAGGATGGTTGGGTGAAAAGGCTTAAATACTTTGTGTGCTTGAAAAATGAAATATTGGATGATCTGGCAAACCGATATGAAGTCTTACTTGATCGTTCAAAAGATCCTGATATATATTTGACAGATGCTGAAAAAATAGAAAAGTTTGTAGATGCATTACCTGTTGAATGGATTGAATTTTTGAAAAATTTAAAAAAGGATTCAAGTTTTTCAAAATTACATCTAAAAGGTTTAATCAGCAAACTTAAAACTCATGAGAATGAAATTTATGAGAAAAAGAGAGAATTGATGAATAAAATTAGAGGAAAATTTGATAAAATGAGTTTGGAAGTAATTGACGAAATGAACAAAAGAGTTGATGTATGTCTTAGTGCAAAAAATGTTTTGACATATGATAACAAGAGGGGTTGTTATATTGATGAGAATAAGAATCCTCTTAATTTAGTTAAAAATTTTTGTGCAGGAACATACAAGATAGAGAAAAAGGAAATCTCAAAGAATGAAGAATCAGAAAAGCTTGGATCTTCAAATTCTGAATCAGTGTGCTCTAAATGTGATAAATTTGAAGCTAACAATGACAAACTCTTGGAGGATTTGGAGAGTTTGACATTGGAGATAAAAAACTTGAAGGATGAAAAGAAATCTGATGATAAACAGATTCCTGGGAAATGCTTAAACTGTGAAAAATCTGAATCAAACAATGCCAAACTCTTGAAGAATGTAGAGAGTTTGACATTAGAAAACAAAGTTTTGAAAGAAAATGAAAAAGTTTTTGAGAATAAAATAAAAAGTTTTGAAAATGAAAAATTAAAAACTGAAAAAGAATTTCTAAGTCAAATAAAGATTCTTGAAGATCAAAGATCTGTTTTTAGCAAAAATAATATTGAAAAACAAAATGCAATAAATTCTCATCTTCAGACAATTATTCGACTTGAAAAAGAAGCTGAAAATGCTCAGAATAAAATCAAAGAGCTTGAGAAGAAATTGAAAGGTTTTGAGAACTCATCAGTACCAGATCATGTTTGTCCAAAACCGATCAATTCTGTTCCAATAAGTGACATTGTCACAAATTTTGAGAAAGTCAAAATTGAAGATTGTGATGAGAAAACTGATGATGAAGTTGAAAAAAGAAAAATATTTTTGAAATTAAATGAAATGTTTCAAGAAACTGTTTTACATTCTACTGAGAAAGGTGAATGCTCAACGCAAAAACCTGTAAAGAAGAATGTGGAACAAAAACAAAAAGATAAAAAGCCAAAAAATCTTCAAAAAGAAAATAAAAGGTCATCAGTTCAATCATCCAATCGTGATAAAAAACCACAAAAATTGGAAAATCAAAATTCAAAAACTATTGGTAATAAGTGGTGCAGGTTTGACCACAGTGCTCAAAAGCCAAATCCAGCATACAAGAGGAAAGATGGATATCACCAAGCCAAACAATGTGATGATCTGAATGTTTGGGCTGAGGGTGGTGATTGGTACGATAACAGGGTGTGTTACACTTGTGGTGTGAAAGGACACATTGCTGTTAACTGCCAGAATTGGAGGTTTGAGACAAGAAGATGCTTTGAATGCAATATCAAAGGACACATTGCCAGGGATTGCCCAATGAGATCAAAGGGAAGATCGAGGGCCGAATCTCAGAAAATGGCAAAGAAACCAGTCAAAGCAAAGCCCAAAGAACAAAAAGTTCAAGAATATAAAGTTCAAGAACAGAAAGTAAAGCTTTCGCAGGGGCAAAAAGACAGACTGAGGAAGAAGAGGAAGAAAGCGAGAGAATATCTCGAAAGGATTTTGTCCTCGGATACAGCTGTCAAAGCAAATAACAGTTCTGATAAATCGTCTTGCTCTCCAAAGAATGAAAAATCTAGCAAAACGGATTCATCAGATACAAATCTGAGGACGAAAGGGAAACCAAAGAAAGAAGAGAATTCATTTTCTGGCGATGAATTTGTTTCTTCGGAAACAAAGGAGCCACGTTTTGGCGATGAATCTGACTCTTCAAAGTCAGACAAGCCACGTTCAGGCGATGAATCTGGTATGGTAAAGCCAGAAGAGCCATGTGTTGAGGTAAAAAATGAGAATTCTTGTCTAACAATGGATGATGCAAATTTTCCACCATTGTTGAACAAGAATTCAAAAACACCCAAGGACCGTCAGACTTGGGTGAATCTCTTTAAATAAATGAAAAACCTGACTTGCCGTAGCTCCCAGGTTGGTAAGAGAGGAGCAGGTATCGGCATCTTTCTTGAAAAATTCACGAAAGTGACATTTCGATTTACAAGTAGTAAATCAGGGACATTAAGTTGTACTTGATTTTCTACATGTGGTATTGTTGTTAAAATCGGGAAATGTTAAATTTTTACATGTGGTTGAATTAAACAAGATGATGAATGATCCCCATGTTTGAGAAATTACTCACAAAACTTATTTTCCGGAAAAACCATTTTATTAAAACAAACTTAAGTGTTTTGAAATCACTATGGGAAAATGTTTTGTTGTCAGGGGGAGTTCTGATTGTTCAAGCCAAGTGAATGGAGAATTGAAGTAATTCTCATCATGTTGTCACTTTACCTTGTACAGTTTGTTTTCAAATTTTCGCAGAAAATCAAAATTGAGACATATTTTGATTTTAGGGGGAGTAAAAAGTTTAAAAAAATTAGAAAATTTGAAAATTCCAAAAACATGGAAAAATGTAAAAATGAGTTTTGTTGTGAAAAAGAGGAAATGATAGTAGATCAGTTGGACTGTCATAGCATGCTAAAGAAATGGAAAGATAAAATGTGATAAACGGTCTCACTAAAGATGTGACGGTAGGCTCAGCTAGACTAGTAGATTTGCAATAACGATACAAACTTAAATGAAAAAACTAGTTCTAGTGGGAAACATGGTTGAAAGCATAGTACTTAGTTTTGTCCTTCTTGATTGTGTGCCTACTCAGTAATCGCTGATTGTCGAAAGACATAAAACTGGTTAAGTTTGTGAATTTTCACAACTTTGCTGAAAAATCGCTGTGATTGTGCATTTTATTTTGCAAAGATTTAAACTTGTTTTATTTCTTTATTTTGTTTAAGCATTGGACATCCTCTGCGTATACGTGAGTATCGACCTGGATGTTAATGCCTAAACATTCTGCTTTATTTTCTTTGGTGTTTCGTTTAAGCTTTGGACCTCCTCTGCATATACGGAAGTATCGACCTGGTGGTTAAAGCCTAAACAATTTCAACTTGTTTTATTTTTCTTATTTTGTTTAAACATTGGACTTTCTCTGCGTATACGAAAGTATCGACCTGATTGTTAATGTTTAAACATTCTGCTTTGTTTTCGCACAAATCACAGTTGATAAAAGTTTAAAGGCATTACTTGAGATAGTGTATTGCATGATGAGGGGATATGCTGAGATCGTGGGGTCCATAAGAATTTAGTGCAAAATTAATATACCTTAACGTATCGGTAAGCATTTCGAAAGTTTTTAGATTGAGTTTAAGTGGACAACAATATCGTCAATCAATGTGAATCGTTTAGAACTGAAATTGTTTAAAGCTTAATGGTGCTAGTGATTGGTCACATAAACTGATATGATCCTCTTACACAAACTCACAAAAATATTGTTTGTAAATATTTCTTTATTACATTCCTTTATTTCAAAAATCCAAAAAGATTTTCGGAGTGTTTTAGCATAAACTTTTAAAAAATACAAAAAGATTTTCGACAACTGATGTTGGAGAGCTGATATTCAAAATTTCAAGTGCTGAACATGATGAACAGGGTTGGAAGTGAGTGCTTAAATGAAGGAATTTATTTTGAGAAAGAAAGTTTGATTAATTAATCGAGATCATTAATTTGAACTTGATGAAACTATTACTAGTAAGTTTTTCTTATTGATTTAAGTAAAAACTTATATTTTGTTGAGAATTATGTAAGTGATGAGCTGAACAGAATTAAAGCCAGTGTTTGATCTCAAGGTGATAGCTAATTCCAGACAGCGATCCCATCATGATGAAAGGGGAAGTCTGACGAGGTTAGAGCCAAAGAGAATATACTGGTACATGATAAGAAAGAAAGAAGACCGATCAAGATTGAAGAGTCGTCATGTTGAAGACTCTCACTGAAGATTCCGTCAACATTCAAGGGGGAGTCTGTTGGTGCAGTTGTCTGTCGACTTCATCTTCGTTCGAGTCTCAGATTATGAAAGAGCCCAAAGACCGGTAAAGACTGAAGAATGAAAAGACTCGATACTTCAGACTCGTCAACATCCGAGGGGGAGTCTGTTAGTGCATCCGTCTGTCGACTTCATCTTGTATCAAGTCTTATACTAGAATTGTTAGATCAGGGCGCGTTGTACGAGGAAAATAGGAGGTTTTGGATGTGTTTATGCTAATTTCGCTTGAAAGTGTCATGTGACATTTCAAACGAAATTAACATAGTTAATTTAGTTTGAAGAGGTACATGACACCTTCAAACGAAATTACCCTCACTATAAATACTCCTCATGCGAAATTAGTTGTAACATTCTTGTTTCCGACGCCGAGGTGCTGTCGAAGTGTCTCCGTGCTGTAATCGTTTCAGATATCAATAAACAAGACAGTTAATAGTGAATACAAGCTAAACAAAGACAGAATCAATGAATTCCGCCTCTGATTCTGTCTGAGCACTCTTCTAATCGACTCGTTAGGTCGTTTCACGATCCTACAGGGAGCATGATTTATCAGAACCTCGAAGGCAACATTGATAGGGGGAGGCTCCAGAATCTCATCTTCCCATCCCGTAGGTTGTATGACCTCATTAGCGAGGTTCCAATCTTCTTGCGGGATGATTGGCTCCGTCGGAGGCAAGGCCAAGATATTCAACCTTTGGTGTAAAAGGCTAATTTCTCTGAAACAATCTTCTAGCCCCATGGTGAGATAGTTCACACGGTCTATTAGAACTTCCTCCACTAAGGTCATCTCGTCGAGTCTATCTCTCAAGGCATTCACACATCTCATGAGAGTGGCCTCGAGTGAGAGTCTCCTCCCTCTTATGTGGTTTCTGGAGCTTGTTGATGACGTTCTACTTTGGTGGCTTGGCATCTTGAGAGAAAATGACTAACCATTAAAAAGATATGGAATATCAGAATGTTCAGCACGGCCCCGTGCCAAAGTGGCACGGCCATGTGCTGCTCCAACTGTTCCAAATTCATAGCTCTAAAAATTTTATTTTAAGTTAGATTTGATTGATTTTTAATTTTCTGAACGTAAATAACTTAAAATAATGTTTTACTAAAGTAAATTTGCAAAACTTTGAGCTAAAAATCACTGGTATTACCCTCCTATTGAAGCTTTTTAAGCTTGAAGCTTTCAAGCTTCAATGGAGTTCATAGAGGAATGAAGAAGGGGACCCTATTACCCTTTTACCACTTGACCTTATTACCAACGTGCGACAGGGGTTACTCCGGCTGGATAACCGGAGAATAAATTCATTATACATCATGGCTTGACAACCAATAAAAACATGCAAATACCGTCGTGACTTTATAGTTGATAACCCCAACGGTACCAATATCATCACGACGTCTGATCGATGTTGAATATTTTTGCGTGTACTTGCTTGCCGGAAGATACGAGTTGCAGGTTTATGAAGAATTTGATTTAGTGAAGGTTTTGCTCAGTGATTTGAAATTAAGGATTATGTATGATGATGTCTAATTAACAAAGGAATTTAGGTTCCCTTTTCTGATAAAGTGTTTGTAATCAGTGGCGTACTCTGGAATTTTTTTATGGGGGACGGAAATTTTTAGTAGCCGTTTCTCTTTTTTGGTCTGGTTTTGGGTCGGATCATAGTAAAAAAGATAAGCCAACTAAATTTCGTATAATCAACAAAAGTGCGTCAAATGTCAATAAAAAAATGACGATAAGTGATGTTTTGTTTTGCTCTTTCTTTTGTTATCTTTGGGTTAATGTATTCAAAATCCATGTGTTACCACTTGAAGTTCATATTTTTCAAAAAAAAAAAATAATAATTTTCTCATAGAACTCATTAAAAATATAGACTAAAGCTTAGGCGTTTGAACATTGGGCCCAAGGGGTGAACATATTATGCTAGGGACGAAATTGGGCTTAACTATATAAGTTATGTTAATGTTTAATTGATAACTCCGTTCGGAAAAAAAAAATGATAATTATTATTTCTATTCAATTTATATTTTGAAAATTTATAAATTTCAAAATTTCTACACGGATTATAAATTTCTAATCTATAAAAACCTTAACAAAAAGTGTTAATTTGGTTGTTGTAAATTAAATAATATACCTAAAATTTAAATTTAATTTAGAGTTAAAGAAAAACTAATAAATGAAAATCAAAATGAATCCTTGCTGCTCTATGAATCCTTGCTGCTCATGCGGTGGGGCAACAACTATAAAGTAGTGTATTGCATGGTTTTATATAGATGTAAATAACTATAGCCAAAAAAAGAGACAACTTTCATTATTTTGTTCATATGTTTTCTGTAGCTACTTGGCTACAAAAACTTTATGGATTAAGAGCATTCAAATTGGAATTCATATGTCATCCACATCTCTATAATTTACGGAAAAATTTAAGGTTTTCATCAATTTTTTACTCAATTAGATTCCCTAAAATAGAGAATATAATATGGGATTGGATATCAATGTTATTACTCCCTATCTATTTTCTATATATATTTTGCACTTAATCCGATTCCCTAAAATAGAGAATATATACAAGGATATGCTATTAATGTTACTCCCTCTATCTATTTCCTATATATTTGTGAGTGAAAGAAAGAAAGAAAAAGAATAATAGAAACAAAAATAAAAAAGTATTATTTAATTGCATAGAAATAGATATGAGGCCTATGGGAAACTGGATGTGAGAGGATTTTAAAACGTGAACAAATTTTGGGAACAACGTGGTTTTAAACAAAATTATAGGAATGAAGATGAGTATTGTAATGTGAAGTTTTAGATTCCGTATTTATTCACGTATATTGTTTGAAGAAATATTGGTAAGTGAAAATGATACGTTGAATAGTCGATAGCAAAAAGATTTTGAAAAATGTAAAGGGAAAATCATGTGGCTTTTATGTATGGGTAAAATTTGGTTTTACGTGCTCTCTTCCATCACTCTCATGGCAAAAACAATTTGGTTTTACGCAGCTTGTTGCTCGTCTACCTGCCATTAGTTTGTAATTTCTGTTTATAGGGTATGTATATTTCCTGAAATTAAGTCGTTTTTAATAACTTTTGAAATCATGTGAAGTTGCTTTCCAAATCCCTTGAGGAACAAAAGTGGCAGGTATATTCACAAGTCAATTAACTTACTGCCAAACCCAAATCCATCTTTTTCAATAGTAGAAAAAGTAATTGTTATAAAAGAACGAGTTAGATGCCCGGATAGTCCCTGTGGTTTGGTCTTTTTTCACCTTTAGTCTCTAACTTTCTAAAATTACCTCTATAGTCTCCAACTTTTCAATTTTGGTTCTCGGATAGTCTCTGGCGCAGATGAGAGTTAGTTTTTGGTGTTAAGTGAGTGTGAAATTATCTAAATACCCTTTATATTAAAAACTGATAAATAAAACATTTAAAGATAAATTTAAACTTAAGTGGGCCCCACCTAAATCACCACCCACCTTCACCATCATCTTCAACGGTGTAATGCATGTGTGCGGCTCAATATTTTCATGTCTATCTTTTTGTTCAGTTTAATGATCCGGCAACACATGGATTCTAAAGTTAGTTAATGTATATAACTTCATATGAGCCAATGAGGTGGTGGTGGAGTGGTAAGGGAGAGACTTGGTGTTCTAAGGGAACCAAGTTCTATTCCCGCCCTCCCCATTATTTTCTGCGGCACCTGGTGATGATTGGAGACTAGGTGAATAGGTGGAGATCGCTAGTTCGATCCTTAAACTGAGCGGGTTTTACCTCACCGCACTGTCGTGCCTTCGGGCGAGTGTTCACGGGCTTCGGCCTTATGTGAGGGTTTTCTCTGGTTCGGAGGCGAGTGTATCCCGATGTGATGAATTTCACCAGTAACTCATTTGGAATTCGTTGACTGATAAGAAAAATAACTTCATATGAAAACCTTTCATGCGCGGTTTAAATTCCCAATTTCCCATGCTATATTTTGGGCTTAAACTTCTATGGGCTTTTTCTAGGTCGGGCCTAGGATCTGCCTCAGTGGAAACCCGTTTGTGTACCTCTACTAACTGGAGTTATACGAGACGAGGTATACAAAATCAGGTTGATGAAATTACAGCTTACCCAACTTTAGCAAATCAGCTATTTAATATTCATATATCTATATGGATTAGATCAAATGACACTTGTCACTCTATAAATAGTTCTTACACTTCTTACAATTCAGAGTCTTTGTAGAATAATTTAAACCATACCCATATTATTCGTATAAAAGAAAAACTAATATTCTTTTAAGCAGATTATTTAATAAGCATTACGTCTCCATAAGATTTGTCAATAATTAAGTACCTTAAACAAAATCTAGTTTAGTGTTCTTATTCACAATATATAACACTTAAAAGATGACCATTTACATTCCCGCAGAATGGTTAAACTATGTACTACTAGTTTTACTACCAGACTATATACCATATTACCACCATACATGGAAACTGTTCAAAGTTTTTTTTCTTCGTATTTTGTATAGTGACAAGTTTTGGTACCTAATTCATCGTATACTATACAACTGTATAGCATACAAGATTTGAGCATGCTTCTAGCCTAGTGGTATCGAGCCGTTCCTCCCCATTGTGGTCATAAGGCAATTGAACCTGGGCTCTATGTTAGCCCAAGACAGTCACATATCGAAACATGATACTACTACCATGTGTATGTTATTGTAAATAAAAAGTAAGTATATAAGTCAATAAATAATTTAGTGTAAAAGACTTCCTTATTGATTGTGAGATTCATATATTGATTGTGAGTCACATCTAGGGCTGTAAACGAACCGAACGTTCAGCGAACAGTTCGTGAACCGTTCGGCGGGAAGTTTGTTTATGTTCGTTCGTTTAATAAACGAACAAACATGAACAAGAAATTTCGTTTGATTAGTTAAATGAACGAACATGAACAGAGGTCTCGTTCGTTCGATTGTGTTCGTGAACGTTCAGTAAGGTGTTCGTGAACATTCATTGATTTGCGTTTGTTTATGTTCATATGTTTGTATTTTAATTGAAGATCTTTGTACTTTTTTATATTTTATTTGTACTTTTTATATTATTAAACTTTTATTTATTTTATTTCCCTAACAATTAAATTAGGAAACCCACTTTCAACTTGTTTATGCATCGTTTCCCTTTCATTTCTCATTATTTACATCCACGAATACAATCGACCTCCGTTCCACAATAAGGGATTCAAGTTCTAGTGCTACTCTCTGGGCCATCTATCTTTATCCTTCGTCGCGTTCGCCAAATTTATTTTTGTTCGTTTGTGTTCGTGAACCATTCGCGAACACGCTCGTTTCCTTATTGAACGAACACGAACATAAAATCTCGTTCGGTAAGTGTTCATGAACCGTTCGTGAACACATTTATTCCTTAACGAACGAACACGAACAAGGCCTTGTTCGTGTTCGTTCGGTTCGTTTGCAGCCCTAGTCACATCCCTTGATCCCCCTAAGTATTTGCTTATCCTTATTATTTTATTCTAAGTTTCTTAAAAAAAATAATAATATCTACCTTAATATACAGAAAGTGCATGTGCATCCATCAATGAATATTTACTAGCATCGATTACAAGGTTATTGACATGAAAGCTCCATGAAAACCATATGGCACTCGACTTGGCAATGCAACAATCGCAACTGGCTCACTCGTAAAGTTCCTTGCATCTACTATGACAGCCTGCAAAACCCAGTTTCAGACCATTGATCTTGGATCAATCTTAGCTATTTCGGTTAATTAGCAGTAAGTAAGTAATAAAACATACCCGAGACATATTTAAGTGTTCATCATGTACAAATGTGATCACCCAACCATCATCTTCTTCTGTACCTCCAGGTTTTGCAACAAATGTGGCACCTGTGCAAAATGTGTTTTCTGGGAATTTATGGTACTCCATTTTCACATATTCTTGTTGTTTCATGTCTCCAAAATGCAACTTTGCAAGTCCTCCGTATTTTGGCAAGCCTGCAAAGGAGCTTGCATCCAAATCAACAGTTTGGGCATACCCATATTTGTTTTTAAAACCTGTTAAGTTTTCATTGATCATTGGAAAATCCATTGAATCTAATTTTCCTGTCAGAAATCTTTCTTTCACTTCTCCGGTTTTCATGTTTAATCTCCATTCATATGCTCGTGAGAAGAATGATTCATCGCAGTTTGTGTGACAATCATTCTTGAAACGGCTTGAGAACCACTCAAACTTGTTCAACCCGAAATCAGGTCCAGGTATAATCGAGTCCATTGCTCTAAATGCCCATAAGATTACCTATTTATGTGGAGAATAATTTAAGTTAGTGTTGATTCAGTTTTGACTATCTATTGTAGTTATTGTATATTATTTGAATTATCATTTAGCTTTAAGTTTTTTTGTAAATAATTATTCTATCTAAAATTTAATATTGGGATAGTTACTAACGTTTTATCATTATCATTAATTGGTTAGTTTTATCATTATCCTTTGTATTGTAATTTCTTTATATAAATATATTTGATTTTCCAAAAAAAAATCTTATTCACCAATAAAGTTTTCAAGTTCCTAAGAATTCTTTCAACAACGATACTAAAGGGGTGTTTGGATGCGTTTGAAGTAACTATGTTATGCTAAATCAGAAGAATTAGATATGTTTGTAATATAATGAGTTATAGAAAATTGTTCATAGCTAACCTCGTCGCCCTCCTCATAAGTATTGATGATATGAAACACACAACATGGTTCCACTTGAAACCACCTAACACTATCTGCATCGCCATAACGTGGCATCACTCCAATCCTGGCGTAGTCCACTTTATCGTACTTTATCAATCTGTAAATTGTAAGCAAAATCTACATCAAGATATCATATTCCACATATTTAAGGAAAAAAACAAAATATAAAATGCTTACGGGCCTCCATTTACGAGTCTTTTTATGTCTATGGTTAATGGGAAATCGAGTATGACATTGTATCTGCAAAATGCATAATTCATGAAATAAATTCACATAAACTGAAAGTTGCAATCATCTTCTAGTCTGGAACTTTACCTCATTGTAACACCAATATCATGGCAAAGGCGACACCTTTCGAATTTTAAATCTGCTTTGTGAACTAGTTTGCTTTCGTCTTCTGCATATATAAAATAAAATTATAAACTAGATGTCAAGATGGAAGTTGGATAATATGTATAAACGTGGTTTAATTAAAGCGGGTTAGATTAGGTTTTCCCACTACGTTTTTCTCATCTAGGAAAAAGAGGTTGGATAGTTTCTATAATTGCAATAAAACAATTTCATTAGGTACTTACTATTATGGATATAGCATAATAAGGCAAATCCCATTCAAAATTTGATTTCCAATGTTAATTATAGTCAGTATATTATTATTCTGATAGCTAGTTTATCTAATGTATTTTAGCAATCTATTAGATGTATTCCTTGTTTGTATATTGGCTATAGCCCATGAGAAAGTTAATCAAAGCAAGCGTTTTCATTCAAAAAATTATATGTGAAGTCTTTGTTGCATGTGGCTTCGTCCTTAAGCGAAGTCCAAACTCCACCCATGGTCGGGCCAATGCATTTTCCTAGGCTATTCTCTTTCCAAATCGGCCTATAAATGCTACGATCCTACCTCCCATCATGTTTATCATTCGCAACATGTAGAATTAGTTGAAATTTGTTTCCCTACAAGTCTACTAAACTCACACCTTCCTATCTTCCAACAACCGATAATTATTTTTCCAGATCTAGCTCACCTACCTATTCCACTCCATTATTACCTACGACTGAGATTCAAAGCTTTCCAACTTCCACTCTAGCCCATACTTCAAATCATCCAACAACCCATAATAATCTCTTAACCATGGCCCAAAGTCTACCACTTTTTTCATACCACTCCAACCAACTCCTCCCCCTCATTCTCATCTATGCATTCCCACGCATCATACTCTACCACCTTTCTCGCCATAGATTCCACTCCCACTTCTAGTACACTCCTAATATTCCCTCATTTTCACCGAATTGTCCTAACTATACCTCATCATCTCAATCTTTAACCCACCCCTCTTTTGTTCCTTTTGACCTTCCTCTATCTTTGTCGATTACCTCCCCTAATCACTCCCTCCCACCTTGAACCGCAAACCCAATCCTAAATATTACAACTCAACATTCGTCATTCTTACCACATCTCATCCGTTCCACCCTCAGTTGAACCTACAACCTACACTCAAGCTTTCAAAGATCCATAGTGGTGTATGACGGAATAATGAATTTAATGATTTACTAAAAAATGCAACTTAGGATCTTGCTCCTACTTCGGCTTATAAACCAACTAGTGGCAACTAGGTGTTTCATATCAAACAACATCCCAGTGGATCCATTGACAAGTACAAGGCACATATTTTTGCCAAAGGTTTTCTCCAAGAATACAGTAAGGAGTACATTGTGACGTTTAGTCTGGTTACTAAACCCGTGTAGTTCTATCCATTGCCTTAGTACAAAATTAGCATCTAAAACAACTAGATGTGAGTAATTCCTTTCTTCATGGTACTCTTCATGAAGATGTATCTTTGTCCCAACCACCTTGATATGTAAACTCCGATCTTCCTCACTACATTTACAAATTACTTAAATATCTTTAGGGGTTGAAACAAACACCGAGCTTCTCGCCTTTTTTCTTGACTTTATATTTCATAAATCACAAGGTGATCCTTCATTATTCATTTACAACCGTGATAGATTTGTTTTCTATTTTCTTGTCTATGTTGCTCGTATTGTTTTTTGATAGGATATAATACTTACTTTCATGCAAAATGTTGTAGATTCCTTGTCTACACGGTTCTCAATCAAGGATCTTGGTGTGTTGCATCATTTTCTTGGTATGGAGGGAATTTCAACCAATAAGGCCTCTTTTATTGCAACATAGTCGTATTCAGAACCTCCATCCCAATTTCAAAATCTCCGACTCAAAATCTCCAATCAGGATTAATCGGCGATTAATCGCTAGTCGGTCGGTCGCTGACTAATATTAAGGTAATTGGTGAATTAAACGCTAGTCGACCCTAATTGGCACTAGTCGGGCTGGTCGGCGGAAAAAATCGGCCCCGGTCGACTGGAAATATGCAATTTCGTAAAATTCCGGTCAGATTCCGACCAAACTGCGACCAAAACCTATAAATTCCGGCGATTAATCTTGTACACTTAAAAAATTGGTAGAGGAGGGGTTAAAACGTTATCTACTTAGAAAAATTACGTATAAAAGTCTGTATAAAATTGAAAATCACATATAAAAATCTCAATCCGATTAATACCTATTAATCATTACTAATCCAAACTAAATGCTAATCGATACCCCACCTCCCGACTAGCGGCTAGCAACTCTTACAACCATGCAATATATCTCTCCTACATAGCTCCACTAGCAAGCCTTAAAACAGGCGCTTCCTTACTTTAAAGGTACTTTCTATCACAAGTTATTTCTCAACTGTGGAGGGAGTATCACCGACAAGGGGTGATCCACTACTCCCTCTATCATGGCACTCTTTCCATCAAAATTTTACCTCTCGCTCCTCCACTGAAGCAGAATATAAGGCTAGCAAATGGTGCGACAGAGCTTTCATGGGCACAAAAGCCCCTCTTGAAACTCGGTTTGTCTATATCCTCACCACCACACTTTTTGTTATAATATCGGTGCAACGCATTTATGAGCAAATCCAGTATACCATTCTCACATGAAATACGTAGCCTTGGATTATCCCTTTGTTCAAGAGAATATAAGTGATGGTTCATTGCGGGTTCTTCACATTCACTCCAGTGATCAACTAGAGGATGTTCTCACTAAGCCACTTGGACGGGCCCCTATCAACGCCCTCAGTCCAAGATTGGAGTCCCCGACGGATCCTTCTTTTTGCGGGGGCGTATTATGGATATAGCAAATTAAGTCAAATACCATTTAAAATTTGAATTCCAATGTTAGTTATAGTCAATATATAATTGTGATGATAACTAGTTTATCTCTTGTATTTTACCAATCTATTAGTTGTATTCCCTGTTTGTATATCGGCTATATGGCCCCTGAGTAAGTTAATGCCTTTTTCATTCAAAATACTCTATACCATTATAGCCATTAATATTGAAATTCTACAACTTTAACCCATTCCGGATATAACAGCACCTAACTGATCACTTATTCCTAAGTAATTATGAGTCAAATTTGGTCACCTCTACTCTAAACCAAAAAGATATTAACCAAAGTACCTGAAATAACTCCTATCTCAAAGAAAGGTTTCATTGCATTTACTCCCATCATTACAAGCTCCCCAGAACCTGGAACTTTCTACAGGAAGAAAACATGTAGTTTAAGCCCCTAGAAATGATAACTTCATTTTATCTATTAAATTTGGATATTGGTTAACTTTCACCTTCGGGTGTGCTGTAAATGGTCGATTCCAAGATCCATTGACATCCCAATTTCCAAGTGTGTTGAGTGTTTGAATGTCAATCTCTTGAGGCAAATGGTTCTCAGCAGCTGCGTAAAACTTGCCCGAATGCTCAAAAACACTGGTATTGCTCAACAGTTTGTTGACTGTTCCAAATCTCAACTGGATTAATCAAAATATTATCTTTAGAAAGAATATAGATCTGGTTAAGAAAGGTTAACTATATCAAGATGCAACAAAGTTTGAACTTTTTTATGTAAATAAGTTATGTAGGTTATTTATGTATACGAGCAAAGGAGAAAGTACATTGCATTGTGATGTAAATATAGATCAAGAACATACAAAGTTGAGCAAATAAGCTGATAAAATAGCAGAAGAATCGCCTTCAATGGCAGGAAGAAAAGAGGGTGTGTTTCTTTGTTTCTCCATCTTTAATGTTTCTGTTTCGACATGCTTATTCTTATAAGAAATACTCCATTTACCATCACTTTCTTTCTTGAAATACAAAGCATGAAGCATTCCTTCTCCTTCTACCCATATATGACTTGATCTCCCAAACATTGATTTTGTTGATTTAAATCCTCCAAAAAGAGGATTTGGGCCTTCAAAGTTGAAGTTAATTTATTAATTATATAAAATAAAGACAAAATGAATACAAAAGAAGATAATCTTTTATATTACACATACCTAAAGAATTAAAAGGAGAGAAACTAGACCTCTTTAAAACATGGTTACAAAGGTCGCTAGTCGCTCCCTAGTCGGTCGACCGGGGAGTTGAGAGTACTCGGCATAGGCGGAGAGTACTCGGGGAGTACTCGGACAAGTTGAATTATAAAGAAATTAGTTTTTGGAAATTAAATATATGTCTAATAACAAAAATTTACTAATATTTTTAACAAAAAACGTGAAAATGATATTCATTATTTAATATGATAGTCATATAAATTATGTTTATTATTTTTTAAGTCAAACTCGGCCCGAATTGACCCACTGGATCCGATTTTGGCCTAGTTCGACCGTAGTTTGATTGATTCCGAGTAATTAGACGGAGTTAGAGAAAATCGCCTCGGCAGCCTACCTTGTAGCGACTACTCGGGGAGTACTCGGCCTTGGAAACCTTGTTTAACAACCATGCTTTAAAAGTATGAATAATGTTTCTTTGTGTATTTAGTAACTCATCAAGATCTCTTTATATAGAGGGATGCAATGAAATGATAGATAATTATGTAGCAATTAGATATATAACATCAAATATATCGCTAATACATACCATTTCTTATGTAAACACCATCTGGAAAATCACATGGGATTGTTCCTTGTACATCATTGATGTAAATGGCTTCTCCTATCTCTTCCACCGGACCGAAGTTACTCTATGTGCACATAACAAAATCACTGAATAAGATAATTTAATTATAACTAATGATTGTAAATGTTTCCGTACATTGTTAAGAGTATTTACCTGAGATGGGAATGACTCATGATCGATGAACTGGAACACCGAGTCCGTAAAAGTGTGGAGTAATTCTATTGAAGTTTTCTTGATGATGGAATGAGGAGCTGGTAATTTTGTGGGAAGTTTCTGCAAGTCAGCGATGAACGGCTGTTGATAGAAATAATTCTAGTCATGTTATTGACTTGGTGCTAATGTTAATGCTTGAATGTGAAATCAAGAGTAAGGAAGATAGATTATAACCTTGAAAGATGATAAGAGTTGGTTCTTGAATTGTTCAAAGGTGGTGATTGAAGAAGGCCTTTGAGCACAACAATTCACCTGAATTGCTTTGATATTGCAAGCAGCCATGGCTGGTTGTTCTTGTCTTCTTGAGTTCTTGGGAG
Source organism: Helianthus tuberosus (assembly GCA_030545235.1). NCBI lineage: Eukaryota > Viridiplantae > Streptophyta > Magnoliopsida > Asterales > Asteraceae > Helianthus > Helianthus tuberosus. The sequence continues at coordinate 24,052,335 of CM060387.1, forward strand.
TTATTCTATTTGACAACCTTACAAAGACATATGGTTTATATATTTGATGATTGTGATGTTTATTGATCTCCAGAAGTTATCGAATATGTGGTTTAAAATTGGCTGAGTTAATTTGTCCATATTCTATACAAGCCAAAAGTATGGCAAGTAACCAATATAATTTAATATTTCTTATAAAAGAATACACTTTCGTTTTCTTTCTTTTTTTCAAGCATCCAATAAAAAGTTTTAATCAATGCCCATATTCTCTTTTGGAGGGAAAAATAACAAATGCTTTCAAACAAAATGCTTTTAATCATATTAAGTAACTAATCATGCTTTAAGAATAATTGATACCTGTTTTACACAAAAGTCCAATGAAGTGCCTTGTTAACGTAAAAACAAATATTAAACTTGCTTTATATGAGTTTAATTACAAGAATGTCAAAACAAGCAAATCCACCCAAAGATTCTACGACTTGATGGCAGATTACAATTTCTAATCTTAACTTTCGTCACTTTCGATAGTTAAAATGTGAAAAGACATGATATACGAAGCTGCCGACCAAACATGAAATCAGGAGACCTCACAGAAGCAAACAAAAATGGCATCGTTTGACTACAGAATTTGATATGCGTTTCTAAAAATGGCATCGTTTGACTATATTTGAGATGCGTTTCTAGATTTTAAAAGCGTTTTAAATGTATTTCTTGCTTTTTAAAATTTAGAATGATTTTAAATAAATGAGATTGAATCATGTATAGAATACTATCTATTGATTAATCGACACATGGATCAATAGAATAACTTGTAAACGTGGCTTAGTGTTAGATGCCAAGTGTTATTTTTGTTATTTGTTCAAAGAGAAAACGGAAAATGTGTAGGTGGTGTTTTCTATATTAATTTTTTTAACGGCAAATTTGGATCATTGATCATATCCATCTCTATTAGTCATAATAACTATACACCAATTCAGCAGGAAATCTATGGAAAAACCCCCTTGTGGGAATCGAACTCAAGGCCTACTGGTTACAAAGCTTTATCACACCCTCAATATGCTACTAGGCTATAAAGCCATCGACTTCTATATTAATTAACATGAGAGTGAATTTCAAATTGTGTCCTTTATCTTTATAGTAAATTTCAGACGGTGTTCTTTATTTTTCAAATTGACAAGTCTTGTACTTAATGTTTTAAAATCTTGCACGTTATGTCCTTTAACCCTAAACTAGTTAGATTTTTCTGTTAAATCAGGTCATGTGACTTGCACATGAGGAGATTATTGTCATTTCATTTTTCAGGGACTAGTTGTGTAAATAAATTAAATACCTAACCATTAAAAAAATTAAAAATAAAAATTTAGATATATCTCTCACCTCTCTCTCTCCCCCATTTACCACCAACATCCACCATCTACCATCACCACCGTCATCCACCTCAAATCACTTGCTGCCATCACCACTACCGCCCACTGTAATTAGGGTTTCAGTCACAAACCTCCAATGGCACCGTCAATGGCAGCAGCACAACCACCACCCTCTTCCAAAACCCCACCCACTGTAACTAGGGTTTCAGTCACAAACCTCCAATGGCACCGTCAATGGCAGCAACACAACCACCGCCCTCTTCCAAAACCGAAAGCTACGTCGACAAGAAACGCAAAGACGACATCTGAACCGCCAACATCAAAGCCCCACACTCTGTCGCAGATGTCATCCGCACATCTCTCGGTCCCAAAGGCATGGACAGAATGATCTCCATCGCCACCGGTGACGTCATCATCACCAACGACGGCGCCACTATTCTCAACAAAATGGAGGTCCTCCAGCCTGCCGCTAAGATGCCCGTTGAGCTCTCAAAATCTCAAGACGTCGCCGCCGGTGACGGAACCACCACCATTGTCGTAATCGACGGTGTGTGTTTAAAACAGTGTCAAACGCTCCTTCATTCCGGTAATCATCCGACTGTTGTGAGGTACTACACTTACCGATTTAATGGATTTGAAGAATTGCTTTCATTTGGTGGTCGGAAATTAGTTATTTGTTGACTTTTAGTTTTCAGTTTTTTAGATCGTGATCAGTCGAAATTGGTATCTGTGGTTAGGCTAGTTAAAAATAAAAATTGATTTTTTGGGTTTTGGTGTGATGAGAGATAGGTGGTGTGCGGTGGGCATGGTTGTAAAAGTCGCTAGGCGCTCCCTAGTCGGTCGACCGGGGAGTTGAGAGTACTCGGTCTAGGCGGGGAGTACACGGAGAGTACACGGGGAGTACTCGGAGATGCCAAATTATAAAGAAATTAGTTTTCGGATATTAAATATTGAGTGAATTGCAAGTTTTGTCCTTTATCTTTAGGCCACTTTGCAGGCGGTGTCCTTTATGTTTAAACTTGACGAGTTTTGTCCTTTATGTTTAAAAATCAAACACGTTTTACCCTTTGGGCCTAACCCAGTCTATTTTCCAAGTTAAAGTTGATCACGTGCATGTCATGTGAGGGGTAGTTGTGTCATTTCAGTTCAGTTTTGTCTCTGTCTCTCTGTCTCAGTTCAGTTTTGTCTCTCCCCTCTCGCCTCTCTCCAACTAACCCCCCACCACCACTATGACAACCACCATCACCAACCCACCACCACCTCCAAATAATGCAGTGAACTAAAACTAAATGTTTAAATACTTTTTAAATGCTAAACTCACATCAAATTAATCATTACACTCGCAATTGATCCAGAAATTAAGAACCAGCATCCAAGAATCTTGCAGATATTACTTCAATCACTTTAGAATTAGTGATTATCCCCTTGACCATGAATGGAAGTTAAATACATTGACCGAATAACGTATTCAAACACATATAAACAAGATACAGAAGCATACCCATATAGCTTCTTTAAACTGGTGCAACAACTAACTAACTTAAGGACGTTTTGTCTTCACCATCTCATTATCAATCAGCTTCTTAAAATCAGTCAACTTCAATACAAAAACCGATCACCTAAACCCAACAAAATTAAGGTTTATAGTTTTACTTATTTCAACAACAACTTGCAAATCAATAACAACCCAATCACTTGTTCGCCAGGCCGATACATATTCCCAAAAGAATCAATCGCAGTAGAAAGATTAGCACACTCCTCATAAGCCTTCAGCAACTCCGCAAACTCAGTTTCAAGCTCCTTCACCGGTAACAATCACCAATTCAATAATATTGAAAAATAGTCATTCAATAAATTTCAAATAACTGAAGCAAACCCTAGAATAAAAGTAACGTACCATTTGGGTTTTGTTCTATTTCTCTAGACCTACCCCAATTTCCTTTATTGTAACCATGGCTTTTTGAATATCTTGAAAATAGAAAAGATAATGAAGTATTTTGTTGGATGTGAAATTAGATGATTTTCATGGAGAGTTTACTGCAAGGAGGGTTTGATTTTCACCGGAAAGAGCGGTAGCAGCGGATTTCATCTTGGATGCGTTTCGAGGATCTGATGTGGATGCCATGGTGGCGGCGTTGTCTAACATTCGATTTACCGGTCGACGGTGTGGAATGATGCATAGTATCTCGACAATGGTGGTGGGTGTGGGATTTGGTGGTGGTGGCGGCGGACTTGGTGGTGGTGATGGCAGGGTTGGTTAGAGAGAGAGAGATAGGGAACTGATATTGAGATAGATTTATTTGTTTAATTTGACAAAACTGAACTGAGACAGAGAGAAAGAGACAAAACTGAACTGAAATGACACAACTACCCCTCACATGACATGCACGTGATCAACTTTAACTGGGAAAATAGACTGGGTTAGGCCCAAAGGGTAAAACGTGTTTGATTTTTAAACATAAAGGACAAAACTCGTCAAGTTTAAACATAAAGGACACCACCTGCAAAGTGGCCTAAAGATAAAGGACAAAACTTGCAATTCACTCTTAAATATATGTCAAATAACATAAATTTACTAATATTTATAACAAAATACGTGAAATTGAAATTCATTATTTAATATGATAGGCATAGAAATTATGTTTTATTTTATTTTAAGTCAAACTACACCCGATTTGACCTACTAGATCCAATTTTGGCCAATGTTGACCGCATTTGATCGATTCCGAGTAATTAGTCGGAGTTGAAGAAAGTCGCCTCGGCAACCTACCTTGTAGCGACTACTCGAGGAGTACTCGGGCTTGGAGACCTTGTTTTACAACCATGGCGGTGGGCGGTGGTGGTGATGGCAGCAGGTGATGTGAAGTGGATGGTGGCGGTGATGGTAGATGGTGGATGTTGGTGGTAAATGGGAGAGAGAGAGAGAGGTGAGAGATATATCTAAATTTTTATTTTTAATTTTTTTAATGGTTAGGTATTTAATTTATTTACACAACTAGTCTCTGAAAAGTGAAATGACAATAATACCCTCATGTGCAAGTCAAAATGACCAGATTTAACAGAAAAATCTAACTGGGTTAGGGCTAAAGGACATAACGTGCAAAGATTATGATGTAGCGTAATTGATATGTAATTGTTTTTCATTAGCATGTCAACTTCCAATGTTGATGTGAGCGTCTTTGAACAGCTTGCTCGGATTCTTGAAGACGTTGTAGAGTCGGACCGACTAATAAATAACAAACTTAGTGAGCTAACCAAAAGAGTTAGCAAAATACGCGAAAAACAGGCCGAGTTGCAAGTTGAACTAGACTCGCATGTCGTGCGTTATGCTAGGCTTAACGATGTTGGGCAAAAAAACTAAGGTTAGATGTATTCGCCCTTTAAAACGTTGATTGTAAATTCTGTTGTTCTTATGTAAACAATCAATGTTAGTAAATATGGTTTACAGTTTATCCAAATCTAATTGATCACAAAATAACATTCCGTTAACACATTTTAACACCCCGCTGCATCACGACGGGCTTCCAACTAGTTCAATTTATTATGTAAATTTAGCGTTCAGTTTGAAGCTATTTTCATCTTTACCTATAGGAAGAAGTATTTGCTCATTTCACGTTAAGAGTGAAATTCAAATTTTGTTCTTTATCTTTATATTTAATAAGAATAATTATATAAACAAGTGGAAAGTTATTAGTACATAGTTGCATATAGGCTCAAACACATAATTGCAGTTGTTTGTTTTGTTAATCCTACGGTGGTCACAATGCGAGAGAAAACAGTTTACTCATTATCGCTATAACATATAGTCTCGAACACATAATTATAGTTGTTTGTTTTGTTAATCCCACGATGGTCTTAATGACCGAGAAAACAGTTTACTCATTATCGCCAACGTCTATAGCCTAAATACAGATAATAAAAGACCAAAAAAATATATACACACACCAAAATAGACACTTTCTATTTAAACTTAATAATATAAAGAGACATGACAAATTAACAGATTTTTTTTTTGCTCAAACCAATTACTTTTATTAGGTCTTCTCATATTTGTAAAACCAAATTTAAAACATCATAGCCAATTCATACTATAGATGAGACAAATTAACCAAATTTCATTTTTGCTCAAACAAGTTGCTTTTATTAGGCTTTTTTGATTTGTAAAACCATAATTAAAACATCATAGCTAATTCATACTTATTGTAGTAGTCACATTTTACCAACTTTAAATAACAAATCATAAAGAATGTTGTGTGTGTATATATACTATCAATTAGCAACAAATTCGTTGGCTTACGAATGCTAAGAAGCGTGACATGGCTTCAACAGAGGTTGCCTCGCCAAATGATGTGCGCCATCATAGCAATTATACACTTTCATTACAACGGCTCTCAAATGAGCATAAAGCCATCATCATTGAGACCCAATTCTCAACAGAACTACCGCAAATGAGGATGCCCACAAACAAATAAACCTTTAAATACCTAAAGGGTGCAAAACTAAAAAAAACATACATTACAACTACATAAGGCAAAAAAAACACATTAAATGCAAGAGGTATAACTCGACTAAGCGAAAAGATGTTGCTAATTGATAATATGTAAACAAACAAACACTGCATTCATAAAGTATGACCACGATTACAATGCATGTATACACGACTTCAAGCAAGAAAAGAAAGTGAAGCTATTGAGGCTCGGAAGCTTAACACGACTGCATTAAATAATGCGATGCCAAATGACGAGCAACATCATCGCCATTATAAACACGCCTTGCAATAACTCTCAGATGAGCTACAAGCCATCTTCATCGAGACCAAAAATACAAAGAACATGTGTTAACGAAGGAACACTTTAGAATGGAACTGTATATGTATCATCTAAAAGCCCTCCAATAAGCACAAACAAACCCATAGTATCCGCGTTTACAAAATCCTCTCGGTTAAAACTAGATTGAAATCGTCATCGAAAACATAATCAGTTTAGAATGAAACTTAATCAGCATTATCCCAAAGGACTCAAAGTAGCACAAACAAACCAACAGAATCTTTATCAAGCAAAGTGTCTCTGATGAAACAACATGTTTATCGACATCGAAAGCAGAGGCTATATCTCATAAATACGTTCATCAAAAACAGTAACAACATGTCAGAAAAGAAACATTTCCCAAAGGCCTCAAATGATTACAAACAAAGCAATATTTCTTTCATAAAAATAAATAGTAACTATGCCTCAGTGATAAACATTATTCCAATGGCCTCAAATGACCACAAACAAACCAATATATCTTACAAATTCGTTCATCAAAAAAAGCCGTAAGTATATCTCAGAAATCAACATTATCCCAAAGGCCTCAAATGACCACAAACAAACCTAAATAATTTGTATTAACGAAAGTGTCTCGGATGAAACAACATGTTCATCTTCATCGAAAATAGAGCAAAAAATCCTTCAGCAAAACGAAACTGGGTCTGTTCACCGGAAAACAACCATCCTAAAAATTTCAGCAAAAAAAACCACAAATAGATCACACTCGAGAAAAAGAAACAACAAATCTCCCAAAAACACAACCGGAAAAGATGTCGAAAAGGCTTGAACGACTAAAAATCAACATGCAACCACAAACCCGGTCGTTTTACGGGTCTCATACGAACAAAACCCGAGATTAAAACCCTAATTGTTCCCAATTTCAACGAAACAAACCAAACTATTACATTTAGTAAATAAAAGGTTCACTGGACAAAACAATGAAAAAGAAAGAAAGGTTCGCCAATGGCTGGAAGCGACGGAGCCGGTGCGAGCAAGTGAAGGTGCACATAGACAAACAACACTTTAAATACCCAAAGGAGGTACAACCAAAAACCCATAAATTACAACTACATATAGCATGAAACACAGTCAACGCAAGAGGTACAAGTCAACAAAACAACAAAATAGATATATAAATTCTAAACTGCATAATAAAAGTAGTTGTTAAATTGCTCTAATGTAAATTGCTATTCTAAAGATTGTCGAACTGAGTGCAATGCAATCATCTAGTCATATGACTGGCAATCTGAACTATAATATGGACATGATACCAAACTTGGAGATTTTGTGCGAGCACCATACTGGGAATAAAAGGTAAGTTAACTTTGAGATGTTTCTGATAATTGATACCAAAATAAAAAAACACTTAGGGTTTTATTATTAAGGCAAAACTAACTGTAAATAAAGACAAATAAGACCATAAATAGTAAACAATGTAGGGTTAACCTAACTAAAACACTAAATAAAAAACTAGTAGAAAAATAACCCAAACATGTAATATAATCTATTATGCTAACAACCCACATTCACAATGCAGTAGTGATAAACATGAGAGTTTGTCATACAAGAAGCGAAACTGTGAGGCCGATTGAGTCTTCATGAAAATATCACCAATTTGCAGGCCGGTGGAACATATGGTAGTGAGACATTTTCGTGCTATAAATGATAGCGAGTGAAACGACAGTCAATCTCAATATGTTTCGTTCACTTATGGAAAAATGAATGCTCCGCAATCGGCATCACACTTTTGCTATCACAATGCAAGGATAGGATGAGAAACATTAACACACAGATCCGTAATAAACCAATGTAACCAAACAATCTCACATTTAATCATAGTCATAGCACAATACTCAGCCTCTTTTACCGAAAGAGAACATCATGTTTCTTAATTTTTCATGAGATACATGAATCTCCAAAGGAAAATATAGAAAACAATGGTGGGTTTGTGATCATTAGGATCGCCATCCCAATCAGCATCATTATAAGTACGCAGTTGTAAAGATGATGTCGATTGAAACTACAGACTCTAAAATTGAGTACCACAAAGATATCTTAGAATACAAGTTGTCACAATGTGAGGGATAGGTTGAGAAACATCAACACCTAGATCTGCAAAAGCCAACATAACTAATGTGATGCGTGTGAAGTGTCGTATAGTTTTTAATGTATATTTTAAGCCCTTTAACACTTTTTAGCCAAGTTTTAAATTTATAAAACACGATATTTACTAACACTAAACACACATATGGGCAAGTGCACCCATCGTGAGCGTAGTATAGTGTTAGTAAGATACCGAGGTCGTCCAAGGACACAAGAGCTTTTAGTACCGGTTTATCCTCAACGTCTAATCAAATCAAAAGTTTAGAAAAAGGTTTTTAAACTAAAAAAATAAAACTAACTAAAATGCTGAAAAATAAAATAAAATAAAATAACAGATAGACAAGATGAATCACTTGGATCTGACTCGTGTTTAGTGTAACCTTTGATTATTTCCGCACTTTTTGCACTTTTTAAGAGATTATCTTAGTTATTGTAGTAGGCCCCTCTTCTGAAGGTGACGTTACCCTCAACCCAGTAGTTTGAGTCAGCAAGGATACAATCCTAAAGGGTTGGATTATTGAAAGATAATTAATTAAGTTATTAATGCATATTGTGGTAGGCCCCTCTTCTGGAGGTGACGTTACCCTCGGCTAAGTAGTCTGAGTCAGCAGGGATACAGTCCTAAGTAGCCGGGTTAAAGTTTTAATAGTAGTTTACATATGAGGGGGTCAAGGAGTTCGGACCCCCGCCATCCAATACCAGTGGGTATTGAAGGAGGTCCTACTAAAGTTGACCTAGGTCCTTGCATGATCTATACACTGAACAAGGCAAGACTCTTACCAAACCGTTCCCTTAACCCCCGACCAGGTAGCCAACATACCTCCATATAGACCGTGTTGATACGAATGGTGAAAATCTTTTATTTTATATAGACAGTAAAATAATGCCAAGACACCACAGATAAACAATAAGGAAGACTCACCTTCAACATAAGAAACTAGTTATTAAAGTCATTAATACATAACCAAATAAAAAGTGCGAAAAGATTAAAAATAAAAAGTATTACACTAGACACTTGTCTTCACCAAGTGATGTAAGAGACTTAGGAAAACATGGCCTTTGATTGTCAAGAACTCTTACGATCAATCTTGGATCCCGAGACTACTCACACACTCTATGATGGATGATGGTGGCGGATGTGAGTTGTGATGGTGGTGGTGGGTGGGTGAAGTGTGAGAGAGGTGGTTTGCCAAGGGATGCCTTTGAAGTGAACCAAGCACCCCTATTTATAGCCTGCACAGAAGCCTGGACACGGCCCCGTGTCCGCTGGACATGGCCCCGTGTCCACCCTTCTTCTCTTTCTTCATTAATTGCAGTTTGTCTGCATTAGTTCCGTGTCCGCTGGGCATGGCCCCCTGTGCAGAAGCGTATCTGTACTATCAAGATTTGCTTGGATTCTACGAATCTTAGCGTTGACCATGGCCCCGTGTTGAGCTGGGCACGCCCCCGTGTTGGGAATAGAAGCTTCTACAACTTTGTCTTTTCTGCAGACACCTGAACACGCCCCGTGTCCGCTGGGCAAGGGGCCGTGTCCGCTGGGCACACCCCGCGTCCGCTGGGCACGCCCCGTGTTGAGCTGGGCACAGCCCCATGCTCAGCTTTCGTCTTGTTTTCTTGCTTTGGGAGATGTTTTCGAGGGGTTGGGCATGCCACGTTTCTTCCCTTTCTTTGTATTTATGTTGGATTTAGCTGCATTTTTGCTTCTTTTGTCCATTTAAGCTCTTTTAACCCTGAAAATACAAAAGGAAGACAAAAACACACTTTTTCCAACATTAGTACTAAAAAAGGGTTAGTTTTATGCCACATTTGATGTAATATATATGGTGCATTTTGCACACATCAGTATGCAACATTTGGCCTTTGTACCACCAATATTGTTTGCTTTGCGCACTAGGAGCACACGAAATTAATTTTGGTTGCCCTCGCGGAGGCTTCCCAGGACATCACCTATCCTGGTACTATCCCACCTAAGCACACTTAACAATGGAATTTTCACTTTCTCCATAGCAAGTGAGCCCAAAATGTGTCAATGATATTTGAGGCGAGGTATTCCTTATGCCCCCTCTCTCTCTCTTGTGGATAGAATGATGTAGGATTTTCCTAAACTATTACAAACACCACACCTCCCCTCTAACTCATCTTCCCCGATGAGGTTAGCATGCCTTTGATTATACTATTTGTAACATCCAAACTCATGGTAAAAAGTTCTACAATATACAAAACTTATGGAATGAAAGGAAGCGAGATGGTCCCGAGCTGAAGATGATGATGATGAGTAAAATGACAATCAATATCTAGTTTTGTCCACTCATGAAAAACAGAGTTCTTAGCGATTTGCATAGCACTTTGGTTATCACAATGTAAGGGGTAGACTAACAGATGGTAACCCCCATATCTGCAAGAAGCCATCATAATTAAACAATCTCACATGTAGACACGACCATAACATGATACTCAGCATCAGTAGAAGATCTTGAAACAACATCAAGTTTCTTACGTTTCCATGAGATTAAAGTTTATCCAAGGAAAACATAGAGAACAATAGTTTAATTGAGATCATTAGGATCACTAGCACAATCAGCATCCCTGTAGGCACACAACTCTAGAGAAGATGTCGAGGGAAACAAAAGACTCTGAAACTAAGTGCCACAAAGATATCTCGGGATGCGAATAATAACTCTCTATTGAACAAAAGTAGGGGTAGTAACAAACTGACTAACCACATGAACAACGTGAGCAATATCAGGGTGAGTAGTTGTACAATAAACCAAGATGTTAACAATATCAGGTACGAATTGTCATCTTTTTTTGCCACTCGAGCAAATGTCTCCTCATAATCCAAACCATACTTTTGCGAGTATCCTTTTGCTATAAGTATGGTCTTATATCGATCAATAGACCCATCAGGCTTTGTTTTAATCTTATATACTCAGCGACAATCAATTGTGTGTTTACCATGTGGTAATGGAACCGTGTACACGTCTGATGAAGATCAGTAAGCTCATCAACCATGGCATTCTACTAAAGAGAATAAAAAACACTCTCTCTATATGATTTAGGATTAGACAGATGATGTATAATTGCAATAAAGGAAGCAAACGAAGTTGAGTAACTAGAGTAAGCAAAGTCTGGTAGTTTAGTAGATTTACATTCACAAGTGGACCTCTAAGGAGGAGCTTCAATCTCAACAGACGAAGGAGTTGTCTTAGGCATAGTTGGAGCTGAAGTTGTACCTAATAATGTATAGGTGTCTTGAATTGACACATTAGGTGATGTTGATTCAACAATGTGTACAACAAATGGATCAATATTTTGAAGATCTGACTTCGTTACAATATGCGATTTAGCTTGAAACGAGCTAAAGTAGTATTCTCAAGGAAGGTAACATGTCTTTATACACATAGCTTCTTACTTACGAGATCAAAGCAACAATTTCCCTTCTGTCTAGTGCCCAAACCTTTTAAACTACTGGCATACCCCAAAAATACAAATAAGGCTGAGTTACCATTTATCTCGTTCAAGATAAGGACAGAGAACAAAGCAAGTACATAAAAAAACCATAATTCATCGTAATTTGGGAGTTCACTTTATAGTTTTTTTTCAAATGGAGACATCCTAGAATTATGAGAAGTGGGAGTCCGATTAAACACATGTTGGTTAGTTAGTAGTGTTTATCCACAAAAAAAATACTTAGCACATCAGCAGGCAAAAATTACGAACGAGAAAGTTGCCTCCATAAGATGATGATGTTTCCTTTCGGCAACACCATTCTGTTGGGGGTGTTATTTAGCGTCGACAAGTGGATCTTTATTCTCAATGATATGGGAGACAGTCAAAGCATCAGTCTCAGCATCAACAGAAGAAAAGGACTGACCGACTGTCCTTCAAGAGAGATCCCGGGGCTCGAACTTTTTGCTAGCTTTGAAACATGCGCCGAAGGAAAGAGGAAGACCAAACAAAGTCACGGTCAAAGCAAAGAAAAAGATGCCAAAAAAGATTCACTTTAGCTTCTAGCTCGCTTAGTGTAGGTTGCTTGCAATCCTGACATCCCGAGTTACATTTTGGGGGATTGATTACGTGGTTGAATCTCCCGTTAAGGAGCTTTCCTACGTTCCTATCCTTGATGTCTCTCTCATTCCGATGTGAGGGTGAGGTTGCTTGCAAGAGTTTCCATAGTTGGCTCGGGTGATTACAAGACAACTCATGTATCATAGCATCAGATAGAAGTAATTGGGTCAAGTCATTAGAGGTATATTTAGTGGCGGATTCAGAAATTTTTTCCACTGGGTTCCTTTTGGTAAATTTTCACTAATTTTTTCAAATCATACAAGGTTCTCACTAATTTTTTGAAACCTAATAGGTTCCTGGGAACCCACAAATATGGGCTAGATCCGCCCCTGGGTATATTCAACCCCTAAGTCACACCTGAAGCACTTTATCACAATCGAATGTTGCATCTTAAGATTGGCTCTTAAGTTTTTGTAATGTTGAAGAACTCATATATGTGTTTCATAAGATACACCTAGGTAGAGTATAATCATCTATAAAAGATACATAATAGTTCGAGCCATCATTAGTGGATACTGGTGATGAACCCCACACATCATAATGCACAATATCAGAAGGAGCACCAAATTGAGAAATACTTTTATCAAATGTTATAGCAGAAAATTTTACAAGTTTGCAACTACTACAATCATAAATATCACAAATGTTCAACTGACCCAAAGCACCAGTAAAAATTAAAAACATTGAACCAAAATCTGACACATGTCCCAAACGAGAAGCCAAATATAAAATTCGGACGATAAAAGACTCAAGTGAAAAGAAGATGAATCAGGTTGTGGAGGCAACAACACAAGAAACTTTGAGTTCTTCTGGGACATGCAATTCCCCAAATCTATGGTCTATCATAGTCACCTTCTGAGTGTTTTGATCTTGTACAACACAAACAAAATCAGAAAAGAAAAGAAAACCTATTGACCAGATTTACACAACTGGTTGACCTAAACAAGATTCAAAGCAAGTTTTGGAATATAATAGCCATCAGTAAGAGACACATGAGGGGTAACAACAAAGCTAACACCCTCTACTGACATTGAGGCGACACTAACAGACATCACTGAAACTGTTGAAATAGGATATAAAGAAACCAAAAATGATAGATAGAGTGAGATAGGATGTAAGGCACCAAAATCCATAAGGACGAAAGTATACTTGAGGTTCCTAATGATTATAACCCTGAATGAGACATGGATTTTGATATGGAGTAGGGTGTGCAGCAAGAAATTGTCTAAATTGTTCAAAAACTTGTTGATCCAAAGTAAAAGGCGACATGTTAGTAGTTTGGACATCAGTATGTACTAATGGTGTTGCAACAACATTAAACTGTGTGGGATGGGATGTCCATGAAGATGGGCTGGTTGGAGCAAAAGATTGAGAGTGAAACTGTCCACTAGGTTTATTCTATTGTCAGGGCTTCTGTTTTTTTGCCATGTTAAGTAACAATGAACACTGAGCTTTTAATAATCTTTCCTTTTGCATAATGTACATTTTTCAAAAGAAACTTTAGCACCTTGTGCAGACTAAATTGAAGCTAGGGATTGTTGTAGTCTAGACTGATAACTTGGAATAGCAAACATAACAGGGTAATAGTTACTTTCATCCCTTGTCAACCTTAGTTTTTATACGAGTCTCCTCTACAATCACCACATGAACAACTGAATCAACTGTTGGAAGAGGATATCTTTGAAGGATTGTTCAACTTAATAATTCAGATCATAACCTAACACCATCACAAATTGTACCAAACGCTACTTTTCCCTTCTAGCAAGGTAAGGTCCAAACACCTTCAGTTATGCAGACTCTGTAAGCACCAATTGATCCCATGAATTCGACATAGCACGATCGAACTCCAAGATACTCATCATTCTGTTGAAGATCAAGGATATCATATTCCAACCGTTATTGTATTGCAAAGTTAGACAAAGTTTACTATCTTTCCAAATGATTCCAAACTTCATTTCTTGTGTCTTAATTAGCTAGTTGAATACTAATTGATTAACTTAATAAATTGTTGATCAGAGTGATAACTTTAGAGTTATCAGGTTCTCATTTGTTAAATAACAAAGCATATTCATCAGCCTTAGACTTGTTGATAGCAATCAGAGTATTAATTCGTAGATTTTTTTTTTAAATTTACATGAAACGGGTAGGCTACGGGATGGTAGAGATACAGATACACCACTCAATCAACCAATAGGGCAATCAAATATGAATTTCGGATACATAAATCACCACCAAAACTTGTGACTGGATTTCAATGAACACCACCCAAGGGGCCAAGCTTGGATTAGCAATGGAGGATAAAACCAGTAATTCACGAAGGAGAAAACACAACCAATTTTTTTATCATAAAACACTCTAATCTTTTCATGTTCATTGTGACCCATTACAAAAAGAATTACAACGTGAATAACTGCTTCTTAAAGTTAAAATGCATATAACGACTTTGACCCACAACCACGTACTTGAAAAATGAAATGCAGAAAACATGAAAACTTAATATGGAAAATTAGAACAACTTCTTGGACGTGATTTCATGGGCTTCTTTAACGTGTTTTGCAGATCCACATCACTGCATGCATGTATGAAATTAACCCATTTGAATGTAAACGGTAGTACTGTCACACCCCGATATTTCCACGTATTACCGGTGGGCCCGGTGGGGAATATCGTGACGTAGTTGATATCATCATAGTCAAATAAACACAGTTCAATGCACAGCGGAAGTCTAAAGTAATAATACAAACCGATTTGAAAGTATAATAAAATATTACACAACGGTTGTAAGTGGATCCACAGGCGAATCTAAAACAGAAAGAAAATATTGTTCAACAGACTTTAAGTATTAAAAGCTTGCAAGACTCTTTATTTAATACTCAGGATTTTCCAGCCCATTACGCGTAGTACATGCACTTAACCTTTTTTTAAAAATTCGTCAGTTTACACTGGTAAATACAATTAACTGACTCTTTTGAAAAGTATTTATAAAATTGGTTTGGATGCACGAGGCATAAAATCCTTTATAACTTGGGACAATTATTTAAAATAATCTTGTATACAGATTTATATGTTTGTCGTCCGTTCACGGCCCGGTTAGAAGAGCCAAGACAAGATTAATAGACACACCACTAATATAATCCCATGGCGAGTTATCCTCAACAAGTGGTTATATCTTTTTTACATATGCAACTGTCAGGTGTATGCCTACACCCCATGCTTAAGTCGTGACCATTTCAAATGAATGAACCGAGGATATCCAGGACACGGTCATTAACCCCCCAAAGACGGATTAAAACGGGTTATGCAATTTATTAATCACAATCCGATTAACTAATTTCATACCCAACCAAGCGGTATAATTATAATACCGTATCCCAAGCCCGTATAAAGGAAAATAAGTTAAAAGTATTTACCTGAGCTAAAATGAAATTTTATTCTCAGTCGTATATCAAATCAGCAAGTACACGTAGCTTTTACTGGGCTCCTATTCTGGAACGAAGGTTTTAATAACCTATTAGATTCCTAACGGGTCTTATTTAAGTTTTAACTTTAGACCGGTTAGTTTTAAAGAAAGGTTTACGGTTCAAAACGCAAGATTAAGCGAAGACCGGATTAGAATGTGTTTTAGAACCAACAAGTAGGAAGACTTGTATAAATTGGATAAACTAAATACATTCTGGATTTTGAAGTAAAAATAATAAGGTTTGACCCGTTTCGGTTAATTTATGCAAACTAGTTACATAAACCGTACCGAACGCGTATATGCATAACGGCTAACCGAATGAGTCATATACAAGTTCCATAAGTTATTATGCTTAAATTATGTTGTGATATCAGTAGGATATCTCCCATTATGCCCAAAACGAATTTAAAAACAATTTAAGCCCCGTAGGGGTATTTTGGTCATTTTATAGTTCATAAAAAACGTAAAATAGTAAACTGAGGTTCTGGTCTAAAACAATCAGTAAAATAATTTATTTTAACAAGTTACATCAGTAAGATATCATATATATGTGAAATTTATCATTTATGGCCAAACTATGCACCGTATGGGCATTTTGGTCATTTCACATATGTTTTAAGGGTTAAATCTGGAAATCTGAGTTCAAGACTTAAAATTACTGTTAAAGTATAAAAATTTATTTATAACATCAGTAGGTAATAAGTCTTAGGTGCTAAATATGGTTTTAAACCATACTATGCGCCTAAATCGTATAAAAGTCGGTATTTGACGATATTCGGGTTGTTTAAGGAAATCTAAGATTTTAATTAGTCTCGAGTGTTTAAAATATTTTATTTAATATATAAAATCAGTAGAAAAAGGTTTGACATGTAAATGATGTGTAGAACTTATTTTATTAGCGAAAAGAGCATTATCGTCAATTACCGAGCCTATGCAAGAACTCCATGTTGTGGTCAGAATAAAATTTGAAAAAAATTTCAAAAAATCCAAAAATATTATATTATAACAGTTGGTAGAAAGTTTGGTGCCAAAAATTGGGTTTAGATATGATTTATGCCAAAAATGCTATTTAATTAACAAAAAGCTTTCATTTTACGATATCGCGCATAACTTTCATTTTAGACAAAAAACTGATGTCAAACTTTTAGGACATACTTATAATTCAATAATAAAGGTTTTTGTCCTCTCACATTTTCAAAAATCTCGTTTTAATGATAAAAGGGCATATTGGTCAATTTTAAGCAAATAACGGAACATGCATGTAATCTAAGATTTATAAGGAACCATGTAGGATAACTTTAGAGAGTTATACTAACATATAATGTGGTCCCAAAGGAACCCTAAGGCATAACTAAACTAAGCTAAATCGGGTCAGAACTGAAAGTCAAAGCAAAAGTCTACTTTTCCGACTTTCGGTTGCGAACCGAGCCTAAACTCAGAATTGTCGGGTTGAACATGCCTAAACATGTTCTTATATTATTTACCAAGTTTTTTAAGTGATAAAATGTAATTTATAACTTCTACATTATCAGTTATGATTTATTTTACAAAAACTGACTCGTTTGACTTTTCTGTTAAGTAGTTTGACCCGACAATTGACCAAGTAAATGTGATAATTAGGAGGTGCCCTTTTAAGGGTTTAACACCTACATAATTACCAACACAAAGCCACTTTTAATTCGAATAATGGCTGGACCGTTAGTGATTAATCACAAAGGCAAATCAGAATTACGCTAACTTTGACTTTCGGTCTTTAAACTAACAAAAGCTTAACTACAGAAGCTAAGAACACTTACAATGGTCCTTAGCACGAAAGTTTGAACTATTAGAGCCTCCTTAATGACCAAGTTGCTCTAGAGAACTCAGTTGAGAGTTTGTTTGTGAATTTGAAATTATGCAAGAACAAGTGAAGACATTGGGTTCTATTTATAGTAGAATTGGACAATCTAGGATCAATCCAAGTGTCCTCAGGTGGTTGGTTTATGATGCTAACATGTGTCTAGTGGTTTTGTAAAACTGTTAAAGATGCTATTGTTTACGTTAACAGGTTGCAGAAGATCCATAACAGATTTCAGGTTGCAGAGCTGGGCAGCTGGCAGTCTGGCTGGAAAATCATCTCCGTCGCGCCACGCGCCAGACCAGGCAGGTCCTAGCGCGCCACGCGAGACAACACGTTTCAAAGTTGTTTGGTTTTGTTGCATGTTCAGTCCCTGCACTTCCATAGTCCGATAATCTGACATTTTCAGCATGCATGGTCAACATACTCAGGTCTGGGATGCTCTAGGGAGTGTAGCCATGCAAAAAGATGTCTTGGACATATTGTAAATGGTTCCCGAATGAAGAATTCTTGTTTTTACACTTTTAACCCCTATTCTTGGAAACTTCAATTTACTCCACAATATTGAACCTGATCTTCATGAAATTTTCATCAGATATCCATGAGGGTTTATTAATATATTACAAAGCTTTGGGAACGTTAAAAGGTCACTCAGAGGTAAGAATTAATATGTTGACACTTTTAACCCCTGTGTTTTGTAACTTTTGATTTTTAAGCGCAAACGGCTTCTGGTATCCGTTTATTCATTCAATAACGAATATGAATATTTTGTAAGGTCATTCAGAGGCATAAGATTTGCATGTTGACACTTTTGGTCCTTCTATTTACATTTTTACACTGTTTGACAGTTTTAGTCCCTCAAGTTATATTTTATCACGATCAGGGTTTATGACACGTGTCACCACTGTATTGGACTGGATTTTTACGAGGTGTTACAAGTATGGTTTGACCCGATTGAATCACGATGATGTCGACCCGTCTGTTAAACCTAACTCATATGGCTATCTCTAACCTGATGTACCGACGACTAGCAATTTTGGGTCACAATTGCTATCACATATTTTACCCATGAAGGAAATTTTTTATCACGTAACTCTAATAGACATAGTTTTTACATTCCATATGGGTACTGATAATATGATGAGACTCATCTTTTCCGATCATTTCCCTACACAAAAAAAAAAAAAAAACCCAACTTTTCGCCACACAAAAAAAAAACTGAGTTTTTGCCAACAACTAACTTTTCACCACAAAAACTAATTTTTTGCACAGAACTTTTGAAACCATAAAATCCAAAACAGTTTTCGCACAACTGCAAGAACCGAAAAGAGAATATGTTTAACAGGTTGTTGCTACAGATTGTTTAACAAATAAAGATTGAATCAAGTCTAAGACCATGTTGAAAGACAAACATATACAGAGGAACAATAGTTATGTCTTATCGTATTAGATACGCAAAAAGAACAGCGAAAGAGAAATATAAATTATATAGCTAGGCTATAGGCTTTCGAGTGAATAGGCCAAAGTCCACAATTACAGGAAACATCTTTAAAAGTAATTCCAAGTATTTCCAACACCAGGGAAATTTCTTGATTCGATTCGGCTTATGATCATTAATAATTATGGTGCAATGATCCTTTAGATAAACAGTTTGTATCAATACTAGATGTCTTGACGTTCGGGCATCCACTTCATCTAATGTTTAACGAAACGCAATTCGTTGATTAGAGCCAACTCATTACTCTAATTAAGCTCATGGATTTTGGATCTTAGTGTGCATGTTGTGTGATAGAAGTATCAATTATAAAAAAAATCCCTCACGTTGTTCAGAATGTTTAACTAGATTGTATGATGTAAGAATATATTTAATATAAATAATAGTCGTTATTATCATTTATCTAATAAATGATCATTGACTATATTACCCTATATATCGTTAATTAGTAGTTATTCGATGGACGTAATTACCATTACTAGATAAACATAGGGTTTTCCCTTAGGTGTATAAATAGAGGTTACTAGAGAGGTTAAAGGGTTAATCACGAATCACAACATCATCAACACCAATCCATCCCTCCTCGTCTCTCTCTCTCACTAAATCCATAGGTTTCAATCCTACCTAAGCCATCCTAACCATACACCCTAAATCGAAACTCGAACAATATTAAGAACATGTATGCTTCCATCTCTGCAGTTTCTGGATTATCAGGCACACACGTTCTATTTTCTAGTTTCCATTATGTTTGACAAAGAATTGATCAACATATGGAAGAACTTTATTAGAAAAGTTAATAAGTTGATCAAGTTTATTAACAATCTAATATATACCGGATCAGATCTGGGTTTAAGATCAAGAACCAATAAGGAAACCATTCAAAGAAACGGATCTCATGGTCGTTTCACATAAGTTTCAAACCAATATCAAAGAAACAAACCCTATGTGTTGAAGAAGACTTGAAGTTAAAATTGATTAGCTGAACATGATGACCAAATCAATCAAACTAAATAAGTCGTTGTCCCCTAAAATTTGAGTCTTCCCTTTCTATTTATTACCAACTTCAAATTTAATGCCTCCAAAAGCCAAAATTCGGTATCCAATAGCTTTTTTTTTTTTGAATGGCAACCGAAACTTTCATTAAAAAAAACACAGACATAACATCCAAAACAAACCCAGCCAGGAGCTGGACAAACACAGAACCAAAACAAACAAAAACAGGAATAAACCAAAACCAAAGTTACAACATTACATTAAAATCCCACCATTCCTGTCTTGTTAGCGAGCCGTGTTTTGACCTTAGCTTCACGCCTAGATAAGATGTCTCCTTTATTTCTTCTATGACCGTCTGAACTTTACCTTGCCTACCTTTGAAGACCTTTTCGTTTCTGGTTTTCCACAAAATCCACATAGTTTGAATTATTACTGCATAAATCGTTTTCCACACGCCTTTGCTTCATTGAACTTCACTCGTCTCCACAAGTAGATCAGTCAAGCTTCCTTCTACGTTTACCATCGGTATTTTCAGCCAATTCGTCACCAATTCCCAAGTTCTTTTAGCGAAATTACACCTGAGTAATATATGAGCTGCAAATTCCTCGGCCGCACCGCAAGTTTTACAAACTGTTTCTAGCGAGTTTATTCCGCTGTTTCTTAGAGCCACAGCAGACGCAATCTTTTCTTCAATCGCACGCCACACAAACATTGTGCATTTTTCGGTTACCCAATTGTTCCAGCTAAATACATAAGCTGCAGAATTTAAATCTAACTGCTGAGCTAATGTTGTCTTCACATCCTTTACGCTAAATTCATGCTGCTCGTTTTTCCAATACCACACATCGCTACCTTGAACTGTCGCCTGAGTTTGTAGACATCCCTTAAGATTTTCCATTTCTTGTTTTTCTTCTTCGCTTGTAGGAGTTCTTGACCATACCCAATCCCACATTCTACCCCCATTCACTGTTCTATAATTATCATACACCTTTGCTTTTTTCTTTACGGCTAACGAATATATATTCGGAAATTGCATTTTCAATGGTTCGTTACCTAACCATGTGTCAATCCAAAATAGTGTTTTATCTCCCAGGCCCACTTTACTTCTCAAATTTGTGTTGATATTGATATTATTTTTCATAAAATCCTTTACAATCTCACCGATATTTTTCCATACTCCCGTCATTGACTTTTTAAACGGTATCGATTCTATTTTCCTTTTACTAGCATGGATCGAAGTAATAACTTTCACCCATAGACTTTCCGGCTCTATTTTGAATCTCCACCACCGCTTTAATAAAAGAGCTAGATTCGTGTCTCTAATCTTCCCGATTCCGAGTCCCCCAAAATACTTGGACACAACCACTTTTTCCCATTTAACCCATCTAATTTTGTTGTTAATATTACATCCACCCCATAGGAACTTCCTACGTATACCCTCCAATATCTTTATAACTCCCGACGGACACTTGTAAAGAGAAAGGTAATAATTCGGTAAGCTACCAAACACGGATTTAACAAGGATGACCCTACCTGCAAATGACAATGTTTTCGCCTTCCAATTTGTGAGTCTCTTATTAAGCATATCAATTACCTCTTTCCAATTTGCAATCCTATTCATATTTGCTCCAACCTTCAACCCAAGATAGGTAAAGGGAAATTTTCCCGCCTTACAGTTAAAAGTTGATGCCATAATATCCACTTCCTCTTCTGTTATCCCCACCCCAAATAACTGACTTTTCTGTGAGTTCACTTTAAGCCCCGATACAAGATAGAATATACGTAAAATCCTTTTAAGATTCTTTATATTTTCTTCCACCCATTCTCCAATAAATATTGAGTCGTCTGCGTATAGCATATGTGTCAAGTAAGGACCATTATCTGGAAGTTTTATACCCAAAAAATTATTGTTTATTTTAGCCCTTTCCATCATAACATGCAAGGCTTCCATAGCCGTAATAAAAAGAAAAGGTGATAGTGGATCCCCTTGCCTCAGGCCTCTTTTATAATGAAACTCCCCCATTGGCGAACCGTTTACCAATATCGAACCCCTCCCAGCAAATAATATTCCCATAACCCAGTTCCTCCATCTCGGTGGAAATCCCATATCTGTCAAAACTGAAATTAAGAATTTCCAATTAAGAGTGTCGTATGCCTTTTTCTATGTCTGCCTTAAAAACAAAAAGATTCCTTCATGTTCTTCTTGCCCAGCCAATCACTTCGTTAATTATCAATGGCCCGTCAACTATGTTTCTCTCTGACATAAAAGCTGACTGAACATTTGACACTACACTCTTAATAACCCCTTTCATTCTATTCACCAAAACTTTGGATATTATTTTGTTAACCACACCAACTAATGATATTGGTCTAAAATCAGAAAGAGTTAAAGGATCGATTACCTTCGGAATGAGAGTGATGAACGAGGCGATGCACGTGTGATGTATCGACCCGTGTATATAGAACTGGTTCATAACCTCCATGACTAACCCTTTCAGCTCCTCCCAATAAGTTTTTATTAACTTGAATGTAATCCCATCCGGGCCCGGAGATTTGTTAATGCCACAATCCCAAACAGCTTTTCGCACTTCCTCGAGTGAGAATATAGTTATAAGACCCTCGGCCCGCTCCGAACTCAGCGTTTTGAAGTCCCCTGCCCCAATTCTTGGTCTACTTTCCACTGGTTCTTTGAATTTTTATTTGAAAGCCGCCAAAAACTGATCTTTGATAGTACCCGGATCCGACACCCATACCCCATCAATCCATAGGCCACTTATCTTATTCCTTGCTATATGGTTGTTTATAATTGAATGAAAATAGCTAGTATTTTCGTCACCTAACCCCACCCATTTTAATCTTGCTTTCTGATGTAAATCCACGGCCACTCTATCGTTCCACTCTTTAATCTTGTTTTTGCAATCATGCCACAAACCGATTTCTTCGTTCGACAGAGGTGTAATTTCTGCCCGATTGTCTAATAGTGTTAGCTTATTTTGTGCCTCCAACATCTCCTTCTCCTCTACTTCTTTACTACTTTTTCTCCATTTCTTTAGTTCTTCTTTAACGGCCCTAAGCTTAACTGCCACCACTTCATCTTTAAATCTTGAATCACAATTCATACCAAGTCCTCTTTTCACCGATTCGTCGAAACCTGGCAATGTAAACCAACTATTGAACAACCGAAAAGGGGATGGCCAATAACTGTTGTTAACAGTGGAGAGTATTAACGGACTATGATCATAAATGATTCTGTTTAATGCTAATAACGATGCATTTGGCCACTTTCCCATGAAGCTGTTACAAACCAACACTCGATCGATTTTGCTAAGATTTGTGCCATCGTCCGATAAAAACGTATATTTCAACCCACCCATATTATATTCCTGGAAACCCCCTCTACTAATAAAGCTATTGAAACACATAGCCCCATTTGCATCGAAAGTAGAATTAAATCTTTCCTCTGGGAACCTTACCTCGTTGAAATCTTCCAATAAAATCCACTTGCCGGCTATAGCATTCTTCGCATCTAGCAATTCTTCCCACATCCTTCTCCTATTTGCCTTTAACGTAGACCCATAAACGTTTACGATTACCATATCTTCGTCTTCCCCGGTGATACGGCCCCTCACTATAATATAATTCTGATTTTTTACTTCTAAATCCTTTTTAAAAACATTTGGATTCCACAGCGACAGTAAACCCCCCGACCTTCCATCCGCATCCATTTTCATGAATTCAAAGCTTGTGTTATCCCAAAATTTCTTGATTTTATTCATAGGTAGGTCCCTAAATTGAGTCTCCTGAATAGCCAAAAATGACAAATTGTACTTCCTTACCATGCTCCTAATTTCTGCAGCTTTCCCAGCCCCACCTGCTCCTTTAATATTTATGGTACCGAAATTCATTGGGTCCTTTCATCCACCATATCATCAGTGACAACTTTCCTAACCAAATCTTCATAGTTTTTAAGATCTACACCAATTTCTTTACTGATTTCTTTTGTAGCCGCCACTTCGTTCTCCACCTCTTGATTTTTTATCCCCGTATCTTTCAGCTCCTCATCTGGTGTTGTTATAACAATTTCCTCCTGAGTCGCGTCTGTACCTCCTTCCTCTTCCCACTCTGAATTTAATCCATCATCCAATCCTTCACCTTCGTGCTCGAAATTATTGATCTCTTCCTCTGATAATCTGATCCTAACTTTATTTTTTCTTCTTTTTGATCTTCCCCTTTTGAATAATGTTTTTGTTGGTGCATGTGTCTGTCGACTTCATCTTGTATCGAGTCTTGCATTGTTCATGGCACGAAGATCGATAATCAAGTCAAATGGCTAATTCCGCTTGAGAGGACTAATTCCGTTTGAAGAAGTCAACATGTAATTCCGTTTGAATTGTATTTCCGCTTGAGTTTGTAATCTCGTTTGTAATGTGATTCCGCTTGAGTCATGTTCAAGCGGAATTAGGCAGTCTATAAATAGAGGATAGATTCGTGTCATTTGAAACGGAATTAGAAAGGTTGTTTCCGACGGCGAAGCTCTGTCGAAGTGTCTACAGATCTGTAATTGCTCAGATATCAATAAAAAGACAGTTATAAGTGAATATCTTGCTGAATTACACACAATATGTCTGTTTCCGCCTTTCATATTGTGTAGAACACCTCTGATTGACTCATCTCGGGTCCGTACACGATCCTACAAGTGGTATCAGAGCTCAGGAGGAGGAGTTCTGTCAATTTCAGCCTGATTTCATCTCTTTTTCTCACTTCTACACCTTCTTTTATCAATTGAACAAGTTTTAAAGGTCAAAATGATCTGAATTTCACATATCATAAGCGAAACAGTGTTTTAACAAAGCCTTGAGAGATTTGGACCGTAATTTGATCTAAAACTGATATAAATTGTAATTCCGTTTGAAATTTTGTTCGAAAATGATGACATCACCTAATTCCATTTGAAATTGTACACTAATTTCACACGGAATCACAATTTGCTCTTAATTTCGCTTGAAAATACTTCTAATTCCGCACGGAATTAGAATTTCATTTGAGTAATTTCGTTTCAAACCTAATTTCGTGTGAAACTGAGTAATTCCGCATGGAATTACCTGATTTCGTTTGAAAGTCACTAATTTCGTTTGAAGTTGTCTGGTGCAGGTAATTTCGCTTGAAGTTTAATCTCGCTTGAAGTGATACCGTTTGAAACATTAATTTCATTTGAAAAGTGTTTGTCTTGATAACCGTGTTATCGAATCATGGAGGAAGAATTCTACAACGCATTTGCCACATCTCCGACTACTCCGGCTGAATTTGCTAAAAACATGAACATGGAAAATGAAACCGGAACTTTGCAAAAACGCCCGAAACTTATGGGAATTGAAGAGTACCATGGCTGGAAAAATCGTTTTGAGAATTGGGTTCAGGCAAATCATTTAAGAGCTTGGGAAAGCATTGAAACAAAATATGTTAGACCACAGTCCGCTTTGAATGTTGATAAAATTATCTCAGAATTTTCAGACAAAGAGAGAGATAGTTATAAAGGAGAGAAAATGATGATTAGTCTTTTACAACAAGTTGTCAAAGAGGACATTTTTGTTTTGCTTCAGCATGATGGTAGTGCTTTCTCAATATGGGAGGCACTTGAGAAGAAATTTGAAAGAAGTACGGAAATGATCAATAGCAAAAAATCATTATTGAAGAAAGAATTTGAGTTGTTTACAAGTATGCCAGGTGATACTACAAAGACTCTCATTGAAAGATATTGTCATCTTGTGCGTACTATGTCTCAGTTGAAAATTACTAAAACTCCAGCAGAATGGATTGAAAAGTTAGCTGATGCTTTACCTTAGAAAGAATGGGGTACATATCTCATGATTTTAAAGAATACAGGAGAGTTTAGTAGATTGTCAATTGGACAGTTTATTGAAAAGCTTGAGGGACAGGATCTTGAACAGCAAAAGATTGCCAGAATGAACAGCTCGAGCAATCAACAAGACATAAAATTGTACTATAAAGGAAATATTCAAACCGTTGAAGCAAGTCCAAAGATCCAAACTGCTTTTAGTGCAGGAAATTCATCTGGATCAGTCAGTCAAAGTTCAATCAACACTAGTGGATTTTCAAATGTCAATCCTCCAAGTGTTCAAAGTTCAAATGTTGGTAATGGACATATGATTCAGTGCAATGTTGCATTGCATCTTCAAAGTGGTCAGAATTTTTCTGAAGAAGTTGTTAAAAGTCATATGGCATTACTGGTTACTGCTTTGGAATCGTATGAAGGATTGATTGCTGGAAGAATTGGTAATCCTATGCTAACCAAGGAAGATTATGATTAGATCGATGCAGAATAATTGGAGCTCATGGATATAAAGTGGTGCTTAGCTAGTGTCTTGAGAAGAGCTGAAAAGTTCAAAATGATTACAGGAAGAAATGATTTTTTGGATGCTCATGTTTCAACTTTGGGTTTTGATAAATCTAAAGTTACTTGTTTTCGATGCAGGGAGAAAGGTCATTTCAAAAGAGAGTGCAAAAATCAGGAAGCTAGTGGAGCAAAGAATCCTTTTGGAAAAGATGATTACTATCGAAAAGCCATATATCAACAGGTTGCTCATCAACCACATAAACAAAAGGAACCACAAACTGCACATGCCAGAATGATCGAAGATGCAAATAAGAAAGCTTATTATGGTATCATTGATCAAGATGATGAAAAGATGGCTCCAGGATATAGCTGGGATAGGTTTGTGGATGAGAATAGGGAGTTTAAAGCTTTCATTGCTCAAATTGTTCAAAAGCCATAATTGATGAAAGAATGGATAGCAGTGTTAGCTGATGAAGAGAAAAGTCAAAATGAAGAATCTGTTTCTTCTGAAAACAGTTCAACAGATACTAGTGATGATGATGAAGAAATTGAACAGATAAACATTGGAAAAACTCATTTATCTTCTGACAGTTTTGAATTTTATTTTGCAGATAAATTGAAGAAACTTAAAGAGAGAAAAGCTGCAAAAGAAATGGAAGA
The DNA here is from genome assembly GCA_030545235.1 of Helianthus tuberosus. Lineage (NCBI taxonomy): Eukaryota > Viridiplantae > Streptophyta > Magnoliopsida > Asterales > Asteraceae > Helianthus > Helianthus tuberosus. Next base: position 24,079,460 of record CM060387.1, read on the forward strand.
AGTTAAGGTTGTTGAGAAGATTGTTGAAGTGGAAAAGGTAGTTGAAGTCGAGAAGATTGTGGAGATTGAAAAGATTGTTGAAGTCACAAAACCTTGTCTTACATGTTTGGAACCCTGCAAACAATGTGATGAAAAAGATGAGAGGGTTACTGATCTAGAAAAGTTGAAAGAAAAGTTGATGTTTGATGTCAAGAATGTGAAAGAGTCGTACGATGTATTGAACAAAACTGTGAATAGTTTACAAAAGACAAACTCTGAAAGAGAAGATGCTTTGACAATGATGAATGCAACAATGATGTCTAAGCAGAAAGAGATAAATTTTTACATCGAAGAATGTGCGAAGTTAAAGCAAGAGTTGGAAAGTGAAAAAGTTGAAAATGAAAGAATCAGACTATTACTGAAAAGTTATTCAAGTTCTGATTACTTAATTGACAGAATTTATCCAACTGTTGTAGGTTTTGAAGTGTTTGAAGACAAGAAGTCGAAGAAGATGGATACTGGTAAGAAACAGAGTGTTTATAATAAGTGTCCACCTCCGATTTGGGAAGGGTATCCGCCTAGAAAACCGAATGAAGAACAAATAAAAAAGGCAGTCAATATAAAGTTAGAGTCCGAGATAACCGATGCATTACCAGACAATATTGACATCATATTCACAGCGTCTGACATAGATCATGAGTCTGAGTTAATAAAAAGGATGGTCGATCAAGTGTTGGATAAGGATGAGGAGTCCGAGTCAATGTCCGAGTCTGGGAATTCGAGTTCGTCTGTCAGGAGTTCAAAGTCGTCGGGAAAACGGGTTTATAGTAAAGAATTTTTGTTGTCAAAATCCAATTTGAATGACGAAACATTTGAAGTGGCATACACTTTGAATGATTCTGACAAATTATATTTTGATAAAGAATTTCCAATAAGAGGTGTTAAATCATAAATGATCAAAAAGATTTTCAAACTAACAGAAATTAATATTTCTGAAATAAAAGATGTAAATCTTATTGGAAAATCTAAAATTTACACCTCAAGAGTTCAACAACGTTTAAACAAGAAAAAAGGGTTACAGTTCTAGTTCTCGTTTTCAAAAGAAACCAAACCATAACGGTAATTACAAAAAGAAAGGTCTTGGATGTCTGTTTTTCATAAGTGATAGGTTGACTTGCCGGAGCTCCCAAGTAGGTAATTGCGAAGCATGAATCGGCATCATTTTTGAAAATTTGTTTTTGAAATAGTATGACTTGCCGGAGCTTCTAGGTTGGTAAGTGTGAAGCAGGTATGGGCATTTTTCTTGAGAAATTCACTCTGGTGATTTCGACTTACTGTTGGTGCATACGTCTGTCGACTTCGTCTTGTATCGAGTCTTGTAATAAAATAGTTAGATCGAGTCACGTAGTTCAGGAAAATAGAGTTTTAGAGATCATTTCCCACGAAATGTCTATTCCCCACGAAATAGACATGGCACTTTCAAGGGGAATTAGAAACATGGCACTTTCAATGGGAATTAGAAACTCTAAAAATAGGGAGTTTAGTCATTTCATTTGGAACTTCTCCCATTCCAGCAGCGAAGCTCTGCTGAAGTGTCTACAGGTCTGTAAACGTGTCATATCAATAAACAAGACAGTTAAACTACTTTCTAGTGCAAATCAAGCTGAACCGACACCGAAACGTCTGATTCCGCCTCTCGTTTTGGTCTAAAACTCTTCTGAAAGACTCGTTTTGGTCGTTACTCGATCCTACAAGTGGTATCAGAGCTCAGGAGGAAGAGTTCTTACCGATTCAGCTTGATTTCATCCAAAAATCTGATTTCTACTCATTCTTTCACGTTTTTAACTTATTTTCGTCAAATTGAACGGGTTTTTACGGTCCAAATCGGCTGATTTTTTTATATGTTGTGCGAAAACACCTGATCTACAACCCTACAACGTTTTATATCCTAATTCCAAGCCGTTTGGGAGAAATCTGAATTTTTCGGTCCGATATCGAGTGATATCAAGTTGATTCCGCTTGAAACAGCCTAATTTCGCTTGAAAAACACCTAATTCCGCTTGAAACAGCCTTGATTTCGCTTGAAACAGCCTAATTTCGCTTGAAATCACCTAATTCGGCTTGAAAAACATCTTATTCCGCTTGAAATTACATATTCGTGATTCCGTTTGAAAGGTATTATTTCACATAAAAAGGGTATTCCGCTTCAATTGGTATTTCGCGTGAAAGTATTATTTCGTTTGAGTTTGTGTGTTTAGTTCACACGAAATAGGTGAGATACATCTGATCATTTTGAAAAACCCAACAGTCGTCACGTGATTAAAAGGGTATCGCCCCAATCAGATTTTGTTAAAAGAAATATAAGTTCACGAGATTACCTTGGGTTATGGATTATTGATTGCATGTTCAGATTTATCGGTCCAATGGGAATTTAATGATTCAATGTTGTCGGCTTAGTGGTGCATGTGGTAGTGTGGTTGGTCAAATAGAGATCAATTGAAAATTAATTGTTTGATAAAAGTATTCAGACATTTGCATGTGATTTAAGTGGACATTGAAATCCAATTAAAATCAGTAGTGTCTTGATTATCTCTTGAAAGCTCATGTGACTTTGAGTATATCACGGCCCATGTGATTCAAATTGGAGGTTCAAACAAAGTGAATTGAGTGTTGAGCCCATGTGTTTTTGTCAGGACAAATATTAGGGGCCCAATAGAAGATAATTAAGTCCACTAATTTGAAGACAATTTGGATGTTTGTTGTCAGTTTGCACATGAATAAAGTTGACGGTTGCATATGAAATAGTTGTCGGACTAGTGGGTTTTTGGTCCAATCAATTTTTGTGACATCATTTAGAGAGTTGTCGGACATTTTGTTCAAATCAGGTCACACGGTTTGGTTTCAGTTTGCAAAGTCATTTGAAAGGGTCAAGATAGTTTGAAAATAATTCATGTTGTGTGAGTTAATTCAGGTCTGTTTAAAATTCACCCAGGACATTTGAGATTGTATCAGGACGTACCAGTTCCAGTTCGCTTGAGGATTTCAGTTCGTTTGAAAACAATCCAGTTCGTTTGAAAAATCTGTTTTGAGAATTATCGATACCGAAAACATGGAAAACGAATTCTATAACGCTGTCAGTAAAAAATCATTATTAAAGAAAGAATTTGAGTTGTTTACAAGTATGCCAGGTGAATCTACAAAGACTCTCATTGAGAGATATTGTCATCTTGTGCGTACCATGTCTCAGTTGAAAATTACTAAAACTCCAGCAGAATGGGTTGAAAAGTTAGCTGATGCTTTACCTCAGAAAGAATGGGGTACATATCTCATGATTTTAAAGAATACAGGAGAGTTTAGTAGATTGTCAATTGCTCAATTCATTGAAAAACTTGAAGAACAAATTGATAACAGTGATGATGATGAGAAAAGTCAAGATGAAGAGTCTGTTTCTTCAGAAGAAAGTTCAGAAAAGACACCAGTCTTTGATCAATCATCAACTGATAGCAGTGATGATGATGAAGAAATTAATCAAATAAATATTGGTAAAACTTATCTATCTCCTGAAAGTTTCAAATTTTATTTTGCAGATAAACTGGAGAAACTAAAGGAGAAACGAGCAGCAAGAGAAAGGAAAGAAGTAAACTGTGAAAATGTTGCTCAAGAAGAAAAGAATGAACAGAGTGAAGAAGTTAAAGTTGCTGAGAAGGTGGTTGAGATCGATAAAATTGTCGAAGTCACTAAACCCTGTCTTACATGTTTGGAATCTTGCAAACAATGTGAAGATAAAGATGAAAAGTTTAGTGAGTTTGAAAAGTTGAAAGAGAAGTTGCTGTTTGATGTTAAGAATGTGAAAGAATCGTACGATGTATTGAACAAAACTGTGAATGGTTTGCAGAAGACAAACTCTGAAAGAGAAGATGCTTTGACAATGATGAATGCAACAATGATGTCTAAGCAGAAAGAGATCAACTACTACATTGAAGAATGTGCTAAGTTGAAGCAGGAGTTGGAAATTGAAAAAGTTGAAAATGAAAGAATCAGACGATTACTGAAAAGTTATTCAAGTTCTGATTACTTAATTGACAGAATTTATCCAACTGTTGCAGGTTTTGAAGTGTTTGAAGACAAGAAGCCGAAGAAAAAGGATACTGGTAAGAAACAGAGTGTCAGTTATAACAAGTGTCCGCCTCCGATTTGGGAAGGGTATTCGTCTAGAAAACCAAATGAGGAACAAGTAAAAAAGGCGGTCAATATAAAGTTAGAATCTGAGATAACCGACATGTTACCAGATAGTATTGACATTACGTTCACAGCGTCCGACACAGATCATGAATCTGAGCTAATAAAAAAGATAGTCGTTCAGGTGTTAGATAAGGATGAGGAGTCCGAGTCAATGTCCGAGTCCAGGAGTTCGAGTTCGTCTGTCAGGAGTTCAAAGTCGTCGGGAAAACGGGTGTATAGTAAAGAATTTTTGTTGTCAAAATCTAATTTGAATGACGAAACATTTGAAGTTGCATATACTTTGAATGATTCTGACAAATTATATTTTGATAAAGAATTTCCAATAAGAAGTGTTCAAATTGAAAAGATTAAAAAGGTTTTCAAATTAACAGAAATTAATATTTTTGAAATAAAAGATTTAAATCTTTCTGAAAAACCTAAAAAGTACACTTCAAGAGTTCAACAAAGATTGAACAAGAAAAAAGGTTACAGTTCTGGTTCTGGTTTTCAAAAGAAGCCAAACCATAACGGTAATTTCAAAAGAAAAGGATTAGGATTTATTCCACCTGAAAATCATAAAAATGAAAAAATTTCTAAAACAAATACAAAATTTGTTTCAGGGACAAATTGTGAAGAAGAAGCAAAGAGTTCATTCTGGAAACAGTCAACCCAGGAGTTTCTTGCTGAAAAGATGAAGAAGGGAGTGTTTCAAAGAAAGGAGACTAGAACCTGTTACAGATGCAATGAAGTTGGTCATATTGCATGGAACTGTCCTCAAGCAACAAAAACAAAACAGGGAGTCTCAGAAAAACTAAATGATATAGTTGTTGACAAAACTGAACCACCAACTGAAAAATTTAAAATTTTCAAAAACTCAACATATGAAGTTGGTGAATGTTCAAAGAAGTTCTACAAGAGAAGTGTGAATCTTGACAATAAAAAATGGGTTGTTAAGAAATCGGATGTGAAATCTGGCGATGAATCTGATTCCACAAAGTCAGAGGAGCCACAAGTTGATGTTAAAGAAGAAAGCTCAGTGCCTCCAATGGATGATGTGAATTTTCCACCATTGAGGACTGAAAATTTTAGAAAAATTGGAAATGTTGAGATCTCGAATCAATTTTATTCTGAAAAGAATGAATTTGATGTTGAGAAAGCTTTTAATGGAAATGTGAAAAAGATTTTTGGAAAAATGGTTGAGGGTAAAGTGAATGGGGTAAAAGATTTTTATAAAACAAAGAAAACAACTTTTTATCCAAGAGAAGATGGGATGGAAACATCCAAGTTTGGTGAAGCTTGGATGTCAGTTTTTCACAAGTAAAAAGTATGACTTGCCGGAGCTCCCAGGTTGGTAAGTGTGGAGCAGGAATCGGCATCTTTCTTGAGAAATTCGCTTTTGTGATATTTCGTCTTTCAAAGTGGTAAATCAGGGACATTAAGTTGTACTTGATTTTCTACAAGTGATATTGTTGTTAAAATTCAAAATTTTTATATTTGTCAAATGGTTGAGAAAAACAATGTGATGAATCCCTAACTTACAAGTGGTAAAATCAGCAAAACTTATTTTCCGGAAAAATCATTTTGGTTAAAACAAACTTAAGTGTTTTGAAATCATAATGAGAAAATAGTTTGTTAAAAGGGGGAGTTCTGATTGTTTATGCCAAGTGGATGGCGATTTGAAGTGATTCGATATCAGTTGTCAATTTACTTGTACAGTTTGTTTTTCAAATTTCCTTAAATGATTTTGAATTTTAGGGGGAGTAAGAATTTTTCAGAAAATCCAAAAACATTAGCAAAATTTGAAAAAGTAAAAAACATGATAAAATCAAAAATGAGTTTTGTTGTCAAAAAGAGGAAATGATAGTACATCAGTAGACAGTTATAGTATGCTAAAGAATTGTAATGGTTAAATAGCGTTAAACGGTCTCACTGATGATATGTCGATAGGTTTTTACATATTTAGTAAGCTTTTTAGGGATATAAACTTAAATTCAAACTTGCTTATTTTGTGGGGAACACTACTTGGATATATAGGTAACCCCTGAAATTTCGTTTGAAAGATCCCTCTTTCTGAGATGCTAGGTCTTTATGCTCAGTGATATCTGGGGTATTATCCCGGGACTTCTGATTTTGCGGAAGCAATGGCCTAGTCCCCGGATAATACTTTACGCTTGCTTGAAATAAAAGCCTGCCCTCAGTACAAAAAATGATGAAACATTGAAAAATGCTAATCATGTGCTGTTGTAAAAAAAGATCCTCTAAAGGGGACCCACCAAAAGTCGAAGCCGTCATCTCTCTGCTGAACGGAAGTTCTGACCTGAGCTCTCACGGTTCTTTGCATTTAACCCCTTACAGATATCATCTGTGGTATACTCACCTGTAAGACTGAATATTGGGATCTGGATACGGGATTATATTCAAGAGGTGGGACACATGAATGAGTTTAAGTCCTTAATACACCTAATTCATATCCTGAATCAGTGGAAATTTGTGTGAGAATTTAAGTGGATCAGTATATTGGCAATCTAAGTGAATTGTTTAATCTTTATTGTGTAACTAAGCTCAACGGTACTTGTGACTTGTCAAAAACTGATATGATCCTCTTACACAAACTCACAAAAATATTGTCTGTAAATATTTCTTTATTGCATTTCATTTCATTCAAAAATACAAAAAATTTTAAGTGTATTTTAGCATAAATTTTGAAAAATCCAAAAAGATTTTTGACAACTGGTGTTGAAGAGCTGATTTTCAAAATTCCAAGCGCTAAACATGATGAGCATGTGGTGAGGGGGAGCTTGTGTTTAAATGAGAAAAGGTTTTGAATATTTAATTACAAGTGGTTCATCAAATATTAACATTGTTATATCATTCTGGATAAATTTGAGGGGGAGTCTGGTTATATAAATTTGTCAAATGTTAAATTTGTGAAATTTATTGTGAGGTAGAGGATGTGCAGGATAGCCTGGATTCTGAAGTCTGAATATAGAGCCAGGACACAATTCTGATCCTGTGAAAGTCAGATTGCAATCAACATCGGAGGGTAAATGAGATTGTTCAAGGGGAGTATGTTGATGCTGAAGAGGAGGAGAAAGAGATAAAGTTTGAGGATGCCTACACTGTCAGATTCTTCAGAGAGCGATCAGATTGATAAAGACTGAAGACGTTGAAGACTCGACACTTAAGACTCGTAAATATCCGAGGGGGAGTCTGTTGGTGCATACGTCTGTCCACTTCGTCTTGTATCGAGTCTTGTAATAAAATAGTTAGATCGAGTCACGTAGTTCAGGAAAATAGAGTTTTAGAGATCATTTCCCACGAAATGTCTATTCCCCACGAAATAGACATGGCACTTTCAAGGGGAATTAGAAACATGGCACTTTCAAGGGGACTTAGAAACTCAATAAATAGGGAGTTTAGTCATTTCATTTGGAACTTCTCCCATTCCAGCAGCGAAGCTCTGCTGAAGTGTCTACAGGTCTGTAAACGTGTCATATCAATAAACAAGACGGTTAAACTACTTTCTAGTGCAAATCAAGCTGAACCGACACCGAAACGTCTGATTCCGCCTCTCGTTTTGGTCTAGAACTCTTCTGAAAGACTCGTTTTGGTCGTTACTCGATCCTACACTTACAAGTGGTAAATCAGGGACATTAATTTGTACTTGATTTTCTACAAGTGATATTGAGAAAGACAATGTGATGAAACCCCAACTTTACAAGAGGTAAAATTAACAAAACTTATTTTCCGGAAAAATCATTTTGATTAAAACAAACTTAAGTGTTTTGAAATCATAATGAGAAAATAGTTTGTTGTAAGGGGGAGTTCTGATTGTTTATGCCAAGTGGATGGCGATTTGAAGCAATTCGATATCGGTTGTCATATTACTTGTACAGTTTGTTTTCAAATTTCCTTAAATGATTTTGAATTTTAGGGGGAGTAAAGAATTTTCAGAAAATCCAAAAACATTAGAAATTTTGAAAAAAGACAAAAACATGATAAAACTAAAAATTAGTTTTATTGTGAAAAAGAGGAAATGATAGTACATCAGTGGACGATCACAGCATGCTAAAGAAATGGAAAGTCAAAACATGATAAACGATCTCACTGATGATATGCCAGTTGGTTTTTACAATTTTAGTAGATTGTGATGAGATATAAACCTAAATTTCAAACTTGCTTATATCGTGGGGAACATCTCTCGGATATATGGGTGACCCCCGAAATCTAGTTTGAAAGGTCCCTCTTTCTGAGATACTAGGTCTTTATACTCAGTGATATCTGGGGTATTAACCCGGGACTTCTGATTTTGCGGAAGCAATGGCCTAGTCCCCGGAGAATACTTTACGCTTGCTTGAAATATAAGCCTGCCCTCAGTAAAAAAATGATGAAACATTGCAAAATGCTAATCATGTGCTGTTGAAACAAAAGATCCTCTAAAGGGGACACACCAAAAGTCGAAGCCGTCATCTCTTTGCTGAACAGAAGTTCTGACCTGAGCTCTCACGGTTCTCGCATTTAACCCCTTTACAGATATCATTTGTGGTATACTCACCTGTAAGACTGAATATTGGGATCTGGATACGGGAGTATATTCTGAGGTGGGACACGCGAATAAGTTTAAGTCTCTAAAACATTAATCTCGTATCTCGAAACAGTTGAAATTTGTGTGAAAATTTAAGTGGATCAGTATACTGAATATCTAAGTGAATCGTTTAGAACTTAAAATGTTTAAAGCTTAACAGTGTTGGTGATCTGTCTCAGAAACTGATATGATCCTCTTACACAAACTCACAAAAATATTGTTTGTAAATATTTCTTTACTGCATTTCATTCTAAATTCAAAATTCCAAAAAGATTTTAAGTGTGTTTTAGCATAAATTTTGAAAAATACAAAAAGATTTTCGACAACTGGTGTTGGAGAGCTAATTTTCAAAATTTCAAGTGCTAAACATGATGACAATTTGTGAGGGGGAGTCTGTTTGAAACAAGAAGAGGTTTTAAAAAGAAAAATGTTTTTCATACAAATAGTTCATCAGTGATTAACATTGTAAAATCATTTATTGATTTGTGTATACAATTGATAAGCAAGAGCATAAATTTGTCAAATTGAAAATTTGTGAAATTTATTTTTGGGTAGAGATTGTACAGGATTGAAGACTGGAGAAAGCCTGGTTTCTGATCCTAAGCTTAAAAAGAATCAAGAGATCTGATCAAGAGAGTTAGAAAGAGATAAGAGCCAGGTTGCGATTCTGGAACTGGAGTTAAAGAAAAGAAAAGATTGAAGAAGTTTTACACTGTCAAATATTTCAGAGAGCGATCAGACTGATAAAGATTGAAGACGTTGAAGACTCGACACTTAAGACTCGTCAACATTCGAGGGGGGAGTCTGTTGGTGCATGCGTCTGTCGACTTCGTCTTGTATCGAGTCTTGCATTGTTCATGGCACGAAGATCGAGAAATCAAGTCAAATGGCTAATTCCGCTTGAGAGGACTAATTCCGTTTGAAGAAGTCAACATGTAATTCCGTTTGAATTGTATTTCTGCTTGAGTTTGTAATCTCGTTTGTAATGTGATTCCGCTTGAGTCATGTTCAAGCGGAATTAGACAGTCTATAAATAGAGGATAGATCCGTGTCATTTGAAACGGAATTAGAATGGTTGTTTCCGACGGCGAAGCTCTGTCGAAGTGTCTACAGATCTGTAATTTCTCAGATATCAATCAAAAGACAGTTATAAGTGAATATCTTGCTGAATTACACACAATATGTTTGTTTCCGCCTTTCATATTGTGTAGAACATCTCTGGTTGACTCGTCTCGGGTCCGTACACGATCCTACAGTTTTCTTTTTCGGTCTTGATCTAGAATCATCGGACACATCTATATTTAAGTCTGGTATCCTGCTTTTACCCACAACCGGTTGGGCCCTTAAACAATTTGAACGGGCTTCTTGTAGGTTCACTCTTTTCCTTTTCTTTTGGGTTGAAATATTAGGCCCATTAGGAGACAACATATTTAAATTACCTGATTTATTGTTCCCATATATTGTAGGCCCCCTATTAGTTCCTGCACGTCCCCTGAATTCATATCCCCTGTTACTTCGATTTGTGGGTCATTTATTTCGTTTAAGTCGTACTCGGCATCTGTTTGAACATGCGTCGCCTCCAACTTTTCATTGTCCACCTTTTCATTTTCCAATCCTTGTTTCTCCGGTACCGCAGACTGTTCCTCTTCCATTTGAACTTCTGTTTGATTATCCTCCTGTTGAAATTTCTCCGGCTGACTGTTCCTTTTTGGAGTATACGACGACCCTGAGACATTTTGATCCTTGACTGATTCGGCCCCTCTTTCCAGCTCCTTGACAAATTCCAGCATCCAAAACTGTAAAACTTCCGATACCCAAACCTCGTACAGCGCATGCTTCCACCTAATAGTGAGTTTCTCATTGATCATGTTGCCATCCTTTACTATGACTCCGATCATGTCTTCGTTAAAACATATATCGTTTTCATCAGCCTCAGATTTCTTGACTACCTTACCGTATTTTTCTCCAATGCAATCAAAGACAGCATCAATCCATTGTTGTATTGGTACTCCTCTTATTCTTAACCATGCGATTCTTTCGAAGGGAATATCTTCACCGTTCCATACTTCCAAGCTACTGAACCACATGCTCCATGTTTCCTCCTTACACGTCATCATCTCCTTCAACAATGCTTCTGTTTCAAAGATTACCAGTATCCTCAGGCCTCCTACATAAGTACATATCTTACCTGTACATCTTTGAGTCCCAAATTTCTCTTCATGTTGCTAACATCTCTGAGTGCTTCTATGTTTTTCAACTCCCCAATAATTGATTTTCCTTTCCACTTGGTGTATGGGATCGATTCATTTGCGAATGTAAAATTATTGTCTTCCACCTTTTCTATTTTCTTACCCATTGCAACTTCTGCCCATGACAGCCCTTGTCTCACAAAAGTGTTGTTTGTTGCTGCTGTATTCGTTCTTTTCTATTCATCACTATCAGTTTTCTTCACCCACGACTTATTCTGGTTCCTCCCTGGTTTTTTGAGAATCTTTACAAACCTCGCCACATTGACTCTTAATTTCCATCCGAAAAAACTCATTTGGTTCAGAGCTTTTATCATTTTCTCCGTATCCTTAACCTTAACAAACCTGAGAAAGCCGAACCGTTGCCCCCTCTTATCCAGTTTCCTCGCAATGTATGCGTCGACAATATGACCGTAGTTCTTGCATTCCGTCCATAACTCACCGTCAGAGATATGGGGATGGATGTTTGAAACATAGAAGGTTATGGCATTCTCCTTAGGTGCTTCGTTGTTTTCTCCTTCTTCTTCGATGTTGTTCCCGTATGTCTCTTCAATTTCTCCTTCCTCTCTCTCCTCATGTATGGTTGCCATAACCAGTTCCCCAGTCTAAACTCGGAATACCAGATTTGAAGATGGCCGCGAAAAGAAATAACAGTCGGAATAATAAGAGAACCAAGTCCCGAAGGCGAATGGAAGATTCAAAGAAATCGATTTAGGGGGAAAGGCAATGGCAGATTCGTAACCGATGAAACAAATCACACCCACCTTGCACGCTAAACCAACCCTTATCTTCTTCGTCGAGCCACCAGCGACGGTTCGAGTTTTCTCCGACGACTGTTCGATAATCCGGGCAGTCAGCGAATGGATGCAGCAGAAAAGATGATTAGAAGGAAAAGGTAAGTTCAAGATTCACAACTATGTAAATCAAATACAACCTCGCACGCAAATCCGCTTTAATTTACACCGTCGAGCCGACGCCGGAGAACCGAGCAATCAGCGAATGGATGATAACAGAAAAGAAGATAAGCAATCGTCGAGCCGACAGAACCGGAGTTGTTTTTTCTCACCGGAATGGTTCCAGTATGGTTTTGGATAATTGTTCACCACAAATACAATTTTTTTAAGTGAGCTGGTATCCAATAGCTGACTTCCGATTTTCCATTGCAAAAACTATGAGCCCAAACTAATATTTAGTGAGGCCCAATGATTTCATTTTTTGTTTTCAATTTCTTGATCCATTGCAAATAAACCCAACTCATTCAATGTACTTAATTTGTTGACATTGTTTTGAAGTCCAAAATTTCTTGATCCATTGCAAATAAACCCAACTCATTTAATGTACTTAATTTGTTCACATTGTTTTGAAGTCCAATACAGCCCACGATTGCCTTTTAAATTCCTTATTATTGTAACTCATCACACGTGAGTAAGCCATTTACTTATTTTGTTGTATGACCAAAATTGTTTTATCTAACTCTATATTTAATCTCCTAGCTCCAATTTATCAACTTGTACTCTTGAATCCTTTCAAGTTTTACCAAGGCCCTTTGCTGTCTCCCGCAATCGCTCCACACCTACAAAATCAATAAAAAAAAACAAACCAAAGTCGATTCCATGCAACCAAAACCCATATTTTCCAAAATGATGTAAGATCTATGGTCTAAATGCATAAAATGTAATAAAAATGGATGCTAGAAACATGATACAATATACCTAAAAATGCATCCAACATAAACACTAATTCATTCAACCAAATGTCACACAATCAAAGTTACATTTAACTAATTTAACATATGTACATTAGGTGAAAGATTTGCACCAAACTCAATAATAATCATATACACATACATAGCTAAACCAAAATGCCACACAATCAACTTATGAACCTTATATATGATGATTATTAAGTGCCTTTCGTTTGGTTTGGGGTCAGGTTTGAAGATGAATTTCTTCAAAAGTTACTAGGAGCATGCGTAAGCTAGAATTAGTCACGTTAGTTATACAAGTTAGTTATTTTGTTACATTGTTACTTATTCTTATAATCCCTAGTATAAATAGATAATTCTTTAGAGTAATTAAATAGATTTTCTTTTTGCTTTAAGAACAACAGATGGATGTGTGGATGCATTTTTGGTAATTAGATAAGTGGCTTGAGGCTTGGCCGGCCAAATGATGGTTATGAAATGGATTAAGATTGTCCCTAGTAAGGTTTGCATTTTATCGTGCATCTCGATCATGGGAGGCTTCCCGTCGGGTCATTTTTGGATGATCTTGGTTTTGATCTTCCCGGCCTCTAGGTTGTGTCGTTGTGATAGTAATCGTGTTGAGATAATTAAACCATTGTGGCTGTTCCTCTCTCGACGACAAAATCGTCTAGCTTTGGTTCTAGTTTAACATGCTTTTCATTTTGCTGCAGTTTAAGGGGTGGGATGTTTTTTTTTAATTTTATTTATGTCTTTTTTTAATGGCTAAAATTACCACACCTGCACTTTACAGGATTTGAACTCACAATCATTTGGTTGGCGAATATCCCACTTTACCACCGGCTATTCCCTTAAGGGGTGGGATGTCCATTATCAGGTTTTTCCTTCGGTTGCAGTTGAAGATGAATCGTTCGAGTTTTAACACAAACAGGGGCAGACTTAGGTAGAGGAATTAGTGTATATAGGGCAAAATCCCGATCACATACCTTGAAAATTTGATTAAACCCGTCTTTCATACCCCCCGAAAATAATTCTTTAGTCAGTGAATCAACACAAATGAGCCTGATTCACCAAGTCCTGTTTTCATAGTATTCGAGTTCAAAGATCCAAACTATTAATAATTTTCATTTTAATTTTGACTTAAGCTAAAAAAAAAAGTATGGTCAATGGAGATGTTTCAGTCGATGTGATTGAACATTGTAAAATTTTTTATTTTTATATTTATGGTCGTCTTTTTTTAGGGGGCTACATTTCATTTTACTTTTATCATGGCCTGGTCTATTCGCACACGGCCTTTGTCTTTTTGCACACTCAAAGCGGGCGCTTTGAGTGTGCAAAAAGACAAAAAGTGTTGGCTGTAATTTGTGTTGTTTTTTTTTTTTGAAATAGGTGGGATGTGGGTTAGTTTGGTAGTGTTTTTTTGGAGGAAAAAATTGTATTTGAGTTTTATAATACGTTGTTTTATAATTACGTTTTTTTACGTCATTATTTTTATAGAACGTATATAATATAAGTGCGTCTTTATAAACTGTTAACCTAGTTTATTTTGTTAAATTAAACGAACACGTTAAATAAATTGTACAGAAAGCCATAAGAATTAAACGTAAACAATCCAAAACCAACGTGATGTAAATATATATCAGTTTGTACATACAAAACAAAAAGGTACAACTGACTACATAATACATAACAAAACACTATACAAACAAACTAAGGTACTAATCCTCGTGCGGTGGGGACGGTGGGAGGGGAAGTGGAGGCAACCCAGCGAACTCTCGTAGAGAAACGAGCGTCTCGATGATCCAGTCCTGGCGTGCGGCCTGGCGTCTCAGGCGCCGGTCGAAGTCCCGAGCCACCTCACGCGCTACCGGAGGCAGGTCAGCGTAAACGTGCTGCGGGTACTGTGGCGGCTCCGGAGCTGGCTGAACTGGTGGTACCGGGATCTCCTCGATATGCTCCTCCTGAGCCGGATCCTCTAATACAGGCTCAGGCTGAGCCTGAGCCTGAGCCTGAGGCTCAGCCTGAGCCTCATCCTGAGGCTGGCCCGGGAACTGATCGAGTCCCAGAGCCTGTAGCTGAGCCTGCCGAGCGGCCGCCTGAACATCAGGAGGGGCTAACACTCCAGGCCTCACCTCAATAACAACCGGGATGACCTCCTGCACCACCTCCGGATGCCAAATCAGCCCGTCATGTCCCCTAAACCTCAGACCAACATCAAATCTACGGGTGATCTGCATAGAAGATACTGACGCGCAGCCCAACCTGGTAGACGGGACCGGATCGGACAGCACCGGATCTCCCTCGGGCACGATCCCGAGCGAGCGTGCGATGGCGGTGATGTATGAGCCAGTGTGCACCCACCCGCGGAGCTGCCGGTGGTATGCTGTGGCAAAGTAATCTGCCAGGCTGGCTGCTAGATCGCAGGGCTGTCGTCGCAGTAGGCAGTATAGAAAGAAAAGGTCACTGAGGTTGACCTTCTCCCTGCTGGCACCCCGCGGCACGATAGTTGCCGCGATAACATGGTGCAGGTATCGGAACAAGGGGTCTTTGATGGTGGGCTGCTTCTTGTGGTGCGTCATCACTTTTCGGAGGCTTGTTTCAAAGCTTGTACTAATCTCGGTGTATTGTCTATCAACAACATGATCAACATACAGTACAAGTTTATCCAGTGTGTTGCGATGACTTGGAAAGTGACTTTTTAGTGTTGCATGCATGCCCTCAACCCTGTTGGTCGTAGTTTGGTGAAAGTTGATAGTTTTGTTAATCCAGCATGATACAAACTTTTCACGGTACGGATCCAACCAGGATTTCTTCATATAATCAAAAACCTCTAAAATTAAAAAAAAACGTAAATAGTCAGTTTTTGTTATTATATAAAATTTGAACATAATTATGTAAGAAATACCTACGTTCACGGTCATCTTCTTTCAGCTGTGCTTCAAGGTTTTCCAAGTTATACCTGTATATTTCCTCGGTCGTAGACTCGCACAATAACCAAAAACTACGTACGAATTCTTTCCAATCCTTGTCAGAGAATTTCTTCTTGCTGTTCTTATTAATATTTTGTTGAATATGGAACCGACAAAGATACTTATGCGCTTTTGGAAAAACTTGTTCACACGCGTTCATTAGCGCAAAATCCCTGTCTGTTAAAATCACGCGCGGTTCCATACATCCTACCAGCATAGACTTGATCCTCTGCAACACCCATAGGTAGTTCTCTGACTTCTCAGCGGAAATTACCGCACAAGCAGCCGTAAACGATTTGTTTGTCGACGTCATGCCTACGACCTGAACAAATGGCAGGTTGTACATGTTCGTTTTGTAGGTGGCGTCAATAATAAGCACATGCGGGAAGGCACACCACATAGTGAATGATCTTTCGTGAACAAAGAAGACATCTTCAACTTCGTTCGATATCTCATTCGTGCGCATGTAATAAGTGTAATTTTTTTCGAGAAGAATGCTTTCAAGTTTTTGCATCGGAGACTTACCGACATTTTTTTCGGCGTTGATTTTCTGAACAGCGTTGTGTATATCTTTCGGAATAAGCTTTCTAGCCGGATTGTTTTTTGTCAGCGTTCGCCAGATACTTTGGTTGGGAATGTCTTGCTCTGCCAGCTCCTTAACCAGTTTTTTATCCTCCGAAGAAAGCCTTCTCGCATACGCGTGACCCTCTAAGTTTTCAATAGGAGTGTGGTTATGCTTCGCCTTCGTCACCTCGATCCTCCAAACACTTCCGGATGATTCCGAAAACCCGATCATCTCGAACGGGCAGCCTATTTTCTTGCTACCCGTTTTCCTCTGTGTAGCTATACTCTTATGCTCCCCACCAAAAGTACATTGAAACCAAATCTTGTAATTCTCTCCTCTTTTATTCGACCTCTAAGTCACAATGAGGTAACCGTTGTCTTTTGCCGTGTCTTGTACCCAACGCACCAACTCTTTACGTGACGAAAAGGTCTGCGTCGTATCAAACGAAAACGTAACCGGGTAACAGCCTTCCTCGTCAACAGACACATCCCCCGGCTCACCATCGTCACCGAGGTCCGAATATACTTGATGTTCAAAGTTGTGCTCGCCACCGTAACCGAAATTCGAATAACCTTGTAAGCTCTGTTGACAACCGTAACTGTCGTTTGGACCACACTCCTGCTGTACAAAGCTGTACTCGCCACCGTAACCGAAATTCGAATAACCTTGTTGTGCGTAAGGGTCCTCCACAGGGGTATTCAAATCCAGCGTCACCGTGTTATCACGATAATGAATGCCAGATACAACCTCTGCCTCCCTCAAGTTGGACGAGACCGGTTTCTCATACGAGTCAGAAATAGCGGTCCCCTCGTAAGAATCAGGAACAACTGTCTCGTCAGAATATTGACCGAAAATATAGTTGTTTAACCACGACATCGTTTTTTGTAAACAACAAACAACAAAACACTCGAATACCCACGTATGTTTGTAAACAACGTGAAGAAGAAGAAGACCGAGCTTTGGAGCTTTGAAGCAGAACCTCAATCAGTAGTTTGCTTTTTAAAAGTGAAAATTTGGGTCGAAGCGCCGCGCTATGGCCAAAGCGCGGCGCTTAGGGTTAACGACAAAACATCATAATCAGCTTTATGTCTGTCAAACAGTATCGAATGTTTCAAACGTCAATCGAAGCACGTTTTGTCGATCGAAGCGCCGCGCTTTGGCCATAGCGCGGCGCTTTGGGGTGTGAAAATAATTTTGGGCGTGTGCAGCTAGCATGACCCTTTATCATTTTGTTTCCTCTTTTCTTGTGGCTTTTTTCGCACCACTACCATCAATACTATCATCATTTTCTGTTTCTTCTTTAAGAAGCCGATAAAACATATATTTACTCTTTTGATATAAAAAAATTGTAGATCATTTTATTATCGTTAGATCTACTTAATTTTTTACACGTCTGGATTATTTTTAATTGAGATAAAACATGTTTACACTGAGACCAGCGGATTTGCTCGTCTTTGGCTGGGCAGGAGGGAAACATGCTTGTGTGGATCTCACAGGAGTCTCCCCCTTAACTGGTTTAAGGGAAAGCGGGTTTGTAGCAGGACAAGCTATAAGGAAAGCAGAATCAAAAAAGGTGGATAAACACACTAAAGCATGTGCTGATAATCAACATGCATTTGTCCCCTTCGCCTTCGACACCTTTGGCTCCCTAGCTCCAGAAGCTATCCGTTTGTTGACTAGGGTCCAAAAGGTTGTCCATAACAGTTGCTCATCAACAGGGGGGCAGGGGTTTGTCTTTAATAGGCTAGGGTTTGCTATTCAGAAAGGGGTAGCGGCGCAGCTTGTTGCTCGCTTACCTGCGATATTGATGTAAAATGCACTTATTTTTAATTGGTAAAAAAAAAAATTTCTAATAGTCCATTGCAAACACCTGTATTCAGTAATGAATATATTATATATTCAGCTATCGTATAGTTGTTCTATCTCATTGGTGGTGTTGAACGTACGAAGGAGTTGAGGTGGTCTTCGAGATTTTTGTTTGATCAATGATCTCTAGTCGGGGATGTGTTTTCGAGGGACATAATGTTGATTATTTTAGTGTAATTGGATTGACTTGTTTGATCAAATTATATCATAACATACATTGAATAAGTTAGGAGTGTCAAGAGTGCTAGCTTGTTTGACCTTATTATAATTTTCAATATCCAAGAGGCATGAGCTCCAAATTGCTTCATTAATGATCATTAGAGGGGGCAATCTTGACCCAAAGCCAAGGTTGGAGAACTCGCTAGTCGCTAGCGGGTCGGTGAGGTAGGGACTAGCGACTACTCGGGATTAATCGGATCGGACTTTTTATGTATAATTTTAAGTTTTTATACATATATACATTTTTTATACGTAATTTTTTTAACTGGACAAGTTTTGACCGGAATCTGGGAGGTTTTGGCCGGAATATGTGTTTTTTTCCGATTTTTTCCAATTTTTTTTGTTTTTTTCCGATTTTTCCCGACCGACTAGTCGCGATTAGGGCCGACTAGGGCCGATTAGGGCCGACTAGGCCGACTAGCGATTTTTTTACTGATTAGCTGAAAATTACTCAGTTGATGGGCGACTAGCGACTAGTCAGCGATTAATCGCCGGCTAGTCGCGATTTTTGCAACCATGCCCAAAGCCTTTCAAGTGGTTCAATTTGGGTTGATTTTAAAATTATATGGGTTGGTTTGGATTAGATATTTTAACTAAATGGGTCACAACGGGTCACTTGAAATTTCATCTTTTTATTTTCGGGTCAAAGCGGGTCGACAACATTAAAGAAATGGGTCGATGTGGGTTAGTGTCTTAAAGAAACGGGGAAGGTTTCGGATCGGAATGGGTTTCGAGCCGGCATAACTATCTGCATGACACGGGTTACGACACGAAACGGGTTCAGTTCAAATTGAGTTTCGTGCCGAGACAGGTTTCGGCACGACGCAGGTTTTGGATCGGAACGGGGTCGGTTTGGGTCGGGTTTCGGGCCGACACGGGTTTTTGCACGGGACGAGTTTCGGATCGCAACGGGTTTTGGGCCGACACGAGTTTCCGCACGAGACGAGTTTCGGGTCGGGGCTGGTTACGTACCGTTTCGACCCGTACCGTTTGGAATCGAACCGTTTCGACGCGAACCCTTTCGACGCGTACCGTTTCGACTCGAACCGTTTCGATGCGGACCGTTTCGACCCGTACCGTTTCGACCAGTACCGTTTCGAACCAAACCGTTTCGACAAGTACCGTTTCGAACCGAACCGTTCCGACCGATACCGTACAGGATTTGAAAGTTCGAAGACGTCGTTTTGTGGTTCGTACAGGAGTTTCGGTGCCTTCTGAAGAGTTATTTTGTCTACTGGTAGGTTGTTTTTTGTTTGATTTTGATTATTATTATTTGTTTAAGTTTTGATTATTTGGATGTGTTCGTTAATGTCTTCCAGTATCTAAAGGTCCTGATTTGGATGTGGTTCGAATCCAGAAAACAGTTATGGTAGCATGTAAGATGATAGCGTTGATCCCAATTTTCTTTGTAATTGGTGTCATGTGTTGTTTTCATTGCTGGAAGTCATTAATGGTCCTGTCCATTGCCTCATATAATGTGTCAGTTGAAACTCCTTCTCAACTAGAATGCGATAAAAATCTTAGCCAGTACGTTCTGCAACTTCAAGATGACATGGAGCTTGCTGAGAGAACACTGAAAAGCATTTTAAAATCTGTGACCAATTTGATCCAAAGTGCTGAAAAGCATTTTTTATCCGACCCGACCCGAAACCCGTTCTGACCCGGACCCGTTCTGACCCAAACCCGTTCCGACCCGAACCCGTTTCGAGCCGAACCAAAACAACCCATTTTTTAACTGACCCGTTTTGACCCATGACCCAACCCGACCCGACCCGTTTGCCAGGTCTACATACCGTTAACCTCTTTTCCATCTTCTTCCCCTCATGCCCCAATTACCGTGTTGGGGATTTTTCGAAAACAAACGCTTGGATAAACTGAGAATCACGTGGGACACTTTATGACTGAAACAATTCGACGGTTCTCTTGAACTTTTCAACCGGATAAAACTTAGACTCACTATGCAAGAACACGTATGTAATCTGTAGAGATGCCCAATGAAAAGTATTTCAAATTACGGGTTCCAACCCAGAAACTATCTCCTCGCCTTGTTTATTTTGAAATTAAATTTGCCTAAAGTGTCAATTTTGAAATTATAATGATTTTTCTTCAATTACCTATATATTAATTTTTGAATAGAATGAACAGTAGCATATATATTAAAATTACCTATATATTAATTTTTGAATAGAATGAACAGTAGCATATATATTAAAATTAGAAATGGAAACTAACAGATGAGCAAATGATATTGGGTACTCGTACCGGTACCAAATTTATCAAAACAGTGGCAAATGGTATTAGGTACTCGTACCGGTATCAAATTTATCAAACCGGTGTATTTTCGGTACCGGTTCGGCACCGGTTTTTACCCTCAAATACCGGTGCCGTACCAATACCAACCTGTACTGAACCGTATCGTATCAGGTATATTCGGTACATGTATCCACTTTTGGGGATTTCGATAATGGTATTTTCGGTACCAGTTGGTACCGAGCTCATCAAATTCTGTAGCAACGCAGCAATGCAAGTAATTGCACCTTTTAGATTACTTTTCATACACACAGTAAGTAAACTGTATTTCGTTTAAATAAGGTTTTATATACCAACAACTTATTTTGCTTTATTTTTTGTCTTTTTCTGTAATTAATGAATTGTAGCATGCAAAATTAACTTGGATATTTAGAATATTGTTGGGCAAATCGTATCAAATCCTGCAATCAAACCGGTATCGTATCGGTACCAAATTTACTATACCAAATCATTTTCGGTACCAATTTGGTACCCACCTTTTGGCGTTTTCAGAATCGTTACTTTCGGTTCGACACCGGTCTAGCACCATACCTGTATTTATTGATTTTTACCTTCAAATACCATATCGTATTGTACCGAGCATTTTCGGTGCCGGTACCTAATTTCAATGTTTTTCCGGATTGGTACTTTCGGTGGCGTTACCGGTATCGAGCTCATCCATATTTTAACGTGTTAGCACCGTAATAACTGAACTGAAAACAACCGAATTTCCAACGTGTGGGTCCTATTATTATATATTAGGTTATTTAAAATCGTTTTTTAGGACGAAATGGCTATCCTTACCACGTCATTTTTATTTATGTTTTGATATTCGGTATCTGTTTGCCGTTGTTGACACGCCTTTTGTAGTCATTGGGTCCCCGCCGCAACGCGCGGGCGGAAATTCAACTAGTTACTCTAATTATACAATTACTTACTCTACTTGTACAAATACATACGGAAAACTTCATCCGATTCAAAATTTGTCATTCATAAATCATAAGTACTTTAGTTATGATAAGATAATTATTCTAGTTTTAGTAAATAAAGAGGATGATGAATATATTTTTTTAGAAAATATAATATATCGTAATAAGTATTGTATGATTTTACCTATTAGAAAAATGGTAAACCAGTTATTATCATCATCATACTCACTAAATACCACCAATAGCAAAACTAAGGTAGGGTATAGGGGTGCAAACGAGCCGAGCCCGAGCTCGACTAGGCTCGAGCTCGCTTAACATATGAAAGCTCGAGCTCGAGCTCGGCTCGATTCGAGCTTTATTTCTAGAGCTCGAGCTTGGCTCGAGGGTAATTTTTCAAGCTCGAGCTCGGATCGGGCTCGACTCGTTTAGTATTTATTAATTAATTTATATTAATTATAATTATTATTATACATATAATTTAGTTTTTTTTCTATATTTATATAAATGGTAATAATTATTATATAAATATATGTTTAATATATTAATGAAAAATATATAAACAGAAAGCTCGTTTAGGCTCACCAGCCGGCTCGAGCTCGATAAGCGAAGCTCGGGCTCGGGCTCGTTTACTAAATGAGCTTGGCTCAGACTCGAGCTCGAGCTCGTTTAAGCTCGGCTCGTTCGAGCTTTTTTTCGAGCCGAGCTCGAGCAGCTCGCGAGTAGCTCGGCTCGTTTGCACCCCTAGTAGAGTATGAGGATGGTAGATGTAGATAGCCTTACCTCTACTTCGTAAGAATAGAGAAGCTACTTCCAGTGAAATCTTCGTCTCGATTGTAGTTTTGTATCAAGCATTGTACCTAAGGCACATAACACTCAAACAATCGGGACAGAGGTCGATTGGTACATGTACCCCGTGTCTTTTAACTATTAACACCATCAACGTTACCAAATAACTATCATTTCAAACTACAATTAAAGTTGGGGGTTGCACTAACAATGGATGTTTGATGATGAAGACTACTAGTTATTTCTTTTGGTAATATTTGTTTTCTGTCAAAATAATCGAGTGCTTTAATAATGTTGATATAATTTTGTTTTATGCAATTACGTACGTGTACCAATCCACACCATTCCTTTTTTCTACTTTTTTAAAACATCAACTGATACATGTTGCTTTCATTTGACTTTTGAATGTGACCCGCCTCAAATACCACGTTTGAAATATATATTGTACTCATAGTGTTCTAGTTGTTAGTCATTTGGTTTCTCTCCTTGAGGTTTTAAGTTCAACTCCCGCTAACATCACTTTAAAGGACATTGGTGGTGGCAATGAAGTTTAGAACTAGGCCTCTCTTGATGCCGCCAGTTTGAAACCGAGCCGAACCGGGTTTTACCGCAGTTGGCCTTCGGGCAGGCAGGTTTTCCCCTGAACTGATGGTTTGGTGGCTCGGGTATGCATCCAACTCTGACCGTTATAAAGGAGGGGATGCATTTGCTCGATTGAGGGCATCCCATAATACTTATCCAGTGATTTAGTTGGCCGTTCAAAAAAAAATTATTGCCCATGAGAAATATAATATAGAGTAAAATGCCCATTTAGTCTTTGTGGTTTTGTAAAATAACACCTATAGTCTCCAACTTTTGGAAATTACACCGGTGCGCTCTGTGGTTTGATAGTTTGTTACTCAGATAGTCCCTGGAGTGGATGTCCGTTAGCTTTTTCCGTTAAATCTATGTAAAATGATAAAATTACCCCTTACATTTATTAAACTATAAGAAAAAACTAATTAATCATTTAAAATATCAATTGGGCCACAGAATTAATTATTAATTCTTAAATACAATATACACCACTACCACCACCATGCCACCACAAAACCACTTGTCACCACCACCATACCACACCATAAATTCTAACATGAACATCGTGAAGATCTACTCCTAATTTCATCATCATAATGAACATAAACATCTTCAAGAACATGAACATCTTAAAGATCTCGGCCTAATTTCATCATCCTAAAATGAACATGAACATTCATTATCAACTTCATATTCAAAAAAATTCATTATCATCATCAATTTAAAAAAAAATCATTATCATTTATCATCATCATCTTCAAGAACAAACAACATAAAATCTGGACACATCTTAATCACCCATTTTCATCTTCCAAGATATGAACAAAGTGAAACCTAAACCCACAAATTCATGAACACCCAAAACCCCTTTACCTCTGATCAATCTAAAACCCAAAACCTAAACCCACATATTCAAGAACAAGAACAAGATCCAACCGTAGGAACCATACCCGACTCAAAAACCCAAACCAAACCAACACCATCGAAGAACCTCCACCACCATCGTCTGCCATTTTTAGGCGTGGCGGTAAAGGCGGTGGAGAAGCCAAATTCATTCTTTATTTTGTCGATGAACAAACAAACATCAAATCTGATGAGGATGATGTTTAGGAACTTGTTTATTTTCAAATCAAAATTTGATAAGGGTGGAGGGTATAGTCAATCACCCTAGGGCCTAGGGTGTTTGAGTGAAATCCTACCCAATAATATTATGTCATGTCAACTCTCAATTCTACTCCTCATTTTACACTCAATCATTAGGTATGGTCAAACACCCCTCAATTAAAAAAAAAAAAACTTGATTGGTCTTTCCTCTCTCCTCTCCTCTCAACACAATCGGTGACTACATACCGAATTCCCCACCCTCTCTCCAACTCAAACACCCAACTCCCCGAACCTATACCCTCCACCCTAAGTATTTCTCTTTCTAGTCTCTCACACACACAATTAAAGATGATGTATATGAACTTGTAACTTCGTTGGATCTGATGAGATGTTGATGCTGGTGGAGTTGCAGGTGGTGGCGGCTGTATGTGGTGGAGACAGGTGGTGGTGAGTGTGTGTGTGACATACAAGGGCTTAAAAAGGTGAATGAGAAGGTTGGTGGGTCCCACCTTTAATTTTAATATATCTATTTTAGTGTTTTAATTTAATACTAAGGGCATGTTGGTCATTTTACATGGACTTAACGGAGAAAACTAACGGACATCGACTCCAGGGACTATCCGAGTAACAAACTGTCAAACCACATGGAGCACCGGTGTAATTTCCAAAAGTTGGCGACTATAGGTGTTATTTTACAAAACCACAGGGACTATCCGGGCATTTTACTCTATAATATACATGGGTATCCGTATGGATGTAATGGTGTTCATGAATGGTTAACTTGTAATTGGTTAAACCAACCATGAACACTCATAGTTGAAGATATGATTAAATCTTTTAGACTTTGTGTGATCCACGTTGTGGTAGGTCTAACACAAATGTTAATGGAATTGCTCAAAGAGTATGTTCCAAAAAAACTCTATGTAGCAGGAGTCGTTTCTTCTTGGACACTAACCCAAGCCATAGCTAAGGTTATCTCCCCTTCTTTGGTCCAACATGTCATTGCCATTTAAGTCTAACGTGTCATTACCATTTAAGAGATATGATATTTTATGGGAGATGGTGTGTGTAAAATAAGAAAAAAAAAATAGTAGGGTTTGTGTGTAGAGATTTTGTAAAATTGGTTGGTATTTAAAGGTTTGAAAATAAGTTTCTTTTTTTTTTTTTTTGTTTTTTTTTTAATATCAACCGTCATATGACCATTTGGATGTTCCCAATGCCTGATGCACTTCCCAGATTTCTTGTGTAAAATCCATTCCCAAAATCAGGGGTGGTGTTCCCATTCGAGGTCGACTTCCCCATCTCTATCCCGGCTACCACTCTATATGCCCTAACATGGAAGAATTGGAGGAACTTCAATGTATCATGTTTTGATTAATTGTTTTTAGCTTTGTAGCTCAGCTTCGCAGCTTCGCAGCTTCGTGCTTGTTTATGTTTCCTTTTGTACTTTGGTGAGCCCCTTGCTTACCTCTGGGGTTTGTTTAAATAATATCTCTTTGTTGGTCTTTAAAAAAACAAAAGTACATCATTAGACCACTTGGAGTGGAAGGGCAAAAGGGGACGTTATGCGCTATGTGGCAGGCATGTCAGCACACGTCAGAATAGTGGTGTGGTGCAGAAAAGGGAGGAGTTGGACGAGGCGTGAAGGGTGGCGTCATGCGACATGTAGCACACACTTTTTACTATTATTTTATGTTTGAAAATTATATAAAATCCATTAAATTTAAATAAAAAACTTTAATATTATTTGCATAAATTAAAAAATTGCATAAACTAAAAATTAAAATTACTTAAACCTAAAAAAGAAATTACATACACCTTTAATCATCGTCTTCGTCAAGGTCGTTTCATGGAACGCTCCAAATGTGTTCAACCAAATACAATCAAAGGTTGTGATATGTTATATTGTCATAAATTTCATTTGAGATCGCTTCTCTCTTTATCACTTATTTCTACTGTATTGGTTGACTTTCCTCCTCATAGTACTCGCAAATTGCACGTCCCCAGCCTTCAAAATCATGTTATGTAAAATAACGCACGCGTACATCACATTTCGAATTCTAGGTTTTTTCATAATCCTACACGGCATCCTCAAAATGTGTCATCTTTTCTCCAAAACACCAAACGCTCGTTCGACGTCTTTTCGTGCCGCCATTTGAGCACCATTAAACTTAGTTCTCTTTTCGTCTAACGTTGTTCCTCGTGTAAATGATTTTACAAAGACGAAATATTCTGGGTAAATACCATGCGTTAGATAATAAACGTATTTGTACTTCGCACTGTTTATATAAAAGAAGCCTTCGGTCCAACGCCGTTTATATAGTCATTGAAAATGGAGGATTGATTAAGAATATTTAAATCGTTATTTGCAAGAGGCATACCAAAGAATGCATACCAAATCCAAATATATTGAGATGCAACCGCTTCAAGCATCATAGCCGATTTTTTATGATATCCACTGGTGTGTTGCTCGTGCCACGTAGTTGGACAATTTTCCCACTCCCATTTCATACAATCTAAACCACCAATCATCATGTCGTTCTTCATGAGGCTTCAAAAGTTGTTGTATGTCACCAAACGTAGGTTTTCTCAAATATTTTTGAAATATAGTTCAATGACATACTCACAAAAATTATGGAGGCTTTCCCTCACGGTTCGTTCCGACATTTTTATATATTCATCCATAATGTTGGAAGTCGTCCCATAAGCCAATTATCTAAGTACGGCCGTGACTTTTTACAACATGCTAAATCCAAGATTATCACGCGCATCCGTTTTTTGTTGAAAATATTCATATTTACTCGAAAATCATTTGATATTATAAGAAATAAATCACGGCTCATACGAAAAGGAGGCCAAAAAGTACTATCATCATATATCGGGTTGGGTGAAAATAATCACTTACCAATAAATCATGTGGGGTGATTCGATTGCGTGTTATATATTTCCTCCTCTTGGGTTCTGAGGAACGCCCTTCGTCTTCCAATATAGTTTCAACCACTTTCTGAACTGCTGAAATTATTAGAGCCGATCCTTCGTCATCTGACGAGAATAAAAGATACTTCTCAAGCGAAAACGATGACGAAGACGATGAAGATGACAAACTAGAGCCTTCCATTCTTTTAAAAAATGATGTAAATTGGGAGTGAATATATATTTGAGTGGAGAGAAATGGTTGGATTGGTTGTGTTTTAAAAAAATCGAGTTAAAAGATGTGAATATATAGGTTTTTTTTAAATGTTTTTTTAGTCAAACTATCCGTTCAACGGCTAGTTATAAACAACCAATACCACGCGGCCGTGTCGTCTACCAACTTGACCTCCACGCTGGTGATATTCTTCTCGCCCCATCAATAATGCCAGCCTAAACGCCTTTCCCGAGATGATGTTCTCGGCATGAACTGATGTCCACACCAACTTTCCACACCACTCCATGTAGTCTTAAAATACTCCGAACTTCTTAAGCCCTAAAAATGCTAGCCCTGAATTTCAAATTAAAATAAATGTAATTAAAACTAAGGGTAAATATTTTAAATGCTTCGGCAATTGGACTACTATTCACAGTACCTACGGAACGAAAAAGTCTTGCATAGACGTATTTTCAATAACTAATTAAATGAACCAATTTAATTGGTTCAATATCATATTAATTCAACAAATTGAAAGGATTATTTCTTTCTCATTATTTTTCCATTCCTTACTTAGTAGATATTATTAGTTTGGGGCTAGTTATTATACAAGACAATCTTATTTTGTAGGTACAATTTTTGTTGACACGTGTTTTTTTTTTAATTTAAGGGAAAAGAGTGTTATGATCTTTTCTCATGTGAGCTACTTCATCCTAAATTTTCCAACGGGTATCACTTCTCATGTGATAATATTTTTTAAAAACAAGTTACGCCGTATAATGAACATTTTATTCTCTTTAATTTGAGTAAGCTATTGCTATAGTTTTTTTTTATTTTTTAAAAAAATGTTATTTTACAAGCTATAAAGTTATTCTATTGGGTAACGTTACGTGATTATGTTATAGTACGTAATTACGTACCATATATGCAAGTACTAACAAATGCTCAATGCGACCCTACATCTATAGTCACGTATAATATGTAACAAGTGTAATGCCACATGATTATGTATTAGTACATAATTACGTTATTATAGTTTTTTTTTTCTGTAGAATGTCTTTTTAACTAAAGTTATGTTTATTACATGATTATACATTCAATACAATGAGAACTTAATTTTTTACGTTGTTATTATGATTAGGTCTGTAATATAAGTCATTACGTGATTATAGATGTAGTGTTACATTGATTATTTGTTACTGCTTGCACACATAGTACGTGATTATTATATTGAGCATTTATTACTACTTTTGTACACATGGTATGTGATTCTAGATGTAAGTATACATTGAGTATCTGGTACGTGATTTTAGTATTCAATTATTATTTGGTACATGATTATAGATGTAGTGTTACATTGAGAATTTGTTGCAGCTTGCACATATGGTACGTGATTTAGGTATTCATTAAGTATGTTTTAGTACGCAATTTACGTACCGGAATCACGTAACATTATAGCTTGTAAAATAAATTTAAAAAAAAAATAAGAAAACTATAGCAGTAACCTACCCAAATTAAAAAGAATGAAATGCTCGTTAATACGATTTTTTTAGAAAATATTATCATATGAAAAAATTATAGCCGTTTGAAAATCATAGGGAGAATGGGTTTATGAGTCAACAATATTGGATTTTCCTATTTTGCCATTTTCCCCTCTTGTGTCCCTTGTTTTTGGTCATGTGAATTCTATATTTGGAGACCACTTAATCCCAACCATTGATCTTGCAAATTTACAGCATAGATTGTCCTCTATGTTTTGTACGCTAAAATTGGCTTGTGCAATAACCTTCCCCTTATTGGTTTATCCTCATTATTTTTGGGCATGTGTATTTCCACTTTTTAATCTCACACCTTCATAATCTTCATGGACAAAACACTTATTCAATTTACATTTGTACGGCTGTTTTCATTATTTTGGTGGCTATAAAAGCCCAGTGTCGGATCTAAGATTTTTTTATTGGGGTCCATTTTTTTTGTAAGGATTTTTCACAACCAAACATTAAAATTTTTGGTTCGGTCATCGTAGTCGGGTCCGGGGCTAGGAAATAATGTAGAAGCATTTAGTGACATGAAACCACTACATTATATGTTGGAAGTTTTATTTGGTACTCAAGTGTTAAATAAAATCGACATTCAATTTAGAGTTAATTGCCCGGATGGTCCCTGTGGTTTCGTGTTTTTTCACGTTTAGTCCTCACCTTTTGAAAATAGCAGGTATGCTCCCTATGGTTTGTCATTTTGTTACTCGGATAGTCCCCTGACATTTACTCCGAGGACTATCGGAGTAACAAAATGACAAACCATAGGGAGCATACCTGCTATTTCCAAACAAACTGACATCTACTCTGGGGACTATCCGAGTAACAAAATAACAAACCATAGGGAGCATACCTACTATTTTCAAAAGGTGGGAACTAAACGTGAAAAAACGTGAAACCACAGGGACCATCCGGGCAATTAACTCTTCAATTTATTATTTTAAGGAAGCAAATTAGAGGGTGAATGAATGGTTGTGTTGTTTTAAAACACTAGTTTAATTTTGATGGAAAAAATAAACTATAAAAACAAGGCATGTAAGATTTGAACTTGGGATCTATTTGTTGGAACACAAGGGGATTTACCACCACACCATCTTTACTTTTAATACCATGGGGTCCAATTAATTTATTTTATGGGGTCCTTGAAAAACTTAACATACCGGTTCTACTATTTTCTAAAAAAAGATTGGGGTCCATGAACCCCGACCCGGACCATGTGGGTCCGCCCCTGCTGAAGCCAAACCAAACAGTTGTTTCATCTTAACCCAAACCTAAGGACATATCTATTTAATTTTATAATGCATTTGGGAAGCACATTTTAATATACCCAAAAGTAAAGATGGGACCAGTACAACATCCGTACCGGTGTCGCTATAGATAATATCGATACCGGATTTGAACAAAAGTGGGTACCAAATACCATACCGAATATTATGGTATGGTACTATAATCAAATCAATTTAAATTTGAATTGAATGATTTAGAGGAGATTATCAAGAACAAGGGTCTAGCCCTCTATCTCTCTCTGTACGCGCGCGCACACACACCTACATGTGTGTGTTCTGTGTTTTATTTTTCTTTTCATAAAATTAGTTTCCAATTGCTCATTTTAGTCTCTCATGTATGTTTTTATTATAAAAGGGCCACCATTCATTGTTTCATTATTTATCAACATATCATTAACTAGGTTAATTGTTCCTAGGTAGTAGAATTAGAATTAGAATTATAACCATATATATGAAGACTGGAAGGATGTGGTTTACAGGAAAAACCATGCTCCGGTGATAAGCTTCTATGTGGCAAATCTTCCTGGTGGGGTATCTAAAAACTTACTCTGGAAAGCTTTTCAACCACTTGGGATCATTAAGGATGATTACGTGGCGAAAAAAGGGACGCTCGAGGGAACTTTTTTGGGTTTGTCAGATTCGCAGGAGTCTAAGATATAGAGAGGATGTTGTAGGGCATGAATACAGTAAAAATTATAGAGGCAAAGCTGAGTGTGTTCCGCGCTAAGTTCGACAAGGATCATAGCAAGTTCAAACAGAACATTCCTAACGGCACGTCGGAGCCAAAGAATCAGGTGCCGAAGCCTAGGAATCCATATACACAACTGTTGCAGCCCCCAACCCCTGCCCGGGAGCGGGTGCCGCGAGACTCAGAGCTGGTGGTATCGGTGTTTATTAATATGGCAGCGGAATTTATTCATCAGGACTGTAGTTAGGAAATATTTTTATTAGAGTTAAACACCAAACTTTTATAATAATAAATGGGATAAAACCCAAGTTCATTTGACAATACATTTGTAGGGATAAACCCTAATTATTGAAAACATAAACTCCGTTTCTTTATTTGGTAACTTTTATAGCCACAACTTTAAGCCTTCAGTGCTCTCCAGCTGGCTTCTATTAGCTTCACATTAAGTTACCTGAAACGCGTTTTAAAAAGGTTTTATCAGCAAGAAATACTGCCGAGTGCATCCCAGTTTAATCAAAACAGTTTTATAAACTTTACAGTAGTTGAGAGCATCCACATTTACATTGTTTATATCTATCCAATTACCCCTTTGGTACTGTCAATCCTGACTTGTGGTCATGCTACTATTCGCAATAGTAACGAGTTTCAAGTAATGTATACAAAACCCCAACATACCGGCAGTAATTGTAGAATTACAAATACTCAATTACTATTAAGTATAATTGAAAACATTTGAGATTTTGGTAAAAAGGTGACAAAAAGAAGATGTACTCACATTGTTTATTTAGGTAAAACTAAAGCTTCCTGGTGATTTTTCTGGTTATTATATATTAATATTAAACAATGTACACGTGTTAGTAAAATAACCCAAATCACATTAACAGTACAACTCGAGACAGAACTCCAATGACTGAGTCAGGCAAAGCCTTGACATGCATTACGTAGTCCTAGATCAATCGGGTGTAACACAAGACAGAACTCCAACGACCGAGTCAGGCAGAGCCTTGTCATGCATTACGGAGCCCTAGATCGATCGTATAGGGTAACAAATAGGGTTATAATACTTACAACGAGGCAGAGCTTCGCTTTTTAGGGGTATTATTTCCCGAGTATAATTTCCCACTATAGATCAGAGAAAAGAAAAGAAATTGAACGACGACAAATGAGGCCGTCGACCTCTATTTATAGGCTGGCCGAAGGGCGGCTCGCGAAGCCCCCTTGTTTCTCTCTCGCGGCCCGCGAGGCTAGTAGGGTAGGTCCTAGCCTTGACGACTCACCTATCTAGCTTCAACACGTAAGGGACACGTGGCAGATCATGGTGTCGTCTAATGACACGTTGTCGCGACCCGCGAAGACTTGGCTTGACCGGGTCGCGGCCCGCGAGGGCTTTGTAGATTTGTTTTATTTGATTTTTGTAAATATTAAGCTATTATAGGTCCGTTTCTAGCATACGGGGTATATTTTAAGACATTTAGGGTTAGTAAGGGTTCTATAGGAGGGTTGTTATAACAACCCAGGAATACGACTCGGTATATCCCTATGGAGAAGATAGGTGGAACAACTTACAGCCGGATAGTGGCCGGAAATAAAAGTGAAGTAAATAAGGTCGATAAGGTGGTAGCTGCGGATGATAGAATTGCGATTTATCCAGATCATTGCATGATGAGTTTGGTTATTGTTGAGGTTAAAGAAGTATCCGGTATTGAACAAATACGCACACTTCTCGATTTGGGTGGGTATAGAGAAAATCCAGCCAGTTATTTAGGAGGTTTGAAATATATGGTGATTTTCAAAGAAAAAAGTTTGGCTTTAGAGTTCATCAAAAAGGAAGTCCCGGCATGGAGCACCGTTATAGCGGATGCGGTGCTCTAGAAAGGTCAGGAGTTAAATTACAACAGGTTTCCATGGTTAAAGATCGAAGGGATTCCTATACATTTGAGAGACGACAAGCTATATGATAGAATTGGCCGGAAGTTTGGCACCCTTGTTGAGAGCTCGGATTTCTCGTGGACTTCTCATGATAACTCAAGGGGCAGTTGTTGGATCCTTATTGATGTAGGTAGCAGGATAAATGAAGAAATCACTCTCACTTGGCACGAAAGCAAGTATCGGGTTTGGGTTGTTGAAGAACATAATACGTGGATCGAGTCATGTCACACCCTGACTTTTGCGGAAACGTGATTTGGTGTGACTTGCTTAATATCATTTCATTCAACCATAACAAACATCTATATGATAAAACCATCATGTCATCCATAAATTAAGTTTTTAAAACATTACAATCGTCATTGTTTAACCACAAAACAAGACTTCAATTTCAAGGTACAATACCAACCAGTTTTAGATCCGTAAGGACTTCACAAGAGACACTAACAAACTAGGTTTCGAGCCATGTATCTTATCCAAGATAATATACATAACCCAAACCCTTCGACTTCGGATGACACCTTTTATTAGAGACATGACTTGTAAACTTCAACGGCCGCCAGATCCATAATTAATTTCCTGAAATACATGTAGTTTGAAAACATTAACAAAAGTTGAGCGAGTTCATGTGATTTGTATGTGTGCACGAATCATCCTTGAAAACATTTGTAAGTATGTATGTATTTGTAAACTGGTATGAAGCAACAAGGAAATAGATTAATTAATGTGTAGCTAATACATTAATATAAGTGACATGGTATAGGAAGCACTCAACCCTGTATGCGTATTTTGTACCGGCCCTCCGGCGGAACGACATAGTCACCACATGCGGCCAACTCGCAGGCCCAAGGGTGGGGCTCGCAACACCCAAAAGATCTATCACTCATGCCCCTCGGTCCTTATACAAGGATTAATGGTCTTAAGTTAATCTCCTACCCATTCACATGATCTAGCAGTTCATTCCTTAGCTAACCATACCATTTGTAATCATTGAAACATTTGTAACATGTATTTCACCCCCGAAGTTGTAAAATTGAAAACAGTTAAAAGAAAAGGGGGAGCATGAACTCACAGTTTTGCATTCTTCGTATCCAACTGTAACTCAAAGTTTCCTCTGGAGTACACGACTACCTACAACGTGCTATGATCTATTAGACGAGTGGGTCGTGCATGGACTTGGTATTAATTAGTATTTTGAGTTACGTTTCTTTATCTCTTCAATATTATTCCAAGTATAAAATTATTTGTTAAAATAATAAATATTTTAACTTAAATTATTTTTATTAGATTTTGGAATATTAGTTAAAATATTATACTTTAACTTGTCACATGACGTATTTTGTACATGTACATCCTTCCCCAAAATGGGTGTATTTGTATTCGTATTCTAATACTTGTATATTTTTTGCCATGTATTGGTGTCGTATTCCGGAGTGTATTTATACGTACGAGAATACGCATTTTTATTGTGTTTATTAAGTATCCTTATACTTAATTTTTGTATTGATTTTTCCGGAATAATATCTTTATTAAAAATACATCAATATATATTTCCAAAATATATATTTTAAGAAGTATTACTTAGAAAATTTATTTATAATTTTTTCCTTGGCAAAAATATTTATAAATTTCATATAAGTCTCAAAAATAATATATTTTCAAGTCTAACTTCGAAAATATATATGAACCCATTTTTCATCCAAAATAATATATTTCCAGTTTATTTAAGAAAATATATTCTCTCTCAAAAATAATGTATTTCATGTGTGTTTGTGAAAATATATATATTTCTTCAAAAAATAATACATCTTCTAATAATTCCAATAAAATATATATATTTTTACTTGCCAATAATTATATACTTTCTCCTTGTAAAAAATATGATATAATCTTGTAATAAGTGTAAAAATCATATTTTTGTTTCCTTGGTGTCCAAAATATTATTTACCAAAAATATACTTGTGAATAAGTTTTCCGGAATATTTTTGTGAGTTATATTCCTTTGTTCGGTTTCATAAAAAATGTGGGTATTCTTTGTATATTTATTCCTTGGAATTTTTGGTAATATTTTGGATTGTAATTTTTGGTATTTTGATGAGTCATATTACTTCAAGTCCTAAAATAATATAACTAATACACATAAAATACAAATAATCACACACTTTGTGATATCTAAATATATATTTCCTAAATACATATTTAGTCGCTTTTATTTATAAAAACCAACCTCCAATATTTGTAATTTTTCTAACAAAAATTATGGCAAACATTATGTGAAAAATCCATGGTTTGAAATACACTTGTAAATATTTGTTTAGAAATATTTTTCTAAGTGTTTAATTTCTAGAAAATTTTTGCCATAGTTTCCCTTAAAAATGGAGGTTTCCATACCTTGAAGGTGTATCATTTTCTTTTGTAAATCATCACAATCAATCCACAATCAACATTAAACAATCTACACTTACCAATTTTGCCAAAATCAAGCATAAACTACCACTTCATGAACTTGAAAATTTATAAAAATTTGTAGTGACTTACTAGTGTTTTTAGTAAGCCTTGTTACCCTTTAAAGTGTGGTTAATTCTTTAAAAACATCATTTTTAAAGAAAATAGATCTTTACAACTTCTAGTCACATTTTCTAAAAATGTTTCTTCTTGGATTTTTCTTGTTACACGTGTGCTTCTACACCTTATTAACCACCAAAAATGAGGTTTATTTATTTAAGAACCAAGATTAAGTAAATCTTATATTTTTAACTTGGTTTCTTGAAAAATCACTCTTGAAATCTTAGATTTACAAGATTTACATCTTACTTTGATCATTACTTTATAAGAAAACATTTTATTCTTTCAAGTTCATGCTTTATGTTAGGATGATCTATGAATCTCTAATATGTTCATCCTCTCAATTTGCTAGATCATGTTTTTAATCATGATCTAGCATGATCATATAATGATCTACATCATTTTCATAAGCAAACAATGATCAACAAGTAAATCAACACATCAACAACATGATTTCTTCATGATTTAAGCTTATGTTCAAGGTTCATTCTCTTGATTCTTAGTGTTCTTCAAGTGTAACATTATGTATCATCTTTTAACCACTTAGATAAGATGTAAAATAAAGAGATTAGTGTTCTTACCACTAGCTCAACGCTAGGGATGATCAAGAGAAGAAAAGAGGTGGATAAAAGCAAATGGTGAAGGTCTTTCAATGTTCAATGCCTCCAAGCTTCCTAACTTAGCTCCTTACACCTTAGGATGCTCTTAAAACACTTGAAATGAAGATGACGGGGAAGGGTGTTAGGGTCGTAGGTAATGGGGAAGGAGAAGAACTTCAAGTGTTTGTGGGTGTTGAGAAATGAAGAGTTTATGAACCTTGAGTTCTACTTATAATCCATCAACTTGTTAAAATCTAATGTGTAATATGTTATAAAAGGGGAGGCAAGATCCAATAAAATATCAACATAAAATCCTCATGTGGGGCCACATGAATCCGTGAACTAGGTGGGGGGTCTAGGCTTAGGTGATAACTATAAGTTAGGTTATATAGTTAAAAAATCAAGTATTAGTTAGGTTTATTAGTTACTTGATGTTACATGATGTGTTAGGATGTTCGGGGATCATAACTAGCTTGGTAATGTTAAAAGAGTGCTTCTAGTGAAAATTTGGTGTTTCGGGTAGTGTCTAGTTGTTCGGTTGGTTATTGATTCGTTAAGGTGCTAACCTATGCAGTTTAGTGTGCTTTATGTTCCTTTTTGTGACAGTTTTGATTCCCGACACTTAGGAAAGCATTCAGGACCATTTAACCATATTTCTGCATGATATTAAGTCGTTTAAATGTTGAATTTGCTGATTTTCTGCAGAATTCTGCAGTTTATGTGAGTTTTGGGCACTTTTCCGGTACTTAAACTATCACTAGGAAGGCAGTTTTATGATCCTTACTTTCCTACAGACTATACTAGTGTAATACTTGATTTTTGGCTATTCTGTGTCTCAATACAATGTCTGTCTATGTACTGAACTCCGTCAGCATTTCTCTAATTTGTCTGATAACTGTGCTAGCTTTATTTCGTGCATCTTTTGAATCAATAAAGTTTGCATGCAGTTGTCACACCCCCAAAATCCACCTGCGGAGTACTACCGCTTGGAGGCGTGACTGACCATGATCCAGCCACCAATCATATTGAACAAGCATATATGTAGTTATAAAAATCTAACCAATACAATTGGTGTTTCAACAAAACATAGTTAAGTTGCAAGCGGAAGCATAAGTCTTAAATCAAAACATAAGTTTAATTGTTTCATAGTTTAACATGGCACACAGCCGTCCATGTCCCACAACGATCCTCCTCCATGCAAGCTCCAGCTAAGAACCTAAGGACCTGCAAAGCATGTAGTAACGAGTCAACAACAAGTTGAGTGAGTTCACGGTTGGGTGTTCGTTTTAAGTTGTTTCGAAAACAGTTTCCTTAACTGGCATCCTGCCGTGGGGGTTACCCCATAGTTAAAAACGTGACTTGTTTATTCCCGGTTACTCTGGCAATCCAGCCGTGGGGGCTACCCCGTGTTAGTTATCTGGCATTTCGGCCGTGGGGGCTACCCCATGTATACACTAGACTCGTTACCATATCGACTGCTGACTGTAGTCATGTTTAAGTGCCCTGAAACTGTCAATGTCTATCATCATTGACGTGCCCCAGATCCATTAGTTCACGCCCGTCCTCTGCGGCACGGTGTGAGGTTTGTCAGACCTAAATAGCGCTATCTAACTAATGACCCGCTCGCCATTGGCTCGGCGATTAAGTCGATATAAAAAGGAGGGACTTCGTGATAGAGTTTTGGTCTAGTACGAGTTATCTGTCTGTGAGGACGAGGAATTACATTCCTGAACCATTGTTGTCCTACCCAAGGAGGACGAGGAACCCAAGTTCCTTAACCCCAATTCCCGACCCCTGGGAATCCCATGCTTTGTAGAGGGTGTGAACTCACCTTGGTTTGCTCGGTAGATACACAGAAAAGTCAAACAAGCAATATTGTGGTCACTCGCGTCCTATCATAGTTGTACCATACAAGTCAGGTTCGTATCCAAGTTGTGCACGTATGTTCTACACGTATACTAGCAAGTAGCATGCAGGTATAATTTATGGCATACACGCATAAACATAACGGTTCACAAAGACACCCATGAGTTCAAGTATACAAGCGAACAAAGCCCAACAGTCCGGCCCAAGCACTTCGGCCCGTAACAGTGAGAGTCCAAACAGTGTGTACATGCACATGGTCTTGAGTCGCAACTGATGCAGGTTCTGGTCTCGAGTCGCAACCGGACTCGCAATCATGGTCTCGGTTCATGCTGTTTTGGTCTCGAGTCGCAACCGGACTCGTAACTGAGATTTCGAGTCATAAGGTTTGTGTGCTGATCACATGTGGTTTCGAGTCGCAACCAGGTGTTTGCGACTCGCAACCGATGTCGCAACCGGGGGATTTCGACTCATCAAGCGGTGGTCTCGAGTCGCAACTGGAGGTTTCGGTTGGACAACTGCTGATTCGGTACAGTGTACTAACCAATGGAAATTCCATTTCATGCAACATTATGTACTACTCTCATAAACATGTTTATTTGTCTAGCAATTTACCAAATTGGATCAAACATATCAGATTTCAAATATTCAAGCATGTTCATATCACATTCAAGTTGTTCTTCATATCTCCAAGTCATGTTCATGTTGATTATTCAAACTTATTCATCATTGTTCCGGTTTCTAGCATCAATCACAAACATAATCATGAACAACAATCAAACACTCGATCATACTCATTTAATGGTTTCAAGTCATCACATAACATCTCCAAAATCTACCCTAATCCGATTAACATGATGCTTTCTATACACATGTGCAAGCCGGTTTCATGAACATCAATATTCAATGGTTTGAATCACATTTAGACACAAGATATCATGAGTTCATTGTGCAATATATCCAAAATCAAAACATGTTAGCCGATTATCAACAACATACACATCCGATTCACAAAACTATCAAGCATACCACTACACTAGTTTAATCATATCCTTTATACTATCATTTAACAACACCAAATATCATAAGGACACTAACCGGTTGATGGGTTTCAAAGGTGAGTATGAGGCTTCCAAGTGTGTGTGTGTGTGAGCCGATCCGAGAGCTCCTAGTGTCACCGATTTGATCCGAGAATGAAGGAGTGGAATGTTGTGGTTTAGGGTTTTAGTGAGGGAGAGTGGAGAGTGTGTGTTAGAGGAGTATGAGTGTTGTTTGCCCAAAATTGCTAAGTGTGACTATCACTAAGGTTATATACTTGTTTCACCTTGTGCACCCTAATGGGTTTCGGATAGGCTAAGTGTGTGTGTGTGGCCCAACCGGCCCAATGTTACATTGTTCACTCGAGACCTCATGGTCTCGAGTCGGGTCCTTGTTGTCTCGGTTCATATAAATACACACATACGTACAAGCACGACACATAAATATAACACGTAGTCACATAGGATGTTCACTTATTTTATTAAACCAATCACGTTAACTAGTCACATAACATTACAAGTAGGTTGTACTAAGATGCACGGAAGGTTCTAAATTTCGAGTTGTCACATCATCCCCAAGTTGAAAGAAATTTCGTCCCGAAATTTGGTAGGCACTCACTGAGGAAGCTAGTTAAGTTGTATGGTTTTTCCTGGTTTTTCCTGGGGTGTCACATCCACCCCCCGTTGATCTGGAATTTCGTCCCGAAATTCCGTAGCTTCGGCCTCAGTAGTGGGTGTACTGTTTGCGAACAGTTGGGGATACTTTTGTTTCATCTGATCTTCGCGCTCCCAAGTGAACTCTGGGCCGCGACGTGAGTTCCAACGAACTCGAACGAGAGGTATTCTAGTGCTCTTGAGGACCTTAACACCCCGGTCCGTGATTTCGACTGGTTCCTCGACGAATCGTAACTGTTCGTCGATAGTGAGTTCCTTCAGGGGAACTACGTGGGTCTCATCTGACGGACACTTCTTCAGATTCGACACGTGAAAAACGTTGTGAACTGCACCGAGTTCTGCTGGTAAGTTCAGTCTGTAGGCCACCCTGCCTATTTTCTCAATGACTTCGAAAGGTCCAACGTATCGTGGGTTAAGTTTTCCGCGTTTACCAAAACGAACCACACCCTTCCAGGGTGAAACTTTGAGTAGTACCCGCTCCCCAACCTGGAGCTCAAGTGGTTTCCTGCCCATGTCGGCGTAAACTTTCTGACATTCGCGAGCTGCCGTCATGCGTTTTCGTATCTGAGCGATTTGTTCGGTTGTATCTACCACATATTCTGGACCAGTGATCTGACTATCCCCCACCTCTGCCCAACAAAGAGGTGACCGGCATTTACGTCCGTACAATGCCTCAAACGGAGCAGCTTTAATGCTGGTGTGGTAGCTGTTATTGTACGAGATTTCCACAAGTGGCAGATGCTTTTCCCAGCGGTTGCCAAAGTCTATTACACATGCACGAAGCATGTCTTCTAAGGTTTGAATAGTGCGCTCGGACTGCCCGTCCGTCTGAGGGTGATACGCTGTGCTCATGTCTAATCGTGAACCGAAGGATTTGTGCATTGCTTGCCACAGTTCTGAAGTAAAACGCGCATCTCGATCTGAGATGATAGAGGTGGGCACCCCGTGCCTCGAAACAACTTCCTTGAGGTATATTTATGCAAGAGTGGAGAACTTATCCGTCTCCTTGATAGCCAAGAAGTGTGCAGATTTTGTGAGTCGATCCACGATCACCCAAATAGTATCATTTCCGCGCTGAGATCTAGGCAGGCCAGTGACAAAATCCATGGAAATTTGCTCCCATTTCCATTGAGGTATCTCTGGTTGTTGGAGTAGGCCTGAGGGTTTCTGGTATTCAGACTTGACTCTCGCACAAGTCAAACACTTGCTGACGTAGGTTGCTATGTGGGCCTTCATGCTAGGCCACCAATACGTGGTCTTGATATCGTGGTACATTTTATCCGAACCAGGATGTACCGAGTAGCGAGACTTGTGTGCTTCGTCCATCACAAGCTCTCGTAGGTTGCCATAGAGCGGGACCCAAACGCGTCCCGTTACGTAGTAAGCACCATCTTCCTTCCGTTCTAATCGTTGCCTTGACCCGCGTAGGGCTTCAGCCCTGACGTTTTCTGGTTTCAGAGCTTCTATCTGAGCAGCTCGTATTTGGGAGGGAAGACTAGAATGGATCGTGAGTTGTAAAGCTCGCACGCGCTTAGGCGCAGTATCCTTTCGACTAAGGGCGTCCGCCACAACATTGGCTTTGCCCGGGTGATATCTGATTGAGCACT
The DNA here is from genome assembly GCA_030545235.1 of Helianthus tuberosus. Classification (NCBI taxonomy): domain Eukaryota; kingdom Viridiplantae; phylum Streptophyta; class Magnoliopsida; order Asterales; family Asteraceae; genus Helianthus; species Helianthus tuberosus. The sequence continues at coordinate 24,120,407 of CM060387.1, forward strand.
CGTAATCATTCAGTAGTTCGACCCATCGTCGTTGCCGCATATTCAGTTCTTTCTGCTTGAAGATATGCTCGAGGCTCCTGTGGTCGGTGTAGATGGCTCACTTGGTACCATACAGGTAATGCCGCCATAATTTAAGTGCAAAGACAACAGCTCCCAGCTCTAAGTCGTGCGTAGTGTAGTTCTTTTCATGAACCTTGAGTTGGCGTGAGGCGTAGGCTATAACTTTGTCTCGTTGCATCAACACGCAACCAAGACCCTGAATTGATGCGTCGCAATAGACCACAAAATCGTCTGTGCCTTCCGGCAAGGAAAGGATAGGTGCGCTACAAAGTCTATCCTTTAGGTGCTGAAATGCCAACTCCTGTGCGTTTCCCCAGCAATAAACAACGCCCTTCTGCGTTAGTGAGGTGAGAGGCTGTGCAACCTTAGAAAAATCCTTTATGAATCTCCGGTAGTATCCCGCCAAACCCAAGAATTGGCGAATTTCCTTTGGTGTACGAGGCGCAGGCCAGTTCTTAATCGAGTTTATCTTGGATGGATCAACGTGAATCCCATCCTTGTTTACCACGTGGCCTAGGAAATGGACTTCTCGAAGCCAGAAGTCGCATTTCGAGAACTTTGCATAAAGCTGTTCTGTTCGAAGGAGTTCCAGACTAAGTCGCAGATGCTGCTCGTGTTCCTCCCGACTCTTGGAATAGATCAGGATGTCGTCGATGAAGACTATAACGAACTTGTCCAGGTAAGGCTTGCATACTCGGTTCATCAAGTCCATGAAAACCGCAGGTGCGTTTGTCATCCCGAAAGGCATGACCAAAAACTCATAGTGTCCGTATCGAGTTCTGAAAGCTGTTTTGGAGACGTCCTCTTCCCGGACTCTCAGCTGGTGATAACCCGATCTCAAATCGATCTTCGAATAGTAGCTCGACCCTTGCAGCTGGTCGAACAAGTCGTCAATCCGCGGTAGAGGATAACGATTCTTCACCGTCACCTTGTTGAGTTCCCGGTAGTCGATGCACATTCTGAAAGTACCGTCCTTCTTCTTTACAAATAACACTGGAGCTCCCCAGGGCGATGAGCTAGGACGAATAAAACCCTTATCCAGGAGCTCTTGTAGTTGCGTAGAGAGTTCCTTCAACTCTGATGGGGCTAAACGATAAGGTGCACGGGCTATGGGTGCAGCTCCAGGAGCTAGTTCGATCTGAAACTCGACTTGGCGATGAGGCGGAAGACCAGGTAATTCCTCAGGAAATACCTCTGGAAAATCGCGTACAACTGGAAAATCTTCTATCTTCTTCTCTTTTTCTGAGGTGTCAGTAACGAGAGCCAAAACGGAAGTGTGGCCCTTTCGCAAGCACTTTTGGGCCTTAAGGAGAGAAATGACGTTCTCAACAGCACTCCTCTTATCGCCATGAATCATGAGAGGTTCACCACCGAGACCTGGAATACGGACAACCTTCTCGTTGCAAAGAATCTCTGCTCGGTGTTGGGATAACCAATCCATCCCAATGACAACGTCGAAACTACCCAAGACAATAGGAATGAGGTCGATAGAGAAGGTCTGGTCAGCGAGAATAAGCTTACAATCCTTGACTATGTGTGTGGCTTCTAAACTCTTACCATTTGCTAGCTCTACGGTGTGCTTGTTGTTCAAAGGTGTTGGGATACGCTTAAGCATTCGACTAACTTCTAGTGACATGTAGCTAGTATCGGCACCCGAATCAAATAAAACTGAAACATAAAAGTCGTCGAGAAGGAACTTACCCGCCACAACATTGGGGTCATTCCTTGCTTCACCTTGGCCAATCACAAACACCCGCCCCCTGGCGCCATTGTTGTTGTTGTTCCCATTGTTACCATTCCCCTGATTGTTGTTATTGTTGTTGTTGTTGTTCTGGTTCCTGTTCAGTTGGGGACAGTCTCTCTTGAAGTGGCCTTCAGCTCCACACTGAAAGCACCCTTTGTTATCACCTTGCTGCTGCTGCTGGCGCTGGTTCTGTTGAGCTTGATGACGATTCTGATTGGCGGGGTATAAGCTCCTACAATCCTTTGCAGCGTGACCAGGCTTGTTGCACCGATGACAGTTGCCCCTGGTGCATGGCCCGCTGTGGTGCAGGCTGCAACGATTGCATTTGGGGTGGTTTCCTTTGTACCCACCATGGCTTTGACCACCAGACGATTGCTGATTAGGGCTCTTGTAGTCATCAGTCTTTCTCTGCTGAGGCTGGGACTGAACAGAAGTCGAACCCTTACTTGAAGTTCCATCCCATTTCCGTTTGTTGTCACTAGAGGTACCAGAAGTAGTTGCAGTACCTATGCGTTTTGGTAACTTGTTCTGCTCCACCTCCTAGTCCGTGAGACGGTGAGCCAACTGAACGGTTTGCTGGTAGGTGGCGAGGTTCGCTGAAGTCACATGACTTTGGATTTCTGGCACTAAGCCCTGAAGAAATAGTTCGATGCGTTTGATGGGAGGATCCACCATAGTAGGACACAGAATTGCCAGTTCGTTCGACCTTTTCACATAAGCTTCAATTTCCGACCCCGTCATCTTGAGGTTGAAGAACTCCACTTCCAGTTTGTGAATCTCATCCCGACTGCAGTACTCTTCCTTGATCATTTCCTTGAAATTCTCCCATGGGGTGGCGTTAGCAGCAACCAACCCCAGCATCTGAACCTGAGCGTTCCACCATGTGAGGGCCAAACCCTCGAGAGTACCGGTAGCATACTTCACCCTGCGCGCCTCAGGGCATTCGCACATTTCGAACACAGATTCTAGCTTCTCAAACCAGTGTAGGAGACCTACTGCTCCTTCAGTGCCGCTAAAAGTAGTTGGTCGGCAGTCCATGAAAGTCTTAAAAGTGCACACGGGTGGCTGAACATGCTGACCTATCATAGGTGAAAGAAAAGACAGAGTTTAACACAAAGGTTGGTTCACGAGAGTAGGATCCTAAAGATCCTAGAATGAGTTCGGACTGCAGGATATACCTCCTGCGTGTGCAGCTGCAAGTGCTGCGGCAACCCGTTCGTTAATCAGAGCCGTCAACTGGGCTTGTGTCAGATTAACGCGTCCAGACATGATCTTCATATCAAGAAGAACGTGAGTGAGAGGGGTTCGCGAAAGTACGATGTCAGAAGTGAGTAAGTGCACACGTGTTCAAGCAACGATAGTTATACTAACCAAGCATACCATGAACAATGTACTATGTATCTAACAAGTAGGTAATATATACACAGATCATATCACCTAGAATGTCGAGCCTTGCATGTGGAGTGAAGCGTCGTTGTGGACCGTCGAGCACTGTACAGGTTATAGTCTGGTTTTAACAAAAACGTTTTTCCCCTTATTAAAACCAAGTTCACTATAACCAATGGCTCTGATACCAATCTGTCACACCCCAAAAATCCACCTGCGGAGTACTACCGCTTGGAGGCGTGACTGACCAGGATCCAGCCACCAATCATATTGAACAAGCATATATGTAGTTATAAAAATCTAACCAATACAATTGGTGTTTCAACAAAACATAGTTAAGTTGCAAGCGGAAGCATAAGTCTTAAATCAAAACATAAGTTTAATTGTTTCATAGTTTAACATGGCACACAGCCGTCCATGTCCCACAACGATCCTCCTCCATGCAAGCTCCAGCTAAGAACCTAAGGATCTGCAAAGCATGTAGTAACGAGTCAACAACAAGTTGAGTGAGTTCACGGTTGGGTGTTCGTTTTAAGTTGTTTCGAAAACAGTTTCCTTAACTGGCATCCTGCCGTGGGGGTTACCCCATAGTTAAAAACGTGACTTGTTTATTCCCGGTTACTCTGGCAATCCAGCCGTGGGGGCTACCCCGTGTTAGTTATCTGGCATTTCGGCCGTGGGGGCTACCCCATGTATACACTAGACTCGTTACCATATCGACTGCTGACTGTAGTCATGTTTAAGTGCCCTGAAACTGTCAATGTCTATCATCATTGACGTGCCCCAGATCCATTAGTTCACGCCCGTCCTCTGCGGCACGGTGTGAGGTTTGTCAGACCTAAATAGCGCTATCTAACTAATGACCCGCTCGCCATTGGCTCGGCGATTAAGTCGATATAAAAAGGAGGGACTTCGTGATAGAGTTTTGGTCTAGTACGAGTTATCTGTCCGTGAGGACGAGGAATTACATTCCTGAACCATTGCTGTCCTACCCAAGGAGGACGAGGAACCCAAGTTCCTTAACCCCAATTCCCGACCCCTGGGAATCCCATGCTTTGTAGAGGGTGTGAACTCACCTTGGTTTGCTCGGTAGATACACAAAAAAGTCAAACAAGCAATATTGTGGTCACTCGCGTCCTATCATAGTTGTACCATACAAGTCAGGTTCGTATCCAAGTTGTGCACGTATGTTCTACACGTATACTAGCAAGTAGCATGCAGGTATAATTTATGGCATACACGCATAAACATAACGGTTCACAAAGACACCCATGAGTTCAAGTATACAAGCGAACAAAGCCCAACAGTCCGGCCCAAGCACTTCGGCCCGTAACAGTGAGAGTCCAAACAGTGTGTACATGCACATGGTCTTGAGTCGCAACTGATGCAGGTTCTGGTCTCGAGTCGCAACCGGACTCGCAATCATGGTCTCGGTTCATGCTGTTTTGGTCTCGAGTCGCAACCGGACTCGTAACTGAGATTTCGAGTCATAAGGTTTGTGTGCTGATCACATGTGGTTTCGAGTCGCAACCAGGTGTTTGCGACTCGCAACCGATGTCGCAACCGGGGGATTTCGACTCATCAAGCAGTGGTCTCGAGTCGCAACTGGAGGTTTCGGTTGGACAACTGCTGATTCGGTACAGTGTACTAACCAATGGAAATTCCATTTCATGCAACATTATGTACTACTCTCATAAACATGTTTATTTGTCTAGCAATTTACCAAATTGGATCAAACATATCAGATTTCAAATATTCAAGCATGTTCATATCACATTCAAGTTGTTCTTCATATCTCCAAGTCATGTTCATGTTGATTATTCAAACTTATTCATCATTGTTCCGGTTTCTAGCATCAATCACAAACATAATCATGAACAACAATCAAACACTCGATCATACTCATTTAATGGTTTCAAGTCATCACATAACATCTCCAAAATCTACCCTAATCCGATTAACATGATGCTTTCTATACACATGTGCAAGCCGGTTTCATGAACATCAATATTCAATGGTTTGAATCACATTTAGACACAAGATATCATGAGTTCATTGTGCAATATATCCAAAATCAAAACATGTTAGCCGATTATCAACAACATACACATCCGATTCACAAAACTATCAAGCATACCACTACACTAGTTTAATCATATCCTTTATACTATCATTTAACAACACCAAATATCATAAGGACACTAACCGGTTGATGGGTTTCAAAGGTGAGTATGAGGCTTCCAAGTGTGTGTGTGTGAGCCGATCCGAGAGCTCCTAGTGTCACCGATTTGATCCGAGAATGAAGGAGTGGAATGTTGTGGTTTAGGGTTTTAGTGAGGGAGAGTGGAGAGTGTGTGTTAGAGGAGTATGAGTGTTGTTTGCCCAAAATTGCTAAGTGTGACTATCACTAAGGTTATATACTTGTTTCACCTTGTGCACCCTAATGGGTTTCGGATAGGCTAAGTGTGTGTGTGTGGCCCAACCGGCCCAATGTTACACTGTTCACTCGAGACCTCATGGTCTCGAGTCGGGTCCTTGTTGTCTCGGTTCATATAAATACACACATACGTACAAGCACGACACATAAATATAACACGTAGTCACATAGGATGTTCACTTATTTTATTAAACCAATCACGTTAACTAGTCACATAACATTACAAGTAGGTTGTACTAAGATGCACGGAAGGTTCTAAATTTCGAGTTGTCACATCATCCCCAAGTTGAAAGAAATTTCGTCCCGAAATTTGGTAGGCACTCACTGAGGAAGCTAGTTAAGTTGTATGGTTTTTCCTGGTTTTTCCTGGGGTGTCACAGCAGTAATGTTATATCATTTGCAATATGTGATGCACATGTATGTATAATGATAATAATCAGAAAGAAATTCATGTCATAACTTGTAAATCAGCATAGTCATTAAGCATTAATCATTGTCTAATAATTGTACGGATGCATGCAAATTTGACAGTTGTCACATTCTCCCCCTGTTAAGAAAATTTCGTCCTCGAAATTTATACTGCATTAACTCCTTAGGGCTACGTTATACGTGCATGGATATGAATAATACCAAAGTGCTTAACCACGAAACCGAATCAAAACTTATTCGAATCAGGTGAATCTAAAGGCATATTACAACATTAGGAACCCAATGGTTAAAAGGTATGTGTTTTTAGAATTTGATGTCAATGGATATGAGACGTATAGACACATAATCTAATGTAACTTATTTCACAGGGGTTCAACAAGAGGAGTTTCGACCAATAGAATTCCAAACGATCATTCACAAAATGCAAATGAGTTTTCAGAAACAATATCATCCGCTAGATGAACTCAAAATCAACATATCAAATATGGTAGTAACATGAAAATGATTTGTCAACTTTCAAACAAATAGATGGTTAAGATTAATGTGTTGACATTCTTGAATTGCGAAAATACACCGAAATGAAATACAATCGAATCTGGTGTATCATTGTCTTAATTTGTAGTTGCATTAGGAATGTTTAAATGACAAGTCAAACAAAAGTATGTGTAGTTTCGTGTGAACCGGTTGACCATGATTAGCACAAGCTACAAGTTTGTACCGACACCACAAGGTGTCGTAATAACATAATTCAATAATAGTGGTGACCGAACAAGTTCACCGGATTTGAAATCAAATGAAAGGGTAATGAAGCAGACCTGAGAATTTGATTCAAATGGCATCGTAAGATTTCTCAATTGATTATAGAACACCAAAGAACTATTGTTTCCGATCGAATATGATAAAGCAATAAATACTGCAAGACATTCGATCGATAATGAAAGAAGGGTTAGGAGGTACACTAAAACATAAAATGAATTTATGTACCATTGCCTTAACACACGATTGTGTTAAGGCTGCTTTAATCATGATGAAACAGAACGAATTTAGAGCAAACTAATAATTAAATCCATGTATGAGATACGTAAATGAGATTAGCGCAAGCTTCAAATTACGAGACACCACCACAAGGTATCGAAATCAACGAACGTTCTAATGGAGTAGCAGACCAAACAAATCTGCCACGACTTGAAACAAAAGAAACGCTTGCTAAAATGAATATGATGCTCTCAATGCATCATATGGTGTCTTGAATTGAATATACGGAATGGACAGGTTCAAGCAATTGAACTTGGTTTCAGCGCAATCCGACAATAACCGTATGTATCGACAAGGGAATTTCGGCATGGTTACAAAGACAAACCATGTATGTAACTTGAAAGAAAAGAAGTTTCAAGAAAGTGTGTTGTCTTGATAGCAAAGGAGCCAACAATTTCAATAATGTAGGTCACTCGAATCACAAATCAATAATTAGATTTAGCAAAATAATATTTGAACTTTGATGAAGCGTTTATTTGAAACGAAGCCACATGCATAACAAACGGTGCATGCGTAACATATGAATTTCCAAGAAATGAAACAATGAGTATTCGCTTATAATGAAGAAATGATCAAGTAGAGACAAGGGAGCGTGCGCTCTAATGAAGGAAATTGCCGTGATGCAACTACCATTAAGAGAAGTAGAGATGTAAAAATCTACTTCCTAGAAGCAAAAGTGGGAATTTCAATAAAATAAATTTGAGTACTTTATCTGTTCGGTTAATTAAAATAGCTTGTATGACAAAATAATAGTGTTTGCCCGAGTTAATAGACGTGGTTCCTAAGTGGTAACCTTTAGTGAGTTTTGACCTATGTTTCCGAAGGTCCTAAGTACATGATTCCTAGGTTCTCAAGGTTTCGTATTCTGTGTAAAATTGTTTTGTGCATTGTGTAGAAAACACAATATTGGTGTACGTTTAAAACAAATTGTTGGCTCACTGTACTTTGGTATGCTTTCATCCTGAATTCACAGCTAATGATACTCGATCAATGATCAATCTTAGAATAGTAGTTGGATCCTTGCGGTTAGTTAAATAAATCGTTAATCCTCGGCATGGGATACCGGTTCTTGATGGTTGACTTGTTCAGCTCTTGGTAGTCGATACTCGTTCGAAAGTTACCACCCTTCTTTTCGACATGCAACACTGGAGCTCCCAAGGCGAGAAGCTTGGTCTTATAAATCCCTATTCTAACAATTCCTGAAGCTGCGTTGATAACTCTTGCACCTCTGAAGGCGCAAGCCGATGAGGTGCCTTTGCTACAGGCGCGGAGCCTGCAACCAAGTCAATGTGGAACTCAACTTGTCGTTGAGGAGGTAATCCTGGCAAGTCTTTGGGGAAGACTTCAGGATGTTCCCTTACCACAGGGATATCTTCAAGCTTAGGTTCTTCGGCTTCCTTGTCCACGACCTGAGCCAAGAAGGCAATACAACTTTTACGCAAAAACTTTTGTGCCTTCAAACAACTAATAGTCTGTAGAAGCGTATCCTGCTTCTCTCCATGAATCACGATCGTCTCTTTACTCGCCATCGGGCTGCGGAAAATCTCCTCATGGCAAACAATCTCTGCACGATTACTCGACAACCAATCCATCCCAACTACGACGTCGAAGCTTCCTAATTCAGCTGGCAGAAGATCTATCGAAAACTCACACTCTCCAAGTTCTATCACACAGCCTCTAATTATTTCATTAGCTTCCATTAGCTTCCCATTAGCTAGTTCTTTCGAGTACGGGATATCTAACTTGCTTGCTACTAAAACAAGTATACTCTTAAACTCTAGAGATACGAAGCTAAAATTGGCAACAACATCAAGCAGCACAAATGCATAACGTTGACTAATATGGGACGTACCGATAACCACGTTTGGATCCTGGCATGCTTCCCTAGCTCCGGTGTTGGACACTCCTCCATGAGCTTGGCTATTCTTAGGGCAATCTTTCCTAAAGTGTCCCACGTCGCCGCAGTTAAAACACCCTTGACCTCCCTTTCCACGTCTCGTCCCATGTCAACACGTCTCTTTGCAGTGCCCCACCTTACCACAGTTGTCACACTTTCCATTTCTACATTGCCCGGTATGATGGCGTCGACAATTGTCGCACTTAGGTAGTTTACCCATGTACTCTTTTCCCTTTTTGGCCCGAGTACCCCTCTTGAAGTTTGCGAACTTTCTCTTGTTATCTCCAGATGGCTCCACAGGAGTCTCCTTCTTCTCTTCAGAGATTGAAAATTTTCCCAGTCAAACCGCTTCTTCAGTGAGCACCACACTTAAGTCGATAGCATCGGTAATTGTTGGAGGCTTTGATGTTGTTACCATGCTCAGAATCTGAGGTGCCAATCCCCAGATGAAACGTTCGATCCTCTTAAACTCTGGTTCCACCAGATATGGAACAACTTGTGATAAATCATGAAATCTCTGCACATACTCCGCTATCTTTGAACCTTCCATTTTCAAGTTCCAGAATTCAGTCTCCAATTTCTGGATTTCTGCCCTCGAACAATACTTCTTATGCATCAGCTCTTTCAGTTCGTCCCACGTCAAAGCATACGCAGCAGCCTCGCCCAACGTCTGAACCTGAAGGTTCCACCATGACAGAGCCCCATCTAGAAATAGTCCAGAAATGTACGTGACCTGCTGCTCTGGTGCACATTTTCTCAAACGCAAAACATAATCCGTCTTCTCAACCCAACGCACAAAAGCTACAGCACCTCAGTGTCGTCGAAATCCCGGGGCTTGCAGCCCAAGAACTGCTTGTAGGTTCAGCCTGCGACATAAGCAACATCATTCACATAAGGCATTAGCAAAGCATACTTGGAAATGTCCAAACGTTTTGTAATGTGTCTTAAGTGACTAAACATTACCGTTGGGTGGGTTATTTTCTGAGGTACCTCCGCTGCGTTCTGAGCGAAGGGCCTCGTGCTGTGTGATGGCCTGTGAGATGCGCTTTTGTAATTCCGCCTATGTCGTCGGCAGAGGGTTGTTGGTATCGGTGTTCCTTTGAAGCAACATCTTCTAAGAAGAGGATCGGTTAGGTCAGGTCTTATTAAGGGCACAAGCACATAAGCACCTACTTAGTGAATAAGACCTAGGAGGTGTATTTACATATGTATATAAGCAATCATCATAGCAAGCAATCATATAATAACACAATTATAACACAAACGTGTAAATGGGAACATGTTTAATGAGAACATAACAAGCAAGCACGTTGTTGATTTACACGTTTAATGAGAACACGGTGATTGGGCTTTCATTAATTATCGACCACAAAGTATTGTTACATGTTTTACCAAGTGTATCATATCAAAAGGGAACACAGGGTCACACTACCCTTGTCCAATAAGCCTGTCAATATACCAAAAATCACATGGTCAAAAGTGGTCTTCAAAGTCTTTACAATCTCAGCCCAATAGTGGTGCTCTCACCAAAAGTAACGCAATCTGCATAAAACCAAAGATCAACTATACTGAAGGTGGAGGAGGAGGTAGAGGAAAGGAAAGCAAAGCAAGCTGTGCACATGCGCAAGCTCCTCCTCAAGCTCAAAGACACGTCGAAGCAAGTAATTGATATGCCGATTGACCGTAAGGAAACGAGCATCAACTCCGGGAAAGGAGTAAGAGCAACAGGTGAGCGTGCAAAATGAGAAGGTGATGAATGTGGAGGATAAAAAACATATTGACAGAGATAGGGTGGAGGACGTGGTGTCAGCTCAAGCTCCAAAACTCTGCGACTCAAAACCTCAAACTGTAACTGAAGTGACAGGAGCAACTCATCCCGTGTGTAGCCTCCATAATGTAGGGGGATAATAAGGGTCTGAAATAAGCGTAGTGTATGGTAGGGTCCATCGGAATGGTTGTCCAGCGGTGAAGAAGCGAAAGGAGCAAACTGTGCAGCCTGTGAGGTCGGAGAAATTGCTGCTGTAGCAAAAGGATCATCATGCGGGTGCTGACCAGGAGTACCTTCCCCTGGACGGGGTGTAGGGATGTCCTGAAGGAAAAACAATCGGCAAATCAGTGCGATGGACATCGAACTCTACAGGAGGAAAGGAGCAACATCAGCGGGTGCGGGTGCAGGAACAAATGGTTCAACAAAAGGTGGGTCAACAGGTGCAGGAACTGGGTCAGGTATAAGGGGTGTAATGTCTGGTAAACCAAAAAAGAACATGGTCAGGATTAGGAATCGGCTCAAGATCAATAGGTGCTACATCAGGCTGACCCAAAAGGTACAGAGGCTAGCTCAGGAGCAGGCTCTGGGTCATGTGGAGGTGTGGGATCTCGAGCAGGTGATAGTGCAGTAGGCATAGCGGTGTCGTCGTCCTAGTCAGTAGCAAAAGCTGCAACCCGGCCGTCTGTAAAGTTGAAGGGGTCTGTTGGTGCATATTTGTGACAACAGCTTAGACTTGGTCTTTGGATATCTTGTAATTAGTTAAATGATAAACGGTTAGCGGGTTAAGCTTTGTAATAGTTAAATTATAGAGTTTGGGCTAAACAAAACCCAGTTGGGTCTAGGGGGGACGAATTTGGCTTTGCCCATGTAGGAAACCCTAGCCCAAGTAGCAACCCTGTGTTATATAAACAAGGATTTGCTTTAGGGTTTAGGTTAATCAGCTAAAACAGTTTTCAGAGAGAATTCGTGAGAGTGTTTAGAGCTTGGACGAATTTGAGAGAGTTAGGGTTTTGATTGATTGTAATTCTTTTGATTGATAATCAATAAAAACCCGGTTGATAAGTAATTTCTGTTTCTACTCAATTCTGTGATATTCTGATCAAGAGGATTCCGCACTCTTGATTGGATTGACAATTCTGTGACGATCCGTATGAATCACGGGACCTATAATTGGTATCAGAGCATTAGGCTCTTGAAGGCTCGGTTCAGAATTGTGCTTGGCTGAAATAGGAAGTTTTTCAAAATTTTTGAATCCTGACAATTAGGGTTTCGAAATTTTTTGTTGGTTTGATATAAATTTTCGAAATTTTTGGCTGTTTTTGATCTTCTTCTGAAGGATCGTTTTCAGACTCGAACGAGTCGATCAGAAGAGTTTTTCTCAATACGAAAGGCGGAAACAGACGTATTGAGTTCAATTCAGCAAGAATTTCACTTTAATCTGTCTTTATATTGATTTGACAACGTTTTACAGCGAGACGACACTTCGGCAGCAGTTCGGTACTGAAACCGGAATTGTTATAAATGAAATCACGACACCACTATTTATAGGCTGCTAATTCCGTTTGAACATGTCTCAAACGAAATTACATTCAAACGGAATTACTAATTTCGTTTGATTGTGCCATGGTCATTTCAAACGGAATTACAAGATGTAATTTCATTTGAACTGGCCTGTTGACCTATTTTTGACACTTTTCTCGTATAACGTGCCCTGATCTATCTAAATACAAACAAGACTCGATACAAGACGAAGTTGACAGACGGATGCACCAACAGACTCCCCCTCGGATGTTGACGAAGTCTTCAGTGTGTCGAGTCTTCGCATCTTCAGTCTTTATCAGTCCTCTCGAACTCTTCGAAGTATCTAACAATGTAAAGTATCCTCAATTCTCTCTCCTTTCTCTTTTCATCAGTACCAACAGATAATCTCCTCCTCTCTGGCTCTATCTTCTCTTGATCAGATCTCTTGATTCCTTAAGTTCATCAGCATCAGCAATCTCAGGATCAGAACCTGGCTCTTTGACATTCAGACTCCCCCTCTCAATGAGCTGAAATTGTAGTCTGGCTTCCACAGGTTCAAGATCGTGACTTGGCACACATCCTGCTCTGGATCGAAACCTGGCTTTTTATCTATTTATCTCAAGATCTGTAGCTGGCTCTACTTTTTCTTGCACAAATCTCTACCCAAAAATAAATTTCACAAATTTAAAATTTGACAAATTTATACTTTGCTTACCACTTGTAAAAACAATTCTTAAAATGATTTAACATTTAAAACGTTTCTGATGATCACTTGTAGATAAGATATTAAAAAAATGATTTTACAATATTAATCTCTGATGAACCACTCGAAGAAATATCATTTTCTTTAAAAACTTTTATCATTTAAACACAATCTTCTAAACCAATTGTCATCATGTTTAGCACTTGGAATTTTGAAAATTAGCTCTCCAACACCAGTTTTCGAAAATCTTTTTGTATTTTTCAAAATTTATGCTAAAACACACTAAAAATCTTTTTGGATTTTGAGCTAACAGAAAATGAGATAGAGAAATATTTACATACAATATTTTTGTGAGTTTGTGTAAGAGGATCATATCAGTTTATGAGACAAATCACCAACACCGTTAAGCTTTAAACATTTTAAGTTCTAAACGATTCACTTAGATTGTCAGTATACTGATCCACTTAAATTTTCACACAAAGTTCAACTATTTCGAGATACGAGATTAGTGTTTTAGAGACTTAAACCTATTCGCGTGTCCCACCTCAGAATATACTCCCGTATCCAGATCCCAATATTCAGTCTTACAGGTGAGTATACCACAGATGATATCTGTAAGGGGTTAAATTGCGAGGGCCGTGAGAGCTCAGGTCAGAACTTCCGTTCAGCAGAGAGATGACGGCTTCGACTTTTGGTGTGTCCCCTTTAGAGGATCTTTTCTTCAACAGCACATGATTAACATTTTTCAATGTTTTATCATTTTTTATGCTGAGGGTGGGCTATATTTCAAGCAAGCGTAAAGTATTCTCTGGGGACTAGGCCATTGCTTCCGCAAAATCAGAAGTCCCGGGATAATACCCCAGATATCACTGAGCATAAAGACCTAGTATCTCAGAAAGAGGGATCTTTCAAACAAGATTTCGGGGGTTACCCATATATCCGAGAGATGTTCCCCACGATATAAGTAAGTTTGAAATTTAGATTTATATCTCGTCACAATCTACTAAATGTGTAAAAATCTACTGGCACATCATCAGTGTGACCGTTTATCACAATTTAACTTTCCAATTCTTTAACATGTTGTGATCGTCCACTGATGTACTATCATTTCCTCTTTTTTACAACAAAACTCATTTTTGAATTTTATCATGTTTTTGGCATTTTCAAATTTTCTAATGTTTTTGGATTTTCTAAACATTCTTACTCCCCCTAAAATTCAAACACATTTAAAGGAATTTGAAAACAAACTATACAAGTAAATTGACAACTGATATCAAATCACTTCAATTCGCCATCCACTTGGCATAAACAATCAGAACCCCCCTTACAACAAACTATTTTCCCAATGATTTCAAAACACTTAAGTTTGTTTTAATCAAATGGTTTTTCCGGAAAATTAGTTTTGTTGATTTTACCACTTGTAGGTTAAGGGTTCATCACATTGTTTTTTTCAAAATACCACTTGTAAGAATGGTCCAATCAAGTTCAACCTAATGACCTTGATTAACCTACTTATAAAATCACAACCTCTTTTTCAACCACATGGCTTACCAACCAATACTACTTGTAGGTTGAATTCTCAAGATGCTGATTCCTACTCCTCACTTACCAACCTGGGAGTTCCGGCAAATCATACTAGTGAACAAATTTTCAATTTTTCAAAAACAATATAAGAATGATGCCGATTCATGCTCCACGATTACCAACTTGGGAGCTCCGGCAAGTCCTGATTTTTCATTCATCATAATATGTTCCATCCCAGTCACAAACCTGAGATGAAACACCTTTACCTGGTTTCTTCAATTTTTTCTCATAAAATTCTTTTACCCCTTTAACCTTCCCATCAACCATTTTACCAAAAATATGTTTCACTTTGGCATTAAAAACTTTTTCAACATCAAATTCTTTCTTTTCAGAATAGAATTGATTTGAAATTTCAACCTTACCAACTTTTTGTTTAAAGTTTTCAGTCTTCAATGGTGGAAAATTGACATCATCCATTGGAAGAACTGAAATTTCACCTTTAACCTCAACTTGTGGCTCATCTGACTTTGTGGAATCAGAGTCATTACCAGATAATAGCTCCTCTGATTTTGATGAATCAGAATCATTGCTTGAACTATCGTCAGATTTCTTAACAACCCACTTTTGGTTGTCAAGATTTGCTTTTCTTTTGTGAAACCTGTTTGAACATTCACCAATTTCAAATTTTGAATTTTTGAAAAGTTTAGTTCTCTCAATTGGTGGTTCAAACACAACCTCTTTATCTTTCAGTTTAGAAACTCCCTGTTTAGTTTGATTTTCCTGTGAACATTTCATGGCAATATGACCACGTTTTCCACATTTGAAACAGGTTCGAGTTTCCTTATTCTGATCAACAGTTTGCATCTCTTCTTGCTTCTTCGCAAGGAAATCTCTGTTCAACTGTTTTCTGAATAATTTTTCTTCTTCAGAAGATGTACCTGAAACAAATATCATTTTTGATTTAAAATCTCGAACATATTTTTCATTTTTATGATTTTCTGGTGGAATAAAACCTAATCCTTTCTTTTTGAAATTACCGTTATGGTTTGGTTTCTTTCGATAACCTGAACCAGAACTGTAACCCTTTTTCTTGTTTTCTCATTGTTGAACTCTTGAGGTGTATTTTTTAGGTTTTTCAGAAAGATTTGCATCTTTTATTTCAGAAATATTAATTTCTGTTAGTTTGAAAACCTTTTTGATTAGTTCAGTTTTGACACCTTTTATTGGAAATTCCTCATCAGAATATAATTTGTTGGAATCATTCAATGTATATGCAACTTTGAATGTTTCGTCATTCAAATTAGATTTTGATAGAAGGAATTCTTTATTGTAAACTCTTTTGCCCTGTTTGACGGTTTGACTCGGAGTGCTGGACTCAGACTTTGACTCTGAAATAGACTCCGACTTTGACACCTCCATTTCATCGTTATCTAACACATGATCCACCACTTTCTTCATCAATTGAGATTGTTGATCAGTGTCAGACGATGTAAAAATGACATCAATATTTTCTGGCAAGTTAACTGAAGACTCTGACTCCCACTGTAAGTTTGTTGCCTTTTTGACTCTTTCTGAATTTGGATTTCTCGGAGAATATCCATTTTCAAGCGGGGGTGGACACTTGTTGTAACTGACACCTTGTTTCTTACCAGATGTCTTAACTTCAGTATCCTTCTTCTTTTCCTTTTTCTTTTTAGAAGTCTTTTCTTCAGATACTATCTGTTCTTTAGTTACTTCATCATCCTCAAATGCCTTCATGCCTTCAACAGTTGGATAAATCCTGTTAATAACATAAGAAGTACATGAGTAACTTTTTAATAATCGATTAACTCTTTCAGTTTCAATTCTTTGTGTTTCCAGTTTTTGTTCTAGCACATCACACTTCTCAATGTAATTGTTCACCACTTTCTGCTTTGTCATGAAAGCTCCTTGAAGTGTTTTCATGGCTGTTGCTTGTTCATCACTTGATTGATTGTATTGATTCATGGCTTTGTTCAGAACATCATACGATTCTTTCAGCCTGTTCATGTTGTTAATCAATTCACTGTTTTTCTTCTTTATAATCTCACAATTTTCACAAATCACCGGAATCTTTCTTGCATCAACTTTGAACTTTGGAACTTCCTTTACATTTCTCTTTATCACTGGAACTTCCTCATCATCACTGCTGACAGGTATTTTGATATTTTTCTTTTTCTTTTTAGCTTTCTCATCTTCACTATCACTTTCTGCCATCATTTTCAAATGAGCTGCCATTCGTTTTGCATAATACTCATTATCATCATCACTATCTTCTTCAATTCGAGCAACAAAAGCTTTGGCTTTTAGCATTTCTTTATCCGGACAGTAATTATCCCAACTGAAATTTTCCCAACTAAAGCCTTCTGGTAACTTTTCATCATCTTGACTGATCAGACATGCTTTGTTGTTAGCAGAAATATATTTGTCCCAACTGAAACCTGTTGAAGATTTTTGATCATCTTGATTCACCAAACATGCTCTCTTAGATGATTCTTCAATCTCCTTCCTGCCATGAGCAGTTTGCATCTGTTGTTGATGTGGCTGTTGAGCAACTTGATGATAAATCGATTTCCGATAGTAATCATTGTTTCCAAAAGGATTTTGAGCTCCACTTGCTTCGCGATTTTTGCACTCTCTCTTGAAGTGTCCCTTTTCCCTGCAACGAAAACAAGTGACTTTAGATTTATCAAAACCTAAAGTAGAAACATTTGCATCACGAAAATCATCTCTTCCCGTAATTTGTTTGAACTTTTCGGCTCTCCTCAACACACTCGCCAAACACCATTTTATATCCATCAATTCCATCTCTTCAGCATCAATTTGATCGTAATCCTCTTTTGTCAGCATATGATTCCCTATCTGACCTGCAACTAAACTACCATATGACTCTAAAACAGTCCCTAACAAAGACATGTGACTTTTTGCAACTTCTTCAGAATAATCTTGATCATTCTCAAGATTCAATACAATGTTGCATTGTAACTTTCTGCCATTCTTGGTTGCTGACATGTTTGGATCAAATGACGGATATGATGAAAAACTCGTTTTGCTACTTGATCCTTTAGATGATCCTCCAGACGAACTTTTTGCATTGAATGCAGTCTCGTTCTTTGGTGACATGTTGGTGGTTTTATCACTGACACCACCTTTTTAATAAAGACCAATGTCTTGTTCACCGTCAAAATCTTTCATTCTTAAAATTTTTCTTTATTCCATCTCCTGAGCTTCTAATTTCTCAATGAACTTGCTCAAAGTTAAATTGTTAAACCCTTTCTTGTTCCTCAACATCATGAGATATGTACCCCAAGTTTAATGTGGCAAATCATCAGCTAGCTTTTCAATCAATTCTTCATTATCTTTATTGATGCTCACTCTCTTCATTTGAACTAACAGATTACAGTATCTTTCAATGATCTGCTTTGTGCTATCATTTTTCAAACCACGAAATAGATCAAACTCTTTCTTCAAAAGCGATTTTTTGTTTTTTATCATTTCTTGACTTCCAACGAACTTGGATCTTAAGGCTTTCCATATTGAATATGCACTTCCAGTGTGTTGCAATAAGACCAAAATATCCTCTTTAATAGCTTGTTGCAATAAACTGATCATCATCTTTTCGTTTTTGTATTTCTTTTTCTCATCCACACCCATATCTTTGATAGCAATCTCCTCTTCGTCATCATTTGTTGGTCTAACATATTTCGTCTCAATACATTCCCAAGCATCCAAATAGTTTGCTTGTACCCAATTCTCGAATCGTTCCTCCCAACCTTTATACTCCTCAATGTTCATAAGTTTTGGCGGTTTTTGCATAATGCCTGTTTCATTTTCCATGGTCAAATTCTGTGTAACACTAGCCGGAGTAGTCGGGGTTGTAGCAAATGCATTATAAAATTCCTCTTCCATGATTCGGTTTTCAAAAATTTACAAACACTGTTTTCAAGCGAGATTAGTTTCCAAGCGGAATTACACTTCTCAAACGAAATTACTATTTGAGTGAAATAACCCTGTTCAAACGGAATCAACACTTTCAAACGAGATATCTTTTCAAGTGGAATAGCTCTTCAAACGGAATACCTAATTTCGTTTGAACAAACACCCCTTTCAAACGGAATCCCTAATTTCGTTTGAAATTCTCAAACGGAATTACAAGTTGGAGCGGAATTGCTGATTTCAAACGAAATTACTCAAGCGGAATACCGGTTTCAAGCGGAATTAAGGACTAATTCCGTATGAAATGCTGCTGACATCATCATACTCAAGCTGTTTTCAAACGGAATTACAGATTTTACCAGTTTTAGATCAAATTAAGGTCCAATTTTATCAAGGATTTGTTAAAACACTATTGCGCACACCATGTGAGAAAATTAGCCGATTTTAACCGTGAAAAGTTGTTAATTTTGAAAAAGAAGGTGTAGAAATCAGAAATTGCAGCTGAATTGGTAAGAACTCTTCTTCCTGAGCTCTGATACCACTTGAAGGATCGTTTTCAGACCCGAACAAGTCGATCAGAAGAGTTTTTCTCAATACGAAAGGTGGAAACAGACGTATTGAGTTCAATTCAGCAAGAATATCACTTTAAACTGTCTTTATATTGATTTGACAACGTTTTACAGCGAGATGACACTTCGGCAGCAGTTCGGTACTGAAACCGGAATTGTTACAAATGAAATCAAGACACCACTATTTATAGGCTGCTAATTCCTTTTGAACATGTCTCAAACGAAATTACATTCAAACGGAATTACTAATTTCGTTTGAATGTGCCATGGTCATTTCAAAGGGAATTACAAGATGTAATTTCGTTTGAACTAGCCTGTTGACCTATTTTTGACACTTTTCTCGTATAACGTGCCCTGATCTATCTAAATACAAACAAGACTCGATACAAGACGAAGTTGACAGACGGATGCACCAACATCTTCTTTGTTTGGTTGCTGTTTTGCAGGATTTCAGGAAAGATTTTGTTCATTCTGGAAAAGTTTTTGGCTGAAAGACTTGAAGATTCGAAGACTGTTCTTCGTGTTTTTCGATCAGTTCTTCGTATTTTTCGAAAATATTGTGCTGATTAGGTTGTCTGATTTTGCATATTTGTGTTGGAGAGGAGATAAAACCTTCAGAATTTCGAACAGATTAAGTTTCCGAATTTACTGGATCAGCGAACTTAACAGACCAGCGAATTTGTGACTTAATATCTCGGTGACCGGCGAAATTAAATCCAAAGGCGACTTTGGTAACCGTATAATTTACCTCAGCGAAATTATCACGGTGTTCGGCGACTTTACTGGTCGTCGTAATAGCGAAATTAACCAGCGATTTTGGAAGCGAAATTGATCAGCGAACTTGGCAGCGAAATTGACCTTTACGCGAACTAGACCAGCAAAATTGGACAACTAACGGACCAACGAAATTAATTTGTCTTCCCAGCGAAATTAATAGAGGAATTAAAACCAGCAAATTTAAAAGGGTGGAATTTTTGTTGGCACCGTTTCACTAAGCCGTCTGCACCGTTGAATTCCTTACAAAGACTCTGGAAAATCCCGAATTCGGTTTTTGACATTATATATCATTGGATTCGTCTTTTCGAGACGATTCTAACGGTGTAATTTGGTAACCACTGTTTTCGGAGATATTTTGTACGGTTTTATCAGTCTACAACGTTTAAAATGTCAAACATGTCTACTTTGAATGAGCTTTTGAAAATGGAGCATGAGGTTGGCACTACCAGCAAACCGCCTAAGATGATGAAGGTGGAAAATTATTTGACATGGAAGGATCGTTTTCAATCCTTCATTGAATATCAGGACACAAGCATGCGGATATGTATTGAAGATGGGTACACAAACCCAACACACGACTTTGAGGGTAGACCATGTAGAACAGCCTATGTGAACATGCAAGAGGCTGATAAAAAGATGTAAGAGGCTGAAAAGAGAGCCTTGGCTGCAATAAAAATGTCCTTACCAGATAGCATCAAGCATACCTTCAAGAAGTACACTAATTGAAAGGATATGTGGGATGCATTAGAAAAGCGATATCAGGGAAATGAAGATGTTAAGAAGAACAAAGTTGATCTACAGAAGAAGCAGTTTGATGTTTTCAAGTACATAAAACATGAGTCACTTGAGGACATCATCACTCGATACTACCATCTGATGTCGGAAATGGAAAATTATGAGATAACTTGCTATTCTAACACAGAGAAGAATGACAAGCTGCTCGATGCCCTACCTACTAAGTGGGATATCTACACTCTCATGATCAAGGGAGAAGCAGATTATGAGACAAAACAGCTTGAAGAAGTGGTAGGAAAGCTGAGAGCTTATGAGCTCAGTATGAAGAAGAAAGACACTGGATATGATCAGGTTCAAGATCCAGGGATTTACAATGGGCTTACATCTTCTTCATCTCACAATGCTTCTAGCGACTCTGCTACTGCGTTTCTATCGTGTGAGAATAAGCAGGTCACAGTGAATGAGGATGGTGATGTTTGTTTTGTAGCTGCTTCAGGAGGATCAACAGGAGCCAAGAGAACATCAGCTTCTAAGGCCATGGGGTATGGGGCTTGGGTTGGTGCGTGGGTTGGGGGAAAACGCCCAAGCCACCACCCCGGGTGGGCTTGGGTTGGGGCGTGGCCCTTGGGGCTTGGTTTTCAAGCCGGGCGTGGGGCGGTATGGCCATGCTAGCTGGCTGCCTCCCATTCGCTCACCCCGCCACGTCAAGCGGACTTTTCAAAATTTGAATTTTAAATTCAAACGGTTTAGGAAAACCAAACCGCCACCCCCACCGGGTCTCCCAACAACCCCTATATATTGTAACCCCCAACCCACTGGTCCCCCCCATCCCTTGAACCCAACCCCACCGGCTACCCACTTCTCTCGAACCCGCTAACCCACTGGTCCCCCCAATCCCACGAACCCAACCCCACCGGCTAACCCACTTGTCCCCCCATCCCACGAACCCGTTATGGCATCCTAGACCCATGAAGAAGAACTTGCTCTCGTCACAAGCGTCGTTGACGCAATGAAGGGACGGCCACCGGGCCAAACAAAATATTGGTCGGAAGCATTCGCAGCCTACCGACATAACGTCGGTAACGACCGCCACAACCTCAACGCGTGCCAACATAAATGGCACGAGCTACGGCCCAAGCTCGAGCGTTTCAAGGCTTACTAAGAAGCCGTTCCGAGCGGCGAGTTAAGCCATGAGGACCGGGTGGCGGTGGCGAACATAGAGTTTCGAGGCAAGGAAAAAAAGGCGTTCGACAAGATCGACCTTTTTGAAATTTATTTAACGCTCTAGGTTTGTTATTTTGTAATTTTTAGAAATTATGTAATTTTTAGGATTATGTAATTTTTAAAATTTTAATGAAGTTGTAGGTTTTTTTTATAAATGTTGTGTGATTTTTTATAAAGTTTTTGTAATTTTTTTGAATATTCTGCCACGCGGTGCACCCAACCCAAGCCCAACCCACGCCCCGCCATACCCCGCGGACACGTAACCAGGCGGTGGGGGAGCTCCCATTCCACGTGTCAACAAATGCCCCAACCCAAGCCCCACCATACCCCACGGCCTAAGCAGAGTAGTAGTGCTAAGTCGATGCCTATGAGTGTGAAGTCTGCTGAAGAACATCTTGCTCTACTTTCCTCATTCGTTGCTTCTTATGAGAACTACATTCAGGGGAAGATATCTGATCCTGCCACTTTAGATGAAGACTATGATCAGATTGATCCTGATGACCTTGAAGAGATGGATTTGCAATGGCAAATGGCCATGATTTCTAGACGAGTGAAGAGACTCATGAACAGAACAGGAAGGAAGTTTGTAGGGAGGACTGTTGGTTTCGACAAGACCAAAGTGAGGTGCTTTAACTGTCAAAGTTTTGGGCATTTCTCTAGGGAATGTCAAAAACAAAAGCAAGAGACTTCGAGTCAGAGTTCAAACAACAGGAATGCATCAAACAATTCTAGCTCAAAGGCTTTGATCTCTACAGCACGAGAAGGTTCATATGATTGGAGTATTCATCTAGAAGATAATGAGAATGCCACTCAGGCATTCATGGCAGAGATAGTGCCAATTGATGATGATGAAGCTACTTTGGGAGATGTTGAAGCAAAAGTGGATGTTGAGGCTGAGATAGAGAGTAAAGCTGAAGAAAAGAAGGTTGATCAGACAACAGATGCTGAAGAGGAAAAGGAAAAGTCTGACCATGAAAAGGAAGCTAAATACAGAAGAATGGATGCTCAACTTGCAGCTCTAATGGCCAATCTTGACAAACAAACAGGAGAAGTGCATTCTAACTCTGTGTGTTTAAAATGTCATGAATTACATGGTGAGGTTGACAGGTTGTCAACACAAAACCAAAGTCTGGTAAGCGAGATGTCCAACATAAAAGAATTAATTTTTTTTGCTAAATGAAACGAATCTCTATACTTGAAGAAAATAGAAGGTTATGAAAGTGAAATTGAAACTTTAACCTGCAAACTAAACAAAAAACTTCAAGTCATAGACTTAGCTCATGACATGATGGCTGAGAAAACAAAAGAGATTTCTAAAAAATGCAAAGAGTTGTCAGATGCACAACTCAAAATTGTTGAACTTGAAAAGAAATTAGGTCAATTTAGGGATTCTACTTTTGTTATGAAACACATGATGGGTGGCTTGAAGAAAAGTAATGACAAAACCAGTGTGGGATTCCATGGTTTCAATGAAGTTCCACCTCCTGTTAGTCATGACTATTCTTTCTTGCCTGATGAAGATGAGCTCATAGACTTTGTGTCAACATCACCAAGTAGTTCCACATCAAGTCAAGGTGATGTGTCTGAGTAGGGCTGTAAACGAGTCGAGCCGAGTCGAGCCAGGGTGGGGTCGAGCTCAAGCTTGAAATTAATTCAGGAGACTAAATTTGGCTTGAGCTTTACGTCGGAGTTAAACGAGCCTAAGAACGAGCCAACGAGTCGAGCCATGGGCCGAGCCGAGCTTAGCTCGAGCTGGGCTTGGTTACAAAATGAGCCAGCTTGGTTCACGTCATCTCAAATAGAGTTTTTTTAGCTAGTTTTTCTCGAGCTTCTTTCGAGCGAGCTACGAGCCGAGCTACGAGTCGCGAGCTTTATGAACAGCCCTATGTCTGAGAGTGATGATGCTAAGAAGGATAATAACAGCAAACCTGTTTTGAAAAAGAAAACTTCACATCCTAAGACTAAAAATCCAACTTTTGTTAAAAAGGTTAATTTTGTTCAAGGTAGTGACATGAAAAACGAAACAGCTGTTATTGAAAACGAATCTAATGTAGAGTTTGCTAAAAACAAAAACAAAGAAAATTCTAAAACTAAGCAAACTGAACCAAATCCTTCTAAGGCATCATCATCAAAACCTGAATCTAGTTCAAAGGCTTCAGATAAGAAGTCTTCGAAAAAGAGATCGTGCTTCAAATGTCACACCAAAGGACATGTAGCTAGCTGCTGTCCTAACAAAAAGAATGAAGCACAAGTTAGTGAGAGAAAGAGAGATAAGTCACCAGAGAAGAGTGGTGATAAAAAGGAGAGAGAGAGTCTAACTCTCCAAAGAAGTTTGCGCCTAAGCAACCAGAGAATGTTGCTGTTGGTGTAGATAAGGCTGGAAAAGGAACTCCACAAGTTCCTCGTTTTCAAAGAAATCAACCAAGATTCCAGCCTGAATCTACATCTGGCAGATATGAGAGACCTAGAAGCAGTTCACCAAGAATGAACAATTATAATTCAAATAATTTCAGATGTCAAGGTCAGTATCAAAATCGATACCAGAATAATGGTGGTCGAACTTTTTATAACAATGGCTTTAGAAATTATAACAATCAAGCTTCTTGGAATCAAAACTCAAGGTATCAAAACCAAAATTTTCAAAGGTCAAATTGTCCAAACACATATAGGAACCCTCAGGACCAAAGACCTAGTGGAAATCAAAATCAAATTCCATCAACAGGTCTGAGATCCAAGACTCCTGTTAGGAGTAATGGATATTGGATGGATGTTCCAGTGGTTGGTGAATTTGGACGACCCAAGACCATTAAGGCTTGGGTCCCCCAATCTAACTAATTTCTTGGTTGGTGTGTGCAGGAGCTGCTAAGGAGGATTATCAACTTATGGTATGTTGATAGTGGCTGCTCCAGGCACATGACGGGGGATACGAGATTGTTGACTGAGTTTGAAGATTATGATGGTGGAAATGTGGACTTTGCTGGTGCTAAAGGTGGTATAATTACAGGACGAGGAAAAGTGACAAATGGGATATCACACTGGACAAAGTGAACTATGTTGAGCAGCTTAAACACAATCTAATGAGCGTGTCACAAGTCTGTGACAAGGGTCACTCGGTCCATTTTAGCAAGACTGAAGCATTAGTGTTGAAACCAGGTTTGGTGATTCCGGACGATTAGATAGTGATAAGAGCACCAACGAGAAATGACACTTATGTCATGGACATGGGTGCTAAGGATCCGACTGCTGTGGTGGCGTGTTTACTATCAAAAGCATCTGAAGCTGAATCGATGTTGTGGCACAGACGCATGGCCCATATCCACTATCGCAAAATGAACTATATTATTAAAAATGAATTAGTGAAAGGGGTTCCAATGCAGAGGTTTCAAGTGGAAGATAAATGTCTTCCCTGTCAAAAGGGAAAACAACACAAGAAACCTCATAAGTCTAAAACAGTAAATTCCATAGATGCCCCTTATGAATTACTTCACATGGATTTATTCGGTCCAGTGAACGTGAGGAGCATAGGCGGAAAATACTACTGTGTTGTTGTCATAGATGATTACTCACGTTATTCAGGGGTTTTCTTTTTAGGTACAAAATATGAGACAGCGGAGATGCTGATAGATCTTTTTACAAAATTGGAAAACGTCCATGATGCAAGGATCAAGAGGATAAGGAGTGATAATGGCACGGAGTTCAAGAATCAGATTCTGGATCTCTATTGTCTTCGAAAGGGAATTGAACATCAATATTCTGCTCCTTATGCGCCTCAACAGAATGGAGTCGCTGAGAGGAAAAACAGGACGTTGATTAAAGCCGCTAGGACTATGCTTTTAGATTCAAAGCTTCCAGTTCTTTTCTGGGGAGAAGCTGTGAATATAGCTTGCTATGTCCTAAATAAAGTTTTGACCGTTAAACGTTTTAACAAAACATGTCATGAATTAATGTTTAATGAGAAACCAAACTTAAAAGGCTTTGAACCATTTGGATTACCCTGCACCGTTGTGCGAAATAAAGATAAACAAAAATTCGGTGAGGTGGCTAACGGAGGCTACTTTCTAGGTTACGTGCCTGGCACACCGAATAAAAGGGTTTTTAATCTAAAAACTGGTAAAATTGAGGTTGTTTTTAATGTTGAAATTACTACATACAAACCTCAACAATCAATGAATGGACCAACTATATTATATAATTATGAAAGTGTTTTTAAATCATTTAATATTCCCGAGTTTTCTGATGCAGATGATTCTCAGTTGATTCAAGCAGTTATAAGTAAAGACGATGAAGGCGAGTTCATGCCTAGATCAAATGTTGATATGACAGATGCTCCGGAAACTTCCCAAGGTGCTGCTGATCCTGATTCAAGCGATAGTGACTCTGAACCCATTCAGGGGGAGGATTTCATTAATCCGTTTACGAATCAGAATATTCAAGGGGAGATTGGATCAAACCTGGGTGATATTCTTGAAGTGGATAGCGTTGCTACTACACGAGCAAATAGAGATCATCCAGTTGACATGATACTTGGAGATCCTACTGCAGGTGTTCAGACGAGAAGAAGCATAGCAGCGAATTCTTGTTTATTTGTTTCTATTGAGAAGACTGGGATTGTGAATGAGTGCTTGTATAGTTGCTTCATTTCTCAAGAGGAACCGAAGAATATTCATATGGCTCTAAAAGACAATTCTTGGGTTGAAGCTATGCAAGAGGAATTGGCCCAGTTTGCTAAGTTGAAGGTTTGGGAGTTAGTTGATCTTCCTAAAGGTGAAAGAGGGATTGACACCAAATGGGTATTTAGGTGCAAGAAGGATGAAAGAGGTATTGTTACGCGAAACAAGGCTCGATTAGTTGCGAAAGGTTTCAATCAGCAAGAAGGGATTGATTACAATGAAGTGTTTACACCAGTGGCGAGGTTGGAAGCAATTCGTTTGTTTCTGGCTTTTGCTTCATTAAAGGGCTTTAAAGTTTATCAACTAGACGTGACGAGTGCATTTCTTTATGGGAAAGTCCAAGAAGTGGTGTATGTCTCACAACCAGATGGGTTCGTTGATCCAGACTATCCAGATAGAGTTTACAAACTTGATAAGGCTTTGTATGGATTACATCAAGCTCCCAGGGCGTGGTACGAGACACTGTCTACACATCTGATCAAGAATGGTTTTGAAATAGGTTAGATTGACAATACACTGTTCATCAAGAGGAAGAAGGAGGATTTTCTGCTGGTACATGTATATCTGGATGACATCATCTTTGGGTCATCTGATGAAAACATGTGTAAAGAGTTCGAGCAGGTGATGAAGAGCAAGTTCGAAATGAGCGCTATGGGTGAGCTGTCTTACTTTCTGGGATTACAAGTTGATCAGAAGGAGGATGGGATGTTTATTCATCAAACAAAGTATGTGTATGACATTTTGTCTCGATTCAAAATGGTGGATTGCGCTACTTTCAACACACCCATATGTGAAAATCACAATCTTGGCCCAGATCATGAAAGCACTGAAGATGTTGATCCTACTCAATACAGAGCGATGATTGGGTCTCTAATGTACTTGACTGCTTCAAGACCCGACATCATGTTTGTCGTATGCTTGTGTGCCAGATATCAGGCTAATCCGAAAGAGTCGCACATGAAAGCAGTGAAGCATATTCTTCGTTACTTGAAGGGGAAACCTAAACTTGGGTTGTGGTATCCAGCTGATAGTGATTTGATGTTTGTTACTTGCACTGACTCAGGCTTTGGAGGATTCAAGTCGAACAGAAAGTCTACAACAGGTGGTTGTCAGTTCTTAGGAGGCAGGATTGTGTCTTGGCAATGCAAGAAGCAATCTTGTGTGTCTACCACTGCGTGTGAAGTTGAATATATTGCTGCGGGTAGCTGCTGCTCTCAGGTTCTCTGGATACAACAGCAGATGCGTGATTACGGTTTGGATTTCACTCGTATTCCTATTATGATAGACAATAATGCCATAATTTCTATAACTAATAATCCCGTGAAACACAGTCGCACTAAACATATTGACATACGTCATCATTTATATGAGATTGTGCTGAAAAGAGACTAATTGAACTACATCTAGTCGACACACTAGATAACCTGGCAGATCTTTATACTAAAGCTTTAAACATTTAGTCGAACTCAATGGGATGAGGAATCCTGAATAACTGGTTTTTCATAAGAATTTTGTAAATAGTTTACTGCTTTCTTAAAAATCAAAAATATAAAAACATTGAGAAATCAAAAACATAAAAAAATAGAAAATCAAAAATGAGTTATCACTGTGTGAAAAAGAGGAAATGATAGTACATCAGCAAGTTAGACTGTCACACTTAAACGTAATAAAATTGCTTAAGTGTGATTGCAGCTTCATCATACGATGTACCAGTAGGCAAAAAGCATGAAATAATCAACTTACCAATGTGATATAAACCTAAATGAACTGTATATGAGTGGGGAACACATCAGTGGTGTATGGTTTAATGACCTTAATTCTTGCGTTGATAGATTGCCAAAATCTGAGGTTTTGGGTCTTTATACTGTTATTTCATCTGGGGATATCAGGGTTGTCCTTTTGCTGCATCCAGATACATGCTGACCTAGGCACAACCAGGATATCTTAAAAGAGCTAAAAATGCCAAACCCCATAAATGAAGAAGCTCTCCTAGAGAGTTATTCAAAATGTGCAAAAAGCATAAATCATACCAAAAATGGTATTTGTCATAGCCCTCGTTAGATATTTTGGTCTCTTTGCTGTACGGAAGTACTGAACTGATCACCAATTATCTAAACGTTGAAAAACAAAACGGATGAATTCAATATACTCACTTACTACGATGAATTTTTAAGCATACCTTGATCGTGGGGGTACATCCTGAAGTGGGACACGCTAATATTTCAGTAATAATTACCTTAACGTATCATATGGTAATGGTACTTGAAATGTTCATGCATTTTGTTTAAGTGGACAAACATACTGGTAATCGTCTTTGACTGCTTTTCATGAAAAATTAAATAAAGAATTATCTAATAGTGTGAAAATAGTTTGATTGTGCTGATATGATCTTCTTACCAGTGATTCTCATAAAAAATAGAGTGTTTATTGCTTTTGTTATTTACTTGCTTTCAGAAAATATAAAAATCCAAAAATAGTGTCTTTTTCTGTTAAAATTCTTAACGTACGGAAAACTGTTATTCTTGGAGGAATTGTTACTGATAGGGGGAGACGGTGTTGGAAAGTGAGTTCAAAATTTTAAATCATGCAGGTTCTTGTGTGTTGGACAAAAAGTTTTGCGTGTTGGTGATAAGTTGAAAATGCTTAATCTGTGATACAGTTTAAATATCTCTTGAATAATAATAATTTATTTAACTTTATTGAAAAATTCTTATGGTTTCTCGAGATGTTTGTTTTATAGTATACAGATTGAAGCAGTATGTTGCTGAGAAGTTGCTGAGTTGAAAATATGAGAGTTTGATTGGATGCATGGTAGAACCTCCTTTCTACATTGCAGACAAAGTTGAAGAGTTTGAAGATTGCTTTGCAAATGCTAAACTGGAGTTTACTCAAGTGCAAACGTTTTGAAGATTTAGTGATTGGATGCATCAGCTTAGGGGGGGTCGGTTGCTAACAGAAACTGTTAAAGCTGAAGCTATCCAAAGACCAAACACAGTGTAAGATTACATGAAGAATGCAAGATGACTGAAGACAAAATTATTTTATGAAGCTATTGTCAAGGGGGAGTTTGTTGGTGCATATTTGTGACAACTTAGATTTGGTCTTTGGATATCTTGTAATTAGTTAAATGATAAACGGTTAGTGGGTTTAGCTTTGTAGTAGTTAAATTATAGAGTTTGGGCTAAACAAAACCCAGTTGGGTCTAGGGGGGACGAATTGGGCTTTGCCCATGTAGGAAACCCTAGCCCAAGTAGCAACCTTGTGTTATATAAACAAGGCTTTGCTTTAGGGTTTAGGTTAATCAGCCAAAACAGTTTTCAGTGAGAATTCGTGAGAGTGTTTAGAGCTTGGACGAATTTGAGAAAGTTAGGATTTTGATTGATTGTAATTCTTGTGATTGATAATCAATAAAAAACCGGTTGATAAGTAATTTCTGTTTCTACTCAATTCTATGATATTCTGATCAAGAGGATTCCGCACTCTTGATTAGATTGACAATTCTATGACGATCCGTACGAATCATGGGACCTACAGGGTCACAGACTCAAAGGAGTCTGAAACCGAGTGCAAACTGGAATCAGAGGATAACTTGATGACAGGAATCTCAGGAGGGGGAAACAGCAATAGCATCCTTGTCTATCTCTCCATCACCCTGGGCGTTGACAGGAGGACCATAATCATCATCAAACAAATCTTCGAAAGGCAGACCCTCGGGAGGAATGACCACGAGAGGTACGGCATCGAGGATCGGAGCCATGATGGGCTCACCATCGGGATGACCAGTGATGAGGTGGTCATGGACTGAAACAGGAATGACAAAAGGATCCTCGTCAGGGATACCATCAGCGAGGGTGAATCACCACCAAAGTCTGGTAGCGCGAACGGTTGGAAGTCGTCCTCGTCCTGGGACAACATGTCAGGGTCACTCTCAGTGTTTGACGTATATATCTCTGGCGCAGCATAACTTCGTCTTCTGATGCGACTGCCATCGGGTCGCGGGCATCTGTTAATCCACCCTCTGAGGGTGACAAGTGTGCCTGTAATGTTGTAATCCTAACATAGGTACATATAGTAATCACTAACACCCAGTATATGCAAACATAGGCAATGTAATCCAAGACAATGTATCACGAAATCATGTATCCTTATTGTTCCTCACAAATCCTTTCTATCCTTCCTTAGTCTCCCTGACTAAGCCACCTAGTCTCCCAGACTAAACCACAAAAGTAAACTTTGTAATCGTGTTTCGTGTCTTTCTGTTTGTAAAAATGTTTGTTTCCTAGATCTGGGCGTTTTGTGTATGCAATGAAAACATGTTGTAAGAATATTTTCATGAGAGCCCTAATGATTGTAGTCTAGACTCGAGAAGGAATCCTGGTTCACTACAATCGAAGCTCTGATACCAAACTGTCACACCCTGACTTTTGCGGAAGCGTAATTTGGTGTGACTTGCTTAATATCATTTCATTCAACCATAACAAACATCTATATGATAAAACAATGATGTCATCCATAAATTAAGTTTTCAAAACATTACAATCGTCATTGTTTAACCACAAAACAAGACTTCAATTTCAAGGTACAATACCAACCAGTTTTAGATCCATTAGGACTTCACAAGAGACACTAACAAACTAGGTTTCGAGCCATGTATCTAATCCAAGATAATATACATAACCCAAACCCTTCGACTTCGGATGACACCTTTATTAGAGACATGACTTGTAAACTTCAACGCCCGCCAGATCCATACTTAATTTCCTGAAATACATGTAGCTTGAAAACATCAACAAAAGTTGAGCGAGTTCATGTGATTTGTATGTATGCACGAATCATCCTTGAAAACATTGGTAAGTATGTATGTATTTGTAAACTGGTATGAAGCAACAAGGAAACAGATCAATTAATGTGTAGCTAATACATTAATATAAGTGACATGGTATAGGAAGCACTCAACCCTGTATGCGTATTTCGTACCGGCCCTCCGGCGGAACGACATAGTCACCACAAGCGGCCAACTCGCAGGCCCATGGGTGGGGCTCGCATCACCCAATAGATCTATCACTCATGCCCCTCGGTCCTTATATAAGGATTAATGGTCTTAAGTTAATCGCCTACCCATTCACATGATCTAGCAGTTCATTCCTTAGCTAACCATACCATTTGTAATCATCGAAACATTTGTAACATGTATTTCACCCTCAAAGTTGTAAAACTGAAAACAGTTAAAAGAAAAGGGGGAGCATGAACTCACAGTTTTGCATTCTTCGTATCCAACTGTAACTCAAAGTTTCCTCTGGAGTACACGACTACCTACAACGTGCTATGATCTATTAGACGAGTGGGTCGTGCCTTGACTTGGTATTAATTAGTATTTTCAGTTACATTTCTTTGTCTCTTCAATATTATTCCAAGTATATAATTATTTGTTAAAATAATAAATATTTTAACTTAAATTATATTTATTAGATTTTGGAATATTAGTTAAAATATTATACTTTAACTTGTCACATGACGTATTTTGTACATGTATATCCTTCCCCAGAATGGGTGTATTTGTATTCGTATTCTTATACTTGTATATTTTTGCCATGTATTGGTGTCGTATTCCGGAGTGTATTTATACGTACGAGAATACGCATTTTTATTGTGTTTATTAAGTATCCTTATACTTAATT
Source organism: Helianthus tuberosus (assembly GCA_030545235.1). Classification (NCBI taxonomy): domain Eukaryota; kingdom Viridiplantae; phylum Streptophyta; class Magnoliopsida; order Asterales; family Asteraceae; genus Helianthus; species Helianthus tuberosus. The sequence continues at coordinate 24,152,518 of CM060387.1, forward strand.
TTTGTATTGACTTTTCCGGAATAATATCTTTAATAAAAATACATCAATATATATTTCCAAAATATATATTTTAAGAAGTATTACTTCGAAAAATTATTTATAATTTTTCCCTTGGCAAAAATATTTATAAATTTCATACAAGTCTAAAAAATAATATATTTTCAAGTCTAACATAGAAAATATATATATGAACCCATTTTTCATCCAAAATAATATATTTCCAGTTTATTTAAGAAAATACATTCTCTCTCAAAAATAATGTATTTCATGTGTGTTTGAGAAAATATATATTTCTTCCAAAAATAATACATCTTCTAATAATTCCAAGAAAATATATATATTTTTACTTGCAAAAAATAATATACTTTCTCCTTGTAAAAAATATGATATAATCTTGTAATAAGTGTAAAATCATATTTTTGTTTCCTTGGTGTACAAAATATTATTTACCAAAAATATACGTGTGAATAAGTTTTCTGGAATATTTTTGTGAGTTATATTCCTTTGTTCGGTTTCATCAATAATGTGGGTATTCTTTGTATATTTATTCCTTGGAATTTTTGGTAATATTTTGGATTGTAATTTTTGGTATTTTGACGAGTCATATTACTTCAAGTCCTAAAATAATATAACTAATACACATAATATACAAATAATCACACACTTTGTGATATCTAAATATATACTTCCTAAATACATATTTAGTCGCTTTTATTTATAAAAACCAACCTCCAATATTTGTAATTTTTATAACAAAAATTATGGCAAACATTATGTGAAAAATCCATGGTTTGAAGTACACTTGTAAATATTTGTTTAGAAATATTTTTCTAAGTGTTTAATTTCTAGAAAAACTTTGCCATAGTTTCCCCTAAAAATGGAGGTTTCCATACCTTGAAGGTATATCATTTTCTTTTGTAAATCATGACAATCAATCCACAATCAACATTAAACAAACTACACTTACCAATTTTGCCAAAATCAAGCATCAACTACCACTTCATGAACTTGAAAATTTATAAAAATTTGTAGTAACTTACTAGTGTTTTTAGTAAGCCTTGTTACCCTTTAAAGTGTGGTTGATTCTTTAAAAACATCATTTTTAAAGAAAACAGATCTTTACAACTTCTAGTCACATTTTCTAAAAATGTTTCTTCTTGGATTTTTCTTGTTACACGTGTGATTCTACACCTTATTAACCACCAAAAATGAGGTTTATTTATTTAAGAACCAAGATTAAGTAAAACTTGTATTTTTAACTTGGTTTCTTGAAAAATCACTCTTGAAATCTTAGATTTACAAGATTTACATCTTACTTTGATCATCACTTTATAAGAAAACATTATATTCTTTCAAGTTCATGCTTTATGTTAGGATGATTTATGAATCTCTAACATGTTCGTCCTCTCATCTTGCTAGATCATGTTTTTAATCATGATCTAGCAAGATCATATGATGATCTACATCATTTTCATAAGCAAACAATGATCAACAAGTAAATCAACATATCAACAACATGATTTCTTCATGATTTAAGCTTATGTTCAAGTTTCATTCTCTTGATTCTTAGTGTTCTTCAAGTGTAACATTATGTATCATCTTTTAACCACTTAGATAAGATGTAAAATGAATAGATTAGTGTTCTTACTAGTAGCTCAAGGCTAGGGATGATCAAGAGAAGAAAAGAGGTGGATAAAGGGAAATGGTGAAGGTCTTTCAATGTTCAATGCCTCCAAGCTTCCTAACTTAGCTCCTTACACCTTAGGATGCTCTTAAAACACTTGAAATGAAACTTGAAATGAAGATGATGGGGAAGGGTGTTAGGGCCGTAGGTAATGGGGAAGGAGAAGAGCTTCAAGTGTTTGTGGGTGTTGAGAAATGAAGAGTTTATGAACCTTGAGTTCCACTTATAATCCATCAACTTGTTAAAACCTAATGTGTATTATGTTATAAAAGGGGAGACAAGATCCAATAAAATATCAACATAAAATCCTCATGTGGGGCCACATGAATCCGTGAACTATGTGGGGGGGGGGGGGGGTCTAGGCTTAGGTGATAACTATAAGTTAGGTTATATAGTTAAAAATCAAGTATTAGTTAGGTTTGTTAGTTACTTGATGTTACATGATGTGTTAGGATGTTCGGGGATTATAACTAGCTTGGTAATATTAAAACAGTGCTTCTAGTGAAAATTTGGTGTTTCGGGTAGTGTCCGGTTGTTCGGTTGGTTACTGGTTCGTTAAAGTGCTAAACTATGTAGTTTAGTGTGCTTTATGTTCCTTTTTGTGACAGTTTTGATTCCTGACACACTTAGGAAAGCATTCAGGACTATTTAACCATATTTCTGCATGATATTAAGTCGTTTAAATGTTGAATTTGCTGATTTTCTGTAGAATTCTGCAGTTTATGTGAGATTTGGGTACTTTTCCGGCACTTAAACTATCACTAGGAAGACAGTTTTATGATCCTTACTTTCCTACACACTATACTAGTGTAATACTTGGTTTCTGGCTCATTCTGTGTCTCAATACAATATCTGTCTATGTGCTGAACTCCGTCAGCATTTCTCTGATTTGTCTGATAACTGTGCTAGCTTTGTTTCGTGCATCTTTTGAATCAATAAAGTTTGGATACAGTAATGTTATATCATTTGCAATATGTGATGCACATGTATGTATAATGATAATAATTAGAAAGCAATTCATGTCATAACTTATAAATCAGCACAGTCATTAAACATTAATCATTGTCTAATAATTGTACGGATGCATGCAAATTTGACAGTTATCACAAGTCACTGGTGAAAGAATTATCTTCCCCTTACCAGGAATCACCAGCAAGATCCATGGACTCATGTGCTAGAAATATCAATGATGTTGAGGACGGAGAGTTTATTGGAGATGAGTATGATCAACAAGAAAATCTGAATGGGTATTGCCGGTCGCCGGAAAACCAGATGCCGGAAGATGAAGGGATCAGGGTACAAGCAAATGAAACGTTAAATGGGGAGAATCATAGTTTGCATGGGAAATCGATGATGGGTGGAAGGATCGGCTGGGTGTGATGGCGAGATACGTTATCCTAGGCGTGACTATCATGAGGTTGTGAGGGACCTAGTGATGGAAACACTAGGATCTAATATTATTGGTGGGCCTGGAGATAAAGATCAATTAGGCCATATAAAAAGTGCTAGAAAATGGCCCAGAAACCTTCGTAGCCCAGATTCCTCTAGTCCAATTGAAGAAGTAAATGGGTCTAACTACCTTGATTTCAGGGAAGAGGGGGTCCACTCATTTGACTTAAGTAACTCCTTTGGTTTCAATGGTCAGATAAATGAGGTCCTTATGTCTGAAGCAAACGGGAACAATGAATTGGAGGATTCAATTGGAAATCAGATGCTCGATAACCAGGATTATGTGGGCGGGTCTGAAGGAGGTCAGAACACTGAAACTTCTGAGCGGGCTTAACTAGAAATTGCAAAAGAAGTGTCTTCTACTGTAGAGGTTGGTACCAAACTGGGTTTCAAAGTTAATGGGTTCAACAATCAGGTATGTGAAGTAATTAGTGGTGAAGGTGCTAATAATGGTCAACAATGAATTTCTTGTCACCAATGAATTGGAGGATTCAATTGGAAATCAGATGCTCGATAACCAGGATTATGTGGGCGGGTCTGAAGGAGGTCAGAACGCTGAAACTTCTGAGCGGGCTCAACTAGAAATTGCAAAAGAAGTGTCTTCTACTGTATAGGTTGGTACCAAACTGGGTTTCAAAGTTAATGGGTTCAACAATCAGGTATGTGAAGTAATTAGTGGTGAAGGTGCTAATAATGGTCAACAATGAATTTCTTGTCAGTCAATTTAAGGGGGGTCAGGGACCAAAGGAAGGTGGATTGGGTGAGCCGTTTAAAAACATCTCATGTGGTAAATTTTTTAGCCATACAGGAGACTAAATTGGGGGATTTCTCTAATTTTAGTATCAATAAATTATGGTGTGGATGTGTTTCTAAGCAAAAGGGGTGGAAGCCGTGGGTGCATCGGGTGGACTCTTGAGCCTTTGGGATCCATGTATTTTTAGAAAGATAAATGTAGTTAAAAGGCAAAGATTTTTTTTATTATAACTGGGGAAGTCCAACACTCTGGGGAGGTTCTAAATGTCGTTAACATTTATACCTTCAACGAACCGTTAGCAAGACGTGCACTTTGGTTGGAAATTCTTTTTTTCAGAAGATCGATACTGGGGCTGTGGGTTATGGTAGGGGATTTTAATGATGTACGCGATGCCTCAGAAAGATTCAATACAGAGTTCGTGGCCTTGAATGCACTATATTTCAACCAATTTATTCAATCAGCAGAGTTGGTGAAGTACCAGATGGGTGGAAGGAATTATGGTGTGGATGTGTTTCTAAGCAAAAGGGGTGGAAGCCGTGGGTGCATCGGGTGGACTCTTGAGCCTTTGGGATCCATGTATTTTTAGAAAGATAAATGTAGTTAAAAGGCAAAGATTTTTTTTATTATAACTGGGGAAGTCCAACACTCTGGGGAGGTTCTAAATGTCGTTAACATTTATACCTTCAACGAACCGTTAGCAAGACGTGCACTTTGGTTGGAAATTCTTTTTTTCAGAAGATCGATACTGGGGCTGTGGGTTATGGTAGGGGATTTTAATGATGTACGCGATGCCTCAGAAAGATTCAATACAGAGTTCATGGCCTTGAATGCACTATATTTCAACCAATTTATTCAATCAGCAGAGTTGGTGAAGTACCAGATGGGTGGAAGGAAATATACTTATCATGCTGATAATGGAATTGGGATGAGCAAACTTGATCGATACCTCGTATGTCCAGAATTCATGTATAAGTGGTTGGACGCATCGTTGGTAGCTCTGTCTAACGTTGTTTCAGACCATTGTCCTATCCTTCTGTCGCTCGATGAGACAGATTTCGGACCCATCCCGTGTAGAATTTTCAACTCATGGCTGGAAAATGTCGGGTATTATGGAATACGTTGAGCAATTATGTTTGGGGTTTCGGTTTAATGGTCCTGCAGATTTAAGGTTGGCACAAAAATTGAAATGGGTCAAGTTCAAAATAAAAAATTGGGTCATGGAATATAAAGAGTCCAGAGATAACGATTATGTTTCAAAGCTAGAACTTTTGGAAAATTTGGAATTGGAGGCTGAAAAAAGGCGATTAACAGACCAGGAACTAGAGTTGAGGGCAGAGTACAAAGCATTTATCGCTGAGGTGGATAGAAGTAAAACCATGGACCTACAACAGAAGTCCAGGGTTACGTGGGCAGTTGAAGGAGATGAAAATACCGCTTACTTTCATGGGGTTGTGAAGGCGAACTCGAGTAATAATCGGATATATGGGATCAATATTGATGGGGAATGGGTCGCAACACCATCTCTAGTCAAGGATGCAATCTGTTCGTTTTTCGCAGGAAAGTTCATGGAACCTCGCGACACTCGACCAGGCCTGGTATGCCCGAAGTTAAATGCTATATCAGATTCGGAGGCTTTAGCGTTGATAGAACCTTTCTCTTTGGACGAAATTAAAAAGGAAATATGGGACTGCGGTGGAGACAAAGCCCTGGGCCAGGACGGTATCAACTTTTGGTTCCTGAAACGATGTTGGGGTGGTTACAACATGATTTTTTTTAAAGTGTTTGAGGAATTCTATTATAGTGCACGTTTAAACGAAGGGTGCACATCCTCGTTCCTAGCATTAATTCCCAAGTGTAACGAACCTGGGGGCTTACACGACTACAGGCCCATAAGCCTGATAGGGTGCATAAACAAAGTGATTTCCAAGGTCTTGGCAAGTCGCCTGAAACCTGTGATGCAAGGTTTGATTTCAGAAGAGCAGCCCACTTTCTTGGCAAATAGAAGCATTTTAGATGGGCCGCTAGTTTTAAACGAAATGATTCCTTGGTTAAAAGAAGTAATAAGGCGGGTTTTATCAAAAAGGTTGATATAGAGAAGGCCTACGATTCTGTGAATTGGGACTTCTTGACATCCATTATGGCTCAGATGAATTTTCCGTTACAATGGAGGAGATGGGTCTTAGCCATGGTTACTTCGGCATGTGCATCGGTTCTAGTGAATGGGTCCCCCACACAGGAATTTAATTGTTACAGAGGGCTAAGACAAGGGGATCCTCTATCCCATTTCTTATTCCTAATTGTGATGGAATCTTTGAGTGGGGTTATGAAAGAGGCATGTGAAGTCGGGTTATACAAAGGGATATCGTGTCCCCAAAAAGGGCAAGCTTTATCACACTTCTTTTATGCAGATGAAGTAGTGTTTCTGGGCGAGTGGTCTTTACCTAATGCAAAAAAAAAAACAGAATTCTCTGTTGCTTTTATCTCGCTTCCGGGTTGCGAGTCAATCTTACGAAGAGTAGTTTATTTGGTGTCAGGGTGAGCGAGGTGAATACACAAGAGATGGAAAATATTCTAAGGTGTAAAGTGGGGAGGTTCCCTTTCATACACTTGGGGCTGCAGGTTGGAGCAAACATGAATTTAGTGAAACATTGGAAGCCGATAATTGACGTTTTCAACAATAGGTTATCGGCATGGAAAGCAAGGTCATTATCATTCGGAGGCAAACTCACCTTAATTAAGTCGGTTCTAAATGCACTCGCTACGTACTATTTCTCCATATTCAGGGCTCCTATGCAGGTTATAAAACATCTAGAAAAATTTCGCAAGGATTTTCTATGGGGTGCAAGTCCAGAAAAAGTCAAGATCAGTTGGGTGAAATGGAAAAGTGTGACTAACACAAAGGAATATGGCAGGGTGGGCATCGGGTCACTAAGGGAGGCTAACTGTCACACCCCAACCGATGGCGGAAACATCAGGGTGCGGCACTAAGCGTTCAGATTGCTCATGAGTTTCCATAACACTAATAGTTTCAATAGTAATTAATTTGTTTCAATGCAAAATTGTCTAAACATCATAAATCCACAATCACGTAACATCAGAACATCATCATAGTTTCAAAAGTTCTAGATTAGCTAAATGTAGTTTCTAGGCTTCATCCTAGCTTGTTTCAAGAATCCTAGCATCCTGTCAGCCTGCAACATGTATTAAAATAGAGTCAGTACAAAAATGTACCGGCGAGTATACAAGTTTGAGTATATAGCATAATAGATTCAAAGACTCATATCCACAATGTAAATGATAACAAAATAGTTTCAGCCGTGCTAGTGTTCGCAGTCCAAGTGATAGCCAAGTGTCCCGATGCTTTAGTGTTTTCCCAAGAATCAAGGAAAACTAGAATCCTCCTAACAATACCCCCGAGAAGAATGGGGAGGTGCATCTCCTATAGCGCTACTATTGTTAAGGCGGAACTACACACTCTGGATTAAACGTTCTCATAGCACAAAGAATCAAGAATCACAAGTTTCACATACACATAGGATAGAGTTTATATTTAAAAGTATCAAGTTTCATAGTTTAATAGAATACATGTTGCATCCCAAAGTTTAAAACAAAAAGGGATCAGTGATTGCTTAACAGGTTAACTGTTATTGGATCAAAGGGAGCTCTTTAGATTTAGCCTGATTAGATTACAATAGATAAGTGTCGGACAAAACAAAGAGATTGCGCATAGTATCGGATCAGTCAATGGATCGGATGGCAGTTCGATCGGACGGCAGTCCGATCAGATTGCCATTCGATTGACTGTTATGTGTGGGGGACGGATTTCCATCCGATCGGATGGTCATCCGTTCGGATGGCCATTCGATCGAATGGTCATTCGATCCAAGTGTCAGGATTCAAAATGTTATGCCAAGTGTTCAACTCAGGTTACTCCGATCGGATGGTCATCCGATCGGACGACAGTTCGATCGAATTGCCATTCGATCATGGAGGTTTCCCAAGTTTCAAAGTTTCAAAGATTCAAAGTGTTTAGGGTTACGAGGCAAGTGTTACCTGATCGGATGGCAGTTCGATCGGATGGCTATCCGATCGGATTGCCAATCGATTGAGTTGTCCTTGTCCCGTTCATAACCTTGTAAAGTTTCTGAGTTTAACGTTACGTCATGGTACGTATTGAGACAATGGTAAACACGTCAATGTACAGCCGTTCTGTTCGGATGGGAATCACCCCAGTCTGTTCAAGTGTCTGTTCTTTGATGGTGTTTATGTCGGAATCCATACTCCAGTCATCTTCTCCGGTCAACAATCCTTTTCCAAGCTGACTCAAGACTAATCATCAAGTCTTCAGTCCGTTCAGATCCAGATTCCACCTTTTAAGTGAAAAGTAAAAAGAAGATGAGAGAAAACATAAGTTTTAGCTGAAAACGTCTAGATTTAGTTAAGATTCAGTGTAAAACACATGAAATTCCTTAGATCTGAGCTAGATCTTGGCAGGAATGACATCACACCATAGTTTGTACAAACCACCATGATGACGTCACCCTCAAGGACTCTGATCTTAGAGATTTCAAAGTGAAAAGTGAGATTTCAAAGGAGGATCTTGTAGAGAATAACACGTGCGTCTGGTTCGAAGGAGGCTGTCACATCAGTGAGAAATGATGTGACAGCCCCTATTTATAGTGCAAGGAGGAGATAAAGGCGATGTGCAATGGATCGGATGGCGGTTCAATCGAATGGCTATCCGATCGGATGAATTGCCATTCGGTCAATCCTATCCTTTCCGTGTTTCTGTCTTTGTTTCGTTTTATGAGTTTGATTAAGCGTTGCGTTGTATTATTGGGTAATACTATCACATAACTAGATTACATTATTAACACAAAAGTTTCCAAGTTTCATAGTTTCCGCTAGTGACAAGTCTCCAGTCTCTCGGTCAACCAAGTCTCAAGTTTCACGAGTCTCAAGAGCCAAGCACCAAAGTATCAAGAGTCAAGAATCTAGATTCCAAGTTTCAAGAATCATAGTTTGCAAGTATCAAGAATCATAGCTTCCAAGTATCAAGAATCAAGCCTCAAGAATCAAGTATCAAGTCTCAAGAATCAAGAATTAAGTATCAAGTATCAAGTCTCAAGAATCAAGTATCAAGAATCAAGATTCAAGTGTCAAGAATCTAGCTTAAGTATCAAGAATCATAGTATTAAGAATCAAGTCTCATAGTGTTAAACCTCAAGAATCAAGTTTCTAGAATCAAGTATCAAGCATCATAGTATTAAGAATCAAGAATCTAGATTTAAGCATCACAAGTATCAGAAGTGTCAAGTATCACATAGTTTAGGGACTAAAGTTGTCAATAGCTAAAAGCCTAGGGACGTAGGCGTTACAGTCTCCCCTCCTTTAGGAGATTTCGTCCCCGAAATCTAAGAAGAAGACTGCTCGAAGAGCTGCGGATATTTGGTCTTCATTTCACTCTTAAGCTCCCAAGTGAATTCGGCGCCGAGTTTTCCTTCCCATCGAACCTTAACTATGGGAATCTTGCTGCGCCTCAATCGCTTGACACCTTGATCTATGATTTCGACCGGTTTCTCCACAAAGTGTACAGCTTCATTTATTTGCAAGTCTTCAAGGGGAACCCGCAGTTCCTCGTCGGCTAGGCATTTACGTAAGTTAGATACGTGGAACACTGGATGCACATTGTTTAGTTCTTGTGGCAGGTCGAGTCTGTACGCCACCTTGCCAATCCTTTTGAGTATCGTGAAAGGACCCACATAGCGAGGAGCGAGTTTTCCCTTCTTACCAAAACGAACTACTCCCTTCCAGGGAGATACCTTGAGAAGAACTCGGTCACCAACATCAAATTCCAGAGGCTTGCGCCTTTTATCAGCATAGTTCTTTTGTCTGCTCCTAGCCTTGATCAAGTTATCACGGATATGAAAAATCTTATCCATTGTCTCTTGAATGATTTTAGGGCCAGTAAATTGCTTATCACCAACCTCATGCCAACTGAGAGGAGATCGACACTTGCGGCCATACAAAGCTTCGAAAGGAGCCATCTGAATACTGGAATGATAGTTGTTGTTGTACGAGAACTCAATCAATGGTAAATGTACATCCTAGTTACCACCAAAGTCGATGACACAAGAACGGAGCATATCCTCTAGGGTCTGAATGGTATGCTCGGTCTATCCATCCGTTTGGGGATGAAAGGTCGTGCTAAGATTCAAATGAGAACCCATAGCGGATTGAAAAGTTTGCCAAAGACATGAAGTAAAACGACCATCATGGTAAGAGATTATGTTAAGAGGTATGACATGGCGGCATATAATCTCATCAGTATAGACTCGAGCAAGTTTCTCCACTTCATAATCCTCACGAATAGGAAGAAAGTGGGCTGATTTGGTCAAACGATCAACGATCACCCAGATACTATCGTGACCAGTATGTGTACGGGGTAGTTTAGTAATAAAGTCCATAGCTAACTGTCCCATTTCCAAACTGGGATTTCGGGTTGTTCTAGGAGTCCAGAAGGACGCTGATGTTCAGCCTTTACCTTCATGCAAGTAAGGCTTTTTGAAACATATACAACAATGTCCTTCTTCATACTAGGCCACCAATAGGTCGTACGCAAATCATGGTACATCTTATCAGCGCCAGGATGAATTGAGTAACGAGACTTGTGAGCCTCATTCATAATGAGCTCACGGAGGTTATCGCGATCTGGCACCCATATGCGATTAAGATAGTATTGAAGTCCATCAGACTTAGTTTCGAGTTGATCCACATTAGCACCATGAACTTCAACAGATAGACTACCTTCATTAACTGACGAATACTGAGCTTCACGAATACACGCATGGAGATCACTAGAGATACAAATAGCCTTAACATGAGTTTTACGACTAAGAGCGTCGGCCACTACATTTGCCTTGCGAGGATGATAGCGAATTTCGCAGTCGTAGTCGTTAACCAATTCCACCCAACGTCTCTGTCGCATGTTCAGTTCCTTTTGGTCAAAGATATGTTGGAGGCTCTTATGGTCGGTGAAAACCACACACTTTGTACCATACAGGTAGTGTCGCCAGATCTTTAACGCAAACACAACTGCACCAAGCTCCACATCGTGAGTAGTGTAGTTCTTTTCATGCACCTTGAGTTGACGAGAAGCATAAGCAATAACCTTGTCCCGCTGCATGAGCACACAACCCAAGCCACGGTTCGAGGCATCACAATATACCACGAAGTCGTCATTCCCATCGGGTAGAGTAAGAACAGGAGCGTTACACAAAAGGGTCTTAAGAGTTTGAAAAGATTCCTCTTGCTTGGGACCCCAAGCAAAAGGTCTATCTTTTTGAGTCAACGAAGTGAGAGGAACATCAATCTTAGAAAAGTTTGAGATGAATCGACGGTAATAACCCGCCAATCCTAGAAATGAACGAATCTCAGATGCAGATTTAGGCGTACTCCAATTCTTCACCGCTTCGATTTTAGACGAGTCAACATGAATACCTTGCTTACTGACGACGTGACCAAGAAATTGCACTTCATTAATCCAAAACTCACACTTAGAAAATTTAGCATACAAGCGTTCACCACGTAAAAGTTCGAGCATCAAGCGTAATGACGAGCATGATCAGCTTTAGATTTCGATTAAATGAGGATATCATCAATAAAGACTATCACAAAACGATCCAAACAGGGTTTACAAACACGATTCATGAGATCCATGAACACAGCGGGTGCATTGGTCAATCCAAAAGGCATGACCACGAACTCGTAGTGCCCATAACGCGTGCGAAAAGCAGTTTTGGGTACATCATCTTCGAGAACAAGAAGCTGATGATAACCAGAACGAAGGTCAGTCTTCGAGAAACAGGACGCGCCTTGTAGTTGGTCAAATAGATCATCAATACGAGGAAGAGGATAGCGATTCTTAACGGTAAGCTTATTAAGTTCACGGTAGTCGATACACATACGAAACGAACTATCTTTCTTCTTGACGAATAGCACAGGAGCACCCTACAGAGAGGTACTTGGACGAATGAATCCCTTGTCGAGCAATTCTTGTAGTTGGCTGGATAACTCTTGCATCTCGGAAGGTGCAAGACGATAAGGAGCCTTGGCGACAGGAGTCGTACCAGGTATAAGGTCAATACGAAAATCAACGGATCTAGGAGGAGGAAGACTAGGAAGATCTTCAGGAAAGACATCAGGGAAATCACACACTACTGGAACGTCACTTATGTTCTTCCCTTTGCCCTTTTGTTCCACCACGTGGGCCAAGAAGGCAAAGTTCTGTTTACGTAAGCATCTGTTCGCTTGAATGCATGACATCAACTTCAGTCCTTTCGAAGGTCGTCTCCATAGACGTGCAAAATATCACCGGACTGCAGAGGTAGACATACAAACTTCTCATGACAGGCAATCTCGGCATGATTCTTACGCAACCAATCCATACCAATAATGACATCAAAACTACCCAATTGCATGGGTATTGGATCAATAGTAAACACATGGTCGTTAAGATTCAAGGAACAACCACTGATGTGCGTGAGTGTTATAGATTTTTAATGTATATTTTAAGCCCTTTAACACTTTTTAGCCAAGTTTTAAATTTATAAAACACGATATTTACTAACACTAAACACACATGTGGGTAAGTGCACCCATTGTGAGCGTAGTATAGTGTTGGTAAGATACCGAGGTCATCCAAGGACACAAGATCTTTTAGTACCAGTTTATCATCAACGTCTAATCAAATCAAAAGTTTAGAAAAAGATTTTTTTTAAATAAGAAAAATAAAAATAACTAAAATGTTGAAAAATAAAATAAAATAAAAAACAGATAGACAAGATGAATCACTTGGATCTGACTCGTGTTTAGTGTAACCTTTGATTATTTCCGCACTTTTGCACTTTTTAAAAGATTATCTTAGTTATTGTAGTAGGCCCCTCTTCTAAATGTGACGTTACCCTCAACCCAGTAGTTTGAGTCAGCAAGGATGCAATCCTAAAGGGTTGGATTATTGAAAGATAATTAATTAAGTTATTAATGCATATTGTGGTAGGCTCCTCTTCTGGAGGTGACGTTACCCTCGGCTAAGTAGTCTGAGTCAGCAGGGATACAGTCCTAAGTAGTCGGGTTAAAGTTTTAATAGTAGTTTACATATGAGGGGATCAAGGAGTTCGGACACCCCCGCCATCCAATACCAGTGGGTATTGAAGGAGGTCCTACTAAAGTTGACCCAGGTCCTTGCAGGATCTATACACTGAACAAGGCAAGACTCTTACCAAACCGTTCCCTTAACCCTCGACCAGGTAGCCAACATACCTCCATATAGACCGTGGAGATATGAATGGTGAAAATCTTTTATTTTATATAGACAGTAAAATAATGCCAAGACACCACGGACAAACGATAAGGAAGACTCACCTTCAACATAAGAAACTAGTTATTAAAGTCATTAATACAGAACCAAATAAAAAGTGCGAAAAGATTAAAAATAAAAAGTATTACACTAGACACCTGTCTTCACCAAGTGATGTAAGAGACTAAGGCAAACATGGCCTTTGATTGTCAAGAACTCTTACGATCAATCTTGGATCCCGAGACTACTCACACACTCTATGATGGATGATGGATGATGGTGGTGGATGTGGGTTGTGATGATGGTGGTGGGTGGGTGAAGTGTGAGAGAGGTGGTTTGCCAAGGGATGGTTTGCAAATGAGCCAAGCACCCCTATTTATAGCCTGCACAGAAGCCCAGACACGGCCCCGTGTCCATTGGACACGGCCCCGTGTCCGCCCGTCTTCTCTTCCTTCATTAAATGCAGTTAGTCTGCATTAGTTGACCACGCCCCCGTGTCCGCTGGGCACGACCCCGTGTGCAGAAGCGTATCTGTACTATCAATATTTCCTCAGATTCTGCGAATCTTAGAGTTAACCACTGCCCCGTGTCCGCTAGGCACGCCCCCGTGGTGGGTGATAGAAGCTTCTACAGCTTTTTCTTTTCTGCAGACACTTGGGCACGCCCCCATGCTCATTGAGCACGGGGTGTGTTCATCCTTCTGTTCTCTTGTTTTGCTTGGGAAGATGTTGTCGAGGGGTCGGGCATGCCACGTTTATCCCTTTTCTTGTATTTATGTTAGATTTAGCTGCCTTTTTGCTTCTTTTGTTCATTTGAGCTCATTTAATCCTGAAAATACAAAAGGAAGACAAAAACACACTTTTTCCAACATTAGTACTAAAAGGGTTAGTTTAATGCCATATTTGATGTAATTTATATGTTGCATTTTGCACACATCAAATATCCTCACACTTGAATCTTTGCTTGTCCTCAAGCAAAACTCTTTATAATGTGGCTTTACACTCCCAAATGGAATGGGTAGAAGAGAAGGTTTTGGGCTTGTCATAGAGTGTCGGGATTTCCAAGATTCTTTATTAAGTTTTATTTTTATTTATTTACAATCCTATTCATCATGATTTATTTAAAACATTACATAAGATAAATTACTTATTAGCATAACATGCCTCTTTAAAATTCCATTTATATAAAAGTTCACATACCTCACGGGGGATCACTCAACACTCAGCCGAAGGTGTATTTTTGTGAAAACTCTCGAGAGCGGCATGGAACCTACTTCTACCATAAGCTTACCAAGTAATCAATTCTCCTCCTTTTTAACTATATACCTTTGTAAATATCAAGAGGACTTTGGGGGAAGGGTTAGGCTTGGGTTAAAGGTAGGTGGTTGAGTTAGTGGTTAGTAGAAAAGAGAGAAAGGCGTAAAAAGCGTTGGTTTTCGCAAGACTTTTTATTTTTGTAACTTTTTATTTTAATGAAGCAATTCTTCAAACAAAGTTTTTTTTGATAAACTTGTTTGTTTATTTCTTTTGGCTTCATCGTCAATTTTTTTTTCAACATAAGAAAGTCATAAGAAAAACCGAGCTTTGTTACTAAAATAAAGGGTTTAAAATGAAAAAGGGTTTTGGTGGGTAAAAAGGGTGTTTGTTTTGTGGGTTAAGAAATGAAAAGGTTTAGGCTCAAAGGGGTTAACTAGGGGGATTTTGGGTAGGTGGTAAAAAAAAAGAAAAATAATGGTGTAGAAATAAAAAGGGTTAGTCCTAATGCCTCCATCATTTACTTACTCGGGTTTAAGTTGGTAAGGACCGGGAATGTATCGTCGTGGCAAGTTCTAGAGTCGTAAGAACCAAGCGGCTATTCACACAAGAAAAGAAAAATGAGCATTTAGTTTAAAGATGTGTATTTGTATGCTCAATAAAGGCTCAAAACTCACTTTTTGTGGGAATGCGTTTTTATGTGATCAAGTATATATAATCAAATTTTAACTAGATTTGTCATGCCGTTTCAAAATTTTCTTATGTTGGTTCTTTTTATCACGACGCTATCAGTTGTAAATTTGTAAAAATATAACCTTTTTAGAATTTGAAATTCCCAAATTAAACCTAGACAAGTAAAAAAAATGAAAAATTTTTGAAAAAATTTGGGGTGTTTAGCGGTTCCGATAGAGTTTTGTGTAAGGCTTGTAATTAGGACTTGCAAAATTCAAGGTTTTAACATCCCCCCCACACTTAAATTACACATTGTCCTCAATGTGCCCCAAAAATAAGTTTTTAGGTTGATTGAATGTGTAAAAAGTTATGAAAAAGCAAAAATTTATGTTACTGGGCGTCTGGACACTGCCCCGTGTCGGAGGAAAACGACCCCGTGGTCAGATTGCCAGTAACAAGAACTTACAGAAGGTGGACACGGGGGCGTGTCGGCTGAGCACGACCCCGTGTCTGGTAAAAATCTGCAGAATTTTGACAAACAGCAGGTCTGGGGCAATGGGCACGGGGGCGTGTCGGCCGGACACGACCCCATGTTGACAAACTGCAACGGTGTAAAACAGGTTTCTGGCTTCGGTTTCGCTGTCCCGGCTTTAGTAGCACTAATGTTTAGTACTCTAAGCCTTATATGTACATGTTTTATCAATAAACACTACACTAAACCATAGCAAGCATCCTAAATTACCATTGTTCAAACATCCATACCACAAAGTTAAAATAAAGAAAATGCAGAAAAGTAAAAAGTGTTAGAGGAAAGTAAATTGTTCAACACACGGCACGCAGGCCGAAAATTTTTCATGCGAATAAGGGCTAACCTGTGGACCTCCAACCATGAACCGCTACCTCCACTCCTCCCGCCTAATCTATGTCCTCGTCTTCATCATCATCGTCTCCTCCGTGCCCCGCCATGTACTCCCGGATGTTCCCAATGTCATCCTGTATGTCGGATATGTTTCGCTCTATCGCTCTGACCCGGGTGTACGTGTTGCTGGCCATATAGTAGGTGTTCCTGGTGGACATGAGGTTTTCCTGCAATAAATCATGTAAACTTTGGAAGTTAGGAAAACCGCCTCCTTGAGAGGAGGATTGACCCAGATCACCCTGGGGCTGGTAATGGTACTGAGGAGGAGGTTGGAAGTGCGGGGCATGTAAGACGAGTGCCTCTTGCAGGTTCCATGCATGCCCCTGGACTCTTTGGAAGCTGACCGTCCCGTCTTCTGCTTCATAAATCAGGTTCATGGAGCGACAGATGGTCATGTCCACTCTTCCCGACCATGGGCTCTTTTCGAAAGACCCGAGCATGTTCACGAAATGCTTGAAGAGATGGTATATCCATCCCCCAAAGAAGATGGGAGTTGGGGAAGTAGCAAGCTGGTTCCAATGCATGTTTCGGAGCAGAAGGTATGGAACATCAAGGTTGGTACGGGTGTGGATGCAATGAAGGACTAGTAGATCCCTTAAAACTACAACACCGCTGCTATCATGCCTCTGACTAAGAGAGTAAGTGAGGACCTTGTGAATGTAGCAGTAAAGAGGGTCCCGTAACTTAGTGCTCTTAGTGCTGCTTGGATTGTAGTTGCCTTCTCCTATTTACGCCCATGCAGCCTGGCGTTGGTTTTCCGGTATTTCACGTAAACCTCCGGTGTTTTCTTCATCCCCTGCATCTTCCTCCGCATACAACCCAACTATTGACCTAAACTGTGCTATCGAGATTGAGTACTTAGTCCCTCCACACCGGAATTCTACCCCATCATTATCGAATGGATCGGCTCTCGTTTTGAACGCGAATGTGCTGTAGAATTCCAGATTATATTCGTGGACTAAGCGAAGTCGAGTGCACAGTGCGGCTCTCAGCGGGCCGGTTACTAGGTTGTTGAATCGGTCAAGCAGGTTCACTGCTCCTAGAAGATCCATGCATATTGTTCCTGGGTATTCCTCTGACCTGGTTCGAAGCACATCGTATCTTGCTTTAGCATCCAACTCATTTGCATTGAACCGCGTGAATTTCTTGGACATCTGAAAGGAAACACCAAACAATTAGCATGAAACAGTGAAATTTTTCGGAGAAAACTGAAAACAGTCGGCTGAACACGGCCCCGTGTTCAGCGGACACGCCCCATGTTGGCCTAATTTTGGCTGGACACGCCCCCGTGCTCAGCGGGCACGACCCCCGTGTTGAGACGTTTGTTTCCCAAAAATCCCATTTTTCGACCCGGTCCCGAAAACTTGAAAATTTTTGATCCAGTAGGGGCGGTTTTCCCCGAAAATGAAACCCCAAATGTCGTTTTTCCCAATACAAACCGTTTACCCCTTCAATTTTATCTTTTTCGGTTTAAAAACAAGGGTTCGGGGTTTTTGTGAGAAATCGGGCAAATCTATGAGCAATACAAGTTAATTTACTTCCTATAACACGTATCTACACTAATGCTAACAGATCTAAGCAAAAATTTGAGGTTCGATCCAGATGAAGTTCAAGAACCCGAGATTTTTTCCCAAATTTTTGGTGTTTTAACTACATGCAAATGCTTAATCTAACTACTAAAGATGATAGAATCATACCTTCATGTTGTTAGAAGTAGAGGAGACGTCAGAATCTTGCAGAAAAATCGCCTGAACCAGAGAGTTTTCGGGGAAACGGGGCGTGTGGAAATGAAGAAACTGTTTGGAATAGGGGTTTTATCCCGACCGTTGCGCGGACACGGCCCCGTGTTCGGGCGAGTTTTGAATTTTTTTTTTTAGTGCTCGTGTGAGTTCCCTGTTTCCTGAAAACTTGGTTAGAAGACTTACCGATTTAGATGTCAACCCGCTTATTCGTAACTTACCAGGTATGATGTTGATGCGTTTATTCTTCGATCGTTTGAAACGAGATTTCTTCCTCTTCATCCTCAATGAATCCTTGATAGAGCTTCATCCGTTGGCCATTGACTTTGAATGGGTTTCCATTTCGAGATTTAATTTCTATTGCACCGTGTGGGAAAATATGGGTGATGGAAAAGGTCCTGACCACCTAGACTTTAATTTACCAGGAAATAGCCGCAGTCGTGAATTAAACAATAGAACTTGATCCCCTACTCGAATTTCATTAGGTTTAATATGTTTATCATGCAAATTTTTCATTCTTTCCTTATAAATTTCGGAGTTAGAGTATGCATAATTCCTAAGTTCGTCTAATTCATTTAATTGACAAAATCGGTTTTTATCGGCAAATTCTAAATCTAAGTTTACATTTTTAATTGCCCAGTAGGCCTTGTGTGCAATTTCTACTGGCAAATGACAGCTTTTTCCATAGACGAGCTTATATGGGGTTGTACCTATTGTTGTTTTATAAGACGTTCGAAAAGCCCATAAAGCATCATCTAATTTATCGGCCCATTCTTTTTTATTTAACCCTACGGTCTTTTCAAGTATTTATTTTATACCTCTATTAGTCACTTCGGCTTGTCCGTTTGTTTGAGGGTTATACGCCATTGAAACCCGGTGATAGACCCCATACCTTGTTAAGATTTTTTCAAGCTGATGATTACAAAAATGGGTACCTCT
Organism: Helianthus tuberosus; assembly: GCA_030545235.1. NCBI lineage: Eukaryota > Viridiplantae > Streptophyta > Magnoliopsida > Asterales > Asteraceae > Helianthus > Helianthus tuberosus. The sequence continues at coordinate 24,171,285 of CM060387.1, forward strand.
ATCACTTATTAAAGCTTTTGGTGTTCCAAAACGAGAGAATAATCTTTTCAGAAATCTTACCATGACTCTTCCATCGTTAGTTGGAAGTGCCTCGGCCTCGGCTCATTTAGACAAGTAATCTACCGCCACAAGTATATATTTGTTTCCTTTTGACGGTGGGAAAGGTCCCATAAAGTCGAGTCCCCACAAATCAAAAATTTCACAAATAAGAATGCCATTTTGTGGCATTTCATTTTTGGAAGAAATATTACCTGTTCTTTGGCAAGCATCACATGTCTTGACAAGACTTTGGGCGTCTTTGTAAATGGTTGGCCAATAAAATCCTGAATCAAATACCTTTCGTGCGGTACTAGCGACACCATGATGTCCTCCGTATGGACCTTCATGACAATGGCGGAGAATTCTTCTTGCTTCACTACCATGTACGCATCGTCGGATGAGCTGATCGGCACACATTTTGAAAAGATAAGGATCTTCCCAAAAATAATGCTTCACATCGGCAAAGAATTTTTTTTCTTTGATGATGTGGCCATCCTTTGGCGACTATGCCGCTAGCTAAGTAGTTAGCATAGTCGGCGTACCATGGGTCTTCTCTGTATTCCACCATTTCCAATGACTCTGTTGGAAATTTTTCATTGATTTGTTCATCCCTGGTTGCCTCCAAAGCTGGGTCTTCTAGGCGCGAAAGATGATCTGCTGCGGTGTTTTCTGCTCCTCTTTTGTCTTTGATTTCAATATCAAATTCTTGGAGGAGTAGAATCCACCGAATCAAACGCGGTTTAGCATCCTGTTTCTTGAAGAGATATTGAATGGCTGCATGATCTGTATAGACTATTGTTTTAGAAAGAACAAGATAAGAACGAAATTTATCAAAAGCAAATACCACAGCTAGTAACTCTTTTTCTATTGTTGTGTAATTTTCTTGTGCATCGTTAAGTGTTTTACTAGCATAATAAATTGGGTGAAAATGCTTTTCTTTTCTTTGTCCCAAGACTGCTCCAACTGCAAAGTCACTTGCATCACACATGATTTCGAAAGGTAATTTCCAATCAGGCGCTATCATGATAGGTGCATTGACTAGCATTTCCTTGAGTGCTAGAAATGCTTGATTGCAATCCTTGTCAAAGATGAAAGGGGCATATTTTTCAAGTAATTTTGTTAGAGGCCTTGAGATTTTAGAAAAGTCTTTGATAAATCGCCTATAGAATCCGGCATGTCCTAAGAAACTTATGATAGCTCTAACGGAGGATGGGGTGGTAATCGAGAAATAGTGTCTATCTTTGCTCGATCAACCTCCATTTCTTCGCTTGAGATTTTATGATCGAGTACTATTCCCTCCATTACCATGAAATGGCATTTTTCCCAATTAAGGGCGAGGTTGATTTCCTCACATCGGGATAGCATTCGTTCAAGGTTATCGAGGCATTGGTTGTATGAATCTCCAAAGATAGAAAAGTCGTCTATGAAGACTTCCATTGTCTTTTCTATCATGTCATGGAAGATGGCCACCATGCAACGTTGAAAGGTTGCGGGGGCATTACATAGACCAAAGGGCATGCGTCGATATGAAAAAGTTCCATAGGGACAAGTGAAAGTTGTCTTTTCTTGGTCTTCGGGTGCTACCGGGATTTGAAAGTAACCTGAAAAACCATCCAAGAAGCAATAAAATTTATGACCGGATAATCTTTCTAACATTTGATCGATGAAGGGTAAAGGAAAGTGATATTTCCTTGTTGCTTCATTTAATCGCCTATAATCTATACATACCCTCCATCCTGTGACGGTTCTTGTTGGTATTAATTCATTCTTTTCATTAGTTATTACCGTCATACCTCCTTTCTTTGGAACTACTTGGGCGGGACTTACCCAAGGACTATCGGAGATAGGATAAATAAGTTCGGCGTCAAGTAATTTGATGACTTCGTTTTTAACCACTTCTTGGACATTTGGATATACTCTACGTTGTGGTTGTATTACCGATTTGTAGTCATCATTCATTAAAATTTTGTGCGTGCACATGGAAGGACTTATGCCTTTAATATCTACAAGCTTCCAAGCGATCGCATTTTTGTGTTTTTTCAAAAGTGTAATAAATTTTTCTTTTTCTACCCTAGTTAATTTTGACGAAATAATTACATGTAATTTACCATCTTGTCTAGAAAAGCATATTCCAAACCTTTTGGAAGTTCTTTGAGCTCAAGGGGTGGGTCTTTAGGAGACTCCTTATTTGGTTGCTCATTTTGATCAAGAACTTTAAAAGTTTGTTCTATGGCGACCTCTTCTTCAACAAAGTGGTCAATCTTTTCACTTGTATCGGGTGGTTCATCTTCATCTTCAATTAGGGGGTCATTATTGCCAAACGGATATTTCATTGAACGCTCAAGATCGACACTCCTTTTAAATGCCCCGAATTGAATAGATAGATTGTTGCGCTTCCGGTTTTTCAAAGCTTTGTGGGTTTTTACAAAAGGTCGTCCCAACACTAGAGGAGTATCATCAAGGATGACAAAGTCGGTTGGGATTACCATTTGATTTGTTTGAACCAAGACATCCTCAACTACACCAATTGATTTTATTACTTTCCGATTGGATAAAAAATTGGTATTTGAAGTGGAGATAATCACCAATACTTAATTTTTCGAAAATGTAGTTTGGCATTATGTTAACACAGAGATCTTTATCAATTGTGATATTACTAATAAATGATTTTTGAAAAAAACATGGAACTGGTGTAATGTTAATTTCAAATGAATCTTCTTTTATTAGTGAAGTTTGATCATTAGTTAACTTAACGCTTACCGTTTCGTCAATTTTAGTGTTAGTGTTTAACTCTTTTAAAAACTTAGCATGAGTGGGAACTAAACAATGATTTTCGAAAGAAGGTGACAAGAGATTAATTTCTTCAAAATTAGGCTCTTCTTGAATTTTAACGTTATCGGACTCACCTTTTTCGTTGTTTAACTCATGTGTCGGCTTTTCACTTATTTGTTCTTCCATTTTTACATTTTCAACTATCTCTTTTTTATTTAATTCTTCTCTTGCGCGGGACTCCTCTTCCCTTGCGCGAGATTCTAATATGCAACGTTCAATAGTTTTAATTTTCTCTATTATCCTATCGGCTATGTCGGTGATAGAGTAAGGATCGGGATCCTCAAAGCTTGAATCCGGTTGTTCGATCCTTTGTTCCTCATAATACTCATAGGAAGTAGATGGTTCACACCATTGTCCTTCGTTGTAAGTATATGATGGACAAGGGTCGTAATTTTGTTCTTCATAATACTCATATGAGGTGGGTTGTTCACGCCATGGTTCCTCATAATAAGCTTATGAAGGTGGTGGCTCATATTTTGGTTCCTCAAAGTATGAGTATGAAGGCTCATACCTTGGTTCTTCAAAATATGAGTATGAGGGAGGAGGTTCATACCTTGGGTCTTCATAGGATGTGTTTGAAGTTGATGGCTCGTACCTGGGCTCCTCATAGTAGGTGTATGAAGTGGATGGTTGAAATAAGTCACAATATTGAACCGAGTGCGGGTTACCACAATTAGTGCAATAGTCTTCCCTATAATCATCCTTCTCATAGGTGTACTTGTAGCCTCCTGAGTATTGATCCATGAGAATCACTCAGCAGACCACAACAAAGTCTCGAGACCAGAAAACAAAAATAAAAACAGAAACAGAGGCTGGACACAGCCCCGTGTTCAGTAAGCACGGCCCCGTGTTCAGATTCTGTATCTGGGCGTTTTAATTAAAGTTACTGATTTCGTTGAGCACGACCCCGTGTTCAAACTCTGTTACTGGGTGTTTTATAAAAAAAATGCAGCACGGCCCCGTGTTCAGTGAACACGGCCCCGTGTTCAGGCTACTGTAAATGCAATATCTAACTAAAATGCAGAAAAATGCGTGCGTTTTAAAAAGGTTTTGAAAAACTAATTAGGCCGTCGATTCTAAGCTTTCTTAAAATCCTTGTGTCCCCGGCAACGGCGCCAAAAACTTGATGTGCGTGAGTGTTACAGATTTTTAATGTATATTTTAAGCCCTTTAACACTTTTTAGCAAAGTTTTAAATTTATAAAACACGATATTTACTAACACTAAACACACATATGGGCAAGTGCACCCATCGTGAGCGTAATTTAGTGTTGGTAAGATACCGAGGTCGTCCAAGGACACAAAAGCTTTTAGTACCGGTTTATCCTCAACGTCTAATCAAATCAAAAGTTTAGAAAAAGATTTTTTTAAATAAGAAAAATAAAACTAACTAAAATGCTGAAAAACAAAATAAAATAAAAAACAGATAGACAAGACGAATCACTTGGATCCGACTCGTGTTTAGTGTAACCTTTGATTATTTCCGCACTTTAGCACTTTTTAAGAGATTATCTTAGTTATTGTAGTAGACCCCTCTTCTGAAGGTGACGTTACCCTCAACCCAGTAGTTTGAGTCAGCAAGGATACAATCCTAAAAGGTTGGATTATTGAAAGATAATTAATTAAGTTATTAATGCATATTGTGGTAGGCCCCTCTTCTGGAGGTGATGTTACCCTCGGCTAAGTAGTCTGAGTCAGCAGGGATACAGTCCTAAGTAGCCGGGTTAAAGTTTTAATAGTAGTTTACATATGAGGGGATCAAGGAGTTCGGACCCTCGCCATCCAATACCAGTGGGTATTGAAGGAGGTCCTACTAAAGTTGACCCAGTTCCTTGCAGGATCTATACACTGAACAAGGCAAAACTCTTACCAAACCGTTCCCTTAACCCCTGACCAGGTAGCCAACATACCTCCATATAGACCGTGGAGATATGAATGGTGAAAATCTTTTATTTTATATAGACAATAAAATAATGCCAAGACACCACGGACAAACGATAAGGAAGACTCACCTTCAACATAAGAAACTAGTTTTTAAAGTCATTAATACATAACCAAATAAAAAGTGCGAAAAGATTAAAAATAAAAAGTATTACACTAGACACTTGTCTTCACCAAGTGATGTAAGAGACTTAGGCAAACATGGCCTTTGATTGTCAAGAACTCTTACGATCAATCTTGGATCCCGAGACTACTCACACACTCTATGATGGATGATGGATGATGGTGGTGGATGTGGGTTGTGATAGTGGTGGGTGGGTGGGTGAAGTGTGAGAGAGGTGGTTTGCCAAGGGATGGTTTGCAAATGAGCCAAGCACCCCTATTTATAGCCTGCACAGAAGACCGGACAGGGCCCCGTGTCCATTGGGCACGGCCCCGTGTCCACCCGTCTTCTCTTCCTTCATTAAATGCAGTTTGTCTGCATTAGTTGACCAAGCCCCCGTGTCCGTTGGGCACGACCCCGTGTGCAGAAGCGTATCTGTACTATCAAGATTTCCTCAGATTCTGCGAATCTTAGAGTTAACCACGGCCCCGTGTCCCCTGGGCACGCCCTCGTGGTGGGTGATAGAAGCTTCTACAGATTTGTTTTTTCTGCAGACACTTGGGCATGCCCCCGTGCTCATTGAGCACGGGGCGTGTTCATCCTTCTGTTCTCTTTTTTTGCTTGGGAAGATGTTGTCGAGGGGTCGGGCATGCCACGTTTATCCCTTTTCTTGTATTTATGTTAGATTTAGCTGTCTTTTTGCTTCTTTTGTTCATTTGAGCTCATTTAATCCTGAAAATACAAAAGGAAGACAAAAACACACTTTTTCCAACATTAGTACTAAAAAGGGGTTAGTTTAATGCCATATTTGATGTAATTTATGTGTTGCATTTTGCACACATCAACCACAGAGAATAGAATCAACTAGAATAGACTTCCCATCAGCAATCTCCATCGAGAACGACTTAGGTAACATAGAGCATGCACAGTTTAACAAAGATTCAAATTCTACGGACAAAAAGCTTCTGTCGGCACCAGTATCAAATAGTATCGAAGCGTAAAGGTTATTCACAAGAAACGTACCATTAACGACGTCATTGTCGTTACGAGCCTGGTTAGCATTGAGATTGAACGCTCGTCCATGAGCGGCTGGCTGCTGATCCTGCTTTAGCTGAGGACACTGATTACGGAGTTGAGTAGTATCTCCACACTTGTAGCATGCACGAACAGCGTTGATTGGCTTAGGATTCTGCTAAGGAGCTGGAAGAGCTGGTAAAGCTGCTTGAGTTGGGGCTTGCTGAGCTGGTTGGGTCTGATTAGCTTGACGACAATAAGGAGTCGTGTGACCATAGAGATTGCAGTTGGTACACAAACGACACGCGGATTTAGCAGGATAATGAAAGTTGCATGTCATACATTTAGGGTGAGGCCCAGTGTACTGCCTCTTGACCTCAGGAGTAGCAGGGTTCTGAACAGCAGCAGCAGCAGGTTTAGCAGCAGGGTTTGTAGCAGGAACAATAGCATTGCATCCTGAACCCTGAGACTTTCTCCTCTTGTTCTTGCTGCCACTTGGCTGCTGAGTAACTTGATGAGCAGACTTAGAAGGAGCAGGGTTAGCAAACTGCTTATCACAAATGCGGATGTTGTTGAGACTAGCTGTAAGACGGTAGACTTCCTCAATAGTTTCGAGTTGCGCTGCTTCAATAGAATCATGCATAGCAGGAGGTAGACCATTGATGTACTTGGTTATCATGCGTTTAGGAGTAGAAACCAAGTGAGGAACGATCAAGCTGAGCTACTTGAATCGAGTAGTATAAGCTAGATTATCATCACCAATCTGCTTCAAATGCCAGAACTCTTCTTCAAGCTTCAATTGTTCATGGGGAGGGCATAACTCAAGCATCATTAGTTCACGTACCTCGATCCATGGAAGAGCATAGGCTTCTTCATTCGAACGGATGTTTCTCTCATTAGACCACCATTCCAACGCTCTACCTTGAAACATTCCTGTCGCACTCCTAGTCTTTAGATGGTCTGGGCACTCGTTGTTGATGAAAGTAACCTCGATGCTATCAAACCACTCGAGCATTGCGGTCACCCCATCACTGCCCATGAAAGGCTTAGGATTGCAAGATATGAAATGTTTGTAGTTGAACTTAGTAGACTTTAGCTTCTCGAGCTTCGAGTCCACAGAGGATGGAGGAGTGTTTGATCCTTGGATCTCAGAGACGATCTTTGGCACGACTCGAGCAATCTGGTCGGCCATGAAGGACATCATCTTTTCCTGAGACTTTTCCCTGGATCTCTTGAGAGTGTCGGATAGCTTACGAGAAGACATCCTAAGATCCAACAAGAGGATCATATAAGTCTAGATCACAAAGCCTCACAGTATAGATTCACACACGATAGATTAAAGACTCAAGATTCACATAGGTTTAAGATTCAAGTTTCCAACAAGTTTCGCATAGATTCTATAGATTCAACACCGCAAACCCACGACCTTCACATGGCACGTTGTACGAAGCTTGGAAACATGTCAAAAATGCTTATATATAAAAAGTACCAGCGGCGTATCCACCACGCTTCGGGCACATCGCTTCTGCCTCGTACTCAGTGTCATGTTATGTGTCGCAATTGCCAAACACGACAACACACTCATCATCATCATTATACACACGTAGATTAACCTAATAGACTCACATAGATTCCAATAGATCCCAATAGATTCCAACAGGCTCACATGGATTCACATAGATTCCAATAGATTCATATAGATTCACATAGATTCCAATAGATTCACATAGTTTAGAGTTAACAACCACATCACAAACAACGAAATCCCGCATGGCATGTGCTACGAAAGTTCAGCAACATGACGGAAGCACTTATATATAGGAAGTACCAGTGGCGTATCCACCATGCTTCAATCATGCCACGTCTGTCTCGTCATCGGTGTCATGCTTCGTTAACCATAACATTAGATTTCATCACATCTCACATAGATTCACCAAGTAGATTCAACAACTTTAACCCGAGTCCACAAAACTACGAACTTCGCTTAGCGCGTGGTACGAAGGTTTGGTAACATGCCAGAAACACTTATATATAGGAAGTACCAGTGGTGTATCCACCATGTTTCGGACATGCCACCTCCGCCTCGTCTTCAGCGCTAGGCTACTTTTTGTATTTTGTTCCTCAAACCACACATACATAGATTACACATAGATTATGATAAAGTGCACATAGATTACACAAGTAGTTTCCCATAGCTTATATTTCAACCATCTCAACACCGGTCTGCAAAACACTAAGTTTCGCATGGCACGTGGTACGAAAGTTGGTAACATGCCTGAAACACTTATATATAGGAAGTACCAGTGGCGTATCCACCATGTTTCAGACACGTCATTTCTGTCTCGTATTTCTATGCCATGTTCCGTTTAGTGTTTCACAACCATAATAACACATAGATTCATCAAATAGCTTCACATAGTATCATAGTTGATCAAGATTCCCACATAGGTTAACATCATGAACAAAGCTTCATAAATTTAGTTTGATTCTGGGATTAGAATTAGCGTTTTAGATTGCAGACACACGTGCGAATTGTGTAAAGAGCCTCAAAATAAATGAAGAATCAAGCTTAAAACCACACATGAAAATCAAGATAACATAAAAGATAGGTTCATAAAACATAGATTGTTTCGGGTAGAGGAATGGTGACTAACCAAAGTGATTCGAACCCCTTTCGAATTGAGGTAACGTGTCTTGACTTACTTAGACAAATACGTCATCGATGTTAGGCCTACGATATTCGTCCTTTTGGTCATTTCACGGTCCTAATTGATTGGAAGTTTCGAGACTTTGGCGAGACATAAAATCAAAGAGTGGGTCTAGTTATCAAGGTCTGAGTTTCACCTCTAACTTGACAGCGTCATACCCTGATAGCGTCGGTACTTATCCGCAGACAAGACCTACTAGAATATAATATAAGGAAATTTTCCATCAAGGTTCGGATGTCACTCCTGACTTGAGGACAAATTTCGTGCAAAATACAAACACTAATTAGCAGTGTTTTAAAGTATCAATTGTATATTGTGTCAGCCTTAGGAAAGGCATGTAAGCTTAGCAGGAAAATGTGTTGCTAGGAAGCAGATATGGTAGAATGCATAAGTCTTAAACAACAGATAAGAATCAAGATTCCTAGAACTATAGACTAGGGCAAGTATTCCTACTTATCCTAATTCCCTATAGTTATGGCTCTCATACCAATCTGTCATACCCCAACCGATGGCGGAAACATCGGGGTGCGGCACTAAGCGTTCAGATTGCTCATGAGTTTCCATAACACTAATAGTTTCAATAGTAATTAATTTGTTTCAATGCAAAATTGTCTAAACATCATAAATCCACAATCACATAACATCAGAACATCATCATAGTTTCAAAAGTTCTAGATTAGCTAAATGTAGTTTCTAGGCTTCATCCTAGCTTGTTTCAAGAATCCTAGCATCCTGTCAGCCTGCAACATGTATTAAAATAGAGTCAGTACAAAAATGTACCGGCGAGTATACAAGTTTGAGTATATAGCATAATAGATTCAAAGACTCATATCCACAATGTAAATGATAACAAAATAGTTTCAGCCGTGCTAGTGTTCGCAGTCAAAGTGATAGCCAAGTGTCCCGATGCTTTAGTGTTTTCCCAAGAATCAAGGAAAACTAGAATCCTCCTAACAATACCCCCGAGAATAATGGGGAGGTGCATCTCCTATAGCGCTACTATTGTTAAGGCGGAACTACACACTCTGGATTAAACGTTCTCATAGCACAAAGAATCAAGAATCACAAGTTTCACATACACATAGGATAGAGTTTATATTTAAAAGCATCAAGTTTCATAGTTTAATAGAATACATGTTGCATCCCAAAGTTTAAAACAAAAAGGGATCGAGTATACTCACAGAGATTTCTTAACAGGTTAACTGTTATTGGATCAAAGGGAGCTCTTTAGATTTAGCCTGATTAGATTACAATAGATAAGTGTCGGACAAAACAATGAGATTGCGCATAGTGTCGGATCAGTCAATGAATCGGATGGCAGTTCGATCGGACGGCTGTCCGATCGGATTGCCATTCGATTAACTGTTGTGTGTGGGGGACGGATTACCATCCGATCGTATGGTCATCTGTTCGGATGGCCATTCGATCGAATAGTCATTTGATCCAAGTGTCAAGATTCCAAATGTTATGCCAAGTGTTTAACTCAGGTCACTCCGATCGGATGGTCATCCGATCGGACGACAGTTCGATCTGATTGCCATTCGATCATGGAGGTTTCCCAAGTTCAAAGAATCAAAGTGTTTAGGGTTACGAGGCAAGTGTCACCTGATCGGAGGGCAGTTCAATCGGATGACTATCCGATCGGATTGCCATTCGATTGAGTTGTCCTTGTCTCGTTCATAACCTTGTAAAGTTTTTGAGTTTAACGTGACGTCATGGTACATATTGAGACAATGGTAAACACGTCAATGTAAAGCTGCTCTGTTCAGATGGGAATCACCCCAGTCCGTTTAGGTGTCTGTTCTTTGATGGTGTTTATGTCGGAATCCGTACTCCAGTCATCTTCTCCGGTCAACAATCCTTTTCCAAGCTGACTCAAGACTAATCATCAAGTCTTCAGTCCGTTCAGATCTAGATTCCATCGTTTTAAGTGAAAAGTTAAAAGAAGATGAGAGAAAACATAAGTTTTAGCTGAAAAAGTCTAGATTTAGTTAAGATTCAGTGTAAAACACATGAAATTCCTTAGATCTGAGCTAGATCCTGGCAGGAATGACATCACACCATAGTTTGTACAAACCACCATGATGATGTCACCCTCAAGGACTCAAATCTTAGAGATTTCACGGTGAAAAGTGAGATTTCAAAGGAGGATCTTGTAGAGAATAACGTGTAGATCAAAGTTGTACAAGAATCTAGTGTAAAACGTACCGAAATCACCGAGAAATGGAAGAAAAGGGGAGTGCGTGCGTCTGGTTCGAAGGAGGCTGTCACATCAGTGAGAAATGATGTGACAACTCCTATTTATAGTGCAAGGAGGAGATAAAGGCGGTGTGCAACGGATCGGATGGCGGTTCGATCGAATGGCTTTCCGATCGGATGGTCATCCGGTCAATCCTATCCTTTCCGCGTTCCCGTCTTTGTTTCCTTTTGCGAGTTAGATAAGCGTTGCATTGTATTATTGGGTAATAGTATCACATAACTAGATTACATTATTAACACAAAAGTTTCCAAGTTTCATAGTTTCCGCCAGTGACAAGTCTCCAGTCTCTCGTTCAACCAAGTCTCAAGTTTCACGAGTCTCAAGAGCCAAGCACCAAAGTATCATGAGTCAAGAATCTAGATTCCAAGTATCAAGAATCATAGTTTCCAAGTATCAAGAATCATAGCTTCCAAGTATCAAGAATCAAGCCTCAAGAATCATGTATCAAGTCTCAAGAATCAAGTATCAAGTCTCAAGAATCAAGTATCAAGAATCAAGATTCAAGTGTCAAGAATCTAGCTTAAGTATCAAGAATCATAGTATTAAGAATCAAGTCTCATAGTGTTAAACCTCAAGAATCAAGTTTCAAGAATCAAGTATCAAGCATTATAGTATTAAGAATCAAGAATCTAGATTTAAGCATCACAAGTATCAGAAGTGTCAAGTATCACATAGTTTAGGGACTAAAGTTGTCAACAGCTAAAAGTCTAGGGACGCAGGCGTTACACTAACTTGGCTATGTTAGCAAAGTGGTGGTGGCGATTCAAGATCGATAGGGATAGTTTGTGGCGTAAGGTTATATGGAGCATACATAATACTTCAAGATCCTGGAATTTTTTTCCATGTAGGCTCACGTCTAGTGGCCCATGGAAGCAGGTTAATAAGGTGAGCACCGATCTACAAGATTATGGGATAGTTCTGGCAGAACTGTTCAAAGGATCAGTAGGAGATGGGGAAACCATAGCACTCTGGAAGGATTGCTGGCTCCTGGATGAACCACTGTACAAAAGGTTCGATATTTTATACCAGCTGGAACATGACAAAAATGTTCAGGTTCAGGATAGATTACAGGTGACTCACGATTTCATAACAATAAAATTTCATTGGAATCGTAACCCGCAAACTGAAGATGTGATCTACCAGCTTGACGACATAACATCATTGCTCATGTTGGTCGATATTAGGGGTGGCAAGGATGTGTGGGCATGGGACCTTGAAACATCAGGAGTTTTCTCGGTTAGGAGTCTCAGAAAGCAGCTGGAGCAGTCGGGTAACACGGGGCAAGGCGTATGTTTCGAGTGGAATAATTGGGTACAGGTCAAGGTTAATTTTCTTGCTTGGAGGATTAACTTGGGGCGTGTGCCGACCATGGAGGGTTTAAGAAGAAGAAACGTTCGCCTAGATTCATACACTAGTAAGATGTGCGGCGAGGAAGAGGAAACTGTCACGACCCCCGACCCGTTTTTACCCGTTTCAGGAGCCGCGGAACAGAAATCCCGTGGTATTTATTTAATTGAGTTTAACAGCGGAAGTTTATTATCAGGATCGTTGTAAAGCAAAAAATTTCCCGATTATTTTATTTCACAACTCGGGATAAAACCCCGGTAATTTACAATACTATGATTTCACGGAGAAATATTTATTTTATAAAACATATTTCTTTATTTTATAATGAGCCACTTTCTTAAGCTTGAAATGCTCCACAGCACTTTTCCTGAATTACAACAGATCACCTGAAACATGTTTGAAAAAAATTTTCTCAGCGGGAAATACTGAGTGAATCATTCTATTTATTAAAACAACCTGTTTGTTATAATTTACAGTATTAAGGAAGATTACAATGTTTCTGATATCAACCAACTACCCACAGTACTTTATCACTCGACCCATTGGCCCATTCGTCCAATGGTGTCTGTGATTATGGTCATATCACCCCTTGGCTGCCCCAATGGTGAAGATTATCAAGTAATGTATACAAAACCCCACATACCGGCTGTAACTTGGTGATTACATAAACTTAATCACTGTAATTATAACCTTTGAAAATAAACATGATTTTGAAAGTAATTTGATAAAAAGAGAATGACTCACATTGCAGATTTAATACGGACAGAGTCTAGTCTATGGATTAGCCTTGTGAACCTAGTTTAAATAATAATGCACACAAAACTGGGTTAGTAATCAATACAGCATTTACGATAACTCACGAGATCAACCCTCACAACGAATGACAAAGTGCTATGCTTAACATCCATCGAATTAACGACTAATGACAAAGCATCACCCTAATGTGGGCAGCACTTAAACATCCATTGAGTACATTGATCGATCGGAAAATGAATCGTAATAGCGATCGAGTTATTACCCTGTTTTGCGGCAGCAATTCGAGATTCATGTGTGTTTTGGACGATTTCTACAATAACTCGAAGTGTAATTGGAATTTAAACGTCGCATCAACGCCCAGAATCAAGTCCCAATCTCTACTATATATAGCTGGAAAACAGTCCCCCTCGCATGACGCGAGGGGGTGTCGCGTGGCGCGAGAGGCGCCCCCTACCATAGGGTAGCCTTGTGTAATAGTAGCCTTGCTGAGTTGGTTTTACGTGCTATCTCATTTTTGAAAACAAACTGTCAAGATATTACCGAATAGGGTTTACCCCCCCCCCCCTGAGTTTTAGGGGCCCTGATCCTGATTCTGATTATTCTGAAAATTTTAGGGTTTGTTCAGAATCACTTGGGTTTCTCAATTAGGGTTTCCTAATGGACAATTAAAGTAATAATTAGGACTTTTTAATGAGAGTTGTTACATTCTCCCCACCTTAATAAAAATCTCGTCCTCGAGATTTACTGGAATAAATGAGGATACTTTCGCTTCATCTCTGATTCCAGCTCTCAAGTGTATTCAGCTCCTCTCTTTGAATCCCACTTTACTTTAACTAGCACTAGTCGTTTGTGCTTGAGAAACTTCACTTTTCTGTCTTCTATCTGAAGAGGTTTCTCAACAAATTTTAACTTTTCGTTTACCTCTATGTCTTGAAGAGGTACTACCAAAGATTCGTCTGCTAGACATTTCTTGAGATTGGATACATGAAATACATCATGTACTCCAGCTAATTCTTCTGGTAGTTGTAAACGATAAGCAACTGGCCCTATACGTTGGATTACTGGAAATGGTCCTACGTATCTTGGACTTAGCTTTCCTTTCTTACCGAATCTAACAACTCCTTTCCAAGGGGAAACTTTCAACAGTACTCTGTCTCCAACTTGGAATTCTAACGGCTTGCATCTATTGTCTGCATAACTCTTCTGCGATCTCGAGTCGTCTTCAGTCTTTCCTTGATTTGTGTATTCTTATCAGTCGTTTCTTGTACAATCTCCAGACCTGATAATTGACTTTCTCCTATTTCTGCCCAATAAACTGGAGTTCTGCATTTTCTTCCATACAGTGCTTCAAATGGGGCAGTTTCAATGCTTGAATGATAACTATTGTTATAGGAGAATTCGATTAAAGGTAAGTGATCGTCCCAATTTCCACCAAAATCTATCACACATGCTCGGAGCATGTCTTCCAGAGTTTGGATTGTCCTTTCACTTTGCCCGTCTATTTGGGGATGATATGCAGTGCTTAAGTTTAGTCGAGTTCCCATTGCTTTCTGGAAACTTGTCCAAAAATGGGAAGTGAACCGACTATCCCTATCCGATACAATGGAGAGTGGAACTCCATGTAGAGATACGACTTCATCTACATACAACTTTGCCAGTCTTTCCATACTAAAGGTTTCCTTCATGGGTAGAAAATGAGCTGATTTGGTTAATCGATCTACAATTACCCAAATCGTATCATTACCTTTTCTGGTTTTGGGCAACTTAGTAACAAAATCCATTGTTATGAGTTCCCATTTCCATACCGGCATCTCTAATTGTTGTAGTAGACCTGAAGGTTTCTGATGTTCTGCCTTAACTTGTGAACAAGTAAGACATTTAGAAACATATCGAGCTATATCCTTTTTCATTCCTATCCACCAGAAATTCTTTCTTAAATCTTGGTACATTTTATTGTTTCCAGGGTGTATAGTATACCTAGATTTATGAGCTTCTTCTAAAATCTTATTCCTTAATTCTCCCTGTTTTTGGTACCCAGATCCTTTTCTTATGGATTCTCCAAATTCCATCAGCTCCTCGTTCTAAATCTTTTATTCGTCCCTTCATTCCTTCAGTAACATCTTCTATTGCTGTTTCTTGAAAATACTTTATTTGTTCCATTAAATCTATTTGTAGATTTAATCTAAGAGCACGAACCCGTCGTTGTTTCTCATGATACTTACGACTTAAGGCATCTGCAACTATATTTGCCTTTCCTTCGTGATACTGAATATCACAGTCGTAATCACTTAAAATTTCCATCCATCTTCTTTGCCTCATGTTTAACTCTTTTTGCCCAAAAATATATTTTAAACTTTTGTGGTCTGTATAGACAGTAAATTTACTTCCGTAAAGATAATGTCTCCAAATCTTAAGGGCAAAAATTATGGAGCCTAACTCTAAATCATGAGTTGTGTAATTTTCTTCGTGCTTTTTCAACTGTCTTGAAGCATACACAATTACCTTCTTGCGTTGCATAAGCACACATCCAAATCCTAGTTTTGAAGCATCACAATATACTTCAAAATCTTCAGTTCCTTCTGGTAAGGCTAAGATTGGAGCATTGGTTAATTTCTGCTTCAAGATTCTAAAGGCTTCTTCTTGTTTAGGTCCCCATTCAAACTTAATGGCTTTACAGGTTAGCTTAGTTAATGGTACAGCTATCTTGGAAAAATCCTTAATAAACCGTCTATAATACCCAGCTAAACCTATAAAACTTCTAATTTCCATTGCGGTTTGCGGAACCTTCCAATTGGTAATTGCCTCTATTTTAGCAGGATCTACGTGAATACCTTCCTGATTCACCATGTGTCCTAAGAATTGCACTTCTTGTAGCCAAAAATCACATTTTGAAAATTTGGCATGCAACTTTTTTTTTCTTAACAAAGTTAAGAGTGCATGCAAGTGCTGACAATGTTCGTCCTGACTTTTTGAATAAATAAGTATATCATCTATAAAGACAATTACAAATTTATCCAAATACGGTTTACAGATCCTATTCATCATGTCCATGAATGCTGCAGGTGCATTTGTTAACCCGAAGGGCATGACTGTAAACTCGTAATGACCATACCTAGTTCTAAAAGCAGTCTTAGG
Organism: Helianthus tuberosus; assembly: GCA_030545235.1. Taxonomy (NCBI): domain Eukaryota; kingdom Viridiplantae; phylum Streptophyta; class Magnoliopsida; order Asterales; family Asteraceae; genus Helianthus; species Helianthus tuberosus. The sequence goes on from CM060387.1 coordinate 24,187,419, forward strand.
TATGTCTTCCTCTTGTACTTTTAATTGATGATATCCAGAGCGTAAATCTATCTTAGAGAAATATCTAGCCCCGTGAAGTTGATCAAAAAGATCATCAATCCTAGGTAATGGGTATCGATTCTTAATTGTAATTTTATTCAATTCTCTATAATCAATACACATTCTCATCGAACCATCCTTCTTCTTTACAAACAACACTGGAGCTCCCCAAGGGGATGAGCTAGGTTGTATGAATCCTTTACTTAGTAATTCATCTAATTGCTTTTTCAGTTCTAACATTTCGGTAGGAGCTAACCGATAAGGTGCCTTAGCTATCGGTGTAGTTCCAGGAATTAGATGAATTCTAAATTCTACTTCCCTATCTGGTGGTAATCCAGGTAGCTCTTCTGGGAATATATCTGGGTATTCTGAGACTACAGGGATCTCCTTAAGTTCTTTGTTCTTAGTATTAATGATTACCGAAATCATATATACTATTCCTTGCTTTCGTTCATAACTAGCAACTTTCATTACTGATATGAACTTCATGGGCTTACGTGGTTTATCTCCTGTAATCGTGATTATTTCTCCAGTAGTTGCCTGAATTTCTATAGAATTCTTATCACAAAGGATTTGAGCATGGTTGGCTATTAACCAATCCATTCCTAACACAATATCAAATTCAGCTAATTTCATAGGTAACAGATTTGCAGAAAATTTATGACCTAAAAGTTCTATTTCTACTTTTTGCTAAACCTGATCTATTTTAACTGAATTCCCATCTGCAGTTTCGACTGTAAAAATCTGCCTAATGTTGGTTAAAGGTAACTTAAGAGCTTGACAGAATAAAGTATTGATAAAACTTTGGTTTGCACCAGAGTCAAATAATACTTTTGCGTATACATTGTGAACTAAGAATGTACCAGCTATCACATCTGGAATGAGTTCTGCTTCTTGAGTGGTTAGCTGGAATGCTCTGACATTTTTCTTAGTAGCTCCGTCGGTCGCCTTGGGTTTGTTGTCTGCTGGTTTGATCAATTTAGGACATTCTGTTTTGTAATGCCCTGCTTCTCCGCAGTTAAAGCAGATTATGGTTTTCTTTTTGCAGTTTTCTTCACGGTGTCCTACAGCTTTGCAAAGGTTGCATGTTATATTACATCTTCCAAAATGTTTTCTTTTGCAATTCCTGCAGAAAGGTGGGTTTGAAGATTGCCCTGCTCCTCTTTTCTTGAAGTTATTACTATTACCCACACGAAATCCTTGGGTAATTTTCTGAGCGAGTTCCTTTTTCCTGGTTTCATCTCTTGTGCGTACCAGTTCATCAGTTAGAGTGTTGGCTAGTTCCACTGCATCGTCAATAGTGCGAGGTCTCGCAACTTTAACGATATTGCGAATTTCGCTAATTAATCCCCAAATATAGCGAGAAATGAGTACCGGTTCTGGCGAAGCCAGTGTTGGTACCACCCTAGCATATTCGAAGAATGTCGAAGTATATCCTCGACAGTCCACATTAACCATCCGATGGTTTAGGAACTTATTTGCCATTTGATCTTTTTCATACTCGGGACAGAATTTTCTTTCTACAAGACTCTTAAATTCTTCCCAGTTCATGGCATAGGCCACAATCCTTCTTTTAGCTTGTAATACTGTGTTCCACCATTCTAATGCCCCTTCTTTAAAAAGATTGGAAGCATACATAACTTGATCTTCCTCAACACATTTACTTATAGCAATTACTGCCTCAGTTTTCTCTAACCAACGTAATGCTGCAATAGCCCCTTCATTACCTGAAAACTCAGTTGGTTTACAGGCAAGGAATTCTTTGTAAGTGCAACCAGGTGTTGCAGCTTTCATTTTCTTGAAAATTGGGGTTTGCAGATCATTATTGTTATTAACATGATTTCCGCCTTCGTTTATACTATTACTAAAGTTGTCGCCTTGAGTACGTTTACTAGGAATGATTGATTGCGGTTTAACAGGTTTTTGAACAGCAGCAACAATTGCTGGAATAGCATTGGCTATTCCTTGTGCAACGATATCCTCTATATCTTGTCTATTTAACAATTGTTCTTCCTGAATTTGCTCGGATTGATTTACTTCATTTACTGGTTCATTACCAATGTTTGCCATCTGATAATTAATTTATAAATAAATAATTAGTATAAAAAAAATAATCCAATGTCACAATTAATTGCACATAATCACGTAAACGAATATACAAACAAAATCTAAAATTTTATTTAGTTTATAGATTATATCATGCCTCTATATACAACCATTTTATTATTTATTTTACAAATATTGATTTTACTATTACTATTACACAACCACAGTTTTACCAACCCATTATCTCTCGCCATTTTTCTTCCTAAAAACGAAGCTCCCTTTCATCATACTTCCAAGCAATTTGTCCCCCTATCTCCCGAATTCTACTTCCCGCATCCATTAATTCTTCACCAAAATGGCGAAGTTCAGCCAGATTTTCGTTACTCATCGGTGGATTCGGTAATAGTTCTGGATCGAATTGCGGAAGAAAGGAATAAGGACTGTTGACAATGTTTTGGAATTGCCAATCATTCGTCCACCATTCGTCCATTCCTAAAGGTTGGGAGTGGACTATTGGTTCTGGGATTGCTGGTTCAAGATTTATAGGGAGTTGATTTTCAATAGGACGAGTAAAAATATTTGTATTGACAGGCTGAATAGTCTCACAGCTTGCCAATATAAAATCTATTTCCTCCTGAAAAGTCATTCCCTGGTTTTGTTTGGAACTTTCTCCAATTTCCATCTGAGTTGGTCTAAAACCTTTTCCAACCTCCATTTCTATATCCTTAGAATATTCCTCAAACTGCATTCCCATTTGCCTAGAATCTTCCTTGACTTCAGTCTCCATCTCCTGCTGTCTAGAACTTTCCCTGGTTACAATTTCTTTTCCTTTTTCTAAAGGATTGTTTATTTTAGGAAGTTTCGTAGCTGGCTTTTTCCTACGTATACGACTCCCCCATACGTGTTTCCTTCTTTTCTTTGGTTTTGGATTTTTCAAAGGTGGAGCGTTGAATTCTACAGGTTGTTCCACATCAGGAAAATACCCAGTAAACTCTTTAGAAACTTCTAGATTTACAGGGTATAAGTTGAGATTCTCTAGGGTTTCCGATAACTCATTCATGCTGTTTAATATACAAGTAAAATACAAAAATGCTAAGTTAAAATTTATAACAAAATTTAGAAATAACCTTTAAATTTTATTGCATATCTTGTGACTAATTTATACAAAACAAAATGAACAATTTTAAACATACTAGGTTTTATTTATTTACTAGATGATATTTCGGTTTGTAAGTGATAAGGTTGCTATTACGGAATCATAGTATTTTAAATATTAACATTTACTGCTACAATAGCTAGCATATAAAGATCCGCCCATTTTTCATCTAATTTGTCCTCCCAAGGTGTTTTACTGGGTAATTCCTGGGTTTCCTGTTTAATTTTATTCTCTCGGGCTTTCTTTATTTTCTCCTGAATTTTCTTAAGAATCAAATTTATTTTATCCGGAGAAAGTGGGTTCTCGTATTGGGCCTTTCGAACAAATATTCATTCTTCAGGAATTGCAGGAAGTTTTGAGGATTTAGTTTGGGATGAACTTCCCTTCTCGTTGGATGACCTATCTAATTTAAGATAGATGCTTGAAAGCTTTTTCCTACCCATACTGTAACTAACAAATAGTCAGTTAATAAAACACATAATCACATAATAGTAATCAGGAAAAAAAATTAAGTATTTCTAAATACTTAATTAGCTTAATTCAGTGGCTCTGATACCACCTTTTTCTGTCATAACCCCCGACCCGTTTTTACCCGTTTCAGGAGCCGCGGAACAGAAATCCCGTGGTATTTATTTAATTGAGTTTAACAGTGGAAGTTTATTATCAGGATCGTTGTAAAGCTAAAATTTTCCCGATTATTTTATTTCACAACTCGGGATAAAACCCCGGTAATTTACAATACTATGATTTCACGGAGAAATATTTATTTTATAAAACATATTTCTTTATTTTATAATGAGCCACTTTCTTAAGCTTGAAATGCTCCACATCACTTTTCCTGAATTACAACAGATCACCTGAAACATGTTTGAAAAAAATTTGTCAGCGGGAAATACTGAGTGAAACATTCTATTTATTAAAACAACCTGTTTGTTATAATTTACAGTATTAAGGAAGATTACAATGTTTCTGATATCAACCAACTACCCACAGTACTTTATCACTCGACCCATTGGCCCATTCGTCCAATGGTGTCTGTGATTATGGTCATATCACCCCTTGGCTGCCCCAATGGTGAAGATTATCAAGTAATGTATACAAAACCCCACATACCGGCTGTAACTTGGTGATTACATAAACTTAATCACTGTAATTATAACCTTTGAAAATAAACATGATTTTGAAAGTAATTTGATAAAAAGAGAATGACTCACATTGCAGATTTAATACGGACAGAGTCTAGTCTATGGATTAGCCTTGTGAACCTAGTTTAAATAATAATGCACACAAAACTGGGTTAGTAATCAATACAGCATTTACGATAACTCACGAGATCAACCCTCACAACGAATGACAAAGTGCTATGCTTAACATCCATCGAATTAACGACTAATGATAAAGCATCACCCTAATGTGGGCAGCACTTAAACATCCATTGAGTACATTGATCGATCGGAAAATGAATCGTAATAGCGATCGAGTTATTACCCTGTTTTGCGGCAGCAATTCGAGATTCGTGTGTGTTTTGGACTATTTCTACAATAACTCGAAGTGTAATTGGAATTTAAACGTCGCATCAACGCCCAGAATCAAGTCCCAATCTCTACTATATATAGCTGGAAAACAGTCCCCCTCGCGTGGCGCGAGGGGGTGTCGCGTGGCGCGAGAGGCGCCCCCCTACCATAGGGTAGCCTCGTGTAATAGTAGCCTTGCTGAGTTGGTTTTACGTGCTATCTCATTTTTTACAACAAACTGTCAAGATATTACCGAATAGGGTTTACCCCCCCCCCCCCCCCCTGAGTTTTAGGGGCCCTGATCCTGATTCTGATTATTCTGAAAATTTTAGGGTTTGTTCAGAATCACTTGGGTTTCTCAATTAGGGTTTCCTAATGGACAATTAAAGTAATAATTAGGACTTTTTAATGAGAGTTGTTACAGAAACCATAGACCACTTGTTTGTTGGATGTCAATTCGCTCTAGCAGTATGGGATTTCATTGCGGATTGGACAAGATGTCCGAGGTTATTCGCCTTCACCGTTAAGGATATTATTAACCTTCACAAAAACGTTCGTGGGAGCCGAAGATGGAAACAACTTCTCCAGCTGATTATATTTGTGGCTTTATGGGAAGTTTGGAGGTGTAGAAACGATAGGGTATTCAAGGACAAGGAACCGAATTTTGAAGGGCTGAAGCAAGAAATTCGACAGTTGGGATTCTTTTGGTTTAAGAACAGGGCGAAGAGACATTCGGTGACATGGGTTCAACGGTGTAATATGGATACATCTAGTATGGATTTGTAATTGTTAGTTACCTTGTTTCTGGTGTGGTCTAACTTTTGTTAGCCCAAGTTGAATAAAATTTGTTGGCCTTTCAAAAAAAAGTATATACAAATATTAAGAGATTTGATCAAATGCAAATTATTTTGGCTCGTTTTCATTTGAAATCTATAAAATTCAACTATAAACCAAATACAAGTAGAATTTAATGCAAACAATCCTAAAGTTGCTCAAAAGTGTAGGAATCTTTATATAAAAATATGTATAATTTAGACAACTGCATTAAGACATTAGAGGGTAATCATTTTTATCTTCTTAATTAACAATGCAGTTCTAGCTTATTATAAAGCGCAAGAGGCAATCATTTGTAATGAAACTTCAAAATAGATCTCACTCATTTCTTTCAAGCTACAGCATGGCAACGGTCTTATCTCATAACAAGTTAATACATTTGGACACCGAGAGTCAGTGCGAATTCAAACTACACAACTCAGGCACTAAAGTGGTCATGTAAACCATTTTTTGTCTGCAGGCACCATGATAATTCATTCTTTGATAAGTTGAGAATGCTACATAACACTGTCTTGATAAAGACCTCTGGAGTATCATAGTCAGTAGAAAATAACTTATTCAAACAACACCAATCTCTATTTGTATTATTTGTGTGTTTAAATGAGTCTTGAAGTTATGGATTCATAATAGATACTCGTTTTTCGAAGATTAAGCCTAAAAGTAGGCTGACAAACCGTGTCTTATCAGGTTTAACAGGTCTCTGACGACGCGAATAACACAATTATTAAAGATGAATACAACTTGTTTAACTACGTTATATCTAATGTTAATAACACAGTTGTACGTTTTATGTACCAAGGAGAAGAAATGATAGATCGTAGCCGCCTAATTCTATTTATTTTTTAAAAGGTAAAAAACCAAATAGTATACCTTTTCAGTAAACAGGTTTAATCGTGTCTTATACAGATATCTATTGCCAGCCCTACCTAAAAGTGATCTTAAGCGAACCCGACTCGGTTTCTATTATTTTTATCAGCATAACGTATGCTTGATGATCTTATATTAATAAAAGTACATATTTACGAGTAGTGTTTTGTGTAATACATGATTTTTAGGTTGATGTGATAGGATTTGCATGAATTAAGGAAACCATGTAACTAATCTATCATATAACCATATAAATACATCAAATTCGTGAAAATACTTTTGAACATGCATCTATGCAGCATGCACTCGAAGGTACCTTATTCAGAGACTAATTTAAAATTATTTCTTTACATATAATGCTAGTGTAGTGATTGTAGACAGTTTTTTTTTTTTTTTTTGAAGTTTCCTAATTGTTTAAGGTACCTTATTCTGAGACTAATTTAAAAATATTTCTTTACATATAATGCTAGTGTAGTGATTGTAGACAGTTTTTTTAATTTTGAAGTTTCCTGATTGTTTAGATTTTAAAACATGTTACTTTCATTTTTTATTTAAAATAACATGTGACCACCTATTACATGATTAGTATTCACGATACAAACTTTAAGTAAATTTGAAAATTAAAGTATTCTTTCTAGTATCCAAAGTTTTATACTTTTATATATATTATTTGCCATTATATACTTGTCACTACAGAATTTTGTATAAAATTATAGGATTTTTAAATTTAAACTATATATACAGTTAAAATAATGTATACTATATATTATTTGCATCAATCGTCACCACTTACAAATCACATGAACGTCCAACATTATGATTTCCGGGTCTATAGATCGCGATTGGCTAAACCGTTTTTAAATTTTATTTTTTTAAAGTCAAAGAATGAACAATTATGATTGATAACATACTAGAAATAAAAAAAAAGTTATCTTTGCTAACTATGATAATTGAGGTGATTTTACAACTGAAATATTTTTTAGAAAAACTCCTAGACCTGGAAGCAACGATCACACATGACGATTATTCCGTGTTTTCTTTATTAGCAAAAAGTATTCTTGGTGAACTTTACACAAACTCATCACTCAAAACATGACAATTATCAATAGATTTTTAAAAGGGAAAATTACGAAATTGTTGGTTGACGAAGAGGGTTTTCAATTTTGTCACTCTCATGCGTCCTTGGAAGGACCACTGAGCTTCGGAAGAGTCCGCATGTTATGTTGATGCGTCCATGTCCCTAGAAGCTGACACGTGTCCGACACGTGTCACACATGTTTATGGGAAGAGTCGGTGGACTCTTCCGAAGCGTCGGTGGACTCTTTCAAATGAGCGTGATACATGGACTCTTAAACATGATACGCCGACTCATCCCATGCTCAATGGTCCTTCCAATGATGCATGAGAGTGACAAAATTGAAAACCCTCTTCGTCAACCAATATTTTCGTAATTTTCCCTTTTTAAAAAAAAATTTCTTTATACAACTCGTTTAACACACAAGAATTTAAATTAGTATACAATTAAAATAATAATGGATTGAAAATAAATTAATATCAACTTCACTAACCATCATCGTCACCACTCACGAATCACATGAAAGTCCAACATTATGATTACCTGGTCTATAGATCGCGATTGGCTAAACAGTTTTTTAATTTTATTTTTTTAAAGTCAATGGATGAACAATTATTCATGGGCCTACCATGTGGGGCCACGTCATAACGTTACCACAATGTTACAAGGCTCAAGTAAAATCCAATGGAATCTTACTTTTATCTCAAATAATGCATTCCAACATGCACTAATGTTATAAATTGGACACTAGCGACCTCCTAAGTTCAATTCGTACACCAAAATTCTAACAATGGCTAAGATTGCAATTGGCTCCATCAATGAGATCACCAAGCCCGACTGCATCCAAGCCCTCGTTGTCGAGTTTATCGTCACGTTTTTCTTCATCTTCGCGGGTGTGGGATCAGCCATGACCACTGGTGAGCGAGGCCTAAATAATCTTTAACCCTCATTTTCATTTGATCATATAATATGTTTCAAATTTCTAACTTATGTGGAGTTTATCAGAGAAGTTGGCTGGAAATGAGGTGGTTGGGCTACTTTTCGTTGCATTGGCTCATGCGTTAGTTGTAGGGGTGATGATATCGGCTGGTTTTAGAATATCTGGTGGTCATTTGAATCCGGCTGTCACCATTGGGCTATGTGCTGGTGGTCATATCACCATTGTCCGGTCTCTTTTTTACTGGATTGACCAGTTGCTTGCTTCCGTTGCGGCTTGTGCTCTCCTAAGTTATCTCACCGGTGGATTGGTAAATTTTGGCAAAGAAACCTTAATTTAATATTTTTTTTAAAGTCAAAACATTAATTAATTATCTTTCATTTTCTCAATTATAAGGATTAAAAATTACATTTTAACAACCTTCCATGAAAAATTATCTTTTAAAAAAAGGAGACTGGTGAAAGTTAAATTTTACTCAATAAAATAAAAAATAAAATTTGAACACCCAGCCTTAAAATTTTGGTCATGTAATACATCTCCACACTTTAGAAATTTTAAAAGTACACATAACCCAAACCAAAAATACCCATAAATCGTTCGGACTTGACCTAAACTCGTTTGATCTGTTATTAAACCCATCTTAACCACATGGTGGCGGACCTAGGGTACCAAACTCAAGTGACTTCGAATTTCTTTTTAAATGTTGTTTAGTAACCGATTCTTGTTCTTTATGTGTTACACATAAAGAATGATTTTGAGTCACCACACGTGTATAAAGAATGACCCTGATAAAAATAATTGCGCGTTTGTAATGAAGTAAAACTTATACATTATCCTGTATTTTGGTAATTTTCAGACGACACCAGTGCATACACTCGCGGCTGGGATGGATTCTCTACAAGGTGTTATCATGGAGATTGTGTTAACTTTCTCATTGCTCTTCACAGTCTATGCTACTCTTGTGGACCCCAAGAAGGGCTTTCTTGAAGGGCTAGGCCCACTTCTAACTGGGCTTGTAGTAGGTGCCAACATCATGGCTGGAGGGCCTTTCTCTGGTGCATCCATGAACCCAGCAAGGTCTTTTGGGCCTGCTTTGGTGGCTGGTGTTTGGACTGATCATTGGGTTTACTGGGTTGGGCCACTAATTGGTGGTGGGCTCGCTGGGTTTGTCTATGAAAACTTCTTTATTGTTAGGACCCATGTTCCTCTTGCAAGAGATGAGGAAGGTTATCAGATTTAGGAGTGCTTTTATGGTAGTTGTAATTTCATCTCCTTTTATGGCATGCTACCAAATAAATATGTGCATTTTGATTGTTGTAGTGTCACTTGTCATTATTGTAGTCTATATATATTTGAATTAAAACTTTGAATCTTTTGAATTTGAATAGGGTGTCTTAATACTTAAAGCTTATTTGAACCTAAAATGATGGTTTATCCCCGAGTTCAATAATCTTGAGCAATTTCACGTAAGAGACTAGTTCTAATCGTGTAATATTAATCCAAGCATATTTGATCATTGTATAAAGTAGTTATGAGTAGAGATAACTAAATCGACGTAGCCCCCAACAACCCATCGATTCGGTGATCACTTCCAAAAGGTATAAGTTTCAAGGCATATCACAAAATTTGGCCCTTTACTTGAACTCATTTGACACTCGTCTGATTGTGCTCTACGTAATGTCATTGGTCAACAGGGTATTGGTGGTTGCCGTATGTTTTCCAATAACAGGTTATCGTGTTTACAAAAAAACTCACAATCCAACGATTTTGTACATAGAAATCTCCATGACTTTGCATTGTCAGAATAGCAAAAGACAATCACTTTCAGGTACTCAGTAGCAATCTAGAAACTAGATAGGATAAACCAATTTAACAAATAAAACTTTGTTTCCTTCAAGCATTTTATCAACCAATATGGTGTTCAACAAACAAAAATTACATTCATACCAAGCCCACTTCATATTAGATACTACCCATACCAGAATTATTTTTCAATCAAAGTTGATTTTTGTTGTTATTTTTGTAACAAAAAGCGAAGGATTTGATTGGATAAAAGGGAGATGGTATTTCTTGTTAATGGATTATTATGTTATACAAGAAATTGTGTGGTAAATTGGTTGTGTTTGTGGGTTGGGCCACACAAACCTGATCGTATCAGAAGCGAACCTGAACAATAAATGAAGAATTATTACATTTTAGTTAGAAAAGTCGATGCAATTTTTTCTTATATTTATTAAATTTGATGTGACTAATTTTTTTAATGTAAAAAAAATAAATGAGTTAAAATGGCTAACCCGTAGACCTGCTAGCTCAGCCCAAGCTCAAGCATTTTAGCTAAATGTGAGCGTAGGTTTGAGCCAAAACTGACCCAAACCCATTTACACTAAGTTTAAATCTATGAATTTCTTGTTAAGCACATGGCGTGTCATAGTGTGGTGTTATAATTTCACACTCCTACAAAATGCTCTTTTTATTTATATATAAAAACTAGCGGATTTATAAACTTTTTTCAATCAAAATTAAATGAGTAGGATAAAAAGAAAAAAAGAAGTGATTAATCCGGATCTGAACACGTGTATTTTTATTTGTATTTAAACTATTAACACAAAACCTTGAGTTTTTTATTTTTATTTTTATTGTATTTTTTTATTTAAATATTTACATTATTATACATCCATAATTATTACTAAAAAAACCTTGAGTTTGCATTACTCGACATGAAGTTAAGTGGGTTAAGATCTGATTTAAACAGGTCCGAGTTAAACGAGTCAACATGTTAATGATGTGATTAAAAACGTGTCTAAAAGGTTCAATTCACTTAAGCCGCTTGTTCATAATAACATGTTTAACTAATCTTGTTAAATGGGTTAACAAATCGACAAGACATGTTCCAGACCCGTTCATGAAAACAATGTAAATTTATAATTTTATGTATAACTAAATACATCATAATTAAATTCTCTCCCAATCCAGCTAACGCGGTTCGTTAAGAATAGGATGAAATTTTTGGTAATTGTTATTTCATCCCGTTAATTATTTCTTAATATTTATTAATTGTGACAAGTGAGTCGTGTTAATTATGATGTTAAACGTGTTGTTGATCTGACTTTATTTATTTATGAGTAACGTGTCATGTCGTGTCATTCTTATTATTTTATGTTATTGAATGAGTAGAATTTGATATTGTTAACCATATCAAAATTTCAATATTTTCAACAAGTGAGCTAGGGTAAACGTAGTAACTATCCTCTCTTGCAACCGTGTAAATGGATCTGAGTTAAGGGGAGGTCGCCATAAAACGTTGTTGCTAGGGTGGGGAGGAAGACGATGAAGGTCGGTGGAGGATGGTTTGTGATTTAACGAATTAGTGTCGAGTGGTCCCCACCTTTTAAGAGTTGACGACAATATTTCACTTGTAAAAACGAAGTTATGCCTCACATAAAAAGCACATGAGGGTAAATTAACATAATCATTAGGATGGATGAATCTTGGGGCACGAAAAATGGCTTTACTCTAGATATTTTTTTTTCTCGGTCTTTTAAGTTATCTCATTTAGGGATGAGCCTGGTATCAATCGGTAACGGTATAAAAAATACCAGTACTGAAAATCTCCAAGAACAGATACCGGTGCTAAAAACGTCAAAAGTCAGTACTAAATCAGTAAAATAATATTTCCGTTCGTTAAATTCGATACGGGTACCATTTCCTCCTCCCTAACCTCACCCCCTTCATATATGACCCCAAATCAGAGCACCAAAAATACCACCCCAGGAAACCACCACGATGGATCAAACACCACCACTACCACCACCGTCCGAACCACCACAACCAACCACCACCAACACTCCGCCTACTGCCACACCCTCCACCACCTCACCCGAACCACCACCACCACAACCCCAACCCCAAACACCACCACCACCAACCACCTCATCCTCGCCACAACCCCTCCCCCCATCTCCATCCCCATCACCAAACCCTAACCCTAAACCCCCAAATCTCCCAACATCACAACCACTACCACCCCAGCCTTTAATTCCGATGTCAAGACCTCAATTCAACCGTCCATATTCTCCCTTCCCTCACTTCTCTTCAATGACCAATCATTCCACTGCCTCTTCTTCTATTTCTTCCATTCCTCCGGCGCAAAGAGGCGGAATGGCGTTGGGTGTTCCTGCGCATCCTTCGCCCCAGCCTCCGACGTCGTTTTCGTCTTTGACTCAGCCCTCGTTTGGCTCGCAGTTTGGTGGTTTAGGTCGTCCTGGTGTACCGGATTCTGTTGCCAGTACTAGTGCTCCACAGGTCTAGTTTCTGAGCCCTAATTTATTATTTTAATTTGTAATGTTTTGGTTTTTTTTTTTTTTTTTTTAATTATTTTAGGGAATTGACTATATTTGTTAGTGATTAGTTGACTGTAAACTTAAAATACCAATTTAGGCAATTTTGGCATGTAAACCAAGTAACGAACAGAGCAGAGCGTTTGGTGAACCGTTGGGTGGGAAGTTCGTTTATGTTCGTTCATTTAAGTTTAGGTCGTTACTATATAGTCTAGGTTTTTAGGCCCAATAAATTGATGTTCTTGTTTAGACTATTTGTTATGGTGAATGCGACATGTGAAAAAAAAGTTTGCCACATAGGCAGTGGGGGTTTTCACCTTTCACGCCCACCTAAATCTGTTACGGAGAGGTGAAATGTGAAATGTGGTGTTGGGTTGAGGTAGTTCTAAATGATTGGATTATACATTATTTAATGTTTAAAATGTACCTCCACACCCACTTTTGCGCTTGTGTGCACTGGTATGCTGGTCAGCGGTGTCAACGTGGCTGCTTTTGGCGCCCCTCCTCGCACTCGACAACACATAGTCTTACTGTTGCTCAGTTATGTCCGTTTATATTCGTTCATCTACTTTTAGTTATTTTGTTTATTTATGACCATTTTCTTAACGAACGAACACAAGCAAGAAAACCCTGTTCGTTCAGTTCCTTATGTTTGATCATGTGTTGGATTAAAGATAAATGAACAAACACGAACATGCTCCATTCATGTTCATTTGGTTCATTTACAACTTACAAGTTTCACCACAATGATTATTTATGCTATCTGTTTAAGTTTGTTGATTATATGTTTCAACTGTATAGGTAAGGCAATCTATATCTGGAATGCCGGGTGTAGGAATGATGGGCTCTCTCGGTTCCAGTTCTTCTTTACGGGCAAGTGGTATTACTGCATCACTTCCGCAGAGACCTCTCCAATCATCTCTTAGACCGCAAACAAGCGCTAATAATCAGTCGCCAGCCACACAAGTCAGTACCTTCGAGTTTCGTTTCGTACTATTATAAGAGGTCTTAACACTGTGTCTTATTTTAATGTACGACAAAAATACGCAGAATTTCCAAGATCACAGCCATTTACGACACCCATCGGTGGGATCGCCGGGGTCACCAGCACCAACCACACCACAAAACACACCGTCACATAACCAACCATGGTTATCCTCCGGAACTCAAGGAAAGCCACCGCTACCACCCGCATCATTCCGACCGCAAATGGGTCCGCAAACATTGCAGCAGAGGTCCCACATGCCACCTCAACAACAAACTGCCATGTCAGCATCAACGCAGCAACCTCAAGCATCCTCGTCTTTGCAGTCACAGCCATCTTCATTGTCGCAGCAGCCACAAGAGCAGCATTACTCGTTACCACCGTCACGGGTACCGCAAACTTTGACCCATCAACAACAGATGGCGAGGAACCGCGGGTTGGGTAACCAAAGACCGTTCGCTCCTGGTACCGGTCAGTCTAGCCCGGTCACACCAACACCTGCTTTTAACAAACCGCCACCTGCTGCGGAGCCCCCCGAGCCTTGTAACAGGATTATAAGCAAACGAAGCATCCAAGAGATAGTTGCTCAGGTAAGCGTTTTCTGAACTAATGTGTAGTCTTGTGGTGACTTTCAAAACTGTTGACCAATTCTTTGACTACGTGTTGTGAACAGATTGATCCAGCTGAACGGTTAGATCCTGAAGTGGAAGATATTCTCGTTGATATTGCTGATGATTTTGTTGAATCTGTGAGTTCATCTTCTTCTTCGTTATAACCAGGAGAGTAAAATGTCATTTTCATCCCTAAGGTTTGGCCAGTTTTGCGACTTTCGTGCAAAGGTTTGTTTTCTTAGCATCTGGATCCAAAAGGTTTAAAATCTGGCCATTTTCATCCGGCTCGTTAGCTCCATCCATTTTTCTCTGTTAAGTCAGGGGTATTTCTGTCCTTTTGTCAACTTAAAAGGCAATTCTGTCTTTTCCAGGGTATTTGGTCTTTTCACATAAAGTGAAAAAGCCCGAATTGCCCTTTAAGTTAACAAAAAAGACGGAAATTCCCCCGACTTAACGAAGTTAAATGGATGGAGTTAACGAGCCAGATGAAAATGGCAAGATTTTAAACCTTTTGGATCCAGATGCGGTAAAACAAACCTTTAGATGAAAGTCGCAAAACTAGCCAAACCTCAGGGATGAAAATGGCATTTTACTCTTAATTTTTTAATGAAAGAAATAATATTGTTTCTTCCTGCTCCAGGTTACAACCTTTGCTTGTTCTTTAGCCAAGCATCGTAAATCAAATACGCTGGAGTCCAAGGACATTCTTCTTCATCTGGGTTAGAATGATAGAATCTAGTCAAATAATCTCACTTTTTTGTTTAGAATTTTGATACCAACAATAAGGTTTAAATGGGTTGTTTCAGAAAAAAACTGGAACATGAGTCTTCCTGGGTTCAGTGGAGACGAAATTAAGTGCTACAAGAAACCAGTAAGACTACATTTATTCACGTGCAATTCCCTTTTGTTAAAAATACTTTTTATTTAACTTAGTTTGATATTTCTGTGTTGATTGCAGTTTGGTAATGATGTTCACCGAGAGCGCCTGGCTGCGGTATGTACTTTTGCTAAACGCTCTAATAGAGGTAGCAATTTGGGTGGTTGTTTTTTTAAACATTTTGTGGATTGTTGCATTGTAGATAAAGAAGTCGATTGCTGCTGCTGAGACACCAAGTTCAAAGAGTTCGGGTGGGCAAGCTGCCGGTGGTGGTGCTAAAGGTCATCCAGCAAAGGCGCCTGGTCTTGTTATTGGTTCCCCAAACCCGAAGGTTAGGGAAACTGCATAAGTTTGCGGCTGTAGAGTTATAGGATCGATCTTGGTTTAGTTTTTGTTGTAGTCTAAGTAGCGATGTCAGCTCGCTTATGAGTAACTGGAAACAGGTTGAAATTTGTTGAAAATCTTTCCAAATCGTTATATTTGAAGTATTAGATTACGGCGATTTTTTAACGGCCAAAGGAGTGTTGCTTACGGATGTTGAGAAGCTTTTTTCTTAAATGTAATCGTCTCCTAGGTCTTTCTGACTTTTTATGCTTTCCCAGATTGTCGAATTACCTAATGCTTACGGATGTTGATAATCTGTTTTTCTTAAATGTATGGTGATATTTACTTTTTACATTCTGACATGAACATATACGAAATTAATCAGGTTTTGGGTTGTAACATCTAACTTGTTTGATAAGTGGGTCGTGTTCAGTGGCGGATCTAGGATTCACGCCAAGCAGGAACGTTTTATAAGAAAAGCGGTAACGAAATTGAAAAAACGTCAAATTTTTTCAAAATTTACACTAAAAACGTCAAATTTTTCCCCACCAAGCGGTAGCGGGCGCTCCCCCTTGTGCCCACATAGGTCCGCCCTTGGTCGTGTTTGGGTTTGATAAGTGGGTAATTTGTATAATTGAAAGGCCGATCCGCCAGCTTGTTTCTGTGTAATTCATTTGTTGCAACACATTTACAACTTGATAACTATTGTCATCTTGTTTGACATGTTTTGATAAAAGATTAAATGGGTTGTGTTTAGGTTTGACGATACTAAATGTGTGCGCCATGCCGCCGGTCAGGGTTGATATTTAGATGAATAAAAATGAGCTGTGTTCTAGTTTAGCAACCCTCTTATCCGACACAGTTACAGCCATGTGTTTCCTAACAAACATAAGACAAAAAGTGTGTTTGTAATTTAACGTGGCCTATTTTGAATGGTACCAAAAGTTCTAGACTCAACTACCTTTATCATTTTATATCTAGGTCGCAATCTCACATGTTTCTAGATGTCCTTTTTTGAAGCAAACTAAATTTCATCATATCATTAGTTATGTTTTTGGATGAGTATAGTATGTTATATCATTAGTTATTGTGGTCAATGGTTGAGACTCTATAATCATCAAACCTTGATAAGGTTACACGATTTTAAGTGTGTACAGGTTAGGGTTTGATATTTTTTACATAATAAAAATATGGGTCGTATTTTTTGGTATCAAACATGGAATACATACATGTTATTTCTTTTTTTTTTTCAGAAAAGTGTAGTCAATTAGTCATAAGGCAAATTACATAAGGATAGCAGGTAGACGGGCAACAAACTGTGCCGCCATCCCCTTCTGAATAGAAAACCCTAATCTACTAAAAACAAAGTCTCGCCCCTGAGGTCGTATTCGAGTTCAATAATTCAATCCAAAAGTCTGAAAGTGAAACACTCTTATCATTCAAGATTTACACCCATCATTCTCTTATCAAAAAGTGTTTCGTACAAGAGCTAGTGTTACGCCGTCTTGCCCCTTGCCAGGCATTAAACTCTGCCCCAGGTGGGCATTATCAGTCGTGATGATGGGACTAACGGGCAAGGGTGAAGGTTTGTGGGGCCATATCATTACACATTTTAAGCAAAAAATTTAAGCAATCACAAACAACCACATAAACCTTATTTTCTTTTATTATTTTTTTCCTTAATCAAATTGGTTAGTGAAACTATTACACAAGTTAGAGGAAAAAAATGAGTGAGTGTCCCACCCTACGTGACAGTGACACTGACATGACAATTGCTTATTCACTTATTAGCGAAACCATTACACATGGTTAACTAACAAAAGACAAAAGTGTTTTGCACTAAAATGTTTACACTAAACTACTTTTAACCTTTGTCAGTTATATTTCTGGGTCGCAATCTCATATGTTTCTAGATGTCCTTTTTTGAAGCAATCTAAATTCTATCAGATCACTAGTTATGTTTATTAAGACTATTTACCAATCAAAACGTTGACGTTTATTGATTAACTATAGTATGTACCGCTCGTATGTTTTTATTATTTGATAAATTTCTGAAATACCACTAAAAAAAGAATGACATGACACACTAAAGAATTGTTTCACCAAAACTTTTAATAGAAAGTGTTAAATCATTTGTTTTAACATTATTTGACTCAATCAACATTTGACTTTTTGTAATAGTTTTGCAGTTGACCAACACCACCAAGAACTGAAAGGAGTCATTCAACCATTCGATTAAAGCAGTTAAACCAACTTTTGTGCTCAATTAATACTTGCATCCTATATTTTCTTCATCTTTTTTTGTTCATAAAAATTGACACTTATCTAACCCATTGAAAGCAACCATTTCAACTTCCACCCTTTTGTTTCTCCATCACACCAACTCCAACAACCAAATCTCCCTCCTAATCAACCTAGAATCCCTGGACCTATAAAACCCTCAAAAACCCGAAAACCATTATATCATCATGGCTAGAGTTCACTCATCGACCACATTGGCCGAGACACTCTCATGGTATTGCTCGTTGTTCTTGGTTGTAATGTTGGTTTTGAGTTGTTGCGAGTGTGAGTCCATTACCACTGAAAATGAAAGAGTTGTGAAACACGTTCAAACGAATGTCAATGATTATAGGCCGTGTGATGAGATATATGTCGTTCGTGAAGGAGAGACGTTGCACACGATAGGTGAAAAGTGTGGGGATCCTTATATTGTTGAAGAAAATCCACATATTCATGATCCGGATGATGTGTTTCCTGGACTTGTCATCAAGATTACACCTTACAAGAATCGGTAGATCAGTCCTATGAAGGTTTTCTTGTTTCAGTTTGATGTTTGGTTTTATGTAAATAATGTTGTTCATGATTTCATGGGAATGAAATATTTTTGTTTTTCTCTCTTTTTTTATATATATGTAGTGTTGTTTAAGGTTATTTTTCTTCCTGATTTTTGTTTACTTTTTATTCCAACCAGTGGGTTACCATCCGCGCCCAGGTTCAAAACGTAGATAAAAATAAGCAAATACGAAAGTGATGATAAAAAATCACGTCGCGACGGTATATTCGAAAGTTACGAAAAAGTTACATTGTTGTAAATGAAAACCTAGTTATTTGAACAAATTTTGCACCAAAACGTATATAAAGATGAATATGACGGTCGTACATCACAACGGGTTGGTTTAAACATAGATAAAAAACATCATAATGGTGTATTTAGAAATGAGTGTCGGACAGTTTAAAAACCGAACGGTTTATAAAAACATTTAAAACAACCGGTCGGTTTAAAAACAACATTATGAAAATTCACGTCGAAACGTAAATAAAGATAACTCGCGTGGAGTTTTGATATAAAAAACGAAACCCATAAAAATCATGTAACAGAAAATTCGTTTAAAACTCAAAATGATATTTATATTTAAGTTTAGACTTTAGAGGGCTTTGTATCTGAGGGCTTCTCCATTTTCTCCTGCCCATAATGTATCCTTCATGTGCATTGAGGGAAATTTATATTTAGATTTTCGATTGGCACCTTTCTTTGCAGCAGATGGATAACATCGACAACCTTTTAGTCATTAAGCCCCATGTCACTCCACACCTTGTTGTTTTCGTTGGGCCCTTTATAAGGTGGGGGTGGAGGAATTACAACTAGGCCCAAGCTATCCGTATGTCGGTATATCCTATATCCGAGACGGGCATGGCCCCCAGATTGTTTTTTTTATTTATGCGTGATTATGTCTTTTCAACATGCGTGATTAGGGTTTTGAGTTTTACAATGTGCGTATTCACAGCATACGCTCGTACGTTAAGAATTATTGTACGTTAACCGCCTCATATTAATATTATGGTTAAAAAATAAAGCGCATATATTTTACATTTTATCAATAAAAATGTAACAAACTAATATAATTAAAAAATATAGGATTAATAATATACCTTTTGTGCATAACACGCATTGAATAGACTTATTTTTTATTTAAATCCGTCCATTTTCCCGTGATTTGGTCCATGTTTCAGGCCGATCCACCAAGTAGTTTTTCAAAATGTGCGATAACTCGTTTCCAAAGTTATCCTTTGATTGTTGATTTTCGAATTTTTTGTCCTTGGAAATATGTACGAACGACTTAATCAAGGCTACTTCTTCATAATCCGTCCAATTTTAACCCCCCCCCCCCCCCCGGTGTTTGCTTGTTTTTTGCCATGTCTTCCACGAGTAGCTTGCGCTTGTATTTCTTCCTCTTTATCTTCACCATCTTATTTTATATTAGTATATGTTTTTGTCGGGTTGTCGAATCCAACAAATAAAATAATAAAGAAACCTACTAGTATAAGTGGAAGTAGGATTCGTGTCCTCAGGATACGGATTAACTAGATTATACCAAAACGTTTTAAACACAGATACACTTGTTTTTATTTGAAGGGGTTTTTGATTTAAACTTAGAAGTTATGAAAAACGAAAATTATATAAAATGTCAATTAAAAAGGGATGGGTAAATTCATATACTAAAAGCTAATTTCAACACCAGGGTAATTTCTTGATTCGGTTTAGCTTACAATCATTAACGGTCACGGTGCAATGATCCTTTTTAAATTATAGTTTGTATCAATACTAGATGTCACGTAGTTCGGACACCTGCTCCATCTAATGTAGGGATGAGCAAATACCTATAATCCCGATCCCGAAATTTCATGAATACTTGATACCGATACCGAAATTTCATGAATACTTGATACCGATACCGATACCGATACCGAAACATGTCGGTTCGGTACGGTATCGGTATTTTGAGGGTAAAAGTCGGTATTTTACCGATACCGAAAAAACCAAAATGTGGATACCGTTCCCGATACCGAAACATGTCGGGATCGGGATTATCGGTATCGGGATCGGGATGGGATCGGTATTTTATATCATTTGCTCATGCCTAATCTAATGTCCAATCGAACGCATTTCGTCGGTTAGAGCCAACCCGCTACTCTAAGCTCACACCGTTTAGATCTTAGCATGCGGGTTGTGTGATAGAAGTATCGATTATATTCAAACACACACGTCGTTCGGAATGTTTAACTATATTATATGATTCTATAATAGTTTGGGTTCATAGACAAAGTCAAAATATTATTTTGTTCCTAATGTCAAAAATTAAAACTTTATTAGAGTTCTAAAAAATTGATTAAACTTTATTAGAAAAATTAACAGGTTGATCAAGTTTACTAACAATCTAATATTTTTTTTTCGGAATAATCCGTAGTAAAAAAACAAGAATCATACAAACAAACCACTAAAATAATCGAATCAAACGTGCTCGTTTCACATAAGTTTATGAACCGTAACAAAGAAAATAAATCCTGGTGTTAAAACTATACGGTTCTAGCCGGACAGAATGGGTAGAACAATCAATACTAAAATGAAACAAAACATCCAAACTCCCCTTCCTTTGTGTTTTCGTTTCTTTTTTCTTCTTGGCAGCCCAAAATGGACTTGTTAGTTCACCCCATATTAACTAATTACAAGTTACAACCCACCCAGACATTTTTATTTATAGAGCCCAACTCATGGTCCATCTAATTTTCCTTTCACATAAGTCATCACCATATTCACTTCAATGTACCATAGAGTTCCTTTTTTTCAATCATTTGTAATTTGATTTCGCTTTAATATAAACTTCTTCGTCATCTTTCAAAACTCATAATCTACTCGACCTTTCAGTTATCGCCCGCAATCACTCCGTGCCTACAAAATCATTAAAAACGACCAAAGTAGATTCCGTTCCACAAAAAACGTGTGTATTTCAAAATTATGCATATGTATGATCTAAATGCCTAATATGCAATGGAAATATGTGTTATATGATAAAATATGCCTAAAAATGCACCTAACAGTTTTTGTTATTTATGCAATATTTTACATAATGTTGGTAAAAAAACTTAGATACTTGTATTTTTACATTTCTTTAACATGTTGTAAGTAATTCAAAAAATGGCAACAAAACTACGTCAATGAATGTACATTTCTAAGCTGCTGCGTTTGGAAACAATGATGTCAAAGTAGGTTTTTTTAGAATGTTTATTAAAAATATAAAAGTCAAAACTTTTTTTTTATGAAACGTGTTAATTGAAAATTATTAGTTCTAAAACGTAAATTTTAATCTATATATTTCATTGGACCAAATCACTATCACATCTTGTTTAGGGATGTAAACGAACCGAACGAACACGAACAAGGCCTTGTTCGTGTTCGTTCGTTAAGTAAATAAATGTGTTCACGAACGGTTCATGAACACTTACCGAACGAGATTTTATGTCCGTGTTCGTTCATTAAGGAAATGAGCGTGTTCGCGAACGGTTCACGAACACAAACGAACAAAAATAGATTTGGCGGACGCGACAAAGGATAAAGGTAGATGGCTCGGAGAGTAGCACTGGAACTTGAATCCCTTATTGTGGACCGGAGGTCGACCATATTCGTCGATATAAATAATGAGAAATGAAAGAGAAATGGTGCATAAACAAGGTGAAAGATGGTTTCCTAGTTTAATTGTTAGGGTAATAAAATAAATAAAAGTTTAATAATATAAAAATTATAGATAAAATATATGAAAGTACAAAAATATTCAATTAAAACACAAACATACGAACATAAACAAACGCAAATGAACGAATGTTCACGAACACCTTACCGAACGTTCACGAACACAATCGAACGAACGAGACCTCTGTTCATGTTCGTTCATTTAACTAATCGAACAGAATTTCTTGTTCATGTTCGTTCATTTATTAAACGAACGGACATAAACGAACTTCCCGCTGAACGTTCGGTTCGTTTACAGCCCTAATCTTGTTTACATTCAAACGATCCATTTTGTAGTGCTTCTTTTCACATGAAAACAAAAAAAGTTGTCAAAGTTGTTTATTTAGTTGAGATGAGGAAAATGGTTTCATATTTGGACGGCAGTATAAACAATTGGGGTCAATGAGGTGCTCCTATTGATCTTAGCCATTGGAATTAAGACTAAAAAAAGGACCCAATCCCATTGCATTTTTGGGCGTGTAACAACCCTTTAACTAATATACAATTTGCAGTTTTCGTCCAACACTTTTTAGCTTTGGATTCACATTAGTGACTTGTTTTTCTAACATCTTGGTCCTTAAATTAACGTTTTTCTCTATACCACATTGAATTTAGTTATAAATTATAATCAACATTATGTGTGTGTGAGTAGATAGATAGATCGGATCTATAAAATATTTTTTTTATGGTGAGAAGTTTAACAAGTGATCTATATCTGTAACAAGCTGACACAGAGAAAAAAAGTAAATTGTCATATTAGTTCCTGAAGTTTGACCAAAAATGTCACTTTAGTCTAAATAGTTTTTTTTCTGCCATTTTAGTCCCTGTATGTTGTTATTTTTTGTCATTTTCATCCAACATACTAACTATATTAAAAAAAAGTCAGTTAACTTAGGGGCATTTTGGTCAAACCACATTTTTTTTGCACGTGTGATGGTATATGGATGGTGGTGTGCCGATTTACAGTGAAGAAAATGGTGGTGGTTGCTGGTTTACGATGATGGCGGTGGTGTTAGTTGATGACGTAGGTGGCGGAAAGTGGCCGGTGGTGGTGGAAATGGTGGGCGGTCATGGTGGTGAGGTGGGTGGGTGGTGACGGTGCAGGCAGGTGGTGGCGATGATAGAAGGTTGTGATGGGGTGGGTGGTGGTGGATGAAAATGCTAAAAAAATGACAAAAGGTCAGGGACTAAAATTGTAGAAAAAAAACTATTTGGACTAAAGTGACATTTTGGATCAAATCTCAGGGACTAAAATGACAAATCTCATTGACCATTTGTGTTGACAAATACTTTAATACATGTTGTAGGAAATTTATAATGACGCTCAAGGAATCAAGTTAGAGCGGACTAGACACTTATCCAAAATTTCATTTTATGTTTTCTCATTATGTTGTTATGTTATTTCCTAGGATTAAGATCAAATACAAGTGACAACATAAATAAGAATGTTAAGAAGGATTCTAATCCATTGATTTTAGATTTGGAGGGTTGATATTAATTTTAGGAAAAAGAAAACAATAGAAGAGCATAAGACCACTCGTAGTCGTTCAATTTGGGGCGTTTTTTACGCCCAAAACAAGCCCGTCTTCGGCCCTCGTGGGCGTTATTTTTGAATTTTTTGTGTTTGGCGTTGGATTTACAACGCGTTGCCCGTTTGAAATTTTGATTTGATCGATATTTTTGACCGTTTGACAAGGTATGGACATTATGAATTTACTGTCATGCCATTTGGTTTAACCAATGCCCCAGCTGCATTTATGGACATGATGAACCGAATATGTAAGCCATATTTGGATAAATTCATAATTGTTTTCATAGATGATATTCTAATTTACTCCAAGAGTAAAGAGGATCATGCAAGACATTTGCACGCACTTTTAAGTATATTAAGAAAAGAAAAGCTTTATGCTAAATTTAATAAGTGTGAATTTTGGTTAGAACAGGTACAATTCCTTGGACACTTAGTCAATCATGAAGGAATTCATGTAGATCCAACAAAAATCGAGGCAATAACTAAATGGAAAACCCCTGAGTCACCAACTGAGGTTAGAAGTTTCTTAGGATTGGCCGGTTATTATAGAAGGTTTATTCAAGATTTTTCTAGAATAGTCATTCCCTTAACTAAGTTAACCTGTAAATCTGTTAAATTTGAATGGGGATTTAAACAAGAAGAAGCATTTAGAATTCTTAAGCAAAGATTAACCAATACACCCATACTAGCATTACCAGAAGGAACTGAAGATTTCGTAGTCTATTGTGATGCTTCTAAATTAGGTTATGGAAGTGTGTTGATGCAACGTCAAAAAGTTATAGCCTATGCATCTAGACAACTTAAGAATCATGAAGAGAATTATTCAACTCATGATTTAGAATTAGGAGCTATAATTTTTGCTCTTAAGATTTGGAGACATTACCTTTATGGTAGTAAGTTTACCATATTTACTGATCACAAAAGTTTAAGGTATGTTTTCGGGCAGAAAGAGTTAAATATGAGACAAAGACGTTGGATGGAATTTCTTAATGATTATGATTGTGATATCCAGTATCATGAAGGAAAAGCAAATGTAGTGGCAGATGCTTTAAGCCGAAAGTATCATGAAAAGCCAAAAAGGGTACGTTCTCTTAAATTAAATCTGCAAGTAGATTTAAATGAACAAATAAGAGAAGCACAAGAGTCAGTAATCAAGGAAGATACTGAAAAGTTAAAAGGTATGTTAAAAGAATTAAAACAAGGAACAGATGGAATTTGGAGATTCCATGAAAAGAGAATGTGGATACCTAAATTAGGAAATTTACGCCATAGTATATTAGAAGAAGCCCATAAGTCTAAATATACAATGCATCCAGGAAGTGATAAAATGTACCAGGATTTAAGGAAAAATTTCTGGTGGATAGGAATGAAAAAGGACATAGCAACCTATGTTTCTAAATGTTTAACCTGTTCACAAGTTAAAGTTGAACATCAGAAACCCTCAGGTTTGTTACAGCAATTAGAAATGCCAGTTTGGAAATGGGAATTTATAACAATGGATTTTGTTACTAAATTACCCAAAACTAGGAAAGGAAATGATACAATCTGGGTGATTGTAGATAGACTAACTAAGTCAGCTCATTTCTTACCAATAAAGGAAACAATTAGTATGGAACAATTAGCTAAATTGTATGTAAATGAAATTGTTTCTTTACATGGTATTCCTTTATCAATTGTTTCTGATAGAGATAGTCGCTTTACATCTCATTTTTGGTCAAGTTTCCAAAAAGCAATGGGAACCAAGTTAAAGTTAAGTACAGCTTATCATCCACAAACGGATGGACAAAGTGAAAGGACAATTCAGACAATGGAAGATATGCTTAGAGCTTGTGTAATTGATTTTGGAGGTAATTGGGACGATCACTTACCTTTAATAGAATTTTCTTATAATAATAGTTATCACACAAGTATCAATGCTGCACCATTCGAAGCACTTTATGGACGAAAGTGCCGAACCCCAGTCTGTTGGGCAGAAATTGGGGAAAAGCAACTATCTGGACCTGAGATAGTACAAGAAACAACTGACAAGATCATTCAAGTCAATGAACGACTGAAAGCAGGACGTGATCGACAAAAGAGTTATGCCAATAACCGACGAAAGCCGTTGGAATTTCAAGTAGGAGATAAAGTATTGTTAAAAGTCTCTCCTTGGAAAGGAGTTGTAAGATTCATCAAAAGAGGAAAGTTAAGTCCCAGGTATATTGGACCTTTCAAAATTATTAGAAGAGTAGGACCTGTAGCCTATCAGCTACAATTGCCAGAAGAAATGGCAGGAATACATGATGTGTTTCACGTATCTAATCTCAAGATGTGTTTAGCTGATGAATCACTGATAGTTCCTCTTAAGGATATAGAGGTAAATGAACAACTCAAGTTTGTAGAAAACCCCCTACAGATTGAAGACAGAAAAGTCAAGAATCTCAAGCACAAGAGACTAGTTCTAGTCAAAGTAAAGTGGGACTCCAAAAGAGGACCTGAATACACATGGGAACTTGAATCTGAAATGAAAAGAAAATATCCACACTTATTTCAGTAGATCTCGAGGATGAGCTCTAAAACAAGGTGGGGAGAATGTAACAACCCTCGGTAAAACCGACACCCTCAGTATATTTCCAATACCCTATTATATCTTAAAATGTCCCAATATGTCTTA
Source organism: Helianthus tuberosus (assembly GCA_030545235.1). NCBI lineage: Eukaryota > Viridiplantae > Streptophyta > Magnoliopsida > Asterales > Asteraceae > Helianthus > Helianthus tuberosus. The sequence continues at coordinate 24,213,770 of CM060387.1, forward strand.
TATTATACCCCGTATGTGAAAACCGAGCCCAAATTATGTTATAGTTTATAAAAATAAAATAAAAATCTGAATTTAGAGTTGAGGCGGGCCGCGTAGACCCACCCCAAACTCTCACGCGGGCCGTATCAAGACCATACTTGACTCCGCTGACTTCTTTAGTTCAAGCGGGCCGCGTAAGACCTCGTCTAAGTTGACGCGGGCCGCGACAGATCATGAAACGCGGAGACATCCGGTGCTGACACGTGTCGACATCGTGTCGAGTCTACTTGGTGACCCAGCTAAGCTACAGCGTTGACCGCATGTTGACGCGGGCCGCGTAAGGCTTAGCCTTACCTTACGCGGGCCGCGACAGGACTGAAATCAGCAACTATAAATAGATAGCATCAGATTACAATTTCCGTCGCTCATTTCTTTTTCTCAATCTCGAAATCTGAAAGTTATAAGCATTATAGTCGGGTACTATACCCCTAATTAGCGAGGTTCTGCTCCATTGTAAGTATTATAACCCCAGTTTCATAATAGTTATGCTGCCCGATTGATTTAGGGTTCCGTAACAACTGTCGTGGTTCTGCCCGACGTAGTTGTTGGAATGCCGTCTCGGGGAGGGTATTATTAATAATTTCAAAGGGTTATGATACTAACCAATGTATATTTGTATAAATTATAGATTATACCCAGGAAACCCTTACGAAAATCCTAAGACAGCAATGTGAGTAATCTCCTTTTTATTAACAGTTTTTACAAAACCTTAAATGTTTTACAATGCGATTAAGCAGTGATTGAGTCTTTGTAGTTCTTCAATTACTGCCGGTATGTTGGGGTTTTGTATACAAAATTTGTACTACTTGTGAGTAGTAAGTCAAGGTTGACCGTACGTTACCATTGGACAATGAGTTAGCCATTGTGTAATATGACCCACAAGTCAGTGGATTGATAGTACCAAATGGAGTAATTGTGTAGACATAAACATTGTAATCGTCCTCGATACTGTTTTAATCAGTAAAAGATTTCTTGATTAAATTGGGATTCACTCACCAGTATTTCCGACTGACAAATGTTTTTAAAACACGTTTCAGGTAACCCAATGTGAAAGCCAATTAGTAAAAAGCCAGCTGTAGAGCACTGAAGGCTTGGGAAAATGTGGCTATAAAAGTTACCTAATAAACGGTGTTTTAAATTCAATAAAATAGGGTTTGTCCCTATATGTGTATTGTAATAAGAAACTTGGGTTTTGCCCATGTTATTATTAATATGAAATATGGTGGTTTTACTCTGATAAACATTTCCTAACTACGGTCCTGATGTAAATTCCGCTGCGAAATTAAATAACCAGCTGATACCACCACTGTGATCGCGTCCGCCCGTTCCCGGGGATCAGGGATCTGGGGTTGCGACAGGTAACCCCAACGCGTATCGGCCGAACACCACGCAATTCCAACCGAGCTTCAACCTACAAGACATGGATCCTAACGTATTCGCGTACGCTCAAATATTAGCATCGACCGGTTCCCAACAATTCCTTCAAGTTCCTCAAACTTATCAAAACATGGGCGGTTCGCAAACGTCTCCGGAGATAGAAATGGTGCCGAGGACGTTCGAGATCTCGGTCATATGCGTTTACAAAGTATCGAGGAAAGAAACGCCGGAAACATGGTCATGTCGCGATACAAGAATCGAGACAAATGGAAAAAGATATCGAATTTTTGTCTAAACCCATCGACCATCTCACACGCGACACGTTGATCCTAGCCCAAATGCGTCGGGAACAAATCCGTAAAAAATACGGACTCTAGCTTTGTTTCGTTTTTTTTAATTTATTTGTTTCGTTTTTTTTGGTTTCAGCTTTTTTATTTGTTTCGTTTTTTTATTAATTCCATTTTTTAGAATGTAATTTTTTTATTTAATGAAATATATTTAGTTTCAATTAATTTTTTTTAATGATTGTGTAATGATTGAAGGGGCATTATTGGGCGTTATCACCAACCACTATGCCTCTTTGTGAATAACGCCCCTTTGATGACTAGGATTACACGTGGCACAAAACGCCATAGGGTGGGCCATTATTCACCCCAACGACTACGCATGGTCTAAAAGGAATCATATATATATATTGATTTTCTCTCTACACATGCAAGACACATGCCAATTTCCCCCATCAAATTTAAAACATCCACAATTTTTCATACGCCATTTGTGTTTTAAAAAAAAATTCACCATAATGACGAACGTTTTTTTATCTTTAATATGAGTATGATATTACTATATAAAAATAAAAGAGTAAATTGTCAAAATTGTCCCTAAGGTTTAGGCATGTTTGTCGGTTTTATCCGAAACAACTTTTTGTACCTTATTGTTCTTCACTTTTGAGATTTTTTGCCATTTTCATCCAAACATCTAATTTGCTTTGTTTTTTCTATCAGAAATTTGGATGAAAATGGCAAAAAATTCCAAAACACAAGGATGATTTTGGCAAAAAAGTTAGACGTTTGGATGAAAATGGTAAAAGGTATCAAAAGTGAAGGGCAATATGGTACAAAAAGTTGTTTTGGATGAAACTGACAAACATGGCCGATTGATTTAGGACCCACCAACGCATGTCGAGGCTCTGCCTGACTAAGTTCGTTAGAGTTCTGTCTCGTGTTGTATGACTAAAGTGACTTGGGTTATTTTACTAACACGCGTGCATTGTATGTTTTAATAGAAACTTAGGAAAATAATCAAGAAATATTACCAGGAAGCCCGTAGAATACCTAAGTCTATAATTGTTGCCAGTATTATGGGGTTTGTATACAGTACTTGATAACCTTCACAATTGGGCACGGGTATCCAATGTGTGATATGACCATAGTCACAGATCCGTCGAGTGACAAGTACTGAACGTATAATTGGGTAGATATAAACATCGTAATCGCTCTCAATACTGTAAAGTTATAAAAGCTTATTTTTGTAAACTGGATTGTACTCGCAAGTATTTCTTGCTGATAAAATGTTTTTCAAACGCGTTTCAGGTAACTTAATGTGAAGTTGTAAGAAGCCAGCTATGGAGCACTGAAGGCTTAAAGAAAGTGGTTATAAAGTTACCTAAATAAAAGTTTATGTTTTCAACAACTAGGGTTTATACCTATAAACATATTATGAATGAAATATGGGTTTTATTCCATTTGTTTAATATAAAAGTTTGGTGTTTTGAAACTCTGAAATTTATTTCCTAACTACGATCCTGACGTTTTAATTCCGCTGCCAAATTAACAAACACCGATACCACCGGCTGCTGTCTCACGGCTCCCGCTCCCGGGGTAGGGGTCGGGGGTTGCGACAATAAATATATATCGAATTTTTTTTTTTTAAATCGTGTGCCCATTGAAATCATGGGCATTACGCAGAGCTCCTCCCTGCACACCATCAAAGCCACCAGTGCCTAACTATATTAGAGTGCGTCTAAAATTATATAGTCTAGTGTATGATTTAATTGCGCGACTATAACTTTTCGTATAAAGCATTAGAATGGTGCATCTAAAACTAGGGGTGTGCAAAAAACTGAATTAACCGACAAAACCGAACCAAATAAAAAACCGGTGGGTCGGTTAATGGTTTTTTTGAAAACCGAAAGTAGCGGGTCGGTTATGGTTATCATTTTTTCCATACCCACCATAACCGAACCGAACCGACATGCAATAATTTTTTGTAGGATTTAGAACATTTCACCATATTTTAATTTTTGATGTTGTTTATTGAAGATTTTTAGTATTTATAGGTTTTTTCATATCGTTTTGTGGTTTTGGTTAGATGTGTATTTGAATTTATGGAATGTATCATATCACTTTATTTCAATATTCGATAATAATTGGTATTAATATTATAGATTATATGTATTTTTATACTATGTAATATACTAATATATACAAATATGCGATAATAATTTATTTCATGCTAAAAAAATTAAGCTATTTTTAGCTAAGCTAAATGCACGGTTAACCACCCATAACCGACCCGCTAAAACCATCAAAACCGAATAACCATAACCACCATAACCGATCGGTTATGGTTATGGTTATCCATTATACACTTTCGCGTTTATGGTTATGATTTTAGTTCAAAACCGACCTAAACCGACCCATGCACACCCCTATCTAAAACTATATAAATTAAGTGAAATATTTGTTAATGACAATTAATAAGGCACATGACAGAAAGCAAAATCATTTAAGTTGTAGTGTTTCTATGAGGAAATACAGTTTTCTATAGTCATCAACGTCACTTTTATTTTCTCAAAGAAGTATAATATCAATCTCCAATCTCCAATCTCCATACAGTAAGATACCTATCCATTATAGTATTATTAGATTTATGAGACTATTAAAACCTATATAAATTAGCAAATTTTTTGTGCATAAGGAATTGTAATTTGTGCTTTGGGTGTTTTCCAAAAAAAAAATTTGATTTTTTAGTTTTAACCCAAAGGTTTTTACCTTTTTCAATTTTAACCCTACATAATTTGTTTTTTTAACTTTAACCCAAAACTTTTTATTATTTGCAATTTAACTTCACAACTTTTGTCACTTATACTTTTCATCTTTCGCAAATTTTCGTTTTACGTATAGTTCTAAATTTTTCGAGTTAATACGACGCAACGTGCATGTGTGGTTCAACGTTTTTACCTCTATTTTTCCATGTTTGACAGGTTCGTCGCAATACGCATATTATAGGTCGAGTCAGTGTTGGTTGTCGATGACGGTTGTGTGACATTAGTACTATTTGACACCGTTTTACGCCCCGCCGCAACGCGGGGTGTGCTTTGGGGATTTTTCAAAGAAAAAATTGTTATGCATATGGTTGTCGTAACGTTGGCTTTGGGGGTTTTCCACAAAAAAAAAAAATTGATTTTTTTTTACTTTTCACCCAAAAGTATTTCATAAATTACTTTTAACCCAAAACTATTTGTTTTTTACTTTTAACCCAAAACTTTTTATCTTTTACAATCTATCCTCATAACTTTTTTTACTTTCAACTTTGGTTCTTTATAGTTTGCATTTTCCGCAAATTTTGCGCTCTATGCTTGGTTCTAAATTTTGTGACTTAACACATCACAGCGTGCGTCTTTGGCTTAACGTTTTTACGTTTCGTTCTAAATTTTGCGAGTTAACACGACGCAACGTGCATGTGTGGGTGAAGGTTTTTACATCGTCTATTTTTACCCCGTTTGACAGGTTTAACATAACGTGTGGGTTGTATATCGACTTAGTTATAAATAAAGAATCCCCGCCGCATAGCGGCGGGTCGTAATCCTACTTACTTTTATTTAAGATGTGAGAAAAGTGAGATGTGTGTAAAAATCCTTATTGATGGGAGATTATTTTAAAGTTTTTCTCATTACCAACACGTAGGAAGTTCAACTCATATTTTCTTTTTAAAAATAACTTGGACTTTATTAAATAAAAAAAATATGATGAGTTGAATATAATTTTCTTAAATTTTGTTTTCTTTAAAAAAAAATAATAATAATAATTGTTTGAAGTAATACCAAAACTTCTTATTGATAACAACATATAATTTAAATAATGTGGTAAACCAAAACTCTTATATTAGTTTTCTAAAAAGTATTAAATAACATCACTCTCGAGTCGAAGTTTTAGGATGCATTAACTTATAAAATTAGTAGCAGTAAGAAACTATTACTAAAAATGTAAAAGGGGACAAAAACAATGAATTGTAATGAAATTGTACGTTATTTTTTTGTATTTTGCACGTCAAAATTTGGATTTTAATTGTGAGTGAACGAGACAGAGGACTAACCTTTCAACTCAAGTTTGTTTAAAATTGCCATAAATGTAATGGAATGTATATTGATTGATTAATTAATATTTGCATTCTATATTAGATTTGGTATATACATGAGACATATGTTTGCCTAAACATAATGAACCATCCAATCACATCCCAGGTGATGAACATCATGTGAGCCTAAATATTCCCATTCTTGACAATATCATCCACCAACGGACCTAAGATTTATTTTACGGGCACGATTTCCTAAAAAAAATTACTAATTCTTTTTTACAAGGTTGGCTACCTCCAATCGAAGCTTACTTTGTAGTGGACGATCATAACAAAAATTAAGAAAAAGGAGTTAGTATTTGAACAACAAAACGTTGTAGTAGAGCTAGCAAAAGATGATAAACTTAACCATGCTCGTAAGACTGTGTGGTGGGGTGAAAAGTGATAAAAAGGTGCCGCCACGTAGATGTCTCGTGTACATGAGTTGGTTTCATCTTTCATCTAGGTATGTTATGGTAATGCAAAATGTGATTGGGTGAGTGATAAAAAACTTAGAAAAGAAATGATGAGTGGAGATAAATAATTGCTTTATATATTAAGTTAAAAAAAATTATACAAACTCGCCCCTAACACCCGTGATAATCTCCACAGCTAAAAGGGCAACGCCCCTTTATCGCTCGTGAGGGACAGTGTTCAACGCTCACAATGTTGACATGGCACTACCTCCACAGTGTTCAGCTCTCACAGTGTTGACATGGCACTACCTCCACACCCATACGTGAAACCAAAACATGGTCTAAGAAGTATTCCAAGTCATGTACGAAGCAAGGTGATTAACACACACGACAAGCCCGTTACAAATCACTTAAATAAAGTTCCTTGAAAGAAATCATCTCACTACTACAAAAACAGGCATTTGCTACACAATTTTGCAACCAAAAAAATCGGTCGCAAATATTGCTACGAATCAGCTACAGATTAGCTACGTACATAATTTGCTACGATTTAGCTACGGATTTTCCGTCGCAAACCTATTCCGTAGCAAATTTTGTAGCAAAGTTCATAGCAAAACTGAGGAAATGAATATAGTAAAAATAACTTAGTAAAATTGGTTGCAAAATGCGTAGCTAAATCGTGAAAATAATCTTTTTAAATTTAACTAGGAAAAGTTAAATCGGTAGCTGAGTTTAAATATAAATATATAGAAAAAAATACATGAATAAAAGTTGTAGCGATATTCGTAGCAAAAACTAGAAAATATAAGGGTGTACCTATTCACACACCCATTTGCCTATTCGCACACCAAAAAGTTGTTTTTTGTCCTATATGCACACCCTGCAGTGTCTAGCTGTGGCTAAAGCGCGGCGTTTTGGTCCGGTTAACCAGACGGGTGTCTGACGGGTCTGTTGACCGGACCAAAACGCCGAGCTTTGGCCGCGTTTTGGTCCTGTCAACCAGACAAAAGACTGACTGGGTGTCAGTCTTTTGTCTGGTTAATGCGGCCAAAGCTCAGCGTTTTGGTCCGGTCAACAGACTCGTCAGACACCCGTCAGTCTTTGTCTAGTTGACTGGATCAAAACGTCGCGCTTTGACCACAGCTCAACACTGCAGGGTGTACATATAGGAAAAAAAACACATTTTTGGGTGTGTCTATCTACACTTTGGGCAAAAAATAATTAATAACTAATGTAGCAAATTCTATAGCAAAATTTGTTGAAAATACGAGAAAATAAACTTTTTAAAAAATATAAACTAATATTGCTAGTAAAATCCGTAGCAAAACAAAAAATGCACTTCCTTGAAAATTTTGTACGGAAAAAACTGGTCGCAAATTTTGCTACAACTTAGCTATGCTATGACACATATGGCCTACTACAACACATTACAACCTATTTCGGTTAAACAAAAATAGATGTCGTTAATCAAAGTTAATTCGAGTAACTCATGGTAAATGTTGTCGGAATTCTTGCATTCAGTTACAAATCAAATTTATTTATAACAATTATTCATCACACTTCCATTAAATACTATTTATACAATAACTAGCTACACTAAGACGATCAAGACCTCAGACCAATTATGCTCAATTATGAATAATGATAACCTTTAAGATTCGTTTATCGCCAATTTGAGAGACATGGTTAATTGGGGTAAATATTGGCCAATTAACGCAATTTTTGGTTAATCATGATCAACTAAGGCCATCCATAGTCAATCAAGTTTAAAGGTCATCCCTAATGACGAATTTTGATAAGGAAATTCTGACTTTTGGACGGACTTAGAGCTGCAAGAGGTGATTTTGAAGAGACGGAAGGCTAGGATCAAGGTTTCAAAGAAAAACGATCATAATTTTTCAGGTATAAGCCATTCGGTTTCTTGTTTCTTTGATTCTTTTGTTCTACACCATGTTTTGATACATGAATTTTGTTTTGAGATGATTATTGGATAAAACTTATGAACTACCTAGGTTTTTGATGAATACACATGTTTGCCTGTCTAGAACGTGTTATGTGGACGGATGTTGAAGTAAAGAATTTGTTATATTTGATCTGATGTCTATGCGTATTTAGACAAGATTAATTGTATGATTATTATTGTACGTGTGCTTTTTTGAATGTCTTTCAGTTATAAGTGCATGCTAGTTCGTTTACTTTGTGTTTTTTATTGTAAATTTAGGTTTTTCTATGGCTTCCTGATGATATTTTCTGTTAATATTATTGAGTTCCTATTAAAAATATACAATGCACGTGCGTTAGTATAATAACCCAATTTAACTTATCAATACATCCGAGACAGAACCCCAACGTACTTAGTCAGGCAGAGCCTTGACATGCGTTGCTGGGTCCTAAATCAATCGGATACGGTATCAACTTAGTGATCGGGGTTAAAATACTTACAACGGGGCAGAGCTTCGTGTTTTAGGGGGTATTTTATATGCGAATTTCGTTCAAAATTATAGAGAGAAAAGAAAGATGTGAGCGAGGTGGGACTAAGGCACGACTGCTCAATTTATAGCTGTTTTTTATGTCTCGCGGCTCCCGCTCCCGGGGTGGGGTTGGGGGTTGCGACACATGTACTCACTTGTCTTTCGGCTATCAACGCCACCACATGATGCATGATTAACCATCCCCTCTTTTAACATTATTTTCACGAAAATAGTAAAATAACGTTAAAACTAGTGCACTTTCACTTTTGCCCCCCGAGGGCCCACACATATATACATTATATGTGCATACCGCAAGCGGGGCGTATTCAGTTATCTTAATCAATTTGATATAATAATAATAATGATGTAAATCTATAATTAATATACCAAATATATTTTTTTAATAAATAATAAGCTCGTGAGCCTACCCGATCCCGACAAGTGAAGCACTAATTCGGAAACATTTATTAGAAGGACTTATTTTTAAGCCAATCCAGTTTAAGTTCAAGATTGACTTAATTTGAGCTTGTAGCGCACTTATCTCAAGTAACTCGCGAGCGGGTCGAAATGTCACTCGTAGCTAAGCTTTATTTTTATTTTTTTAGTTTTTAAAGTTACAATTTGTAAACATTTTTCCAGGAATATAAAAAATTAAAAGATCATTGTTTCAAAATAACCTCTAAAATTTTAAGGGTCGTATTATTGGCACACCTTGGGGTATAAATCGACACCCTCAATACGCATCGTATAGGCCTATACGATGCGTATTGAGGTGGGTTCAAACTTCTATGCCTGCCAAAGGCTGCCATTGTCCCCCGCCAAAAAGTAATACGCATCGTATAGGCCTATACGATGCGTATTGAGGGTGTCGATTTAATTTTTTAATTTTTGCAAGGTAGCTTCTTGTCACGCGGTAGCAGCTTTCCGTCATGCGAACGAAGAAGCAGCACTTTGGACATTTGTTGGTCTTCAAACATCTAGGAAACATTATTTGAAGGCGGTCTCTTTGCTTCGTCCACTAGAACTATTTGTGTATGCATTCTTAGGGTTTTTATTATTTGATCAATGGAAGTTGAAATCGGCTTTGTATTTAGCACACGAAAGTACTGAACAACAGAATCAGTTTCTCTTTGCTTCGTCCACTTTCCAAACCGAATAATCACAAGTTGTTGATCTTTGGGTGGTGATTTACTCCCGAACAAACCATGCCCACCTTGACCAGTATAGATAAGCGTATCCCTCGATCCACTTACATTCGAATAACGCTGAGAATCCACAATGCTTATGGCCAGATTCTTCCCTTCAATCTTGGCAAAATCAATGCCTGCTTGTTTCAGTTATTTCTGTTGATCCACAGAACCCGTATAGGTCTATACTTTTGTTTCCCATAGCCACCGTTTCCGTAGACAAAACAAGGATCGTTCTAATAGATTACTTTGTGTTATAGAACTTCCGAGCTAACATCTGACGTAGCAAGTACAATTGTTTTGAGTTTTGTCAGATAATACTTCATTTGTCGAGAAACCATACTGTCAAGAAACTAACATACTTTATTTGTCGAGAAACCATACTGTAAAGATCTCTACACAAACTCTTCTACATCTTTTAACTAATTGTCCATCACTTAAGACCTTGAAAAGATTTGTTGAAATCGAATTTGTGTATCTGAATCAGGTTCTCTGCCTTAGATCGGCCATTCCTTGTGATACATGAACGTTTGATTTAATATGGATAACGAAAACAAGTTCTCCACAGTTAGTTATTCAGATCTCTATTCGGTCATCTTTCCAAACTGCAACACACGATAAAATACGCTAAAATACGTTACAATACGCTAAAATATGCTAAAATACGTAAAAATACCCTAACAACTGATAAACAACGCTGATACGAACACATGTGTTTTGAAAATAGGCTTTGTTCTTGGTTTAATGAAGTTAGACGTAACATCTAGTTATATTCAGATTTAAACAATGCACGCCTCAATTGAGATAACGGACATCCATCAAGCTCAAAAAGAAAACTTGTGTTTCCCATAGTCACAAACAATTGCGGTTTGTATTTCGCATAGCCACCGTTTCCGTAGTAAAAAACGGTTTCGGTACTATTTGTTGAAATCGAAGAAAAGGGTAAAAAAGATGAATTGAGGCGTACATTAGGAACAAGAAGTCCAACAATCCGTTCATTATCTGTTGTTGTCTAAAATACGTTACAATACGTTAAAATACGCTAAAATACGTTACAATACGTTAAAATATGCTAAAATACCCTAAAATACGTTAAAATACGCTAAAATACATCAAAAATACTATTAAATACGCAACAATATGTTAGAATACGTCAAAATATGCAAAAATACGTCAAAGTACGCGACTAACGATATTTCCACACACGTGTACATATAATACGGCACTATGGAGTTCAGGTTGATTTCAAACAAAACTGTACGTAATCATAGAATAAGATATTCGCACGCAACCGAACGGCACCGAAACGACTTATGTTGAAGGTATACGTAATAAAACGACAAAATATGCGAAATTTCGGCAAAAAACGAGACGTATACGCGTCGAACCGAGGGAAACACGATAACATAAAATTTGAAATAATGCCATATACAATCGTATAGGCCTATGTTGTATCGTATATCAGCGTAATACGAATTGTATAGGCCTATACGATTCGTATTAAACTTTGAATTTTCTAAAAAATACCCCTGAATTTATCAGAATACCAGGGGTATTTCAGTAAAATCATCGATTAATACGCATCGTATAGGCCTATACGATGCGTATTGTGTCACACCCCAATTTCCACGTGTCACCGGTGGGCCCGGTGGGGGAGTATTGTGACGTGGTTGGCAACGTAATAGTCAAACAACACAATATCAATATGCACAGCGGAAGCAAAATTTAAAATATGATACAACCGAATTTAATATTGTAATATCGAGTGTCACAATATTCAGAAGTTTATCCACAGATGGATCGAAATAAAAATAATATTAATGGTTCAACAGACTTCAGGCATCTTAAGCTTGCGAGACTTCTAATGATGCTAAGGAGAAATCCCAGCCAATTTCGCTTAGTACCTGCATTTAATCTTTTTGGAAAAATACGTCAGTTTACACTGGTAAATACATTTAACTGACTCATTTTGGAAAATGATTGAAAATTGGTTTGGATGCACATGGCATAAACATTTTATTTAACTTGGGAGAATTATTTAATATTATAATCTTGTGAACGAATTACATATTCCTTGTACGTTCAGTAGCCCGGATCTTGTCCGGGTTAAAGATCAATAGACACACCACAATATTCTTTTGTGCACTGACGGGTGTACGCCTACACCCCGCGCTTAAGTCGTGGCCATTTCGTAAAATGATGCCAAGGATATCCGGGATATGGTCATTAACCCCCCCCCCAAAGGCTTTAAGTAACAAGACTGTTTAAACGAGCCGATCAAATTTATTCAATTACCCACTCAACGGTGGAGAATTTGATGCCCGATCAAGCGGTATGCTATATACCGTAACCCAAGCCCATATAGGGAAAATAAGTTAAAAGTATTTACCTGAGCAATGTATAAATCACAATAAGCAAAATGCATGTAGCTTTTACTAGTCCTCCTAATCTGGAACGAAGGTTTCATAATAACCTATTAGAATCCTAACGGCCTTTAATTAAGCTTAAGCTTAGACCGGTTAGTTTCGAGATACGGTTCGTACGCACGATTAAGCAAAGACCGGATAGAATGTGATTTAGACCTGAAAAGTTTGAAGACTTGTTTAATATGGGTTAATTATTCACATTCTGGATTTTGAGATAAAACCGTTAAGGTTTGACCCGTTTCGGCTAATTTATGTAAACTTGTTACATAAACCGAACCGTACGCGTAATAAGCGTGACGGGTATTCATGAGAGCTATACACAGGTTTCCTAAGTTAATTATGCCTCAAATATGTTGTGACATCAGTAAGATGTCTTTCATTATGCCCGAAACGTGTTTAAACACAAACTAGGCCCCGTAGGGGTAGTTTGGTCATTTAAAAGTTTATAAAAGAGTTTAAGTAACAACCTGAGTTACAGGTCTGATGTAATCAGCAAAAATACATAATTTGCTAATTTATATCAGTAGGTTAAAGTATATGAGTGAAATCTATCATTTATAACCAACTATGCACCGTAGGGGCATTTTGGTAATTTCACATAAGCCGAAAAGCTCAAAACCGAAGTCTGAATTAATCAACCTTTGCTTACTGTTAAAACATTCTAATTTGCCTAAAATATCAGTAGGTATCAACCCGGGTATGTTCAATATAATTTTATTACATACTATGCGTTAAAAACGCTTAATAAGGCGATTAAAGGCCATTTCCGGGTTCGATACTTAAATCTGATATTTTTATATTTCCAGAAGGCTTAAAATACTTTATTTATCATATGTGATCAGTAGCAAAAGGTTTGGAGTCGTTTAGATATGTAAAACTCATTTTATGGCCCGTAAGGGCAAAACCGACAATTACCGGATTAAGCCTACGACTACTAGTTATGCTCAGCCTAAAATTAATTAAAAATCTTTAAAAATCCCAAAATAATACATTGCATCAGTGGGTAAAATATTTGATATCAAAAAGTAGGCTTAACTAGGCTATACGCTAATTACGCCATTTTATTAACATAAAGCTTTAAATTTTGCGATATTGAGCATAACTCTAAATCTACAATTCAAACTGATGTCAAACTTTGCATACAAGTTTATATATTAGTAATTAAAGTTTCTACTCTTTTACATTTCCAAAAATCACGTTTTAAGGTAATAAGGGCATAACAGTCAACATATGAGCAATTAACGGAAACATGCATATTAATTGGATAACTAATGAACCAAGGTGTAACATCACAGAGGGTTATTCTAACATGTAACCTAGTCCAATTAAAGCTCTGAGGCATTTCTAAAACATGCCTAAACGGGTCAGAACTGAAAGTCAAAGTGAAAGTCAAACTATGTGACTTTCGGTTCCGAACCGGGTATTTACAGGAATTTGTCGGGTTGAACATGTTTAGACATGTTCTTACTCTTATTACCAAGTTATAACAATGATCAAACAGGTTGTATGTGATCTACATTGCTAATTATGCATAAATTGTAATTTAAACATTCTGTTGACTTTTTCTTAGCAAGTTTGACCCGACTTTTGACCTGTTTAGAGTGGTAATCAGGGGGAACCCTTTTAAGGGTTTATTACCCATGTGATTACCAACTTATAACTACTTTTGATTCGACAAATCTTTGACACATTTGTCTACAACCCACCACAACTGATCAACACATGTTCCTAGTGCTTAGGGGGTGTCTAGGGGTCAAGAGGAATGTGGAAAATCGATTGGAATCGAGCAGATTGCACTCAGCAGGCAACAACCCAAAGAATGCGGAGCTGGGCACCCCTCGCGTGACGCCACCCCCCCTCGCGTCGCGCTAGGCCTAGTCTGATCAGAACTTTTGATTTTTGCGATTTGATCCTTGGCTTTTCAAAATTCGATTAGGCACTTGTTTCTTGCATTGTAAACCCTCATAATTGATCTATAAAGGCTTTAAAACATATACCCACTTTGCTAAGTCCCCGGTTAACTTTATTGTTACCCGAAAAGTCCTAACTTCCAACGTTTACGCTTTAACCCTTCACACACGAATTTGATCATAACTTTCTCATACGATAACGAAACTTTACGAAATTTAAATCGTGTATTCTTGTGAGCATAATTAACAGTTACAAAGCTTCGGGTTTGTCAAAAGGTCACTCAGAGGTATAATTTAAACATGTTGACACATTTAGCCCCTGTAGTTTGTAATTCCTCACTTTTAGCTTCGTATGATCCATGATTTATTCGTTTGACGTTATAAACATCATGTAGGGTAAATGTACAACATATTTATTCACTGTTGACACTTAGAATACGTATATTCACATACTTTCCATGTTTGTCAACTTTAGTCCTTTCATAATATTCTTTCACACGTTTAAACATACGACACGTGTCTACACATTATAGGACGTGAATTTTCGAGGTGTTACATCCTCACCCCCTTAAAATAAATCTCGACCCGAGATTTACTGAAATAAATAAGGGTACTTTTCTTTCATCGTGGATTCAACTTCCCACGTGTATTCGGGACCTCTACGGGCATCCCACTTGACCTTTACAATAGGTACATGCTTCCTTCGAAGCTTCTTTACCTGTAGATCTTCAATCGACAAAGGTTTTTCCACAAATTTTAAGCTCTCATCTATATGCACATCTGTATGTGGTATAACCAGTGATTCATCAGCGAAGCACTTCTTCAGATTGCAGATGTGGAACACATTATGAATTCCACCGAGCTCTTCTGGTAAGTTTAACTTATAGGCAACTGACCCGACACGTTCGATAACCTCGAAAGGTCCTATGTATCTTGGGCTTAGCTTGCCTTTCTTACCAAACCGCATCACTCCTTTCCAGGGTGACACTTTAAGTAGGACTTTGTCACCTACTTCGAAGTGAAAATCCTTACGCTTTGGATCAGCGTAACTCTTCTGCCTATCCCGGGCAGCTTTGAGACGGTCACGAATCTGGACAATCTTGTCCGTCATTTCGAACACGATCTCTGGTCCTGATAACTGGACATCTCCAACTTCCGCCCAACACACGGGCGATCTACACTTTCTACCATATAATGCCTCGAAAGGCGCAGCCTTTATGCTGGTGTGGTAGCTATTGTTGTAGGAGAATTCGATTAATGGTAAGTTCTTATCCCAACTACCACCCAAATCGATCGCACATGCACATAGCATGTCTTCCAACGTTTGAATAGTACGCTCACTCTGGCCGTCTGTCTGAGGATGGTAAGCCGTACTAAAATTCAAACGTGTGCCCAAAGATTGCTGGAAACTCTTCCAAAAATGCGACGTGTACCTAGTATCTCTATCAGAGATAATGGCCACAGGTATGCCATGCAGGGCTACAATCTTATCAACGTATAACTGGGCTAACATATCGGAGCTATAAGTCTCCTTGATGGGTAGGAAATGAGCTGACTTAGTCAGTCTGTCAACTATAACCCATATTGTATCATTGTCTTTCCTTGTCTTTGGCAACTTGGTGATGAAATCCATCGTCACCATTTCCCACTTCCACGTAGGAATCTCAGGCTGTTGTAGCAAGCCTGACAGCTTTTGATGCTCGGCTTTGACTTACGCACATGTCAAGCATTTAGCTACATGGGTGGCTACAGACTTTTTCAAGCCTATCCACCAATAATTTGCCTTTAGATCCTGGTACATCTTATCAGCTCCAGGATGAACGGAGTATTTGGAACTATGGGCTTCCTGGAAAATAACATCACGAAGTCCCCCATAAATCGGAACCCATATTCGTCCATTCAATTTCAGAAGTCCGTCCTTGCTAAGAGATAACTGCTCCTCAGTTACTCCTAACTTTTCATTAGGATAGTTAGCTTCCAACACAGCTTCCTTCTGTGCAGCTAACAACCTCTCCATCAGACTGTTCTTTATCTCCATGCGCTTGGCAATGATTCGAATGGGTTTCACCCCTTCCTTCCGACTCAAGGCATCAGCGACTACATTCTCCTTGCCAGGATGGTACTTGATTTCACAATCATAATCATTCAAAGTTTCCATCCAACGGCGTTGCCTCATGTTTAATTCCTTCTGATTGAACAGATGCTGGAGGCTCTTGTGATCAGAATAGATCACACACTTAATACCATAAAGATAATGCCTCCACAGTTTTAGTGCGAATACAACGGCTCCCAACTCCAAGTCGTGGGTGGTGTAATTCTTTTCATGCACTTTTAACTGTCGTGATGCATAGGCAATAACCTTTCCTTTCTGCATAAGCACACACCCCATGCCAGTGTGCGACGCATCGCAGTAAACCACAAAGTCTTCTATTCCATCTGGAAACGTTAGTACTGGGGCTTTGCTCAACTTTTGTTTCAGAATATCGAAGGATTCTTGCTGCTTAGGGCCCCAAACGAACTTTACTTTCTTCTTGGTCAAGGAAGTTAGGGGTGCAGCAATCCTTGAAAAGTTTTCAATGAAACGCCTGTAATATCCTGCCAATCCCAGGAAGCTACGAATTTCTGTAGGCGTCTTTGGCTCTTGCCAGTTCATTACGGCTTCAACCTTAGCGGGATCCACCTGGATACCGCGCTCGCTAACCACATGTCCAAGGAATTGGACTTCACGAAGCCAAAATTCACATTTAGAGAATTTGGCATAGAGCTTCTCCTGATGCAGGAGCTTGAGAATACAACGAAGGTGTTTCTCATGGTCAGCTTGATTCTTCGAATAGATAAGAATGTCGTCGATGAAAACTATGACGAATTTATCCAAGTAAGGCTTGCAGACGCGATTCATGAGATCCATGAACGCGGCTGGTGCATTAGTGAGCCCAAAAGGCATCACTAGGAACTCGTAGTGACCGTAACGAGTCCTAAAAGCAGTCTTGTGAATGTCTTCATCTTTAACCTTCAATTGATGGTAGCCTGACCTCAAATCAATCTTCGAGAAATAACTTGCCCCTTTAAGCTGATCGAACAGATCGTCGATCCTGGGCAAAGGATACCTATTCTTGATCGTGACTTTATTTAGCTCGCGATAGTCGATGCACAGACGCATCGACCCATCATTCTTCTTGACAAACAGGATTGGCGCTCCCCAAGGAGACGAGCTAGGTCTAATGAAACCTTTAGCCAGCAATTCATCTAGCTGCGTCCTCAACTCCTTCATTTCTGTGGGTGCCAATCTGTATGGTGCTCTAGCAACAGGTGCTGCTCCGGGGATGATATCGATTCTGAATTCGACTTGTCTATCTGGTGGTAAACCAGGTAGATCTTCAGGAAAAACTTCTGGGAATTCAGAGATGACAGGGATGTCTTCTATCTTTGGTTTGGGCTCGTCAACAATCACTTGTGCCATGTAGATGACACAACCCCTCTTTAAACATTTTGAAGCCTTGGGCATAGTCGCTTGCTCAGGCAGCCCATACTGGGTGGCAGCCGTTACAAAAAGTCTGACCACTATGTACTGCCAACGTGACAACCCCTGGTGAAAGTGAAGGACAGTACTTTTATGAAAGTGACTGATGAAGGCAGTGGTATGGAAGCAGTGGATGATTTTCACTATCAGTGGATAGCATATCAGTGGATAAGACACTGCTTTTGAACAACAGAGTTTATCAAAGAAATGAGAGAGCAGGGGTTGACTTTCAGCAGTGGACAAACTTTTGAAGTAGAGCATACTTTTGAACAATCAGTGGTTATGGCAGACTTTTAAGGATTTTAATGAAAATTTTCATTTTTAGCTATTTTTAAGGATGGATTTTTGATTTTCTGAAAACATTTTAGTACTTTTATACACAGAAAAACAAGATGTTGCTTGTTATTCCATGTTCAGCATCCCAATTCTAGAGACCAAGCTTTCAAAGGTGGCTGTATCAAGTGCTTTTGTGAGCACATCTGCCAACTGGTCTTTAGTAGGGACATGATGCAGAGAAATCAAACCTTTTTCATAGCAATCCCTCACAAAGTGATTTCTGATGTCGATGTGTTTGGTGGTTGAATGGGAAACTGGATTTTTGATGATATTTTCTGCTGCCTGGCTGTCCAACATGAGTGGTGTCTTTAAGACAGTGATACCAAAATCCAGCAACTGATTTTGAAGCCACGGGAGTTGGGCTGTACAGGAGTTGGGAAACTGGTCTAGATGCAGTTAGGTACAGTAAAGACCCAATCATGCTTCTATATAAAGTTTGGTCAATCAGCTCATCTTTTTCATCAGACATGACCAGCTTATTTGTTGCCATGGGTGTGCTGCATGGTTTACAATCATTCATATCAAATTTGGCCAAAAGTTCTTTAGTATATTTGCTTTGATGAATGAAAGTTCCATTTTGCATCTGCTGAACTTGGAGACCAAGAAAGCATTGCAACTCACCCATTGCACTTATTTCAAACTCAGATGTCATGAGTTCTCTAAACTCTTCACACATTGAGTTACATGTGCTTCCAAAAATAATGTCATCCACATAAATCTGGACAATCATTAAATCCTTCCCCCTCCATTTAAGAAACAGTGTTTTATCAATGGTACCTCTTTTGAAACCATTTGAGAGTAGGAAGTTGGAAAGAGTTTCATACCAGGCCCTTGGTGCTTGTTTCAGGCCATACAGAGCTTTGTTCAGCCTGTAGACATGATCTGGATAAAATGGATCCTCAAAACCTAGAGGTTGACAAACATACACCTCTTCTTGAATTGTACCATAGAGGAAAGCACTTTTGATATCCATTTGAAACACCTTCATATTGTGGTTGACAGCAAAGGCCAGGAACAGTCTAATGGCTTCCAATCTTGCAACAAGGGCAAATGTTTCATCATAATCAATCCCCTCTTCCTGTCTGTAACCTTGAACCACAAGCCTGGCTTTATTCTTGACAACAATACCCCTTTCATCAGTTTTGTTCTTGAAGACCCACTTTGTGCCAATGGGACTAACCTCTTCTGGCAGTGGTACAAGCTCCCATACTTGTTGTCTTTTAAACTGTTAGAGCTCCTCTTGCATGGCTTCTACCCAGCTGTTGTCTTTCAGTGCCTCTTGGTACTTGACTGACTGATGGAGTGATAGAAAACCAGCAAAAAGACAAATGTTTTGGGTTTGGCTTCTTGTGAGCACCCCTTCATTTATGTTGCCAATGATTTGATCAGGTGGATGAGATCTCAAGAAGATTAAATCTCCTTGGTATGGTATGATGGCATTTGTTGGTGAAGGCTGCAAATGTGTATCATCTGAGCTAACCACTGCTGGGGACTTTGATGATCCAGCAGTGGCTTCAAAAGGTGGTGGAATAGGAGGTAATGAAGTGGATATCTGCTGACTTTTATCCACTGTTTGAGGGCTTTTGTCAGCAGTGTTTGAGGATGTGGAAGCAGTGGTGGAAGGGCTACTTTGGTCAACAACTGTTGAGGTAGCAGTGGTTGAGCTTTGACAACTGTTTTGAACAGCTGGTGCTTTTCCCTTTGTAGCAGACCTTTGAGGGATGATGATTTCATACCCATAGTCTGGTGTTGTATCCTCTGATGGACCTGCACTGTTAGTCTTGACAACAGTATTTTCAAAAGTAAATTTTTCAAGATCAAACAGATCTGCAGGATTTGCTGGGATTTTCATTGATGAAAGTTCATTGAACTTAACATTCAAAGTCTCCTCCACTGCCTTGGTCCGTGTATTGAACACTTTGTAGGCCTTGGCAGTGGTTGAGTATCCCAGATGATAACCACAATCAATTTTGGCTGCAAATTTTGAAATGGAATCTTTTAAGTTCAAAATAAAGCATGGGCAGCCAAACACTTTGAAATATGAGATCAGTGGTTTGATTTTATACAGAATTTCATAAGCAGTCTTTTTGTGCCTGGGGTTTATTAAAACTCTGTTCTGGACATAGCAAGCAGTGTTTACTGCCTCTGCCCAGAAAGTAAATGGCAAACCTGAATCTGCAAGCATGGTTCTGGCAGCCTCAATCAAAGTTCTGTTCTTCCTTTCCACTACCCCATTCTACTCTGGTGTTCTAGGGATGCTGTACTGCCTTACAATCCCTTTCTTCACACAGAAGGCATCCAACTCCTTATTTTTGAATTCTGTGCCATTGTCACTCCTGAAGCTTTTCACTGGAAGGTCAAATTGCTTTTCAACCTGTGTTACAAAGTCTTGCAAAATGCCTGCAGTCTCATCTTTTGAGTGTAAAAAGAAAGTCCATGTACACCTAGAAAAGTCATCAACAATAACCAAACAATATCTTTTCTTTTTGAGGCTCATGACTTGAACTGGGCCAAACAAATCCATGTGTAGCATTTGCAAACACTGGGTTGTTTTGGACTCTTCAATGGACTTGTAAGAACTTTTATGCTGTTTTCCTTTTAAACAGGAAATGCAATGTTCAGGACATGAAAACAATTTTTGTGGTAGGCCTCTCACCAAACCATTTTTTGAAGTTTCAGTGATTGTCTTAAGATTTGTGTGCCCCAGCCTTCTGTGCCAAAGTTCTGTCTCTTTGTTAGAGGCAGCTGAGAACAGACAGGCATCAGCTCTGGGACACTCTTTGGACATATCAACAACATAAACATTGCCACTTCTTTGAGCAACAAGTTTAGTTTGACCAGTTTTGATTATTGCTTCAATCTTTTTGACCATTTCTGGTCCAACAATCCTACAACAATCTTTTTTGAAGAATGTCCCAAACCATTTGTCACTCATTTGTGATACACTCAGAAGGTTGAATTTTAGATTGCCTATCAGATTGACATTTTCAAATTTTACATTCCCAGATTGCACTGTACCAGACCCCAGAACTTTTCCTTTACTATTATTCCCAAAGGATATATCACCCCCTCCATGGATTTTAAAGTCTTTGAGGAGGGCTTTACATCCTGTTATGTGCCTGGAGCCTCCACTATCTACATACCAAAGACTATCAAAGCATGCAGAAGCTCCCTGCACATGAAGTAAAAGGATTAGTTCATTAGGGTCTCCAAAGCCAGCAGGGCTTTGGATGGGGTCTCAACAGTGTTTGGGATGGATGCAGAATGATGGACAGTGGTTAGGTCAGGGGTTTGGACTGTTTTAGGACAGTGTTTCTCTAACCACTGTTGTGGGTCCTGACCAATCACCTGCTGGTAACCAAAAGGATGCCTGTTCACTCTGGGTTTAGAGGGCCTTTTGTAGGCCTCATAAACGTGTGGAATCCTTTGGTAAGACTGTTTTTCCTTGCCTTTTCTGAATTGATTAGCAGGGGGTGCATCAGTAACCTGAACATCTCTTTTGACAGATGTTTGGTTCAGCTGTTTTGTGACAGCTGTTTGAACTGGCACAAACAGTGGTTGTTTCTTGGTGAATTTGACAGATGATGATGATGGTGATGAACTCAAGGATGTTTTAGCAATGTACTCATTCTTTTTCACATCAAAGTTTTTGAGATACACACATGCTTGAGTTTTGTGGTTTGTTTTACCACAAACAATGCAACTTTCAGCTGAAACAATGACACTTGTTCTATTTAAATCATAAGCTTTTAAGTGGAAACAATCTTTTGTTAGATGATTCCTTTTCTCACAGAATTCACAAAACAAGTTATCAATTTTTTCTTTCTTCTTTCTCTTTTCAGACTCCTTTGCAGCAGAGGTTTTAACCACTGCTGGGATGTCCTTGAGAGGTATGACTTTAGCTTTTGGAGCCTTGACACCATCAGTTGATGTAAAGTCCATTGGCTTGAAATTTTCAAGAATATCACACTCATCAGACCATTTTGGTTTAAACTGATATTCTTCAAGCTCCTCAAAAGTAGAGGATCCCATTGGTCTGTCAAGTGTGATTTTGTTACCAAGTTTGTCAGTGATTTTCATTTCTTGGCCATTCTTGTTTGTGGGGATGAACTCAGTGGTTACATCAGTGGTTTGAACAGATTTTCCAAAAGCAGTGTTTTCATCATCATGTTTTCTATAACCAACCCCAAATTTCACATTGCTTTTTATCTGTTTTTCAAGCATAACCTCATACCCTTTGCATGATTCCACCCATCTCTCACATGTGATTTGGGTGGACTCTAACTCCTTTTTGCAAACTTGGTATTTTTCTACCATAGTTTGGAGTTGGGTTTTGGTTATGCTCTGCTCTTCTTTCATGCTGCTAATCTCCTTTTCCTTTTCAGCCAATTTGTTTTTAAGTTCTTTTAAAGATCTTTCAAATTTGACTTCATCAGTTAAGATTTTATCCCGAAGGTTTTCATTCACCTCTTTGATGTTAGCAAAAGCAATAATGCAATTGTCAGAACACAGTTTTTCTAGAACTTGAGGAGATACCTTGGCAGCAGCCATCATTGCACAATCACATTGATGATTCTCTTCATCATCAGCTCTCACCTTCTTTTCAGCAGCCTTTTCTTCTTTCTCTTCTTCTTTGTCCTCTATGGACCATGGATCTGTCATTGGTTCAATCAGGGTACCTGAACTTTCTCCCAACAGTTGTTCACCAGCCACAGCAGTAACAACTGCTTCAGTCACCTCATCCACTATTTCAAAGCTCAGTTGTTCCTCCTCAGTTTCAACCCCCTCCTGTATTGACTCTAATGCCATCAAACAAAATTCATTATGAGAAGAATCATTAGAAGCATAGAGTGCAAAATTTTCATCACTAAGGTCTTCAGGCATACTGCTCCAGTCAACAAACCCTTGAGTGAAAAAACTTTGTTGATCTGGTTGTACTGCTGCTGGAGCAGTGGTTTGAGGTGCAGGCTGCACTTGTGCCTGGGGAACAGGGGTTTGAATATATTGGATTTGTGGAACAGTAGTTTGGACATAGTGTACTGGCACAGGGGCAGCAGCATAGTGAGCAGTGTTCACTTGAGCTGCTGGGGCATACTGGGCATAGTGCACAGTGCTTTGGTTTTGAGGTCTAGGATTTGAGCTAGGATGAGTAATTATGGGACCAGTAGTTTGACTCCTACATTCCCTAGCGAAATGTCCCAACCTATTACACTTGTAGCACTTGATTTTCGATTTATCCAACCCAACCCTTAGATTCCGATGCAAACTTGGGAATTTTCGCCCTGTTCTTTTGTAAAATTTGCTAGTTCTAACACTTAGCAAAGCCAGTTGGTGCAGGATGTCCATTTCCTCTAAGTCAGTGGGATCAAAATGTTGCAAATCATTTAGTTCAAAGCTTAAATTGTCTGACATCTGGTTTTCGTTTGCAGTGAATGCATAACTAGCAGAGTGAGGATCAGGGTTGTTAAAGTTTGCACCAGCAGTTATGTCAATGAAGTGATCATAACCCTGATCCTTACCACTGCTCCCAGATTCTTCTTGACCCAGAAGAGCAGTATTACCGAAAGTGTAATCATCAGTAACTTTTCCTGACTCTTGTAACCTCCTTTTCTGGTTCAACTCCCTTTCGTAGGTCAGGAGTCGACCGTGGAGTTGGGTCAAGGTCAGATCCTTGAACTCAGGTGAGTTTCGGGTGACAAAAGCTATGGTGTCCCATTTTTCTGGCAGTGACCTGAGGAACCTGCTATTTTGAGTTGAGTTTGTAAAAGTGGTGTTAACAAGCCTCAGTTCACTGATGAGACAACTGAAACGCTCAAATTGTTGCGTTAGTGATTCACCTTTAACGTAACAAAATGTTTCATACTGTTGGTTCAGGATTTCCCTATTGTTTTCTATGACTTCTTCGGTTCCCCCAAATTGTTCCTTAAGTGCGTCCCATAATTCTTTGGCACTGTTACAGTGTAACAGTCCAGCATATATCTCATTGGGCAGCACTGATGCTATGATGCTAAAAGCTTTAGCATCTAGTTCAAACTTTTGATAATCGGTTTCGGTATAATTTTCAACTGGTTTTGGAACGAACTTTTTAGCATCTTCAGCGCTTGGCACTGTGGGAACATGGGGACCATAGATGACAGACCTCCAACAACCTGTGCTTTGTTGAGCGAGGATGTGACCCATCCTCCTCTGCCAGATGTTGTACTCATTTCTTTTTAGCATAGGTGGTTTAAAAAGCGAGCCGATGTTTTTTTTGTCATCCTGAGATTATGACGTCATTCTTGTTGTTTTACAGACACTGAGAAATCAACTTTAATGGTGATTAATCCTTGCTCTGTTTTTCAACAAACGAACAAACGATCAGTATCAACTGTTATGAGCTGAACTATTTACGTCAAAATGATTGTTAAATCAAATTTGACTGTCCAAGCTCTGATACCAATTGTTGGATCTGAGTTTGTTTCTGATTGTAATTTGTGTTTGTAATTAAAATGAAGATGGATGAGTGTGCAGCGGAATTATGATGAAAACAAACTTTGCATACAATCAAACGAGAGTAATACTTTAATCAAACATCTTATCACAATGAATCGGAAGATTGAATTTATTTCAATAACGATTACAATGATTGATGAATGAATGCAAACTCCCCCTCAGCCAGAGCTCAGTTGTTTGTTCGTGCAAAGAAGACGATGATGCAAAAGAGCTAATAGAACAGTACAAAGTACTGAACTATTTATAGGCACTTGCAAACCACTGAGCATCTTAGCTGACGTCACCATGAAAGTGACATCTAACCTCCTAACAAACTCTAACCTCTGATCTATACAAACACTGCTATGTTAACTACTGCTATTACATTACATTACAAAACAGACTATAGATCAGCTGCTGCAACTTTCCACTGCTGTGAACCCAGCAGTACTTGTCCGGATCAGCAGTGCTTGACTCAAGGCAGTAGATAGAATCAGCAGGGCTTTAGTCTTTCATCAGGTCTTTATTTGAGCAGCAGTTGTAGGTCAGCACTTTGCAAGATCAGCAGATAGGAGGTCAGCAGATGTTGAAATCACCTTCAAGGGGAGAGACTTGTATGTAATCATCTGCTTATTCTGGATCCACTGCTCTGATCCAGTTTTGGCTTTAATTATCTGTTCCTCTGATAGGGTTCGATCCCAACAGAATCAAATAGTACTCATGCAAAGGCATCATTTACAAGGAAAGTACCTGTAATAACGTTGTCGTCTAGAATCGCTTCCTTTGCGTCCATTCTGAAGACTCTGGCATTAGTCTTCTTGGCCTCCTCAGGCTTCTTGTTATATTTAGGGCAGTTGGTTTTAATGTGCCCCTTTTCATTGCAACGATAGCACGTTGCGTCTTTCATCTTTTTGCAATCCAAGGTTTTGTGATCCGTGGACTTGCAAATACCACAAGCATAAGATTTTGACTGAGTCTGTGAGTTCGACTCAAGTCTGTACTTTCCAAAGTGCTGCTTCTTACATATCTTGCATTTGGGCTTCTCACAAGAATTATGCCCCTCTTTCCTTGAGTCAGATCCTTTCTTGTTATCACCGTTCCTACGGTGCTTCTTGTTCGATCTGCGTGAACCATCATCTTCACGTTTTCTCTTCTCAGCCTCCTTATTACTCAGCGATCTCTGCCTGACCGCATCCAAAGTAAGGGATAAGGATATGTCAGCTACAGACCTAAACGTAGCTGGCCGAGAAGCCTTCACGCTTGCCTTGATTTCCGGGGCTAAACCACCGATAAAACGAGCGATTCTTTTTGGCTCCGGGGTTACCAGATATGGAACCAACCGGGACATCGTGTTGAAGCTCGTTAGGTAAGCTTGACAGTCAAGGTTTGTCATCACCAATGATAGAAAATCAGACTCTATCTTCTCCACCTCATGTTGAGGGCAGTAATTTTCCCGGATAAGGGCGACAAATTGTTCCCACGACATGTTGTACAATGGGATTTTTCCGGTGGCTTGAATCAGAGATCTCCACCATGCTAACGCTTCACCCTTAAAAGACTGCGACACAAACTTGACCACGTCTCTCTCAGCGCATCCGCTGATGTCTACAACCGTATCCATCTCATCCAGCCACGTCATACAGTCAATGACTCCATTCTCCCCAGTGAAATCCCGGGGTTTGCAGGAAACGAAATATTTATACGAGCAACCCTTGTCACGGGGTCCCCGATTTAGTATAACCTGCTGAGATGGAGCACTGTGGTTCGAGGAGCGTCGATCATCATCTTTCTTCGAGTCGTCTTTCTTAGACGGTGGCTTTGAAGGCTGTGTAGATTGGGTCCTACTACGAGTCCCACTGTACTCTTCATACTGCCTTTCCAATGCCTGTGTAACTGCGCCGTCTATTATTGCTTTCAATTCAGCACCCGTTAAATTAATCTGGGCGTTCTCGTTATTCTCCACTGGATGACTATTACCCTCGTCCGAGTTAGCTATTTTAATTGAACTGTTGCAGAAAACAAAGACAATAGTTTATTTGGGAGTTTATTATGGAATTTCCCCTTAGGGAATTTCATTAACCATGGTAAACAGAGACCATATTTGGTTAATTTATTAATTATATTTATTTAGGATTTCTATAATAATTTATCCAAATTATAAAACAATAACAGTTTTATTTGTGGCACAAAAGGCCTAGTCACGTGGACATTTTTAATTTAATCTATGATTTCAGAGAATCAAAACATTAAGGTATACTGGCACAATAGGCCTAGTCACAAGGACGTTTATAAATTATAAGCTATGATTTCAGAGAATCAATGCATGAAGGTTTGAACCTAGTTCATTACCTCTATTTGACAGGGAGTCATCGCTACCACTGTCTTTTAGCTCATATAGAAATGAGCAAGGCCCGTAGGCATTGTATTACCAACGTATGGTAGAAATATGATCACCTTAATTGATGATCTTAACCCTTGATTCAGAGATCATTAAATTGGGTTAGGAATCTTCTAAAGAATCCTTATACATATAAAATGACGTGTGATTTTAACGAATCACTTCTGCCAGGAAGGTTAACATGTTTTCAGATGTTAACTTAGAATTGAATCTTTTGAACAGGTCTTACCATCTTGGCCTGGTCTTAAAATGACCCGAAGGCTAGGTTTCACTCTTTAAGATTCTTAATTAATAATTACATGGGCAGATTATTTCAAAAGGAATGATTTTAATTTATTTATTTCATTTATAATTTATATATGCACATAATGGCAAACATGAAATTTATAAAACAAACATTCCATTAATTTATTATAATATTACATGTTGCCCTAAACGGGTCTTTTCAACAAACAATTACCCACGCAGGGGTCAATCAACATGCTCGTCCACGCAGGGACTTTAAACAAACAAACTAGTCCACGCATGGACTTTAAGCAAACATCATACCCTCGTAGGGGTTAACGGAAGATAGACCCACGCAGGGGTCATAACAAACACACATACATACCCACTCATGGGCTTAAACATATACAGCAAATACAGGCCCACGCAGGGGCTCAACAAAAATTGGAAGGATTCAGTGATCCTTCTTGTTCTTCCCTTTGATCAAGCTTGCCAATCCTTGGAAGAAGCTCTGTCTCTCCCTACGGTCACGGTGGAAGCCTCGCTCTACTTCATCCAACCTTTGTAGGATTTCCTCCCTTTCTGGGGGAGAAAACCGTGGCGGCTGCGATTGCGTCCGGATAATGGGTCTAGGAGGTATCTGGTATCCCTGAGTCGGGTAACCTACTCCCCATGGATCCCCATAGGGTCCTTGGGTGTTGTAGTTCGCCGCTACCATGTACGGGTCGGCCTCCGCGTAACCATAGTTGTGGTGATTCGGCGGTTCAAACGGGTTATACGCCATGGAACTCGTATATGCTGGAATTGGGTTGTCAAAACCCATTGGCGGTAGCTGTGGTACAACTGGGTTGGAGGGTCCACCCATTTGTGGGTCCTCCTGATGTGGCGGATAGTGGCTGCCACTGGATTGACGTGGGGAACTGAAATGGAAATCCCCTGCTCGTGACGACATGCGCGCACCGGTTCTCCTTCGCCTCGGCGGTTGCAGAGGTGCCGGCTGCACTGGCGGCGGTGGAGGCGGTGGCGTAACTGCCACGAATCTGGAATCCACAGAGGGATCCTGCTGTTGTTGCTGAGGCGACGAATGGTGAGGAGGTGTATAGTACCATTCATGTCTGGTGAACATCGCCTGAAAGCTATCCGGACCAACATAGGGTGATCCGTGGAACGAAGATCCATCCGAAATCTCGATCGGATGGTTGGGTGTACCACTGGCGGGTTCGACGGGGTCCGTATCCTCGTCCATGTCATCCGCATTATCACCGGAGAAGTGATCGTCTGGCCCCAGTGGGTTAAAACCCACGGGTTCTTGGATGTAATTGGCCGGGTCAAACCGGCCCCTGAAAGCAGGTGTGGGGTCCCCGAAAGAATGATGCGATAAAGATCGCTGTAATGGTATATATGAGGGTTGAGGGTTGTTGGGCTCGTACTCCGGTTGTGGCCCATAAGGGTTTTGGACCGGAGGTGTAGAGCTGTGGGATATCGATCTTCTGGCTGGTTCAAACAAGTTCCTCCTGTTCTGCCGAGGGTCGTCACTCTCGGTAGTAGACGGAGCTCGCGCATGTGATGGTCCAGCTTCATTATCATTGGGGGTGGTGATTGGCCCCTTGCCTCTTCCTCTCCTCCTGAAGAATCTTGGCAGCATTTTCAAATCCTGTCATTATAACATGAGATAACAAAACAACATATATAAAAAGTTAAAGGATAAAACAAAAACCAAATAAGGTAGAATTTGTCCTATGTTATATGTCTAGACTCGAAAGTTTAAAATTGTGCAATTGTGTAACTGAGATTAAACACAAAAGGCTAGTGTTTAATTCACTCAGTGTTGGCTCTGATACCAACCTGTCACACCCCGATTTCCACGTGTCACCGGTGGGCCCGGTGGGGGAGTATTGTGACGTGGTTGGCAACGTAATAGTCAAACAACACAATATCAATATGCACAGCGGAAGCAAAATTTAAAATATGATACAACCGAATTTAATATTGTAATATCGAGTGTCACAATATTCAAAAGTTTATCCACAGATGGATCGAAATAAAAATAATATTAATGGTTCAACAGACTTCAGGCATCTTAAGCTTGCGAGACTTCTAATGATGCTAAGGAGAAATCCCAGCCAATTTCGCTTAGTACCTGCATTTAATCTTTTTGGGAAAATACGTCAGTTTACACTGGTAAATACATTCAACTGACTCATTTTGGAAAATGATTGAAAATTGGTTTGGATGCACATGGCATAAACATTTTATTTAACTTGGGAGAATTATTTAATATTATAATCTTGTGAACGAATTACATGTTCCGTGTACGTTCAGTAGCCCGGATCTTGTCCGGGTTAAAGATCAATAGACACACCACAATATTCTTTTGTGCACTGACGGGTGTACGCCTACACCCCGCGCTTAAGTCGTGGCCATTTCGTAAAATGATGCCAAGGATATCCGGGACATGGTCATTAACCCTCCCAAAGGCTTTAAGTAACAAGACTGTTTAAACGAGCCGATCAAATTTATTCAATTACCCACTCAACGGTGGAGAATTTGATGCCAGATCAAGCGGTATGCTATATACCGTAACCCAAGACCATATAGGGAAAATAAGTTAAAAGTATTTACCTGAGCAATGTATAAATCACAATAAGAAAAATGCACGTAGCTTTTACTGGTCCTCCTAATCTGGAACGAAGGTTTCATAATAACCTATTAGAATCCTAACGGCCTTTAATTAAGCTTAAGCTTAGACCGGTTAGTTTCGAGATACGGTTCGTACGCACGATTAAGCGAAGACCGGATATAATGTGATTTAGACCCGACAAGTTTGAAGACTTGTTTAATATGGGTTTATTATTCACATTCTGGATTTTGAGATAAAACCGTTAAGGTTTGACCCGTTTCGGCTAATTTATGTAAACTTGTTACATAAACCGAACCGTACGCGTAATAAGCGTGACGGGTATTCATGAGAGCTATACACAGGTTTCCTAAGTTAATTATGCCACAAATATGTTGTGACATCAGTAAGATGTCTTTCATTATGCCCGAAACGTGTTTAAACACAAACTAGGCCCCGTAGGGGTAGTTTGGTCATTTAAAAGTTTATAAAAGAGTTTAAGTAACAACCTGAGTTACAGGTCTGATGTAATCAGCAAAAATACATAATTTGCTAATTTATATCAGTAGGTTAAAGTATATGAGTGAAATCTATCATTTATAACCAACTATGCACCGTAGGGGCATTTTGGTAATTTCACATAAGCCGAAAAGCTCAAAACCGAAGTCTGAATTAATCAACCTTTGCTTACTGTTAAAACATTCTAATTTGCCTAAAATATCAGTAGGTATCAACCCGGGTATGTTCAATATAATTTTATTACATACTATGCGTTAAAAACGCTTAATAAGGCGATTAAAGGCCATTTCCGGTTTCGATACTTAAATCTGATATTTTTATATTTCCAGAAGGCTTAAAATACTTTATTTATCATATGTGATCAGTAGCAAAAGGTTTGGAGTCGTTTAGATATGTAAAACTCATTTTATGGCCCGTAAGGGCAAAACCGACAATTACCGGATTAAGCCTACGACTACTAGTTATGCTCAGCCTAAAATTAATTAAAAATCTTTAAAAATCCCAAAATAATATATTGCATCAGTGGGTAAAAGATTTGATATCAAAAAGTAGGCTTAACTAGGCTATACGCTAATTACGCCATTTTATTAACATAAAGCTTTAAATTTTGCGATATTGAGCATAACTCTAAATCTACAATTCAAACTGATGTCAAACTTTGCATACAAGTTTATATATCAGTAATTAAAGTTTCTACTCTTTTACATTTCCAAAAATCACGTTTTAAGGTAATAAGGGCATAACAGTCAACATATGAGCAATTAACGGAAACATGCATATTAATTGGATAACTAATGAACCAAGGTGTAACATCACAGAGGGTTATTCTAACATGTAACCTAGTCTAATTAAAGCTCTGAGGAATTTCTAAAACATGCCTAAACGGGTCAGAACTGAAAGTCAAAGTGAAAGTCAAACTATGTGACTTTCGGTTCTGAACCGGGTATTTACAGGAATTTGTCGGGTTGAAGATGTTTAGACATGTTCTTACTCTTATTACCAAGTTATAACAATGATCAAACAGGTTGTATGTGATCTACATTGCTAATTATGCATAAATTGTAATTTAAACATTCTGTTGACTTTTTCTTAGCAAGTTTGACCCGACTTTTGACCTGTTTAGAGTGGTAATCAGGGGGAACCCTTTTAAGGGTTTATTACCCATGTGATTACCAACTTATAACTACTTTTGATTCAACAAATCACTGGACCATTAGTGATTAATCTTAAAGTCAACCGTTAATTACGACGGTTTGACTTTTAAGCTAAAACTTAATTAAGAAAGGTTAAGCCAACTTACAAAGGTCCTATGCACGAAATATGAACACTTGAGAGCAGACTTGAGCTCCAGAAATGATCAGGTTGCTTGAATGAAGGTGTGAAGACTTGTTGCAAGTTCATGGGCTTTATATAGCATTTTAATCACCACAAATCTTTGACACATGTGTCTACAACCCACCACAACTGATCAACACATGTTCCTAGTGCTTAGGGGGTGTCTAGGGGTCAAGAGGAATGTGGAAAATCGATTGGAATCGAGCAGATTGCACTCAGCAGGCAACAACCCAAAGAATGCGGAGCTGGGCACCCCTCGCGTGACGCCACCCCCCCTCGCGTCGCGCTAGGCCTAGTCTGATCAGAACTTTTGATTTTTGCGATTTGATCCTTGGCTCTTCAAAATTCGATTAGGCACTTGTTTCTTGCATTGTAAACCCTCATAATTGATCTATAAAGGCTTTAAAACATATACCCACTTTGCTAAGTCCCCGGTTAACTTTATTGTTACCCGAAAAGTCCTAACTTCCAACGTTTACGCTTTAACCCTTCACACACGAATTTGATCATAACTTTCTCATACGATAACGAAACTTTACGAAATTTAAATCGTGTATTCTTGTGAGCATAATTAACAGTTACAAAGCTTCAGGTTTGTCAAAAGGTCACTCAGAGGTATAATTTAAACATGTTGACACATTTAGCCCCTGTAGTTTGTAATTCCTCACTTTTAGCTTCGTATGATCCATGATTTATTCGTTTGACGTTATAAACATCATGTAGGGTAAATGTACAACATATTTATTCACTGTTGACACTTAGAATACGTATTTTCACATACTTTCCATGTTTGTCAACTTTAGTCCTTTCATAATATTCTTTCACACGTTTAAACATACGACACGTGTCTACACATTATAGGACATGAATTTTCGAGGTGTTACATATTGAAATATAAATTTCTCAAAAATGTTTTTTCAAATCAAGGGTTCCATCATTACAACCACTTGTTTTCAACAGAGATGTAATGCAATGATTCCTCTCAATTGAATAGACCGACACTTGCTTCACAGGACTCACTTGAATCGTCTCGGCTGTTATAACAGTATTAGGTTCTCAAAACAAGGATCGTTCTAATAGATTAAAGAACACTGATATCTTGGAATTGATCTTGGAACAACATACTTTTGTTAAGAAGGCGGTCTCTTTGCTTCGTCCACTAGAACTATTTGTGTACGCATTCTTTTGGTAGTTAACAACGCTAATTAGGAAAAAATATGCAAGATGTGTAGATAGACAAATGGGGTGTCGAAATAGATTTCCCCAAAATTAATCATATCGATTGCTATAACAGGATGGATGTGACACACATAGATAGATAATATTCTCTGTGGTGGATGCAAGCATAAAGTTAGAAACGCGTTGCGGTTGCGATTTGTATTTCGCATAGCCACCGTTTCCGTAGAAGAACCCGACACGTCTTCATGTTACAGAGAATGTTCTAGAAATTGAAGGAAAAGGAAAAGATTTGTTGAAATCGAATTTGACAACTATGACATCTTATTAAAAGTAGCAATCACCTCCAATCATTTCCTGGTTAAATCACACACTATAAAGTTATAAAGTTATCGTTTGTTGAGAATTAAACGCATGTACGTGACAAAACAAGGATCGTTCTAATAGATTAAAGAGAATAACCCAAGTACAAAATCATCTGCTTTCTGAATCTGAATCTGAATGTTAACATTGACTCATAAACCCTTGAATCCCAACGCTTCTATGATGATATCAGCGTTGTTTATCACCCTGTGTGAGCATTGGAAGCCCCACCACTAGCAGAAGAACCCGACACGTCTGCTATGATGATTCAGAGGTCGGTCTCGGGTGGGCATAAGATCCGTGGGCCCTATTGTCGAATATGTGACTTAAGAAAGTCCTTGGACTGCCGCCGATGAAGTCAAATGTGATCAAACTTGGACATCAGACGTAAATCTTGAAGAAACAGAACAGAATCTGAATCTGAATGTTAACTTTGACTCGTTCAAGTCAAGCAATGTTTCCTCTCAATTGAATAGACCGACACTTGCTTCATATGACTCACTTGAATCGTCTCGGAAGTGGATTTCGGTTGGGTCAGATCTCTTTGGGTATATTCGAAACCAACTAAAATACGTTGAAGTATTGAATCAACATAAATAATTGAAATAACTTGAATTATCTCGGAAGTACTAAACAACAGAAGGATGAGATATCGGCGGTTAGCTCGAAGAAGTTTCTCTCAATTAGGTGTTCCATTAGATTTCCCCTTTTATCATGTGATCAAACTTGGACATTAGACGTAAATCTTGAAGAAACAGAACATAATCCCAGATTGTCTAAAGAAGCGCTTTTATCATGTGTGATCCAGAGGTCAGTCTCGGGTGGGCATAAGATCCGTGGGCCCTATTGTCGGATATGTGACCCAGATTGTCTAAAGAAGCGCTTTTATCATGTGTGATCCATAGAAGACGAAACGGGTGAGTTGTGGTTGATTTATAGGAGGAGGTTATGAAATGAATATATGTTTATGCGAATTTAAAGGACAATACTGACAGAGGTGCTGGTCTTTTCTCCCACTGTGCAAACTTGAAAAGATGTTTATTTAGACAATCTGGGATTAAGTTCCGCAAATTGGGAACCACATTGTAGACTGGTTGGCTTGAATGGTTTTAATAATACTTGAAAATGGAAATAATCGTGTCAAGATCTTTATCAATCATATCATCGACCAACTGCTCGAAATCTCTTTCGTTTCTCGGGTTCGCATTCGACACAACACAACAAAAAATAAATTCAAAAAAACAGGGGGTTGATACACATCGTATAGGCCTATGCGATGCGTATCAAACCCGCCGCCAGACACAACCTGCATCTGTCAGTCTGCCATGTTTTTTATTTTAATTCAATACGCATCGTATAGGCCTATACGTGCGTATTGAATTCAAAAAGTGTGTAGATAGACAGGAGGGTGTGTTGATAGAAAACCCCAATTTTAATCCCCTCCTAAACTAAAATCTTTTTGAAATTCCCCCCAAATCACAGTTGACCCACTCCCCCCTCTTCCCGTTGTTCACCAAAACTGTTTTGACATTCCCCCAATAATATCATTTATCTCCCTCCTC
The DNA here is from genome assembly GCA_030545235.1 of Helianthus tuberosus. NCBI lineage: Eukaryota > Viridiplantae > Streptophyta > Magnoliopsida > Asterales > Asteraceae > Helianthus > Helianthus tuberosus. The sequence goes on from CM060387.1 coordinate 24,248,516, forward strand.
AAATCCATTCATATTCCCACCCTTTCTCCTAACCTTAAATCAATTTCCCTCCCCAAATCTAAGCATTAAATATTGTTGGGTTCAATGGATCGTTAGCAACTAAGCGAAACGGGAGAGACGAGATGAAGAACGCAAAGCTTCTCATGTTTGTCACCACCGGTGTTTATAAGCGACAACAAACATTGCAAGGTACTTCAACTTCAATCTGTTCTACAATATTACAAATTACACTCTCTAACTGCTTTACATCATTGATCATAAATGTTGATTATTCATTTATTCTTTGAAAAATGATTGTTTTTTTTAATCTTATTAGTGTATTAATTATTTTTAACATATATGGAATATAGAATGACGCAAAGACGACGATGGTTGCTCTTGGTGACATGCATCAGTTGTGTGTTTGTTCCACCACAACAACTCCAATGAAGGTATTTTTAATTTCATTTGTGGGCTGCAAACTGTTGATAATCTAATGTGCCTATTTCTTTATCTCTTTGTATTTACCATACGTCCATACTAATATATTTTGTTTAGGGGTGTACAAGGTTTGAGTAGGTTCAAGGAGGGAGACAGTAGCTGAGTAGCAACACTTTCATCTTCATTAAAGTATATAATATAGAAGTACATGGATGAGGTACCCTTAATTTTTTAAGTGGAAAAAACATAATTCACAACCATTATACATGTTCAACCGGTTGGATAATTATTTTTTTGTTACTTTTTATTCTGACTTACTTATCTCATCAAGATACCCGAATTGAGCCATTTTTAGATAAAAAAAAGTTGAAATTACCATATCTAATTGAATCATTATCGAAGGGCTTTGTCATTAACTCCCTAAAGAAAAATGTGATGGTTTTAGTGGCTTTACTTCTCGTATTGTAACAATTAATTTGGTATAACAAGTTTCAATTTGGTTAAATAGTTATAAGAAGCAACATATTATATGCATAAGTTGATTGATGTGCAATGTAAACTCCCTCCAATGTTCAGGTGATATATTTATACAAGATTATTAATTTTCGTATTAGTCGTTCTTGTTCACGTCATCCATTTTATTGTCTTTCGAAGGAAGCTCACTAGTTTCTTTATTATCTATTAACCATTTCATGGTTGAAAGAACAGATAGCGGCAGTTGAACGTGGACCAAGATAAAGTAGAGGAGTATGCCATGATAGAGAGAATTGAAGAAAATAGAAGATGGTTGAAAGAACAGATAGCGGAAGTGAAACGTGTAACAAGATAAAGTAGAGGAGTATGCCATGATAGAGAGAATAGAAGAAAATATAAGGTTATACACTCAAATGAATGAGAGATTTCAATTGTCATCACTCTGTATTATGCTTGAAATAATTTTTGTTCTATATTGTATTACATTTGAATAAGTTGGATATTTTATTCTATTTTTGTTCTTTAGTATGATTTATATATATTTTATTAAAATATGAATTGAATGTTTTATAAAAAAAATAATAATATACAAAATTGAAATTTGTAGTAAAAACTTTTTGAAATATTTAGGTAAATTTGTAGCAAAAATTTAACAAATTTTGTAGCTAAATTGGATATGATAATGGGTAGCAATAGTCATAGCAAAGCTCTCCCAAATTTTTAATAGCAAAATTGTAGCAAAAAAAAGCCTGTAGCTAATAATTCGTAGCAAACTTTGTAGCTAACATCCGTAGCAAAAATCCTTAGCTAAAAATTTGTAGCGAAATTCTATAGCAAACTTTTTCATAGCAAATTTGTAGCTAAAATAGCAACCTCTAGTCTTGTAACTCAACCCGTCGCAAATATATTTTTCATAGCTAAAAATCGTAGCAAATAAATTAGCGACGAGACTTGTAGCTACGAATCAAATCCGTAGCAAATGTGTAGCAAAAAGGGTGTTTGCTATGGATTTGTTACGAATTTGGCCGTAACAAATACCTATTTTTGTAGTTTATTCATCCATGAAAAAACCGTTTTAAATGAGGTGTAAACAACAACAAACTTCCTTTAAAAAGCCTTTTTGACATTCATTAGACAAAAATATGATGTTGGATAAGAGTGTCACGCGTTGAATTATTGGACACATATCTTATCATAGTCAAATGTCAATACTTCGTCTATACCTTACATGCAACCAATAAAATTCACACATAACGAGTAACTAATAATTGTGAAATGTACATGTTGATGCAACAAATACAAGACCAACGGTGGTAGCTGGGCTGGATAGACAAAAGGGTTGAAGGGTTCAACCTTGCCTAACGCAGGTCGTGGGGTCCCCCCACGTTTGCAAAACGCGGAAGGAGGTTCACTAGTTAGTTTTTGTTATTTGCTGGAGATCCTTCTCTGAATTGTATTCAGATTCGGATGAGGGAGCAAATAGAATGTGTGTGGTATGTGTGAAAAGGAGTGACTCGCTTGTAAGCAAGTGCTCAATGTGAATGACCAGAGATTAAAGAATCAGAGCTGGCCAGGAGATGTTTCTTGAAGTAAATGAAGTGTCAATTTATAGGAGAAGACATCTCCCGAAGTAGAATTCATTTGACTAGTGATCCTTCTTGCAGTGAGGGGCTTACCCTTTCAGGGGTTGAAGCCTTTTGTCCCCCGGATAATAGCGTGCATTCCTGCAGACCTGCATTACTTTTGCGGCTGTGGGTTGGTGAAGCAATCCCTGGATGTGACTGGCTACTGTTCCCGTGTTGCTTTTCCCTTCCTCACAGCTTTTTAAGCGTTGAACCCTTTAACCTTTTAAGCATTTACGTGATTAGCCATTTTATTCAATCTTAGGCTACCCCCGTCATCAGCCCCCCAAGTCAGAGGTTTTTGGGGGATGAGCTCAAAGACGTCTGACTTTTACACACGTGTTTTACTGCCTAAAAGTTTCAAGGATTGGATGCTTGAAGGCTTGAAGGGTTGTGATCAGTTAATATTTGAATTTTAAATAACTGACGGTTGATGTGATTGATGTATGGCAGTTTTTAGGGTGGCAGTTACTGTTTGCCATTATTACCCCTATTTGTAGGTTATTTTATATTTTCACCTCTCACTTATTTACACCATTTGCTTTGGATAAACATCACTTTCCTTCCTTCTTTTTCTCTCAAGTTTTCCCCCTTATTCGAAAATCAGGTCAGTCCCATTTCTCTTATTCTCTTTTTAATTGTTCATAGTTATGGGTGCTCGGAAGGATATGGCAACATCCTTCTCTCGACTGAACCAAGAGGAAGTCGATTTATTTTGTGTGGAATGGGGAATATGGACAAAGTATAGGCCGGTTGCACCGGCTTGTGATAAATCTGTCAATGCTTGTCCTTCTGGTATGATTGCCTTGTATTGTCGTCATTTTGAGTTCTCAAACCTCCGTTATCCGTTTTCAAACTTTGTGTTGAATGTGTTGGAATATTATCGAGTGTCTTTCGGTCAAGTTCATCCCCTAGGTATGGCTAGGGTTTTGCATTTCGAAATTCCGTGCCGGGCGTGTGGGTATGATCCCACTCTTTTAGCATTCCGTCGTTTTTTCCGACTTGCTAAGAATGGTGATTGGTTCACCTTCGAAACCAGTCAAGTTGATACTTGTTTGATTTCGTCCATGGTTTCTACACTTGGGGTTTGGAAAGATCGGTTCTTCTGGGTGTCGGAGGAAATTGTTCCTTTCAAACTTGTTTGGAGACACCCAGATGCTGTTTTGAACGAGCCGGAGCCTTCTGATTCCGAGATAAACACCCGTTTTTTAGAAATTCTTAGGGAGTGTCCTTCGAGGCTTCGTCCATTCCCTGAGCATCTGTTGGTATTATTGGGTATAAGTAAAGTGTGGGAAAATGCTAACCGGGATCCGGTGCTTATTTGAGATGGGAAGGGTATGCCTTTATTCCTTTCTTCCTTTTTATTTCTTTTTATTTGTCTGCTTATGTCCTTTTATATTTTGTATTGTAGTTATGTCTGCCTTGGATTTTATTAAGAGTGATGATACCTCTGACGTTGTTTTTGATGATGCTGCTGCTACCCCTGGTGAGAATGCGGTTGTTAAGGGTGCTGACTATAGGTTTGAGGGTTCTGGTTATGTCAATGTTCCGAATGTCAAAGGCTTCACCAAGGTTACTGCGTCCAAAGGTTCTACTCGTCGTTCTCAACGTCATCTGAAGGGTGTTGAGCAGCCCTCTGGCTCAGAGCCTATTGACGTTAGTGATGATATCGAGGCATCAGAGGATCAAGCTGTGGATGTTGGTAAAGGCAAGGAAAAGGAGTTGATTGTTTCGAGCAAGAAGAAGAAATTGGTTAAGAAGGGTACTATTTCTGCTATTGAAGGTTCGTCGGCCAAAAGTGTTGAAAGCTTCGAGGGTTCGGATGACATTTATGTGCCCAATTGGAAGGTTAAGGTTGGTGACAATTTTAAGGATCCTGTTGTGTGTGCTGAAGCTTTGGCTCATTTTGCTCCTCCCAGTGTTCGAGATGCCATATCTGAGATGGAGGGTGATCATCTTATCTCTAGGATGATGCTCAGTTCCTGCAACCTTTCTGCCCTTTTGGCTGAAGGTGTCACTCGCTTTGCTAAAGGGATGCGGGAATATGAAGAGACTTCCAAGAAGAAGGAGAAAATGAAGGCTTCCATTGCTGCCATGAAGAGGGAAATTGAGAACTTTTCTGAGAATGAGTTGGCTTGGAACAAGAAGATTGAGGAGTTGACTAAGAGGCACGATATTGAAATGGGTGATCTTAGGAAAAGCTTTGAAGCTAACTTATTGAAACTGAAGGCTGACCGGGAGACCTTGGCTGTGCAAAAGAAAGCCTTTGATAAGGAGAAGGATGGTTTGAAAGCGTTGGTTGCCCAAACTACCGGGGATAACCAGTGGCTCATTGAACATGGCTTTCATCAGGTGGTTACCTATCTCTTGCACTCTAAGGAATTTAACTCCGCTCTTGGTGATGTCTACACTAAGCTCCTCAATCTAGGAAAACACCAAGGCCTTATTGCGGGTTATAAGCTTCATGAGTCTGGCAACCCTTTGGAGAAATCTCCTCTGTACCGTCCCGAAGCTTCTGACGTCTTTAAGAGTTTCGTGGAGCAAATGGAGAGGTTATCCTACCGGTATGTAAGTCAAGTTTCCTCTTGTTATGGTAAGCCTCTCTCTGCTTTACAGGAACTGAAGCCGGATGGTTTGAATGACAAGTTATGTGCTGAACTGCTTGGCTCCCTTTCGAGGAAACGTTCCTTTTCGGGGGATAGTGAGGATAGTTTTCCTGGGGAGGCCGATGCTCCGAAGGATGCTAGTTTGGAAGTTTCAGCTGTTGATGATCAAGGTCCGAAGGCTAAGAAGGTTAAGAAGACTAAGAAGGCCAAGGGTAGCATTTCTGGGGCTACTAAGCCTTCCGTTGATGCCTAAAATTCATAGCTTTCTTAGCACTTTGTTAAAACAATTCGTGGTTTGTAACTGTTGAACAATATTAGGTTTTCAGGGACCCTTAAGGTTCCTTTTGGTTATGTTGAAGGCCTGTATGGCCGTTGAACAATGATTAGACTTGCAAGTTACTAGGACTTGCCTTAACTTATGTTTAGAAGTTTTTTAGGACTTTCTTTGACATGGTACAATGTTTTAACTTTCTACCTTATGTTGCGTTTTTTAGACTTGTGCCTGCTTCTGTTAAGGTAGTCTGTTTGGCTTTAACCTTCCAAGCCTTTTGGCTGTTTGTTACTAGGTTGAAGCCTTTAGGGTTTCGAGTTGTTACTCGGGTGGCTTGAAGCCTTGAAGGCTTCTTGGTCTTGTGCCTTGACTTGGTTTGTATCTTTGTGATTTTTGTCTAAGTGACTTTGTTCTTGTAGATTTGCTTTGTTCTTTTGTAACTTTGTCTTTGTCGAGTTTGTGCTGCCCTTATGTTTTTTATACCTAAAAGGGGTCAGTGCTGCAGACACTTAGCCTTGGCATTTTTAACAAGAAGAGATAGCACCTATCCTTTTTATTATTTCTTTGGTTTTCACTTGACTTTTTCAAGCCTGTTTACAGATTATATTTTTAAGGCTTAGGGAACATTTGGTGTGGGCTGTTCACACCCGTCTATGAGACAATTTTATGTTTTCTTAACAGGTCTCATGGAGTTGTATTGATTTAGGAACTCACCCCTTATATAGGTTCTTTTTAACCCTTGAACCTATTGAGCGATGTGGCCTGGGAGCTCATCCCCTTACATGGCCCTTGCCATGGAGTTTTTTGCTAGGTTCTCAACCTGATCTTAGGATAGAAAGACAAGTTTTGACAAAACAACTTCATTCATTTAAGCAATATTCGCTTCTTACAAAAGGTATTCATAGTGTTGTTCAAAATACATTTTGATACAAACCAAACTTTTTTAAACGTGGAACCTTTTTAGGGTTTTGCCGTTCCAATGCCTTGGAAGCCTTTTGCCTTCTGAATCTGCCAACTTGTAGGATCCACCCTTGTGTGCTTCAAGGACGGTGTATGGACCCTCCCATTTTGGGCCAAGCTTTCCTTGATTTTCTTTCTTGCTGGCCTCGTTGTTTCTGAGGACCACGTCCCCTGGCTTGAAACGTTCGTTCTTGACTTTTTTGTTGTAGTAAGCCTCCATTTGTTGCTTGTATTTTGCCTCCTGTATTGCGGTTTGATCTCTTGCTTCCTCTAGGAGTTGTAAATTCAACATGGTCTTTTTTTGGTTTGTTTCGGGATCCATGTTGACAATTCTTTGGGTTACAACTCCTATCTCAGCGGGGATCACAGCTTCGGATCCGAATACCAGGCTATAAGGTGTTTTCTTATGGCTTGTTTTTTCGGTTGTTCTTATTGCCCATAGGACACTAGGCAATTCTTCAAGCCAGTTGCTTTCGTATCTTCCCAATCTTGTCTTGATGCCTTCTACTATGCTTCTATTTGTTCTTTCAACCTGACCGTTTGATTGCGGGTAAGCCACTGAGCTAAAAACCTGATCGATTTTGTATTCTTTGCACCAAACGCTGAAAGGCTTCTCAGCAAATTGCCTTCCGTTGTCGGTGACAAGTACTCCCGGCAATCCATAACGGCAAATGATGTTCTCCCAGACAAAGTCAATGACTTGCTTTCCTGTGATCTTAGCAAGTGGTTTGACCTCGGGCCACTTGGTGAAATAATCTACCGCCACCAGTAGGAATTTCACTCCCCCTTTGCTTGGGGGAAATGGACCAACAATGTCCATTCCCCATTTATGGAATGGCCATGCCGAGGTTATCGGGACTAAATCATGCTTGGGACTTTTTGGGATCGGTGCATGGATCTGGCAAGCATCACATTTCTTCAACTCTTCGGCTGTATCGCGATGCATTGAAGGCCAGAAATATCCGAGGTTCATGAGCTTTGCAACTACCGACCTAGCTCCAAAGTGAGCTCCACATACACCTTCATGAATCTCCTTGATCAAATACTTACTTTGCTCGGGACCGACACATCTTAGCAAGGGAGCAAGGTAACCCTTTTTGTAAAGGGTTTCTCCTTGTAGTATGTATTGCCTTGCTTTGATTTCAACCCTTTTAGCTTCCACTTGATCATTGGGTAATTCACCATCTTTGAGGAACTTTTTTATGGGAGTCATCCAGTTTGGATCTTCTTCGGTAACTACGTCTTGAACCTCCAATTCATTAATGGATGGGGCCTTCAACACTTCTACCAGTACCCTCTTGGTGAGGTGGGCGAAAGTGAGAGATGCAAGCTTACTTAGGGCATCGGCCTTTTTGTTTTGAGATCTGGGGATCTGTTTGATGGTACACGCTTGGAAGGTACTCATCAGTTCCTTGGATTTTTCTCTGTATTTTTTCATGTTGGGCTCTTTAGCTATGTAGCTGTCATTCACTTGGCTTGAGACCAGCAACGAATCTGTGAACACTTCAAGCTTTTCAACCTTCATTTCTTTGGCCAGCCTTAGCCCGGCTATTAGTGCTTCGTATTCAGCCTCGTTATTGGTGGTCTGAAAATCAAAACGGAGAGCATATGTGAATTCCAAACCTTCTGGGTTGATCAAAATTAACCCGGCCCCTGACCCTTCAACGCTTGAAGCCCCGTCAGTAAAAAGCTTCCAGGCTTCAAGGTTGGAAGGTTGAGTGGTGGTAGTGTTTACTTCAGTGGCTGTTTGGTTTGGGACTTCCACAATGAAATCGGCCAAGACTTGTGCCTTGATAGCTTTTCTTGGGACATAGGTGATGTTATGTTCACCCAGTTCTATGGCCCATTTGGCTAATCGCCCCGAGTTTTCAGGTTTTTCAAGCACACTCTTAATAGGTTGGTCGGTGACCACTTGTATGGGGTGTGCTTGGAAGTACCTTCGAAGCCTCCTAGCTGTTTGAACTAAGGCTAGGGCAAGTTTTTCAAGGGGAGGGTATTTCGTTTCAGCTAATTTTAAAGTTTTGCTGAAAAAATAAACGGGTACCTGGGCCTTGTCTCGCTCAATGGTGAGGACTGCACTGATGGCCTCGTCCGTGATTGAGAGGTACACCGATATTAACTCCCCGGTTTTTGGTGCCGCAATGTCTGGCAGGGAAGCTAGATGTTGCTTCATCTGGTTGAAAGCTTCTTCAGCTTCTTCAGTCCATTTGAAATCCTTCTTATCTGAGCAGTTCTTGAGTGTTTTGTAGAAGGGCAGAGATCTTTCGGCCAACTTTGAGGTAAAACGCTTCAAGGCTGCAAGCTTCCCGTTCAAGCTTTCAACCTCCTGCTTGGTCTTTGGTGGCTTGGTTTCAAGGACGGCTTTCACTTTGTTAGGGTTGGCTTTGATGCTTTGTTTTCCAACAATGTGACCCAAGAATTTTCCCTCCTCGAATCCAAATGAACATTTTTCCGGGTTAAGCTTCATGTTAACCTTTCTGAGGTTCTTGAAAGTTTCTTGGATATCATCGAGCATTTGATATTCCGTCTTGCTTTTAATCACCAAGTCATCGACATATGCCTCCATGTTTTTGCCAATTTGGCTTTCAAAGGCTTTGTCAACGAGCCGTTGATAGGTTGCCCCGGCATTTTTGAGGCCGAAAGGCATCTTTTGATAACAAAAGATCCCTTTGTCTGTGTGAAAGGAAGTCTTTTCCTCATCCTCTTTCTTCATGAGGATCTGGTGATAACCTTTGTATGCATCAAGAAAGCATTTGAACGAGTAACCCGTGAGGGAGTCAACCTTGAGATCAATTTCAGGTAGTGAATAGCAATCCTTAGGACAAGCTTTGTTAAGATCCTTAAAGTCTATGCACATCCTCCAAGAGTTGTCTGGTTTCTTGACCATAACTGGGTTTGCAACCCATGATTGGTACTTGACTTCTCAGAGAATACCGGCCGACACAAGTTTTTCAACCTCTTGGCAGGCTGCCAGACTCCTCTCGGGTGCCAGGCTTCTTTTCTTTTGGACCACAGGCTTGACATTCGGTGGTATCCTTAGCTCATGCTCGGCGATGTCCCGAGGGATCCCGGTCATATCTTCTGGACACCAAGCGAATACATCGCTGTAATGTGTTAGCAACTTTTCAAGGTATGAAAGAGTCTCTTGAGAAAGGTTTGGGTTGACCCTTATTCTTTGTTCAGGGTGCTTAGGGTTTATGACCAACCTTTGCCTGTCTTCTTCACTGTTTGAGCTTTCACCTTCAACCATGTAGGCCTCCTGAGAGGGTTGAAGGGTTGCTATGCCCCTCTCGGTAGGAAACTTGACTGTGCCATGGCCAACAGACACGACCATGTAAAATGCACATTGCCCCGGTCTTCCAATGATCACGTCGTAGCTTGAGGGGATGTTGATAACCACAAAGGTTAGTGGTTGGGTCCTTTCTTTTAATCCTTCGCTGAAACGAACATTAAATGTCAGTTGCCCTAAAGGCTTGAGGGGTACATCGGCTATACCTTTTATAGAGGTTCCAGAGGGTTGAAGCCTTGAACGTTCTTCCTTGCTCAAACGGTTGAAGAATTTTTCGAACATGATTTCAGTAGCTGCCCCCGTGTCTATGTATGCCCTACATGTTTGTAACATTCCCACGGTAGCTTCTTCCACAAGAGGGCTAGAGAGAGGGTCTTTCTCCGTTGGGGGGAAGCAAACACACTGACGCTCCCAAGCTTCCAACCACTGTCTTTTATGAGGAACCTTTCCATCGAAATCCACCATATTGACTTCCTTACCCTTTCCTTCAGCCATTTTATCCCGGACTCCCTTCACCAGATGAGCGAGTTCTCCGGACTTAACAGCCTCTTCAATTCTTTTCTTGAGTTGGAAGCAATCATTGGTGTGGTGGCCTTTCTCTTCGTGAAACTCACAGTATTGGGTGGAGTTCTCGTTTTTCCTGCTTTTGGGGAGAGGTCTAGGAGGCCGGAAGTTTTGTTTAACTTCTTCCGTTGCAAGGATTTTTTGAGGGGTCTTTGTGAGGGGTGTGAAACTTATGCCTTTTTCCCTGCTTGAAAGGTTCCGACCTTCAGACCTTCGATGGTCTGAACCCTTTGACCGCCTGTCATAGGAGTTGAAGTTCCCCCTCTTTCTAGCTGGGCTATTGCTTCACCAGCCGGATCCTCTTTTTCTTTGCTCTTTAATGTCTACCGCCTCCTCTCCCCGAATGTGGGCTTCAGCCCTTTCGAGAGCTTCTTCCAAGGTCTTGGGTAGGGATTTGTTGAAATCTCTTGTGAGGTACTTAGAGGTGATGGCATTCATGAAACCAGCCACTCTCATTTTCTCGTCGGCCCCTACATAAGTCAGACCTTCCTTCTTGTATCGTTCAATGAAAGCACGAAGGCTTTCATCATCCCGTTGTTTTATCTGAAATATCACTGTTGCGTCTTTGACATATCGCCTTTGTTGGGAGAAATTGGCCAGGAAGCCCTTGCTAAGATCGTCAAAGCTTCGAACGCTTTGAGCGGGTAAATCGTTGAACCAGATTCTGGCGGATCCAACAAGAGTTTGCATGAACATTAGGCAACACTCAGCGTTGGACCATTTCTCTATCCGAGCTGCACCGGTGAAGATCTGAAGACGGTCCTCAGGATCTTCAGTCCCATCATACGTCCTGATGTGGGATGGCATTTTGATCTTTGACTGGAAATCATAATCGGCTATCTGCCTTGAAAAGCATGAAAGGTTACTTGGCTTGTATGGTTTAGCCAAGTCTTCTTCAGCCCTTGCATCCACATTACTGCTATTGCCGTTATTTCCCTGAGTGGCAAGCACTTGATTGATGAAGTGTTGCTATGGGAAGTTGGCCATCATCTGGGTCATCATGTTGGGCATGGGGTTGAAGCCTTGAAGGCTTCCTGGGCCAGCGGAGCAGTTTATCCCGAGGGGAGCACTCATAACAGCACTTCGTGCTAAGGGGAGCACGGACAGAGCTTGCTCCCATGTGGTTGTGGTAGATGCTGGATAGCTTGTTACTGGGGATTGTAGGAGCTGGTCAAGAGTTAGCTCATGTCCCAAAGGAGCACCACTAGTAATTGGTTGGAAAGAGAAGATAGGATGTACCGTAGGATTTGTCATAGTGGACAGATAAGGGTGAGGGTTTGAAAGATTACTGGGACCAGCCTCACTTCTTGTTGTAAAAAGAGGGGGAGGTGGCCCAGGAGACAATGTTGGTTCAGGTTCATCATAGTCTAAACGAATCCTCACTCCCTTTTCTCTTTCTTTACTCACATGCTGGTTGAGAAGAGACCTCAGCACGAGGAAATTGTTGGCAACCCCTTCAGGGGTGAGTTCAACACATGATGGGGCGTCGGAGACACCGATATTGGGAGACGGAACTCCGGATTTGGACGGAGTTGGTGTGTTGAAGTTGAGGAACTCGGGTGTGCTCCCCGGAGTTGAGAAAGAAGTTGGTATAGCCACGTGAGCTTGGCTACTACCCGGAGTAGAAGCGTTTGGAATCTGATTTACTTCTTCCGGGGATCCACTTTCAGACATGGTGATTTTAAGTGAATAGAGCTACACTACTAGGTCTTTTTGAGAAGAAATAGTGGCGTAGCCCCACGGTGGGCGCCAACTTGTTGATGCAACAAATACAAGACCAACGGTGGTAGCTGGGCTAGATAGGCAAAAGGGTTGAAGGGTTCAACCTTGCCTAACGCAGGTCGTGGGGTCCCCCCACGTTTGCAAAACGCGGAAGGAGGTTCACTAGTTAGTTTTTGTTATTTGCTGGAGATCCTTCTCTGAATTGTATTCAGATTCGGATGAGGGAGCAAATAGAATGTGTGTGGTATGTGTGAAAAGGAGTGACTCGCTTGTAAGCAAGTGCTCAATGTGAATGACCAGAGATTAAAGAATCAGAGCTGGCCAGGAGATGTTTCTTGAAGTAAATGAAGTGTCAATTTATAGGAGAAGACATCTCCCGAAGTAGAATTCATTTGACTAGTGATCCTTCTTGCAGTGAGGGGCTTACCCTTTCGGGGGTTGAAGCCTTTTGTCCCCCGGATAATAGCGTGCATTCCTGCAGACCTGCATTACTTTTGCGGCTGTGGGTTGGTGAAGCAATCCCTGGATGTGACTGGCTACTGTTCCCGTGTTGCTTTTCCCTTCCTCACAGCTTTTTAAGCCTTGAACCCTTTAACCTTTTAAGCATTTACGTGATTAGCCATTTTATTCAATCTTAGGCTACCCCCGTCATCAGTACATATTAAAGTAATATCCACTTATTTGTCAAAAGCGAGCTAGGCGTTCAGGAGCAGCTAAACCGTCTGGTGGAGAGTTAGGCGCAAATCTGCGTCTTTTTTCAAAAAACGCACTTAGGCGCTAGCCTGGAGCTGGGCGCAGGCGCAAAAAAAGACCCTAAACCGAAAAAACAGCCATAAACAAGAAGGGACCGCCTAAAACGTTAATTTAGAGAGAGTAGATAGTTAGGAACCTGGTTTAGCAACTTCTTGAAGACTTCCTGGTTAAACTCTAGAGCATTGTGACCGACTAGCAATGTGGTGGACTGGTGTCGGCTGCTCTTTTTGATAGGAAACCCTAACTCAATAAAATTGATAGGCTGCCTTTTGTAGGTTATGTGCAGATGGTATTGAGTTAGCCTTTGTTTTAAATGACTAAACTATTTTATAGAATAGATGGGTGGCCCAACTAAAGTCTTTAAATTGTTTTTCACTTTGTTGTTTTAGTTTATTATAAGTAATTAGATATTTTTACAAACATTAATTATTGTTGTACATATTCTAAACGGATATTATGATTTTTTACATTATATTCTTATAATGGTGTAAAACCGTTAATTTTATGCCTATTATATATAATTTCTTTTATTTTTTTTTACTACGACGCCTTACTTAAAAAAGCTCCAACTTTTTTTTGTGCCTTGCGCCTAGGCTCCAGGCTAGACCTTTGCGCCTTAAGTGCGTCTAACGCTTTTGACATCATAGATATCCACTGCTTGTGGCCTATGATAGGGAGGTTTGGGTTCTCCTACGGAGACCCAAGTTCATTCTCCGCTTGTATTATTTTGGTGGATTAGGCAATGGTGGATAGAGTTGCCAGATTCTTTCATTCCTGAGCTCATTCGAGTTTTCGTCTCACCGTGTGTTACGCCAAAGAGTGTTCAACTCTTGTGGTGGCACAACAACTGTCAGGTAGCGGTCAACGCCCAAGCCAAACTCTGAAGCAAGCGTGAGCCCGGTTGAGACAACATACTCTGTCCGGAGTTGGGCAACAAGGCTCTTCAATTTAGAAAATGCTCTAGGCTAATGCAAGAAAGCAATGTTTTAAAAACCGGTTTTTAAGTCATACCGGGTTTGTTCTCTAAAATGGTTAAACCGGGTTGTATCGGGTGGTTGAACCGGGTTACTAGTTAACCCTATAAATTCCATAAAATACAAATTCATCTAAAAAAACAATCCAATCCTAACTAGGATTTATGTAACTGATTATAGATTTATCTAAAAACAACTATTTTTATTGTAAACTATTAAGCTTTTTAAGAATATTTTTATTAGTTATAAACAATATTGCATTGTACGAGTTAAGTAACAATTCCAACAACGACGAAATATTGGAATAGAAGGCACTAGGTTAATTACCGGAAATATGGAAGATCAAGATTATCTTAATATTGTATTTTATTAAAATTAAGAAATCAAATATTAAGATATTGCAAACCGGTTCAATGGTTTGAACCGGTAGAACCGGATTTGCCGTCGGTACATAAGACATACCGTATTCGGGTTTTACCGGCATGTATCGTACCAGACTCGTGTCCGATATCCGGTTTAATCGGTATAACCGGCCGGTTCATACCGGTATTTAAAACATTGCAAGAAAGTCTCCATTCTAAAAAACATATCTTAAAGTAAAAGATGTATTTCCTTAAAACTTGAAGGGGGCACATTGTAAAATACATCTCATCGTTCATATTATATAACACCCACTCAGATTCTGTTTCGATTTACATTTCTCTCTCTAAAATAATCTAATTAATGGAACTCTCCTCCTACACCTTCTTCCTGCTTTTCCTCTTCACCATCGCCGGTGATACGGTGTGTGCGAACGGAATCCGACCCACAAAGCTTTTTGTGTTCGGAGACTCCTATTCGGATACCGGAAACAACCCCAAGTCGTTGGCGAGCTCGTGGAAGACGCCGTACGGTGTCACGTTTCCCGGAAAGCCTGCCGGAAGATACTCCGATGGTCGCGTCCTCACCGATTTTCTCGGTATGTTTCGTACACTAACCGACTTAGTACTCTACTATGCATGATTATATTTCGAAACATTCTCCACGTGTCTTTTTTAAAAAATATAATTTTATTTATCATTAATAAATAAGTGTTGTTCGTTGGAACTTGGAAGGAGAATTAAATTCTGGAGTTAAGTTCCGTTTTGTTTTGTTCCATCTGGTTTGGTCACTTTAACGGTTTTGACTCAATCATTTAAAAACGGTCATTTTTCTACTTGATGTTTCGATCTTGTCGCCGGTTTGCTCCCTGGCTCTAACTCCATCCATGTTGTATGATAACTGAAAGGGTATTTTGGTAATTTCAAGTATAACATAAGTGTACTTAATCTTGTATGTTAACCTGAAATTAGGAAAATACCATTTTAGTTAACATATACAATATGGATAATATGGATGGAGTTAGAGCCGGGAGCAAACTGGTGACAAGATCGAAACATTAAGAAGGAAAATGACCGTTTTTACATGATTGAGACAAAACTGTTAAAGTGACCAAACCACATGGAGCAAAACGAAAGTTAACTCTAAATTCTATTTTGATGGATTTTAGTTTCGGTATTTTAAAAATGGAGATACAAGTTTATGAGGGATGAAATTGGTAGCATACCACACACAGTACAATATTAAAATATAGCTAAAATTAAAATTGAATATCATATTATCATACCATGTTGAAATATAGCTAAATCAAAAACTGAATATTGTACCGTATGTTATGTTGGTACTGGTATAGTATGGTATCTTTAAAAGTTCTGAACTGGTACCGTAAATCTAGCTAAAAGCAAAACCACATAATGTCTCGTATATGTTTAGTTGGTACTGATATGGTATGTTGTTTGGCCCGAAAATTCTTATCCCTGGACAAGATGCATACATAATTGTTGATCAAAATTTAAATGAACTAATTGGTATGTATAACTGTTTGGGTATTACTATTTTTGTGTAGCACAAATTGTGTCTTTTCATTTGTCTTGTTTAACTTTTGACAAATATATGATAAAATTGTTTCCAATCTGGCACATCTTTATTAAACCCTGAATTTTTATCCTAGCAAAGTATATATTGTTACACAATACATGATACATATATAATATATGTAACCTGTAGGTAACCTGCTAAGACACGATAATAGAAAAGTATGCCATGTGATTTTTTACGTTTTTAAAAATAATCAAATTTTGAAAGTTAGGATCCATTATTTCTCCTTCTAGGTGCATAAAATATACATCTGTCTTATAGACATTGGATATAAAGTAGTTAAACGAGTTGTATTCATGTTTAAAATTTTTGTTGTTCGCGTTATCAGATACCTGTTAAACCTGTTAAGACACGATTTGCCAGCCCTACATATATTTGACATGAGAAGCAAGCAATCAAACAAGTCTTTTAAAAATTGTATATGATGCAAACAATTAATTCAACAATTATCAAAGAGGATTATAAAAAGTTGACCGAACATATATATAATTTAAAAATATAATCACCATAGATCTTGCAATATATATCTTTCTCATGGCGATATATTATATGATGCTTTTCAAATAAATTTTTTATAAATATAGTAAAATGGATTTTGTTGTTTTTCAAAGAATGATGTGATATAATACCTCGTCTAAGTAATTAAACTCTATCCACCACTTGTAGTGGAGTGGCGGAAAGAACTTTGGGTTTCCTTGGAGACCCGGGTTCGATCCCCACCTGTTGCATTTGGGGGTAAATGGCCCCAACCTTGGTTGAGGGGTCATGGCAATGATGGATAAGAGCCTTGTGTGCGTAATAGCCCGGGTTCGAGTCTTGAGCCGCACACGAGTTTTCTATTACAGTGCGGTTACTCCGGCTCTTGAGTGCGGAGGCTGCAACGGCAGTCAAGTGGCTGTCGGCTGAAAATTTTCTCGTGGAGCGCCTATGGTCAACCTTGGATGCCTCGCCCGAGGGGGACTAGGGACCCATGCAATGTGGGTGTGATCCTCTCGACTGTTGGAGTCAATCGCCGTTCAAAAAAAAAAAGTAATTAAACTCCAAGTACATGTAAAGGTGGGAATAGGCTAATATCATTACTTCCCCACTTTATGTTTATGCTTTTCCCTTTTCTTTTTCTTTACCCTTTTCATTAATTTCAATATATCATCTGTCAAGAGTCAATGACTTTTTACACTTTTAGTTTTGGGTGACATGTCTAGTGTTCAGAAAATCAAAAGTTTAACGGTAAAAAGAAGGGGTGTAAACGAGTCAAACTACTCGAGATCGGTTCGAAAAAAACTAGAAAGAATTCAAGATTGAGCCAGAGTTGAGCCTAACAATAGGCTTGTTCAGTAAACTAGCCCAAGGCCGATTTTCACTTATGTTATATATATAATTTAGAATTAAAGCTCAGACTCGGCTCGTTTACCCCCTATTAATCGGTTGGCATTAGAGGGTAGAGATAAACATCGGCCGTATTGTTAGCTTGTAACTAAACTGACAATACTAACAATACACAGTTAAATCAGTCTAATTCTGTTTTCAAAAATTACCATTACACTAGATTTTTTTTTTTTTTGCATGAAATTGTTTCATTCCAATCACCAGGGCAAATTACATAAGGATATCAGGTAGCTGAGCAATAAACTGGCCGCCATCCCCTTCTGAATAGAAAACCCTAATCTATTAAAAACAAAAACTCGCCCCTGGAAAACACTAAAGATATTACATATTTGACTGAAAAATACTTATGATTAAAGATCATCTTTTATCTTTTACTCTTTTATTATGTTATCTCATGTCATGCATCCAAAGGTATACATTTTTGATGGTTTACAAATTTACCCCTTCAACTTATATTTTAACCACAAATAACACTTGACTTTCTAACATGTGCATATTTTTCTTTCCTTCTCTCAGTAGACAATCTGATATTTTATATATAGTTGTAGCCTTGTAGGGTGGTCATTTATGCCTTTTCACATGATTTATCATATTTTGATCATGGAATACGAATACTCACCAAAGACTTATAATAATATATACATTTATTTAAACTTGAATGACTAAAATGTAAGAACTTATTCGAACAAGTCATAAAGGGTATAACTCAAATAGCTTTTATATGAATAAAATAGCTATTCATTAAAGAAGTATACAAGTGTATAATGCATAGAGTACAACTAGTGAATGCATGTGAGGATTAGACTAACTTTACCTTTGTGTGGTGACATTACCCATAAAAAAGTAAAAGAGAAAGCACAAAAGCTTGCTTTTGTGAGTATATATCAAAATTTTAGTGCCATAATGCCCCTGTGCCAGCCTTAAATTGTCCCTACTGTCTTCCACTATTAAAATTATTAAAATTATTATTATTATTATTATTATTATTATTATTATTATTATTATTATTATTATTATTATTATTATTATTATTATTATTAGTCCAAAAAATCAAACCCCTTAATATATATGATAAGAGAACCATATAGTTTCGAAAATCATCGAAAAAAAAATATTTTAGCAGAGTATTGATTGGGTGTGATTTGTAAAATTTTCACTGACCACAAAACGAGCATAACATACAAATACAACTCGGTTAACACTTTGACCCGAAAACGTAAAGTCATGATTCCAAACCACTCTTACCATGGATGTGCACAACCATGCAAGTGTTGTGGCAATCGCGAATTCGCTTCATAAATATCATTTTATGAGGTAGCATTTTCGTAATTTATATGTTTACACGTCACATTAGAATTAATTCACTATGCAATACAATGTTGAGGTAGCATTTTTGTAATTAATATATGTTGACACGTAACATTAGAATTGATTCACTATTCAATACAATATATATGTCCTGATGTGATGTATTTATTGGTGTTTACTAGTATTTTACCGTTCAGTGTTGAATACATTATTTGTATACATATATTGTATTCAAGAGTTAATACATTATTGTTTCTAATAATATATTTACTGACTGGTGAATACAACGTGTTTTTACTTAAATTATTCACTAGTGAATTATGTGTGTTTACTTGTATTTAACACTATATGCTTACATATAGTCAGTGGCGAAGCTAGAGATTTTCGACCGGAGGGTCGAAAATGTAAATACCTAGAAAAATTATAAAACTGGGGTTTGAAAACGTATATACCTAAAAAATTCTATATGAAAACTACATACCGGACACTACTGAGCGAAAAGTTCGGGGGGTCGGGCGCCCCTTCATTATAGTGTGGTGAATACACCATGTTTCGCGAGCTAAAATGGCGCTCATTTTTCAACACGGTTCTCAAATATAATTCACCTCTTAATTTTTTTTAATGGCTAACGTTGCACACTATGGGGATTGAACCCCTGACCTCTCCTATCCAAAGCTATATCTAAACTCACCAACACCACTGGGCTATTCCCAAATGGATACCTCTTAATTGAAACCTCTAATCTAATTATATGTTTGCAGCCAAGTTTATGGGAATCAAGTCACCATTGCCATATCAATGGAGAAAATATGGTCAGAACAGGATGCAACATGGAGTAAACTTTGCATATGGTGGGACCGGGGTGTTTGACACAGGTAATTTGCAGCCAAACATGAGCACCCAGATTGGTTATCTTCAAGGGCTGGTTAAAGCAAACGTCTACACAAAAAGGGATTTGGGTTCATCTTTGGCTCTTGTTACTATCTCTGGAAATGACTATGGGGCCTACACCTCATCCGGTGGCTCGGAGCAGGTAATGTATTATGTACATCCTTTATTTATTGCATATGGTTGGTACTATACTCTTTCTATTTCTTTGAGTTAAATGCCATTTTAGTCCCTGTGCTTTGGGCCATTTTACCAGTTTAGTCCAAAGATTTGAAACGCTGGCATTTTAGTCCAAATAGTTTTAACCGTTGCCATTTTAGTCCACTGGGTTAACTCCGTCCATTTTGTTCTGTTAGCTAGAATGGTAATTCGATCATTTTATATGGTCGAATTACCCTTCTAGTTAACAAAATTACATATAAAATGACCGAAATGCCCTTCTAGTTAACATAATTAAGGGTTAGAGTTAACCTGATGGACTAAAATGACAATGTTTGAAACTATTTGGACTAAAATGACAACGTTTCAAACCTTTGGACTAAACTGATAAAATGACCCAAACCATAGGGACTAAAATGACATTTAACTCTATTTTTTTTGAAACTGTGAGCTTTGGTTTTGATATTTTCATTTATATGCATTAATGTGGCTCATGCTACAATTTAATTAATGTTTTTTCAGAACTTTTGACTTGACTAACCATAC
The DNA here is from genome assembly GCA_030545235.1 of Helianthus tuberosus. Taxonomy (NCBI): domain Eukaryota; kingdom Viridiplantae; phylum Streptophyta; class Magnoliopsida; order Asterales; family Asteraceae; genus Helianthus; species Helianthus tuberosus. The sequence continues at coordinate 24,268,414 of CM060387.1, forward strand.
CTAAAGTCGAAATTGTAATTTGAGGTCTTTTTAATAAATTTCTTTTAGAGTAAAATGGCATTTTAGTCCCTGAGGTTTGCCAGTTTTACGACTTTCGTCAAAAAGGTTTGAAATCTTGCCATTTTCATCCGGCTCATTAACTCTATCCATTTTTCTCTGTTAAGTCAGAGACATTTCTGTCTTTTTTTTTTGCTAACTTAAAAAGGCAATTCGGTCTTTTTCGCTTTACGTAAAAAGACCAAATACCAGTGAAGAAGACCGAATTACCCTTTAAGTTAACAAAAAAGACAGAAATACCTCTTACTTAAAGGAGAAAAATCGCAAAACTGACCAAAACCTCGGAGACGAAAATGACATTTTACTCTTTCTTTTAATATAACAACCATCTTCTTTATCTAGGTTTCAGACACTTTAGTAGAAAAGTTTAGAAACTTGGTTACTAATAGGTCAAATATTCCAAATAAATAATTAGTTTATAGTGTTACGTCTAAAATATTAAATATAAGATAAATGACCGAAGTTTTCTGATAACAGATTCGCACTGTTATTAAAAAAACTTTATTATTGTACTTATGATCAAGGTGACTTAATTTGTTGGGTGAATTGCAAAATTTATCTTATTGAAAATAACTGTTTATGTAGGGTCTGTCTTCATTCATTTCGCAAGTTGTGAACCAAATCGGCATAAACATTAAGCGAATTCATGATATGGGTGTACCGAGGGTGTTGGTGACTACCCTACAGCCGATAGGATGCCTCCCGAGAGAAACAATCTTTTCGTCGTACCAACAATGCAACGAGTCCCGGAATTCAGCATCCAGTTTTCACAACCAGTTGCTGCAGCAGGTTGTGACAGGACTCAACAATAGCACCAGAGGTTCTAGCTTTCTCACCCTTGATCTTTTTACCACTTTCAACACTGTGTTGAAAAACAAAGGAGATTTTACAGGTATTCAATACTCTCTTACTTGATAGTATTCTTCATTTGTTTATGGTCTTGACTTTCTGAACTAAAGATGCACAAATGGTCCTTGGCCCGGCCCAAAACCCCCAACCCTTGTAGGCCGGTTGAACTTGAAAAGTAATGTATTGATACCACTATTTGATCAAGAAGCCCGGTCCCGGGAAAAAAGCCCAAATAAGCTTTAATGTCCACTCTTTAGAACTAGATGAGGTGGACTGGTTGAATCATTGACCCCAACACGAACCATTGGTTGATTCATGTCAAAGACATTAACCCTACTTCAGACATATCTAAAATCGTGTAACCATGACATGACCCGTTTAACCTGTTTAGCTAAACGAGTTAAACAAGTTGTAATCAAGTAGTATATGATTTGGGAGTTGTGATAAATACGTTAAACGGGTCGTAAATGGGTTGCCTTGTCAACTTGTCTAATTATACATCTATATGTACGGACAAGGTTAACTTGAGAATGACTCGTTTAATTAAACGAGTTTAACACGTTAAACCAAACACAACCCATTTATTAAATGGGATAGATATGATTACTCAAAAGTCAAAACCTTTTGATGTCATGTTCTTGTTGTGCAACTTAACACCCCTAGAGTGAAATAGATAAAATTAATTTTTTCATGTACTATATGTAACACATTTCCGTAACTAGAGTTTAGAAACATTGTTGTTTTGTTTTTTGTTTTTTTTTTTTAAATTTCATTCTACTTAATTTTATATTATTTCATTTTACTTTATTTTATTTTAACTTAATCTATTTTATTTTATTTTAACTTAATTTATTTTAGAGTTAATTGCCCTGATGGTCCCTGTGGTTTCACGTTTAGTCCTCACCTTTTGAAAATAGCAGGTATGCTCCCCATGGTTTGTTATTTTGTTACTCGGATAATCCCCTGAGTTGATGTCAGTTAGTTTGGAAATAGCAGGTATGCTCCATATGGTTTGTCATTTTGTTACTCGGATAGTACCCGGAGTAAATGTCAGGGGACTATCCGAGTAACAAATTGACAAACCATAGGGAGCATACCTGCTATTTCCAAAACGTGGGGACTAAACGTGAAAAAACATGAAACCACAGGGACCATCCGGGCAATTAACTCTTTATTTTATTTTAAGTTAATTTATATTATTTTATTTTGCTTTAAACAAATTTATCTTTAATAAAGTTTAAAAAAAGGAAGAGGCCCATCTGGAATTACCGGACTAAAGGCCTAAAGTTATCCCATATAGAACCAGACTCTTTATAGAATTGGGCTTAAACAACTTTACTAGGAGTGAACCTTTTTGGGTTGGGCTTTGTGTACCTCTTTTCAGAAGTCAAGTTCTTCATAATTCCCACATGCGAGTGTATAATTAAGTAATGGTTCATGGGATTTATGTAAATTTTTGGTATCCAGGGAGTGTAAAGTTTGATACTCCATTGAGGCCTTGTTGTGAAGCCACAAGCAGTGGTGCTTTCTGTGGAAGTTTGGATGAAAACGGGAACAAGTTATATACGGTTTGTAATCAACCCGAGTCCAGGTTCTTCTGGGACTCGGTGCACCCCTCACAAGCTGGATGGCGTGCTGTGTATTTAACTCTCCGGTCTTCTTTGAACCGGATTTACTACTAGTGTTGTTTCTCGTTTATTTCTTTGGCCAATTTGCTGTTATTTTATCGTTGGATGTAGCTGCTTGTCTCGTCCCTGTCTCTTGGGACCTTCGGGTGTGGTTTTGTTTAGATGGGTCGGTGTTTTAGGTCTGTAAAATTTGAAATCAAAATGTTATGTTAGAAATTGCAATAAGATTTCTAGTCACTTACACAAGTCATTTTATTCAAACGTTTAAACCCGATTAAATTTCTTTATTTAAAGAGTTTTAGATTATTATTACTGTAATCATATTCAAAAATTAAATGATGCATTTATGCTGTTTTGATTATTTTAGAAATATAAATAAATGATACGGTTGTTAAATATAGAAATATAGGGTAGGGTTAGGCTACGAAGTCTAAATCTCTTAAAAAGTGTACAAAGTTATAAAACACCTTAAATTTAGCCCTATAACACACTCAAAACCCATAAATAACAGAGTGAACATTATTAAAACACTACATTCAAACCCCAGCACTCCATAAAAAACTCCAAACATACCATCTTAAAACTATGCATATAAAACACAACATGATAATCAACATAAAACACATAATGCTAGTCATTGGATAAGCCGAGCATTATCATCCAAAACACAAAACAAAACTCACAAATATGATGTTTAGTAATCTTTATTATGTTATTTGTGGTTTTAGATATCTTTTATGGTTGACATTATGGTGTTTTATGACTTTTTACATTTTTTAGAAATTTTGGACTTTGTAGCCAACTCCTAGCCTAGAAATATATACATGATATGACTAGATATGGTCTTGTTCATGATAACCCGTTAACAGTTGTTAACCCCCAGTGGCGGATTTAGAAATTTTTTCCAGGGGATTTTTTTCGGTAGATGTTCACTAATTCTCATTATTTTTTTTTTTTCAAATCATACAAGTTTCCACTAGTTTTTTTTTTTTTTTTCAAACCGAGAGGGTTCCTGTGAACCACCAAAAACGCACTGGATAATAACGAGCTTATCGTGCACCATCAGGTACGGCAAGTTGTGTAGGCCGTTTTGAAACAACTTTGTATGCGTTATTCGCACACGTTATATTAAACAAATCTTTTGAGTAAAGAAATAGGAATTGAATTTTAGATAACCATCGACTTTTGAAGTCCAAAAAAGCAAAATAGCTACCTGTGTGACATAATGCCCAAATACCATAAAACAGAACAGTTATAATTCCAAACAATTAATGACCTTCATCTTAAGTTAACCGAATACTTACATAGCCGTGACAGACCATCACCACGTGCCCCCTTGCATTACGTGATTCATCCACCGTCCAATTACGTGCAAAGGTTTCTTTTTCAAATAAGTTTCTTAAATAAATTAAAAATAAGAGTTTTAATTTATATTTATATTTATAGGGAAAAGATCAAATAGGAAGATTAATTTCGCTAGAAAAGATAGGAAACAATAAGAGGATGACATGTGGCAACATTTAAAATAAAAAAAAGGGTATTTTAGTCAATCCAACCCTTTCTTCTTCCTTTTCAAAACCCAGTAACTTCAAAACCCACCATTTTCAAAACCCACCATCTTCAACCATTTCATCACTTTCTATCTCAATAATCACTACATTATAGTGCGATTTTCATCACCAATCAATGATTCAAACACCCGATCAACGTGTTCTTCAGCTTTTTTGAAGAAAACCCAGTTTAATTTCATACAAAATCTCGTTTTTCCGGTGATTTTGAAGATAATCACTCGATCCGTTCGATTCGAGCGCTGATAAGTGTTTCAATCATTCAAAAATCGTCAATTGTTGAAGAAATCACTTCGATCCATGTAAGAAATTCTTTAATTTCATTTTTATGATATGGGTTTTTGATTTAGTCATTGCGTTTTACGATCTTGGCGGGGGTCCGGGGCAGCGCCCCTGGTAGCGGGGTCCCAGGGGCGGCAGCCCCTGGCGGGGTCCAAGGGGCAGAGCCCCTGGCTGGGTTTTTGATTTAGTCATTGCGTTTTTCGATTAAATTGTTGTACTAAAAACGCATCAGAAAAATTAATTTTTCAGAAATTGGCTCATTTCGAAGACAGTAATTCGTAGACAATTCAGACAGTTCACAGACAATTCACAAACAGTTCACAAACAGTTTTATGTGTCCATTGCGTTTTAGAAATAAAAGAGTTTTATGTGTTTTCTGGCTATTGCGTTTTAGAAAAAACACATTTTTAAGTATCTTTAGTCATTGCGTTTTAGGTAAAACACATTTTTCAAGTGTTTTTAGTCATTGCGTTTTAGGTAAAACACATTTTTTAGGTGTTTTCAGTCCATTGCGTTTTACAGAGAACACTTTCTTTTGTTTTTTTAGGTCATTGCGTTTTAGAAATGAGACATTTTTAAGTGTTTTCTGGCCATTGAGTTTTACAAATAAAACATTTCTTTGTGTTTTCTGGCCATTGCGTTTTACAAATAAGACATTTCTTTGTGTTTTTTGTGCATTGCGTTTTAGGTAAAACACTTTTTTATGTGTTTTCAGTCCATTGCGTTTTAGAAATAAGACATTTCTTTGTGTTTTCTGGCCATTGCGTTTTACAAATAAGTAATTTCTTTGTGTTTTTGGTGCATTGCGTTTTAGAAAAATGTCATTTTTTAGCTTTTTTTTTTCATTGCGTTTTACGTAACTGGTGGTTTTTCTATTGCGTTTTACACAACTGGGTTAATTTTTTTTTTAAATATAGCAATAGTATACTCGTTTTAAAGATAAAAAAACGCTCGTTTTTTTGTGCAATTTTTATAAAAAAATAATGTCGTATGAAAGAGTTATTAACGTTTAAAAAATGGGGGGGGGGGGGGGAATTGGAGGAGAGAGAAACTATTAGCGTGGATTGACTAGAATGCCCTTGAACAAACTCACGCGCTTCTTTTCTTTCTTTCAATTTCCCTGATTTAATCTTAGCCCTTGATTAACTTAATGGATAGTCAAGATCACTTCCTAGCCTTCCTAGCCAAATAAACTTCCTATTGTATCTCCACCCTATATTTATATATAGTTAAATAAGAAACGATTAAATAGTTGTGAATCAATTATTAACCTTATGCTTACATTTTCGAAAATGTATCAAAGTATTCATACTGAAGGAGATAATTAATGTAATAGCAATGGACTTTTTAATATTATCATTGTACTGGGGCGCGATATATATGTGTCATTTGGCGCAATATATTTCAATCTAAAGCAAAAAAAAATAAAAATCCATTTGGCGCAACACATTCTGATTCAATCACCTTGGCTCAGCAAATTCAAAATGGTTCAGCATATTAGATCCCATTGCACAACGGATCAACATGGCGCAATAGATCCTTTCTTAGGGGAGGCGGGGCGGTGCCACTAACTTCCGTGACGGAAATTATCAACGCGTGGAAGTTGTTCAAATTCCACCGCCACCCATCAAATTTCACGAGTGATACATGGATTCCGTGATATATTTCACGCGTGATGGGCATTCCGTGATAATTGAATGTGAGGGGGTGTGAGGGTTTATTTTTGAGTGTTGTGAGTGATGATCATTTCCTCTAAAAAAGGTTGTGAGTGATGGAATAATGGCGGAACTTGATTGGATGTTGTGAGTGATAAGTGAGTGATGAGTGATCACCACCCCTCCCCCTTAGCGCAACAAATTATTTGCTTGGTGTAGGAGATTTTAGTCCAACAGAATGTGGCAGTCGAGAAAACTAGTTGTTAATTGTTCGTTAAGGATATAATATGTTCATGAACAGTCCATGAACACTTACCAAACAAGGTTTTATATTCGTGTTCGTTCATTAAGGAAAAGAACGTGTTCACGAACACAAATGGACACAAATAAAATCAGCGAAGACGACAGTGACTAGAGGTGGATGGTGAGAGAGAGTGACGCTAGACCTTGAAGCCCTAATCGTTGAATGAAAGTCGATATTTTTCAATCTGAATAATGAGAAGGAAAGTGAAGCGATGCATAAACAGGGTCGGTTTCCTATTTTATTTGTTTAGGTAATGAGATAAATAAGAATTAAAGAATATTAAAAGCTCACATAAAATTAATAAATGCTAAAAAATCTTTAATGGACAACATAAACAAACGACCATTAACGAATGTTCACAATGTTCACGAATGTAACTGAACGAACAAGACATCTGTTCGTGTTCGTTCATTTACCTAACCGAACAAAATTCCTTTCTCATGTTCGTTCCTTAATTAAACGAACAAACGTAAACGAACTTCCCACCGAACGGTGTACGAATTGTTCGCTGAACATTCGATTCGTTTCTATGTTTTACAATTGTATTTTTATAAAAAGTTTAGATCTTTTTTCTATTGTGTCTTTTCCATCACATCAATCAGATGCTCAAAATAGTTTTCTTATCATTCACTTGTCCTATTTAAGGATAATAAAAAAAAAAAAAAAAACGTTACAATATAACTTGTACCATTAGTTAACCAAATAACCAATGCGTGATTTTTTACCTTCCAAACATAAATGACCCAACCTTTGACTTTCATCAAAGTTATAGAATACTAAATTTGCATCCAATGTCCCCACCATATAACTCCCGTTACTTATTTGCATTTACATCTAAATTAATACAAAACAGTTTGTCTTCCATCACCATTCCATAAGCCCATAACACAAACACCCTTTCTAACCTCAAACTCAACCATGTTGGTCATCCTAAAATCACCATATCATGTGTTATCAATGCTCATCATCACCGTCGGACTCGCGGCTGCGGGTGACTATGTTCGGCCACCCGTAGGTAGGTCTCTTTTCGTATCACTAGCGGATGATCATAGCGAAAAGGCTTCACAACAAGTGCACATATCGCTAGCCGGTGATGCGAAGATGAGGATATCGTGGATAACGGACGATATGACTCCGTCTATGGTTAGATATGGTAAATCTCCTGGGAACTATGAAGCTTGGGCTGCTGGGACTAGTTCTTCTTATAGGTACATTTTGTACAAGTCGGGTCAAATACATGATGTGGTCATTGGTCCGTTGGAGCCGAGTACAACTTATTATTACAAATGTGGCCTTGACGAAAGCCCCGAGCTTAGTTTTCGAACCCCTCCGGTGCATTTTCCGATTGATTTCGCTGTTTCAGGTACTATAAATCTCTCCGTTTTAACCAATGAGTTTGACAAAATAGCATTGACGTTTTTCTTTAGAATATCATATGAGTTTTCTTAATTAAGAAACTATTTGAGCCAACCAGAAGTTCCCCGCACACCAAGGAAATCTGTTACATCAAGCAGTAACACGTGTTAAGCTATCGTTGATTAGAAAAATTGTCAAACTCATTGGTCACGATGACCATCTTGACGTATGAGTTTGACAAAATAGTCTTGACTTTTAAAAAAAATATTATTTGACTTTTTAAAATATTAAGAAATTGTTTAAGCCAACCAGCTTCCACGTAGCACACCCTGGCACACGAGGAAGACGTTAGATGGAAATATGTTGCGCTAAGAAACATGTAAAATTTAGAAGTCACTACTATTTTGTTAAAACTCATTGATGAAGATGGTCATTTTGATAAAGTTTTCTTAAAAATACTTGTTTGTTGTTACATATGAATAATTTTGGATATCAGGAGATCTAGGACAAACTGAATGGACTAAATCAACCCTCCAACACATTGGGGAAACCGGTTATGATGTGTTACTACTCCCTGGAGACCTATCATACGCGGATTTTTACCAACCATCATGGGACTCGTTTGGTCGCCTGGTCGAGCCATTGGCGAGCCAACGACCATGGATGGTTTCTCAAGGTAACCACGAGGTCGAAAGAATCCCACTAATCCATAGAGAGAGGTTTACCGCATACAATGCAAGATGGCACATGCCTTTTGAAGAGAGTGGTTCCAATTCTAATTTGTTCTATTCGTTTGAAGTTGCGGGTGTCCATGTGATTATGCTAGGGTCCTACGCAGACTTTGGACCAGGCTCGAGCCAATACAAATGGCTCGAGTCTGATCTAAAGAATGTTGATAGGAACCGGACCCCTTGGTTGTTCGCTCTTGTTCATGCTCCATGGTACAATTCGAATAAGGCCCATCAAGGAGAGAAAGAAAGCACTCATATGAGGGATGCAATGGAAGATTTGCTTTATAATGCTCGTGTTGACATAGTATTTGCTGGTCATGTTCATGCATACGAACGCTTTGTAAGTTTAGTTTATCATCATAAAAATCAACAAAGAATCGTATTGCAAATTGGACTATCGAGACAAATTTTAACAATTTCCCTTTTTCGGTTTTTGGTAGACACGCGTGTACAAAAAAGATGCCAATAAGTGTGGTCCGGTGCATATCACAATCGGAGATGGAGGCAACCGTGAAGGTCTGGCCACAAGGTACGTAGTTATGGGTTGTGCTAAACACACCCCTTCCCTTGTTATTTTTACGGAACGTGCCACCTCCCCCTGCTAAACTTGTTACATCGTCTGTATACCTTATTCACTAGGGTACGTTTAGCATACATGGGTACGTTTAGCCAATCCTATTTACAAAATATATGCTACAAAGTAACAAAAACTATGATTATTAACATGTTATTCTGTCAACAAAGTGTAAGGTTTGTTAACTTGTCTATTCATAGGTATAAAGATCCACAACCAAATATATCAGTGTTCAGGGAGGCAAGTTTTGGGCATGGACATTTGCGGGTGGTGAATGCGAGTCACGCTGAGTGGACATGGCATAGAAATGATAACGCCCAACCGGACTCGACATGGTTCATGAGCCTGGCTTCAGACTCCTCATGTGTAGTCTAGAGTCTAGACCAAGATTGTGATTTCGCTTGCGAAAGTATGACAAACAAATTACGAGGGCCGGGTACATACATCTAAAAGTTTTGTGCAACATGCCTCTAGTCCAAATAAACCGAACAAATTTATATGACTTTTTAGAAGTCATTATTCTAAGCTTTATGGGAAGAAATACTTTCTTGAATATTTGAACATATTGTAAAGAATAAATATGTAGCTCAAGGTAAACCAAATAATTGGGCGAATCATTCACCATTCGTGAGTAAGGTGTTATAAGACAAATAATAAGTGAATGAATATGTATTATTCTTAAATTTTCTACATGTATTTATAAGAAAGTTATGATGGTTATTTTTGCTAAATTAAATCGATCATTGCGACATGAAAAATCCCTTGAGAGATATAGGGTGAAGGGGGCAAATCGGGTAAATCTTGAGGGTACGTCGTTTTAGTAAAAAAATACGGTTTGTGAACCCAAGCTGAGAGATGTTGGGATAGTCAATGAGGTGGCACTCCCTCGTTGGTAAATTCATTTGGGTATTTTTGGTTTATTTCGGAGTGCCCTATACACCCTAAAATCTTATAGTGACTGTGCGTCGGGTCAAAACCGAGCCGTTATCATCATCATACTCAGTAAATCGTCTAAGGAGGGTAGATGTAGACAGCCTTACCTCTACCCTGTAGGAATAGAGATGCTGCTTTCAGTGAGACCCCCGGCTCGTCCTGGGTCAAAACCGAGCCATCCTGGAACAAAATCGAATGTACTAGACATATAAACTTGAGGACCAGACCACTAATGGTTGGGTTGGTCTCGACTCTCGAGTTTATCGTGTGGGTCTTCATTGGGTCATGATGGATTTGCTTAAATGGTATGGGCTAATCATACATAATAATTGTAATGGGTCTGTTTTCATATTTCTAATTGGTTTGGCCTGTTTAGTGTTTTATCGAATTGAATTTTAATTTTCCAACAACCACTTCATTCAAACAAAATTCATTTAAGCTTTACATAAGTCCAAACAAATTTCGAATCAAACCAATATTTCAAAACATGATTCCGTTCACTTGTTCAGCAGTTGTCACTTCATTCAAACAGATAATATATGTTTAAAAGAATGAACATTGACATAACATCTATAAATTTGTTCGGTTTGTTAATTTTTAAACATTATTTCTTTCAAGTGGGTATTAACTTTGATTTTTTAATATCATCAACTTTTTTTTTTTATTATTTGACAAACTGTGTCTTTACAATTGTTACCATTCAACCACAATAAATATTTTAAAATTTATAGAAATCAGTCACAGAAACAATTATCATCATTATTCTTCGTTTTTAAATATTTTAACTAATATAAATTTGAACTTTAAAAAGAATAAGTTTATTTAAAAAACTTAATATATAAATTCATTAGGTTAATGATATAATAATTATCTTTAACTAAAACAATAAGTATTTATAATTAAGTATGAGAGAAATGCAGAAAAACCAAAAAGTAGATACCTCTAAATCTCTAAGGCTGGAGGGTGTGGGATGGAGCCCCTAGGGGCTTTATCAAGACACGTAGGCGCCACGTAGGATCCACGTCAGCCATAACGCCCCCTTTAATTTGCACGGTGTGGGATGGAGCCCCCTATTAATCAAAATAAAAAAAAAAAAATTTTGATTGGTGAAAAAAGAGGGCCCCACCTGATAAAGCCCCTTCTCTCTCGTTACCACCATGGAGCCCCCTCTATAGCGCCCCTTCTTAATTCGGGCGCTGTGGGTGTATAGCGCCCGGGGCGCTATAGGCGGTGACGTGGCGGGTATGGCGCCCCCCACACCCTCTGGCCTAATTAATGACACCTTCTCCTAATAGTTTTCTTTTACTATATAGTAAGTATAGAAGTATCAATAGATAAGTTGATTATATTTTTGTTATATTTTTGTTAGCGGTTCAATTACCTTTTGACCCATCAGCTGCGATTCATTTTGGGTTGGGTTTTCTTTATTGGTGGTGGCGTACGCGACATTATCTAAGTGTCGACTACGCTTACTTAGTTTTGTTATGGTTGGTTCTAATGGTAGCGGTTTCTGGCCTTGTCCTTTCCGACGATTTCATTGTTGCCCCGATGGCTTGGTGGGGGCTAAGGGATTCCCAAGGTTAATGGCACATATCAAGAGTCACCATTTGGGCTCAGACGAGAGGAAAGATTCCTTGAGATGTGCAATTGCTGACGATCTTAATCTTTTTACTTCTGTTTGTGATGCTTTGAGGGTGTCCGGACAATGGTTATGTGGTGAGTGTATGTGCCCTCATGCTTTCAGTCGGGCGTGCCACCATGAGGATAAAGTTATTCGGTTTGTGCCAGGTGAGAGAGATGAACAGGGTTTTATTGTTGGCATCACTAGACCCGGTGTTGAAAACGTTGATACCTTGTCGGAAGAGTTGGGTGTAGATATTGCTTTGCTTGACCGTGTTTTCTCTCTCCCCATCAAGACTGTTAAGAGTATCCCCCTTAGTTGTCGTATGGCATTTGCCCAAGTCTTAACTGCTGCTTTGGACAAGGTGGTTGCTATGCCTGATTCTGTTGAGGCATGGGTTCGACTGTTGATATTACCACGTTGCACCTTGCGGGTGTTCAAGCCTGTTGGTCGTCAGGACAAGAGGTCGGGCAATAGGTAGACGGGCCAATGCCTTAGCATCCAGCGGTCTTTGGCTCAGTGGGGTGATCGTGAGGGTTTTGCCACTCTTGTCCAATCGTTGTTTGATCAACCCGCGAGGGGGGTTACGGATGGAATCAAAAAGGGCACTGAGGATGATAATGAGTGTGGGGGGACCAATGTGAAACAATGTTTACGTAAGGTTGCTGATGGTCATTTCACTGCAGCGGTTAAGGTTTTATGCTCCTCGGGGGTCGCCCCTCTCAATAAGAATACTCTGGAAGCTTTAGTGGCTAAGCACCCATGTATGCCCCCTCCTTCCATGCCTGCCTCCTTGCCTTCCGAGTCTCCTCTTGTGGTGGAGTCTGATTGTGTGCTCGGGTGTATTAAATCTTTCCCCAAAGGTACGTCGTGCGGGAGAGACGGCTTAAGGGCCCAACATCTTTTAGATGCCTTTTGTGGGGAGGGGTCTGTGATTGCTGATAGCCTGCTTAGGGCTACTTCAGCCATGGTTAATTTGTGCTTGGGGGGGAGGTGCCCGAGGAGTCTGGCGGAGTTTGTTGCTTCTGCTCCTCTTACACCTCTTCTCAAACCGGATAATGGGATTAGGCCTATCGCTGTTGGGTCGATTTGGAGGAGGGTGATCTCCAAGGTGGCCATGAAAGGTGTTGGGAAGGAGATGACCAAATACCTTGGCGATTTCCAGTTTGGGGTAGGTATTCCGTGTGGGGCAGAGGCCGTTCTTCATAGTGCGAACAGGTTCCTTAATGAGTCCCACCAAGATGGGTCTCTTGCTATGCTTACTGTTGATTTTTCGAACGCTTTTAATTTGGTTGATAGGACAGCCCTACTGTACGAGGTAAGGAAAAGGTTTCCTTCTATTTCTACGTGGGTCGATTTTTTATACGGTCAACCAACTAGATTATATGTGGGGGATGAGTATATTTGGTCTTCTACTGGCGTTCAGCAGGGGGACCCCTTGGGGCCCCTCCTTTTTGCCCTTGTTCTACACCCCCTTGTTCACCGAATAAGGGATCGTTGCAAACTTCTATTTCACGCCTGGTACCTAGATGGCGGAACGCTTATTGGAGATGCCACCCAAGTGGCTAATGCTTTAGATATCATCAGAGCTGAGGGTCCTTCGTTAGGGCTTCAACTTAATATAAAGAAAACTGAAGTTTTTTGGCCAACCTGCAATGGTGTAAAGGTTCAGGAGGGCTTATTCCCTCGGGGGATTGGGAGGCCGGTGCTGGGTGTGAAACTACTGGGGGGTGCCGTTAGTCGTGATGCAGAGTTTATTAGTGGTATGGCTCTTAAAAGAGCGAACTGTGCAGTCGAGCTGATGAAGTGCCTTAAACGCCTACGGGACCCTCAAAGTGAGCTCCTCTTGCTTCGTTCTTGTATGAGTGTTGCTAAATTACTGTTTGGTCTTCGAACGTGTCAACCTTCTTTGGTCAGGGGAGCTGTCTCTGTTTTTGATGAAGGCCTTCGGGGAGCACTAGAGGATATTGTTGTTTGTGGGGGTGCCTTTTTTGGTGATCTCCAGTGGAGGTTGGCTTCTCTCCCGACCCGGTTCAGAGGCTTAGGGATTTGTACGGCCGAGGATGCCTCTTCATATGCTTTCGTGGCTTCAAGGGCCCAATCTTGGGGTTTACAGGACCACATACTCCGAGAATGTGGTGGGGATGTTTTAGACTCCGATTACAGGAGTGCGTTGGACCTTTTGCATAGTTCTCTTCCCGACCTTGATATTGGCGGTTTCTACATTAAAGACACCGCCCCTCCTAAATCCCAGAAAATTCTGGCGAATGCCTTATATGGCGAAATTGTCAAGAGGTTTGAAGAGAAGTTTGTTTTATCCCCTCGGCAAAGAGCTGTGTTTGAATGTCTACGTGCCCCACATGCTCAGGATTTTTTGTCTGTCGCACCTATTGAAGGCTTGGGGCAACACATGTCGGCTGTGGAATACCGTGCTATCCTTAGATACCGACTGATGATTCCCTTGTTCCCAGTTGACGAGCCATGTCCGGTATGCCGTAAAGCGTGTTTGGATTCTTTCGGCGAGCACGCGATCCACTGTAAAGAGCTACCAGGGTTTAAATATCGGCATGATTGGGTTAGAGATGTGTTATGCGATGTTCTTAAGCGGGCCGGGATCTCTGCCAAAAAGGAGGCTCCAGTAAATTTCCTAACTGACCCCTTAGATGGGAGGTCCACTTTACGGCCGGCGGACATCCTTGTGTTTGGATGGGAAGGGGGGAAACACGCTTGTGTAGATCTAACTGGAGTCTCCCCCCTTGTCGGGCTTAAGGACAAGGGCTTTGTCGTAGGGCAAGCGGTGCTCAAGGCAGAGGCGAGCAAAGTGGCAAAACATGAGAAAGCCTGCCGGGAGAATCAACATGTGTTCGTCCCGTTTGCGTTTGATACCTTTGGTGGTCTCGCTCCTGACGCTGTGCGACTCTTGAATCGGGTTCAAAAAGTCGTTAATAGTAATTCTTCGTCGCTAAAGGTTTCAAACTTTGTATTTAGTAGAATTGGTTTTTCTATTCAAAAGGGGGTGGCGGCGCAACTTGTTGCCCGACTACCTGCCATTGCTTTGTAATTGTCTTTTTTCGTGTGGAATGATATTAATATTATTGTGTAAAAAAAAAAAAATATAGTGATATATTTACCCTTACAAGTTATATATAATTTATAGGAATTAATTATAGTTTGTTGTATTTATTTACCTAATATTAAAAAAATATACAATTTAGTTAGGACATAATAATTAGAATTTGAGTATTAAAAAAAAGCCAACTAGTAATTTAAAATAATAATAAGAGAAATGAATTATTAGAATTTGCATATAAAGAAAACTCAACTAGTCATTTAAAACTAAAGAAATCTAAAAGATACCTACCACCCAACATTTTTTAAGTGAATGTCACAATCATTTCTCTGGCCAATAAAGTTCACTCCACCCTTCAAACCACATTTTGTTTTTCAGTCCCACAATGTCCCAAACTTCAGAACCCAAACCCACTTCCTCTAGTGAGTTTCACTTGCTAAAATTCATTTTTCTTAAGAGTCATATATCATAATCACGAATCTTCTTTTTTATTTTAGGTATCTTGAAGAAAATACTAGTCCTGATCTTGGTGGGGTTCTCAGCATGGGCTTATCAGGCAACTCATCCTCCACCACCTAGACCTCTGGGATCACCAGATGGACTTGCTATCACTTCCCCAAGGATTAAGCTTCGGGATGGCCGACATTTAGCCTATGAAGAATCCGGTGTTCCAAAAGAAACAGCCAAATCTAAGATAATATTTGTTCATGGATTCGGCGGTAGCAAGCACTATCATCCTTTTACTACCCTAGCCTCACCGGTATATATGGATTCTTCCTTCCTTTACTTCATTTCCGAAAATTAAAAACTCTCTGACTAATGCTCATTTTTGTAGGCGCTTGTTAAAGAACTCGGGGCATACTTTGTCGCACTAGACCGACCTGGCTATGGCGAGAGCGACCCGGACCCTAAGCGAACTGTGAAGAGCTTGGCGCTTGATATTGAGGAGCTCGCGGATCAACTGAACCTTGGACCCAAGTTCTATGTGGCTGGATTCTCTATGGGTGGACAAGTCATATGGTCTTGTCTTAAGTATATCCCTCACAGGTCAGTAAATTTGTAGGGACGTGAGATGGTGGGATGAGGGCAAACGTTTCCTCTATTCCACTTCTAGAATTTTTTTATGTATATAATAATAATTATGTGATAACTTAACTGTAGGCTTGCCGGAGCTGTTCTTATATCTCCGGCGATCAATTTCTGGTGGCCAAACCTACCTTCAAACATAACCAACGAAGTGTATTCACAACAACTTAAACGAGATCAATGGGCTTTGCGGGTTGCTCACTACCTACCGTGGTTGACCTACTGGTGGAACACTCAAACATGGTTTCCTAGCTTTGCTGTAATAAGTGGGCATCCTGCTACGTTATCGCCATCAGACAAAGAAGTTTTTTCCAAGATGTTTAAAGAAACTGATCCACTTGAGGTACTAGTTCTTCAAATAATCTTTTATCATTAACATGTTTAAACATATTTACATATGAGTTTAGTCAATTAGATACATGACCTACAACTCACAAACTTCAAGTTAAGTATCTCCTACTCTAGTTGAGGGCAGATTTTTTTTTTTTTATTTATGTCTAATTTCTTGGATCATTTCATATTTGTTTTTCTTTAGTCAATTGGTTTGATATATAGGCAAATTAAATTGTTGAAAAATAGAGCAAAAATATGACTCTCGTGTACTTGTGGAAGATTAAAATATAATTTCTTTATTCAATTTGGTACAACTACAGTTGACCTTCTTTAATATATTTCCTGTCATGTGTAATATTTATCATTATGATATGATGATGTCTGTTTTAATTTAAAAATTAAGTACCCATCTAAATTATTTTGGCTGCTTCTAGAAAGAGACATTTGGTAAATTTCACTTTCCATGTCGTTTTTAGTGACAGTATATACAGGTTTGAATTTAGTCTACATAGATACGGGTAGATTTCAAGTTGAATCTACTGTCATGTTTAAGTTTATATTTCTCAGAGTTAAAAAATAATTTGCCATCAAGTGTTATACTTAAACATAAATATTATTTTATACTTTGTTGTATAGTTGTAAATCTAAAGTATAATATAAAAAAGGTAAGAAAATATTTTTTGGGGTCACACGTCCCGTGTTTATGTCATCCAGCGAAAATGCATATCGTCTTTGGGTTCATGTGTGACGACTTTTGTATTCGTCTGAAGTTTCGACCAACTAACCAATGGACACAACCTGTTTTAGTAATTAGTCCTAATAAAATTTAACAACTTTGCCAATAAGATTTGAGTTATAAACCATGTCATAGAATTCAAGAAAATTTAACATTTTAGCATAAATTATATGGAGGTAATATAGTTTTCAGTTTTAACTGAATTTAAGATATAATCAAACTTTTAAAATTTATACAACACACTTACGTAACTGTTTTTGTTGTGTTACAGTTACAAAAAATGTGGACATATCCAAAACAACAAGGCGAATTCGAGTCACTCCACCGAGACATGAACATTGTATTCGGGAAGTGGGAATTCGATCCAATGGATCTTGAAAACCCATTTCCAGAAAAAGAGGGAGCGGTTCATTTATGGAACGGGGATGAGGATCAGCTCGTGCCTGTGATATTGCAACGATATATTGCCGCACAACTCAAATGGGTCAAATATCATGAGGTCCCCGGTGCGGGACATGCCGTGCCTCATGCTGATGGGGTGACTGATGATATTCTTAAAACACTTCTTGAGGATAAGAATTAAACTTAAAGCTTTATGGTTAGTTAATAAATTTGGTCTTTGCTTGTTGCTAGAATGGTATGAACATTATTACATATATGAAAAATGGATATTATTATAGTAGAGCCTATCATATTCTGATTCTGTTATAGTTAAAGGATGTGGCTTTTTGACACAACACGAACCTAACATGAAATTCATGGGTTTAGGTTTAGTGCGAACGAGTTCGGGTTAGTTTATGGTCGAACGAACCTAACATGCAAAATAAGTGTTGATGATTATGATCATCAACAAAGAAGCCGATTTAGTTTGTAGTTTTTATTCCTAAAAGATCAAATGAGTAAACTAATTATTTTTCACCAAAACAATGTCTGTCAAGTATGTGAAAGCCACCTACATTGTAATATATAGTTTTAGTAAACATAATTTGATGCTACTACATGAAGATAGGTATTTTCCTTCATAATGTTTCTTATCTATAATCAAACTGTACATATTCAAAAGACTACAGAATGCTTCTAAAATATATGAAAAATACTTTAATGCCACTAAGTAATGTAGGTATTTTCCTAGAAAGCAAAAGAGCTGAATGAAGGAAAAGGTTGTGCCTGCAAAAAATTCACATAAATGGATAGATTTGCGTTGTATTTTATCCCTAATTCGTAAATAACTTTGGTATAAAACTGTATATTGTATTTGATGATGAAGAACAATACAAACCAGAATATATATAGACCTAAACAATCAATCTATTTAAGGTAAATATAAATCACAATTAAATCACAATCCTTGATATACTTAGAGACATAAATCTTGGACTAATATTCCCCCTCAAGCTAAGGCCGGGGAGCGACCTGTAGCTTGGATCTAAGAAGCAAGAACCGTTTTGAGGATAAGGGCTTGGTGAACACATCTGCAATCTGATCTTCTGTCTTTATAAACTGAACCGAGAGTTGTTTTTGAGCCACCTTCTCTCTAACGAAATGAAAATCAATTTCCACATGTTTTGTACGGGCATGAAATATGGGATTTGCTGAAAGATAGGTAGCCCTTAGATTGTCACACCATAAGATGGGAGCTAATGTCATAGAAACGTGAAGTTCTTTCAGAAGAGCCTCTAGCCATGTTAGCTCAGCAACAGTATCTGCTAAGGCTTTGTATTCTGCTTCTGTGGATGACCTAGAGACGGTGTGTTGTTTACGGGCACGCCATGAAATGAGATTGGAGCCAAGATAAATGGCATATCCCTCCGTGGATCGACGGTCATCAAGAGAGCCAGCCCAGTCGGCATCAGAAAAGGCAGTAAGAGAGTGGTCATGAGCATCCGTGTATGCATGGATGACAGGGACTGAATTTTGCTGAATCAAAAGACCAAAATTAGAAGTGCCATGAAGATACCAAAGAATCCTTTTGACTGTAGACCAGTGATTTTCAGTTGGAGAGTGCATAAACTGACAAACTTTGTTGACTACAAAGGTAATGTCCGGTCTGGAGAGAGTCAAGTACTGTAAGGCGCCAACTATCTGTCTAAATTGAGCAGGATCAGCAAGCTGAGGGCTGTCACCAAGGGCTAAATTGGAATTGATTTCCATTGGAGAGTTAACTGGTTTGGATTGAGAAAGGCCTGCCTTGTGAATAAGGTCTGAGATATATTTCTTCTAAGAGAGAATCAGATCCTTACCTTTGGGAACTACCTCAATGCCCAAGAAGTATGAAAGTTGACCCATGTCTTGGATCGCAAACTTGGTGCTTAATTGTTGAATGATATGATTGATCAGCCGCGGATTGTTACCGGTGAGAATAATATCATCTACATAGACAAGCATATAAAGTAAGGCACCATGATGGGAGTAAATAAATAAGGATGGATCCGTCTTAGAACCCGAGAACCCAAGTTGTAATAGGCCCCCCGAAAGGCGATTAAACCAAGCCCTAGGAGCTTGTTTGAGACCATATAAGGACTTGTGAAGCAAGCATAGATGATCCGGTTTTTGGGAATCTATAAAACCTGGTGGTTGGCGCAGATAAACAGTTTCTTTAAGATCACCGTGTAAAAAGGCATTCTGCACATCAAGTTGTCTAAGTGGCCATTTCCTTGAGACGGCAAGAGATAAAACCACACGGACCGTAGTGGATTTAACCACTGGGCTAAATGTCTCATGGTAATCGATTCCCGGTTGTTGGTTGAAACCCTTTGCTACTAGACGAGCTTTGTAGCGTTTGATGTTGCCATGTTCATCACGTTTTAACCTGTACACCCACTTACAATCGACAATATTAGCATTAGGGACAGGTGGTACTAGAGTCCATGTACCATTTCTCATTAAGGCTTTGAATTCCTCGGTCATGGCAGCGCGCCAGTGAGGATTTTTGTTGGCAACAGCGAAGGTTGAAGGTTCGGTTGGTGTTGAGTTGGTGGAAGTATGAAAAGCCGAGGCATTGTAGGGAGTCCTAGGTTTAGGATTTTGTCTTAGGTTGGAGGGTCGGGAACGAGTTTGAGCTCCAGGGTGTGGGGAATCAGTGATAGATTGGGTGGTGGAGATTGGTTGAGTGTGGTGACGGCTGTATGTGTATTAGAGAGGTGGTTGTGGTAAGGGTGGTGGTTCGGGAATGGTGGATGATGGAGAGGCAGATTGGGAAGCCTCAAAGTTGTCTTGGTTTTGATTTGTAGAGGTGGATTCTGGTGGGCTAGTGTCAGGTTGTATTGCGGTGAGCTGATTGGAGATGTTGGTGGGGTGGTGGCAGGTTGTAGGTCTAGTGAACTTGTGGCTTCGGGCTGGGCAGTGTTGGGGTTAGATGATTGGGCTGATGGTGTAGAAAGGGGGGCATGAGATGGATAGGAGGAAAAGTAAGGATCAGGTGAAGGTGAGGGGTTGGAAGATGCACGTGGTTGGAGAAATGGAAAACATGCCTCGTTGAACCGGACATGCCGAGCAATGTAAAGACGGTTGGTAGTGGGATCAAGACATTGGTAGCCATGGTGAGATGAGCTATACCCGAGAAATATGCAAGGTAGAGAGCGAAAATCCATTTTGTGCGGATTATATGGACGTAGGTGAGGGAAACATTGGCATCCAAAGACGCGTAAGAAAGAAAGATCAGGTTTATGATGAAAGAAAGATCAGGTTTATGATGAAAGAGTTGTTCTAGAGGTGAGATGTGTGAGGAAGTGCGAGAGGGCATGCGGTTAATCAGGTATACTGCCGTTTCAAATGCAAAATTCCAGAAGCGCATTGGAACACCAGATTGTGCCAATAGTGTGAGGCCAGTCTCGACCACATGACGGTGGCGTCTCTCAACGAAGCCATTTTGCTCGCTTGTGTGCGGGCAGGAGAGACGATGTATGATGCCAAGGGTTTTAAAAAATGAGGATAAGTTGCGAAATTCGCCTCCCCAATCTGTTTGGACAGCTTTAAGTGCGTTTTAAACTGTCGTTCAGCCATTGAATGTCTGACAGGACCTTGTCTGTTGACTTATCCCAAAGCGCCCCGCTTTGGCCAAAGCGCGGCGCTTTGGGTGTGCAAAAAGACAAATGGCCAGTGGAGATGAGTTTGTGTTGTTTTTTTTTAAATAGGTGGGATGTGGGTTAGTTTGGTAGTGTTTTTTGGAGGAAAAAATTGTATTTGAGTTTTATTATTTTTATAAAATATTAGTATTACATATAATTCATAGTTGTTTTATAATTACGTTTTTTTACGTCATTATTTTTATAAAACGTATAAAATATAAGTGCGTCTTTATAAACTGTTAACCTAGTTTATTTTGTTAAATTAAACGAACACGTTAAATAAAATGTACAGAAAGCCATAAGAATTAAACGTAAACAATCCAAAACCAACGTGATGTAAATAGAAGATTAACTGCAATATATATATATATATATATATATATATATATATATATATATATATATATATATCAGTTTGTACATACAAAACAAAAAGGTACAACTGAGTACATAATACATAACAAAACACTAAACAAACAAAGGTACTAATCCTCGTGCGGTGGGGACGGTGGGAGGGGAAGTGGAGGCAACCCAGCGAGCTCTCGTAGAGCAACGAGCGTCTCGACGATCCAGTCAATGCGTGCGCCCTGGCGTCTGAGGCGCCGGTCGAAGTCCCGAGCCACCTCACGCGCTGCCGGAGGTAGGTCAGCGTAAACGTGCTGCGGGTACTGTGGAGGCTCAGGAGCTAGCTGAACTGGTGGTACCGGGATCTCCTTGACATGCTCCTCCTGAGCCGGATCCTCGAATACAGGCTGAGGCTGAGCCTGAGCCTGAGGCTCGCCCTGAGGCTGATCGAGGCCCAGAGCCTGTAGCTGAGCATGCCGAGCGGCCTCCTGAACATGAGGAGGGGCTAACACTCCACGCCTCACCTCAATAACAACCGGGATGACCTCCGGCAACACCTCCGGATGCCAAATCAGCCCGTCACGGCCCTTAAACCTCAGACCAACATCAAAGGTACGGGTGATCTGCATGCTAGATACTGACGTGCGGCCCAACATAGTCGACGGGATCGGCGCGGACAGCTCCGGATCACTCTCGGGCACGATCCCTAGCGAGCGTGCAATGGCGGTGATGTATGAGCCACCGTGCAGCTTCCCGCGGAGCTGCCGGTGGTATGCTGTGGCAAAGTAATCTGCCAGGCAGCCTGCTAGATCGCAGGTCTGGCCGTGAAGTAGGCAGTATAGAAAGAAAAGGTCACTGAGGTTGACCTTCTCCCTGCTGGTACCCCGCGACACGATAGATGACCCGATAATACGGTGCAGGTATCGGTACAAGGGGTCTCTAATAGTGGTGGCCTTTTGCCAGGATTTCCCAAAGGGAACCCTGGAAATGGCCCTCCAGAAACTAATAAGCGTCTGCCTGTCCATCTGCCTAACCCCCTGCGTATATAAATCAGTATCACGCTCGGGCTCTGTGTACAAACCTGTATGGACAGCAAACTCCCGCACACTCATCTCAAACTGCTGACCGGCGAGACGGAATGTAACCTCATAGACTGGAAAATCCGGGTCCTCCACGTAATCCGCCGGATGCGACGCGTATGTAAACGTAGAAAGAAACTCGACCGTAAGCTCACGGTACGAGTCCTCCATCGCCATCTGAAATAGGCGCGACCAAGGAGTATCTAGTCCAACTATATCACGCGTCCGCGCGGCCTCTCCCACGGTCTCCAGCAGGTCCCAGTCTATCCCTACATGCCCCCCAATCTCTATGGTGCGCAACCTAGCGCATCTCCTCCTCGCCCGTGACCCCTGCGGAAACTGCAGGTACGGACATACCTCCTCTCCCACCTCTCCCACCTCTCCCTCAGCGTACATATGCTCAATCTCGTCATCGGAATCCATCCCTGCACGTTTAAAAGATAATAAACAAATAATATTATTAAACAATTTAAAAAAAGATAATAAACAAATAATATTATTAAACAAATAATATTAAATAAAAGATAATAAACAAATAATATTAAATAAAAGATAATAAACAAATAATATTATTAAACAAATAATATTAAATAAAAGATAATAAACAAATAATATTATTAAACAATATAAACAATAAATAATAATAAATAAATAACAGAAAAAAATTAAACATGAACCAAAGCGCCCCGCTTTGGCCTCGGCGCGACGCTTTGGTTCTTCGTTTTAAATAACAGAACCCAGCAATCGAATCAAAACCCGGCCAATCAAAACAATATCAAACATAACTATTTAACCAAAACGATAAAGGATGTTCGATCTTACCTTTTAGCGGTTGAAATCTTGAAAAATAAGATCGTATCCCAACTGTGTGTAATCGCACCTTTATGTGTGTGTTTGTGTTTGTTGATGAAATGGGGGAGAAGCTGCCCCGCTTCAGCCTAAATGAGGGACCAAAGCGCCGCGCTTTGGCCATAGCGCGGCGCTTCATTTCAAATTTCCGGGCAAAGCGCCCCTCTTAGGTCAAAGCGCGGCGCTTAGGGCCTTTTTTAAATTTTTTAAAATTGTTTTTAATTCACAAGCGCGTCGATAATAGTCTAAATTTTACGCTTTTTCCATTATACATCATTTTTTAATATATATGGACTATACTGCAAGTTCCGGATCAAATCGGTTACGTGTGATGTCGTATTCCATTATATCGTATCATTTTTGTTTGAAAGCACAAGTACTCCTATGAGTAGTTTTATGTGTATCAGCCTCCTACCGTAGATGTACATGGCATATTTTTTCATTAATTGTAGTATTATGATGTATATTGTCATTTTGGGTCGTACAAGTGCGTATTGGATCTGATTGGGTCGTGTCGGTGACATTCGGTTTTTAACGTGATGTAACGCATATATTGAACAAACACAAACGTGATTATTATTAAACACATTTAACATACATCTTGAACATATGGGGTTACATTAAGGTCAGGGGGACGATGCGTAAGCATTTCGTACGCGTTGATCTGATCCCTGTATAATGTATGCCAGGCTGCTGCACGCTCTGTTCTGTTCGCTGTCCAGAGTAGGTTTGGGGGAGGCATTAGATAACAACCTCCAAGCTCTACATGTATGAAATGCCCATCGTCGACGAACACAACCGCAACCACCAGGTGAGGTTGCTCAGCTTCGTTTGGCCCGCCCAGCAGAGGGAAAATTGTATCGCTCCCACGAATGTCGAAGGTGTGAACAATCACACCGTATCGTTGGGCAATAAGAAACCCCGTCTCAGGCATCGTCATGTAATTTTCGATACCTACTCGTCCCACCCCCTTGAAATCGATCCGTCTAACCAGCGCATCATAATGTCCTATGTTTTCCGGATCGAAAACCTGCCTCCAAAGCGATTCGTTCATACGTAACTCCATTATAAGTTGTTTCCGGATCATCAAATATGAATTTTGTTTCACTCCTAACCCAACAGCCACCGATCGAAACCCACAATGACCATCTGGTTTCACGTCCTTTATTCTCATGATGTATGGATGGATCACTTTGGGAATCTGAGATGCGTAGTTGCGGATCGCTATATCCGTCTTAGGACCGAGCTTGATCATCGGGAAATCAGGGTGTAGGTTGAGCGGTTTGGTATTCTTTTGTCTTCTAGAATCTTCGGATGATATGTACGAGCTGTGACGGGGAAGATCGTCTGAGGCCTCGACCCAAGTTTCTTCCGACAGAATGTACGAGCTTTTTCTAGCGGCTTCAACCTTTCTTTGTTCCTGCGTTTTCAATGTTGGGCGACCACGAGTTTTCTTCAGAACAACAGGAGGTTTTTTGTTATTGTTCCCTGGATTGAGGATTTGCTGAAACTTTTAAAAGAAGCTCCTTTTCACTTGAGGGGGTGTTGGATCGATCTGTTGTTTCAATTTTTCAAATTCCGCGTCTACATCGATATCCTCTATGTTGTTCCTTGCAGGCTTGAAGTCAAGCTTCTTCCAGAACACGTCTATGTGTGTGATCCGGATTTGCTGACCTGTGGATGAAAACAAATTAGGTGGCAAAATCATAACGAGAAAGGTCAAAAATATTAATTACCTTTATTTTCCAACTTTTCCAAACGACAGGCACATGGCAAACCACAGCTGGTAAAAAGTTGGCAAGCACAGCTTGCACCGTAGGCTCTCAACCCGTCTTCCTTACGTTTTAGTTCCATACTCAAAAGCTCAATCGCATATATTGAAACCTTTCTGAGAATATATGCAAGCATGGGCTGATCCTTGTGGTGCTTCATCATTTTTCGGAGGCTTGTTTCAAAGCTACTTCTAATCTCAGCGTATTGTCTATCAACAGCATGATCAACATACAGTACAAGTTTATCCAGTGTGTTGCGATGACTTGGAAAGTGACTTTTTAGTGTTGCATGCATGCCCTCAACCCTGTTGGTCGTAGTTTGGTGAAAGTTGATAGTTTTGTTAATCCAGCAAGATACAAACTTTTCACGGTACGGATCCAACCAGGATTTCATCAAATAATCAAAAACCTCTAAAATTAAAAAACGTAAATAGTCAGTTTTTGTTATTATATAAAATTTGAACATAATTATGTAAGAAATACCCACGTTCACGGCCATCTTCTTTCAGCTGTGCTTCAAGGTTTTCCAAGTTATACCTGTATATTTCCTCGGTCGTAGACTCGCACAATGTCCAAAATGTACGTACGAATTCTTTCCACTCCTTGTCAGAGAATTTCTTCTTGCTGTTCTTATTAATATTTTGTTGAATATGGAACCGACAAAGATACTTATGCGCTTTTGGAAAAACTTGTTCACACGCGTTCATTAGCGCAAAATCCCTGTCTGTTAAAATCACGCACGGTTCCATACATCCTACCAGCATAGACTTGATCCTCTGCAACACCCATAGGTAGTTCTCTAACTTCTCAGCGGAAATTACCGCACAAGCAGCCGTAAACGATTTGTTTGTCGACGTCATGCCTACGACCTGAACAAATGGCAGGTTGTACATGTTCGTTTTGTAGGTGGCGTCAATCATTAGCACATGCGGGAAGGCACACCACATAGTGAATGATTTTTTGTGAACAAAGAAGACATCTTTAACTTCGTTCGATATCTCATTCGTGCGCATGTAATAAGTGTAATCTTTTTCGATAAGAATGTTTTCAAGCTTTTGCATCGGAGACTTACCGACATTTTTTTCGGCGTTGATCTTCTGAACAGCGTTGTGTATATCTTTCGGAATAAGCTTTCTAGCCGGATTGTTTTTTGTCAGCGTTCGCCAGATACTTTGGTTGGGAATATCTTGCTCTGCCAGCTCCTTAACCAGTTTTTATCCTCCGAAGAAAGCCTTCTCGCATACGCGTGACCCTCTAAGTTTTCAATAGTAGTGTGGTTATGCTTCGCCTTCGTCACCTCGATCCTCCAAACACTTCCGGATGATTCCGAAAACCCGATCATCTCGAACGTGCAGCCTATTTTCTTGCTACCCGTTTTCCTTTGTGTAGCTATACTCTTATGCTCCCCACCAAAAGTACATTGAAACCAAATCTTGTAATTCTCTCATCTTTTATTCGACCTCTTAATCACAATGAGGTAACCATTATCTTTTGTCATGTCTTGTACCCAACGCACCAACTCTTTACGTGACGAAAAGGTCTACGTTGTATCAAACGAAAATGTAACCGGGTAACAGCCTTCCTCGTCAACAGACACATCCTCCGGCTCACCATCGTCACCGAGGTCCGAATAGACTTGATGTTCAAAGCTCTGTTCACAACCGTAATTGTGGTTTGGATAACACTCCTGCTGTACAAAGCTGTGCTCGCCACCGTAACCGAAATTCGAATAACCTTGTAAGCTCTGTTGACAACCGTAACTGTGGTTTGGATAACACTCCTGCTGTACAAAGCTGTACTCGCCACCGTAACCGAAATTCGAATAACCTTGTTGTGCGTAAGGGTCCTCCACAGGGGTATTCAAATCCAGCTTCACCGTGTTATCACGATAACGAATGCCAGATACAACCTCTGCCTCCTTCAAGTTGGACGAGACCGGTTTCTCATACGAGTCAGAAATAGCGGTCCCCTCGTAAGAATCAGGAACAACTGACTCGTCAGAATATGGACCGAAAAGATAGTTGCTTAACCACGACATCGTTTTTTCAAGACACGTAACTAATACAGCAAAACCGCGCGTTATTTTGAAGAAACACAAGTAATTTGGAAATCGACAAACAACAAAACCCCCGTATGTTTGTAAACAACATATTGAGTGCTTTATGTCTCGAACATTAAAGGTACTGTCTCAGCAGCTTGCTTTTAAAAGGGAAAATTTGGGGTCGAAGCGCCGCGCTATGGCCAAAGCGCGGCGCTTAGGGTTAACGACAAACCTCGTAATCAGCTTTATGTCTCTCAAACAGTAACTCATGTCTCAAACGTCAATCAAGTCACCTTTTGTCGAGCTAAGCGCCGCGCTATGGCCAAAGCGCGGCGCTTTGAGGTGTGAAAATAATTTTGGCCGTGTGTAAATAGCATGACCCATCTGGAAACGCAAAATGAAACGCTAATTTCTTCCATGCCATGATAGTGCCTATTATATATCCATCATGTATGGACCTCATAAGCCTACAACTATAGATGTTGAAGAAGCAGGAGTAATTGAGAAGGAAACATGTAAATTAAATCTCTTGTTATTATCATAAATTTAGTGGAGTTTAACCATGTAACGCCCAAAACTTTATGTCGATCCTTACGGTAAAAACAAACCATACAAAAGTATGACCAAATTTGGAAAACGTTGGTCAACATACAAGTTACCCATTTCTAGCAACTTATACAAAAGAGTAAACTTCCGATTTGCTCCCTGTGGTTTGGTCACTTTAACGGTTTTGCTCCAAACCTTTAAAAGTAGCCATTTTACTCCCTGATGTTTTGGTTTTTTTGCCAGTTTGCTCCCCGCCTCTAACTCCATTCAAATTGTTTGTTTTTCCATTTTGCTCCCCGCAGGGAGCAAACTGGCAACAAAACCAAAACATCAGGGAGTAAAATGGCTATTTTTAAAGGTTTGAGGCAAAACCGTTAAAGTGACTAAACCACAAGAAGCAAAACGGAAGTTTACTCAATACAAAATTAAATGTTTACAAAAGATGTACAATTATAGGGTTTTAGTTAATAGATTCAACAAACAAACTTAAAAGTTTTTTTACCACAATAATCGACCCGTTTACTACATGAAGATCGGAAGCATGTCGCGGGCGAGAAATACTAGTGTGTTTGTTCCGAGTGTCGCAAGCACCTAAAGTTGAGCCTTACCTATAATCATAACGGCAAGAAAATAACATCAATTGGTTTAAACATGTTCAACTAACTTCCAACAAACATGATGTTCTATCATTCAACATATTTATATGCACTTTTTCCTTTCTTTTCTTTCCTTGTTATAAATTTCCATTTCAATTTATGTAACCATTCGGTTATGTCATTCTTAGCGTTTGACCCGTTTCAAAACGGGTCATTCACATGGTCATTCTTTCGTATATCATTCCTCCTTGATTAATCCGTTCACAACGGATTTCTAGCATAACCCTTTCTTGTTTCTCATCCTTCAATTTGTTCGACCCATTTGTAATGGTCAATAGTAAAATCATTCTTTAAGTTTACATTCTAGTTGTTTGACCCATCTACAACAAGTCAACAACACAATCTTTCTCTAATATTACATTCTAATATTTTGACCCGTTCATATCGAGTCGCTAACTTAGTTCAATTCTAACTTGACAATCTAATCGTTTAACTCATTCGCATCAAAACATTTACATAACATTTTTACAACTAGAATATAAATACCTCTTCTAACAAATTTAGAATGAACAAGATACATACCTCGGTCTTGGCTTCCTTGTTGCTTCGTGTGACTCGAACCTTATTCCTTTATCCCTATACATAAAACGTCTATGTTTAAATTCCACATTCCATACTTACATCTCATATGTGTTCTTGGATAAAGCATTATAAACTCAACACAAGTGTCATCTACATACTAAATTCATGATCATCATATAAGGTCCGAAGTCAAAAATGCAGAATTTCTAGTTGAGGCATTTCATCAAACACTTGATGTGCATGTCACCAACAAAGCATAACATACAAGTACTCTAAGCATACTCTTGCTAGTTCTTAATTCGGATTATCATAATCAATCAAGTTCATACATTTTTCATTCTACATCAAATTTATCTAGAAATTCTCTATTACATACAAGATCATACATCAAAATTACACCTATTTTGCATCTACTGGATCATCATATTCATCATAGTATTACATCAAGTGGGTTTTTACTTCAAATCATTCAAATGACCAAAATTAAGCATAATTCTTGTTCTATAGTGTAATCCTAACTTACATTTACACAAATTTTAATATGAACTCATGATTGGGTTGAAACCTACTTTCTACAAATCATCAATTTAAAAAATTCGACTTACCACTTTGATAAAAAAAAAAAAGCTTAGATGATTAGAAATTTGAGTTCATGCATTAGTTTGGCTTTGATTTTCCCTTTTAATCTTGTTGATTTCTGATCGAAAGGGTTTTCCCCTGTTTTTCTTCTGCCTTGGTCGATCCAAGCACACATGAAAGGAAAATGAATTTGAAAAAGAAGTTGCAAAAGAGTGGTTGAACTGCTGATGATTATTCACCTGAAAAGTTGCTCTAATTGGTCACGAGATAAACTCTCCTCCTATTGATCAAAGTTTTGATCATCATATTGACATAACAACTAATATTGCTTCGGGTTCACAAAATTATGCTTTCGTATATTTTTTTGAACGGCAAACAAATCAAATCTCGAGCACTTTCGGAGTACCCACTAGACAAACGGAGTACTCCGAGAGTAATTTGAGTCGTTCACCACCAATTCCGGGGAATACCCGGTAACCCACCCGTTCATAGGCACGACAGTAAAATTACCGGCAAAACCCGTTTGGCTCAAGGATCGAACCCAGGTTTCCCTGTGTCTCCTATCAATGCCCACCAGTGCCTCACTTTTTTTTTTTTTTTGCACCAAATGAGAAATTGAACTTGAGTCTTCAAATAAGAACTCAAGTCCTCCTACCACTTGAGCTAGAGGTCATTGGCATTCATACTTGATTTCTAAGTAGTTAATACGGTAAAATAACATATATCGGTTATCGCGGTAGGATATCGGTGGGATATTTGATAATTTTAATATCATTCTAAATTATATATATATAGCAAGTTAACACTAACAATTCAGTATACTCTCCTGCCATTAACAAATTGACCTTTTGTAACTTGCAAAACACTAACAATTGTAGCAAGTAGAAAGTGACTAAGATTTAAAACAGTAACATTTAACACTAACAACTAACAATTAAGACTTAAAACACTAATAGCAGCAATAAGAAGAAAGAAGAATGATGGAAATAAAAAGAAAGGTACTGATATCGGGAGAAATAGTGATATATCGATCAAATATCTTTCAATATCACCGATATTACCGGTGCCGATATTCTGACTGATATTTTGAACCAATCTTTCGGCAGAGGACACATAACTGATATATCACTGATATATCGAGATATTAACTACATAGCTTGATTTAGAACATTTTCGTTCTAAAAATTGCATAGCATTATTTTTGCGAAAAAATGGATACATGATCTCAAACTCAAAAAGATATATTTAAGACTATCTACGACCTAGGCTCTTGCAGGCTATATGGAAGATGTGACACATTCGTTGTCGTAAAGACGAGAGGGAGTGACATACATGTGGTAAGCCTTTGTGTTGGTAATGGGGACTTAACATCTGGATCAAACTATTGAGTAAAATGTCATTTTTCGTCTCTATTTTCGTCTATGAGGTGTCATTTTTATAATTTTTTTTGAAATCTTGCCATTTTCAATTCTGATGGCCAAATATCAGGAGGGGGGGGGCGGGGGAGTCGCAATAATTTGCCAAACTCAAGGATTAAAATTGCAATAAACACAAACCTGAAGTACATAAATGCACAAAAAAATCATTTTGAATGGATCAAACAAAAATAACTAAACCTTAGGGTGGGCGGAGTGGGTTCGGTGAGTGGAGCGGGGAGGGGGGTTTACCGATTGGGGAATCATTGCCACCCCTTCGGTGACTACAATTCGGTGAATGATGAGGGACAAAATCGGTTAGTATTCACCGAGTGTTTGAAGAGGAGAGAGGTGGGAGGGAGAGGGGGTTAATGGTGGGTCACAACCCCTTTCAACCAATCACAAATTTATCTTTTAAAAAAAATTTGTTTACCACTCTCCATGTGTTTGATCATTGTTAATGATTGAGCGCAAAATGAGGAGTGAAGTAAGGACTTGACATAACATGACATTATTAGTTAAAAAATAGTTTAAACACTCACCGTTTAGTGACCATTCCTTCCGCCCTTAGAGATAACATTAACTCCAAACTATATTAAAGAAAAAGGTAAAGATTTTGTATCCTCTGTCTGACGGCCTGACCACTTCTAACTTTGATGCTTTGTAGCATATTGAATTATTATAGTTTGTCTTTCGAAGTAAATAATAACTAGAATTAAGCACCCCCGCGTTGCGGCGGGGGCCTAAAACTATACCAAATAACATCAATGTCATACAGTTGGTAGCGGCCACCAATACTGAAGTTGTGGCATGTTAATGCGAAGAAATAAAACTGAAACATATAACGTAAAAAAAATAACTATGTCGATTTATGACACACGCGTTGCGACGAACTTGTTAAATGGAAAAAAATAGACGTAAAAACGTTGAACCACACACGCACGTTGCGTCGTGTTAACTCGCAAAATAATGTAGAAAAGAATAACTAAGTCAATGTAGGATCCGCCCGTTGAGTCGAAGTTACCAAAGAGGGAAAATAGACACGTTGCGACATACCTATTAAATGTGAAAAAATAGACGAAAAACGGTGAACCACAGACGCACGTTGCGACATATTAACTCGCAAAATTTAGAACGAAACATATGTGACAACTGGCACAAACCGGTAATTTCCGTACACTTTAATTATTTTTTAATGACTGCAATTATGTGCTTTAATGTCAACATTATCCAATTTCATACTAAACATGTGAATTCATGCACGTTTTATACTACAAGATATTGCTTTGTGCATAAACGAGAGCGTTGCGTCAGAAATACTAGTAAACTCACCGGTAAGACACATTGTGTCAACAATTCTGCAGAAAGCAGTCAGACAATAAAATTGGAGCCTAGGTGTAGGTCCAACAACAAGAATACACTAAAACCCAAGAGTACGTACAAGGGTTTATATATAGACATTGCGGAAGCTAAAATACGCACTAAAAAGCACCCGAAACGCACTCTAAGTGCAGAATTTTATTAAATTCAGCTCAAATCAGCTTTTAAACATATAAATATCATGCAGAAATTACGTTTTATCATCCAGAATACTTCCCTAAGTGTCGGGAATTGAAAGTGTTACAAAAGGATACTTAAAAGACACTAAACGGTGCAATTTAGCACTTTAACGAACCGGTATCCAACCGAACAACCGGACATTACCCGGAACACAAAAATATTGTCAAACACATTGTTTTTAATTTTCTAAGCTAGTTAGGGTCCCCGAACACCCTAACACACTATATATTCCATAACACACATAAACCACTAATTATTTCACTTATCTTCTAACTAGTTTAGTTATCCACCATTACAACTCAACTAGAAACCCCCCCCCCCCCCAAACCGGTTATGGAAGTGGGGACATCCCCAAGATTTTTATTTAATTGTTTATTGGATTTGATTAGTACTTAAGGGGGCATAAGACCTAGTGGTTATTAGAATGTTGGAAAAATTTATTATAAGACCACAAGTCCCTCATTCAATCTCATCTTCACAAAACTCAAACACACTTCTCCCTTCCTTCTTTCTTGGTTTCGGCCGACCCCAAACCACACCCCTATCATCATCATTCCAACTTGTTTCATCCATTTTACAAGCATACAAAGGTGCAAAGAGTCATACAACGAAGCTTGGTGCTCTCGGAAGTGGAAGGACCATCTCTATTTGCTATTAACCACCTCATTTCTACTCTTGAACTCCCCTAGCCTTGTGCTAGTAGTAAGTTTCTTAGATTTTCATCTTCTTCATATTTTTGATGGTTAATAGTAAAAAGAATGGTGAAATATTAAAAAACTCTAAGAACATAATCAAAGTCTTGGAACATAAACTAACTAGTGATGAAGTATGGTTAAAGTAATGATGAAATCATGTTATTCTTGTGTTGTTATGCTTGTTGAATGTTGGTTGTTAGTAAAAATGGTATGGTTCATCACATGGACTTGCTAGATCATGTTTAAAGACATGAACTAGCAAGATGTGAAAGTTAGAGATGTGTAGGATGATGAAATCATCCACACATAAACTATGAATTTGGATAAATAAGTGTTTTCTTGGAAAATAAAAGATCAAAGTAAGTTATAAACTTGTAGATCTAAAGATCCATGAGTGGTTTTTCGAAAGAACCAAGTGAAAAGTGTGAGTTTCGTTAAAACTTGGATCTTACATAAACCTAACACATTTTTAGTGGGTAAACAAGTGTAGAAACACTTGTGTAAGAAGAAATTTCACAAAGAAATATTTTTAGAAAATATGACTAGAAGTTGTGAATACTTAAACTCTTTAAAAATAAAGTTTTTAAAGAAGCAACTACACTTTAAGAGGTAACAAGACTTACTAAATACACTAGTAAGTTACTACACATTTTTATAAATTCTCAAGTTCATGAAATAGAGAAATTAATATATGTTGTTGATGATTATTGTTGAAATTGATGGATGATGATTTTAAAAGAAAATAAACACATGTTTTGAAAACATGGGAAACCTCCAGTTTTAAGGGAAACTCTGTCAAAATTTCTATAAATTTTGACACTTATAAAAATATAAGTTTTTGAGAAACTTATTCCCTAAAAATGTATCTAAAAATATTACCAAGGTTTCCCTAATTTTTGGTGATAAGAAATGATGATTTCTTCAAGACTTAAAAGTTATATTAAGTATGTATATTTTTGAGAAAATATATATATATTTACTGATCACTAAATTTTGTGCTAAGTGTATATAGTATGTATTATACTTGATAGTGTATTAGGACTTGAAAATACACTAAATACTCACGAGAAGTAAAAACACAAAAATACACATACGACATACAAGATACATAATTCGGGTGCAAAATGCAAAATACAAGATACTTATATTAATTTTTGAGAAAATAATATAAGTAAGATACATAGCTAAAAATATAAAATATTTTTAACGCAACAATACAAATACAAAAGATAGTGACTTGTGCTTGTACGAAACAAGTCTAGTGACTGACGATAAGAAAACACGTATAGGTCACGACGTTAATTAAGCAAATCCGGTGATGTTTACGACGCAAGGAACGTAAAGTTGTGAGTTCATGCTCCCCCTTTTCTTTTAACTGTTTTCAGTTTTATAACTTCGGGGGTGAAATACATGTTACAAATACTTCAATGTTTACAAAATGGTATAATGTGTACTAAAACAGGAAGCACTCTTGGTGAAAACTAGTGCCAAGAATTGATACGAGAAACCGTGTCACGAATAGGGTACCATAAGTACCATTAATCGTGTACATACTTAGACCGCAGAACAAAAGGTTAGATCTAATGGGTTACAGGGCAGCCCCACTCTTGGTGACAACTAGTACCGAGTAGTGTTTTTGTGTCTCAGTCGTGAATCGACTACTAGAAAAAATGCCTATGGTTTGGTGACTTCCTATATCGTGTCACATGTTAATGGCCTTGCAACCCATTAACACTTGATACATACAGAAATACATGATTTATACAAGAATACGTGATTTATACAAGATACATACTATGTTTTTCATAGAAAGTATTCCTTCTCGAGTCTAGTCTACAATTGGTATCAGAGCTGCGATTGTAGTGAACCAGGATTCCTTCTCGAGTCTAGTCTACAATCTCTAGGATCCTTTCACGAAAACAAATTTTCAAAGAGTTTTCATTGCATAAAACGTCCCGCGACATCCACTACCTGAAACTATTTACAAGAGTCTAGAAAAGACACTACGAGACTTAGAGTGCACTTGAGTAGCACCTGTCGTTGACTAGAAATTACTTGCAATTATGTGTGATAATTAGCATATACTAGAAGTAGAATGTCACAAGTATACGTGACTTTATCTGAAAGCGATGGCCCATCTGAAGGAAGAGATACGAGGATGAAACGAACTGTGCGGACTGTGCAAGGAGTTACGTAATTATGGATGCATACATAATTATGGAATTTAGTGCACATAAACCACAGCAAGTCTTGTCACGTGTAGATTCCCTCAGTGCAAGCCTACTAAGTACTCTGCTAGAGTAATAATTGTTTGATGTCACTTAGGTGGTATATACCTGTGAATATATATACTACTACTGTCTAGTATGACGATATCAAACAAATGTCTAACCCTGTTGTGTTATGTTCTGTCAGAACATGGCACCCAGGAAAGCTGTGAACGCTCGTGATCAACCTCCTCCTCCCCCACTGCCAAGAACTGCTGAAGAGATGAACGCTCTACTGGAAGAAATGATCTCCGCTGCTATCGCCCAATACGAGGCAAACCGAACTCAAGACAGTGGCGGCCCAAGCAACGCTAGACGTAATGGGAACGGAGATTCATCTGGAGGAAACGCAGCTCAAGGCTGCACTTTCAAGCAGTTTCTCGACTGCAAACCAATGAACTACGATGGCACAGGAGGTGCAGTAGCATTTGTACGCTGGACGGAGAAGACTGAAGCTACTATCCGCACGAGCAAGTGTACCGCGGATCAGCAAGTCACTTTTGCTACTGGGTTATTTGTCGATGAAGCTTTGACTTGGTGGAACTTGCAAGTCCAAACCTTGGGCGATGATGCTGCTTATGGCCTAACTTGGGATGAACTGAAGGAAAGAATGAGAGAGAAGTACTGCTCTCGTGCTGAACTCCAAAGACTGGAAATGGAGTTCTGGCACTTGACCATGGAAGGTGCTGACATTAATGGTTATACTCGAAGGTTCTACGATCTGTCTAGAGTGCTTCCCTACATGGTGACTCCCGAATTCAAGCGCGTTGAACGCTACATTTGGGGACTGGCCTCAGAATTCCGTGGCATGGTAACTTCGGCCAAACCACAAACTATCAGCGAGGCTGTAACTCTGGCTGTCAGCCTTACTGAAGATTGTGTTCGTATGAAGAAGCTATCCCTGAACTCAACAGAAAAGTCTGAAACGCATGCCGAGTCGTCTGGGGACAAGAAAAGGAAACATGCAAACCTGAATCAAGCAACTCATAACAACAAGGGTTCTAACAAGAAGCGTGACCCTAACCCGCCTCAGGGGGCGAAATCTCTTGCCGCCATGAATGACGCTCCAACTAAAGGATACCTGGGCGCTCTGCCCAAATGCAATCATTGCAAGCGTCATCACGAAGGGGTGTGTCGTGTTCCAAGATGCGACAAGTGTGGAAAATTGGGTCACCGCACTGAAGACTGTTGGAGTAAGGGAAACAGGAACGGGAGTGGAAACCGCAACGGTGCTGGAAACATTGGGGGAAATGGAAATGGAAATGGTAACCAAGTTGGAAATGAAGCTGGGCAAAACCAAGGATGCTTCAGTTGCGGAAGCAATGAACATTTCATGAAAGACTGCCCAAAGAGAAACAATGCTCAGGCTCGAGCATTTGTGATTAGAGCAAGGGACGCACGCGAGGACCCTAACGTGGTCACCGGTACGTTTCTCGTTAACAATCACTTTGCATCCATATTATTTGACACTAGCGCCGATTATAGCTTCATGTCTGTGGAATTTAAACGCATGCTTGGAATAGAATCTAGTAGATTAGAAATTCCTTATTCCATAGAACTAGCCAATGGTAAACTTGTTGAATTGGGCGAAGTTGTTGGAGGCTGCACACTAGAACTTGGTGAACGAAGATTTAGCATCGACCTCTTACCTATTCAATTGGGTAGCTTCGATGTAGTAGTCTGAATGGACTGGTTGTCCAAGAACAAAGCTGAAGTTATTTGTCATGATAAAATCATTCGCATCCCTTTGGCGAATGATGAAACTCTCATCGTACATGGAGAAAAACGAGATGCGCCCCTGCGAATCATCAGTTGCATGAAGGCACAGAAGTGCTTAAGGAAATGATGTGTTGCTTTCCTAGCGCACGT
Source organism: Helianthus tuberosus (assembly GCA_030545235.1). Lineage (NCBI taxonomy): Eukaryota > Viridiplantae > Streptophyta > Magnoliopsida > Asterales > Asteraceae > Helianthus > Helianthus tuberosus. Next base: position 24,305,459 of record CM060387.1, read on the forward strand.
TGTAGACAAGAAGGCCGAGGAGCCGAAACTCGAAGACATTCCTGTGGTAAAGGAATTCCCTGATGTTTTTCCCGAAGACCTGCCAGGACTACCTCCGCAACGACAAGTTGAATTTCATATAGACTTGGTTCCAGGAGCCGCTCCTGTAGCCAAGGCACCCTATCGACTTGCACCATCCGAGATGCAAGAATTATCTACACAACTCCAGGAGTTGTTGGATAAAGGATTCATAAGGCCAAGCTTCTCACCCTGGGGAGCTCCAGTATTATTCGTGAAGAAGAAGGATGGAACACTGCGGATGTGTATCGATTACAGAGAACTGAACAAGCTCACGATCAAGAATCGGTATCCACTACCGAGGATTGATGACTTATTTGATCAGTTGCAAGGATCAAGCTACTATTCCAAGATCGACCTTCGATCTGGATACCATCAGTTAAGGATACAAGAAGAAAGCATACTAAATACCGCATTCCGAATGCGTTATGGGCACTACGAGTTTCTTGTGATGCCATTCGGACTGACAAACGCGCCAGCGGTATTTATGGATCTGATGAACCGCGTATGCAAACCATATCTCGATAAATTCGTGATTGTATTTATCGATGATATCCTGATTTACTTGCGAACGAAAGAAGAACATGAGCAACATCTCAGAACTATTCTGGAACTACTGAAGAAAGAGAAGCTTTATGCAAAGTTCTCGAAATGCGAATTCTGGATTCGCGAAGTACAATTTCTTGGTCACGTTGTGAACGAAAAGGGCATTCATGTAGACCCGTCCAAGATAGAAGCAATAAATAATTGGGAAGCCCCCGAAACCCCAACTGAAGTTCGACAATTTTTGGGCCTAGCGGGCTATTATCGGCGATTCATCGAGAATTTCTCCAAGATAGCTCAATCGCTAACCACCCTTATGCAGAAAGACAAGAAATACGTCTGGGGTGACAAGCAGGAAGAAGCCTTCCAGCTACTTAAAAGTAAGCTATGCGATGCACCAATACTATCATTACCCGAAGGCACTGAAGACTTCGTGGTATACTGTGACGCCTCACGACAAGGTTTGGGTTGCGTGCTCATGCAACGCCAGAAAGTCATCGCCTACGCTTCAAGACAATTGAAGGTGCATGAAAGAAACTATACCACTCACCACCTGGAGCTAGGCGCAGTGGTATTCGCCTTGAAGATTTGGCGACACTATCTATATGGTACTCGATGTACAATCTTCACAGATCACAAAAGCCTACAACACATATTTGATCAGAAAGAACTAAACATGCGCCAGCGACGTTGGGTCGAGCTGCTGAACGATTATGACTGTGAGATTAAGTACCATCCTGGAAAGGCAAACGTTGTAGCAGACGCACTAAGTCGAAAAGAAAGAGTTAAGACCCTAAGGGTTTGAGCATTAGAAATAACTATTCGAACGAACCTCACTGCACGTATTCGTGATGCACAACAAGAAGCCCTTAAGATGGAAAACCGTAAAGCTGAATACCTACGAGGTATGTTGAAATATATGGTGCCAAATGAAGAGGGAGCCTTATACTTTAAGAAGCGTATTTGGGTTCCGCTCTATGGCGGTATTCAAGAAGTCATTCTTGATGAAGCGCATAAATCGAGATACTCGATCCATCCAGGATCGGACAAAATGTATCAAGACTTAAAAGAATACTATTGGTGGCCGAGACTCAAGAGCGACGTTGCTGTTTATGTTGGAAAATGCCTAACCTGTGCTAAGGTTAAGGCTGAATATCAGAAACCGTCCGGCCTGCTACAACAACCAGAGATACCCATGTGGAAGTGGGAGCAAATCTCGATGGACTTCATAACAAAATTACCCAAGACCCCTAGAGGGCACGATATGATATGGGTGATAGTTGATCGGTTAACAAAGTCTGCGCACTTCCTACCGATCCGAGAAAAAGACAGCACTGGAAAGCTTGCTGAGATATACTTAAAAGAAATCGTGGCACGACATGGAGTGCCAATCTCAATTATTTCAGACAGAGATGGACGATTTGTCTCAAGAATCTGGCAATCATTTCAAGAAGCCTTTGGATCTTAATTAGATCTAAGCACGGCCTTCCATCCACAAACAAACGGCCAGAGTGAACGGACTATACAAACGTTAGAAGATATGCTTCGCGCATGTGTCATGGATCTAGGCGGCAGCGGGAATACTCATCTACCTTTAGTTGAGTTTTCCTACAATAACAGTTATCATACAAGCATAAAAGCCGCACCGTTCAAAGCTCTGTATGGCCGCAAGTGCCGATCGCCCTTATGTTGGGCAGACGCTGGAGATAAACGTATGGTTGGTCCTGAACTTGTACAAGAGACAACCGACAGAATTATGCAGATCCGAGAACGCATTAAGGCGGCTCGAGATCGACAAAAGTGCTACGCTGATCGAAGACGAAAACCATTAGAATTCGAGGTGGGAGACAAAGTTTTGCTGAAGGTCTCACCTTGGAAGGGCGTAGTAAGATTCGGAAAGCGTGGGAAGCTGAATCCCCGATACATCGGACCATTCAAAATCTTGGAAAGAATTGGTACCGTGGCATACAAGTTGGAATTACCAGAAGAACTTAATGGAGTACATGATACGTTCCATGTATCCAATCTCAAGAAGAGTCCAACACAAGAAAACGAGATCATCCCTGCGGATGAAGTGCATATTGACGACACCCTCCGATTTACAGAACAACCCGTTGAGGTTACCGACTGGAAAGTCAACAAGACCAGGAGGAGTACTGTTAAACTTGTCAAAGTACGTTGGAACTCTAAGCACGGACCCAAGTACACGTGGGAACGTGAAGACCAGTTCAAGGAAAAGTATCCCCACCTGTTCAAGAAGACTCCTGCGAGAGTTAGCTCAGCCTGAATTTCGGGACGAAATTCTTTTAACGGGGGGAGACTGTGACAACTGGCACAAACCGGTAATTTCCGTACACTTTAATTATTATTTAATGACTGCAATTATGTGCTTTAATGTCAACATTATCCAATTTCATACTAAACATGTGAATTCATGCACGTTTTATACTACAAGATATTGCTTTGTGCATAAACGAGAGCGTTGCGTCAGAAATACTAGTAAACTCACCGGTAAGACACATTGTGTCAACAATTCCGCAGAAAGCAGTCAGACAATAAAATTGGAGCCTAGGTGTAGGTCCAACAACAAGAATACATTAAAACCCAAGAGTACGTACAAGGGTTTATATATAGACATTGCGGAAGCTAAAATACGCACTAAAAAGCACCCGAAACGCACTTTAAGTGCAGAATTTTATTAAATTCAGCTCAAATCAGCTTTTAAACATATAAATATCATGCAGAAATTACGTTTTATCATCCAGAATACTTCCCTAAATGTCGGGAATTGAAAGTGTTACAAAAGGATACTTAAAAGACACTAAACGGTGCAATTTAGCACTTTAACGAACCGGTATCCAACCGAACAACCGGACATTACCCGGAACACAAAAATATTGTCAAACACATTGTTTTTATTTTTCTAAGCTAGTTAGGGTCCCCGAACACCCTAACACACTATATATTCCATAACACACATTGTAACAACCCGCACTTTTGTGCGTTGTTACTACTTGTTATACTCGTTACGCCTAGCACCAGTGATTCGGATCATAATGTAACTATATCGTATATATTGCTATTCGAAGGATAAATCGCATATTTTCGAAATACAATATTGCTATACTATACACTATTATCACACTAACACTCACGGAGGCATTGAGTGAGGACCTATTCTACCCTCCTCAGTGGCCGTGATGTGTCGAACGCAGACAATTAACGCTAACAAGGACTCTCGGGTGAGTGCTAAAGCTCCAGTTGTTGTGACGATGACGACAATACGAGTGAATGGTACCCCGTCAGTCTTTGTGGCACAACACACAATAACGTTCACGATGACATCAAGAAAGGACCTATACTACCCTCCTTGATGGCCGTGAAACGTCGCTAACAATCGCATACCCGAAACGAAAACCGATTGTTAATTATCGAAACTTTGGAATATGGATACGTAAATACGACCCTTAGTTATATATATACATATATAATAATAATATAACTTAAATACGGGAAGCACGTACTTCGAAAACTATCTAAGTGATCGAAAACGGAGAAATCTATCGCGTCGGGGTAGCCATCCGGACGGATGGGCCATCCGGACGGATGGGCAATCCGGACCAGTGACTCCCTCCTCCTCTTTTTCGCCTATAAATAGCCTGCCACACCACTGTTCAAGTGATGTGACAGCTCCTACTCGACCAGACACGCTCCAAGACCCTTTTCTTTTGATTCCTCGCGATTCCGGTAAGATTTCAACCTAGAAACTTGTACTTCTATGATCTACACTCGATCCTACATCATTCTATCTTTTAAAACTCACTTCTTAACCGTGAAATCTATTGATTTTGAGGTGTTTTAAGGTGATGTCACCAAGAGTTCTTATGAACTTCAAGTTGTGACCTCATCCCACCATAAACGACTCAGATCTGAGTGATTTCCACATGTTTTGATGACAAATCTCACCTAAATCTATGTATTCAACCAAGGAACTGTGCGATTTCGAATTAACCATGAAGAACCATCAAGAACGACCAGATCTGATGGAACGGGATGATTCCCGGCCGTTAGAACGGGTCGGAACTGATGAAATTTCAAGTGTTAGTGCGAAATTACACTACCCTAGTAAAATCAAACGTATTCCTTCCGCTAAACACTCGGAAACAGTATTTAGGATGCGAAACAGACGTGTTATCCGCACGGATCACATGTAATCCGCACGGATCACATGTAATCCGCACGAATAACATGTCATTCGGACGGATACATGTCATCCGGACGAAATACATGTCAATCCGCACGGATAACCTGTCGTCCGCACGGATAACCCGTTGTCCGCACGGATAACACTTACCATCCGCACGAGTTACACTTGTTCGGACGGATGACAATCCGCACGATTCAACACTTGTTCGGACGGATGACAATCCGCACGAGTGAACACTGTTCGGGCGGATGACAATCCGCACGAATCAACACTTGTTCGGACGGATGACAATCCGCACGAGTGAGCACTGTTCGAACGGATGACAATCCACACGAGTCAACACTAATCCGACCGGATGACAGCCATCCGACTCAGATCCATATGTCATCCGCTCGGATGAGCCCATCCGAATGGGTGAGCACCATCCGACCAGATGACTGACTTTTCAATGCTATTCTCAACCGTGCATCGTTTACTATATCCTTCAATGATTAACGCAGACGTACTCGCAACCGACTCAGTCAAGTTGTATTCTCGCTAAATACGCACTGTGAGTATACTTGAACCCTTTTTAATCGTATTTTGGGTGTAACATACGTTTCTAACAAATCGAACTTATCAAACGAATTATTCAATCAATCGAATTATCACTTGCGAATAACTGTTATGCATAGATATACGTGATGCTAGTTGCATATGTGCTAGGGCTTATACTCGCGACGTCCCACCATGACTAGTATAGTACTATTGCGCCCGACGGGGTCTAGTTTGCCATCGCATATTCGAGCATCGAGGACTTAGTTGGTAGTATCAGCTTTGTGAGTATATATGTCGTGTGTTACGTTCTCGCATATGGAAATTCGCTACACTTTTTATCTATTATGCTATACTTATCAAACCTGTATACTCGCCAATACTTTTGTATTGACAAATATTTTAACGTATGTTGCAGGTTAGATCGCAGACTATACCAAATCAAGCTAGGAAGTCTAGAAACTCAACTAAAATCTAGGTTGTCGGATTTGTATTGTTCGAGAGGACAAGAAATCTGTGATAACTTATGTGATTGTATTATTTGTTAGTATGGGATAACGAATGTATTAAATATTATCGCAATATAGTTGTTATGGATTCTCTTGAGCAATCTGATTCGGCTAGTGCCGCGCCCCGATGATTCCGCCATCGGTTTGGGTGTGACACACATAAACCACTAATTATTTCACTTATCTTCTAACTAGTTTAGTTATCCACCATTACAACTCAACTAGAAACCAACCCCCCCCCCCAAACCGGTTATGGAAGTGGGGACATCCCCAAGATTTTTATTTAGTTGTTTATTGGATTTGATTAGTACTTAAGGGGGCATAAGACCTAGTGGTTATTAGAATGTTGGAAAAATTTATTATAAGACCACAAGTCCCTCATTCAATCTCATCTTCACAAAACTCAAACACACTTCTCCCTTCCTTCTTTCTTGGTTTCGGCCGACCCCAAACCACACCCCTATCATCATCATTCCAACTTGTTTCATCCATTTTACAAGCATACAAAGGTGCAAAGAGTCATACAACAAAGCTTGGTGCTCTCGGAAGTGGAAGGACCATCTCTATTTGCTATTAACCACCTCATTTCTACTCTTGAACTCCCCTAGCCTTGTGCTAGTAGTAAGTTTCTTAGATCTTCATCTTCTTCATATTTTTGATGGTTAATAGTAAAAAGAATGGTGAAATATTAAGAAACTCTAAGAACATAATCAAAGTCTTGGAACATAAACTAACTAGTGATGAAGTATGGTTTAAGTAATGATGAAATCATGTTATTCTTGTGTTGTTATGCTTGTTGAATGTTGGTTGTTAGTAAAAATGGTATGGTTCATCACATGGACTTGCTAGATCATGTTTAAAGACATGAACTAGCAAGATGTGAAAGTTAGAGATGTGTAGGATGATGAAATCATCCACACATAAACTATGAACTTGGATAAATAAGTGTTTTCTTGGAAAATAAAAGATCAAAGTAAGTTATAAACTTGTAGATCTAAAGATCCATGAGTGGTTTTTCGAAAGAACCAAGTGAAAAGTGTGAGTTTCGTTAAAACTTGGATCTTACATAAACCTAACACATTTTTAGTGGGTAAACCAGTGTAGAAACACTTGTGTAAGAAGAAATTTCACAAAGAAATATTTTTAGAAAATATGACTAGAAGTTGTGAATACTTAAACTCTTTAAAAATAAAGTTTTTAAAGAAGCAACTACACTTTAAAAGGTAACAAGACTTACTAAATACACTAGTAAGTTACTACACATTTTTATAAATTCTCAAGTTCATGAAATAGAGAAATTAATATATGTTGTTGATGATTATTGTTGAAATTGATGGATGATGATTTTAAAAGAAAATAAACACATGTTTTGAAAACATGGGAAACTTCCATTTTTAAGGGAAACTCTGTCAAAATTTCTATAAATTTTGACACTTATAAAAATATAAGTTTTTGAGAAACTTATTCCCTAAAAATGTATCTAAAAATATTACCAAGGTTTCCCTAATTTTTGGTGATAAGAAATGATGATTTCTTCAAGACTTAAAAGTTATATTAAGTATGTATATTTTTGAGAAAATATATATATTTACTGATCACTAAATTTTGTGCTAAGTGTATGTAGTATGTATTATACTTGATAGTGTATTAGGACTTGAAAATACACTAAATACACACGAGAAGTAAAAACACAAAAATACACATACGACATACAAGATACATAATTCGGGTGCAAAATGCAAAATACAAGATACTTATATTAATTTTTGAGAAAATAATATAAGTAAGATACATAGCTAAAAATATAAAATATTTTTAACGCAACAATACAAATACAAAAGATAGTGACTTGTGCTTGTACGAAACAAGTCTAGTGACTGACGATAAGAAAACACGTATAGGTCACGACGTTAATTAAGCAAATTCGGTGATGTTTACGACGCAAGGAACGTAAAGTTGTGAGTTCATGCTCCCCCTTTTCTTTTAACTGTTTTCAGTTTTATAACTTCGGGGGTGAAATACATGTTACAAATACTTCAATGTTTACAAAATGGTATAATGTGTACTAAAACAGGAAGCACTCTTGGTGAAAACTAGTGCCAAGAATTGATACGAGAAACCGTGTCACGAATAGGGTACCATAAGCACCATTAATCGTGTACATACTTAGACCGCAGAACAAAAGGTTAGATCTAATGGGTTACAGGGCAGCCCCACTCTTGGTGACAACTAGTACCGAGTAGTGTTTTTGTGTCTCAGTCGTGAATCGACTACTAGAAAAAATGCCTATGGTTTGGTGACTTCCTATATCGTGTCACATGTTAATGGCCTTGCAACCCATTAACACTTGATACATACAGAAATACATGATTTATACAAGAATACGTGATTTATACAAGATACATACTATGTTTTTCATACAAAGTATACAAATGTACATTACAAGAACTGCATGAATTCACACCAACATTATGTTGACGTTTTTCCAAAACTCACATGTATTTCAGGTAACTAGAAGTGGATGTGCGTGCGGCCTTACTCATGCTTGTGGATGTCGCTTATGTTTATCTTTAAATAAAGTTGTAAACTTTTTAAGACAATGTTTTATGCTATCTCGCGGTGTAAACGCTAACTTATGTTTTCAAATTATGAAATGTTTGGTATTTGAAGATATTTTTACGAGCATGTAGTATGTTTACCTTTCGTATGCAATGAGAACCTTTCATGATCACACCTCGTGCTTCCGCCGCAGAAAGGGGTGTGACAACATAAAACGAAAAACTTGTGAAAGATAAAAAGTATGGGGGGACCAAAGTTGTAAATAAAAAAGTTTTGGGTTAAATTATAAAAGATGAAAAGTTTTGGGTTGAAAGTAAACAAATTAAAAGTGTTGAAATATAAAAGATGAAAACTTTTGGGTTAAAAGTGAAAAATCATAATTTTTTTTGAAAAACCCCCTATGATTAGAGTACAACAACACAACAATACGTAAATTATGGAAATGTATAAAACAAGTTGATGCCCCGCCCGCGTTGCGGGGCGATGGCCGATTAATGAGCGAGTGTTAGGCAGCTCATTGACACGAAAAACAATTAAATCGAGTCAACCAATTAAAACAAAACACTTTTATAGTTTTGATAAAAAAAAAAAACTAAAACAATGGCAATGTTGTAATTTTTAACTGAGGGAAAGTTGTATGTTTTTTACTGGGGTAAAATAATTTGCCAAAAGCTAAAGTGATGGTAGTACTGTAAATTTGAACCAGGGGCAAAATTGTAAACTTTTGCAGGGGCAAATTCGTAATTTTGAACTTCGGGTAACAGCGTAATATAAATTTGAACTAAGGGCACAATCGTAATTTTAAGCTGGAGGCAAAATCTAAATTTTATTTTGAACCGAGGGCAAAATTGTAATTTTGATTTGGGGGCAAAAATAATTTTTTTTTAACTGGGGAAAAAACGTAATTTTAAACTAAGGACGAAATCGTAATTTTTTAAACGAGGGAAAATCACATTTTTGAACAGAGGGCAAAATTGTAATTTTTAGCTGGGGGCAAAAACAAAATTGTATTTTAAACTGGGGCGAAAAGGTAATTCTGAGCTGAGGGCAAAACCACAATTTTATTTTGAATCGAGGCAGAAATCGTAATTTTGAGCTACGGACAAAAGCGTAATTTTATTTTGAGCTGGGGGCGTAACCGAAATTTTAAAAAGGGCAAAAACGTAATTTTAAAATGGATATCAAATAATAAACTGGTTGGTCCAATGAGGGAGTGCCAGGCAAAATACGTAATTTTGAATTAAGGGCAAAATCGTAATTCTGAGATGGGGAGAAAAACGTAATTTTATTTTGAGCTAGGGGTAAAACGGTAACTTTAAACAGGTGTAAAAATGTAATTTAGAATAGATATAAAATAATAAACTGTTTGGTCCAATGGGGGAGTGCCAGGCTACCAAATGGGGGAATAGTCATATACATACATTTACCAAATGGGGGAATAGTGTCAGGATGCCTGACACTATACCCCAGCTGCCTGGCACTATTCCTCTGGCACTATTCCCTCAGCTGCCTGACACTATTCACCTGACACTATTCCCCTAGTTACCTGGCACTATTCATTTGGCACTATTCCCCCAGCTGCTTGACACTATTCCTCTAGCTGCCTGACATTATTCCTCCATTTGGTAAATGCAAGTATAGGAAATAAAAAGAGTTAAAAAAGGCACCGGCCAGGCAGCCTCCCTCCCCCACTTTTTCATATCACAATCATTTTCCATGCCCAATAAAGCTCACTCATCTCGTCAACCCAGTTTTACTCTTTAATCAACCACAATGTCCCAACCCTCACAACCCACTTCCTCCGGTGAGTTACATTTCTTAGTTATTTCCCTCAAATTCATCTTCTTAAAAAATCACAAATAACCAACTGCCATTTGGTCAAGCGGTAGTCCCATGATTTTCCTACGGGTGATCGTTGGTTGGAGTCTCGGTTGGAGCAATCTGCTCCGGGTGTTTTTCCAGTTGTGAGTTACCTTTTAGGCAAGCGGGCCGGGTTACCACGTTCTATTCTTAGGGGGAAGGATGATCCATTTGGTGATCCCGGGTCTTTCTTGTTCCCAAAAAAAAAAAAACAATCACAAATCTTTTCTTGTTTGTAGGAATCTTGAAGAAACTACTACTCGTGATCGTTGTGGGATTCTCAGCATGGGCTTATCAAGTAGCTCGTCCTCCACCTCCCAAAACCTTGGGATCACCAAATGGGCCTGCTATCACTTCCCCAAGGATCAAGCTTCGTGATGGAAGACATTTAGCCTATGAAGAATCCGGTGTTCCAAAAGAAACCGCCAAATCTAAGATAATATTTGTTCATGGGTTCGGTAGTAGCAAGCACTATCATCCTTTTGCCACCTCAGCCTCACCAGTATGAATAATTGGATGCATTAATTCTGTGATTTAATCATTTTCTTTGGGTATTATGGGTTCTGATTAATTAATGGTCGTTTTTGTAGGATCTTATTAAAGAACTAGGCGCGTACTTTGTTTCGCTAGATCGGCCTGGCTATGGGGAGAGTGACCCGGACCCTAAGCGGACCGTGAAGAGCTTGGCGCTTGATATCGAGGAGCTCGCGGATCAACTGAACCTCGGACCGAAGTTCTATGTGGTTGGATTCTCTATGGGTGGGCAGATCATATGGTCTTGTCTCAAGTATATCCCTCATAGGTTTGTCTCATATCAAATTTGCCAATATTGTTAAATTGGTTTTGAACTATGTTATAGGGATTGGGTAAAGTCCCACCGAGTAAAGGGGTATATTTAGTAAAAATAACAGGAGAAGGAGAAGGGGTACATTTAGCACATCCACTGGTATATATAATAATTAGGTGATAAATTGTAGGCTTGCTGGTGCTGTTCTTATTTCTCCAGCGGTCAATTTCCGGTGGCGGAACCTACCTTCAAATTTAGCCAACGAAGCGTATTCACGACAACTTAAACAAGATCAATGGTCTTTGCGGGTTGCTTACTACCTACCATGGTTAACCTACTGGTGGAACACACAAAAATGGTTCCCTTGTTTTTCGGTAATCCATGGACATCCTGCTACGTTATCGCCATCAGACTGGGAAATTTTTACGAAGACATTTAGTGCCGCGGATCCAGTTCAGGTACTACTAGTTTTCGATCACATAGCCTTCCTAACTCTTCGAATATTTTTTTTGTCATTACAGAATATAGCCATTAATTGGTAAGAGTGCCCGGCCCGACAGGGGCGGACTTATGTACAAAGACCGGGTTCTCGGGAACCCAGTCTTTTTTTAATTTTTAGTGTAAATATATATAAGAAGCTGAAAAGGAACCCATAAGTATATTATAAAAGGAACCCATAAACACAAAAGGCCTTGGTTCCACTGGTTATGCTCGCGTTTTTCTTCCTAACCCACCCGAGTTCGAATCCCGTAATTGCTGTTTTTGTCCGTATTTTTTTATTTCTCTTTTAATTTTTTTTCTTTAAAGTAATAAAACATTAAAACCCATTTAGGGTTATATCAGAAAACATATACGCCGCACACAAACAAGCAGCGAACAGAGATCAAACAACATCAGCAGGCAGCAGCTCCGCCTCCGCCCTCGCCCTCCGGCTGCTCCGCCTCCGCCTCTGCCTCGGGCTGCTCCGCCTCCGCCTCCGGCTGCCGAAACTTTGTTTTTCTTATCAATTTATCATCATCTCAGTGATTAAGGTTAGTTTTATACGATTAATTGATTATCAATTTATCATCATCTCAGTGATTAGAGTTTGTTATAAATCTGTTTGTTTTACATCGATGATTACAGCTTTTGATTACATCAGTGATTAACTGATTACAATTTATAATCTGTTGATTACATAAAAATTGGGTTTGAAATTGGGTTTTTAAGTTCATATTGCTGCTAAAAGTTTCAGCTTTTGATGTTTTATTGCTGCCGAAACAGTTCGATTAAGTGGTTTTTAAGTTAATATTGCTGCTGGCCTGCTGAAAGTTTCATCTGTTTGTTTTACATCAGTGATTAGGAACCCATAATGTGTGTGTGTTAGGAAAATATTATGTATCTTGTAATTGGCGTATACTATATAGAAAGGTAAAATTTGTCAATTACATAAGTGGCGTATAGTAGAGTAACTATAAGTATAAAATTTTGTTTTTTTGTTTTATATGTGGAGCCTTTGCAAACTGTAGATGAATCATCATCTATGGTTTTGTTGATTAATGAGTGTAAATTGTTGAAAGTTGCTTTGTAGTTGAGATATGGTATTTAGTATTATTCAGGTACTATGAATTTGAAACATAGTCTTACTTTGTAGTTGATTTCTGTTATTACTTGCAAAACTATTTGGATTTTCGAAGGTTTTAATTTCAGTGGATCAGGACTGAGATTTTTTGTTATTTGCTTGGAATGTCATTAGTTTTTATGGTTTTTATTTGGTTTGAGATTAGAAACTTTAGCATGAGTTTGTATATTGGTGGAAGAGTGAAAGGTTTAAAGATGGACACAGACCCATCTTGACTCGAATTTGTATATCTGTTTATGGATTTTGCGAAACCCAAAATAAAATAACAATTAGATATATGATTCTGACACGGACCCGTCTTGACTCGAATTAATTCGATAAAAATTTATTACAAATTAATTTAGTGACAAAGTTAGGGAAATGTGTTTTTTTTAGAGACGATGATAGAATGGGACGGGAATGCTCTAAAGCATCATAGGAAAAGAAGTGGCTTTAGAAAAAAAGTGACTTTAGTGATAAAGCCCGACCCGACCCGACCGGAATTCTAACGTCAAGTTGACCGAAAATCAAGAGCCTAAAAAAGTGAACCCAGTAAAAAAAATTTCTGGATCCGCCACTGCGGCCCGAACACAAGTTTTTTAGCCTTTTCTTGAGCTAATGTCGTCGTCATAATCATACTCAGTAAATCCCACCAATAGCAAGGCTAAGGTAGAATCTGAGTAGGGTAAGATGTAGACAACCTTACCTCTGACCTATAGAAATAGTGAGACTGCTTCTAATGGGACTCCGGCTCGATAATACATCACATCCTAATTCTAATATTTAAAATAGAGTAAAAATATGACTTTCGTAAACTTGTGAAAAAAAAAAAAGGAATCTTTAGATTTATTTGGTACAACGACTGGTGACCCTAGAAAAAAAAGACATCCTTAATCTGACTTATATTTTTCTTTTTAAAATTTTGATGTTTGTCTTCGTGGATGTAGAGGTCTTTTGCCATGTGTAATTTCATCATTTTTTTTGCTTTTAATAAAAAATTAGGGATCCACCTAAAATTATTCGGTGTCTTCTAGAAGAGAGATATACGTGTTGGGTGGATGAAAATAAAAAAAATAAAAAAAATTGTTGTCACGCTAGGTCACATGTGCAGGGTGGTTTCACTTTTCACGTAGATGTGTTGTATGTATGAATAATAAAAATTTGAAAAAAGAATTGGTGAGTTTAAGCTAATTGATTGGTTTGTATTATAAATAACAAACTAAAACTTAAAAAGAAGAAGAAATTAAACGACTTTTATACTCACACCCACGGCCAGCCTCAATACCTTGCGTCTATCGCCCCTCTAGTGCCCAACTAGGGCGGTGTTTCGTGCCCTGGCTGCCCATGTGACCGGGCTTAGCGCCCCATCTTGCGAGTCACGATACATACTTAAACTGGTTAAGTACTTTATTTAAAATTTAAGAGTTAAAAGACAAGTTGTCATCAAGTTTTATAGTTTAAACGTAATAATTTTGTATGTGTTTATACTTTCTGTTTAAGCTGTAAGTTTACGATATTTATATGAATAAAAGTTAAAAATTTTCGAGTTACACGCGCCGTGTTCGTGTCAAACTTGCTCACTATACATGTCGTCATCGGCTCTGGGTTCGTGTCAGGTTTTACATGCCATCTTAACAAATAACAAGGCCTGTTTAGGACATAAATCAAACTTAACAATTTTCCCAATAAGAATTGAGATATTTATATATCATAGGGGTGTTCAGAATTGATTCGGATTCAAAAATTCGACTCAATTCGATTCGATTATCAAGAATTCAATTCGGTTTTCAAGAATTCGAATTCGATTCCAGTAAATCAAATACGAATTTATAATTCAAAAATCGATTCGAAATTAGGATTCATATCATACATATTTACTTATTATATTTATATATAATATAGACATATAACTTTAACTTGGGCTGTAGTATAAACTAATCTACAAATTTAATCTATGTCCAAAAATAGTCAATTACTAAGCGCAAATAGCTCATAACAAATTTTCATAATTTAAATGAATTTGAATCGAAACAAATTTATTTGAATTTTAATCGAATTCAAATTGGCGTTTTAATTCGAATACGATTTGAGTTGAATCGACCAGTTTTTTATCGAATACGAATCGAATTCGAGTTCCAGCAAAAAGAAAAATTATTCGAAAAATTCAATTCGTGTAATTCAAAAATTCATTATTCGATTCGATGAAAGCAAAAAGAAAAATTATTCGAACAATTCAATTCGCGTAATTCAAAAATTCGTTAATCGATTCGATCAACACTCCTATGCCATCTTAACAAATAACAAGACCTGTTTAGGACATAAATCAAACTTAACAATTTTCCCGATATGAATTGAGATATTTATATATCATGTCATAGAATTCAAGAAAATATATCATTGGAGCATTTACCTTATGCAGTTTGTAATAAAGAAAATTAATATATTAAGTTTTAGACATTTTTATAACACACTTACTCTACTATTTTTGTTGTGGTAAAGTCAGAAAAATTGAGAACACATCCAAAACAACAAGGTGATTTCGAGTCACTCCATCGTGACTTGAATATTGCATTCGGGAAGTGGGAATTCGATCCAATGGATATTGAAAACCCATTTCCAAACAACGATGGAGCAGTTCATTTATGGATGGGCGATGATGATCGGATCGTGCCTGTGACATTGCAACGATACATAGCCGAACAAGTCAAATGGGTCAAATATCATGAGGTCACTGGTGCAGGACACACGTTGCCATATGCGGATGGGGTGGCTGATGATATTCTTAAAACTCTTCTTAAAGATCAGAGTTAAATTTGTTTACAGTTAGTTGATGAATTTGGCCTTTGTTTGTTGGCATGTTGAATGGACATTATAACATATATATATAATAATGAATATTGTAACAGAGCCTGTCATATTCTGGATCTGTAGTTTAGTTAAGAGTGTAATTTTTTTACACCACCTAACAGGATATTTACGGGTTTAGGTTCAATTTAAATAGGTCCGTGCTAGTTTTGAGTCAAACAAGCTAACACTTATGGCTAAACAAGTCATGTGCATGTCAAACAGACCGCTTTGCAAGTTGGCTCTTTAACCTACTTTCTTCAAAGTATTTTTTTTTTTTGAAAATATGATATAACTTAAAATTAACAGGTATTATATGTCAAAACTATAAAATAAAACGTATTTATCTAATTAACCTTGTACTTTTTTTTTGTTGTAAATTAATTATCTAGAGTATTGACTGCATAATAAAATTTTGGGTTAATGGCCATCTTGCGAGGGACCAAATCAGAGATGTGAGCAGTAGATCATATCATGCGAAATTGCAGTATCATAATCACATTATGGAATCGCAGCATATTGCTGCAGGTGATGCATTTTCATCATTGCGTCATGCACATCACGCATTTTGCGCTCATTTCAAACCTGAGTTCATGTGTCTGACTGTCTGACACAACTATTGTGTTGTGTCATGCATTTGGCTCAAGTAAAATTTCCAGGATTGTGAGACCAGTGTTATGGTCTCATGCCCTAGGGGAGGTGGCTGCCCAGAGGTGTGAGTCGTTACCCTAAGAAGGCGTGAAAGGAGTCACATGCGTGAGTGTGGAGTGCTTGTGGACCCACACCAGAGACAATAAAAAATCCATGTGGGAGGGGGCGTGAAAAGCGAGCAAAACCACAACACACACCTGATGAGCATTGAGCAGATACCACTAGAAAATTTGTATGTCACAAAGAAGTGAACAAGACATAAATCTACCAAGGTCATGTTCCAATTGACCCTAAAACTTAAAAAAGAACCATAACATGCTCACATAAACCGTAAGACAAACACTAAAACCTCCTAAAATCTATAAAAAAGACAACAAACACTACTATGAATAATCATAACTGAATTCATTATAACTAATCACTCTATCCTAGAAACCAACAATGAACGTTGTCCGACTCGAATCAACATTAACCAAAGCATGAGTCATACCCTTCGAGAGTTCGGGCTAACCGCAACATCAAATGTCACTTGAGCATAAAACCTTTTCAATTAAATGAGAAAACACTTTTTTGAATGTTCAAGTAAAATGCGGAAGTATAAAGTAAAAGTAAAGTTTAACAAAATGCGCAAAACAAACTGTAAAAGCCCTAAAACGTATTTGACAAAAATTGCAGCGGAAATTCGTGCCATAAAATTTCTTTTATTACAAACGTCTTGACTTACTTGAAAGTCCGTTTTAAAAATAACTCTTTTGCTAAACAAAGGCAAACTTCCTGTTTGCTAAGGTACACAATCGATTATGCCCGTACAATCTACCTTGTGATTCGGTCTTCTATCTCTATTCCTTGTGATAATCGTCCGTTCTCTCGTACAACCTGCACTCACCATATACATTTATAACATTAGCATACGTTATACATATAAACAAGATTCATACATGTACACTTTCCATTCAGCTTTCTCTCCACTTTTAAGCATATCATTCGCATATCCATTCCCTGGTGAGCCTTCAATAATGTACGTGCATTAATCTTCGTTTTCCAGGCACACGATTAATATCATTAACACTCAACGTATCTAAAATCATACTTACATATACACGTGCATACATCCATACCTCTCTACATACATGCATACACTCATCTGTATCTTCATATATTCTCAAATACACTTCTACATATGTACCTACATTCGTACGTTTCTACATACATGCCTACACTCATACGTATCTTCATACATAAATAAATACACATTTGCATACGTACATACATTCCTACGCCTTCACATATATACATACTATCATACATATCTTCATATATACATAAATACGCTTCTACATACGTACCTACATTCGTACGATTCTACATACATGCCTACACTCATACGTATCTTCATACATAAATAAATACACATTTGCATACGTACATACATTCCTATACCTTCACATATATACATACTATCATACATATCTTCATATATACATACATACGCTTCTACATACGTACCTACATTCCTACGTCTCTACATGCATGCATACACTCATACAGACCTTCCATATAAACATCAATACACATCTACATACACGTACAAAATCTGGCATACCTCTTACATACTCATACGTTAATTACATGGGACTTAGACTTTGATTTATAGCCCATAAACATCTAAGGATCGATCAAAATCATGTTTAGAAAGCCCACCGTAGTCCACGGGTAACAAACCGAAGCCTACGATACATAAATCAACTTAAATAACAAGATTTCAGCTTTTGAGACTTGGGGAGGCGGTCGGCGACGGCCCTAGAGGCGTCGGCGACGGGCCTTGCATTTACCCGTAGCCAGAAACACCCGTAGACAGTTAAATAAGGCGTCTGGCAAAACTGATGTTTCCAGGGGGCGTCGGCGACGGCCTCCAGAAACATCAGTTTTCTTGCTGTGTTGTTTTGTCGTTCGTACGCACTAAAACTCGCATAACTTTTGAACCGTTTACCCGTTTAACCTCCCGTTTCTTCCTACATGCTTGTAAATTCACATTCTATCATATGAACTTGAAATCCAACATCCGGTTTAAGGAAAATATTAACTTAATCTCTCGGCTTTAAATACCCTTTTTCATTTATTCGACCCGTTCATGTTTTAAATCCACAAACTTGTGTGATTACTATGATTTCGTACTAGCTTCATAACCATGAATGTTCCCTAATACTCGAACCTTAATCATGAAGTTTATGCGCCCGTTACCAATTTCTACGTGTAAACGTATTGTAATCCGCTAAAGGATTCAAACACTTTAAACTTAAATCTTGCTTTCCTTTCCTTATATCTTATGACCACATTATCACATCTAACTATCATTCTACACAACCATATATGTAAAACCTTACTTGAATTCAATTATCATGTTGATATACTAGTACATAACTTTACTTAAATAATCATGGGAAGTGATTCCAAAAATCACTTACCTTATGCGTCCATGCTCGTATCTGCTTCCTTGCTTCTTCTTGACCCGTTAACACCTCGTGCTTGAGTCCGTCTCGACGTGATTCCTTTACTTCCATTTCATCAAAATCACGCCCTTATTAGCATACTCATTTGTACATGTTAACTATCATATAAATCGCATATTTCACACTAAACTTTCATTAGTCATTTCTAACAAACATATGACACATAATCCAATTCATATCCTTTCAAACTCATGAAATTCATCATGTAATCACAAATAACGCATATTAACGTAACATGTACCATACAACTTCCTATAATTCTACCTTTACGACAACAAACCATATCATGCTTTTTATGTGTATAGTTGACTTTCAGAAGTCAATAATTCATCATATGAGCTTTCGGCTTATCATTATATATATATATATATATATATATATATATCCGTAATATTCCAATAGGCTATACGAACGACACTATATACGTCAAGCCGTTTCACATAATTTCACCTCCTAACTTCATTTAGACATTTCATCATACACTTGGTGTGCGTACTACTAACGAAGCATATTGTACAAGCATTCTTTGCATATCCTTACTAGTTCATATCAAGATCATCAAATTCCACTAACCTCACATAACTTTCATCCTAAATCAAGGTTATTAACAATAATCCACCATATCCAACTTCATATATATCAAAACTATACTTGATTTAGCACATGCAACATCATCATCTTCATAACATTACTTCTACAAGTGGGTTTTCATTAAAACATCAATATAATCAGAAATTCGAACACAAATCACATTCTACATGATGATATTAATTCACATACAAACTCAGATACATACAACTTTCACTGATTAATCGAAACCCACTTAACAAAAGCTTCAAAACATAAAATTGAACTCACCTTATGTTCAATACACTTAGATTAAAGGGTATCTTGACTCATGCATTCGATTTTTGCCCTAAATCAGGTTTAATTTCTTGAGTTCTTGAGTTGGAATGAAGGAGAAGGGTTTCTCCTTTGCCCCTGCCCTTTCTCACGACCACACCCCCACACAAAACACTGAGTTTTGTTTCTTGTTTTAACTATAACATTTACACTTTCAGCCCTTGCACATACTTTTATTGTCATTCTAGTATAAATGTTTCATTCTTTATAACTTATATCATAGTTATTAAAATTAACTAATTAAATTAAACTCTTAATCACCAAAATAATCTCTTATAAATTTTTGGGGTGTTACACATATCATATGTGGAAACATAGGGCGAATATATGCGTTCGAATTTTGGGGCGTTACAAGTCTACCTCCCTTAAAGAAGGTTTCGTCCCCGAAACCTTTATCATTCTTAGTAGACCAATACTACTCTTACTTTTTCATCTATCCATTCACGATGCTCAATACCACATGAATACATTCAGGATCTTTGCAAAAGTCCTATTCATGAATAAATATAATCATACCATCACATTATCGTACTAGAACTAAAGTGTGCGAACTAGAAGCAAACCCAAGGGTTTACTACCATAATTTACATAAAATCAAAATGAAGTTCATATGAACTTGCTACCAAATTCACCGTTAGTATTAGTTCTAATAATTTGTATATACTTGGAGTTTTACTTCTACCTTCTTACTCGTACATGCACTGTCTACTACTTAAGCCAGATTTAAAACTCATTCTTAGCCTACTTCTAAAAGTCAATCCTTCCTTATCATATCACATCTTGTGTTACCACTGGTTCATGCGGAAGTACTTATTCAATTCATAACTTTATACTTAAATTCACATATTAAACAACTCACTAACCTTACTATTTTGGCATAATGCCACGACCCGCGAAAGCAAACCGACCACTTCATTACAAATCCAAACCATCCCAGGATTGATCTCATTCATCCGTGTAATGAGCTTCCGCTCATGAGAATTCTTTCACTGATCTTGATAGGTTTATCACACTATGATATCTGACGGAAGTAGATTCCATTGATTCGTCATCCTTATCTTACGGTGATCATTCCTTTCCGATTGGTGACATTGCGTGTCTATTCATCAAGCTCACCTATGAGTACAAAACTTAACATATCAAAACATTAACTAACGAGTTCAAATGGCAATCGCCATCTGACCCGTATGACCCATTTATCCTTTCGACCATTCTTGCATGCAACGCATTTGCATAAATATATTCATATATATATACATGAAAGTTTAAGCATAATTTGAATCATATCACTTAAGAAATATTTACTTGTCTGGTCCGTAATTACTTACACATTCGGATATTTTCATTCCTATCATTCTTTTGTTCATTTACTTTACATTTACTTATATGACTTGTTTGACGCATACATGGTCAAGCTATCGACTTCTTCTTATGTAGACTAGTTCCGTCTTTTATATCTTAAATCTGTTTCGCGGATTCGAACTCATTATTACATACCTTTCGTACCTTCTATGTTTTGAATCCATCTCGCGGATTCAAACATTGCATTCACATCTTTCATTCTTTGAATCCGTCTCTCGGATTCAAACATTGCATTTACGCCTTTCATCCCTTGAATCCGTTTCGCGGATTCAAGTATTGCATTCATATCTTTCATTCTTTGAATCCGTTTCGCGGATTCAAACATTGCATTTACGTTTTTCATCCCTTGAATCCGTCTCTCGGATTCAAGCATTGCATTCATATCTTTCATTCTTATCATTCGCACTTTTCACTCTTACGTAGTACTCTCAATCTCCTGATAGTCTTACTACTCATTTCACCCATACGCCCACCTGCTACCCAATTCTAATGGACACACTTGTAACAATTATCACGGGCTCACGAACGTCATATGTTTCTTGTGGACTGGCCAGGTACACAATCCACATACTAATCTCGTGTCTTCGTGTAATTGTCACCTTATGTCCGAAGAATTAGGTTTCGGCACGTGTAACATTTCCAAAACTTCATTACCATTCTTATCATTATTTTTCATTTAAAATTTTCCTTTCATTGATAGGTTTTACCATCACATGTACTTACATATATTAAATATATGTACCTGGGTCAACATGTCATATTACATACCTTGGTGCTGGTGCTGGTGCTAGACCGCATCCACAAATCATTCTTTCCAAGCAACCATGCTTACCTTACACATAACATATTGTTAGTTATCTTCCAATACATACTTAAGCACGTACTTACCTTGGCTTTTACCCTTAGATCTTGGTCGAGTCTTGGATTGTACGGGTTCCTGGTCACGAGAGCACACGAGTTTGAGTTCAAGTATTTACCTCCTCATACTTGATTTCTCTCAAACCAGGGCTCTGATACCAACTTGTAAAAGCCCTAAAACGTATTTGACAAAAATTGCAGCGGAAATTCGTGCCATAAAATTTCTTTTATTACAAACGTCTTGACTTACTTGAAAGTCCGTTTTAAAAATAACTCTTTTGCTAAACAAAGGCAAACTTCCTGTTTGCTAAGGTACACAATCGATTATGCCCGTACAATCTACCTTGTGACTCGGTCTTCTATCTCTATTCCTTGTGATAATCGTCCGTTCTCTCATACAACCTGCACTCACCATATACATTTATAACATTAGCATACGTTATACATATAAACAAGATTCATACATGTACACTTTCCATTCAGCTTTCTCTCCACTTTTAAGCATATCATTCGCATATCCATTCCCTGGTGAGCCTTCAATAATGTACTTGCATTAATCTTCGTTTTCCAGGCACACGATTAATATCATTAACACTCAACGTATCTAAAATCATACTTACATATACACGTGCATACATCCATACCTCTCTACATACATGCATACACTCATCTGTATCTTCATATATTCTCAAATACACTTCTACATATGTACCTACATTCGTACGTTTCTACATACATGCCTACACTCATACGTATCTTCATACATAAATAAATACACATTTGCATACGTACATACATTCCTACGCCTTCACATATATACATACTATCATACATATCTTCATATATACATAAATACGCTTCTACATACGTACCTACATTCGTACGATTCTACATACATGCCTACACTCATACGTATCTTCATACATAAATAAATACACATTTGCATACGTACATACATTCCTATACCTTCACATATATACATACTATCATACATATCTTCATATATACATACATACGCTTCTACATACGTACCTACATTCCTACGTCTCTACATGCATGCATACACTCATACAGACCTTCCATATAAACATCAATACACATCTACATACACGTACAAAATCTGGCATACCTCTTACATACTCATACGTTAATTACATGGGATTTAGACTTTGATTTATAGCCCATAAACATCTAAGAATCGATCAAAATCATGTTTAGAAAGCCCGCCGTAGTCCACAAGTAACAAACCGAAGCCTACGATACATAAATCAACTTAAATAACAAGATTTCAGCTTTTGAGACTTGGGGAGGCCGTCGGCGACGGCCCTTGCATTTACCCGTAGCTAGAAACACCCGTAGACAGTTAAATAAGGCGTCTGGCAAAACTGATGTTTCCAGGGGGCGTCGGCGACGCCCCCTAGGGCGTCGGCGACGGCCTCCAGAAACATCAGTTTTCTTGTTGTGTTGTTTTGTCGTTCGTACGCACTAAAACTCGCATAACTTTTGAACCGTTTACCCATTTAACCTCCCGTTTCTTCCTACATGCTTGTAAATTCACATTCTATCATATGAACTTGAAATCCAACATCCGGTTTAAGGAAAATATTAACTTAATCTCTCGGCTTTAAATACCCTTTTTCACTTATTCGACCCGTTCATGTTTTAAATCCACAAACTTGTGTGATTACTATGATTTCGTACTAGCTTCATAACCATGAATGTTCCCTAATACTCGAACCTTAATCATGAAGTTTATGTGCCCGTTACCAATTTCTACGTTTAAACGTATTGTAATCAGCTAAAGGATTCAAACACTTTAAACTTAAATCTTGCTTTCCTTTCCTTATATCTTATGACCACATTATCACATCTAACTATCATTCTACACAACCATATATGTAAAACCTTACTTGAATTCAATTATCATGTTGATATACTAGTACATAACTTTACTTAAATAATCATGAGAAGTGATTCCAAAAATCACTTACCTTATGCGTCCATGCTCGTATCTGCTTCCTTGCTTCTTCTTGACCCGTTAACACCTTGTGCTTGAGTCCGTCTCGACGTGATTCCTTTACTTCCATTTCATCAAAATCATGCCCTTATT
Organism: Helianthus tuberosus; assembly: GCA_030545235.1. NCBI lineage: Eukaryota > Viridiplantae > Streptophyta > Magnoliopsida > Asterales > Asteraceae > Helianthus > Helianthus tuberosus. Next base: position 24,329,353 of record CM060387.1, read on the forward strand.
AGCATACTCATTTGTACATGTTAACTATTATATAAATCGCATATTTCACACTAAACTTTCATTAGTCATTTCTAACAAACATATGACACATAATCCAATTCATATCCTTTCAAACTCATGAAATTCATCATGTAATCACAAATAACGCATATTAACGTAACATGTACCATACAACTTCCTATAATCCTACCTTTACGACAACAAACCATATCATGCTTTTTATGTGTATAGTTGACTTTCAGAAGTCAATAATTCATCATATGAGCTTTCGGCTTATCATTATATATATATATCCGTAATATTCCAATAGGCTATACGAACGACACTATATACGTCAAGCCGTTTCACATAATTTCACCTCCTAACTTCATTTAGACATTTCATCATACACTTGGTGTGCGTACTACTAACGAAGCATATTGTACAAGCATTCTTTGCATATCCTTACTAGTTCATATCAAGATCATCAAATTCCACTAACCTCACATAACTTTCATCCTAAATCAAGGTTATTAACAATAATCCACCATATCCAACTTCATATATATCAAAACTATACTTGATTTAGCACATGCAACATCATCATCTTCATAACATTACTTCTACAAGTGGGTTTTCATTAAAACATCAATATAATCAGAAATTCGAACACAAATCACATTCTACATGATGATATTAATTCACATACAAACTCAGATTCATACAACTTTCACTGATTAATCGAAACCCACTCAACAAAAGCTTCAAAACATAAAATTGAACTCACCTTATGTTCAATACACTTAGATTAAAGGGTATCTTGACTCATGCATTCGATTTTTGCCCTAAATCAGGTTTAATTTCTTGAGTTCTTGAGTTGGAATGAAGGAGAAGGGTTTCTCCTTTGCCCCTGCCCTTTCTCGCGACCACACCCCCACACAAAACACTGAGTTTTGTTTCTTGTTTTAACTATAACATTTACACTTTCAGCCCTTGCACATACTTTTATTGTCATTCTAGTATAAATGTTTCATTCTTTATAACTTATATCATAGTTATTAAAATTAACTAATTAAATTAAACTCTTAATCACCAAAATAATCTCTTATAAACTTTTGGGGTGTTACACATATCATATGTGGAAACATAGGGCGAATATATGCGTTCGAATTTTGGGGCGTTACACAAACGTGCTCAAGTAATCATGCAATAATGTATAAAAATAAGTTCAAAGGTTTAAAATGAGGCGACTCCATGAATTGCCCTAATCGTGTGCATTACCTAGTGACCTGTGAAAGTATGCTAACAAGTGTGAATACCGGTTTGGTGAGTTCACAAAATATATATTGAAATAAATAGAGTTGTAAGATAAAGTAAATTCCAATTATATCTTAAGTAGCTAGTCTGTTACATGATACAAAACATTTTGAATCGAAGCTAACCGAAAGATTTTATGTCTTCCCCCACGTCTATCATAAACGATGGTGTAATGTTAGGTTAATGTTACACCTGTTTGACTCCCAGTCATGCTAGTGTGACTAGCTCAGGTGGGGTTTGTCGAACCCAATAGTACTACTCAGTATTACCTTGCTAACTGCCTATATTAACGCTTCAGGAGTGTAAGGACTTTTATGACATGTGTTACGTCTAGTAATCATGTGATATAAATGAACTAAAATAATAAATAAAAGTCGCCCAAGTGTTTCCTCCCAGGAAAGCGTAGCGTTTTAGTTTCCTACCAGGAAAGCGTATGTATAAGAAGTAGTGAAGTCACCTTAGGGTGCATATGATAATCAAACCGAGAAAATACATTAAAAAACCCGCTAACAGCAACCTATTGCATTATGATATTCTATTAGTGTGCGCTTCATGTGTTTGGTCATAAGACCTTTGCATTCAACAATCCCATTGTTCAAGTTTTTTCAAATAAGAGTCACACATTGATCAAGTTGACCTGACGACCTGTTGGTGATTAATTTAGTGAATTTATGTTAACTCATGCTCATCCAAATCAAATAAAGCTATAGTACGCATCACATAAGACGTATGATGGCATTTATTTTAGTTTCACATCCTAGAGACACCTTGCATAGCTAAATTAGATTTAAATTCTAGTGTTAGCAAAAAGTTCAAACAATCACAGTTTAACTTCAGTTTTTGAGTCAGCTTGGGCATTTTATTTAAAATACTAAATGATGCAGAAAAATTATGAATATTTTATGAGATAAACAAAATAGTCTATTTGAGCTTGTGTAATTTTCTTGAGGCCAAACTGTTTATGCAAAATTCAAGAAAAATCCCACATCATAGTAAGGTTAAAAACGTCATTTTTGGCGAAAGTTTACCATTAATTTATAGAAAAAATATACGTTCCTCCAATTGATGCAATGACAATTGGAGTGTCTTAAGAACTTCTTGAAGTATCTACTGTAAAATTTCATATCTTTTACCTTAAAATTTAACAAGTTATAGTACTCGTAATGAACCCTATTTTCTAATCAGAAAACTCAGATTGACACCCCGTCATTAAAAATTTACAAACCATACTTAGGGTTCATGAATAATTATGAACTTTTTCTGGATAATCTATACATCCGGTAGATGATCCTAGACTCAAGAATGGCTCTATTTGGAATTAGTATGTTCTGGTTATATTTAAAATAAACTCGGAAAATTTTGCAGTATCATTCCTACGAGTTCATGCAATGTCTAATATTTAAGTTTTATCATGTAATGCCAATAAAGTTTCCCCTTTGGGAAACCCTGGAAGATCTAACATGAATTACATAGTTAGATCATGACAAATTGTTCCATGAATCCTAACTAACTCACATGAACTAAGTTTCATCAAACAAGTCTAACATGCATTCCTACATAATCTTGTTTAATAAAAGTTTCCATAATAGGCAAGTTGTGAACACAATAGCCTAGCATCCAATTCGTTATTTTTATCATGTCAACATTCTTAATATACTTATATACATTGTAGCAATCAAACATATCATCTATCATGCCAAGAATCACCATCAATAATGTTTCCATTCTAGGCGGTATGAACAATGGATCAAATCGAGTTTCCTATCATCAAGACTACTTCTCATCATCATATTAACACTATTCAAAACGATAGACACTAACTTTGAATCATTAAAATCAAGTATGAACCAATGTGGGTTTCATTCAACAATCACCAAGAATTCATAAAAAAGATCAAATCGATGGATAAGACTTACTAGTTTGCGTTGTAGAGTGTTAGAAACCATTAAGAACCCAGAGAATTGCAAGATCCAAGCTCCAAAATATGAACTAGGGTTTGGGACATGTTGAGTTCGACCTACTGATATCATGAACGAGTAGAGAGAGATCGTGGGTCTTATATGGGACACAAGGGGAAGGTGTTACGGGTAGGGTTTGTTATTGTTATTTTTTTTAAAACAACTAAGGAGGACCCATGGGCTTAAATATCGGGCTTTTTATTAACTAAGGCCCCCATTCTAATAACAAAACTATTTTTACAAGAATTCCCCATAATTTTTTCTTCTAAAAATCGCCATAAAGTAGTAAAACATGAAATCGAACAATTTACATGTAAAAGCACGCAATTCACGTAATTTACATACAATGCATGTAATTACTAGAAAGCATATAATTTCACATAATATATTCATTTCATTTGTCCGGACTTATTATTTCACTTAATCACCAACGTTCGGGGAAAACCTCGTGTGTGGTCCAGTATTTCGGTTAATCCACCAAGTTACCGTTATGTGGGTGTTCGTGAACTAACTGACACACTTAATTAACCCTAATCAAGTGTAATACAATAATGAATGTTTGTGATGGTATTAAAGATAACGGAGTTCACCTGAAAATGTCGGATTAACCACCTCATATCTTAGTAGTGCACTACACATTTACGATAAAACTATTAATATAGATGGAATCCTTGTAAAATGTATTATAACTAGTGGGATTCCCCGCACTCCGCAACGGAATTTCGGTTTATATCGGTTTGGTTCGTTAAAGTGTCGGTATGATACCTGCACTCGGTATAACAACCAAAAGAGACAACCCCAAAAGGATATATGCACGAGTTTTATGGGTATCGATGTTTTTCGGGTGGGGCATCAGTTCGGTCACTGGCACTCGGTATAACATACAGTACTAAAAATACTCTATTGCCGATACAACTTTACTTCCAATCAATTTTATACCGCCACATCGAGAAAACCATAAAAACTAATACGGTACCACTAGCGATATAATTCGAACAGTACTGGTTCGGTTCGTCTTGGTAAAGAAAAAAAACATCAACTATATTTGCCCGTTTGATTAAAAGTTTTGTCGAATCATAGATAAAAATAAGCATGTTACAACGGTATGTTCAAAATTTTATCTTATGTTACTCATATAACACAAAAGGTAATCGAAGTATCTGTATATAAACAAACTCAACGAAATTTGTATTACCATATCGAGAAAACTAAAAAACCGAATACAAAACCGGTATTGATGTTCACTCGAATAAAAAAAAAATTATCGAATCGTAGATAAAAATAAATACATTGAAATTGTATATTTAGAATTTTATTAAATGTCATATTATATTACTCAAATAACGAAAATAATAAATGACTTATAAAACATCATATTATATTTCTTAAATAACGAAAAGGGTAATACAATTCAGTTTTAAATAAAATTTATATATAAATGTAAATAAAAATAAGTACATCACAATTACATACTCATAATTTTATAAAATATCATATTTATTAAATTTAAAAAAAACAAAATATACCCAATAGTAATTATAATAATAAAATATTGTAACAAATATATTAAAAACAATTATAAAAATTAGAAGAAAAACCAAAAACACGTTTCAGGACCTATTATATATTATAACTAGCATAAGTGCATGACGCAATAGTAATAAAGTAAAAAGATATTATATTTGACTAATAAAGTTTATGTCAAAGAGTATAAAAATAATAAGCACTTCCCAACAATGTGTTTTTAAAAAGGTAAAAATAAAATATCATAATAGACCTAGCTCCGTTTTAAAAAATTTATGTTGAATCACACAGATCAAAATGAGTACCTCATAACGGTGTGTGATGATATTACTATAGGGGTTTCTAATGGCATACCCCCTGTCTATCCGCACACTTTTTCAATTCAATACGCATCGTATAGGCCTATACGATGCGTATTGAAATAAAATAAAAGACATTGCAGACTGAATGGTGCAGGTTATGTCTGGTGGCGGGCTTTATACGCATCGTATAGGCCTATACGATGCGTATCAAGTCACTGATTTTTTGAATTTTATTTTTTGATGTGTTGTGTCCAATGCGAACCCGGGAAGCGAAAGAGATTTCGAGCAGTTGGTCGATGACATGATAGATAAAGATCTTGACACGATCATATCCATTTTCATGTGTTAGACTAGATAGTCCAAGATGAAATATATTAAAACCATTTAAGCGGCGTGTTCCAATCAACGTTTATCGACATTGTTATAGGTGATGAAGAAACCATAAGTGGCAGGTAAGGGTTCTTTTGACTATGCTTTTATCATGTGCAATATGGTAACAACTACCAAGGGGATATTCAATTCTCTATTCAGTCATCTTTCTGATGCGTGTGAAGTGTCGTTAGTTTTTAATGTATATATTAAGCCCTTTTTAACACTTTTGTTTAGCCAAGTTTTAAATTTATAAAACACGATATTTACTAACACTAAACACACATATGGGCAAGTGCACCCATCGTGAGCGTAGTATAGTGTTGGTAAGATACCGAGGTCGTCCAAGGACACAAGAGCTTTTAATACCGGTTTATCCTCAACGTCTAATCAAATCAAAAGTTTAGAAAAATGTTTTAAACTAAGAAAAATAAAAACTATCTAAAATGCTGAAAAATAAAAATAAAAGTAAAAACAGATAGACAAGATGAATCACTTGGCTCCGACTCGTGTTTAGTGTAACCTTTGATTATTTCCGCACTTTTGCACTATTTAAGAGATTATCTTAGTTATTGTAGTAGGCCCCTCTTTTGGAGGTGACGTTACCCTCAACCCAGTAGTTTGAGTCAGCAAGGATACAATCCTAAAGGGTCGGGTTATTGAAAGATAATTAATTAAGTTATTAATGCATAATGTGGTAGGCCCCTCTTTTGAAGGCGACGTTACCCTCGGCTAAGTAGTCTGAGTCAGCATGGATACAGTCCTAAGTAGCCGGATTAAAGTTTTAATAGTAGTTTAACTTATGAGGGGATCAAAGAGTTTGGACCCCCGCCATCAAATACCGTTAAGTATTGAAGGAGGTCCTACTAAATTTGACCCAGGTCCTTTGCAGGATCTATACACTGAACAATGGCAAGACTTTTACCAAAGCGTTCCCTTAACCCCCGACCAGGTAGCCAACATACCTCCATATAGACCGTGGAGATATGAATGGTGAAAATATTTTATTTTATATAGACAGTAAAATAATGCCAAGACACCACGGACAAACGATAAGGAAAAATCACCTTCAACATAAGAAACTAGTTATTAAAGTCATTAATACATAACCAATTAAAAAGTGCGAAAAGATTAAAAATAAAAAGTATTACACTAGACACTTTGTCTTCACCAAGTGATGTAAGAGACTTAGGCAAACATGGCCTTGATTGTCAAGAACTCTTACGATCAATCTTGGATCCCGAGACGACTCACACACTCTCTGATGGACAATGGATGATGGTGGTGGATGATGGTGTTATGGTGGTGGTGGGTGGTGGGTGAAGTGTGAGAGATGTGGTGTGCCAAGGGATGGTTTGAGCTTGAGCCAAGCACTCCTATTTATAGGCTGAACAGAAGCTCGGGCACGGCCCCGTGTCCACATCCTTCTCTTTCTTCATTAATTGCTCTTGTCTTTATTAGTTGACCACGGCCCTGTGTCCGCTGGGCACGACCCCGTGTGCAGAAGCATATCTGTACTATCAAGATTTGCCTGGATTCTGCGAATCTTATAGTTGACCACGGCCCCGTGTCCGCTGAGCACGGCCCCGTGGTGGGCGATGGAAGCTTCTACAACTTTGTCTTTTATGCTGACACTTGGGCACGCCCCCGTGCTCACTGAGCACGGGGCGTGTTCAGCCTTCTGCTCTCTTGTTTTGCTTGGGAAGATGCTTTCGGGGAGGTCGGGCATGCCACGTTTATTCCTTTTCTTGTATTTATGTTAGATTTAGCTGCTTTTTTGCTTCTTTTGTTAATTTGAGCTCATTTAATCCTTAAAATACAAAAGGAAGACAAAAACACACTTTTTCCAACATTAGTACTAAAAAATGGTTAGTTTTATGCCACAATTGATGTAATTTATATGTTGCATTTTGCACACATCAAATACCCCCACACTTGAATCTTTGCTTGTCCTCAAGCAAAACTCTTTATAATATGGCTTTACACTCCCAATTGGAATGGGTAGAAGAGAAGGTTTTTGGGTTTGTCATAGAGTGTCGGGATTTCCAAGATTCTTTATTTAGTTTTATTTTTATTTATTTACAATCCTATTCGTCATGATTTATTTTAAACTTTTCATAAGATAAATTACTTATTAGGGCATAACATGCCTCTTTAAAATTTTATTTATATACAAGTTCACATACCTCACGGGGGATCACTCAACACTCGGCCGAAGATGTATTTTAGTGAATCACTCGAGAGCGGCATGGAACTTACTCCTACCATAAGCTTGCCAAGCAATCAATCCTCCTCCTTTTTAACTATATACCTTTGTAAATATCAAGAGGAGTTTTGGGTGAAGGGTTAGGCTTGGGTTAGGCTTGGGTTAAAGGTAGGTGGTTGGGTTAGTGGTTAGTAAAAGGGCGAAAAGCGTAACAAGCGTCGGTTTTCGTGAGACTTTCTTTAAACTTTTTATTTTGATGAAGCCATAATTCAAAAAAAGTTACTTTTGATGAACTTGCTTGTTTATTTCTTTTGCTTCATCATCAACAAAGTTTTTTTTTTGATAGTCATACGAAAAACCGGGCTTATTACTAAAACAAAGGGTTAAAAATAAAAAGGTTTTGGTTGGTGAAAGGGTGTTTGGTTTGGGTTAAGAAATGAAAAGGTTTAGGCTCAAAGGGGTTAACTAGGGGGATTTTGGGTAGGTGGTAAAAAAAAAAGAAAAATAATGGTATAGAAATAAAAAAAAAAAGTTAGTCCTAATGCCTCCATCATTTACTTACTCGGGTTTAAGTTGGTAAGGACCAGGAATGTATCGTCGTGGCAAGTTCTAGAGTTGTAAGAACCAAACGGCTATTCACACAAGAAACGAAAAATGAGCATTTAATTTAAATATATGTATTTGTATGCTCAATAAAGGCTCAAAAACTCACTTTTGTGGGAATGGGTTTTTATGTGATCAAGTATATACAATTAAGTTTTAACTAAGCTTGTCATGCCTTTTCATAATTTTCTTATGTTGGTTCTTTTTATCACGACGCTATCGGTTGTAAATTTATAAAAATATAACCTTTTTAGAATTTTGAAATTCCCAAATTAAACCTAGACAAGTAAAAAAAATTAAAAAATGAAAATTTTTGAAAAAAATTGGGGTGATTAGCGGTTCCAATAGAGTTTTATGTAAGGCTTGTTATTAGGACTTGCAAGATTCAAGGTTTCAGCATCCCCCCCACACTTAAATTACACATTGTCCTCAATGTGTCCCAAAAATAAGTTTTTAGGTTGATTGAATGTGTAAAAAGATGTGAAAAAGCAAAAATTTGTGTTACTGGGCGCTGGACACGGTCCCGTGTTCGTTGGACACGGCCCCGTGTTCAGGTGCCAGTAACGAAAACTTACAGAAGGTGAACACGGGGGCGTGTGTCACGGCCCCCGACCCGGTTTGACCCGTTTCAGGAGCCGCGGGACAGAAATCCCGTGGTATTTCTTTAATTGAGTTTAACAGCGGAAGTTTCTTCAGGATCATGTTAAAACTGAAATATTTCCCGATTATTTTATTTCACAACTCGGGATAAAACCCGGTAATTTACAATATTGAGATTTCACGGGGAAATCTTTTATTTTACAAAACATGTTTCTTTATTTTATACTGAGCCACTTTCTTAAGCTGATAGTGATTCGCGACACTTTTCCTGGATCACAACAGATCACCTGAAACATGTTTGAAAAAGGTTTTGTCAGCGGGAAATACTTAGTGAATCATTCTATTTATGAAAACGACTCGTTTGTTATAATTTACAGTATTAAGAGAGATTACAATGTTTCCAGATATCAAGCCAACTACCCACAGTATTTGTCACTCGAACATCCATCGGAAGCCTCTTTGCCCGATGGTGTCTGTGACTATGGTCATATCACTCATTGGCTAACTCGTTGTCCAATAGTGACGGTTATCAAGTAATGTATACAAAACCCCACATACCGGCTGTAACTTGGTGATTACATAAACTTAATCACTGTAATTTATAACCTTTGAAAATAAACATGATTTCAAAAGTAATGTGATAAAAAGAGAATGACTCACATTGCAGATTTAATTGAGCAGAGCCTAGCCTACTGATTAGCCTTTTAACCTAAATTAATAACAGGCACACAATTCGGTTAGTAACTTAATACAGCAGTTACGACAATTCACGAGATTAAACCCTCACAACGATTTACAAGTGCAATACTTAACAATTCAGCGGATTCACAACGAATGACAGAGTATAGTCCGAATTCGAACAGCACTCAAACATTCAAGTCGAAATCACGATGAATAACAAAGTATAAACTCAATTTGAGCGACACTTAAACAATCGTTGGATAGTTATAATCGATCGGACGTTGAATCATAATAGCGATCGAGTTATTACCCTGATTGCGGCGTCGATTAGTGAATCGTGTGTGTTAATTGTGATAAACAGAGCTTATCTCAGTCTACGAAACGAATTTCTTCGTCGTTCAAGCGCCAAACTTCGATTGCCAATGTCTGCTATTTATAGTGAAATTTTGAACAGGCTTACGGACCGTAACAAATAACCCTTACGGTCCGTAAGGGACACCTAATGTTTATAGAGTAGCCACGTCTGGGACTAGCCTAGCTGAGTCAGTAGTTTCGTAAATTTCAAGTTTGACAACGTTTTATGCAGATAATCGTTAACTAGGTTTTACCCCCCCCCTGAGTTTTAGGGGCCCTGATCCTGATTCCGATTGTTCTGAAAATTTTAGGATTTGTGCAGAATCACTTGGGTGTCTCAATTAAGGTTTCCTATTGGATAAAATAATATAATAATTAGGACTTTTAATGAGATTTGTTATATTCTCCCCACCTTAATTAAAATCTCATCCTCGAGATTTACTGGAACAATTGAGGATACTTTCGCTTCATTTCTGATTCCAGTTCCCAAGTGTATTCGGGTCCTCGTTTCGAATCCCACTTGACTTTAACTAGCACTAGTCGTTTGTGCTTGAGAAACTTCACTTTCCTGTCTTCTTTCTGAAGAGGTTTCTCTACAAATTTTAATTTTTTGTTTACCTCTATATCTTGGAGAGGTACTACCAAAGATTCGTCTGATAGACACTTCTTGAGATTGGATACATGAAATACATCATGTACTCCAGCTAACTCTTCTGGTAGATGTAAACGATAAGCAACTGGTCCTATACGTTGGATCACTGGAAATGGTCCTACGTACCTTGGACTTAGCTTTCCTTTCTTACCGAATCTAACAACTCCTTTCCAAGGGGAAACTTTTAACAGTACTCTGTCTCCAACTTGGAATTCTAACGGCTTGCATCTATTATCTGCATAACTCTTCTGGCGATCTCGAGCAGTCTTCAGCCTTTCCTTGATTTGAGTAATCTTATCAGTCGTCTCTTGCACTATTTCAGGACCTGACAATTTATTTTCTCCTATTTCTGCCCAACAAACTGGAGTTCTGCACTTTCTTCCATACAGTGCTTCAAATGGGGCAGTTTCGATACTTGAATGATAACTATTGTTATAGGAGAATTCAATTAATGGTAAGTGCTCATCCCAATTCCCACCAAAATCTATCACACATGCTCGGAGCATGTCTTCTAGAGTTTGGATCGTCCTTTCACTTTGTCCGTCTGTTTGTGGATGATATGCCGTGCTTAGATTTAGTCGAGTTCCCATTGCTTGCTGGAAACTTTTCCAGAAATGAGAAGTGAAACGACTATCTCTATCTGATACAATGGAGAGTGGAACTCCATGTAGAGATACGACTTCATCTACATACAACTTTGCCAATCTTTCCATGCTAAAGGTTTCTTTCATAGGCAGAAAGTGAGCAGATTTGGTTAATCGATCCACAATTACCCAAATCGCATCATTACCTTTTCTGGTTTTGGGTAACTTAGTAACAAAATCCATTGTTATAAGTTCCCATTTCCATACAGGCATTTCTAATTGTTGTAGTAGACCTGAAGGTTTCTGATGTTCTGCCTTAACTTGTGAACAAGTAAGACACTTAGAAACATATCTAGCTATATCCTTTTTCATACCTATCCACCAGAAATTCTTCCTTAAATCTTGGTACATCTTATTGTTTCCTGGATGAATTGTATACCTTGACTTATGGGCTTCTTCTAAAATCTTATTTCTTAATTCTCCTTGCTTAGGTACCCAAATTCTGCTTTTGTGGAATTTCCAAATTCCATCAGCTCCTTGCTCTAATTCTTTTATTCGTCCTTTCATTCCTTCAGCACTATCTTGGATTGCTGTTTCCTGAATATTCTTTATTTGTTCCATTAAATCTAATTGTAGATTTAATCTGAGAGCACAAACTCTTCTTTGGTTCTCATGATATTTACGACTTAAGGCATCTGCAACTACATTTGCCTTTCCTTCGTGATACTGAATATCACAGTCGTAATCACTTAAGATTTCCATCCATCTCCTTTGCCTCATGTTTAACTCTTTTTGCCCAAATATATATCTTAAACTTTTATGATCCGTATAGACAGTAAACCTACTTCCATACAGATAATGTCTCCATATTTTAAGGGCAAAAATTACAGCTCCTAATTCTAAATCATGAGTTGTATAATTTTCTTCGTGCTTTTTCAACTGTCTTGAAGCATACGGAATTACCTTCTTGCGTTGCATAAGCACACATCCAAATCCTAGTTTTGAAGCATCACAATATACTTCAAAATCTTTAGTTCCTTCTGGTAAGGCTAAGATTGGAGCATTGGTTAGTTTCTGCTTCAAGATTCTAAAGGCTTCTTCTTGTTTAGGTCCCCAATCAAACTTAACTGCTTTACAGGTTAGCTTAGTTAATGGTACAGCTATCTTGGAAAAATCCTTAATAAACCGTCTATAATAGCCAGCTAAACCTATAAAACTTCTAATTTCCATTGCAGTTTGTGGAACCTTCCAATTGGTAATTGCCTCTATCTTAGCAGGATCTACATGAATACCTTCGTGATTCACTATGTGTCCTAAGAATTGTACTTCTTGTAACCAAAATTCACACTTTGAGAATTTGGCGTACAACTTTTCTTTTCTTAACAAAGTTAAGAGTGCATGTAAGTGCTGACTATGTTCGTCCTGACTTTTTGAATAAATAAGTATATCGTCTATAAAGACAATTACAAATTTATCCAAATACGGTTTACAGATTCTATTCATCATGTCCATGAATGCTGCAGGTGCATTCGTTAACCCGAAGGGCATGACTGTAAACTCGTAATGACCATACCTAGTTCTGAAAGCAGTTTTAGGTATGTCTTCCTCTTGTACCTTCAATTGATGATATCCGGAGCGTAAATCTATCTTAGAAAAATATCTAGCTCCTTGAAGTTGATCGAAAAGATCATCAATCCTAGGTAATGGGTATCGATTCTTAACTGTAACCTTATTCAATTCTCTATAATCGATACACATTCTCATTGAACCATCCTTCTTCTTTACAAACAACACTGGTGCTCCCTAAGGGGATGAACTAGGTTGCATGAAACCTTTACTTAGTAATTCATCTAATTGCTTTTTCAGTTCTAACATTTCTGTGGGTGCTAACCGATACGGTGCCTTAGCTATCGGTATAGTTCCTGGAATTAGATGAATCCTAAATTCTACCTCCCTATCTGGTGGTAATCCTGGTAATTCTTCTGGGAATACCTCTGGGTATTCTGAGACTACAGGGATTTCCTTAAGTTCTTTTCCCTTAGTACTAATGATTACTGAAATCATATATACTATTCCTTGTTTTCGTTCATAATTAGCAACTTTCATTACTGATATGAACTTCATAGGCTTACATGGTTTATCTCCTGTAATCACAATTACTTCTCCGGTGGGTGCCTGAATTTCTATAGAGTTCTTATCTCAGAGAATTCGAGCATGGTTGGCTACTAACCAATCCATTCCTAACACAACATCGAATTCAGCTAATTTCATGGGTAATAGATTTGCAGCAAATTTATGACCTGAAAGTCCTATTTCTATATTTTGCAAAACCTTATCTATTTTAACTGAATTCCCATCAGCCGTTTCGACTGTAAAAATCTGCCTAATGTTGGTTAAGGGTATATTAAGAGCTTGGCAGAATGAAGTATTAATAAAACTTTGGTTTGCACCAGAGTCAAATAATACTTTGGCGTAAATGTTGTGAACTAAGAACGTACCGGCTATTACATCAGGAATCATCTCGGCTTCCTGAGTAGTTAACTGAAATGCTCTGACATTCTTCTTAGTAGCTCCATCGGTTGTCTTGGCTTTATTGTCTGCTGGTTTGACCAATTTAGGACATTCTGGTCTAAAATGTCCCTTTTCTCCACAGTTATAGTAGACTCTTGTTTTCTTTCTGCATTCCTCTTCACAATGTCCTACCATTTTACAAAAAATGCAGGTTACACTACATCTTCCAAAATGTTTCTTTCTGCAATTCCTGCAAAACGGCGGATTTGAAGATTGCCCTGTTCCTCTTTTCTTGAAGCTGTTATTATTACTCATACGAAATCCTTGGGTAATTTTCTGAGCCAGTTCCTTCTTCCTGTTTTCATCTTGTGTGCGTACCAGTTCGTCGGTTAAGGTATTAGCTAATTCCACCGCATCGTCAATCGTACGAGGTCTCGCAGCTGTAACGATGTTACGGATTTCACTAATCAATCCCCAAATATAGCGAGAAATGAGTACCGGTTCTGGCGAAGCCAGCGTTGGTACCACTCTAGCATATTCAAAGAATGTCGAAGTATAACCGCGACAATCTACACCCATCATTTTATGGTTTAAAAACTTATTTGCCATTTGATCTTTTTCATATTCGGGACAGAATTTTCTTTCTACAAGACTCTTAAATTCTTCCGAGTTCATGGCATAAGCCCTATTTCTTCCTTTAGCTTGTAACACCGTGTTCCACCATTCTAGCGCCCCTTCTTTGAAAAGATTTGACGCGTACATGACCTGATCATCTTTAGTACATTTACTTATTGCAATTACTGCTTCGGTTTTCTCTAACCAACGCAGTGATGCAGTTGCTCCTTCATTGCCTGCAAATTCAGTGGGTTTACAAGCAAGGAATTCTTTGAAAGTGCAACCAGGCGTTGCAGCTTTCATTTTCTTAGGAAATGGAGCTTGATGTGGTTCCTCATTATGATTAACATGATCATTGCCTCCGTTTACACTATTACTGAAGTTATCTTAAGAAATACGTTTGCTAGGAACGATTTGTTGCGGTTCTATTGGATTTTTAACAGCAGCAACAAATGCTGGAATAGCATTGGCTATCCCTTGAGCAACTATATTTTCTATATCCTGCCTAGTCATATATTGATCCCCCGGTTGTTGCTCAGATTGATTAATCTCATTAACTGGTTCATTATTAGCGTTTTCCATCTGATAATTAATATATATAATTTATTAGTATCAAATAAATAACAATTACACAAAACAATTATACAGAATTCATAACACCAATAAAGCCAAAACTATCGATTCTCGATTTCCATTTATATTTAATAGTATGCATCAATACACACTATTATCTTACAATGTTTTATTTGTAGTTATTTTACAGACTGATTTTACTTATTACTATTACACCACTACAGTTCCATAAACCCCCTATCTTTTGTCAGTTGGTGTTCTAGTAACGACGTTCCTTCTTATCATAAGTCCAGGAGATCTGTCCCAAAATCTCTTGGATCCTATTCCCAGTATCTACTAGTTCTTTGTCAAAATGGCGAAATTCAGCCATTTTCTCGTTACTTATTGGTGGATTTGGTAAAGGTTCTAGATTGAACTTAGGAAAAAGCTTATAGGGATTGTTTTGTAACAGTATTTCATTATTCAACCATTCGTCTATTTGCGAGTGGATTGAAAGGTTTGGAATAACTGGTTCTAAGTTCATTGGTAGTTGTGTTTCAAGAGAATGAATAAAATCATTTTCATTAATAGGCTCAATAGTATCATCGTTTGCCATTTTAAAATCTAGTTCTTCTTGAGATGGTAACCCCTCAATTTGCCTAGAGCTTTCCCCAATTTCCAATTTCTTAGGCTTGGTTTTCTCGAGAGGTAAAGCGTTGAATTCTATAGGTTCTTCTATGTCTGGTATATACCTATTGAAATCTCTGGAAACCTCTATTCTTACCGGATAGAGATTTAAATTCTGAAGGGCGTCAGACAAGTCACTCATGCTGTTTAGCAAAATTTACAAAATTACTAAGTTAAAAATCATAACAAAATTTTATAGAAAACTTTTTAAATATTATTTCATACTGGGCAAGGTTTCTAGACTGTAGGTAATCCGGGTACTAAAACTTTGAGTCAAATTATTTTAAAGATTTATATTTATTGCTACAGTGGCTAGTATATAAAGATCTGCCCATACTGTACACAATTAGTCAGATAATAAAACACATAATCACAGAATGATAGTTAGAAAATTTTAAGTATTTTCTAAATACTTAATAGGCTTAAATCAGTGGCTCTGATACCACCTTTTTCTGTCACGGCCCCCGACTCGGTTTGAACCGTTTCAGGAGCCGCGGGACAGAAATCCCGTGGTATTTCTTTAATTGAGTTTAACAGCGGAAGTTTCTTCAGGATCATGTTAAAACTAAAATATTTCCCGATTATTTTATTTCACAACTCGGGATAAAACCCGGTAATTTACAATATTGAGATTTCACGGGGAAATCTTTTATTTTACAAAACATGTTTCTTTATTTTATACTGAGCCACTTTCTTAAGCTGATAGTGCTTCGCGGCACTTTTCCTGGATCACAACAGATCACCTGAAACATGTTTGAAAAAGGTTTTGTCAGCGGGAAATACTGAGTGAATCATTCTATTTATGAAAACGACTTGTTTGTTATAATTTACAGTATTAAGAGAGATTACAATGTTTCCAGATATCAAGCCAACTACCCACAGTATTTGTCACTCGAACATCCATCGGAAGCCTCTTTGCCCGATGGTGTCTGTGACTATGGTCATATCACTCATTGGCTAACTCGTTGTCCAATAGTGACGGTTACCAAGTAATGTATACAAAACCCCACATACCGGCTGTAACTTGGTGATTACATAAACTTAATCACTGTAATTTATAACCTTTGAAAATAAACATGATTTCAAAAGTAATGTGATAAAAAGATAATGACTCACATTGCAGATTTAATTGAGCAGAGCCTAGCCTACTGATTAGCCTTTTAACCTAAATTAATAACAGGCACACAATTCGGTTAGTAACTTAATACAGCAGTTACGACAAGTCACGAGATTAAACCCTCACAACGATTTACAAGTGCAATACTTAACAATTCAGCGGATTCACAACGAATGACAGAGTATAGTCCGAATTCGAACAGCACTCAAACATTCAAGTCGAAATCACGATGAATAACAAAGTATAAACTCAATTTGAGCGGCACTTAAACAATCGTTGGATAGTTATAATCGATCGGACGTTGAATCGTAATAGCGATCGAGTTATTACCCTGATTGCGGCGTCGATTAGTGAATCGTGTGTGTTAATTGTGATAAACAGAGCTTATCTCAGTCTACGAAACGAATTTCTTCGTCGTTCAAGCGCCAAACTTCCATTGCCAATGTCTGCTATTTATAGTGAAATTTGGACAGGCTTACGGACCGTAACAAATAACCCTTACGGTCCGTAAGGGACACCTAATGTTTATAGAGTAGCCACGTCTGGGACTAGCCTAGCTGAGTCAGTAGTTTCGTAAATTTCAAGTTTGACAACGTTTTATGCAGATAATCGTTAACTACTTTTTACCCCCCCTGAGTTTTAGGGGCCCTGATCCTGATTCCGATTGTTCTGAAAATTTTAGGATTTGTGCAGAATCACTTGGGTGTCTCAATTAAGGTTTCCTATTGGATAAAATAATATAATAATTAGGACTTTTAATGAGAGTTGTTAGAGCGTGTCGGCTGGACACGACCCCGTGTCTGGCAAAAAGTCTGCATATTTAGACAAACAGCAGGTCTGGGGTAGTGGGCACGGGGGCGTGTCGACTGGACACGACCCCGTGTAGACAGTCTGCAAGGTTGAGAAACAGGTTTCTAGTTCTGGTTTTCCTGTCCCGACTTTAGTAGCACTAAGGTTTAGTGCTCTAAGCCTCGTATGTACCTGTTTTATCAATAGACACTACGCCAAAACATAGCAAACATCCTAGATTACCATTGTTTCACATCCCATCCATCACAAAGTTAGAAAAAAAATGCAGAAAATAAAAGAGCTAAAGGAAAGTAAATTGTTTGACACACGGCACGCATGCCGGAAATTGTTCAAGATAAAAAAGGTTAACCTGGGGAATCACCAACCAACCACTTCTGCCTCCGCTCCCCCCGCTTAGTCCATGTCCTCGTCCTCATCATCATCATCTCCACCGTGCCCCGCAATGTACTCCCGGATATTTCCAATATCGTCTTGGATATCAGATATGTTTCTCTCGATTTCTCCAACCCGGTTGTAAGTATTGCTTGCCATATTGTAGGTGTTCCTGGTGCACATGAGGTTTTCCTGCAATAAATCATGTAAACTTTGGAAGTTAGGAAAACCGCCTCCTGAGGAGGACTGGCCTGGATCACCATGGGGCTGGTACTGGTACTGATGATGTTGTGGAGCGTGAAGGACAAGTGCCTCTTGCGGGTTCCATGCATGCCCTTGCATCCTTTGGAAACTAACCGTCCCGTCTTCAGCCTCATAGATTAGGTTCATTGAGTGGCAGATGTGTATATCTACCCTTCCCGACCATGGGCTCCTTCCTAATGACCTAGGTATGTTGGTGAAGTGCTTGAATAGACGGTACACACATCCCCTAAAGAAGATAGGGGTTGGTACAGTAGCAAGGCGGTTCAGATGCATGTTTCGGAGCATGAGGAACGGAACATCGAGGTGCATGCGGTTATGGATGCAGTGGAGGACAACCAAATCTCTTAACCCAACAACGCCACCGCTATCATGCCTTTGGCTAAGAGAGTAGCCGAGGAGCCTATGGATGTATCGGTATAGCGGATCCCTCAACTTCGTGCTCTTAGTGCTGCTCGGATTGTAGTGCCCTTCACCAATCTGAGCCCATGCGGCTTGGCGATCGTTCTCATCTATCTCTCGCATCCCTCCAGTATTTTCCTCGTTACCCGCATCTTCTTCCGCATACAACCCGACAATTGACCCAAATTGTGCCATAGAAATCGAATACCTAGTTCCACCACATCGGAATGCTACCCCATCATTGTCAAATGGGCCGCACCTTGAGTTGAACGTGAAGGTGCTATAGAATTCCAAAGTGCATTCATGGACGAAACGGAGTTGAGTTGTTAAAGCGACTCTTAGTGGGCCTGTGACAAGGTTGTTGAAGCGGTCGAGTTGGTTCAGCAATGCTAACAAATCCGTGCATGCTTGCCTTGGGTATTCTTCCGGTCTTGTTTGAAGTATCTTGTATCTAGCCCTAGCATCGAGCTCATTTGCGTTAAACCTTGTGAACTTCCTTGCCATCTGAAAGAATACACCAAAAGTTAGCACGAAAAATTAGAATTTTCGGACAAAACTGCAAACAGCGTGCTGGACACGACCCCGTGTTCAGCGGACACGGCCCCGTGTCCAGGCGTCTGTTACTCAAAAACATCATTTTTCGACCCGGTTTCGAAAACTTGAAAATTTTTGGTCCAGTAGGTGCGGTTTCCCCCGAAAATGTACCCCCAAGTGCCGTTTTTCCCAAAACAACCCGTTTACCCATTCAATTTTATCTTTTTCGGTTCAAAAACAAGGGTTTGGGGTTTTTATGAGAAATCGGGCGAATCTATGAACAATACAAGTGGATTTACTTCCTTTAACACTAATCTAACTAAATGCTAACAGATTAAAGTAAAAATTTGAGGTTCGATCCGGGTGTAGTTCAAGAACCCTAGATTTTCCCCCAAATTTTTGAAGTTTTAACTACATGCAAATGCTAAATCTAACTAATGATAGTGATAGAATCATGCCTTGATGTTGTTAGAATGATAGGATATGTCGAAAATATGCGGAAAATCGCTTGGAACCAGACCGTTTTCGGGGAAACTGGGCGTGTGGAATGAAGTAATTGTTATGAAAAGGGGAATATATCCCGACAGTAGCGCGGACACGGCCCCGTGTCCAGTGGACACGGCCTCGTGCGGAGCAATATATATATTTATATATATATATATATTTTAGTGCTCGTGTGAGTGCCCTTTGTTTCCCAAGAACATTTGGTTAGAAAACTTACCGATTTAAATGTCGTTCCAATCGTTCGTAACTTACCAGGTATGATGTTGGTGCTTTCATTCTTCGACCGTTTGAAGCGAGATCTCCTCCTCTTCACCCTCAATGAATCCTTGATAGAGTTTCAGCCGTTGGCCATTGAATTTGAATGGAGGTCCATTCCGAGATTTAATTTCTACTGCACCGTGTTGGAAAATATGGGTGATGGAAAAAGGTCCTGACCACCTAGACTTTAGTTTACCAGGAAACAATCGAAGTCATGAATTAAACAAAAGAACTAGATCTCCCACTTGAAATTCATTAGGTTTAATATGTTTGTTATGCAAGTTTTTCATTCTTTCCTTGTAAATTTCTGAGTTTGAGTATGCATAATTCCTAAGCTTGTCTAATTCATTTAATTGACAAAATCGATTTTTACCAGCAAATTCCAAATCTAAGTTTACATTTTTAATTGCCCAGTAGGTTTTGTGTGCAATTTCTACTGGTAAGTGACAACTTTTTCCATAGACTAGCTTATATGAGGTTGTACCTATTGTTGTTTTATAAGCAGTTCGAAAAGCCCATAAAGCATCATCTAATTTATCTGCCCATTCCTTTTTATTTAACCCTATGGGTTTTTCGAGTATTCATTTTAAACCTCTATTAGTCACTTCGGCTTGTCCGTTTGTTTGAGGGTGATATGCTGTTGAGACCCGGTGATAGACCCCATATCTTGTTAAAAAAAATTCAAGTTGATGGTTGCAAAAATGGGTACCCCTATCACTTATTAATGCTTTAGGTGTGCCAAAACGAGAGAATAATTTCTTCAGAAATCTTACCACGACTCTTCCATCGTTTGTTGGAAGTGCCTCGGCCTCGGCCCATTTAGACAAGTAGTCTACTGCCACAAGTATATATTTGTTTCCTTTTGACGGTGGGAAAGGTCCCATAAAGTCGAGTCCCCACACATCAAAAATTTCACAAACAAGAATGCCATTTTGTGGCATTTCGTTTTTGGAAGAAATATTACCTGTTCTTTGACACGCATCACAAGTCTTGACAAGACTTTGGGCGTCTTTGTAAATGGTTGGCCAATAAAATCCTGAATCAAATACCTTTCGTGCGGTACTCGCGGCACCATGATGTCCTCCATATGGACCTTCGTGACAATGGCGGAGAATTCTTCGTGCTTCACTACCATGTACGCATCGTCGGATGAGTTGGTCGGCACACATTTTGAAAAGATATGGATCTTCCCAAAAATAGTGTTTCACATTGGCAAAGAATTTTTTTTCTTTGATGATGTGGCCAACCCTTAGTGACTATACCGCTAGCTAGGTAGTTAGCATAGTCGGCGTACCATGGTTCTTCCTTGTATTCCACCATTTCTAGGGATTTCGTTGGAAAGTTTTCGTTGATTTGCTCGTCCCTGGTAGCCTCCAAAGCTGGGTCTTCTAAGCGTGAAAGATGATCTGCTGCGGTGTTTTCTGCTCCTCTTTTATCTTTGATTTCAATATCAAATTCTTGGAGGAGTAGAATCCAACGAATCAAACGTGGTATTGCGTCCTGCTTTTTGAAGAGATATCGAATGGCTGCATGATCTGTATAGACTATAGTTTTAGAAAGAACAAGATAAGAACGAAATTTATCAAAAGCAAATACCACATCTAGTAATTCTTTTTCAGTTGTTGTGTAATTTTCTTGTGCAACGTTAAGTGTTTTACTAGCATAATAAATTAGGTGAAAATGCTTTTCTTTTCTTTGTCCCAAGACAGCTCCAACTGCAAAGTCACTGGCATCACACATGATTTCGAAAGGAAATTTCCAATCAGGCGCTATCATGATAGGTGCATTGACTAGCATTTTCTTTAAGGTTAGAAATGCTTGATTGCAATCCTTGTCAAAGATGAAAGGGGCATCTTTTTCAAGTAACTTTGTTAGAGGCCTTGAAGTTTTAGAAAAGTCTTTGATAAACCGCCTATAAAATCCGGCATGCCCTAGGAAACATCTGATAGCTCTAACGGAGGATGGAGGCGGTAGTCGAGAAATAGTATCTATTTTGGCTCGATCCACCTCCATTCCTTCACTCGAGATTTTGTGACCGAGTACTATTCCCTCCGTTACCATGAAATGGCATTTTTCCCAGTTAAGGGCGAGGTTAGTTTCCTCACATCGGGATAGCATTCGTTCAAGGTTATCGAGGCATTGGTCGTATGAATCCACAAAGATAGAAAAGTCGTCCATGAAGACTTCCATTGTCTTTTCTATCATGTCGTGGAAGATGGCTACCATGCAACGTTGGAATGTTGCGGGGGCATTACATAGACCAAACGGCATGCGTCGATAAGCAAAGGTTCCATAGGGGCATGTAAAGGTTGTCTTTTCTTGGTCTTCGGGTGCTATCGGGATTTGAAAGTAACCTGAAAAACCATCCAAGAAACAATAAAATTTATGACCGGATAATCTTTCTAACATTTGATCAATGAAGGGTAAAGGAAAGTGATATTTTCTTGTCGCTTCATTTAATCGTCTATAATCTATACATACTCTCCATCCTGTGACGGTTCTCGTTGGTATTAGTTCATTCTTTTCATTA
This sequence comes from Helianthus tuberosus, assembly GCA_030545235.1. Lineage (NCBI taxonomy): Eukaryota > Viridiplantae > Streptophyta > Magnoliopsida > Asterales > Asteraceae > Helianthus > Helianthus tuberosus. Next base: position 24,351,635 of record CM060387.1, read on the forward strand.
GTTATTACCGTCATACCTCCTTTCTTTGGAACTACTTGGACGGGACTTACCCAAGGACTATCGGAGATAGGATAAATAAGTCCGGCGTCAAGTAATTTGATGACTTCGTTTTTAACCACTTCTTGAACATTTGGATTTACTCTACGTTGTGGTTGTATTACCGATTTGTAGTCATCATTCATTAAAATTTTGTGCGTACACATGGAAGGACTTATTCCTTTTATGTCTACAAGTTTCCAAGCGATCGCATTTTTATGTTTTTTCAAAAGACTAATTATTTTTTCTTTTTCTAAACTATCTAATTTAGATGAAATAATTACAGGTAATTTACCATCTTTGTCTAGAAAAGCATATTCCAAACCTTTTGGAAGTTCTTTGAGCTCAAGAGGTGGGTCTTTTGGAGACTCCTTATTTGGTTGCTCATTTTGATCAAGAACTTTAAAAGTTTGCTCTATGGCGACCTCTTCTTCAACAAAGTGGTCAAACTTTTCACTTGTATCGGCTGGTTCATCTTCATCCTCAATTAGGGGGTCATTATTGCCGAATGGATATTTCATTGACCGCTCAAGATCGACACTCTTTTTAAATGCCCCTAATTGAAGAGGTAGATTGTTGAATTTCTGGTTTTTCAAGGCTTCGTGGGTTTTTATAAAGGGTCGTCCCAACACTAGAGGAGCGTCATCGAGGATGACAAAGTCGGTTGGGATTACCATTTGATTTATTTGAACCAAGACATCCTCAACTACACCGATTGATTTTATTACTTTCCGATTGGATAAAAAAATGGGTATTTGAAGTGGAGAAAAATCACTAATATTTAATTTTTCGAAAATGTAGTTAGGCATTATGTTAACACAAAGATCTTTATCGATTGTGACATTACTAATAAATGAATTTTGAAAGAAACATGGAACCGGTGTAATGTTAATTTCAAATGGGTCTTCTTTTATTAGTGAGGTTTGATCAATAGTTAACTTAACACTTACCGTTTCGTCAATTTTAGTGTTAGTGCTTAACTCTTTTAAGAACTTAGCATGAGTTGGAACTAAACAATGATTTTCAAAAGAAGGTGACAAGAGATTAATTTCTTCAAAATTAGACTCTTCTTGAATTTTAACGTTGTCGGACTCACCTTTTTCGTTGTTTAACTCATGTGTCGGTTTTTCACTTATTTGTTCTTCCATTTTTACACTTTCAGTTATCTCTTCTTTATTTAATTCTTCTCTTGCGCGGGACTCTTCTTCCCCTGCGCGAGATTCTTTTATATAGCGATCGATAACTCTAAGGTGTTCTAATATCCTATCGGTCACTTCGGTTATAGAAAAAGGATCGGGATTTTCAAAGCTTGAATCCGGTTGTTCGATCCTTTGTTCCTCATAATACCCATATGAAGTAGATGGTTCACACCATAGTTCCTCATTGTAAGCATATGATGGAAAAGGGTCGTAATTTTGTTCTTCATAGTACTCATATGAGGTGGGTTGTTCACGCCATGGTTCCTCATAATAAGCATACGAAGGTGGTGGCTCATATCTTGGTTCCTCAAAGTATGAGTAAGAAGGCTCATACCTTGGTTCATCAAAATATGAGTATGAGGGAGGAGGTTCATACCTTTGGTCTTCATAGGATGTGTATGAAGTTGATGGCTCGTACCTGGGCTCCTCATAGTAGGTGTATGAATTGGATGGTTGATATGAGTGACAATATTGAACCGAGTGCGGATTACTATAATTAGTGCAATAGTTACTCCTATAATCATCCTGCTCATAGGTGTAGTTGTAACCTCCTGAGTATTGATCCATAAGAATCACTCAGCAGACCACAACCAAGTCTCGAGATCAGAAAACGAAAATAAAAACAGAAACAGAGGCTGGACACGGCCCCGTGTTCAGTGGACACGGCCCCGTGTACAGAATCTGTATCTGGGCGTTTTAATTAAATTTACTGATTTCGTTGAGCACGGGGCGTGTTCAGTGAGCACGGCCCATGTTCAAGTTACTGTTACTGGGTGTTTTATGAAAAATGTGCAGCACGGCCCCGTGTTCAGTGAGCACGGCCCGTGTTTAACCTACTGTAAATGCAGAACTAAACTAAAATGCAGAAAAATGTGCGCGCGTTTTAAAAAGGTTTTGAAAAACGGATTAGGCCGTCGATTTTAAGCTTTCTTAAAATCCTTGTGTCCCCGGCAACAGCGCCAAAAACTTGATGCGTGTGAAGTGTCGTTAGTTTTTACTGTATATATTAAGCCCTTTTTAACACTTTTGTTTAGCCAAGTTTTAAATTTATAAAACACGATATTTACTAACACTAAACACACATATGCGCAAGTGCACCCATCGTGAGCGTAGTATAGTGTTGGTAAGATACCGAGGTCGTCCAAGGACACAAGAGCTTTTAATACCGGTTTATCCTCAACGTCTAATCAAATCAAAAGTTTAGAAAATGTTTTAAACTAAGAAAAATAAAAACTATCTAAAATGCTGAAAAATAAAAATAAAAGTAAAAACAGATAGACAAGATGAATCACTTGGCTCCGACTCGTGTTTAGTGTAACCTTTGATTATTTCCGCACTTTTGCACTATTTAAGAGATTATCTTAGTTATTGTAGTATGCCCCTCTTTTGGAGGTGACGTTACCCTTAACCCAGTAGTTTGAGTCAGCAAGGATACAATCCTAAAGGGTCGGATTATTGAAAGATAATTAATTAAGTTATTAATGCATAATGTGGTAGGCCCCTCTTTTGAAGGCGACGTTACCCTCGGCTAAGTAGTCTGAGTCAGCAAGGATACAGTCCTAAGTAGCCGAGTTAAAGTTTTAATAGTAGTTTAACTTATGAGGGGATCAAAGAGTTTGGACCCCCGCCATCCAATACCGTTAAGTATTGAAGGAGGTCCTACTAAATTTGACCCAGGTCCTTTGCAGGATCTATACACTGAACAATGGCAAGACTTTTACCAAACCGTTCCCTTAACCCCCGACCAGGTAGCCAACATACCTCCATATAGACCGTGGAGATATGAATGGTGAAAATCTTTTATTTTATATAGACAGTAAAATAATGCCAAGACACCACGGAAAAACGATAAGGAAAAATCACCTTCAACATAAGAAACTAGTTATTAAAGTCATTAATACATAACCAATTAAAAAGTGCGAAAAGATTAAAAATAAAAAGTATTACACTAGACACTTTGTCTTCACCAAGTGATGTAAGAGACTTAGGCAAACATGGCCTTGATTGTCAAGAACTCTTACGATCAATCTTGGATCCCGAGACGACTCACACACTCTATGATGAACAATGGATGATGGTGGTGGATGATGGTGTTATGGTGGTGGTGGGTGGTGGGTGAAGTGTGAGAGAGGTGGTGTGCCAAGGGATGGTTTTAGCTTGAGCCAAGCACTCCTATTTATAGGCTGAACAGAAGCTCGGGCACGGCCACGGCCCCGTGTCCAGTGGGCACGGCCCCGTGTCCACACCCTTCTCTTTCGTCATTAATTGCTCTTGTCTTAATTAGTTGACCACGGCCCCGTGTCCGCTGGGCACGACCCCGTGTGCAGATGCATATCTGTACTATCAAGATTTTCCTGGATTCTGCGAATCTTATAGTTGACCACGGCCCCGTGTCCGCTGAGCACGGCCCCGTGGTGGGCGATGGAAGCTTGTACAACTTTTTCTTTTATGCTGACACTTGGGCACGCCCCCGTGCTCACTGAGCACGGGGCGTGTTCAGCCTTCTGCTCTCTTGTTTTGCTTGGGAAGATGCTTTCGGGGAGGTCGGGCATGCCACGTTTATTCCTTTTCTTGTATTTATGTTAGATTTAGCTGCCTTTTTGCTTCTTTTATTAATTTGAGCTCATTTAATTATGAAAATACAAAAGGAAGACAAAAACACACTTTTTCCAACATTAGTACTAAAAAAGGGTTAGTTTTATGCCACAATTGATGTAATTTATATGTTGCATTTTACACACATCACTTTCTAAGCTTTTACACACGAATATGTGGTTCCCAATTTGCGGAACATAATCCCAGATTGTCTAAAGAAGCGCTTTTATCATGTGTCATGTCTAATTCTCGAAGAATCTCGTATGGGACAGAAAAACATTGTCTAAAAAGCGCTTTTATCATGTGTCATGTCTAATTCTCGAAGAATCTCGTATGGGACAAAAGGATAACGAAGATAAAATGATATGTGACAAAAACCAACATTTCATATCTACTGAGTTGATCAACACCAACATTTCTTCGAGCTAACTGCCGATATCTCATCCTCTTATCTTGTTCAAAGTTTTTGTGTTGAATGCGAACCCGATAAACGAAAGGGATTTCGAGCAGTTGGTCGATGATATGATAGATAAAGATCTTGACACGATTATTTCCATTTTCAAGTATTATTAAAACCATTTAAGCCCACCAGTTGGTCGATGATATGATATGATGTCTAAAGAAGCGCTTTTATCATGTTTCATATTAGATGTGTTATGGTGAGATTTTTCAAGTTTGCACAGTGGGAGAAAAGACCAGCACCTCTGTCAGTATTGTCCTTTAAATTCGCGTAAACATATATTCGTTTCATAACCTCCTCCTATAAATCAACCGCAACTCACTCGATACGTCTTCTATGATGATTCGAAACATTCACGATAAAAGCGCTTTCTTTAGATAATCTGGGATTGTGTTTCGTTTCTTCAAGATTTACGTCTGATGTCCAAGTTTGATCACATTTGACTTCATCTGCGGCAATACAATTACTATCTTGGTTCAATAATCCGACAATAGGGCCCACAGATCTTATGCCCACCCGAGACCGACCTCTGGATCACACATGATAAAAGCGCTTCTTTAGACAATCTGGGATTATGTTCCGTTTCTTCAAAATTTACGTCTGATGTCCAAGTTTGATCACATTTGACTTCATCTACGGCTGTCCAATGACTATCTTGGTTCAATAATCCGACAATAGGGCCCACGGATCTTATGCCCACCCGAGACCGACCTCTAGATCACACATGATAAAAGCACTTCTTTAGACAATATGGGATTATGTTCCGTTTCTTCAAGATTTACGTCTGATGTCCAAGTTTGATCAGATTTGACTTCATCTGCGGCAGTCCAATGACTTTCTTGGTTCAATAATCCGACAATAGGACCCACGGATCTTATGCCCACCCGAGACCGACCTCTGGATCACACATGATAAAAGCGCTTCTTTAGACAATCTGGGATTATGTTCCGTTTCTTCAAGATTTATGTCTGATGTCCAAGTTTGATCACATTTGACTTCATCTGCGGTAGTCCAATGACTTTCTTGGTTCAATATCAGTCTTGCAATTACATCTTCAATCGGGACCGCATTATTAATTATAATGAAGCAATGAAGATTGAATGTGCAAAACCGCAACCGGTTTTTACTACGGAAATGGTGGCTATGGGAAATACAAACCCGACACGAACCACAATGGACTCAGACTCATCTGAAACAAACCTGACACAAACCTTTCTAAAAGTAGAAAAAAATAAAACAGAAGAAAGTGTTCCTCTTTGTTACTAAGCATGTCATCTGAAACAATTAACAGGACATTATTAAAAGGGAGAATCTATTGGAACACCTGATTGAGAGAAACTTCTTCGAAGCAAGTGTTAGACTCGTTCAATTGAGAGGAATCATTGCATTACATCCCCGTTGAAAACAAGTGGTTGTAGCGATGGAACCCTTGATTTGAAAAACCTTTTTGAGAAATTTATAGTTTAATACGAATCGTATAGGCCTATACGATGCGTATTGAGCGATGAATTTACTGAAATACCCCTATTTTTCTGATAAATTCAGGGGTATTTTTGAGAAAATTCAAAGTTTAATACGAATCATATAGGCCTATACGATTCGTATTAAGTTGATATACAATACAACATAGGCCTATACGATCGTATATGGCATTATTTCAAATTTAGTTTTATCGTGATTCCCTCGGTTCGATGCGTATACATCTCGTTTTTGCCAAACTTTCGCATATTTTGTCATTTTATGACGTATACCTTCAACATAAGTCGTTTCGGTGCCGTTCGGTTGCGTGCAAATATCGTATTCCATGATTACGTACCGTTTTGTTTGAAATCCACTTAGACTCCATAGTGCCGTGTTATATGTATACGTGTGTGTAAATATCGTTAGTCGCTTACTTTGACGTATTTTGACGTATTCTAACAAATTGTTGCGTATTTAATAGTATTTTTGACGTATTTGAGCGTATTCTAACGTATTTTAGCTTATTTTAACCTATTTTATGGTATTTTTATGTATTTTAGCGTATTTTCACGTATTTTAGCGTATTTTAACGTATTGTAACGTAATTTAACGTAATTTAGCGTATTTTTGGCGTAATGGTAGCGTATTTTAGCGTATTTTCACGTATTTTAGCGTATTTTAACCTATTTTAGTTGGTTTCGAATATACCCAAAGTAGTTGAAGGATAACGCAAGCAAGTTCTCCACAGTTGTCAAATTCGTTGCGTGCATTCATATTGTTTTAGACAACAACAGCTAATGAACGGATTGTTGGACTTCTTGTTCCTAATGTACGCTTCAATTCATCTTTTTTACTCTTTTCTTCGATTTTAACAAATCTTTTCAATAATCTGTACGCAAAATATTGAATGTGCAATGAATATTTTTAGAGAAGCATTGGGATTCAAGGGTTTAGTTGGAGCATGAAGAAACGAAACCCTAACAACTGATTCAGATTTAAACATAACTGAAATAGTCGGGAAAAAACTAAAACAATCAGATATTATCTATCAGTGTGTGTGTCACATCCATCCTGTTATAGCGCTGTTAACTACCAAAAGAATGCATACACAAATAGTTCTAGTGGACGAACAATATGGTAACAAGAGTATGTTATTCCAAGATCAATTCCAATTGCATTACATCCCTGTTGAAAAACATAACCGATTTTTTGAAGTACACGTTATCCGATACCTGATCGTGTTTGGTTTTGTTTGCGATTGAATCATTGATGTCCTTTATGTCGATTTCAACTTCCATTGATCAAATAATAAAAACCCTAAGTGAAAAATCCGATTTAAGAAACCTAGAGGAATCAGTTGTATAGCTGAGGAGAGAGAGAGTGTGTTTAGGTACTTCTTCTAATGGCGCCTCATTAGCGCTTTAACTACCAAAAGAATGTATACACAAATAGTTCTAGTGGACGAAGCAAAGAGACCGCCTTGTTAATTTTAATGAACTAATGAAGATTGAATTTTCAATTTTGAGAACATTCTCCGTAACAAGTTTTCTTTTTGAGCTTGATGGATGTCCGTTAAATCAGTTGAGGAGTGCATTGTTTAAATCTGAATATAACTAGATGTTACGTGTAACTTCATTAAACCAAGAACAAAGCCTATTTCAAAACACATGTGTTCGTATCAGCGTTGTTTATCACCTTGTGTGAGTATTGGAAACCCGACAAACAGTCTTGCAATTATATCGTGTCAAGATGTTTCAGTTTGCACATTCAATATTCACAGTTGCATTTGGAACAAGAAGTCCAACAATCCATTTATTATCCGTTAGCGACAGAGAAACTGTTGGAATTTGTGGATTTCGGTTGGTTCAGAAACTTAACAAGAGAAGCAACTAAAAAAGCGGTGAACGGTATTTAACGTACACACTGCATTCGAAGAACCTTGCATTAGACACAATTTGTTGGAATTTGTGGATCAACAAAAATAACTGAAATAACAGCTTCGGAATCTATTAACCCACAATTGGTTGGAACGAGGGTTTATTCTCTTTAATCTATTAGAACGATCCTTGTTTTGAGAACCTGATTCTGTTGTTCAGTACCAACAGAAAGCATACACAAATAGTTCTAGTGGACGAAGCAAAGAAATAACTGAAATAACCGCAACCTTTTTTGACTACCGAAACGGTGGCTATGCGAAATACAAACCATAATCGTTTGTGACTATGGGAAACTTGGACATCAGACGTAAATCTTGAAGAAAATATGTGGTCCCCAATTTGCGGAACATAATCTCAGATTGTCTAGAGAAGCGCTTTTATCATGTCTCAATTCCAATTGCCGTTTTTTCAACTCTCCTGTTCCAAATGCAGCTGATGAAACCGAAGCTGTTATCCTTTGCTTTCTGCAATTTAAGCAGGCACTAATGCTAAAACGTACTGTTATTACATCCGAGACGATTCAAGTGAGTCCTATGAAGCAAGTGTCGGTCTATTTAATTGAGAGGAATCATTGCATTACATCCCTGTTGAAAAACATAATCGATAAATTTAAGGAAAATGGGGTTGAAAGATGATAACCGAACAGTGGAGGATCAACTACTTTGGGTATATTCGAAACCAACTCAAATAATCAGTACGCAAAAGCTTCGATAAATTTAGGGGTAGTCTCAAATAATGTTTCCTAGATGTTTAAAGACCAACAAATGTCCAAAGTGTTGCTTTTTCGTTCACGTGACGGAAAGCTACCGCGTGGCAGGAAGCTACCTTGCAAAATTTAAAAAATTAAATCGACACCCTCAATACACATCGTATAGGCCTATACCATGCGTATTACTTTTTGGTAAGGGACAATGGCAGCCTTTGGCAGACATAGAAGTTTGAACCCACCTCAATACGCATCGTATAGGCCTATACGATGCGTATTGAGGGTGTCGATTTAATCCCCCCAAGGGGTGCCAATAATACGACCCTTACTATATAAAATACGAAAAAGAAATATATATATATATATATATATATATATATATATATATATATAACAAAAAGAGTAGACATGTGTCGTAAGTGGTGTGTGATATAAACTAATAAAAAGAGAAAAAGAAATATATTGAAATATAAAAATATTAAAAGAAAAAGGAAAAATAAAAACAAAGGACATGTGTCAAATTGATGTATGATTATAATACTGTTCATAACTCGTGGTTCTTATATATATATATATATATATATATATACTAGTGTAATGTAATGTAATCTAATGTGCCGTCTGCGTTGCGGGGCGTTAAACCGAATATTTTCTAGTTTAATAATATGTACGCCTTTATTTCAGTTACTTATACATATTATTTATAACACGCTCTAAAAAAGATACATCGAGTTAACCAGTTAAAACAAAACAATACCATAGTTTTGCTTAAAAAATAACTAAAACGATGGCAAGCATATAATTTAGAGTTGGGGGCAAAACAATAATTTGTCAGGACCAATTAGCGAGTGCTAGGCAGCTGTTTGACACGGATAAAAACTATATTGAGTCAACCAAGTAAAATAAAACACTACCATAGTTTTGAAAAAAAAACGATGCAAAATTGCAATTTTGAACTGCGGTAAAATCGTAATTTTGGAATGGAGGCAAAATCATATTTTGAACTGGGGGCAAAACCATATTTTTATTATGAACCGAAGGTAAAATCGTAATTTTGAGTTGGGGGCAAAACCAAAATTTTATTTTAAATTGGGGGTAAAATCATAATTTTAAAATGGGGATAAAATCGTAATTTGGCAGGACCATAGCTATGGGGAAACCATAATTTTTTTTTGAACTGTTGGCAAAATCGTGTTTTTTAACTGTGGGCAAAATCGTAATTTTAAGCTGGGGGTAAAACCACAATTTTATTTTGAGCTGGGGGCAAAATCGTATTTTTGAAATATGGCAAAATCGTAATTTTAAACTGGGGATAAAATTGCAGTTTAGCAGGACCAATGAAGAAGTGGCAGACAACTGCTTGACACTGTTCCCCATCTTCCTTTTGTAGTAATAGATAACTATTATATATTATTTTGAACTGTGGGCAAAATCGTATTTTTTAACTGAGGGTAAAATCGTAATTGTAAGTCCCAAAACTACCAATCGGATATCCAAATCACTAATCAAAGCGCGGAATACAAAAAAAAGTGATGAAAAACAAGAACTTGAATGATTGAATTATCAAAGTGCACACGGTTTCTAGAGAACCGTCTGGTACACAAACCAATGAATTCGAAAATACAGAAGAACAAAAATATGAACAGCCAACCTTAAAATGGACTAGGCTCACCCTATTTACAGTTATATAGGGTGACCTAGTTACAGACTGGGCCAGGCCCACATGCACAAATAATAACCAAATAGGCCCAAAACATTTAATTAGCCTACATGGCTTATCCCAAAATTATCTAACCCACTACAAGGCTAAGCCCAATAGCCTATAATTGTGTTTGATAAAGATAAGCGTAAACCTACCCAATTATAGGGCCTTACAATATCCCCCTAGGTTTATGCTGTCTTTATCAAATTACTGTTTTTGCCATGTCTCTGTGGGAAGATACTTCATCTTTTCATCTTCAAACTTGGGCTCTTTCTTCTTCTAAATCACGATCAGCTTTGCTTGAAAATCTTGTTGAAAAGAATGCAAGAGGAGGATTCTTATCAACTCTTTTCTTTATTAATGTCTTCTCTTTCAAGCAGGTTCACAGGTACTTCTTCAAATGTACTATCACTGTCAGATGATGACAAGTATCTGGTTCTTCTGACTCAGGTACATCTTGCTATTGTGATGCTTCAAGCTTTGTCAGCAACCAACAACATCTCAACCTTCAACCAACCCTGTTTCTTGATTTGAATTAATTTCTGCACATGCTTAGAAACTGATAAGCAACATTTCTAAACAACATAGGAAAATACCACATGAACACTTGGTACATCCAAGTATTTGTACTCGGATTTCACAATTCAAATTTCATTCAATTTATAATGATCAATCAAATCTTCAAGAACGGTTAAATTTTTAGTAAAACAAATAAACAATCTATTTTTGGATTTTTGTTTTTATTTCTAAATCTAACGATATAAACTGAAACACAAATAAACAAGGAAACTAATATACAATTCCAATTGCAATTGGATCAAATCATAGTGTTTCAGACTAGACTACACTTATCAACACTAATTTACTTTGGGTGATCCAAGCGATTGCCAGTATGTTTGTCCACTTAAACTTATCTCCCTAGGCCTTTTTCAAGTGACAGTCTACAACTGATTTATCATGTTTTCCAATTTAAATTAATATGAACACTCAATTTAATCACAATCAATTCCCGGAATTTTTAATTTGAACATGCTATCATACATGTAGTTTCCCTACCACATATTTCACAAGCCCATTCTAGAGTTCTGAAACCTTGACTGGACTGGATTGAGAAAAGAACATAATGGATCAGCGGAGATGGATATACTATACAAATCAAATGAGCTTTTCTCAGTTTGATATAGGTTTTTATTTTTGGGTTTCTTTTGGGCACTAGAGGGCCTCTTTCGGGTGTATTTGATCCACATAGCGACAACGTACAGCTAGGTCTTTGCTCACGCAAAAGAGAAGCCGAAGTTGCCTAGCACCTCCAGGTCTTTGCTCACGTAAAACAGAGGAGATACACGAGTTGTTTAGAAAAGATTTCAGAACTAGAACGAAATTGTGTGTATCGGGACATCACACACGCATTCAAATAGCTATGCTCTAATTCCAAGTGAACGTTCTTTCCTGAGGTCATAGAATAGATATTAGTGTTCTACGCAGTACCAATCAAAGAGTCCAGCCATCAGGATAAAGCCTACCAGCACATCACTCTGGAGTCAGACCATTTCAATGTTGGTCTTACATCAGTCAGCCTTAATCCACATAGTGAAATTATTTCATTTCCCATTTATGCAACAAATATTTTTGATTTTTCTGTTTTTCAAATGTTTTTGTATTTTCTCATTTTCTCTATTTACAGATATGGATATCCCCCTAAATGTGTGCATAAATTTTATGCGCAAATTTACCTAATAAGGAAAACGTATGTACAAAGAGAGACACAAAAGAAAATGAAAATATTTTTGTTGTTTTTGCATAACCGTTCCATCACAAGATTTAAGACTAATCAATATTGAAATTAAAATACGAAATTCAAATTTGTATCTTTTCGCTGATCTTGTCTTACCTCTCGTATCTCATTTAAACGAAACATATCAACTATAAATAAACATACATTTTTGCAGCAGTGAGATGTTACCCTTTATGTCTCTGGAACAACTGCTATCAACATCCAAGGATTGTCAACAGCTCCTCCTTGGTTGTCCCTGAAAAGTAAGGAGATTAATAAGACATTAGTACCCAGGTCATCGTGGTCCTGGGTATTCCTGAAGCATCAATATAGGACACTTCTCGAAAGCACATGCCCCCTTTTGATTCAAGGACTAGTGATGTTGCTGCATTATGTTTTGCCTTCCAAACTTGTTTAGGCTTCTCTAATTTCTTAGGGGCCTTGGGCAAAACAGTTTGCTTTTCAACCTTGGTTATTATTCAATCGATTTCGTTCTTGTTCTTATAAAAAAAAAGTTTCTGAGCATGTGCAGAAATTTGATTAAAATCAAGAAACAGGGGTTGTTGAAGAACTCACAGTCGCACAAGAATAAAGTAATCGCACAAGTGATGATTTGAAGAACTAATGATTGTTGTTGTAGTCGCACAAGTTGTAGTTGCTTCAATTGCACAATTTCCCAGGTCACTTCAAGAGACTTGATCGCACAAGGAGTATTCAGTCGCACAAGTGTTTTTGAAAAGATGATAATGACTTGGATGAAAGTTGTTAGATCGCACAAGAATTAAATAGAAAATGATGATGATAACAGTTGTCCCACCAACTTGATCGCACAACATGTAGTTGATCTTTCCAGGTCACTTCAATCGCACAATTTTGTTTTTGGAAACAAGATAACTTTCTATATCTCGAAAATCAAGGATGAATTTGAAATTCAAATTCTTTGATTCTTTCCACCAATACTTTCCATTTTCTTGCAAACAATTTGGCAATTTTCCAAAACGAATCAAAATGCAGAATTTTCAAAAATTTTCCTGATCTTCAATAGCGTTCTTCGTGTTCTTCGATCTTCAAAAAAAAAAAAATTTCTTGTTCTTCGAATGATATCCAACGAACCGAGCCTATGAAAGACTTCTTAGGCTCTGATACCAATTGTAAGTCCCAAAACTACCAATCGGATATCAAAATCACTAATCAAAGCGCGGAATACTGAGAAAAGTGATGAAAAACAAGAACTTGAATGATTGAATTATCAAAGTGCACACGGTTTCTAGAGAACCGTCTGGTACACAAACCAATGAATTCAAAAATACAGAAGAACATAAATATGAACAGCCAACCTTAAAATGGACTAGGCTCACCCTATTTATAGTTACATAGGGTGACCTAGTTACAGACTGGGCCATGCCCACATGCACAAATAATAACCAAATAGGCCCAAAACATTTAATTAGCCCACATGGCTTATCCCAAAATTATCTAACCCACTACAAGGCTAAGCCCAATAGCCTATAATTGTGTTTGATAAAGATAAGCGTAAACTACCCAATTATAGGGCCTTACAGTAATTTTAAGCTGGGGGCAAACCACAATTTTTATTTTGAACTGAGGGCAAAATCGTATTTTTGAAATGGGGACAAAATCGTAATTTTAAATTGGGGATAAAATTGCAGTTTGACATGACCAATTAAGAAGTGGCAGACAACTCCTTGACAATGTTTCCCATCTTCCTTTTGTAGTAATAGATAACTATTATATGCTAAGTTAAAAAAAACAAGTTGATTGCTTGCCGCCACTTTGGGCCAATAAAAAAACATTACTATTCCCGGTAAGGGAAAACGTATATGTAGTAAATATACATATATATATATGTATATATATATATATATGTATATATATATGTATATATATATATGTATATGGAAAGAATAATAAGAAAATCCTAATTAGTTCAAAAAGTTAATCTCCATTATCCATCTGGAAATCATATGGTTGAGATTGCATGTTACAAAAAATAACTTTTCAGAAACATGTTACAGATTTATAGAACTACGTGTAATAGCTTTTTCCTTTTTCACATTTCTGACTGGCACACTGATATGTAACAGATTTTATCTATTACACTAATTTTTCTATAAAAAACATGTAACATATTTTTTACATGCACTACATATTGAAAACTCGTAAAATTTTAATTTGAACATGTTACATTTCGTAAAACCTGTAAAAATCTGCGGTTTGAAAAAAAAAGTGTAACATGTGATGTTACATATATGTAAATGGTTTGAAAAATGTGTAACATCTTAACTCTCTCTACTGACAAAAGCTTTTAGTCTGTTATATGCCAGAATTCTGCAAAAAGTTGTAACGCGTGGCTAAATTGTGTCCATACAATGAGTTTCTTGATTTTTCTAAACTCACACGTGATTTTTTTGGTATACTTAACCTATTTATATAGGGTAATTATAGAGAGAAAACCACTTGAGCTGTAAAAACCCCGAAAAACCTTATGTAACAATTTTTTTTTCTAGAAAAATTAGGGCATGTAACATGCATATAATCGAACGTTTTCAGCCAAAAAAATAAAAAAAAGCCTGAGTAGTTATTTAAAAAAATGTATAAATTTTTGTGTAACATACAAATATTGAACTTTTTTTTAAAAGTAGTCACCTTTTTTTGTTTTTTTTGCTCAAAATGTTCGAAATATGTATGTTCCTAATTTTTTTAGAAAAAGAAAATTTGTCTCATATGGTTTTTACAAAGGTTTCTGAAGTTTTCTTAACTCAAGTGAGTTTTCTTGACTTAAATTTTCTTTATAAAACGGTATATTAAATGATAATGATGATAATTCGGTAATGAATTGATGATAAAGCTACTGTTAAATACTATTATCACATGAAACAATGCTTAACTAGTAAAATTACCGTTGTGGCGGAATTCAATCAACCACGGTTCGGTTTATTACGGTATCGATACGATACCGACACTCGGTATAATAACTGAAATAGAAACCCCAAAAAATAAAGTCAAAAGAAACTTTAACTGAAGTTTAGGGGTTGTTTGATAACTTTATTAAAATTTAGGGTGTAACAACATAACTTAGTGAAAAAAGAAAAAAGTAAACTAACTAAAGTATAAGGGCCAAAATGAAAGTTCATTAAATGACAAAAGACATCAAACTACACTTTTTAATATACTAGATGTAAAAAATATATAAGGTACAACACCAGTACGATGTAACAACCCACGGAAATATGCAAAAGAAGATATCAATACATTTTTACATTGATCAAATATTATAAAAAGAAATTTACATCAGAAAATATAGTTGTAGGATGTTAAACCATTAAAACAATTAACATTTTCAAAACTAAAACAAGTCTTAAAAAATATTTATTAAAAAATAATAATAAAAAATTCCTTATATATATTTTTTTTAAAAACCGGCAATAACGATAATATAGAAAGAAAAATAATAAGATAAGACATTATTAAAATTAAAATAAAATAATCTATAAATATAAATGGTAGTATAAAGGTTTCTTAGTTAACAAAAAAAAGCAAATTTTTTTTTTTTTTACAAAAAAGGCATTTAGGATGGAAATGAGGAAAAATACAAACCATAAGAATCAAACTCGTGACCTAGGGCTTGGGAGTAAAGCCAATAACCACTACACTACACATTTATTATTTGTCAATTAGTTTAAACAGAAATAATATATATTAGTGTTGCTCCGGAAAACAAAGAAAATAATAGAAATTAGTGGATGTCACATGGCTGGCTCTCCACCGTAACTAACCCACAAAATGAAATTACTGTAAATCTTCCTTGAAAATGTAAGATATAGAATAGGAATACGAATACAAATACGAATATACTTAGTGTATTATGTCATCCAGGGGCGGTTCTTAGTTGGCTAGTGGCAGGGCCACGGCCCGGACAAGTTTTACGGCCGTAGTGTTCATTTTCCGCATTTCGATCGAAATTTTTTATATATACTATGTTTGGCCCGGGCTTGCCCGGGCTTTTTTTAGTGCCCGTGTCTTTCGGCCCTGGGACGTTCAACGGGCAAGATCCGCCACTGATGTCATCACGTCGTTAACTGATCACTAACCTTTGATTTTGGTACTATACTTTTAGGGGTGTCATTGGGATCTTAGGACACCCTAAAAGTATAGTAACAAGATCAAAAGTTAGTGATCAGTTAACGATGTGTTGACAGAACACACTAAGTGTTAAGTTTGGGGTGACGGGCGTCAAAGTGATAGTTGAGGATGGCATCAGCCAATAGCCAATAGTTGAGAATGATAAAATCCAATAACCTTTTTTAAAACTACGTTTCTAATTATAACAAACGAGTTGACGTCAACCCGCGCATTGCGGCGGGATGTTGATTCAAAACTTTCTTTTTTTGTCGCTTTACCCCTAGCCAACCAAACATTGTCAACAACGAAATCCTATGCTATTGTTGGGTCTATATAATAACCTTAAACAAATCATATTTGAACACATATACCTATGACGTCGAATTTTGAACAAACTAAATAACTTAAATGATAAACATGAATCAAATATATAAAACAACCATTTATTGTTATTAACCACCCTTAACTTCAAATGTTGTTTTTCAGTCTAATACCCATCGTGTTTGGGGTATACCCGTTCGTGGCCTTATGTGGTTAAAGTTACCCATTGACATGTCTAATTCCCAAAACACAATATTAAACTCACCTCAAACTGACTTGAAAAATTAAATATTTGCGGTTAACAACTTCGGCACACTAAACGGGTGCAAGTAATCATGAGGGTATCACCTAATAACAAACCCACGTCATTTTTTTAAAACTAATCCGATACTTCACATAAACAATTAATCAAAATCACCAATCAGAAGAATGATACAGATTATTAGTAAATAACAGATCTCATCTCATATCCAGCAAGTTTTTCAGCAAATAAGACAACCCCAAAATAATAGATCTCATATCCAGCAAGTTTTCTACCCATTTTTAATATAGCTTATCATCACCTTCATATCTTTCTTCTCTGGACCTGCTTCAGGTTTCTTTGCTGGTTCTTTGGCGGGTCCAACAGTGAGCATATCAGTGTGCCATTTTTAAGTTTTCCAGCAATATCCGATGATAGTCATTTCCTTGTCTTCGTCAATGGCCAAGGATAAAACATGAATAAAAATAAAGATGGAAAACCGTCGTAAAAGCTTTCCTTTTGTCTTCGTCCACATGGATATCCACTTCAAAACCACTATATCCAGTAAATTACAGATTAATAACAGTAAAAGAAGAAACGTGGATGAAAATATGCATATGCATAAGGGAAAGAAACAAAGATTCATACAAAACACAGCCGACTTTAGTCACAGGCAATGCAAAATTCATGATCCTGCGTTGTTCGAACCGCCAAAGAATCCTCTAATTTCGACAAAAAAGTCCATCAACATGAAACTAAACACAAATTTACCGAGCGGGTAGATTTTTTCTTCCAATTCCTTAACAATATCGCCACAAATCGGAGTTTTACATACCGCAGCGAACTATCGTAAACGATCACTGATAACCGCCGTTCCCACAATCCCTTTCCCCGTCGTAAACGACCCAAGAGGAGATTATGCACCCTTTCACAATCGCCATGTCATATCGCATTTAATTTAAGTTACGTGGGTTTATCAATTGAACACATCGATGTATATTTCATTATTTTTTAAGTTCATCAACAAATAAGCAAAATTGTTTGGTAGAGAAATCGGGAGAGAAAACTGTAAGAATAATTACATCAATCCCTATTTATAACTTATCGAAATCTTGCTAAATGTTTGTACCGTTTCATATTGGCATAACTAACATATACGTCTTAAAGCTTAGGCTATTTACATTCGTCACATATTTAATGATACATACGCATATTTAATAATGACACATACATTCTAAACGACACACCCTTAAATGGCATAACTGCCATTCTAACCGACACGCCTTTTAACTAACATATGTGTCCTAAAGCGACACACCTTTTAATAATGCATACACGTATATTTATCGCATACGTTAACCGGTGTATATTGTTTGTCGTTTAATTGGTTTATGAAAATTGGTTGCCAATACTAAACTAAATGAGAGGGGTTCCATTTTTTTTTTTTTTTTGAAACGAAGAGGGGTTCCATTTATATGAAATAAAAAACACTCGTTCAAACCATTGTGTCTTTTCACTTCTCAAAGTTTAAATTAACTAAAGCGATATATCAATTCGTTGTATATTGTAGCTTTGTGATTTTTGAAGCGTTCATGCATATATCATCACAATGTTTCATATATTGGTTCTTTTTTCCTTTCTTTTCAATTAAACATGCTTATTTTTTTCTTTTAAAAGTAAACGGCCGTGGATGATTTAAAAGTAAATGGTATTTGAAGCATGCAATTAATTTTTGTTTACTTTAATAGAATCAACAGATATAAATAAAAAAGGAAGGAGTATATGTAAACAAATGATCGAAGGGTATGTGTGTTAAATAAAGGGTATGTGTTAATCAAAGGGGTATGTGTTTTAAATAAAGGGGTACATGTTTTTTTGTATAAAAGTATAATTTATTAAAGGGGTGTGTATATTGGGACATGTTGGTTTAGGTTGGTAGTTGGCATAACATAACATGTCTTTAATATATGGTATGAATTTATTAATGCAAAGGTATTATTTAAGGGTGTGATGTGAAGAGACACAACTATTAAGTTAGTATAAGGCATCCCAAGTTACTTTTTGTAGGGTTATATAATATGTATTAACGACGGCTAAGCTGGGTGTTAAAAACATACAAAACAAATAAGCTTGGTACGATACGCTAAAGAAGATTTTTTAATGCAACAAAATATATTTAGTTATCATTTTTCCTTATGATAAAAAATAAGTGCAAGTTGTTATAGACTTATATCATACCCCTTATTTAAAAAAATATATTAATAATAACTATATATTTAAACTACGTTAACTAAAATATAACAAATATGTATTAACGACGGCTATATATTTTTAAACCACGTTAACTAAAATATAACAAATACGGCTAGGTGGGTGTTAAAATACATACATGACAAATAAGCTTGGAACGAGATTTTTTTTTTTGAAGGTGGTTTTCAATATGTACATGGACTATTGGTCACTGGGTTCCCATCAAGGACGGTTACCCGTCAGCCCAGCTTTCGCAGACGCGATGTTCGATCGGGCCCCGGCTGCCGCTCTGACTGACCTTCGCCCGGAAACCATACTGCCCCCACACGAGAGACTCGTTGGGGTAACAGCTGGGTAAAACCGGGTTGCCCTCCGGATCGCACCATGCCTCGGTAAGAACAATCCATCATTGGGACGTCCCCCCCCCCCCCCCCCCCATAACGCCGCAGCCGTGGATCGAACCGGTGACCTCCAAGGAGGAAACCGGCCCAACCCCACCACATGGTACCAACTGGGCTTAAAGAAGATTTTTTTAATGCAACAAATTATATTTAGTTGACATATTTTCATTATGATAAAAAATAGGGAAAATCACGAGAATATCCATGTTCACGCCGTCTTTTCCAATTTGGTCAATTGACACCCCTCGACGAGCCGTTTCCGTCCACTGAAACGGCTCAAAGATACCATTCAACGACAGCCAATCAGAAGACGACACGTGGCCGACAATCCTTGAAACGGATCCGAGCCGTTTCAGAAGACCAACTTTGCTGAAAGATCTCAGCCGAGCCGTTTTCCGTGGCTCCTTGACCCAAGCCGGCTGAGGACCTCAGCCGAGTACCTTCAACGAGCCAAGCCGTTTCCAAGAGTTGGAGCCGGCTTGTCATCTGCGCCGTTTCCGTACACACGTGGTGGATCAACCACTGCAGCCAAGCCGTTTCAGCCTGCTGTTCGAGCCGTCTCAAGAACTGTTCAAGCCGTTTCAGTTGTGTCAAGCCGTTTCAGCTGCTTCAAGCCGTCTCAGCCAGTCGGTCGAGCCTTTTCAGCTAATGTTCGATCCGTTTGCATGTTGTTATATATTGCCCGTTTTTTGTGAGTTTATGAAACGGATCCATCTACCACACTTAAATCCCATAGTAGAATGTTATCCACTCTCCATTATTTGTTTCTCATAGATGTTTTCATGTATCACAGACAAGAAAAATTTACGAAACCACACGTATTTGTTAGTGTAAACGACGTGTTTCTGAGCTTTAATTGACAAAGTTCCTTTTGATATCGTTTCTCATATTGGAGTGTACTTCTTTTCCGAAGTGTTCCCGCTACTTACCCAGTGAGTGTAGATGGAACTTACTAGTTCAAGACACATCTTTATCATTGCTAGGTGTTTTATTGCAAATTCCGGAAGCAGAAATAGATTCACTCTTACTTTACTATTTTTCTCCCGATCTCCCACCCAGCTGAAAGTAGCGGTTTGGCGTAGTTATTTGAAGACGATTTACTTCAGTGGGAACAAGCCGTTTGGCGTATTATAGTTTAAATGTTTATGTTTGTATTTTTACGTGTTATGTTTTTTATGTACTTTGTATTAAATAATAATAAAGTTTACTGATTTACATTGAATATGTTATTAAAGCAACTAACAATTGCAGAAAATATCCATGCAAAAAAAAAAAAAAAAAAGAACATAATAAAGCAGCTGTTTTATTGGCAAACAATAATCGTTTATGTAAGTCCCGAAACCGAGATCACAATGATATCGCACAACTCGTAAGGTGGCGGAATCACACGAACAAGTTATAAATGAAATAAAAGATGAAGAAAAAGGATGATTGATATTCAAATGATTCACAAATCATGCATACAAGTGTCTGTCTAATACAAGATTGCCCAAAATCACCAACCATGCACCTATTACATCACTTTCTATTTATAGAAGTAGATTAGGGAGTGTGCTCCCTAAACCCTAGGCCCATAACTACCCAAATAGGCCCAAAACCCATAATTAACCCATCACACCTACTAATCCATCTATTATCTTATCCATAAACCTTAAAGGGCCTAACAATCTCCCCTTAGGTTTATTGGATAAGCAGACGCATCAGACTCTTGGATCGAGAGGACCTGGAGGAGGATCAGCAAAGAGATAATTTTTCAAAATGTTGGCAGCAACACTTGTCCACGATTTTGCACATTCTTCATACTTCTCGCTGGTTCAAATTTGATGTCTTGTAAGAATCAAGATGTCTTCCTCATGAAAACTCATCAGGTCATACGAGTTAGGGATCCTGATGGATTGTTCTTCAGTAACAATCACAGCTTCGGCCATTTTTGAATCATAGGCCCAGAATTTGAACTTCTTCAGTATTCCTTTTTCAAACTTTCTTGTGAGGGGAATGACCTTCTCTTTGTCAGTGGGAGGCCAGATGATTGATTTCACTGTTCTTCTGGTGAAAGAATCTCAAACACCAGGATTTCTTCTTACTATGGGCTCGGCAGTCTTCATGGTTGCGAAGTTAGTTCTCACTTCCCTTTCGAGACGTGAGTGGAATGCCCAACCTTTGCCTCTCTTGCTTAGATCTGGATCATAATAAGGAGCTCTTAACAGAGACTTTAGATCAATCTGAGTCTAGGATTCGAATTGGCTTTCCTTGGCATAATATTCCCTGTGCCCACTCTTTCGAGTAATCAACCACATCTGTTTGCCTGGCTCAAACCTCCAACATGCCACTTCTGATTTGTTTCCCACTTCATCATAATAGGTAGATCCTAGCTCCATCACAAGTCTGTCGGGCCTTGTTGTGGGATCCTTTAGCTGAAAATTTTCATCCAGAGGATTCATGTCTTGATTCTTCATTACCAGCAGCTGTTTCTTTCTTTTCTTCTCTTGTTCTTTCTCTAACTTTCTCTGCTCGCGTCTCTTCTTGGACTTGCTACTCAGTTTCTTTGGTTTTGCAGCCAGATAAGCTTCTAAAGCCGCTGCACGTTCAGCGCTCTTTGCTCTTGTGTCTACTCAGATCTTCCAACATAGAACTGCTCATCCTCTTTATCAACAAATTCATTTCCAAACTTCTTTTCAAGCTTCGCCTCCAGATCATAGACATTTGACATCAACATCCCTACATCCCCTTGCAGTTGATCTATAGTAAGATCTCTGTTTGTAAGCTGAGATTGTAGAGAGGAGATCTAGGCTTCTTTCAATGCGGCATCCTGTTGTAGAGAAACAATCTGAGCACTTTTCAGTTCTCCGTCTTGTTCCAATATCACTACACACCTTTTTAAACTTTTAACATACTCTTCTTCATCACTATCACTTTCATAGACTTGTCTCTTCTCACTTGCATATCGAAATGCAGCTTCATGATGTTCTGTTGTATGAGCCCCACTTGAGCTTCCTGCTTCAAACTGAACACCACCACTTGAACTACCTGGCTGTGAGGAGGCGGATTCAAAGTCGAAGTTGAAATCATACAAGTCTGTGTCTTCCAGGACTGTTTTCTTTGATGCATCAGTTATTTGTGGATCAGGTTGAGGGTTAATTGCAGGAGTGGGCTCAGAGGTAGTCGAGGGCCCAGAAAGAGTGTTGTCAGGTGCATTGTCGGTCTTTTGTTTCTTTGGAGCTGATTCTCCAGTCACCTCAGCTGTTTCTTGAATATCAGTAGTGGGAATGGATGGAGGGTCTCCATCACCACCCTGTAAACTTCGAATCAAAGCTGCAAGATTATCAGAAGTCATTGGCACTGGCTCACGAACAGCATCCTCTTCTTTATCAGATGTCACTATCTCTATTTCGCTTTCGGAATCTGTTTCTTCACTGGAGTCTGTTTCAGATTCAGTATCAACCATAAGAACTTCTTCTTCATCATCACCTGCCTACTGTACTTGCTGCATAAGCTGCACATCATGCTCTTCTGCTATTTGTGCATTAATTGGAGGTGGAACTAGAGCAACAGGGATGACTGGAGGAGCTGGTGCAACAGGAGCTCCTTGTACAACGTCAGCAAACCTCCCATGCTTCTCAAGAGCATATCTTCCTTCAAAGTTATGATGTTTGCCTCTTTTGTTTCCGCATGCATTCTCAAAGCATCCTGGCCCCATTGGCTTCAAATTGATGTAGTTTGGCCCCTTGAGCAACGCTGGATATCTTTCGTCAAGAATCATCTGTATAAACCTCGGGTACAACATAAATATCTTCTTCTTTGGATCCTCCAACATCTTCTTCATGTTATCAAAGATGAAAGCTGAGAAGTTGTAATCCCATTCATTCACAAGTGCTACAACTAGTGAAGTTTGCGTCTTGTTCAATTGATCCCATCCACCCTTGTTTTCAGCAACACATTGGAGGAAAAAATGAACTAACAGTCTCCAATATGGTGGAAATAGCTTCTTCAGCACAGTAGGATATCCTCCTTCATAGCTCATTCTCCTTAAAGCAGCTTGAACTCTGGCTTGATCGTATAATGTAGGATGATGCGGCTGATCTCCTAGTCTTAATACATCTCGAATTACTGCTTCAGATACGATAATCTTCGTCTTCTGTACAGTAGCTTCAATGGATCCTGCACCTTGCCTGTCAATCTTTGCAGTATTCCAAAAGGCGTTGATGCAGTTGCTGTAGATCACATGATTTGTTTTTAAGGCATGTGTGAGAGGACAGTTGTTCAGACCCCTGATTAGCGATCCAAACAACTCAGCTTGATCTGCTGGAGGATTTGATAGAAAGCCTGCTTGATTATGGAATTCATTCACCTCCAATTTCCGTTGATTTCCTTCTTGCAACATTGCGCCTGCCATTTTCTGCACTTTACAAATTGTCGTTAGATGATATTGAAGGTTTTACTTACATTTTGAGTTAACGACGAGTCGGCAAAGTCAATTCGTCGAAAACTTAAAAATAAGCAACACTTTTCAGGTAAGCAGTCCAAAAACAGTCTAAAGGTTCATTAGAAGGGGTTCATATGATCAGGTCAAACAGTCAAAGGTTACAAAATGGGGTTCATTTCGAATGAACTTCTTCATCCGGAATGGAATTCCGTCCGAAGTCATCAGTAATGACCCTCATCAGTCCGGAATCATTCGGAATCATCCGTGTTGATGAACTTCATGTCCGTAATGATCCGGAATCATCCGTAATGCTAATTGATGATCCGGAATGAAGTACCTATGGTCCGAAATCAGTCCGAAATGAAGTCAATTGAGAGAGAATGTTGAGATGAGCCCGTGATGGTCTGTAATTGTGATACGGATTCTTGTCAGTTTATGCATTAAATACTCCGAAATGGTTTTGGGCCAGGCCCATTTGGGATGACCAAGTCAAATTCTGATGGGCCTCATTTCGAACAGTGGGCCATCCAGACTTAAAACATTTTAACATTATTTTATTCAGCCTTTTCAAAAATAGCAAAATACCCCCTTTCAAAATCAACGAAACACCCCACTGAGCAATCATAAAATATTAAATTAATAATAAGAATTAACAAAAATAGTATGCACAAAATACCAACATAGGGGTGATTTTGGGAAGACTGTCACGGGATCAAATCGTTCTCGAACTGATTAAGGTACACTTTTCAGCTCTTCGTCTACTTAGGCTGGTCCATGCAATTGTTGATATGTTTGTCCTCTTAAATCCACCGCTCAAACTTCAACTTTTTGCTTTGTGATACGCTTTTAGGTAGATTTATACTGTGACATCTGTGTGTCCCATTCCAAGGCATACCCCCGCGATCAAGGTAAGCACAACGGTTCATCGTAGCAGGTGAGTATACTGAGATCATCCTTTTTATTATATATATATTTTAACGCCAGACTTCCTGGTGAACAGGTCAGTACTTCCGTACAGCAGAGAGACCAAGGAAGTTCTGACGAGGGCGAGACAGATACCTTAAACGGTATGAATTTGGCTATGATAGCTCACGAAATTCTCTTATTTTGTGAGATTTCTTCCGTTTTCAGGTTTTGGCCCTTTTGAGGCTCTTTTAGCAAGATATCCCGACTGTGCCCAGGTCTGCATATAGTCTGGATGCAACAGAGGGACAGCCCTGATATCTCGGATGATTTATCAGTATAAAGACCCGAAACCTCAGACGTTGGCTATCTATCAACGCAGGATTTAAGACCATGAAATCATACACCGTTGGTCTGTGACCCACGAGATGTTCCCGTCCATTATGTTTGTATCACTTTGCTTCTTTTGCTTTTCGAGCGACAGACCTATCAACACATCGTAGTGGAGCCTAACCTATTTAACATTGAAACCTTACGTGTATTAATCAAGTTCTTTATCACGAAAGCTAATTTCATTTCCCGGCAACTTTTCTCCCCCTAAATTTGTGCAAAAGTAGAATACTTTATGCCCAAATTTACCAGATGGAACACATAAAACCCCTTATTATTATTTACAAGAGATTTTTTTAATGCTCAGTCGGTGAAACGAATCATTTTCAAGAGGTCTACAAGCACATTGAACCTAGAGATGCTGACAGGTTTGGTAAAAAGATCCGCTGTGTTAGCATAAATATGGATCAGTTCAAGTTTAATAAGACCTCTGTCAAAACAATCTCTTATGAAATGAATTTTAATGTCAATGTGCTTGGTTTTGGAGTGAAAAACAGGGTTTTTAGTGATCTGGATGGCGGCATCGTTATCACAATAAATAGTTGTATCAAGATAAGTCAAACCGTAATCTTCCAATTGATGCTGCATCCAAAGAACTTGGGAGCAACATGCAGATGCTGCAACGTATTCTGCTTCCGTTGTGGAAAGAGATACTGTCTGCTGCTTCTTGCATTGCCAAGAAATGAGTCTGTCTCCCAAGAACTGGCATCCAGCTGATGTGGATTTCCTATCCCTGTCAGTTCCTCCAAAATTGCTATCTGAAAAGGCAAATAGATCAAAGTTCGAATCTCTGGGATACCAAAGTCCGAGTTTAGGAGCTCCCTTCAAATATCTGAAAATTCTTTTAACAGCTGTTAAATGAGTGAGTTTAGGGTTAGCCTGATAATGAGCACACTGACACACGGCGTACAGAATGGCTAGCCGACTGGCAGTCAGATACATTAGTGAGCCGATCATCGAGCGATACAGTGTCTGGTTGATAGGACTTCCTTCTGGGTCCTCAGTTAACAACGGCCGTTTTGCAATTGGGGAGTCACTTGGCTTTGAGTCTGTCATGCTAAACTTTGCAAGGACGTCAGTTACATATTTACTTTGGTGAATTAATATTCCTTGATTGTTCTGACGGACTTGCAAACCCAAAAACATTGTCATTTCTCCTAAAGAGCTCATTTCAAACTTTTTCTTCATGACTTCTTCAAACTCCTTGCAAAGAGCATCATTAGTCGATCCAAAGATGATGTCGTCAACGTATATTTGAACAAGGATGATATCCTTGTCATCACGCTTGATGAATAATGTCTGATCGATCATTCCTCGGGTGTATCCATGAGCGAGAAAATGTTCTGTTAGAGTCACATACCATGCACGAGGTGCTTGATGCAATCCATACAGAGCCTTGTTCAGCTTGTAAGCATACCCTTCCTTTTTTGATCAATGAAGCCCGGCGGTTGAGCAACATAAATTTCTTCCTTGACCTTTCCATAAAGAAATGCCGTCTTAACATCCATTTGATAGACAGTAAATCCCATAAAAGATGCGTATGCCAAGAAGATACGGATGGCTTCTAGAAGAGCGACTGGGGCATACACTTCATCATAATCTAGGCCTTCAACTTGACTGAATCCTTGGACTACTAATCTGGACTTATTTCTCACAATCACACCAGAATCATCTTGCTTGTTACGAAATACCCATCGTGTGCTAAGGGCTCTTTTTCCTTGGGGCAGCTTCTCAAGTTTCCGTACTCCGAGCCGTTCGAACTGATTGAGCTCTTCATGCATTGCATCGACCCATCCAGGTTCCTGCAAGGCAACATTAATATTTTTAGGCTCAATCTGTGATATGAAGCAAGAATACAAGCATGTGTTGATGTCTCCAGATTTGCTGCGGGTTTGAACGCCAGCAGATACTGGGCCGATGACATTTGTGATTGGGTGACTTTTCTGAACACGCTGCGGAATTGCTGTTGCAGGAGCTTGTAGATTAGATTGCAAATTTGAAAAGCTTCTGGAAGCTATTCCAGATGGCTCCCCCTCACTTGGTGCTGTGGGGTTGATCACATGTGTATCTACAGTGCAATCAGACGAAATTGAGTCTTGAAACAAAGAGGCTCCCTGAACATTTGATGGTCTGGCTGAGCCTTCAGTGTTGTTGGTTTCACTATTTGAGTTATCTGTTGGGGGTTCAGGACGCAATGCCTGAGTGGTTGAGGAATGGCTTGTATTTTCTTTGTCAAATCCTGATGGATTCACTGTGAGTTTTCTGATTAGACTCTGCAATGGCACATTCTCATCTTCATCTTCAACAGGAATAGGCATTTCTTTTGCTGTGTTCTCTGCAACAACAAATTCATTAGACAAAATAGGAAAATATTTGAACAAGGAGGAATAATCATATAGCTAATCAGGGCCAATGCGAGCGTCTTTTGGATTTTCTTCCAGCCAGTCTACATGATATGCTTCCACAACTTGCTTCTTGACCTTGTTGTACACACGATAAGAGGTATTCTTAGCATAACCAATGAAGTAGCATGGATCTCCTCGAGCTTCAAATTTTCCCTTGGAGTCCATAAGAAGAAGGACGCATGGGCACCCGAAAGTACGAAAGTGTTGCACTGAGGGTTTTTGACCTTCAACTATTTCATATGGAGTTTTCATGTGACGCTTGTTAATCAAGGCATGATTCTGAACATAGCAAGCCGTATTTACTGCTTCAGCCCAGAATATAAGTGGAAGCCCTGAATCTATCAGCATTGTGCGAGCAGCTTCGATGAGAGTACGGTTGCGTCTTTCTTCAACCCTATTTTGTTGAGGGGATCTTGCTGTTTTATATTGACGGCCAATTCCCTTGAGGGCACAAAATTCGTTTAGCTCAGGATTCTTGAATTCTGTTCCATTGTCACAGCGAATAATCTTCACACGTTCATTTGATTGATTCTCCATGAGTATTACAAATTTCTTAATTAAACCAGTTGTCTCACTTTTCTGCTCCAAGAAGAATACCCAAGTAAAACGTGAAAATTCATCTGTGATGACCAAGCAGTAAGCCTTTCCTCCGATGCTGAGTACATTGACTGGACCAAATAAGTCCATATTCAGCAGTTCCAGGACCTTCGAAGTGGTGTGAACAGGTTTGGACTTATGAGGCCTTCGATGCTGCTTTCCTCGAGCACATGCTTCAAATTTCTCTATTTGCTTGAAATCCTTGATTGGCAAGTTTCTGACCAGACCTCCTTTTGCTAATCGATTCAATTTTTTCGTGTTCAGGTGACCCAACCGACTGTGCCATAGCATAGCATCATCTTCAACAATTTCTGAAAATAAACAAGTAACTTGATCAGTAGGAGCTTTATTCATATCAATAACATAGGCATTTCCTCTTCGTTCAGCTTCTATCAGAAACCAGTCTTCAGGTATGAGGATTCCTGGTTTCAGGATGACACACCTACTCTTAGTGAAGAGAACTTCCATTCCTTTGTCACACATCTGTGATACACTCAGCAGACTATGCTTAAGCTCAGGGACATAGTTAACATCTGAAAAAGTGAGGACGCCATTCTTGACAGTGCGTTTCATGGTGATTCTTCCTGATTCTCCTCCCGCGAAATTGACACATCCGCCGTCGAATATCTTGATATCATTCAACTGGGATATGTCTCCCGTCATGTGTCTAGAACAACCACTATCGATAAACCAAAGTCTAAAGATAGCCCTCCATAGTCGTTCCTGCACATAAAACGGAATCAGTTAGAGACTGGAACCCAGGCCATAGAGGACCTGAGTTTACCATCGCTATCTGTGTAGGTAACTTCGAGAAAGATCATATAGTTTTTATCATTGTTTGTGACATTGGGTGGCGCGGTAAAAGTTGATGGTTGTGAACACGGAGACTGGGATCTAACAGGACTTTTTGGTCTCCAATCTTTAGTGTCCGAGACACTTCTGTTTGATGAAAATGATTTTGTCTTGTCTTGAAACCTGTTTGTTTTGAAAAACTTTTGCTTTTCCTGTTTAGCAAGATTCCAGTCTCTGTCAGAAGGCCTTGCCTTGGGATGTCGATGTTTGATAAAACTAGAGTGCATGGCCTTCTGATGGTACATGTTCCTAGAGTAGTAGGGATGATGAACACAATTTCTTGCGATGTGTCCCGGAATTCCACAGTTAAAACATGTCTGTCTTTTTGAGAAAAAGACATCTAGTTCAGCTTGTGTTATTCTCGAGAACTGATCACGTCTTTTCAATTCATTTGACACTGAGGGCTTTGGAGTGTGCTTGTTCTTGGAGGAACCCGCTTTACAGCTGTCAGCATAAGAGTAAGTATCCTCAACTTTACCCTTGAGCTTGGGTTCAGTTTGCTTGAGATTTGAGGTTTCCCTTCTCGCGTCTTTCCTTTTCGGCCTTCTGTTTCTACGTGATCGCTTTCTTTTAGGGGGAACAGATTCAGTCGACTCTGTACTGTTGAGGCTACTATTGGGATCAGTAGGTGAGCTGTCTGTAAAGGTGACTTTCACATCTTCCTTTTCTGTAGAGATCATGTCCTCAGGAGAATCTTGAGAGAAGGTTTCCATAATAATTTCTTCTACAGTTTCATCATTTGATTCAACTGTGGAATTGATTTCAATGAATTCCTTCTCCATAGTTTCCACATTTCCATGAGTTTCTACAGAATTGGACTCTATGGATGTCTCCTCTTCAGTCAAGTCACCTTCTAAGTTCTCGACATTGGATGATTCTGGTAACTCAGATGATGAGCAGTCTGTGTCTAAGACAACTTGACTTTCTTCTTTAGTAATGCTGCAACAATCTGATTGATCATCACAATCGGAAACACTCGAAGATTTGAGCTCATTATCTGGGATCCCCGAATCCTTTGCTTGATTGCCAAGATCGTCAGATGATCCCTGTTCAACAGTAAATTCTTCATTATCACTATTAGTCACGTCAAAATCATCATTGCTGCAGGGAGCGTCTGATGTGTCATTCAATGTTTTAGACATACAGGTGTGGTATTACGAATTATCAGAATGGTCTTCTGAGTTATTTGAAACAAATGTTTGAATTCCTCAGACGACACATCAGGCTCTCCTGCGACATCATTCTTAACATCTACAATATTTTCAGCATTTTCAACACAGTCATTCTTATCACATGCATAATCTAAAATAATAGCACCAAATTCATCAGTCTTAGTGGGAACACCCCAAGTCTCAGCAAACCAAGAAAAAACACAGTTCCAAGCATAAATGCCATTTTTATCAGAAACAACATTATTTGTAGCACTTCGATGTGATTCATCATCCTCCTTAGACTTCTCTTCAGTTCTTACTGACTCTGCACACAAACTAGAATAGTTAGTATTTTCAACAGAATCAGAATTTGATGAACTTTCCTTCATCTCCTTTGCGAGTTTGTTGACCGGTTCCGTTTTTGTTTTAGTTTCGGTTTCAGCATTTATCACGGTTTCTTTTATCTGATCGGACTCATTATCTGCTGATTTATTTTGAACATTTTCATCTTTAACAAAACTCATTGGTTTCTTGAAATCAGCATATGGACTCCTTTTAGACTTTGATGGATCATAATCAACATAATCACTAGGTTTGCCGTACATCATAGTATCATAATTTTCCATTTCCTCCTCAGTGACTGGCAATCTGGAATAATTATGATTATATGGTCGCGGGACCTTTTTATACCCCAAACCCTTTCCCTTGTTTTCTTGATAGGCAAGTTGCACATTACACAGATTTTGAACTGTGGCACTGGAAGTATCAAACTTCTTGATGTTTAACTCGTTCTGTTTGTACTTTCCAGTGAGGAGCTCTAGCTCACCCTTCACATAGTCACATTCAAGAGTTTTGACTATGAGTCTATGCTTATAGTCATGAACCCAACATTGCTGCTGGTTCACGTCTCTGTGAAGTTGAGCTATGTCCTTTTTAAGTGCTTCAATCTTTTCATAGAGAAATTTGTTATTCTCTCGAAGACTGATGTACTTTCCCATCACAGTATTATAATCTGTAATTAATGCTGAATTTTGAGATCTCAGCAAAACAACTTTCTTCCTACAATGTTCAGTACATAAAAGGGAGTTTACCGTCTCAGCGAGTGACTTTGGTTCCTCAGTCATGGCCATCAAACACTGATGAACCTTGTCCACAGCAGCAGATTCAGACATCTTCATAGATTCCACTTGAGCAACAACATCAGCCCAGTTGAAGCCATTCTGCTCTTGAGCAATCAAAGCTCTTCCAGCTCCATAATTACCCTGTCCACTTGAGGTAGCAGTTTCAGCAGGCGTGACGGGAACCATAGACCTTTCTTTGTTCCTTGCTGCAGCTGCCTGAGTAGCTTCATACCCTGTGACAACCTTCTTGCAATCCCTAGCAAAATGCCCTGGCTCATAGCACCTGTAGCACCTCAGCATGTTTTTCAGAAATCCTGGACTAGCAGACATAGGACGACGTCCATATCTTTTTGCAAACTTATCAGCTTTAAAGGCTGACATAGCCATGTTCCAAGCCACATCCAGCTCATCTAAATCCTCTTCTATGACTTGATTCACTTTTGGCGTCATTTTTGTTGAAGGTATGAGTTCTCCTGCCAAGAAGGCATTGAAACTGTTGATCATAGAGGCTGCAAGAGCAAGTTTTTCTTCATTCTGTTTGGTTAAGAAAGCCATGTGATCCACTGATGGGGTGTTCTGAGGAGCAGACTGAGTGTTTGAACTGAAAGTAGCATTTGGATGTTGTGACTGAGGCTGAGATTGAGATTGAGATTGAGATTGTGGCTGAGTGTTTGTGGTATTAACAGCAGGTGCTTGAGAGGTAGGAGCAGCCATCCCATACACATAATTTGGCTTTGGAGCAGCAATGGGACTAAAGACAATGTTTGGGTTATGATTCACCATTCCATGAATAGGACTGAAAACCAGATTTGGATGAGCTTGAGACATCAGTGCAACATTGTTTGGACTAGTTACTCCAGCAGCCATCAGAGAGTTCTTGTGATTGATTTCTCTTTGCTGATTATCAATCTCGCAAGACTTAATAGTGACAATCAGCTCTGTTAGCGTCATTTCATTCAGATCCTTGGTACGCTTGATCATAGAAACCTCGGCATCCCTTGCTTTAGGTAAAGAGTTGAGCAATTGACGATTCATTCCACTGTTTGAGATGTTGATTCCAGCACTTACCATTTGAGATACAAGTTTAACAAATCTTCTGATCTGATTTTCAACCGTTTCCCCATAAATATGATTGAAGGAACTGAATTGCTGATTCATCATGTTAATCCTACTTGCTTTCATATCAGCATTTCCTTCAAACAGATGTGTTAGCTGATCCCAGATATCTTTAGCACTTTTGCAGTTTCTGACTCCAATTGAAATATCTGGGCCAAGTGCCATTGATAGAGTTCCATAAGCAGCTTCATCATCTGCAACGACCTTCCTGTCCTCATCAGTGTAAATGTTTTCAGGCTTCGGAATTTGAGTTTGAGGATCATCCTCAGTTGCGTACATGATAGTACGTGGCCCGTTTTTTATGCTTCTCCAAACATGAGGCTCTTTTGCCTTGCAGTATTGTTCAAAACGAAATTTCCACTCGTAGTAGTAATAACCGTACAAGAACCTTGGAACTTTTGTGGACGTGCTGATAACTTGGTCAACTTCTTGATGAAATGCCAAAGACTGAGTCTGGATTGCAGCAAGTGTGGCATTAGCGAGATCAGCTGCAGTTACAACACCGTTCATGACACCGGATTGGTTCAACATGATGAAATGTAGTTCGAAATGAGGTCCGAAATGAAATCTGAGGTCCAAAATGAAATCTGAGGTCCGAAATGATCACTGATCCGAAATGGAACAAGTTCGAAATGAACAGTGGTCCGAAATGACTTTGATCCGAAATGACTTTGATCCGAAATGAATTCTAATCCGTGATGGTGAGTTCAGAATGAGACAAGCAATCTTCAAACATCGAGATCCGTAATCACTAACTTTTATCCGAAATGGCAAACTTTAATTCGTAATCTGATGATTGTGATTTGAAATCTGATGATCTTAATCCGAAATCTGATGATTATTGTCCGTAATATGATAATCTTATCCGTAATCTGATGATTTCAGTCCGAAATCTGTTGATTGCAATCCGAAATCTGATGATATGATCCGTAGTCTGATGAAGACGATCCGAAATCAAGCAAACTTCAAGTCCGTGATGAGCAGAAACAATCCGAAATGCAGCAGAAACTCCAGAAAACGGAACAGTAGCAAAACCGGAACAGTACCAGCGAACAAACCAACGCGATATCAGATCCAAGCCTGGAAATCAGGTTCAACAGGCTCTGATACCAATTGTAAGTCCCGAAACCGAGATCACAATGATATCGCACAACTCGTAAGGTGGCGGAATCACACGAATAAGTTGTAAATGAAATAAAAGATGAAGAAGAAGGATGATTGATATTCAAATGATTCACAAATCTTGCATACAAGTGTCTGTCTAATACAAGATTGCCCAAAATCACCAACCATGCACCTATTACATCACTTTCTATTTATAGAAGTAGATTAGGGAGTGTGCTCCTTAAACCCTAGGCCCATAACTACCCAATTAGGCCCAAAACCCATAATTAACCCATCACACCTACTAATCCATCTATTATCTTATCCATAAACCTTAAAGGGCCTAACAGTTTAACTTGGTGTTAAACACCTATTTAATTTTTAAACAGTAAACTTTGTTTTAACCCAACCATAATTAATTTTTAACCCACTATATATACCCCTCACCCCACCCACGTTGTTCACAGAAGTTAAACCCACCGTTTTCAATTCCACCGTTCATTAAACCCACCGTTCTTCAAACCCACCATTCATCAAACCTGAAATGGCATCTTCTTCTTCTTCTTCTTCTTCTTCTTCTTCTTCTTCTTCTTCTTCTTCTCGGTGGACCGAACTGGAAGACATAGCCTTATGCAAGGCATGGGAGGAGGTGGTTACCGATCCTACGCGTCGAGGGCAGGGGGGTTGTGGGTCCGTGTGCAACGTTATTTTGCACAACTACGTGGTGCGGACCACAACCGCACCGTCGACGCGTTATCTTCAAGGTTTCACGTCATCCGCATGGACTGTGAGAGGTTCGAGGTTTTCTACAAGACTGTGGAGTCTCAAGTGCAGGACCTGGGTGAGGAGGACACAAAGCAAGTTGCTCTCATCAACTACCGCCATGAAGTTGGACGTGATTTCAAACACGTCTCAGAGTGGGAATCTCTAAGAATCTGGTTTTAGGTTTTATTTTATTTTTTTTTCGTTTTTCTGGTTTATTATATTATCTCATGTTTAATATTTATATCTATTATATTACTATAAAATGTTTTATTAAATTTTAGTGTATAAACCTAAAAAAGTATCATTATTGGGCCGTTTAACCGTTTGGCCGGTTTGGGCCAAAAAGCCATATTGGGCCGTTTCACCCATTGGACTGTTTAGGAAAATCCCGAGAATACCCATATTTGACCGTTTCACCGTTTGGGCTGTTTGGGCCCAAGAGCCATATTGGGCCGTTCATCATTTCATCTCTTGGGCTGTTTGGGCCAAGAAAACTGATTGGGCTAAATAATTTTACCTTTATAATAAGTTTAAAATCAAATAATTTAATAAACGGTTTTATAAAATTTTACCTTTATAATAACTTAAAAATTTTAAATCTATGTTAATAAATTTAACCAGTATATTTTAAAAAATATACAGTGTTTTAAAATAGGTCAACATTATAAATATAATGTAATTAAAGTCCAACAAAGGTAAATGTTTTAAACATTACACTACAAATTAAACTTAAACGTTATAACATAAATATTACAACCTAAATTCTTGAGTTAAAGATAAATTTTCAAAGTTTAAAACACAGAAAGGTGTTGAAAGTCTTCCTAGTAAAGTATTGCGTAGTCGAGCAGGGCCTCTTGAATGATCTCTTTTTCATCCATGTTGTTCTCTTGGTTTTTTAACGTTTTCGTACTTTCCGAAAAAACGGGTACATTTGAAGCGTAGAAAAGCACGAGTCCTCACGACATCGACGCTTCGGTTCTTCTCTTGTAGGTGAATGCAAAAAAAGTTGAATACCTGCCCCCAGAACGCAGGATCGGAAGTTGAATAGGTGCCTAGATCACGAGTGGCGGCGTAGGAGACGACAACAGCAATATCTTCTTCGTCGGTCCAAGAATCTAGTTTTTTTTTTGCAAGTTGGAACTTTGAAATGAAATTTATGTGGTTAAGTGGCAACAACAATGTCTCTATTTATAGTGTTGAAATTGATCAACATTCCCCAATTTAGTAAAGTTATGATATAACATTAAAAAGAAGAATTATTTAACAGCATTTGGGCGTGGCAAACACCGCCAAAAATACAGTTTATCGGCCATAAATCATCTATATGACAAACATATTTGTTTGACATTTACAGTAATGTTAATTGGTTTGTCCGTAACGAGATGCTCCATAAGCATACACAGATAGATAGTGTCACACCCCGATATTTAAAGCTTAGCCCGGTGGGCCCGGTGGGGAGTATTGTGACGTAAGATCAGTATCGTCATGGTCAAACATACACAGAATAGCACAACGAAAGTCTTGGAATATAAAATATTATTATAAACCCAAAGGTCTGAAAATATCAAAGTATTACTTATAGACGAGCTTGTAATATCAAATCCACAGGTGGATCATTACAGAATGTATAAAATGAAGTTTAGCAGACTTTAAGGCATCTCTAAGAATTTGCAAGATCCTCTATTTTGACACCGAGCAGCTCCCAGCCTATTACGAGTAGTACCTGTTACTTAGTCTTTTGAAAATACGTCAGTTTACACTGGTAAATACAATTAACTGACTCATTTGAAAAGAGTTTATGAAAATTGATTTAGGTGCACAAGGCACAAAACCATTTATAACTTGGGATTAATCTTTAATAAAATCTTGTATACAGATTTACATGTTTGTCATACAATTGGGGCCGTTTTAGAAGCCGGTCATGATTAACCGACTCACCACTTATAAAACCCACAAAGGAGTTATCCCCAACATGTGGGTTATTTAATATTTAGCATTTGCATCTGTCAAGTGTATACCTACACCCCGTACATAGGTCTTGGCCATTTATAATTTAAATGAGCCGAGGATATCCAAGACACGGTCGTTAACCCCCAATGTTTATGTTATCAAACAATACAGATTAAAACGGGTTATGCAGATTTATTAAATTACAATCCGATTAAATGATCTCATACCCGACCAAGCGGTATTAAAATACCGTATCCCAAGTCCGAATAGGGAAAATAAATTAAAAGTATTTACCTGAGCTAATACTTGATTTACAGCAAAATAACTCAATCGTATCCAATCTAACTAATTGCAGCTAGCTTTTACCGGGTGGCTCTAGTATGGAACGATGGTAATATATAACCAATTTCAGAATGCTAACGGTCTTATTTAAGTCGTAGGCTTAGACCGTCTAGCTTAAAGTATCTAAAATGGTACGATTCGCTAGATTAAGCGGTGACCGGAATAGAATGTAATTTAGACCCAACAAGTATGAAGACTTGTATAATATAGGTAAACTAAGTACATTCTGGATTTTGAGATAAAAATGATAAGGTTAAACCCGTTTCGGTAAACTTACGTAAACTAGTTACGTAAGTCTATCCGTACGCGTATAAGCGATAACGAGTAACCGGATGAGTCATGAACAAGTTCCATATGCCAATATACTTTAAACAAGTTATAATATCAGTGCGATATCAACTTGTATGCCCGTTTAGGTTTTAAAATCAAACTATGCCCTGTAAGGGCGTTTTGGTAATTTTATGACGTATAAAAGGAACTTGGGTACAATATGATGTTACGTCCATAAACCTTATGTGAAAACAGCTTATTTATGATATAATATCAGTATGATATCAAACATATGTGTGTTTTATAGTTTAAAACCAAATTATGCTCCTTAGGGGCATTTTGGTAATTTCACACATAGTTTTGAAGGCTAATTTGGGAATCTCAGTTTATAACATATACCTACTATAAAAATATTTAAAATTATTTATAAAATCAGTAGGTAACAAGTCTTGGTTGGTAGTTATGGTTTAAAACCATACTACGCGCCGAAACGGCGTTAAAATCGTTAAATGACGATATGTGCGATGTTTAAGGAAAACTGATGTTATGACCAGGTCTATATGATCCAAATATGTTAATTAATATGACATATCAGTTTTCAAAAGGTTTCGTATAAAAATTATGCTTTTAAATCCTTTTAGGTGTAAAAAGGGCATTATCGTCATTTAAGGACGTAATTCAAGAACGTATGCGTAAACTTAGTTTGTAAACTGAATGGACATCCCAAATTATCCTAATTATGATATTATATCAGTAGGAAATGAGTTCGGTATGAAAAATTATGCTTAAAACCGATCTATGTGCCTAAAGGGCATTTTGGTCAATTTTAAAGCATAAATTACGATATTTCACGTAAACTCAGTTTATGATCAGGTTCGTAACATCAAAATATGTTAAACATGTTAACATATCAGTACCTAAGTTTTTTGCAAGCTTATTGGTGTCTAAAACCTTATTTTCGCTAAAAAGGGCATAATAGTCAAAGTACGACACAGTAACGGAACATGCGCAAAAACTCAGATTTCTAGAATGATCTTGTAATATAACCCTATAGGGTTATGCTACATTATAT
Organism: Helianthus tuberosus; assembly: GCA_030545235.1. Lineage (NCBI taxonomy): Eukaryota > Viridiplantae > Streptophyta > Magnoliopsida > Asterales > Asteraceae > Helianthus > Helianthus tuberosus. The sequence goes on from CM060387.1 coordinate 24,389,322, forward strand.
TATGATCATAACGGAACCTAAAATCAGTAGCAAACTAATCTAATTCGGTTCATAATCGAAAGTCATCGTAGAAGTCAAACTTCGCGACTTTCGATTGCGAACCGACCCTAAAAATGGAATTGACGAGCCGAACATGTTTACACATGTTCTAATAATTATTATCAAGTTGTTTAAATTATAAAAATTATTTTAGAATACTTCTAAACGCATATCGCAATTATTTCAAAAACTGCCCCGTTGACTTTTTAAAACAATATTACGTTGACTCGTAAATTGACCAAGCAAACGTGATTCTTAGGAGGTGCCTTTTTGAGGGTTTAACACCTACCTAATTACGATCATGTAGCCATGTTCGTTGCGAACAATGGCTTGACCGTTTATGGTCTAACTAAAAGTCAAAGCGTTTACCGTAAACGCTTGACTTTTCGGCTTTAAAAGCCAAATAAAATGAACTAGTCACGAAAGGACACTTACAAGTGGTCCTAGGGACTGAAAATAACTCAGAGGATGCTCCCAAATAGTTCAGGAACTTCCAAGTTGAGAAGATAGGAAGAATGGATTTGAAGGTGCAAGGAATTATGATTGATGAACACCCTTATTTATAGTGTTTGGAGAATTGATGGATGGTTGACAAGTGTTAGGGGATTCATCAGGATCATTACAGGTGTATAACAGGTTTTTAAAACCATTTACATGCCCCTAGGATCAATTAACTTGGTTTACTAATGTGTGTTCATCAAGCAAAAACAAAAACCAACATTAAAAACAGTCTGCTGTCGCTGTATTGCTATTGATCTACTTGCTGGCGGCCCGCGAAGGCCTCAGGCCCAGCGGTCGCGGCCCGCGACTGAGGTCTAGCCCATTTAAAAGTTTGGCAGTTGACGAGTTTGGTCCCTGTCTCTTCCATAAACTTAATTAACTTATGTAAATGATAATATCTGATCCCTCAAACTTTTATATCAGATGTATCCAAGTTCAACATATACGTTTTAAAGGTTTGGCAAGAACAGTCCCTCACCTTTTAATCATTAATTAACTTCCATATGTTGGCACTTTTGGCACGAAAGTTTCTAATTCTTCGAATAATATCAATATAAAGCACGAAAGCCTTTTGTGGCCAATTTAGGCCACTCGGAAGTATGATCGAGTGTTATGGAGTTCCTGGTTCGTTTAAAAGGTCGCTTAAAGGTGCAGTTTCTCTTGTTGTCGCTTTTAGTCCTTTTATCACACAAAGTTGTGCGTAATATCGTTTAACGATATAAAAGCCTTTCATGGCCCATATTAGGCATTCTCGAGCATATGCTCAAATATTACGACACTCCAGTTCACTTAAATGGTCACTCAAAGGTGTAGTTTTAGGCGTTGACGCTTTTGGTCCCTTTAACGCGCAAACTTGCGCGTATTATCGTTTAATAGCATCAAAGCCCTATGTAGCCCATATTAAGCATTCTCGAGAGTATGATTGCACATCATAATTCTTCAGGTTCATTAAAAGGACATTAAGAGGTATAATTAAACATGTTGACGCTTTTAACCCCTTTAACTTGCAAACTTGCGTGTAACAATACTTATTGGCATAAAAGCCTTGAATGGCCAATATTAGGCATTCCTGAGAGTATGATCAAACATAATGAAGCTCTCGATTTGTTAAAAGGTCACTCAAAGGTAAAAATTAACATGTTGACGCTTTTAACCCTTCGACGCACAAACTTTCATATAATTACGCAAACGGCTCCTCTCGACCAATAAGTGGCTCAATTGTAAATATGAATACCGTGTAAGGTCATTCAGAGGCTTAGTTTAAGCATGTTGACACTTTCAGTCCTTCCACAATTCAACGTTTTTGATTTTTCGCAAAATTAGTCCCTCATAGTCAACGTTTGACTTTATTAGGGTTTATTACACGTGTCAACACATCGTTGGACACGATTTGATGAGGTGTTACATCCTCACCCCCTTAAAAGAAATCTAGACCTCGAGAGTTGCTTAAAAAATAGGTGTACTTTTGTCACGTAGTGAACACTACCTCCCGTGTATAATCGGGGCCTCTACGGCATCCTGCTTAACCTTTATAATAGGTATATGTTTCCGTTGGAGTTTCTCAACCTCCTCAATCCTTGATCGATTCTGGTTTCTCAACAAACCATAAGTTTTCATTAATCTGTTCATCATTATGTGATGATGTTATCGACTTTATCAGCTAGACATATCCTTATATCACAAGTGTGAAATACATTGTGGATACCATCCAGTTCCTAAGTAAGTTTTAGCTTATAGGCTACTGATCTTGACGTATTCGATTTTCCCGAGTGGTCTTATATATATCCATGGCTCAACTCGCTCCTTATACTCAAACGTATCACACCCTTCCATGTTGGTATTTTTTAATAGAGCCTTGTTCCCTACTTGGAACTTTAAGAGATTTGCGCCTCTTGCTCGTATTGCTCTTCTGCCAATTACTGGCAGGTTTCAGACGATTACGGATTCTTGTTATCATATCCGTCGTCTTTAGGACAATCTCATATTCTGATAATTGGGTTTTCTCAACTCCCGACCAACAAACGGGCGTTTGTCACTTTCTCTTATACAAGGTCTCCAAAGGAGCAGCCTTGATGCTTATATAATACTTATGAGTTATAGGAGAACTTAATTTGGGTGAGATGATCATTCCAATTACTATCAAAATCATTGTTAAGGAATTAACTACCCTCATGGTTCGTCGAACAAATCGACGATCCTGGGTAGGTGATAACGATTCTCAATCGTTTCCTAGTTAGGTTTGCGGTAATTAATGCACGAGCGTATTGCATTGTACTTTTTTTTATCAACAATAATCGGAGCTCCTAAGATGATGAGCTAGGCTGTACAAGCCCTTCTCCATAAACTCATCTGATTAGCTCTCAGTTCTTCCATTTCCGTTAGTGCTAACTGATATACAGTTTCTACAATAGATACGACTCCTAATAGGATATCAATCCTAACTCCATTTGCCTCTCAGGAGGTAAACAGGGTAGTTCTATGGAGAAGACATCAAGTTATCCGAATATGATAGAGATAGATGTGACACTTGTGTCACTACAACCATCGTACAAATACCAAACCAATGAAATATCATATTTCATACTTGGGATTTGTATAAATATGTGTATCATTTACACATATCAATTCTCGTTCGATTTCGAGCTCTAAATCGCTCTCTAGAAAGTTATACGCGAACTGATGCGTAAACGTAATTAGTTTAACGCAACAAACACTCCAGAACAGTGACATGGGCTTAACATACCTTAAATAACCTTTACATAACTTAGAAATAAGTCTTGGAAGGTTTGGTGTGTCGAAATCAAGTTTATTTGCTTACAGGGACTAATTTCGACAAACATGTGAAAGTATGTCGATTCGTGCTGTAACGAACATTCCGGAACATGATCATAAGTTAATCATGCCCTCAATATCCTTTACATATCTTAGAAATAGGCTTAGAGGTGTTTGGTGCGCAAAAATAAACTTATTTGATCAACAGGGACTAAAAGTATCAAAAAGTGCATAAGTTTGCATTTTCGCGCATATCTTACGTTCTGAATATATCTGTACATCCAAAAATTTATGTAATCATTAAAATATTTTATTTTAGTGATTGGCATGATAAAATTCCATTCGTCGCGTAATTTGGATAGTTTTTCGCGTCCGTTCGTGTTTCGTCGTAATTAACCGAACAACGCAACCGTACGACCAAACGAACCGACATCCGACATATTTTTGAGCATATTTTAAGTTCCCTATACTTTAAATTCAATTTAGATCCTTGAAATGAGGTTAACGGGGCTTAAACGTGTCAAAAATGCATCGAAAACCAAGATTTACAACTTCAGGGACCTAAACTGCAAATCTGCCAAACATGGGCTCATGAGGGGCGCGTAAGACTCCCTTGATTCTTACACGGGGCACGAGAGACCCCCAGATCTGCAGAATCTTGTTTCCAGCTTGATCCAGCTGTTCCCATGTGTTGCAAATGGTTTTAAACATTCTATGGGCTTGTTTAGGGGTGCCTATGGTATTCTAAAATAGGGGGTACACTTGTAAGGCCAAGATCGAAGCTCGTTTATCGATGAATGATCCTAACGGTGGCCTGAAAACTATATATACCCCCATGATTTTCATTTGCAACTCACACTTTGATCTGAATTCACTCTAAGTTGGGGTTCAAAACCTCATACCTGAGTATTTTTAGATCAAAACTCCATTGCTTGGACCCTTTGTAAGTATTCTTTCGTGCTTTTATGCGTTTTTAAGCACGAAAGTCAAACTGTGTTTGACTTTATGCTTTGACCAGTCAATGGTCAACACGAAGTTCGTTTGAACTTCGTAACGTGAGCGTAATCACGATGGTTATAGTCTCTTGTGACTATACCTACTGATTACCACGTTAATTAGGCATAGTGACGAGTCATAGTTTCGGTCATGTGTATTTTGCAACCAAACTATTCTTGGGTATCAAAACCCTTTGTTTTGATATCAAACTTGTTTTCTAACTTCGTTAAACATGTTTTAACATGTTTAACTCGTCACTTTAGGTTTAGTGCTTATATAGGGTCGTAACATAAGCGGTCTAAACATCCGCTTAGACTTTCGAACCCGACCCGTTTGGTCGATCGTTAGGATCCGATCAAATATGTTTTGTGACCATAGTTGTATAGGGAATAACCTTCCAAGGTTATACCTTATGGTCACTTCGTTTAAGTAGTTGTATGATAGGTAGTTTATATGCCTTAGGTAAAATGACCAAAATGCCCTTTTCATGCATAATTGGTATTTAAGCATATGTGACCCAAACTTTTGTCACTTAACTGATTATACAACATATTTAAACACGTTTAGGCATATAATACTTGTCATAGGACTAGTTAGGCGTTCCGAACGCGTTTTACTCGAACGACGCGGTAAAGTAGCGTAAGCTACCTAAACGGGTAGTAATGGGTCGTAAGCACTTAGGTTAGGTTTCAATTTCGTATTTAGGCTTTGTTAAACCATATCATATGAGTTCCAACACTCATTTGGTTTACGAAACCTAATTCTATCCGATCTTCCGATTTAGGTCCGGTTTATTAACTTAGTTACCTATATTAGGTGCCGTTTGATTTCCGTGACCTCTCTAGCTTTGCTTGGTTGTTATTCAAGACTTCTAAGCACTCTCAAGTGAGTACATAGTCCCCTCTTTTACTGTTTTCAAATGTTTTGGGGTGAAACATGTGTACCTATTTGTTATTTTCTTGATTTCAAAGTATAAAGTGATTATACATGCTAGTACTTATCTTTTGACAAACTGAATGATTATCTATGGTTTAGACACTAATTTTTCAAAGATTATAAAATTAATTGTTGGGTTGTACTTATTTTATACATTCACCAAACCGATTGGTAGTATGATATAGCGCTATAGGACTAGACACCCCATTCCTGTTGTATGGAATGTCAGAAACCAAATTTTATCCAAATAGAGATTGCCTTTGTGGTATTTCTATAGTCTCTAAGGTGTAGTTTGATACACCAAGGTTTGAATGAATTCTAAATCACATTTTCTTTTGTATATTTTGATATACTTCCAAAGTATAGTTTGATATGCTCCCATATGTGATATTGTTTACCAAAGTATAATTTGATATACTATGTACAAATCCAACATATATTTTGTTATTTACTAAAGTATAGTTGATATGCTATTTTCAAACCAAAACATAGTTGATATGTTATTTTCAAACCAAAACATAGTTGATATGTTATTTACAAGACCAAAGTATAAAATGATATACTACCAATATTTTCATTCTTAAACCAAAGTATACTTATGATGTACTATCAAAAACTATTATTTTAACAACTAAAGTATATTTGATACACTATCTGTTTAACTATTTTGGAGCTGAAATATATTTTAATATATTACTTATCTGACTTTCTTAAAACCAAGGTATATTTTTATGTATACTACAAACCTTTTTATCAAAACATTGTTTTATAAACAACATATTTTATACAAACTCATTTTACTTGGTTATCTATTTATCTATGCATTATTCTTTTATATCATCTAATTTCTTATCGATTTTTGGTATGATTTATAAAAGAAAACATTTTACAAGGTTCATGACTAATTTTTGTTAAACATATTCTTTAAACTTTTAAGTCATGAATCCTAAATTAAATAAAACCTATGTATCTCACAGGCATTTTTATGCTGACGTACCTATTTTTACATATGTTTCAGGTGCTGCTATGTGATGATTGTTGATGCATGCTACACATAGGATGGACTTGTGCCTTAGGGACTTTAAAACTTTAAAGACAATATTTGTATTTATCTGATTTGTAATAAAACAATGAGTTCATTAATTTAATAAAACGAAACTATTTAATCCATGGTTGTGAAACAATGATTCTGTTACGACACTCCCTGACGTTTCCACCACGATTTGTTGTTTTACGTGGTCGGGGTGTGACAATAGATCAAATCTTCGGCTTTGGTTAACTCATTGTTACGTGTGCCATGCAAATGACACATCTGTTTTACGAGTACGTGGTTGCCTTAAGTAAAGACGCCTACTCATGTATTTCTATAATGGATATCTTCTTTGAATACCACTAGCTAAATTTAGTACAATATAACCAATGGAATATCTTAGTGGTTCCATGCATTAAACCCCATACTGATCAGGCATGGAAGCAATCTATGGGACACACTAGGATACGCCAATCCTCATATGGCGCTTTTATTAAACATAGTTTGGCATTTGCAGTTGATGGAAATCAATGAGATAATAAATAAAATAACATATATTGTCGTACTCTATCTGGTGAAAGAGTACTCTAGATTCTTACGGAAGGATCATCGTCGAGAAATAGAAGAAACGGTCTCTATGGTTTCATTGGTAAGTTCTACTTTATACTTAGTATCTGGAGTTCTTATGAGTATGTTCTAAAGTTTGCTAAGCTTATGGTGTATGAAAGACTTATTATTACCTGTATTAAGACAGGACACTTAGCAGAAATCATCATTGATAAATATTAAGGAATGTACCTGATGATATGATTGATATGTACTGCCTCTGGCATTCATCAGGTAGTTCAGGCATTTCCTTTCTTAGCCTCTCCAGGCTTAGCTGCACCTTCTTTGGCAGCTTTAGGGCAATTAGTACTGATATGGCCCTTCTTGCCACAACTGAAACATACCGCATTCTTTATGTCCCTACATTCGTGGGACTGATGACCAGTTATTTTACAAACGCCACACTGCTTTGGCCTTTGTTCTATTTGACACTGTCCCCAGTGCCTTTTATAGCAGGTCTTGCATACAGGTTTTTTATTAGACTTTTGTTGGTTCTTATTGAGCCCGAACTTGCTCTTTTTCTTAGATTTCTGGGAGTTATTCTCCTCCTTTTTCCTTTTTCCGTCAGTCTCAGTTTTGGTTGACTTATTTCTCAACCTATCCAGTGTGAGTGGCTAAGATGGATCTATAGTGGGTCTATAAGAAGTAGGCTTTAAAGCTTCATCATGCTCCTTTATCTTAGGTGCTAAATCACCACTACATTGTGCATTACGTTTAGATCCTGGGTTAACCGAATAGGGTACTATCATAGATAATGAATTAAAGTCGGTGACATACTGTCGACAACTTGGATTTTTCGTTTTGAGTGTCAGAAGATCTGATTCTACCTTTTCCATTTCATGTCATGGACAATAAGTTTTTCTGATAAGGTCCATAAACTGAGACCATTCCATATTGTATAGGGGTATTTTCCCGGTGGACTTTATTAATGTCTTCCACCACGTAAGGGTATCGCCTTTGAATGACTGTGATACATATTTCATAGTGTCATCCTTAGCACAACCGCTGATCTCTTCAACGGTTTCCATTTCGTCCAACCATCTCATACAATCAATGGCTCCTTTTTCGCCATTGAAGTCTCTTGGCTTACAAGAGACGAAGTACTCGTAAATACATCCCTTGGAGGAACGAAGCTCCTCACTATACATTATCTTCTTTGGTTCATTCTTCATGTTCGAAGCATGAACAAAGATCTCTTCATAACTAGATGAATGTAGTTTTAAATGGGATTTGGAGCGAGTAACATTTGGCTCTTTGAACTTTTTCATGACCTTTTTCATGGCCTTTCCGACAGCTGTGTCAATTACAGCTTGGAAATTAATTCCATTAATCTTGAGGTTTACATTTGTAGCATCATTAGCATTTGTCGCATTATTAGTATCGCGACTGTTGTCTGCCTCATTCGAGTTTGCCATACTCGAGGCTTAGTACTAAATATCAAATTGAAAAATAGTTAGTCATCATCCTGATGACCTGACATAGATTAGCCACGGCATCAATAAACCATATAGGCTATTAAGTTCTGAACATTCCTAATGAATGTTATTTGAAAGAATGTCAATTTCATTTAGCCTAGATCACAAAAGAACCATCAAAGGCATTCAAGGTTTGGACCGAGTCCATTACCTTTTAGACAGGGGATCATAATGTCACAACTGTCTTTGTTATATAGACGATTATGAATAGCTCGAAGGCTAGCCTTAAAGAACTTTTAATATCTATACGGCATAGTGGCCCGTCACAAGGGACATAAAAGGATATGGCATAAAGCCTAGTCATGGACATAAATAATCATATGGCACGGAGGCCTTGCCGCAAAGGACATTTAGATATGGCACAAAATGGCCTTGTCACAAGGACATTATATGATATGGCACCAAAGGCCTGTCTCAGAGGACATTATAAAATCTGGCACAAAAGGCCTGTCATAAAGGATGTTAACATTTAGTATGTTAACTTGTAACTAACGACAAATTATAGCACATTGGCTTGTCATGAATGACTTAAAAATATAACTCGTTGGTTTGTCACAAGGACATTAATTTATAAGCCGCAATCTTATTAGATCAGGGGCTTTAAGATTTGAACATAGTTCTTCACCTTTGGACAGGGAATCATAGACTACAACTGTCATCGTCTTGAAAGACGATTCATTTTGGCACAAAGGTAAATCAATTGACATCACTAATGGATGTTTATATATAATCATCGTATTTGATGATATTAGTCATGATCACATTGATCATATAGACTCTTAGGTTTGAACATAGCTCACTACCTTGGACAGGGAATCATAAAAGATTACCACTGTCTTTGTTACAAATGGATAATATAATATGGCCCGTAGGCGAAGCATCACTTAAGGATGTTAAATAACATGATCATCGTATTAGATGATATTAGTCACGATTACAATGATCGTATAGACTATGATGCTTGGACTATCACATCCCAACCGATGGCGGAAACATCGGGGCGCGACACTGAGCGAAACAGATTGTCCAGGAGAAATCCATAACAACTAAATTACCGGATAATTAACATTATGTCCCATACCATAACTTATCAAATAAAGCAGTTATTACAGACATAGTTATCTCAAAGACAATTCATAGTTCCGACAACTCAAAATATTAATTGTTTGTTTCTAGACTCTTTCCTAGCTTCAATTCCAGCAAATAGAGCAAACATCCTAAACACCTGTTACATACGTTAAAATAAAAGTCAATACACATAGTGGAAAGGTGAGCATACAAGTTTAATAGCATAATAGTAGCGAAAGCAAGTTACGCATGACCAACATGTAACATTTATAATGTGAAGCAAGTAGGTTATCGACAATGAAATATGCACAGACGTAACTGCGAGTTGTAGAGTGCGCAACACATATCACCACTGTGATACGTGAAGAAATACCCTTAGCAACCCCTGTCCACGACAGGTGCTGAGTCCAAACTATAGTACTATCGTTTCTAAGGTGTCAGACAACAATCACTGTGTAAACATAACATACAAGCATTCATCGAGTAACACGTATCACATGCGAGGGAGGTTAGCGTATAAAAAGTGTTTGCGTTGTGTGATCGATGTGATTTGATATAAGTAACGTATGTAACACCCAAAAGTGCTTAAAGCAAAAAGGGATCGAGTATACTCACAGATTGTGTTTAGTAAATAAACACTCTCTTGGATTGAAGGGAGCACTGAGAGATTAGCCTTAACACAATACGATAGTATAAGCGTTGAACGGTGCGTAAAACGAGGCAATTGAACTGAATGACGAAAGGTCATCCGATCGGATGACAATCTGGACGGATGGTTATCCGATCGGATGGCCATTCGGTCTAATTGTCATTCGTTTTGGATGAATGTGTTTGTGTATGATAGGACTTCGAAGTTTTCATTGTAGCATTTTATAAAACAAGAAATGTTACTACAAATCAGGTCATCCGGCCGGATGGTCATCCGGACGGATAGCCGTCCGATCGAATGGCGATTCTTTTGAAACTAACTCCTTTTGCAATTTTGTGAAAAAGTCTAAGTGTTGGAAAATATCACAAGCATTGAACGTCACAAGTCATCCGATCGGATGGCAATCCGATCGGACGGCGGTCCGTTCAGCAACCTGTTCGTTCTGAAACTTGTAAGAATTTGTTAAGTTTGGAAAGTTTTGCGGTTATACCGAGACGGTATAACAACGTGTCAAACAACGGAACACCGGCTAGCAAAAGTCATTCGATCGGAAGGGAATCACCCCGTCTGATAAGTCAACAGTTCTTGACGGTTGTTCATGTTCAACCCGTTAATCGGTTGTCTCTTTGATAGGAATCAATTCTTAGTCCAACCCTTCACTATAGAACGAGTAAAAGGCCTGAACGAGCTCTAATTCTATCGGTTTTGAGTAAAAGAGTGTAAAAGAGTTGAAAGAAGTTTAAATCGGTTTGGAAATGTTTAGATTTAGGTGAAATCAGTGTTTAAACATGTTGAAATCTTGTAGACCTGAGTTATTCTTTGTAAGATGATGTCACACTTCAAGGTTCATAAGAACTTCATGATGACATCACTTTTGAATACCCCAAATCTGCAGATTCCATGGTGAAATGATGAGATTTGATGGTGAAAATGAAGAAGAAGTGTGATGTGTACAAAATGCAACATATAAATTACATCAAATGAGGCATAAAACTAACCCCTTTTTAGTACTAATGTTGGAAAAAGTATGCTTTTGTCTTCCTTTTGTATTTTCAAGGTTAAAAGAGCTTAAATGAACAAAAGAAGCAAAAATGTAGCCAAATCTAACAATAATACAAGAAAAGGAATAAACGTGGCATGCCCGACCCCCCGACAACATCTTCCCAAGCAAAAAAAGGCATCAGAAGGCTGAACACGCCCCGTGCTCAGTGAGCACGGGGGCGTGCCCAAGTGTCTGTAGAAAAGACAAAGTTGTAGAAGCTTCTATTTCCCAACACGGGGGCGTGGCCAGTGGACACGGGGCCATGGTCAACACTAAGATTCACAGAATCTTGGCAAATCTTGATAGTACAGATACGCTTCTACACACGGGGTCGTGCCAGCGGACACAGGGGCCTGGTCAACTAATGCAGACAAACTGCAATTAATGAAAAAAGAGAAGATGGGTGGACACGGGGTCGTGCCCAATGGACATGGGGCCATGTCCGTGCTTCTGTGCAGGCTATAAATAGGGGTGCTCGACTCACTTGCAAATCATCCCTTGGCAAACCACCTCTCTCACACTTCACCCACCCACCACCACCATCACAACCCACATCCACCACCATCATCCATCATAGAGTGTGTGAGTAGTCTCGGGATCCAAGATTGATCGTAAGAGTTCTTGACACTCAAAGGCCATGTTTGCCTAAGTCTCTTACATCACTTGGTGAAGACAAGCATTTAGTGTAATACTTTTTATTTTTAATCTTTTCGCACTTTTTATTTTTGTTATGTATTAATGACTTTAATAACTAGATCCTTATGTTGAAGGTGAAACTTCCTTATAATTTGTCCGTGGTTTCTTGGCATTATTTTACTGTCTATATAAAATAAAAGATTTACACCATTCATATCTCCACGGTCTATATGGAGATATGTTGGCTACATGGTCGGGGGTTAAGGGAATGGTTTGGTAAGCGTCTTGCCTTGTTCAGTGTATAGATCCTGCAAAGGACCTGGGTCAAGTTTAGTAGGACCTCCTTCAATACCCACTGGTATTGGATGGCGGGGGTCCGAACTCCTTGATCCCCTCATATGTAAACTACTATTAAAACTTTAACCCGACTATTTAGGATTGTATCTCTGCTGACTCAAACTACTTAGCCGAGGGTAACGTCACCTTCAAAAGAGGGGCCTACCACATTATGCATTAATAACTTAATTAATTATCTTTCAATAATACAACCCTTTAGGATTGTATCCTTGCTGACTCAAACTACTGGGTTGAGGGTAACGTCACCTTCAAAAGAGGGGCCTACTACTATAAGTAAGATAATCTCTTAAAAAGTGCAACAGTGCGGAAATAATCAAAGGTTACACTAAAGGCGAGTCGGATCCAAGTGATTCATCTTGTCTATCTGTTTTTATTTTTATTTTTATTTTCAGCATTTTTAGTTAGTTTTATTTTCTTTTTTTAAAACCTTTTTCTAAAAATTTTGATTTGATTAGACGTTGAGGATAAACCGGTACTAAAAGCTCTTGTGTCCTTGGACGACCTCGGTATCTTACCAACATTATACAACGCTCACGATGGGTGCACTTGCCCATATGTGTGTTTAGTGTTAGTAATTATCGAGTTTTATAAATTTAAAACTTGACTAAAATGTTAAAAAAGGCTTAAAATATACTTATATATATATACACGACCGCACACATCAAGTTTTTGGCGCCGTTGCCGGGGACACAAGGATTTTAAGAAAGTTAGGAATCAAAGGCCTAATCGTTTTTTCTTGTTTTTCTATTTTTTTTTATTTTTTATTAAATTTTCAGTTTCTGCAGAGCTCAGCACGAGCCGTGCCTGGTCGTATACGGGCCGTGCCCAGCATTGTTACTGTCAGTTTTTATTTTCCGAGTTACAGAGAGTTGAGCACGGGGTCGTGTCGGTGCAGCACGGGGCCGTGTCGAGCTCCCCAGCAACAGGGATCCGGAAAACAACTACTGTATCTCCGACCACGGGCCGTGTTCACCTGAGCACGGGGCCGTGGTGAACCTTCTGACCAACGTTCTTTTCTGTTTTTATTGCAGGAATTGGAACCCAGGCGCCACATCTGAACTTTCTACGTAGTGTATGAGCTCCAGTTCTAGTAGGGACATAAAAGAACCTCTAGACGAACCCGAACGCTTTCTAAGAAAAAGACTTAAAGCTAAAAACCAAGAGAAAGTTTCGGGGGACCCACTTCCAATGGCGGATCAACATACCCTCATGGATTACCTACGACCCACCGTGGGTAATCTTGGCGTCGCTATCAATGCACCGAATGTCGAGGCCAACAACTTCGAACTTCGGCCGCATTTGATACAAATGCTCCAAAACTCCGCAACCTTCCATGGGCTTGCGGACGAAGATCCCCATTTGCATATCACTAACTTCCTAGAAATATGTGATACATTTCGGATCAATGGAGCATCAAACAACGCCATCCGCCTTCGAATGTTTCCATTTTCACTAAAAGACCAGGCTAAGGCTTGGCTTAATACCCTCCCAGTTGGTTCGGTAAACACCTGGGATGAACTAGCCCAAAAGTTTTTATATAAGTATTTCCCTCCTGCTAAAACGGCTAAATTAATGACTGAAATTAATACATATTCACAAGAGGACGGGGAATCCTTGTATGAAACTTGGGAAAGGTTCAAGGAGCTACTAAGAAACTGTCCTCATCATGGTCTTGTGGTATGGCAACAAGTATCCACTTTCTACAATCGATTATTGCCACACACAAGACAAACACTTGACTCTAGCTCCAGGGGACTCTGAGGTAATCGTCGCCCAAATGAAATTTATAATCAAATTGAGGAAATTGCTCATACCAATTTTCAGTGGCACACTCCTCGAGGCAACAAATATATTGCCCCGGGCGCCCATAAGGTTGATGAAAGCACCTCCTTGCAAGCCCAAATCGAGGCCCTTTCCTCAAAAATCAAAAAGTTAGAAATGGCAAAAACGGTCTCGGTTATGGCTTGCGAGGGGTGTGGTGGGCCACATGAAAATTGGAGTTGTATGAAAGAAATGGATAATCAAACAGAATCGGTAAACTACATTGATAATAGACCTAGGCCGTCGGGTCCTCTAACGGGTACCTACAACCAAGGATGGCGTAACCACCCTAACCTTGGTTGGAGAGAACCCGGCAATTGTAGTAACCAACAAAATCTAAACCAACGAACAAACTTTCAACAACCAAGAAACGAGTCACAAAATTTCTCTCAACAACAACAAGGGGGACGAGAGAGGCTTGAAGATACTGTATCTCGCCTCATCTCCGACTCCGAAAAGAAAAACTCGGATCGATTTCAACAACTAGAATCGAACTTTAGAAATCAATAAGCTAGTATCCAAAACATTGAAAAACAAGTAAATCAACTAGCTCAAAATTTCTCCGAAAGACCTCAAGGCGCGTTACCAAGCAATACCGAAACCAACCCAAAGGCGCAAGTACATCTCATCACATTGAGAAACCGTACCATGGGTCCCGAGGAGGCTCCGTTAATTCCAATTGAAAAGAGCCGATCTAGCCAAATCACAACTCCACCGGCACAAGAAACGGCTCCTCCACCAATTCAAGAGATCACCAAGAATCCTCCGGTACCATACCCCAGTCGGTTAATTCGCCAAAAGACCGATGAGCAATTCTCGAAATTCGTAAATTTACTAAAACAATTGCATGTGAATATTCCATTTGTTGACGTCTTGACCCAAATGCCTAAATATTCAAAATTTATAAGGGACTTCCTCAGTCACAAAAGGAAAATTGAATCATTGCAATTAGTTAATTTAAGTGAAGAATGCTCCGCCTTGCTACTCAACAAACTCTAGCAAAAGAAGATCGATCCCGGAAGCTTCACCATCCCTTGTTCAATCGGGGAATCACCCATGCGTAACGCACTAACCGACCTCGGGGCTAGTATTAACCTCATGCCTGCATCAATGTTTGACCGACTCGGCCTAGGAAAAACGAGCCCTACAAAAAATGAGCATACAACTCGCCAATAGGTCAGTAAAATACCCGCAAGGTGTCGCTAAAAATCTACTAGTCAAAGTCGGAGAATTTGTCTTCCCAGCCGACTTTGTCATACTAGATATGGAGGAAGATACCGAAGTACCACTCATCTTGGGGAGGCCATTCTTAGCTACAGCCCACGCGGTGGTGGACATGAATGGCGGGACACTAACATTGAGGGTTGGGGACAAGGAAATGAAGTTCGGAGTTGGTAAGAGAGTAGAAGACGATGACCCGGTCAATTACATGCAAGTCATAGACTCAAGTTTGGATGATGCTCTCCGACGGTGCAACATGGGATGCAAAACATTCCACTTGGGTAACATATGACTGGCTTTGGGTCTAGCCAAGGACCCTTATAAACGTGGCGCACCACGGAGGCATTCCGCGGAGCTATCCTTAGTTTAGTTTAGATTAATATTTTTTATGCTTTCTAGTTTAGTTTTAATTTTCAGGAATAAAACACACTCGGGATGGTGAAGGATACTAAGGGAAACTTGAACCAGCACCCCATGCACAAAAATAGAGCCTCCCGACAATTTTTCTTCGTTACAGCAAGTTTGGCATGGGCCGTGGCCTGCCAACACGACCTCGAGCTGAACAATCTGCAGGAAATAGCCCAGTTCAGGTAACTGGACACGGGGCGTGTTCGCTGAACATGCCCCCGTGTCCAGGCTTCTGTTACTTTCTGATATTTGTGTTACTGGCAACCTGAACACGGGGCCGTGCCCGGACACCACAGGCCCCGTGTCCAGATGCCCAGTAACATAAAATTTTGTTTTAACACACCTTTTACACATTCAATCAACCTAAAAACTTATTTTTGGGACACATTGAGGACAATGTGTAATTTAAGTGTGCGGGGGATGCTAAAACCTTGAATTTTGCAAGTCCTAATTACAAGCCTTACACAAAACTCTATTGGAACCGCTAAACACCCTAAATTTTTTCAAAAATTTTTTCATTGTTTTTACTTGTCTTGGTTTAACTTCGGAATAACAAGTTCTAAAAAGGTTATACTTTTACAAATTTACAAGCGATAGCGTCATGATAAAAAGAACAAACATAAGAAAATTATGAAACGACATGACAAATCTAGTTAAAATTTGATTGTATATACTTGATCACATTAAAACCCATTCCCACAAAAAGTGAGTTTAAGCCTTTATTGTGCATACAAATACACATATTTAAAACTAAATGCTCATTTTTCGTTTCTTGTGTGAATAGCCGCTTGGTTACTTACGACTCTAGAACTTGCCACGACGATACATTCCTGGTCCTTACCAACTTAAACCCAAGTAAGTAAATGATGGAGGCATTAGGACTAACCTTTTTATTTCAACACCATTATTTTTTCTTTTTTTTACCACCTACCCAAAATCCCCCTAGTTAACCCCTTTGAGCCTAAACCTTTTCATTTCTAAACCCAAAACAAACACTTTTTACCCACAAAAACCCTTTTTCATTTTAAACCCTTTATTTTAGTAACAAAGCTCGGTTTTCTTGTGACTTCCTTATTAAAAAAAAGTTAGTAATAAACAAGCAAAGCTCATCAAAAGAAGGCTTGTTTGAATAATGCTTCATTAAAATAAAGAGTCACAAAAACAAAATGTTTTATGAAAACCGACGTTTTTTACGCCTTTCGCCCTTTTCTACTAACCAGTAACCCAACCACCTACCTTTAACCCAAGCCTAACCCTTCCCCAAAGTCCTCTTGATATTTACAAAGGTTTATAGTTAAAAAGGAGGAGGATTGATTGCTTGGCAAGCATATGGTAGAAGTAAGTTCCATGCCGCTCTCGAGTTTTTCACAAAAATACATTTTCGGCCGAGTGTTGAGTGATCCCCCGTGAGGTATGTGAACTTGTATATAAACGGAATTTTAAAGAGGCATGTTATGCCCAAATAAATAATTTCTCTTATGTAATGTTTTAAATAAATCATAACGAATAGGATTGTAAATAAAGTAAAAATAAAACCTAATAAATAATCTTGGAATCTCGACACTCTATGACAAGCCCAAGACCTTCTCTTCTACCCATTCCATTTGGGTTTGTAAGCCACAAAATAAAGAATTTTGCTTGAGGACAAGCAAAGATTCAAGTGTGGGGGTATTTGATGTGTACAAAATGCAACATATAAATTACATCAAATGAGGCATAAAACTAACCCCTTTTAGTACTAATGTTGGAAAAAGTATGCTTTTGTCTTCCTTTTGTATTTTTAGGGTTAAAAGAGCACAAATGAACAAAAGAAGCAAAAATGCAGCCAAATCTAACAATAATACAAAAAAAGGAATAAACGTGGCATGCTCGACCCCCCGACAACATCTTCTCAAGCAAAAACAAGACACCAGAAGGCTGAACACGCCCCATGCTAAGTGAGCATGGGGGCGTGCCCAAGTGTCTGCAGAAAAGACAAAGCTGTAGAAGCTTCTATTTCCCAACATGGGGGCGTGACCAGTGGACACGGGGTCGTGGTCAACGCTAAGATTCGCAGAATCTAGGCAAATCTTGATAGTACAAATAAGCTTCTGCACACGGGGTCGTGCCCAGCGGACACGGGGGTATGGTCAACTAATGCAGACAAACTGCAATTAATGAAGAAAGAGAAGATGAGTGGACACGGGGCCGTGCCCAATGGACACGGGGCCGTGTCCGGGCTTCTGTGCAGGCTATAAATAGGGGTGCTTGGCTCACTTGCAAATCATCCCTTGGCAAACCACCTCTCTCACACTTCACCCACCCACCACCACCATCACAACCCATATCCACCACCATCATCCATCATCCATCATAAAGTGTGTGAGTAGTCTCGGGATCCAAGATTGATCGTAAGAGTTCTTGACACTCAAAGGCCATGTTTGCCTAAGTCTTTTACATCACTTGGTGAAGACAAGCATTTAGTGTAATACTTTTTATTTTTAGTCTTTTCGTACTTTTTATTTGGTTATGTATTAATCACTTTAATAACTACTTTCTTATGTTGAAGGTGAAATTTCCTTATCATTGTCCATGGTGTCTTGGCATTATTTTACTGTCTATATAAAATAAAAGATTTACACCTTTCATATCTCCACGGTCTATATGGAGATATGTTGGCTACCTGGTCAGGGGGTTAAGGGAATGGTTTGGTAAGCGTCTTGCCTTGTTCAGTGTATAGATCCTGCAAGGACCTGGGTCAAGTTTAGTAGGACCTCCTTCAATACCCATGGATATTGGATGGCGGGGGTCCGAACTCCTTGATCCCCTCATATGTAAACTACTATTAAAACTTTAACCCGGCTATTTAGGATTGTTTCCCTGCTGACTCAAACTACTTAGCCGAGGGTAACGTCACCTTCAAAAGAGGGGCCTACCACATTATGCATTAATAACTTAATTAATTATCTTTCAATAATCCAACCCTTTAGGATTGTATCCTTGCTGACTCAAACTACTGGGTTGAGGGTAACGTCACCTTCAAAAGAGGGGCCTACTACTATAACTAAGATAATCTCTTAAAAAGTGCAAAAGTGCGGAAATAATCAAAGGTTACACTAAAGGCGAGTCGGATCCAAGTGATTCATCTTGTCTATCTGTTTTTATTTTTATTTTTATTTTCAGCGTTTTTAGTTAGTTTATTTTCTTGTTTTAAAACCTTTTTCTAAAAATTTTGATTTGATTAGACGTTGAGGATAAACCGGTACTAAAAGCTCTTGTGTCCTTGGACGACCTCGGTATCTTACCAACACTATACTACGCTCACGATGGGTGCACTTGCCCATATGTGAGTTTAGTGTTAGTAATTATCGTGTTTTTTAAATTTAAAACTTGACTAAAGTGTTAAAAAGGGCTTAAAATATACTTAAATATATATACACGACTGCACACATCAAAGTGTCTTTAGATCAAAGAAGTACAAGATTTGGGGTATAAACTTACAAGAATCGCGAGGAATCGAGAGAAAATAGGGCTGGAACGTGCTGGTCGAACGAGAGCTGTCACATCAATGATTGTTGATGTGACAGGTGCTATTTATAGGCAAAGAGAGGAAAAAGGCGGTGTAAGTGGTGCGATCGGAGGGTAGTTCGATCGAATGGCCATCCGATCAGCTGGTCATCTGGACGGATGACCATTCGATCGAATGGTCATTCGATCGGATGGGTTAAGCGGGTTAGTTTTCAACTTTTCGTTTCAGGCGTTGAGCGTTGCGATGTGTGGCGAGTAAGAGATAAGATAGCATTACACATTAATTACACTAACAGTCATAAACCTAAACATAACCATTTTGCGTTTTGTGTTGCGATGAGATTGCGTTGCGATAGAGTTGCGATTGCGTTTTCGAATAACACCACAAAAAACTATATAAACATGCACAAGTAACACATAAAGCACAAACACGTAAAACAATATCCATAACCTGTAATTCTAGTTGCGATGCAGTAGCGATGTGATGGCGTTAAGTAGATTAATTGTTTAGTTATCTTTATCGCATTGTTACTTCACATAATACAACTAACAAATGTAAATTCAAGTATCGATTTATCGAGGTTTGAGAGTACAAGCAATAATTAAGCAAGGAATAACAGATCGAATTAGCAATCTTTTCTTCCTTTGACTTCCAAAAGTCGGGTTGTTACATGGACATAGTCCAATATCTTTAGACAGGGGGTCGTACACCACAACTATCATTGTCTTATTGGACAACAAGTATAGCCCATGGGCACTTCACCACTAATGGGTGTTTATGGCATGATCATCACATTGATGATACTTGCCATGATCTACTTTGATCATATAGGCTTTAAGGCTTGGACGTAATCCAATACCTTGACGGCTGATGTGGTTTCTCAAGCCACACTGCCAGGAGTGTTAACATGTTCTTGAATGTTAACAAAGATTAATTGTCTTAAGAGGGTTTTACCATCATAGCCATGTTCATAGACATATAGGCTAGGTTATACCATTAAGAGGATCTTTTGAAATTATTTAGCTGATCGATAAAGTTCGAGTAAAATCGAAACTATCATTTGATAAAGGATGAAATGAATACCTATATAAAATTTTCAAAACTTCCCATAAATCATTAGGAATTTACAATAGTGCCTCAATCAGGACTTTTAGTAATTCATTTGTCCACTCAGGGACTTTAAAGCAACTCTAGTCCATGCAGGGACTAAAAGGAAAATATAAGTCCGTATCGGGACTATAAGATATGTCCGCATTGGGATTATTATGATATATCATGTCCACGAAGGGACGTTATTAAACAATTGTCCTCACAGGGACTTTAAATCGAAAGATACGTCCTCATTGGGACTTATTAATGAAACATTATGTCCTTGAAGGGACTATAATGAAATATCATGTCCACAAGGGATTTTAATGGAATAATATGTCCATAAAGGGACTTTGATGAACTAACATGTCCACGAAGGGACTACGATGAAATATTATGTCCTCGAAAGGACTATAATGAATTACTATGTCCCCCAGCGAACTTTAATGAAATAATATGTCTACAAAAGGATTTCAATGAAATAAGATGCCCATGAAAGGACTATAATGGAGTATAATGTCCATGAAAGGACTATTTTGAAGTTTGATGTCCATGGATGGACTATATTGAAATACCAAGTCCACGAAGGGACTATTTTAAAATAGTATATCCACAAAGGGGTTTTAATGAAATTACACGTCCATGAAAGGACTATATTGAAATAGCATGCCCACCTAGGGACTTTATTGAAATATAATGTCCATGAAGGGACTATATTGAAATATAATGTCCACGAAGGGACTAAATAGAAAATGCCCATACAGGGTCTTAAGTCGAAAGGTATGTCCACACAAGGACTATATAGAAGAGATAAGTCCTTATAGGGACTTAAAGGACAATGAATATTATGGAAGAAGGATTCTCTAACGCATTCCTTGCTTCATTTCGGTTGTTTCTCTTCTTTGTATAGCGTACACGGTAGGGATACTGAAGACCTCAATGAATAAAGTAAGTATCCCAATCAGGATCTGTTATAGAAGTAGAATTCAAGGATTCTATGGTTAAGGAACGATATGGATCACGGATTAGGTTTTGACTAATATAATCCAAGTCTGGGATTCCAAACTTGGAAGTAAAAAGTAGGGATCATTAGCATCCACTAGTATTATGTTCAATACGGGAGCCTCAAGGACCTCTTGGTATGCACTCCAAAGTCTGATTAAAAATTCAATGGGTTTGGTTTTAGGAATGAGTCCATGAAGGTCTTCCTCCAAACCGGTCGCATGCCCATTCTAGCCGTGATACGAAGCTTGGTATTCCTTGGCTTCGAAATAAGGAGAATTTCCATCGACGGCTTCTTGGCGGCATATTCAAATATATAAAATTGAAATCAATGTTTACTTAATAGGGATGAGAGTATTCATATGTTAAGTCTAGACTCAGAAGGCCTAAGGAATATGCTACTGTGTCATTTGAGATTAAACGCTAATGGCTAGTGTTTAATTCACTCAAACGTTGGCTCTGATACCAACCTGTCACAACCTGATATTTAAAGCTCAGCCCGGTGGGGAGTATCGTGACGTAAGATTAGTATAGTCATGGTTAAACATACACAGAATAGCACAGCGGAAGTCTTGGAATATAAAATATTATTACAAACCCAAAGGTCTGAAAATATCAAAGTATTAATTATAGACGAGCTTGTAATATCAAAACCACAGGCGGATCATTACAGAATGTATAAAATGAAGTTTAGTAGACTTACGGGTTTGGGATACGATAAATTATTACCGCTTGGTCGGGCATGAGATCATTTAATCGGATTGTGATTTAATAAATCTTCATAACCCATTTTAATCGGTATTGTTTGATAACATAAACATTGGGGGTTAACGATCGTGTCCTGGATATCCTCGGCTCATTTAAATTATTAATGGCCACGACCTATGCACGGGGTGTAGGCATACACCTGACAGATGCAAATGCTAAATATTAAATAACCCACATGTTGGGGATAACTCCTTTGTGGGTTTTATAAGTGGTGAGTCGGTTAATCATGATCGGCTTCCAACCCGGCCCCAATTGTACGACAAGCATGTAAATCTGTATATAAGATTTTATTAAAGATTGTCCCAAGTTAAATATGATTTTGTGCCATGTGCGCTTAAACAAATTTTCATGAACTATTTTCAAATGAGTCGATTAATTGTATTTACCAGTGAAAACTGACGTATTTTCCAAAGACTAAGTGATAGGTACCTCTTGAAATTAGGCTGGAGCTACTTGGTGTCAAATAAGAGGATCTTACAAATCCTTAAACGCCTGAAGTCTGTTTATTTCAGTTTCTTGTATTTGTTTTATGATCCGCCTATGGATCTCTATTACAACCAGTCTGTATATTCTTTTATCTCGAACACTCGGACACTATGGTTTGTAATAGTAATTAATCTACCAAGACTTCCGCTGTGCTATAAATGTGTTAATTGTCTATGATGATATCAACTACGTCACGATACTCCCCACCGGGCCCACCGGTAATATGTGGAAATATCGGGGTGTGACAGATAGCTTCATTGCCTGTGATTGACCTGTTAGAAATCACGTAGTTACCATTTAGCTCATGAGTTCTGCAACATTCGGGTTTGCCTGTCTTTTTCCAATACCGCAAATGCACCAGCAAACCTACTAAATACACATTGAGCTTCGTCAACCGTGGAATAATAACTGCCCTATATTTGTCTCCTCCATAAAGGTTTTCAAACGCATAAAAAACTAATTCCTGGGACGCCAACTCCAATCACACCAACAACCATTCGTTATTGTCAATCGGCAGTGGAAAAAACATGAAATCCATGTCAAAAAAGGAAGGAAATGGGTATACTTTACCCTTTCCATAACCAACCACGCTCTTAGGAACGGATTCTAGTAACGTGTCATAGAATTGTGGTGGAAGAATTGTCCACCACAAATTTAACGTTGGATCCCTTTGTAGCTTTCTTCTTCTCCAAGCCATTAGTCTTCCAACCCATCCCTCAATATGCTGTTTAATAAAATTATATTAATACAAATTACATCTAATAAACAGTAAAAATACATAATTTGTTAAAAAAACGCCCTAACAAAATTACCGTTGCTGTTAGGTAGCCGTTACAACGAAAGCCTAACAGAGTGCCCCAAATTTTTTTGTCCAACTCTACAGAACGAGTGAAAACAGCTGAATAACAGAATGAGGCGTCCCCATTACTGTAAAATGTGGCAACATCTTTTGACCAATTCTCAGATTCGTCATTTGGAATTGCCCATCTACCAGCTCTGTTCGGGTATAGGCTTTGACGATTAGTTACAAAGTTGTTTTCTTCCGACTCCTGTGGTTGTGAAGCTTCAGACGACGAAGTCTCACCCGGGTGTCTAGGTGCCCTCCATTTCTTTAGTATCCACGTTGATGATTTGTTAACTGGTTGCGAGCAGTATACGTCACTATTACTTTTGTCAGACATTATTGGTTTCAAGATTTCTCAATGGCGATGTACAAATATCCTGTGACCGTATTTAAACTGAAAAAAAACTTTGAAAAAACAAATCTGAGCCATTTGAACGCACTCCTTTCAATAAATTTACTACCCGAGCCGTTTCAGTACACTGCCCGAGTGGTTTCCATACATGTGCTAAACGTTGGGGACCCAAACATTTTCTCAATTTGGAGCAATTGAGTTGAAGACCTGATCGTTGAAGATCCGAAGATTTGGAGAAAAGAGTTGACCCGTCTGGGACCACTAATCACACTCCTTCGATATCAGTTGTGGACCACCCCTGAAAAGGTAAAGTGACCATGGATCCTTTTGGAAACTTCAACCGACACGTGAACATGCCAAACGATGTCTGGAACATGCCAGACGAGCACATGATGCAAGAGGCTTCCACCGACCCCCCTCCATGCCCGGTAAAAATGTTGTCTAAAAGATAATATTTTTAAATGCGTATACTCTTTTTATTTGCTTTTTTATTTTTTTCTTA
This sequence comes from Helianthus tuberosus, assembly GCA_030545235.1. Taxonomy (NCBI): domain Eukaryota; kingdom Viridiplantae; phylum Streptophyta; class Magnoliopsida; order Asterales; family Asteraceae; genus Helianthus; species Helianthus tuberosus. Next base: position 24,413,430 of record CM060387.1, read on the forward strand.
TATAGATTTCAACCGTTAAAGTAAGAGAAAAGTGGTGTGTTTTAGAATCTTTAAGTATGATGATGACCCTAGAGATAGAAACCGCAATTAGGCAAACGTGTTTCAGACCGTATTTAGATAACCAATGCACCATATGTGATATCATTCTTTTAATCGGCGTTGCACAATTACAAGTATCTACTCCTTTGCCCCGTCTTGGTATTTCCTATCGATTAGGAGGAGAATTATTTACATTCACCCTTAAACAATTTTGTTTAATAACCGGGCTACGGTTTGGCCACACCTCTTGGTCACCTAAAGGGCACCTGAACTCGTTTAAAAATAGATTTTTTCTAAATGGATCAACTGTTAATTTCGGAAAAATTATGTCTTTATTCGAGAGCCTTCGGGAATTTAACCAACAAGATGGCACGAGAATATGTCTCCTCATGCTTATAGGTCAAGGTTTTATTGGTTGACAAGAAACCAATGTCGTTGATAATATACTCCTACACCTTGTGGATGATCTTGAAGAATTTAGACAATATCCATTGGGTAATTATTTTTGGGAAAGTACGTATAATGCCATGTACAATTTTCACCATCGGCAAAAGGGAGACGCTAAAGGTTTTTCTTTGACATGATTTGACTGGCCCTTCAAGGTACCCGTGATTGTCAATTAGTACAGTTATTTAGAAATTTAGATAAAATTTTAATAAATCTGGTTATGTAGATGTGGGTTTTGGAGCTCTTTCCCCAATTTAAGCGTTCAAGTGGGTGGTTTAAATGTGAAACGATTCCCCAATTTTTGGGATGGAAAGTAGGGAAGAAGTTCATGAGGGTAATTGTGGACGGCATGCTTCAATTAGCGGTAAAGGTAAAAACTTTATCTTTAAATATATGAAATTAATTATATTTTTCCGTATAGTGTTAATTTTTTTAATATTGTTTTCGTTTTAACATTGTAGAAACATGAATATAAGCCATCTATGTTTCTACTGCCCACTGAAAATGAGCTGAGAAGCACGTGGTATTTATCTAGTTCAGATTATTTAGACGCTGAACGTCGGATGTATGCCAATGCAACGCCGGCCGAGAAACCGGTTCCAATGCCCACCGAAATCCCAATCCAAATGCCCACAGAATTGCCGGGTCCAATTCCACCCGAAATTCAGTCTTCTCCCATTGTTGACCCACAACAGATGAGGTCTGTCATGAACACTTTGTTTGGTGACGATGGCACGAATCAAGGTTTTAATCAGTCACCGAATCGACAGGAAATACCGCAACAGAATTTTGGTCCAGGTCCATCCAAGTGTGGAGCTAATTATGGGAATGACCTGATTTCAAAATTTAAACCACTGTTGGACGAGAACAATCAGAAAATGACTGATATGTTAAAGTCAGAGGTATTACATACATATTTTGTTGGTGCATGCGTCTGTCGACTTCGTCTTGTATCGAGTCTTGTACTTAGAATGATTAGAATATGGCATGTAGTTTGAGATAATAGGTTATTTTGCTTGAACAATAGTGATTTCGCTTGGAATTCTGATTTCGCTTGGAACCTCTTCAAGTGAAATCAGATTATTATATATAGGCTTGTCCAAGCGAAATCTGTAAGAATTATTCCGGTCAGAGCAACGAAGTGCTGCCGAAGTGTCGTCTCGCTGTAAATTGCTTTCAAATCAATAACACGACAGTTTAAAGTGTATATCTAGCTGAATTGACCTTAGTACGTCTGTTTTCGCCTTTCGTACTGAGTAAAACTATTCTCATCGACTCGTTCGGGTCTGAAAACGATCCTACAAATGGTATCAGAGCTCAGGAAGAAGAGTTCATACTAACTCAGCTGAAATTTCTGATTTCTACACCTTCTTTTTCAAAATTTACATCTTTTCATGGTCAAAATGTTTTAATTTTCACATATGTTGTGCGCATTAGTGGTTTAACAAAGCCTTCAAAGTTTCAGACCTAAAATCGATCTAAAACTGGTAAATTTCACTATTCCGCTTGAAAAACAGCTTGAGAATATGACATCAGCAGTATTTCGCTTGAACTGACTTGTTGTTTTCGCTTGAAATCACACTTTGGATCTGATTTCGCTTGAAAATACTGGTTGATTTCGCTTGAACCGGTATTTCGCTTGGAAATTGTGCTGATTTCGCTTGAGACTTGCTATTCCGCTTCAACAGGGTGTTTTCGCTTGAACAGTTATTTCGCTTGCACAATCAGTTTTTGTGATATTTGAAAATCCGAAACATGGAAGAGGAATTTTTCAACGCATTCGCTACTCCTGTTACCTCGATTACTCTTGCACAGAACACGATGTTAGAAAACGAAATGGGAACTATGCAAAAACCGCCTAAGCTCATGAACATCAAGGAGTATAAGGGTTGGGAAGGACGTTTTGAGAATTGGGTACAAGCAAACTACTTAGATGCTTGGGAATGTGTTGAAACAAAATATATTAGACCGGCGAATGATGAGGAAGAGATTATTGCAATAAAAGATCTAAGTGCAGAAGATAGAAAGAAATACAAAGATGAAAAAATGATGTTAAGTCTACTACAACAAGCTGTGAAGGAAGATATCTTGGTTCTATTGCAACACAATGGAACTTCTTATTCAATCTGGAAAGCATTAAGATCGAAATTTCATGGAAGCTAAGAAATGATTAAAAACAAGAAATCACTTTTGAAAAAGGAATTTGATCTTTTTCATGGGTTGAAAAATGAAAGCACAAAGGAAATTATTGAACGATATTGCAATTTGTTAGCCAATATGAAAAGATTGAGCATCAACAAAGATAATGAAGAGTTGATTGAAAAACTAGCTGATGCGTTGCCATATGAGACTTGGGGCACATATCTTATGATGTTGAGAAACAAGAAAGGATTTAGTAATCTGACATTGAGCAAATTTATTGAAAAGATTGAGGCTCAGGAGATGGAACAGAGAAAGGTTTTAAGAATGAAAGATTTTGACGGTGAACAAGATATTGGACTGTATTACAAAGGTGGGGTCAGTGATAAAACCACCAACATGTCACCAAATATTGTGACAACTTTCAATGTTAAGAGTTCATCTGGAAGTTCTTCCAAAGGATCAAACAGCAACACAAATTTTTCATCATATCCATCATTTGATCCAAACATTTCAACAACCAAGATTGGAAAGAAGCTACAATGCAACATTGTTTTGAATCTAGAGAATGATGAGGATTATTCAGCAGAAATTGCTAAGAGTCGCATGTCTTTGTTGGGAACAGTGTTGGAATCCTATGGTAGTTTTGTGGCAGGTCGGATCGGGAATCCTATTTTGACAAAAGAGGATTACGATCAAATTGACGCCGAGGAAATGGAATTAATGGATATTAAAAGGTGTTTGGCAAGTGTATTGAGACAAGCTGAGAAATTTAAGCAGTTCACAGGAAGAGATGATTTACATGAAGCTAATGTTTCTACTTTGGGTTTTATTAAATCTAAAGTCACTTGTTTTCGTTGCAGGGAAAAAGGACACTTCAAGAGGGAGTGTAAAAACCGCGAAGCAAGTGGAGCTCAAAATCCGTTCAACAATAACAATGATTACTACCGGAAGGCCATTTATCATCAAGTTGCACAACAACAACAAGAACCACAAGTGGCACATGGTAGGAAAATAATCGAGGAATCTTCAAAGAGAGCTTGCATGGTGAATCAGGATGACAAAGAGCCAACAAAGGGTTTCAATTGGGACAAATATATCTCAGCTGATAGTAAAGCATGCCTGATAAATCAAGATGATGAAAAGTTACCGGAAGGTTTTAACTGGGAAGGTTTTAGTTGGGATGATTATGATCCAAACAAAACTTCAAATCACAAAGCTTTTGTCGCTCGAGTTGAAGAAGATAGTGATGATGATAGAGAGTATCATGCAAGAAGATTGGCAGCTCATTTTAAAATGATGGAAGAGAGTGATAGTGATGACGATAAAGCTAAAAAGAAAAAGAAAAAGGTCAAAACACCAGTTAGCAGTGATGATGAAGCTGTTCCAGTGATAAGGAAAAAGGTGGATATTCCAAAGTTCAAGGTTGATGAAGAAGTAAATGCTAAAAAGATTCCGGTGATTTGTGAGAATTGTGAGATTATCAAGAAGAAAAACAGTGAACTGATTAACAATATAAATCAGTTAAAGGAATCTTACGATGTTCTGAACAAAGCCATGAATCAATATAATCAATCAAGTGAAGAACAAGCAACAGCAATGAAGACACTTCAGGGAGCTTTCATGATAAAGCAGAAAGTTGTGAACAACTACATCGAGAAGTGTTATGTGCTAGAACAGAAACTTGAAACACAAAGAATTGAATCTTAAAGAGTTAATCGTTTGTTGAAAAGTTACTCATGTACTTCTTATGTCATTGACAGGATTTATCCAACGGTTGCGGGCATGAAGGCATTTGAAGATGATGAAGTAACTGAAGAACAAAAAGTTTCTGAAGAAAAGACTTCTGAAAAGAAGAAGGATACCAAAGAAAAGACATCTGGTAAGAAACAAGGTTTCAGTTACAACAAGTGTCCACCCCCGCTTGAAAATGGATATTCTCCGAGAAATCCAAATTCAGAAAGAGTCGAAAAGGCAACAAATTTACAATGGGAGTCGGAGTCTTCAGTTAAATTGCCAGATAATATTGATGTCACGTTTACATCATCTGACACTGATCATGAGTCCGAGTTAATAAAGAAAGTGGTCGATCAGGTGTTGGAGAAAGATGAAACTGAGGAGTCAAAGTCGGAGTCTATGTCAGAGGTAAAGTCTGAGTCGAGCATTCCGAGTCAATCCGTCAAACATGACAAAAGGGTTTACAATACATAATTCCTGTTATCAAAATCTAATTTGGATGACGAAACGTTTAAAGTTGCATATACTTTGAATGATTCTGACAAATTATATTGTGATGAGGAATTTCCAATAAGAGGTGTCAAAACTGAATTGATCAAAAAGGTTTTCAAACTAACAGAAATTAATATTTCTGAAATAAAAGATGTAAATCTTAATGATAAATCTAAAAAGTACACCTCAAGAGTTCAACAAAGAGAAAACAAGAAAAAGGGTTACAGTTCTGGTTCTGGTTTTCACAAGAAACCAAACCATAACGGTAATTTCAAAAAGAAAGGATTAGGTTTTATTCCATCAGAAAAACAGAAAAATGAAAAATATGTTCGAGATTTTAAATCAAAAATGATATTTGTTTCAGGTACATCTTCTGAGGAGGAACAAAAGAGTCCATTCTGGAAGCAATCTAATAAAGAATTCCTTGCGAAGAAGCAAGAAGAGATAAAGTTTGCTGATCAGATGAAAGAAACAAGAACCTGTTTCCAATGCAAAACTGTTGGTCATATTGCCAAGAATTGTTCCAAGGCAGTACAATCAAAACAGGGAGTTTCTCGTAAACTAAAAGAGAAAGTGATTGAGTTTGAACCACCAATTGATAGAACTAAACTTTTCAAAGATTCAAAATTTGAAATTGGTGAATGTTCAAATAGATTTTACAAGAAAAGGGCAAAACTTGACAGCAAAAAATGGGTTGTTAAGAAATCAGTTGATAATTCTAGCAATGATTCTGATTCATCAAAATCAGAGGAGCTATCTTCTGGCGATGAATCTGATTCCACAAAGTCAGAGGAGCCACAAATTGAATCAAAATGTGAAAACTCAGTACCGACTGTGGATGATGTGAATTTTCCACCACTTCGGGCTGAAAATTTTAAGAAGAAAGTTGGAAAAGTTGAGATTTCAAATCAATTCTTTTCTGAAAAGAAAGATTTTGATATTGAAAAAACATTTAATTCCAAAATTAAACATATTTTTGGAAAAATGGTTGACAGGAAGGTAAAGGGAGTCAAGGAATTTTATGAGAAGAAAACAAAGAAGCAAGGTAAAGTATCATCCCTGGTTTGTGACTGGGATGGTACCTACTATGAACAGTAAAATTCTGGACTTGCCGGAGCTCCCAAGTTGGTAATCGCGGAGCAGGAATCAGCATCATTCTTATGTTTTTGAAAAATTGAAAATTGGTCACAAGTATGACTTGCCGGAACTCCCAGGTTGGTAAGTGAGGAGTAGGTATCGGCATCTTGAGAATTCAACCTACATGTGATATTGGTTGGTAAGCCATGTGGTTGAAAAAGGTTATTACTTACAAGTGGTAAATCAAGGACATTAAGTTGTACTTGCATTTTCCTATAAGTGGTTGATAGAATAAGATGATGAACCCCTAATCTACAAGTTTTAATACCTACAAGTGGTAAAATCAACAAAACTTATTTTCCGGAAAAACCATTTGATTAAAACAAACTTAAGTGTTTTGAAATCAATGGGAAAATAGTTTGTTGTGAGGGGGAGTTCTGATTGTTTATGCAAGAGGATGGCGAATTGAAGCAATTCGATATCGGTTGTCAGTTTACTTGTACAGTTTGTTTTTAAATTTCTTTAAATGTGTTTGCATTTTAGGGGGAGTAAGAAATTTTCAGAAAATCCAAAAACATTAGAAAATTTGAAAAAGACATAAACATGATAAAATGAAAAATGAGTTTTTGTGTCAAAGAAGAGGAAATGATAGTACATCAGTAGACAGTTACAGTATGTTAAAGAAATGTAATGTTTAAATAGCATTAAACAGTCTCACTGATGATATGCCGATAGGTTTTTACACATTTAGTAAGCTTGTTCGGGATATAAACTTAAAATTCAAACTTGCTTATTTCGTGGGGAACACTACTTGGATATATAGGTAACCCCTGAAATCTCATTTGAAAGGTCCCTCTTTCTGAAATACTAGGTCTTTATACTCAGTGATATCTGGGGTATTATCCCGGGACTTCTGATTTTGCGGAAGCAATGGCCTAGTCCCCGGAGAATACTTTACTACTTGCTTGAAATATAGTGCCGCCCTCAGCATAAAATGATAAGACAATAAAATTGCTAATCAATGCTGTTGTAAAAAAGATCCTCTAAAGGGGCCACACCAAAAGTCGAGCCGTCATCTCTCTGCTGAACGGAAGTTCTGACCTGAGCTCTCACGGTTTCGCAATTTAACCCCTTACAGATATCATCTGTGGTATACTCACCTGTAAGACTGAAGATTGGGATCTGGATACGGGAGTATATTCAAGTGGTGGGACACATGAATGAGTTTAAGTTCTTAAAACACCTAATTCGTATCCTGAATCAGTTGAAATTTGTGTGAAAATTTAAGTGCATCAGTATATTGGCAATCTAAGTGAATTGTTTAATTCTTAATGTGTAACTAAGCTCAATGGTACTTGTGATTTGTCATAAACTGATATGATCCTCTTACACAAACTCACAAAAATATTGTATGTAAATATTTCTTTATTTCATTTCATTCTATGTTCAAAAATCCAAAAAGATTTTCAGTGTGTTTTAGCATAAATTTTGAAAAATCCAAAAAGATTTTCGACAACTGGTGTTGAAGAGCTGATTTTCAAAATTCCTAGTGCTGAACATGATGAACAAATGGTTTGGGTGAAAGTGTTTTAGATTTAAAAAAAATGAAATGAGAAAAGTTTTTGAAATAAAAACGTTATTCTTGCAAGTGGTTCATCAGAGTCTAACATTGTAAAATCATTGCCTGTATATCATATCCTCAAGTGTTCATTAGATGGTGAGATTGTTTTTACAAATGGTCATCAGAAAATTTATTTTTGGGTAGAGAATGTGCAGGATATCTGAGTGATAGAGAGTCAGATTCCAATACTTGAGGACTCTGTGATCTTAACAAGCCACGCTGCGATCCTAGCTTACTGAGAGAGGGAGTCTGAAGTTTGTAGAGCCAAGTTCTAATTCTGGATTTCACGCAAATAGCTGATGCTGATGAACTTAAGGAATCAAGAGATCTGATCAAGAGAAGATAGAGTCAGATTGTGATTCTGAGATTGAAGATTATTTGGTCAAGAAAGATTTGTTGATGAAAAGAGAAGAGAGAAGATTTGAGGATACTTACAGCGTCAGATACTTCAAAAGAGAAGCCCAAAGGCTGATAAAGATTGAAGATGTGAAGACTCGACACTTTAAGACTCGTCAACATTCGAGGGGGAGTCTGTTGGTGCATGCGTCTGTCAACTTCGTCTTGTATCGAGTCTTGTACTTAGAATGATTAGAATAGGGCATGTAGTTTGAGATAATAGGTTATTTTGCTTGAACAATAGTGATTTCGCTTGAAAGTGTATCATGTCATTTTGAGCGAAATCAGATTCCGCTTGGAATTATGATTTCGCTTGGAACCTCTTCAAGCGAAATCAGATTATTATATATAGGCTTGTCCAAGCGAAATCTGTAAGAATTATTCCGGCCAGAGCAACGAAGTGCTGCCGAACTGTCGTCTTGCTGTAAATTGCTTTCAAATCAATAACTCGACAATTTAAAGTGTATATCTAGCTGAATTGACCTTAGTACGTCTGTTTCCGCCTTTCGTACTGAGTAAAACTCTTCTGATCGACTCGTTCGGGTCTGAAAATGATCCTACATATTGTTCGGCACCAAAAGAACAACCTGCCAGGACTCTACTGAACGTGCGAACACCAAAAGAACAATCGCACAAGGAGAGTGATAATGTAACGTACTTTGTAAATGTTTTTTAAATGCAATATATAATAATAACCCTTAATTTAACCGTCATGATATCTTGTAGGCTGTTTACGATAATGTCTACCACGTCTCTATGACCCCAATGATGCAGGATGAATTTGTAAGTTTTTACATTTTTTATATTTGTTTGTAATTATGAATTTAAGTTTACGAAATATTTACTCTTATATATAATCATTGTTGTAGAATGAGGATCTTGATATGATCAAATTGAGACGATCCGAAAGACTTCTAAGGCCCGCTGCAGCTTTGCTATCCCCGTATGTGGCTTATAAAAGGATGAAAGAGAAACATGCGAAAAAGTTAAATAATGAGGATAGACAAATTGCTTTAATCAAGCAATGGTATCGAAGTAGTGGCAATAGATTGCTTTCCCTAACAATGGGTGGATATGTCGGTCCAGATTTTTGGGCGTCATTGCTAGGCGAGGACGGTAATGGCTGGTTAAGCGATGATGTAAGCAATGTCTATATATAAAAACTATAAAGAAATAAATTTATATTTTTATATATATTATTTCCAAAGTAACTTTATAATTTTTAACATCATATATTTGGGTGGATGATCCACTTGTATCATTCAAGAGATGCAAGTGACCGCTGGAGTATTTTACCCCCTTATTTTTAGAGTTATTTTCAATCGCGGGTCGTCGGCAAGATGTTCAAGGGTTATTTCACCGGGGCGATTGAACCTTTTCCACCAATACCTACCGTTGACGAGGTAATGTGGAACATTCCAATTGGTTACTGGTTACATATATTTCGTATTGAATTAATATTTTGCGGCACAACTTATTATATAGGTGTACGTACCGTTGTATATACAAGGCGTCCACTGGTTTTTAGGCGTTTTCAACCTTGTTGATTATACGCTTACGTTATACGACAAGTATTAGCCTGATTTAATATATTGGTACTCCAAAATACATGTTGTTAACAGTGTTAATTTGTTGGGATTTTAGCCTTTTAAGCTTCAATTCTTTGGAAAAGGGAAGAGCGGAAGTGGTGTGTCATATAAATTTTATTTTTCACCATAGGCTACGGATTCATGGTTATGATTCCGACAGACCGTTACCATTACATTATCCCTTCCACATTATTTTTGCAAGTGATGCTCCTCGGCAGTCCGGGGCTTTGGGAGACTGTGGAGTTTGGGTTTGCATATATCTAGACAGGTTGATAAAAAAATCGTTGAACGTTGGTGAAGATACTACAGCAACTGCGAACCGAATGAGACGTCAACTAGCTTTACTTTTTTATGATTCCATGTTACCCGAGACTACAAGTGACAGCGTCTTAGATGACGAAGCTGAATTTGTAAAATAATTGTATGACCATTAATGTTATATATAATGTCACACCCCAACCGATGGCGGAAACATAGGAGTGAGACGAAAACGAGACTGCAAGATACTTCATAACACTATTGGTAACAATAATTAAGGATAAAACTGATTTCATTCATTTCAAACAAGTTACAGTACAATGAAACACAAGGTACAACATGTTTGGGTACGAGAAACATTACAACAACAAGTTCAAAATTTGATACAACGTATTAAAACTTAAAACGTCTATATGTGTATCTAAGCATCATCGCTACTTCAATTTCATAGCATCGTCATCCTCAACCTGTAACATGTTTAAAATAAGGTTCAATGCAAAAGCAAAGGCGAGTATACAGGTTTTTATACATAGCATAAAAGTTAAGTTTTAGAACAATTGCACATGGCAAGCTATTCGTAACAAGATAAACAATAAAAACTGGCATGTGTCTAACTGATCAAACCAAGATGAAATGCAATAAGCTCTTAACATAACCCAACGTTCATAGGTGGTGCGTTAATCCTATAGCGCTATATATGTCAAGGATAGGCTCGTACGAAGTTGATGATAAGTCTAACGCAAAACATATAAACCCAGATTTAAAGTATCAAGTAACAAGTATGCATGCATGTATAAGGAATGTTTGTGCAATTTATGAATAAAGTTGAGTGTAAGATCTTAGATAACGTGTTACACCTCGAAAGTGGTTAACGAAAAAGGGGGTTTCAAGTATACTCATAGTTTTGCGTTAATTCTTGAGAGAATCTCGTGAGCTTGTTAAGTTGTTTGGAAGTAGCGCCGAATCACCAAGGTCACCCTATAGGGCAAACGAAGGCGTACGTTAGAGTTGGAAGTTGTATGGAATTAAAGGACATAATACAAGTAAATTAATAGAAGTATACCCTGAACAACAACAATGAATAACGCTGTATCAGAATACACATCAGAATCTCAAACCGTTCATAAACAGTGGCTTTGTATGAAGGCACATGTCGCTTCGTACGAAGTGTCAGTTCGTTAGTTAACCTTTGTTTTTGAACTTTTAACTATTAGTTAGTTATGTTTGAGATTTCTGTTAGTCTGTTATGGAAGTTAAACGCATAATATAAGGCAGAAGTATCATAGAAGTCATGCATGGAGGATATTTCACCTCGTTATTTAACACCAAAGCACAAATCAGCAGAAACTGATCGGTTGCTCATGTTTACAGAATAGAAATTACAGAATTATAAAGGTTAGTTGTGTCCCTGATTAACAGCACCAAAGTATAAACTGTTGATGATGAAAATCGTCGAAAATTGATTGGAAACAGTGGCTTCGTACGAAGGCAGGAAGTGGCTTCGTGTGAAGCTGCTGTTCTTGAGGTATACAGCTCGGTTTTGTACAATATGGACCTCTAATTAACTGAAATCAGTCCTAATATGACTCCACAATTATTATTTCAGCTGTGAATATTAGTAGAACTTGGTTTCGGTTCTGTTGTGATTAATAGTTTGAGAAAAAGGGGTTTTAAGTTGGATTACCTACACTTTATGTTGGTCCTCAATCCATTTGAGAGTTGTATCAGCTGCCTAGGCGAGGCAGATTTACCAACAAGTGCATGGGACATCTAACTTTAAGAAAAAGTTTATAAAAACTAAAGAAAGGAAGAAGAAGAATGATGTGTGCAAAATGAAACATATAAATTTCATCACATGAGGCATAAAACTAACCCTTTTTTAGTACTAATGTTGGAAAAAGTATGCTTTTGTCTTCCTTTTGTATTTTCAGGACCAAATGAGCTTAAATGAACAAAAGGAACAAATATGCAGCAAAAACTAACATAAATACAAAGAAAAGGAATAAACGTGGCATGGCCGACCCCTCGACAGCATCTTCCCAAGGAAAAACAAGAAACAGAAGGCTGACCACGGCCCCGTGCCCACTCAGCATGGGGGCGTGGCCAGATGTCTGTAGAAAAGACAAAACTGTACAAGCTTCTATTGCTCACCACGGGGGCGTGCCCACTGAGCACGGGGCATGGTCAACGCTAAGATTCGCAAAATCTAGCAAATCTTGGTAGTACAGATACGCTTCTGCACACGGGGCCGTGCCCAGCGAACACGGGGCCGTGTGGAGCCTAATGCAGAGAAGGGAAATTAATGAAGGAAGAGAAAGTGGATGGCCACGGGGCCGTGTCCAGTGGACACGGGGCTATGGCCGGGCTTCTGTTCAGGCTATAAATAGAGGTGCTTGGTTCACTTCAAAGGCATCCCTTGGCAAACCACCTCTCTCCCACTTCACCACCACTCCACCACCACTACAACACCCACATCCACCACCATCATCCATCATCCACTTTAGAGTGTGTGTAGTAGTCTCGGGATTCAAGATTGATCGTAAGAGTTCTTGTCAATCAAAGGCCATGTTTGGCTAAGTCTCTTACATCACTTGTTGAAGACAAGTCTTTAATGTAATACTTTTGATTTTTAATCTTTTTGCATTTTTTATTTGGTTTTGTATTAATGACTTTAATAACTACTTTCTTATGTTGATGGTGAAACTTCCTTATCATTTGTCCGTGGTGTCTTGGCATTACTTTACTGTCTATATAAAGTAAAAGATTTTCACCATTCATATCTCTACGGTCTATATAGAGATATGTTGGCTACCTGGTCGAGGGTTAAGGGAATGGTTTGGTAAGGTTCTTGCCTTATTCATTGTATAGATCCTACAAGGACCTGGGTCAAGCTTACTAGGACCTCCTTCAATACCCACTGGTATTGGATGGCGGGGGTGCGAATGGCTTGACCCCATCATATGTAAACTACTATTAATACATTAAACCGGCTACTTGGGATTGTATCCCTGCTGACTCAAACCACTTAGCCGAGGGTAACGTCACCTTCAAAAGAGGGGCCTACCACTTTTCACATTAATAACTTAATTAATTATCTTCCAATATTCCGACCCTTTGGGATTGTATCCTTGCTGAGTCAAACCACTGGGTTGAAGGTAACATCACCTTCAAAATAGGGGTCTACTACTATAGCTAAGATAATCTCTTAAAAAGTGCAAAAGTGCGGAAATCATCAAGGGTTACATTAAAGGCGAGTCGGATCCAAGTGATTCATCTTGTCTATCTGTTTTTCTTTTATTTTATTTTTCAGCATTTTTAGTTTTTATGTTTAAAACCTTTTCTAAAAATTTTGATTTGATTAGACGTTGAGGATAAACCGGTACTAAAAGCTCTTGTGTCTTTGGACGACCTCGGTATCTTACCAACGCTATACTACGCGCACGATGGGTGCACTTGCCCATGTGTGTGTTTAGTGTTAGTAGAATATCGTGTTTTATAAATTTAAAACTTGACTAATGTGTTAAAAAGGGCTTAAAATATTAATAAAAACATATCACACCCAACACACACCAAGTTTTTGGCACCGTTGCCGGGGACACAAGGGTTTTAAGAAAGCTTAAAATCAACGGCCTAATCGTTTTTCAAAACCTTTTTAAAACTGCACGTACATTTTTTTTCATTTTTAGGTAGTTTTTGCATTACAATAGACTGAACATGGGGCCGTGGTCACTGAACATGGGGCCGTGCTGCACAAAAAATTACAAACTCCCACGGGGTCGTGTTCGTTGAACACGCCCCCGTGCTAAACTAAACCAGTCACATTTTTAAAACTCCCCGAGACAGAACCTGAACACGGGGCCGTGCTCAGCCTCTGTTTCCATTTTTATTTTTTGTTTTCTGGTCCCGAGACTCTGTTATGATCTGCTGAGTGATTCTTATGGATCAATACTCAGGAGGTTACAACTACCACTACGAGGAGGATGATTATAAAGAAGAGTATTGTACCATTTGTGGCAATCCTCATTCGGTACAATATTGTGACCTCTTTGAACCATCCCCTTTGTACACATACTATGAGGAGCCCAGGTACGAGCCATCCACTTCATACACATACTATGAAGAGCCAAGGTATGAACATTCTTCCTCATACTCACATCTTGATGAACCAAGGTATGAGCCTTCATACTCATACTTTGAGGAACCAAGATATGAGCCTTCACCTTCATATACTTATTATGAGGAACCATGGCGTGAACAACCCACCTCATATGAGTATTATGAAGAACCAAGTTATGACCCTTATTCATCATACACTTATAATGAGGAACAATGGTATGAACCATCTACCTCATATGAGTATTATGAGGAACCAAGGATCGAACTTTTGAACTCAAGCTTTGAGGATCCTTATTCTATCTCCCCCATAGCCGATAAGATAATAGAACACCTTAAAACTATCGAGCACTATATAAAAGAATCCCGTGCAAGGGAAGAGGAATCTCGCGCAAAGGAAGAGGTGATATGTACTAAAGAAGTGATAGTTGAAGAGGTAAAAATGGAAGAACAAGTAAGTGAAAAACCGACACATGAGTTAAACAACGAAAAAGGTGAGTCCGACAGTGTTAATATTCAAGAAGAGTCTAATTTTCAAGAAATCAATCTCCTGTCACCTTCTTTCGAAAATCATTGTTTAGTACTTACTCATGCTAAGTTTTTAAAAGAGTCAAACACTAACACTAAAATTGACGAAATGGTAAGCATTAAGTTAACAAATGATCAAACTACACTAATAAAAGATGATCTATTTGAAATTAACATTACACCGGTTCCATGTTTCTTTCAAAATTCCTTTATTAGTAATATTACAATTGATAAAGATCTTTGTGTTAATATAATGCCAAACTACATTTTCGAAAAATTAAGTATTGGTGATTTTTCTCCACTTCAAATACCCATTTTCTATCTAATCGGAACACAATAAAATCAATGGGAGTAGTTGAAGATGTGTTGGTCCAAACAAATCAAATGGTAATCCCAACCGACTTCGTCATCCTTGATCACGCTCCATAAGTGTTGGGACGATCTTTTGTTAAAACCTACGAAGCTTTGAAAAATCGAAAGAAAAACAATCTACCCATTCAATTAGGGGCATTCAAACGCAGTGTCGATCTAGAGCGTTCAATGAAATATCCAATCGGCAATAATGACCCCCTAATTGAAGACGAAGCTGAGCCACCCGATACAGAAAACGAAATTGACCACTTTGTCGAAGAAGAGGTCGCCATTGAACAAACCTTTTTGGTTCTTGACCAAAATGAGTAACCGAATAAGGAGTCTCCTAAAGACCCACCACTTGAGCTCAAAGAACTTCCAAAAGGTTTGGAATATGCTTTTCTTGACAAGGATGGTAAGTTACCTGTAATTATTTCGTCAAAGTTAACTAGTGTAGAAAAAAAAATTGGTCACACTTTTGAAAAAAAAAAACACAAAAACGCGATCGCATGGAAGCTGGTAGATATTAAAGGAATAAGCCCTTCCATGTGCACGCACAAAATTTTAATGAATGATGACTATAAATCGATAATACAACCACAACGTAGAGTAAATCCAAACGTCCAAGAAGTGGTTAAAAATGAAGTCATGAAATTACTTGACGCCGGACTCATTTACCCTATTTCCGATAGCCCTTGGGTAAGTCCCGTTCAAGTAGTTCCTAAAAAGGAGGTATGACGGTGGTCACTAATGAAAAGAATGAATTAATACCAACGAGAACCGTCATAGGATGGAGAGTGTGTATAGATTATCGTAGATTAAGTGAAGCAACAAGGAAAGACCACTTTCCTTTACCTTTTATTGATCAAATGTTAGAAAGATTATCCGGTCACAAATTTTATTATTTCTTAGATGGGTTTTCAGGTTACTTTCAAATACCGATAGCACCCGAAGACCAAGAAAAGACAACATTCACATGTCCCTATGGAACTTTTGCTTATCGACGCATGCCCTTTGGTCTATGTAATGCCCCCGCAACTTTCCAACGTTGCATGGTGGCAATATTCCACGACATGATAGAAAAGACTATGGAAGTCTTCATGGACGACTTTTCTATCTTTGGAGATTCATATGACCAATGCCTCGATAACCTTGAACGAATGCTATCCCGATGTGAGGAAACTAACCTCACCCTTAATTGGGAAAAATGCCATTTCATGGTAACGGAGGGAATAGTACTCGGTCATAAAATCTCAAGCGAAGGAATGGAGGTTGATCGGGCCAAAATAGACACTATTTCCCGATTACCACCCCCATCCTTCGTTAGAGCCATCAGAAGTTTCCTAGGACATGCCAGATTTTATAGGCGATTTGTCAAGGACTTTTCTAAAATCTCAAGACCTTTAACAAAATTACTTGAAAAAGATGCTCCTTTCATCTTTGACAAGGATAGCAACCAAGCATTTCTAACGCTAAAAGAAATGCTAGTGAATGCACCTATCATGATAGCGCCTGATTAGAAATTACCTTTTGAAATCATGTGTGATGCAAGTGACATTGCAGTTGGAGCTGTCTTGGGACAAATAAAAGATAAGCTTTTTCACCCAATATATTACGCTAGTAAAACACTTAACGATGCACAAGAAAATTACACAACAACTGAAAAAGAATTACTAGCTGTAGTATTTGCTTTTGATAAATTTCGTTCCTATCTTGTTCTTTCTAAAACGATAGTTTATACAGACCATGCAACCATTCGTTATCTCTTTAAGAAACAGGATGCTAAACTACGTTTGATTAGATGAATTCTACTCCTCCAGGAATTCGACATCGAAATAAAAGACAAAAAAGGAGCAGAAAACACCGCTGCAGATCATCTTTCCCGCTCAGAAGATCCAGCTTTGGAGGCAACTAGGGACGAGCTAATCAATGAAAAATTCCCAAAGGAGTCCCTAGAAATGGTGGAGTACTGAGAAGAGCCATGGTACGCCGACTATGCTAACTTCTTAGCTAGCGGAATAGTCACAAAAGGATGGTCACATCATCAAAGAAAAAAATTCTTTGCCGATGTAAAGCATTATTTTTGGGAAGATCCTTATCTTTTCAAAATGTGTGCCGACCAACTTATCCGACGGTGCGTACATGGTAGTGAAGCAAGAAGAATTCTCCGCCATTGTCATGAAGGTCCGTACGGAGGACATCATGGTGCCGCTAGTACCGCGCGAAAGGTATTTTATTCAGTATTTTATTGGCCAATCATCTACAAAGACGCCAAAATTCTTCTCAAAACATGTGATGCATGCCAACGATCGGGTAATATTTCTTCCAAAAACGAAATGCCATAAAATGGCATTCTTATTTGTGAAATTTTTGATGTGTGGGGACTCGAATTTATGGGACCTTTCCCACCGTCAAAAGGAAAAGAATACATACTTGTGGCAGTGTATTACTTGTCAAAATGGGTCGAGGCCGAAGCTCTTCCAACAAATGATGGAAGAGTTGTGGTAAGATTCCTGAAAGGATTATTTTCTCGTTTTGGAACTCCAAAAGCGTTAATAAGTGATAGAGGTACCCATTTTTGTAACCATCAACTCGAATTTTTTTTTAACAAGGTATGGTGTCTGTCACCGGATCTCAACAGCATATCACCCTCAAACAAACGGACAAGCCAAAGTGACTAATCGAGGTTTAAAAAGAATACTTGAAAAAACCGTAGGATTGAATAAAAAGGAATGAGATGATAAATTAGATGACGCTTTATGGGCTTTTTGAACCGCATATAAAACAACAATAGGTACCACCCAGTATAAGCTTGTCTATGGAAAAAGTTGTCATTTGCCAATAGAAATAGCACAAAAAGCCTATTGGGCAATTAAAAACGTAAACTTAGACATACAAATTGCCGGTAAAAATCGATTTTGTCAATTAAATGAATTAGACGAATTAAGGAATCACGCATACTCTAACTCCGAAATTTATAAGGAAAGAATGAAAATTTGCATGATAAACATATTAAACCAAATGAATTTCGAGTAGGAGACCAAGTTCTATTGTTTAATTCACGACTTCGATTATTTCCCGGTAAATTAAAGTCTAGGTGGTCGGGACCTTTTTCTATCACCCATATTTTTCCACACGGTGCAATTGATATTAAATCTCGAAATGGGATTCCATTCAAAGTCAATGGTCAACGGCTAAAGCTTTATCAAGGATTCATTGAGGATGCGGAGGAAGAAATCTTGCTACAAGCGGTTGATGAATAAACGAAGGTTTGTGCATCAAAATCATATCTTGTAAGTAACGAACGTCGGGAAAGCTTCTAAATCGGTAAGATTTCTAAAAACCAAATTTTGGGAAACAGGTCACTCACACGTGCACTATAAAAAATTATATTATATTTAGCCGCCCACGGGGCCGTGCCCAGCTGGACACGGGGTCGTGGCCGGCTACTGTCGGGGATAAAACCCCTTTTCTTTTCATTTGCTCACTTCGACACTGCCCGTTTTCCCGAAAACTCTCTGGTTCCTCCGAAAATTTCTGTAGATTTTCACGTTCTTCCACCGTTCTACAACGTCAAGATATGATTCTATCATCATAGTTAGTTAGATTAATCATTTTAATGTAGTTTAACATAAAAAATTTGGGGAAAAATCTAGGGTTCTTCAACTTGAACCGAATCAAACCTCAAATTTTTGCTTAGATCTGTTAGTAGTAGTTTAGTTATGTGTTATAGGAAGTAAACCAACTTGAAATGTTTGAAGATTTGCCCGATTTCTAACAAAAACCTCAAACCCTTGTTTTAGAACCGAAAAAGACGAAATTGAAGGGGTAAACGGTTTGTTTTGGGAAAAACGACACTTGGGGTTTCATTTTCGGGGAAAACCGCCCCTAATCAACCAAAAATTTTCAAGTTTTCGGAACCGGGATGAAAAATGGGATTTTTGGGAAAAAGACGCCTGAGCACGGGGCCGTGCTCAGCGACCACGGGGGCGTGGCCAGCAATTCCCAGCCGAACACGGGGCGTGGCCAGTGGCCAAGGGGTCGTGTTCAGCTTGTTGTTTCCAGTTTTCTTCGGAAATTTACTATTTCATGCTAATTATTTTGTGTTTTCTTTCAGATGGCCAATAAATTCACACGCTTCAACCAGAATGAGTGGAACTATCAAGCACGATTTAAAGTTCTTCAAAATAAGCCGGAGAAAAACCCAAGACAAGTTTGCTTAGACACCCTGGAAGCAGTGGGGCAGATTGACAGCTTCAACAACCTAGTCACGGGTCCACTTCGAGCGGCCCTCTGCACTGGACTCCATTTGGTCCATGAATACAATATGGAGTTCTATAGCACGTTTGCATTCAAAGCTAAAGCGGAGCCGTTTGATGAAGAGGGGGTGGAGTTTCGCTGTGTTGGGAATGTACTCTCCATTTCCATTGCACAATTTCGGTCAATTATTGGGTTGTTTGCTGAAGAAGATGTCGGAGACGAGGAAAACACGGGGGGTCTCCGTAAACTCCCACAAAACCTACGTCAAATGACATGGGCTCAAATCGGAGAAGGAGCATATGATCCAAGCCAGACAAAGAGCTCATAGTTGTGGGAGCCTCTTTACCGCCACATTCACAGGGTCCTTAGCAACTCCCTCAACCAAAGGCGTGACAGTACTGGTGTTCTTAACCTAAGGGATTTGACGGTCTTATACTGCATCCACAACCGTGTACCTCTCGATGTTCCACACCTGTTCCTCCGAAATATGCACCTGAACCAGCTAGCCACAGCCCCGACCCCTATTTTCTTTGGAAGATGGATCTACCACCTCTACAGAACTTTGTGGAGGGGATGCCAAGGTCCTTCCGTAAGGGCCCATGGTCGGGCCAGGTGGATCTATTTCAACGAAATAGGTGACAGGACGGTTCTATTTCAAACGGTTCAGGGACATGTTTGGAACCCACAGGAAGCTGTCGTTCTTCATGCCCCACAAATCTGTCCTCCTCCTCAATATGGCTCTAGGGGAGCATCCTCTTCTCAAGGGGGTGGTTTTCCTAACTTTCAAAGCTGACATGATCTTTTGCAGGAAAACCTCTTATGCACCCGCAACACCTACAACATGGCCAGCAACACCTACACCCGGGTCGGAGCTATGGAGAGAAACATCTCTGATATGCAAGATGACATCAGCCACATCCGGGAGCATATGGTGTACCGAGGAGGAGATGATGAAGACAAAGACATGGATTGAGGCGGAAGGCGTTGGAGGTAGCATGGCACGATTGCAGCTTTAACAGGTTAACCCCTTGCTCTCAAAAACAATTATCTGGCCTGCGTGCCAAAGTTGAACAATTTACTTTCCGTTAAAACTTTTACTTTTCTGCATTTTTTTTTTTTTTTTAGTTTGTGATGTGGATGATAACTTGTGGTAAGGTAGGATGTTTGTTATTTGTGTGGTGAGGTATTTTTAAGCAAAACAGGTACCTAGGAAGCTTGGAGGCACTAAATATTAGTGCTACATAAGCCTGAAAACCCAACCCGAAAGCCAAAAACCTGTTTGATTTAATTGCAGACTGTCACCATGGGGCCGTGCTTAGCCAGCACGCCCCCGTGTCCACCACCCTGTACTTATTGTTTTGTCTGAAATCCGCCTACCACGGGGCCGTGTCCACCCAGCACGCCCCGTGATCCCCATCTGTAAGTAGCTGTTCCTGGCACTCTGACCACAGGGCCGTGCTCACCCAGCACGTGGCCATGGCCAGATGCCCTGTAACACCAAAACTTTGTTTTTAACACCTTTTTTACACAGTCAATCAACCTAAAAACTTATTTTTGGGACACATTGAGGACAATGTGTAATTCAAGTGTGGAGGGGGGGGGGATGCTAAAACCTTGAATTTTGCAAGTCCTAATAACAAGCCTTACACAAAACTCTATTGGAACCGCTAATCACTCCAAATTTTTTTGAAAACTTTTTTTTACTTGACTTGGTTTAATTTGGGAATAACAAGTTCTAAAAAGGTTATATTTTTACAAATTTACAACCGATAGCATCGTGATAAAAAGAACCAACATAAGAAAATTATGAAACGGCATAACAAATCTAGTTAAAATTTGATTATATATACTTGAACACATTATAAAACCATTCCTACAACAAGTGAGTTTTGAGCCTTTATTGAGCATACAAGCATACATCTTTAAATTAAATGCTCATTTTTTCGTTTCTTGTTTGAATAGCCGCTTGGTTCTTATGACTCTAGAACTTGCCATGACGATACATTCCCGGTCCTTACCAACTCAAACCCAAGTAAGTAAATCATGGAGGCATTAGGACTAACCCATTTTCTTTTTAACACCATTCTTTTTAATTTTCTTTTATCACCTACCAAAAATCTCCCTAGTTAACCCCTTTGAGCCTAAAACCTTTTCATTTCTAAACCCAAAAAACAAACACCCTTTACCCACAAAACCCCTTTTTCTTTTCAACCTTTTATTTTAGTAAAAAACTCGGTTTTCTTGTGACACTTCAATAAAAAAAAACATGAAGTCTTGCCATAAACAAACAAAGTCCTCAAAGAAACTTTGTTAAAAAAAGGCTTAGTTTGAATAAAAGTCTCAAAAACAAAAAGTTTTACGACGACCGACGCTTTTAGCCCTGTTTACTAACCACTAACCCAAAACCACCTACCTTTAGCCCAAGCCTAACCCTTCCAAAAGTCCTCTTGATATTTACAAAGTTTTATAGTTAAAAAGGAGGAGGATTGATTGCTTGGCAAGCATATGGTAGAAGTAAGTTCTATGCCAGTCTCGAGTGTTTCACAAAAATACATCTTCGGCTGAGTGTTGAGTGATCTCCCGTGAGCTATGTGAACTTGTATATAAATAGAATTTTAAAAAAGGCATGTTATGCCCAAATAAGTAATTTCGCTTATGAAATGTTCTAAATAAATCATAACGAATAGGATTGTAAATAATATAAAAATAAAACCCAATAAAAATCTTGGATTCCAGACACACAAGACAAGCCCAAAACTTCTCTTCTACCCATTCCATTTGGGTGTGTAAGCCACAAAATAAAGAGTTTTGCTTGAGGACAAGCAAAGATTCAAGCGTGGGGGTATTTGATGTGTGCAAAATGCAACATATAAATTTCATCAAATGAGGCATAAAACTAACCCTTTTTTAGTACTAATGTTGGAAAAAGTATGCTTTTGTCTTCCTTTTTGAATTTTCAGGACCAAATGAGCTTAAATGAACAAAAGGAACAAATATGCAGCAAAAACTAACATACATACAAAGAAATGGAATAAACGTGGCATGCCCGACCCCTCGACAACATCTTCCCAAGCAAAAAAAAAAAGAAACAGAAAGCTGACCACGGCCCCGTGCCCACTGAGCACGGGGGCGTGGCCAGATGTCTGCAGAAAAGACAAAACTGTAGAAGCTTCTATTGCTCACCACGGGGGTATGCCCACTGAGCACGGGGCGTGGTCAATGCTAAGATTCGCAAAATCTAGCAAATCTTGGTAGTACAGATACGCTTCTGTACACGGGGCCATGCCCAGCGAACACGGGGCCGTGTGGAGCCTAATGCAGACAAGAACAATTAATGAAGGAAGAGAAAGTGGATGGCCACGGGGCCGTGTCCAGTGGACACGGGGCCGGGGCCGGGCTTCTGTTTAGGCTAAAAATAGAGGTGCTTGGTTCACTTCAAAGGCATCCCTTGGCAAACCACCTCTCTCCCACTTCACTACCACTCCACCACCACTACAACACCCACATCCACCACCATCATCCATCATCCACCTTAGAGTGTGTGTAGTAGTCTTGGGATCCAAGATTGATCATAATAGTTCTTGTCAATCAAAGGCCATGTTTGGCTAAGTCTCTTACATCACTTGGTGGAGACAAGTCTTTAATGTAATACATTTTATTTTTAATCTTTTCACACTTTTTATTTGGTTTTGTATTAATGACTTTAATAACTAGTTTCTTGTGTTGAAGGTGAGACTTCCTTATCATTTGTCCATGGTGTATTGGCATTAATTTACTGTCTATATAAAGTAAAAGATTTTCTCCATTCATATCTCTATGGTCTATATAGAGATACGTTGGCTACCTGGTCGGGGGTTAAGGGAATGGTTTGGTAAGGTTCTTTCCTTGTTCAGTGTATAGATCCTGCAAGGACCTGGGTCAAGCTTACTAGGACCTCCTTCAATACCCAATGGTATTGGATGGCGGGGGTGCGAATGGCTTGACCCTCTCATATGTAAACTACTATTAATACATTAAACTGACTACTTGGGATTGTATCCTTGCTGACTCAAACCACTTAGCCGAGGGTAACGTCACATTCAAAAGAGGGTCCTACCACTTTTCGCATTAATAAGTTAATTAATTATCTTCCAATATTCTGACCATTTGGAATTGTATCTTAGCTGACTCAAACCACTCTGTTGATGGTAACATCACCTTCAAAAGAGGGCCTACTACTATAACTAAGATAATCTCTTAAAAAGTGCAAAAGTGCGGAAATCATCAAAGGTTACATTAAAGGCGAGTCTGATCCAAGTGATTCTTCTTGTCTATCTGTTTTTTATTTTATTTTTCAGTATTTTTATTTTTTATGTTTAAAACTGTTTCCAAAAATTTTGATTTGATTAGACGTTGAGGATAAACCGGTACTAAAAGCTCTTGTGTCCTTGGACGACCTCAGTATCTTATCAACGCTATACTAAGCTCACGATGGGTCCACTTGCCCATGTGTGTGTTTAGTGTTAGTAGAATATATGTAAGGTCCGCGTTTGCGTCTAATAAAAGACGACTAAAAGACACTAGAAACATAAAATTTTTCTTAAAAGTGTCCAAACTTTTCGCAATTTAAAACGATAATATCAATAACATAGGTGCATTAATTTAACAAAATTTGGGCATGACCCGTCCATAAAACGAGCATACCCCTGTTTTAAACACAATCAAACTAAGTACAATTCTACGATTCGTTCGACAAGATACTACTAAAAGCCAAGACAACAAGTTTTTAAAAGTGTGACTACTAACAAGGTTATGCAAAATAAACAAGTATTGGACCAAAAACATTAGAACAGGCTAGCGGAAGCGTTTGGTATGACATAACATGAACACGTGCTCGCTCCGATTCTCCAAGTCGCCTAAATTGAGGATTTACCTACATTCAACAACAAAGCTTTAAAAAAAGTTAGTCATTATACTTGTTTTGCTTACAATACCATCATTTTGGTTCCATTTGTTTATGTACTTTCATTTCGCTTACGCATTCGATTACCCAATTAAATGGGTATGGCATATACTCTCATAATGAGATTCAAGCATACACTTACGACCCGGTAATATCAGGTTAATTGCTTTCAACATAAATCTTTCGTTCTATCCGTATAATGGGTTGATCTTCATACATTCGTTATTGCATCCATGACCACCCGTTCTAAACGGATGGTACCTTATTCTTACTCGACTTGTTCAACTCGAACCAGTCGACTTGCTTAGCTTATTATATCCTTTGTTAACATAACCAAATCCGCAAGGGATTTGCTATCAACTTACTAATCACCGTAATCAATATAACAAGGGTTGTTTTTCATAATTATTAACAAAATTTAAGTAAGGTTTTGTATGCAACGGAACATACCTCGATCTTGTGAGCCTTCCGGTTTCTTAGTATTTGAACCTTCTTCCTTCACGCCTATATCAACACATTCATTCATTCGTTTAGTACCCCAAATTTCATTCCGTTACTTTCCAAATTACACATAATTATTCTTTCAAGCATTTCATCAAACACTTGGCGGGTTTCGCATTTGTGGGACACTAAGTACAAGCTTTTAAAGTATAATTCCTACTAGCTCATTTCAAAGTTCATCAACAATCAATCAAATTAATAATATTCTCTGGTCCTACTTAATTTGTTTAAGATTCAAGTACCACAACATCATCACATGTCAAACCTACACATGATTCCTACCAATTTTTCCACCTTTCAACATCTCTAATTATTCATACCAATAGGTTACGCAATTAGCTTTTCATATAATCAAATTCACACATAAACATACATGATTCCTGTTCAATAGAGAAGTCCTAACCCAAATCTATACAATTTCTTGCAAAATTTCGAGATTGGGTCATAACCCACTTCCTACCATACATCAAAAACATCAAATTGAACTTACCACTTTATAGAGGGTGTTAGGTTAATCGAAAATCTGGTAACATGCAGCCGATTAACACTGAATTTCCTTGTCAATTGATGAGTTTTGCAAGAACAAGGATAACCCTTGTTTCTCCTGCTTCTGTTCGACCAAAAACACGCCCAGATGTGTATGTTTTGGGTTTCCACCTTCTAATACCTCTATATTAGAATCATCCACATCTAGCCCTTCTAGTTTTTATATTTCTTTTAATTAGACCCCTTTTCCATCACTTAACTAATATTTACAACACTTTCTCTTTTTTAACTAACTAAGTTAAGTTCTTAGTATTTTAACTTATTTTTATGATAAACATTTTTGGGGTGTTACAATATCGTGTTTTATAAATTTAAAACTTGACTAATGTGTTAAAAATGGCTTAAAATATTAATAAAAACAAATCACACCCAACACACACCAAAGAAGATAGAAGAAATCTCACTTTTGAAATGTTTAGGAGTGAGTTTCTTAAATTGCAGCGATTTGAGAGTGTAGAGTGGGAGTGGAAGGTTGAAAATGAGGAGAAGGGGCTGTATTTATAGCAAAGATTTAGGGTTTTAAGGTTAAATGGCTGAAAACGAGTTGGGTTTAACTGATGGGCCTTCGTACGAAGTGGGCTCGGTGGCTTCGTACGAAGCTACTGGGCTTAGGCCCAAATGTTGCATCTTTTATATTTTAGCTAGTATAGCCCATTTTAAGCTATTTATGCAATGTACAAGTGCCGTGCAAGTATAAAGGAGTATAAAAAATGTATTTCACGTATAAAACAAGTATAAGGACGTATGTATTTGCATAGAATTATGTATCAAGTGTGTGTAAAGCATGAATAATTACCAAGTATTTATGAATAACGTTTTTCATTATGATTCAAGTCTATATTATAATGTATGAAATGAAGTACGAATACAAGAATTACAAGTTTCCATAAAAGGAAAGTACAAAGGACTTGCTAAATAAAGAAGTTACAAAACGCGAGGCGTTACAGTCTCTCTTCCTTTAGGAAATTCCATCCCGAAATTTAGGAAGATGCAACGGCGAAGAGGTGTGGATACTTGGTCTTCATATCACTTTTGAGTTCCCAAGTAAATTCAGCGCAACGTTTTCATTCCCATAAAACCTTGACGATAGGAATTTGACTACGCCTTAGTCTCTTGACTCCTCTATCCATGATTTCGACTGGTTTCTCCACAAAGTGAAGCGTTTCGTTGATTTGCAAATCCTCGAGTGGAACTTGAAGTCCTTCAGCTAGGAACTTCTTTAAGTTTGAAACGTGGAAGACAGGATGAACGTTGTTGAGTTCTTCAGGTAGGTCCAGTCGATACGCAACCTTGCTAATCCTTTCTAGAATTTTGAAAGGACGAGGTCAAGTTTACCTTTCTTACCAAAATGAACTACACCCTTCCAAGGGGATACCTTGAGAAGTACAAAATCACCTATCTCGAATTCCAAAGGCTTGCGGCGTTTATCAGCGTAGCTCTTTTGTCGGCTCCTGGCTTTCAGCAGATTGTCTCGAACCTCTAAAATATTGTCCGTCGTCTCTTGTATAAGCTCGGGACCGGTGAATTGAGATTCCCCAATCTCGTGCCAACAAATAGGCGAACGACACTTTCGACCATACAATGCTTCTAAGGGTGCCATTTGAATACTCGCGTGATAACTGTTGTTGTACGAGAATTCGATCAAAGGCAAGTGCGAGTCCCAATTGCCACCAAAATTGATTACGCATGAATGAAGCATATCTTCTAACGTTTGGATAGTGCGTTCGGTTTGACCGTCAGACTGAGGGTGAAAAGCGGTGCTGAGGTTAAGGATAGTACCCATAGCAGATTGAAAAGTTCGCCAAAGACGAGACGTAAAGCGACCATCACGATCGGAAATGATGCCAATGGGGATACCATGACGACAAATGATTTCATCAGTGTAGATTCTAGCCAAATTCTCGACTTTGAAATCTTCACGAATGGGGGGAAAATGAGCTGATTTGGTCAATCGATCGACGACCACCCAAATGTTGTCATGACCAGAAGACGTACAAGGGAGTTTGGTGATTAAATCCCTAGCAATGCTCTCCCATTTCTAGATAGGAATCTCTGGCTGTTCGAGTAGGCTAGAGGGACGTTGGTGTTTCGCTTTAACCTTCGAACAAGTGAGACATTTCGCAACGTAGGTGGCGATATCTTTCTTCATTCCAGGCCACCAATAGGACTTACGCATATCTTGATACATCTTATCAGCGCCAGGATGAATGGAATATCGCGATTTGTGTGCCTCCTTCATCAGAAGGTCTCGAAGTTTTTCACAATTAGGAATCCAGATGCGATTGAGATAGTACAGAATACCATCGGATTTAGACGCAAGATCTCTTTCAACACCACCTCGTATCTCGATAGAGAGACTACCCTCGTTAATAGAGGCGTATTAGGCTTCACGAATGCGGCTCCGAAGATCATTAACGAGTTGGAGGCAACAAATACCCTTCACATGAGTTTTACAACTAAGAGTGTCGGCCACTACATTCCCTTTCCCTGGATGGTAGCGAATTTCGCAGTCGTAGCCGTTTAATAATTCCACCCAACGACGTTGATGCATGTTCAGTTCCTTTTGGTTGAAGATATGTTGAAGGCTCTTATGGTCGATGAAGACTACACACTTTGTACCATAAAGGTAGTGTCGCAAAATCTTCAATGCAAAAACAACTGAGCCAAGTTCAAGGTCGTGAGTAGTGTAGTTCTTTTCTTGTATCTTGAGTTTCCTCGACGCGTAATCGATAACTTTGTCTCGTTACATAAGGAAGCAACCAAGGCCATGGTTGGATGCATCACAATATACGACGAAGTCGTCGTTACCATCAGGAAGCGCGAGAATAGGAGCATTACAAAGAATATCCTTGAGAGTTTGAAAAGATTCCTCTTGTCCAGGACCCCAAACAAAAGGTTTCTCTTTTTGAGTCAAAGAGGTTAAAGGAACAACGATTTTCAAAAAGTTGAAGATAAAACGGCGATAATAACCAGCAAGACCAAGAAAAGAACGAATTTCGAACGGGGACTTAGGTGCAATCCAATTCTTCATGGCTTCGATTTTAGCAGGGTCGACATGAATACGAAGTTAGTTGACAGTGTGACCAAGGAATTGAACCTCTTTTAACCAAAATTCACACTTGGAGAATTTGGCGTATAGACGTTCAGTATGCAGAAGCTGAAGGATAAGACACAAGTGTCGCTCGTGCTCCCCTTGTGTCTTGGAGTAGATAAGAATATCGTCGATGAAAACGATCACGAAACGGTCCAAATAAGCCTTGCACACGCGGTTTATCAAATCCATGAAAATCGTAGGTGAGTTGGTCAAACCAAAGGGCATGACCACGAACTCATAATGACAATAACGTGTTTGAAAGGTGGTCTTGGGTATATCTTCTTTGAGGACGCGAAGTTAGTGATATCCAGAACGAAGATCGATCTTTGAAAAGAAAGTCACGCCAATACGAGGAAGAGGGTATCGGTTCTTGACAGTAAGCTTGTTGAGCTCACGATAGTCAATACACATTCTAAACGATCCATCTTTCTTTTTGATGAAGAGAACGGGAGCGCCCCAAGGAGAAGTACTTGGGCGTGTAAAGCCTTTATCAAGAAGCTCTTGAAGTTGGCTCGATGACTCTTGCATCTCAGAGGGTGCTAAATGATAGGGGGATTTGGAAATCAACAGAACGAGTAGGAGGCAAACCAGGAAGATCATCAGGAACACATCAGGGAAATCGCGTACAACAGGAACGTCACTTATGCTTGGGCCTTTGTCCTTCTTTTCCATGATATGGGCGAGAAATACGAAGGTACCCTTACGTAAGCACTTATTCGCTGGAATACATGACATAAGCTTAAGACCTTGAGAAGATTTCTCTCCATAGACGTGTAGGGAATCATCGTTTGGAAGAGGAAGACGAATGAACTTTTCAGAGCAAACAACTTCAGCACGAACTCGCCTAAGCCAGTCCATACCTACTATGACGTCAAAACTACCCATTTGCATAGGTATGAGGTCAATGCGAAATGTATGATCGTTAAGAATCAAGGAACACTTGAAGAGAACGGAATCGATAGTGAGGAATTTACCATCAGCGACTTCGACAGCGAAAGATCTTGGAAACTTAGAGCATTTACACTTAAGCAAAGGTTCGAATTCTAACGATACAAAACTTTTATCAGCGCCAGTATCAATTAAACACGAAGCATAAACATGGTTCACGAGGAACGCACCAGTAATTATATTATTTGCGTTCTGAGCCTAAGCAGTGGTGAGAAGAAAAGCTTTGCCTCGAGCTAGTTGTTGAGGTTGCTGCTGTTGCTGTTGTTGCTGAGGCTGATTGCACTGGGGGAAGACATTGGTGAGATGATTAAGGTCACCACATTTGTAACACGCTCACACAGGAGTGGCCTGAGCCTGGTTTGGAGCGGGATTTTGGGCTACAATGGCCTGATTTTGGTTGGCCATGGGTGGCTTGTGGCATTGTTGCGAAAAGTGCCCATAACGATTGCAATTTGCGCACTTGCGGCATGAGGCGGTGGCAGGATGATGGTACTGACATTGGTTACACTTGGGTTGAGTACCACTGTAAGTCTTACGTGGAGGTTTAGCATTGGGTGCAGAAGGGATAGATTGCAAAGGTTGAGGGTTAGCTGGAGTAACAACCGCACAATTCTGGCTTGAAGCCTTCCGCTTCTTGCCTCGGTTTTTCTTGGTTGATTGGGATGGTGAGGGTTCAACAGTGGCTTGGTGTGAACTCTTCGAGGAAGCCTTTTCATATTTCCTACGAAGGACACAGTTGCTGTTAAGGCGAGCGGCTAAGCGGTAGGTTTCCTCGATAGTCACTGGAAAAGCAGCTTCCACGAGGTTCATGAAAGTATCGGGTAGGCAATGGATGTACTTGTTAATGGCCTTTTCAAGGGTATAAACTCGGCTAGGACAAAGGATGCTGAGTTGCTTGAAGCTAACGGTTAGACCATCGTTGTCATCCTCGATTTGCATAAGATTTCAAAACTCGTGCTCCAACTTCCTAAGTTCGTGAGGAGGACAAAATTCTTCCCTCGTGAGTTTCTTCAGTTCAGACCATGGTAAAGTGTGGGCGGCATCGTTCCCCCTTGTGCTTCGCTCAGCGGTCCACCACTCGAGAGCTCTCAAGCGGAACACCCCTGTAGCGTTTTGGGTGCGCAAGTCATCGGGACAGCCACTTTAGAGGAACCTAAGCTCCATAGCATCGAACCAGGTGAGTAACGTGGTGGCACCATCCTTGCCAGTAAACTCCAGAGGTTTACAGGCCATGAATTGCTTGAAGAGAAATGGCGTCCTAGGCTTTTCCATTTTGGATTCAACAGAACCATGGGGCGAATCCGAGTTGGTTTGGATTTGGCTAATGATGTCGGGTATAACGCGGGCCATCTGATCAGCCATTTGCTCCGCGATGAGACCTATGAGTTCTTTCTTGGAGATGGAACCAGTGCGGGAACCCTTCTTGGACTTGGGTTTCTCGGATGAGCTCGAAGATACCATCTAGAAGTTTGAAAGAAAAGGGAAGGAAAGGATGAGACTTGATCATAAATTCAAATAAGTTTTGCATGTATAAGCATGTATGCATCATGTAGCACGTATAATTCAAGCAAGTGTAAGATTTCATCATGTATTCACAAGTATAAACGTATAAAAATGCGTATAAAGAGTATAAATTTAGTTTGTTCACGAGAGTTATCAATATTCTTGATTACGATAAATGCGCAAATTATGTAACGGTTTGAAATGAATGAGATAACAAGTATAAAATCACATAAAAGATAGGCTCATAAAATATGGGATTGTTTCAGGTAGAGAAACGTCAACTATTCCAAAGTGAATCGAAAGCCCTTTCAAATTAGATAAACGTGCCTTGGCCTATAGGTAAGATACTCTCGTCGAGAAGCGATTAACGGTATCTTACCCTTCCAGTTGCTACACGTGTCTACTCGATTGAAACAATCGAAACTTTGGCGAGATTTAAAATCGAGGAACGGGACTTAATCGACAAGATGCGGGTTTCACCCCTAACTTGATGATTTCGTACCCTAATGTGGTTGGTACTCGTCGGGTCAAAATATAATTTCAACACTTTGACGAGGGTCCACTAGAGTTTGAATCAGAAATTTGCCATTAAGATGTGGATTTCACTCCTAAATTAATAGCGTAATTTCATGCAAAATAACGAATAAGCGGAATGAGAGTCGTTTACCAAATTATGGGTTTCATGCCTATTTTGGTAAACTCATCTCGTCTGTATTACGAGTGTCTTCAAGTGTATTGTTTAAGATGTCTTAGGAAAGACATAATGTAAGTATTAAGACCAAAAAGAAGAGAAAGAAGCAAAGTAGGAAGAATAACATTTTAAACATGTAACAAGAATGGTAAAAAATGAGGTACCTATAATAGACTAGGTTGAACATGGCAATTCTTCCTAATTCCCTATAGTTATGGCTCTGATACCAATCTGTCACACCCCAACCGATGGCGGAAACATCAGAGTGAGACGAAAACGAGATTGCAAGAGACTTCATAACACTATTGGTGATAATAATTAAAACTTAAGACGTCTATATGTGTATCTAAGCATCATCGCTACTTCAATTTTATAGCATCGTCATCGTCATCCTCAACCTGTAACATGTTTAAAATAAAGTTCAATGCAAAAGCAAAGGCGAGTGTACAGATTTTTGTACATAGCATAAAAGATAAGTTTTAGAACAATTGCACATGGCAAGCTATTCGTAACAAGATAAACAATAAAAACGGGCATGTGTCTAACTGATCAACCCAAGATGAAACGCAATAAGCTCTTAACATAACCCAACGTTCACAGACGTGTTGTCATTATCACACGCAAATTTAATCCAATTACAACTAATAGATAGTAGCAAGTGGGTATCGAACACAGGGAGTTTATGGAAAATATGTTGATTATGTAGTTTTGTACTTAACTAAAATTAAACTAAAATTGCAGAAATTAAAATCCAAGAGTTTGATTGTTGGTTTTAGGAACTAATTACTAAACTAATTGCAAATCAAGATTGGTTGTTAAAAAGATTAAGAGAGAATGACCATCTTAGGGTTCCGGTTTCCATTAACAATTGTGTGAAAATCCAACTAGAAAGAGTCACATTGACATGACTCATGCATAAACGTTTGTTGTAATAAAAGGGAACTAAGTACTCGGATTATATAAAAGCGAGGTTGTTACCCAATGACCAATTAACCAATATCCAACCCTAACCCCTCCTGTGATATCTCGATTGTCAACGACACCAAGAATGTACGGTTTAGACTAAGATCAAAACATCAATCAACATTTTACAATCAAACATTCATGCACCATAACAAACATAGTAAACAAACCAAGTTCATTATTCTAGAAATAAAGATAAACACACAAAAGTCATAAGGAAAACCTTCCACCCAATATGATCACTGAAAGTTTAGCCGGACATTGTTTGGTGGATCATCATAACATCAAGATTAAAGTTCATACGAATTGAAAGATAAACCGAAATGTTAGAATTTGTTCACAAACACTATCTCCAGCCAAAAATCGCCCCTGGAACTCTGAGAAACGTCCCCAATGATGAGATATGTGAAAAGACACTTGAAAACGGATTAATAATGGGCAGTTACAAGTTTTGCGTTAGGGTCTATCGTAAATTACGGTGGGTACCGTAATTTACGGTAGCTTTCATGTTGTTACGCTGGGATTCTACTAGATTACGGTGGAAGAATCAACATTCAGGGGCTACCGTAAATTTCGGTAGCCATCATAATTTACGGTGGACCCCTGAAACCTCTCCTTTGTTCTTCTTTTCAATCCTTGTGTAATCCGCTCCAATCCATTCCCATCCAAAGCAGCGTTTTCCTCCGTTTTAAGCTCCACACGCACCTGAAACATAAACAACGGTAGTTATCTAATTCAAGATAATTACATAATTAAACGGGGGATTGACTCGTCTTTTAACACCCTTAAGGGTTGTCCCATGGACCACCCGTCACATCCCCACACTTAACCGTTGCTTGCCCCAAGCAACCCATCAAAAATCATTTTCAAGTGCACACAAGAGATCAACAAAAATCAAGCAAAAACATGTCATCCTTTTACTAACCTTTTCCTAACACCTAAGCAACACACCCCTCGCTATATCACTCCTCTCGACGACAAGTAAGCACTAGCAAAGATAGGCTAGACACACAAAAGGCAAACGGGTGATTGTACAACTATATGCTTGTACCTAAATCGGTCCTCCGCCTAATAAATGCCAAAAAATGAATGCAAATCAAAGGGACTTAAAGGTTGTAACGTGGCTAGGCATACGGGTAGGAAATGGACATATATATGTAGTAGCGAATGACTTAACCCGGTCTTCATATTACACATTAAACAAACAAAACATAAACAACTATATACAACTAACTCATGCATCATTTTTTCATTTTTCATTGCTTTTTCATTTTTTTTTTCTTTTCTTTCTCTTTTTTTTTCATAGAACATCAACCAAACATAACAAAAATAAACACAACTAGAACAAACTACTAACACTACAAGACCAGGTCAAATTGGGTAAATTTTTGAGAAACTAGATATGGGTTAACAAATGATCGGCTTTAGGCTCAAAATGGACAACTAAATGGCCAAACCCCCGCCCCTCTCACTACCAAGCTCATATATATAATTTATGAGGTCCAACCCCCCAAATCCCACACTCGCACATGCCATGACGAGGCTACCTAAATGCCCTTATCCTATCCACATTCAGGTTTCGCTAAGGCCTCAAACCGTATTCAAGCACAAGTTCTAATGCACCCCCACCCATTGCCACTCTCATCAAAGATAAGCATTATTTATTTACAATTGTGGCTTTAACTCTCACCAAGAAAAAGGGTAAATAAGGGTTGCCGGTGTGTCACTCGGGGTTAGTACAAAGTGTTCAAATTCCAACAACGTTTCGCTTGATTTAAAAATTTTTAAAACCATCAAAATTTTCCCCCCATCCCCACACTTGGGATACATTGACCCCAATTTATGGTTTTGGAAGGAAGTGATCGCTAAAAACCATTTAACATCAATAAAAACTTAGACACTCAAATCCCAAATTTCTTTTTGTTCTTTTTCATTTTATATTTTTTTATATTTTTTTTCTAAACACATTAACACCGCCAAACTAGCACAACCCGACACATAATATCAAAAAGCAATACACCACCCATCCTCCCAACCATGAACATAAACAAACAAATATCTACAAAAATGTACAAGAAAGAGCACCACCTGACTAGTAGTAACGAGGCTGAGGAGGCCCGAAGATGGAAGTCATCATCTCCGACCATTCCCCAAAAGCAAACGAGCCGCTTCCACTCTACTTCCTCCTTGTTGTGAGGCTCCATGCTATTGATCTTGTCGGGGGTCCACCCATTGCGAATGATGTAGCGGCGGTGTCGGATATGAAACGCTACCATCTTAAGGTGGCAATAACGCATAATCCACCGGAGGTGGATCCACAACTACTGGCCGCCCTACATGCCAATCCGCGTGCATACGTCGGTTTTGATCATCAACATACCTATTGTTCATTTCTTGCTTAAAGGCGTGAGTGTGGTTCCATGACTCCTGTCGATCAAAGCTATGCTTCAACGCCCGCTCCATACTCGCCCCCATCCATGTTTGATGATCCAAAAATGTTTGCTCGGACCCCGACCAAGTATCAAATACCGATGATGGTGGACGTTGATTTTCAATAATCTCTTGCATGGTTCCTTGATATGCCCAATTCGGCTCATAGGAGCGCTCCGTGTAATCAAAGAATCCCCCACCACGCACATGACCTCCTTGGTCCACATTCATATGCTCACCGTGCGGTTCATCGGCATAGTCTTCATCCCCACTCCGGTGCTCATCATCACTTTCGGGCTCATCCTCCTGTAACACCTCATAAAATCACGTCCAATGAAGTATTGACACGTGTAATAAACCCTAATGAAGTCAAACATTGAATTCAAGGGACTAATTTTTTGAAAAATCGAAAACTTTGTTTATGAAAGAACTGGAAGTATTATCATACCAAAAATAAGTTTCTAATTAACCTTTTTACAGTTTTATATTCACAATTGAGCCACTTGTTAATCAAGTGTAGCCGTTTATGTGATTAATTGAAAGTTTGCGCAATAAAGGGTTAAAAGCGTCAACATGTAAATTCTTACCTCTGAGTGACCTTTTAACAAACCGAGAGCCTCATGATATTTAATTATACTCTCGGGAATGCCAATCATTGGCAATCCAAGGCTTTTATGCCTAAAAGAGAAGTTACGTGCAACTTTGCAAGTATAAGGGACTAGAAGTGTCAATATGTTTAATTATACCTCTGAATGACCTTTTATCGAGCCCGAAGCATTATGATGTTTAATAATACTTTTAAGAATGCCTAATATGGATTATATGAGGCTTCAATGATATTAAATGATGAGTTACGCAAGTTTGCGCATTAGAGGGACCTAAAGCGTCAAACTGCTAAAGTATACCGATTCGTATGTTATCGGACCTTCCGGAATATGACCATGAGATAAACATACTCTATTTATCCTTATTATAGCTTAGATATAGGCTTAGAGGTGTTTGGTGCGCAAAAATAAGCTTTTAAGTCATGCAGGGACTAAAAGTGTCAAAAAGCGCACAAGTTTGCGTTCACGCGCATATCTTACATTCTGAATATCCCCGGACACCCAAAAATTTATGTAAGCACTAAAATATTTTATTTTAGTGTTTGGCTTAATAAAATTCCATTCGTCGTGTCGTTTGGATCGTTTTTCGCGTCCGTCCGTGTTTCGTCGTAATTAACCGAACAACGTAACCGTACGACTAAACGAACCGACATCCGGCATATTTTTGAGCATGTTTCATGTTCCCCATACTTAGGCATCATTGTAGAGCCTTGAAAATGGTTTAACGGGCCTTAGATGAGTCGGAAATGGCATTTGGAAGTGCAGGGACTAAAACTGTCAACAAATGAAACTTTGTTTGGCTGACCAGGTCCTTACGGACCTCAACACTGTGGATGTTATGGTCCGTAAGCTAGTTCCCAGATGCAGAAACTCGTTTAAAATGGTTGTTCAGCCTTGCAAACGACTTATCTTGCCCCTTAACATCACCAAAGGCCGCCTAAACTGAATTTTAGACTTTAGGGACACTTGTTACTGATCCATGACCATTGGTAGCATGATTTGTCAACAATCTAGGAGCTCAAATTCACTATAAAAGGGCCTTGAGTTGCAACCATTTCTTCACACCTTCATCTGCATTTTTGGAGACTTCCTGGAGCTCTAGAGCAGACCCTAATCATCCTTAGTCTTAATTAAGACCTTGGTAAGTATCCTTAATCTTCCTTAGTTAAGTTTTTGCTTAGTTTTAGCTTAAAAGTCAAACCGTCGTAATTAACGGTTGACTTAGCGATTAATCACTAATGGTCCAGTGATTAGTCGAATTGAAAGTAGTTATAAGTTGGTAATTATGTGGGTAATAAACCCTTAAAAGGGTTCCCCCTGATTCCCACTCTAACTAGGTCTAATGTCGGGTCAAACTTGTTATTAAAAAGTCAACAGAATGTTCATTTTCTAATTTATGCATAATTAGCAATGTAGAACACATAGAACCTATTTGATCATTATTATAACTTGGTAATTAGTGTAAGAACATGTCTAAACATGTTCAACCCGACAATTTTATGTTTAGACCCGGTTCGGAACCGAAAGTCGCAAAGCTTTGACTTCAGTTCTGACCCGTTTTGGTATGTTTTAAAAATACCTTAGAGCTTCATTTGGACCAGGTTACATGCTAGTATAACCCTCTGTGATTATACACCTTGGTTCATTAGTTAACCAATTAATATGCATGATTCCGTTAATTGCTCATATGTTGACCATTATGCCCTTTTCACCTTAAAACGTGATTTTTGAAAATGTAAAAGAGTAGAAACCTTAGTCACTGATATATAAACTTGTACCCAAAGTTTGACATCAGTTTGAGGTGTAGTTTGAGAGTTATGCTCATTAGCGTAAATTGAAAGCTTTATGTTAATTAAACGACATAATTAGCGTATAGCCTATTTAAACCTACTTTTTAGTATCAAACTTATTACCCACTGATGTAATATATTATTTTGGGATTTTTGAAGATTTTTAATAAATTTTAGGCTGAGCATAACTTATAGTCGTAGGCTTAATCCGGTAATTGTCGGTTTTGCCCTTACGGGCTATAAAATGAGTTTTACATATCTAAGTGACTCCAAACCTTTTGCTACTGATTACATATGATAAATAAATTATTTTAAACCTCCTGGAATAATAAAAATATCAGATTTCTATATAGAACCCGAAAACGGCTTCTAATCGCCTAATTAAGCGTTTTTAACGCCTAGTATGTACTAGAACTATTTTAAACATACTAAGGGTGATACCTACTGATATTTGAGGTAAATTATAATATTTTAACAGTAAGCAAAAGTTGTTAAACTCAAACTTCAGTTTTGAGCTTTTCGGCTTATGTGAAATTACCAAAATGCCCCTACGGTGCATAGTTTGGTTATATTTGATAAAATTCACATATCTACTTTACCCTACTGTTATAACTTAGTAAAATAAGTATTTTTGCTGATTACATCAGACCTGTAACTCAGGTAAATACTTAAACTCTTTTATAACCTTTAAATGACCAAACTACCCCTACGGGGCATAGTTTGTGTTTAAATTCGTTCCGGGCATAATAAAAGACATCTTACTGATGTCACAACATATATGAAGCATATTAACTTAGGAAACCTGTAAATGGATCATATGTATACCCGTTACGCTTATTACGCGTTCGGTTCGGTTTATGTAACTAGTTTACATAAATTAGCCTAAACGGGTCAAACCTTATCGGTTTTATCTCAAAATCCAGAAGGTGTTTAGATTACCCATATTATACAAGTCTTCAAACTTGTCGGGTCTAAAACACATTCTATTCCAGTCTTCGCTTAATCCTGCGTTTGAACCGTATATTTCCTTAAGACTAACCGGTCTAAGCTTAGGCTTAATTAAAGACCCGTTAGCATTCTAATTGGTTATTTATACATCATTCCAGACTAGAGCCTTCCGGTAAATTGTACCTACGCTTACTTAAGTGAATACGGCTGAGTTATTATAATTCTTGCTATTTAAGACAGGAGCTAGCTCAGGTAAATACTCTTAACTTATTTTCCCAATTACGGGCTTGGGATACGGTAATAAAAACCGCATGGTCAGGTATGGGATTCAAAGACCAATGATTCGGGAAGTCCAAATAACCTGTTTTAATTCGTATTGCTTGACTGAAACATTGGGGATTAATGCGACCGTGTCCTGGATATCCTTGACTCATTAAATGCAATGGCCACGACTTAAGCACGGGGTGTAGGCATACACCTGACAGATGCTATATGCTAATTAATTAATTATACCCAATAAGGGATTCCCAATAAGGGAATAGTGGTGTGTCGGTTAATCATGAACCGGCATAGAACCGGGCCCCGTATGTAGAGCAAGTTATGTAAAACTGATAACATGAGATATAGTTTGCCCCAAGTATAAAAGATTAACTTTGCCTCTGTGCATTTTAATCAAGTATAAAAGATTAATTTTGCCTTGTGCATTTTAATCAATGTGTCTACATATTTTGTGCCGAAGTGCATTCAAACCAATTTACAAACTCTTTTCAAATGAGTCGGTTGAGTGTATTTACCAGTGAAAACTGGCGTATTTTCAAAAGTCTAAGTGACAGGTACAAGTACGTAATAGGCTGGAAGCTGCTTAGGACGTTAATAAGGAACCTTGCAAGTTCTAGGCATCTAAAGTCAGTTGAACAATATTTATATTTTAAGATCCGCCTGTGGATCCGTTACTTTCCGTTGTAATACTGGATATTACTTTATATTCGGATTTGTAATATATTTATCTTTTGCTTCCGCTGTGCATTTATATATTGTGTTGTTTGACTATGATAATATCAACTACGTCACGATACTCCCCACCGGGCCCACCGGTGACACGTGGAAAGTCGGGGTGTGACAGCTCCTCGCCCGGTAACAACGCTCTCGCATCAACCGTCAAAGCACGCCACCTTTGAGCTTGCGACTTTAACTTATGATATCTTTCTGATTCATCATAAGTCCACCCAACTCCCATTCTTCGAATGTCAAAAGGCTTATGCCTCTTCAACGTACCCTTATCATCCGGTGTAATAGCTTTAAACATTTTAAGCAACCCCGTGATTATACAACAATAAGGGATAATGTTTCTTCCAACTTTGTTCCGGCAAATCCACACATTGTTTATCACCAAGTATCGGAACGGGAAACGGTGTGACCCATTAAGCAAAGAGTAGAGAATGGGCACCTCGGGAAACCTAACTTCTTGCTTATCCCCTCTCCTTGGGATCACATTGTAGATGCAAATCATAAGCAACAATTTCACCTCAATTTTCAAATTTCTTCTAAAAAGCGTGCCATGATAAGTACCCGGTATTAACAACGCTTCCAACATGTCGTTCCATCTTGGGTGAGCTTCCGACTTGAGAAGCAAATCATCGAGACTTGGGATCATATAGTCTCGTGCGGGCAAACTATCATACTTTGCTAACTTCCTCAACGTGTCAAATGACATCTCCACTTCTATCCCATTCACTGTACCGGTTAACTTCATTTAAGACGGCTTACTATACTTGTTACATGTTAGAGTGGCCATCCACTCTTGAATTTCATCCTTGAACAAGTTCTTATTATCCTTGTCATAACAGTTCAACGCTGCCTCCCAACACAAAGCAAGGAATCTTGCAAACACATTAAAATGACCAAACTCCACCTCTCTAACTTGTTTTTCACAAATGAACGTAGCCGCTTTGTCTTTCAGACGATTCATACGGTCATTGAACAATGTTGGCTGCCACTCTATCGGTTGGTCATCTAATGGACCCGCTTCCCATTTCGGCTTGTCCGCTGGGTCTAAATCGAACTCTTCCTCTTTATCACTATCATCATCTCTTCTGAGATATCTCCTCTTCTTTGGTTGACTCTCCACTGGCTGACTTGAAGATCAAGCATGGTCTTTTCCTTTTCGACCCATGTTCCTGCACATCACAATCACAACACAACCAAACACACAAAATCAGTCCCCTTTACCTAAAATCCCCACACTTGCTTGTAACTATGGTTGTAGATGCAAATAAACACAAAGTTTCATATTATATTCTCACAAAATTTGGGCATGACGCCTCTACAATGTAAAGGTTCCCAAAAGTTCAAAAATTTAGCATCAACCTACATCTACAACCATAATCACTCTTTCAAACTAACTATTTCATGACATAAATTAAGAACAAGCAAGTGTGTGTAACAAATAGAACATTAACCTTCAACTTCACAATGCATCATCATAAAGAAAGTGAAATCATCACATACCTTGAGTTGTAGATGCAAGAACACAAAGAAACACAAAAGCTTCAAAATCCCTAAATTTTCGGCACCTAGGGTTTCAAAATCAGCCAAGAAAACAAGGTTTTCTTCCAAATCTCTACCCAAAATCAGAAAGCTCGCGAAATTTTAGTTAAGTTAGACCTAAAATTCACCCAATTTGGCACAGAATTGAAGAAACTATGAAGGTTTGAAGATGTGGGGTTTGTGAAAGATTATGTGGGGAAGATGAAAGTGATTGATAATGTTGTGTGGATGAGGAGATAGGCAGAAATCAAGTGTTCAGGGTTGAAGTCACGTGATGTTATATATATATATATATATATATAGGGGATGGTTTAAATGAGAACACCCATCTTTTGTGAGAACCATGAGAACAAATCTCGTCCACTCATTTATCTTCCCTTATGATTTAATTAAAATGTTAAATCGGTAATTCTACTTATCAACTAGAAACATCGAACATTTAATTTAGGCTTTTCCATCTTTTTTTGAGAATATGTTCTTATCATCAAACATCTCAATCGCATTAATTCCTTTTGCTTAGGGTTTGGATTCTACAATTGTTTCTAATGAACTTCATCGATTCCTTCTGTGATCTTCGTCCATTCCATATTCAGGTATCTTCACCCAATTTTTGATTCTACTATATGATTTTGCCAATTCTTCAATCTGTATCATATGTTCGAATTCTTCAATCATTTTTCTTACTTTGATTTACTTGTTTCTTTTTCTAATGGTGGTGTAGTTTGTGTTCTGTTTATATGGAGATTCATTCAATGATTCCACCATTTAACCTAAAACATATGATAGGGATTAACCCAAAACTAATGATGATGATGATGATGATGTATTTCAGAAATTGGGTTTTGTGTTTGATGGGTTTGATGAGTTTGTGGGTAATAGTTTGATGATTATGTATTCTTTGTTTGATAAAATGGGTGATGCACGCTATGTGTTTGATGAAATGTCTAGGTATTATGTTGTGTTGTGTTGTGTTATGGATGGTTTTGATTTCTGGATATGCTAAAATTGGGGATGTTGAGGTGCAAAATTGGTTTTTAACGAAGCACGAGTTGAGGATAGAGAAGTTTGGGGTGCTATGATTTCTAGGTATCTATCGGCTTGTTCAGTTACTACTTAATTTGTCTTTTTTTTTACCATTTGATGATTTGATCATGTTTTTGGGTAGTTAATCTATTTTTGTTTATGTGCTTAGTCGAATAATAAAGTTTAAGTAACAATTCAACGTTAATGTTGTAGTATTGTTAGCCATAGTGAACTGTTGATGTCCACAAGCCAAATCAGTTAGCTATCATTCAACATAATATGTGATATTCTCCATCCATTACCTAACTTACTCAGTTATAAATTGTTTCTATGATACAGTGGTGCATGCCTATTAGCAATGTTTGATACCACAAAGGATGCGACAGGTGCATATGACGTTGCAGCAAAGCGACTAAGTGGGTTAAAAACCAACAACAACTTTGAGATATCATCATTGTTCCCATAGTAGAAATCACTAACAACAGAAGAAAAATAAGAAAGTCGAGCGGTTGTAGTAGTAGCACTAGCAACAACATGAAAGTTAGCAGTACCACCAATCAATCAACTGAATATTACAACATAGAAGTCAATTTGATTCTTGGTGGTCATTTGAAAACAAGAACAAAGATTGTTTGTACGCTTTTTGAGTCTATGTAATTACTACTCGTGTTTTATGTTTATTCAGTTGGTGATTTATTTATTTTTATATTTTATTATGTAATTGTTCCAGTATTGTTATATGTACGGGTTTGTTTTCTTTTTCATATATGCTTATTTAATTTACTTTATCATTTACACACGTGTAAACCTTCATTTGTATGCCTGTTTTTTTAATATCACGATTTACACATGTGTAAACCTTCATATATATGGTTTTTTTAACCATATGATTTACACATGTGTAAGCCTTCATATATATGGTTGTTTTTTTAACCATTTAGATTACACATTTGCATATGATTCAGACATTTGTAAACTGCTCACTGTCTTTTATTTCTATTCTACCTATGTTAAGTTGTATTACATATGCTTAAGTGTTTGTTTTACACATGTGCAACTGAATTACACATGTGTAAATTTGTTCCCTCTCAGTTATATGTATTTGTTCTACACATTTTTAGCTGAAATACGCATGTGTAAACTGCCGCTTTACACATTTTCAACTGAATTACACATGTGTAAACTGTTATTTTACATATTTTCAGCTGGATTACACACGTGTAAATTGTCGATGTCACTAATTTGATTATGTTTTACACATGTTGAGCTCAATTACACATGTACAAATTGTTTAGTGGTCACTTAATATTTATGTTTTACACATTTTTAGCTCATTTACACATGTGTAAGTTGTTCCTTGTCAATTAATTGTGTCTGTTTTACACATTTGCAGCTCATTTACACATATGTAAATTGTCAATTAAACAAGATAGTATCTTATGTAAAAGGGTACGACAAACGGTAAATTTTATTGATAACAAAAAAAATATTTACAACCAACGGGCATTGGACTTCCCGGATATATACCCCAAGGAAGACACCAACCCCAAATCATTAGCTATGGTCTAACAAATAGAACCTAACAAGACCCCGACCATAAGCTAAACTAGAAATAAAAAAACAACTTATTCTAGACTTAAGCCACACTCGGCCCAAGCCTAACATAAAAGTAAATCTATACAATCAAGTTTCAAACAACCAAAACCATAAAAAAACAAAAACTATAAAAAAATCGACCGAAACATTAAAACAACATCTAAAGCATAACACCCGAGGGTCCATCTTGAGCTTCCCAAACACCTTGAACTCAACAAACTAGCAACATCATCCTCATTTCACAACCTGCCCAAACTGCAAACAACCATACACCAAACAATATCACCAGCAGACACTAAACCCAACTTGATTTTCACATCCGCCAACAAATAATTAAAAAATAAACATTTTGACTTACACATGTGTAAATTCTCAGTTACACGTGTAAATTTGTATTACACATGTGTAAGTTTCTGTTTTACATATGTGTAAATTCTCAGTTAAACATGTTTATATTTGTTTTACAAAGTCTCTGTTTTACACATGTGTAAGTTTATATTTTACACACATAAGTGTTTGTTTTACACATGTATAAACTTGTTTTACACGTGTGTAAGTTTCTGTTTTACACGTGTAA
The DNA here is from genome assembly GCA_030545235.1 of Helianthus tuberosus. Taxonomy (NCBI): domain Eukaryota; kingdom Viridiplantae; phylum Streptophyta; class Magnoliopsida; order Asterales; family Asteraceae; genus Helianthus; species Helianthus tuberosus. Next base: position 24,457,181 of record CM060387.1, read on the forward strand.
GTGTTTATTTTACACATGTGTAAATTCTCAGTTACAATAAAATGTAATTAAACAACATTGTAAATTCAACGAGAATTTAATAGAACACAAACAAAAAGCCAAAGATCAATAGCCCAAGCCCAATTAATGCAAAATCTAAACTAAAGATCTTTAGACGACACTAAATAGGCTTCTAACCATTTGATACACTTGACAAGTTAGGGTCTTGGTTTCACAAGGATATATTGATATTATGTCCAAAAACATGCCAGGAAAAAAAATTAGCTCACCAATAGGTTCGAACTATATCACCATTGCCACAAACACTGCCAGTGCTAGTGCCATAGTCATCGACAACTCCTTTATCACCATGCACTCCTTCAACTTAAACTTTCTTATGTTCAACACGACATTGCCTGCCATCAACATTAATAAAGCCAACTTGCAATAAAAGAAAACTGAGAAGTGTTAGATTATAGAGTAATCTTGAATAATAGATATGATCGTTGAGTATTCAGGAACCCATGATAACATAGTTTCTTCAACCACATTTGCTATCTTTAATTATGGTTTTGTCTTTCAGTAAAGGGAGCCAATTTTTTTTAATAAGTTTATCAAAGGACACCTTGCTTTATCTATAGTGTATCTTAGCTAACAATATTTCAGTCTTATAAGAACTACAACAGTCTTCTTGCAATGTACTAAAGAATAAGGAAAACAAATCAAATAGAGTCTTAATGTCGTGGGGATATAAGACATAGATATTTCATCAAACACCTTGTCTACAACTACTCAAACAAATCTAATCCAACAAAGTCAACCCAATAGATACTGAGACCTTAAACCTTTATTTAAATACCTCATATGCAACTACTCAAACATAAGTAATTCAACAAAATCAATTCAAGAGACACTTAGACCTTTAATCAAACACCTCAAATACAACTACTCAAACAGAAGTACCCCAACAAATAAACCTAACACACACTTAGACATTTCATCAAACACCTTATATGCAACTACTCAAACCCAACTATCCCTCTTACATCCTCACATAACTCTCAAATCCCAACAAGATCCAAACCGAAAACAAAATAAAAAAAAAACACCAAATACCCTCAATCAACAACAAAACAACACTCGATTGCCTTGCAGATTAAAAGACGAATTAATGGAAAACCAATAACTGCAAACACAAAGAAGAATCAAAGAATCAATTGTAGATGTACACCTTACTAATGGTATCGAAGTCGGCTTTTGCTTTAGTTATCTCTGGCGCCAGTCTTGTCTGCGGTGTCAAAAATCAGTTGCAGAGAATTGGGTTTATAATTTCATGTGGATGAAGGTAATTTGAGGGCTGATGGTCTGTGCGATGGTAATGGGTTTCTTTAGTGGATTTTTACAATTTTGCCCTTTTACATCTTATTTAATGGTTACCTACTCATTTAATTCCCCATTTAATCCTAGCCCTTGATTGATCATTATCAAGGGATGAAAATGGTTCCTAGTGTTCTCACAAAATTTCATGTTCTCAAGATAACATTCCCCTATATATATTACAAACCCTGTTCGTTGCGACCCATAAACTGCCAGAGGCTACCGTAAATTACGGTACGGTAGGCCTTGGCAAAAAGTTCCCAGCGTAAGATAGTAAAGAACCAGCGTAAGGGTTTTATTTTCCCCAGGCTACCGTAAATTACGGTGCCTACCGTAAATTTCGGTAGCAGCTGGGGATTTCAGGTTTGCCAAAAACTCAATTTTTAGATGTTTTTTTTAGTTTTATAATTTTTATGTTTTTTATATTTTTTTTTCAAAAACATGGAAATTTACCCTACCCCCTCAAAAAAACCCGTGTTGTCCTCAACACTATGTTAGAGTCATTCATACGAACGTCCCTACACTTGTTTCGAACACAAGTTTCAAGAAGATACGGAATTGTGCAAAACAAACAAAACAAAAAAAAAAAAATAAACTAACTATGTACACTACCAAACCTGAGCCTCTTATGGTTGTTCCTCATCCACTAGGCATAGGATGTAGCCCACCTTGTCAAGCTCCAAATTATTGATGTCGTTTCCTTCCAAGTATGGCTTTAACCTATGTCCGTTCACCGTTTGCTGCTTGTTGGTGTGAACATCTTGGATATCAACGTCACCAAATCTACCCACTCGCCTAATAACATATGGGCCCATCCATTTGCTTTTTAACTTGCCCGTGAATAATTTCAACCTCGAATTATACAACCACACTTTTTGGCCCATTTCAAAGGTTCGCTTCTTGATTTTCGCATCATGAACCTTTTTAAGCTTATCCTTGTATGCCGATGCACACTCATAAGCTTCGTCTCGTATCTCCTCTATTTCACTTAATTGCAACTTCTGCATCTTTCCCGCTTCAACGTAATCCACGTTCACCGTTTTAATTGCCCAATGCGCCCGATGCGCTAACTCCATTGGTAAGTGACATCCCTTCCCATACACCATCCGGTAAAGAGTTGTACCAATTGGAGTTTTGTAGGCCGTCCGATATGCCCACAATGCATCATCTAGTTTGCTTGACCAATCTTTCCTATCCGTTCGAACCGTCTTCATGAGAATTTCTTTAATTTGACGGTTGGACACTTCGACTTGTCCACTTGTTTGTGGATGGTATGGTGTAGCGATCCGATGGTTCACATTGTACCGCTTCAACAGTTTTCCGAAATTAAAATTCTTAAAATGCGACCCACCATCACTAATAATCACTCTTGGAATACCGAAACGAGCAAAGATGTTGGATTGAACAAATTTGCAAACAACCGAATGATCATTTGATCTTGTAGGAATAGTTTCAATCCATTTGGAGACATAATCCACCGCCACTAAGATGTACAAGAACCCATTGAACTCAGGAAGGGACCCATAAAGTCTATGCCCCACACATCGAATATTTCAACCACCAAAATCGGTTGCAAAGGCATCTCGTCCATCTTTGATATACTTCCTATCCTTTGGCAATTGACACAATTCCTAGCAAACTCACATGCATCCTTAAACATCGTAGGCCAATAAAACCCACATGAAAGCACACGGTATCCCATTTTATGGCCACTAAAATGACCCCCACAAGCGGATGATTGGGCATGCGTCAAAATCTCCAACACTTCCATCTCGGGTACACACCTTCTAATAACTTGATCGGGCCCAATCTTGAAAAGGTCCGGCTCATCCCAAATATATTGCTTCACTTGGACCATGAATTGTTGCCTTCTTTTCTTGGTCCATTGACTTGGGATCGCACCCGTGGCTAGGTAATTCACATAATGAGCATACCACGGTGCAACAAAGGTAGATACAGCCAACAATTGCTCATCGGGGAACCGTTCGTTTATCTCACTCAAATCATCAACCTCTTCCACCGGAATTCGAGATAAGTGATCTGCCACTACATTTTCACTTCCTTTTTTATCCCGAATTTCTAAATCAAATTCTTGCAACAACAACACCCAACGGATCAAACGGGGCTTTGCATCTTTCTTCTCCATCAAATACCGAACCGTGCTATGATCTGAGTACACAATCACTTTGCTTCCCCATATGTAAGACCGGAACTTGTCCAAGGCATACACCACCGCTAATAACTCGTTTTTGGTTGTGGTGTAATTCAGTTGTGCTTCGGAAAATGTCTTGCTTGCATAGTAAACCACCACCGGCTTTTTTTCGATTCGTTGACCCAAAACTGCAACAATTGTTGGGTCGCTTGCGTCACACATGATCTCAAACGGCTTTGACCAATCCGGTAGTTGCAAGATGGGAGCTTTTACCAAGTGTTCCTTCAAAATATTAAAAGCTTGCAAACATTCATCAGTAAAGTCAAAGGGAACATCTTTTAATAACAAATTGCACAAAGGTTTAGTAATGGCACTAAAACCTTTAATGAAACGTCGATAAAAACCCGCGTGTCCCAAAAATGACCTTACCCCTTTTACATTTTTCGGTGGAGGCAAAGATGATATTACCCGTATTTTCGCCTTATCCACCTCCATTCCCCTCTCCGAAATAACATGGCCTAACACAATACCCTCTTGCACCATGAAATGACTTTTCTCCCAACTTAGCACCAAGTTTTTCTCAACACATCTTTTTAACTTTTTGCAACTCGTCGAGACATGATTCAAAACTTGTGCCAAAAATGGAAAAGTCATCCATGAATACTTCAAGCGACTCTCCAACCATGTCCGAGAATATACTCATCATATATCGTTGGAAGGTTACCGGTGCAATACACAAGCCAAATGGCATTCTCCTAAAGGCAAAAGTGCCATATGGACAAGTGAATGTGGTCTTGTGTTGGTCATTCGGCTGAATTGCAATTTGATTATAACCCGAGTAACCATCCAAAAAGTAGTAATATTTTTTACCCGATAATTTTTCAATAATTTGGTCAATGAAAGGTAGCGGGAAATGGTCCTTCAGTTTTCGGTAATCAATACAAACACGCCACCCAGTGACCGATCGGGTGGCTATTTGTTCACCATTTTCATCTTTAACAACTTGAATGCCGGCCTTCTTAGGCACTACTTGGGTAGGACTTACCCAAGCACTATCCGAGATAGGATAGATAATTCCCGCATCTAACCACTTAATTACCTCCTTTTTTACTACCTCTCGTAGATTCGGGTTCAATCTCCTTTGTGCCTCCCTTGTTGGTTTTGCCTCTTATGTAGTGATGATTTTGTGCATAACGATTGATGGACTAATTCCTTTCAAATTGGCAATTGTCCACCCAATGGCCCCTTTGTTCGCCTTCAAAACTTCCAATAAAGGTTGCTCTTGTGCCATCTCCAAATTAAAAGCAACAATGACCGGTAAAGTGTCATTATCCCCTAAGAATGCATACTTCAAATGGCTTGGCAAGTCTTTTAGCTCCAATTTCGGTGGTTCCTCCAAAGATGGTTTGGTACCCGAATTGATTTCCACCGGTAAGCTCTCAAATTGATGGGTCCATGGCGGCCGACCCTCCTTTAGTGCCATAGCATCTTGCTTTTCCTCTTCAACCCATAATACACAAGCATGTACCTGTTCAGAATAATCACACACACAAATATCCATACTATCTTCCTCATACTCAAGCGGGTTGCATCCGTCGACTAAATCTGCCATAAAACACTCATCAAAACCAATGGAATTAGAATTGTTAGTAAATACATTCAATCTCATTTTCCTATTTCCAAATGTCATGTCGACCATACCAAATCGACAATCAATCATAGCATGTGCGGTGCTAAAAAATGGTCGACCCAAAATAACATTTTGTTGTTGTTTCGGGTCTGCGGATGAGTAGTCTAAGACTAAAAAGTCAACCGGGTAATAAAACTCATCTATTTTCACTATAACATCTTGAACCATCCCCTAAGGTAGCTTATGAGACAAATCGGCTAAAACAACCGTTGTCTCCACCCTCGCTAATGGACCAAAATCATATTGGTCGTATAAGCCCCCTGGTAAAATGCTCACTCCGGGTCCAAGATCTAACAACCCCTTTGACATTTGAAAATTACCAACTTGAATATTTATTAATGGCGTTCCCAGATCTTGGAGCTTAGGAGGAAGCTCCCCATCAAGTACCGCACTAACTTGCCCGGTTAAGTCGACTCGCTTAGGCTTCGTTTTCTTTTGTTGCCTCTTTTGTGTGCATAATTCTTTTAAAAATTTAGCGTAAGAGGGCACTTGCTTTATTGCATCAAGTAACGGGAGGTTAACTTTTACTTGTTTAAAAATGTCCCACAACTCTTCTTTTTGGGGACCCCTTGTTAAAATAAAATTTTTCCTACCCGGGTCAAGTAGAGCCGATGGAAATGGGACTTGACTCGGCTCCCCTTCATCTTTTTTATCTTTTAGAATTTCCCCAACCCCGGTTTTTCAACATTAGAATCCTTAGACACAATAGGTGGTGAAACTTCATCCTCTTCACTTTCATTACCCGTAATATCTTCAACCACCCCATCAACCAAACCCGGTGACAAGTTTGCTTTAAATTCTTTTCCACTTCTTAAAACACTAACATGGTTGATATTAATATTACGTGATGAACTATGGTAAGGATTTACCTTGGTTTCGCTAGGAAGTTGACCTTTGTTTTTCTTTAACTTCGCCACTTTGGTTGCTAATTGACCCATTTGAGTTGTTAGTGTTTGAATGCCCTTGTCACGAACCTCATCCTTTTGCATCCGGACTTCATCAAGTTGATACCTTTTTTGCATGTCTTGTTGCATAACCCGAAGCATATCCATAACTTCATTCCCACTTGATGAAGTTTGACCCGAAGAACCACCTTGACCACCCGATTGTTGAAATTTCCATTGGTAGCCAAAATTGTTTCCACCCTGATAGTTACCTTGATTGTATTGTTGACGAGGCGCGAAATTACCTTGAGCTCCTTGGAAATTTAGGTTATCTTGATTCGCCGGGTTCCCATAACGGAAGTTAGGATGATTTCTTAACCCGGGGTGGTATGTGTTCGAATTCATGTTAAAGTTTCGACCATCTCCTTGAATAGCATTCACCTCTTCCACTTGCTCTTCACCCATTCCTACCAAACATACTACCGCCGTGTGGCCTATTTCATTACAATTAGTGCACACATTGTACACTTAATTCGTAGTTTGCACACCTTCATTCTCTACCCCATGAACTTGGGGTCTTACAATAACATGCCTTGCCTGTCTCGAAGATTGAGCCTTCCTTTTCGAGGCAACCGCCATTTGCTCTAAAAAATGCCAATCATCATGCTCAAAATTTGTACCAAACGTACCGTTAGTGACTGACATTAAGTCACGAGCATCCTCCGAACTCAACCCCTCATGAAAAGCATTTAACAACTCCCAAAGTTGTATACCGTGATGAGGACAATTTTTCAACATCATGTTGATACGTTCAAACGCCTCATGAAACATCTCCCCCGGTTGTTGTTGTTGGAAGCTTCTCAAACTCCTTCTTGCATCATTCGTCTTTTGAGCCGTGAAAAATTCTTCTAAGAAAATTTGTTGCATGTCGGCCCATGTATAAATCGACGCGGAGGGCAAAGTATGAAACCACCAATTTGCTTTATCTTCCAATGAAAACTCAAATAGAACCAACTTGACATCGTCCGACGAAAAACCTTGACCGCCAATAGTATTGCATATGGAGTCATATGTCTCCAAGTGAAAGTAAGGTTCTTCCGTTGCTAACCCCTTAAACTTTGGCAAACTTTGGAGTGCGGTTGTTCTAACCTCAAAAGTCCTTCCATCCGGGTGATGAGGAATCACTACCGGAGAAGGATTATTAGTGATAACAGGTCGGAAATGAGCTTCGATTCCCCGTACCACCTCCCGATGATGTCTTCGCGGAGCACCCAATGGTACTCTTGGTTGACCCATTTGCCCTTGCATAGGCCCTTGAGGTGCAAATGGTGGTTGAAATTGATGTTGTTGCATAGGTGGTTGTTGCAACGGCCTTTGAAATTGGGGTTGATATTGTGGACGAGCTTGTTGTAAAGGCGTAGGCCGTTGAAATTGTGGCCCTAGTGGCCGAATATGTTGTACCCCAGTTAGTAGCCTACCCACATCTTGAATTTGTTGCAATGGTTGACTTTGTTGACCCGCTCCTCCTTGAGGTCCCAAATTACCTCCATCACCCCCATAGTAAAATCCCTCTTCTTCTTATCCTCTAAAGTCTTCTTCATATCCATCATCATATCCATCTCCTCCAATACCCGAAGATTGCACAAATGGAAAAGATGAATAGTGGAAACCCGGTTGGTTCAGTGGTCGATATGTAGAAGTAGTATGAATGACAGTTGAACTTGGTGGTATTGGGTAAGTAGAGGATGATTGACCCAAAGCTGGAAAGAAATGTGAAAGTGGTGGAATTGTTGAGGAAGGGCTATAGGTAAGGGTAGGTTTGACTTGGGTAGTAATAGGTGATGTGGTGTTGGTTGGTGTAACTTCATGTGGTGGAGTAGGATTGGTAGTGGAAATTGGCATGGGGGTATTTGGTGAAGGTTGTGTTGATGAAGGTATAAAGGATGATGTTGGTTGACCCGTAGTGGGTGGTACTTGTGTTTCTTCCATGATATTTCTTGGTGTAATGGGTGAAGTGGGTGAACCAAAGATCTTGTTTTCTTGTTATAAAACTCAGTTTTGCCTCAAAGTTCTTTCAATTTCCAGATCAAACGATAGTGGTGATAACTTGTGAGAGCCCCTAGTACGCATACACCTGAAGTACCTGCACACTAAACACAACCAGTGTAAACCTGAAAATAACAAACAAAAACTACTAAATTAACACACGTTGCGTAGTACTCCCCGGCAACGGCGCCAACATTTGACGTGTTGTCATTATCACACGCAAATTTAATCCAATTACAACTAATAGATAGTAGCAAGTGGGTATCGAACACAGGGAGTTTGTGGAAAATATGTTGATTATGTAGTTTTGTACTTAACTAAAATTGTAGAAATTAAAATCCAAGAGTTTGATTGTTGGTTTTAGGAACTAATTACTAAACTAATTTCAAATCAAGATTGGTTGTTAAACAGATTAAGAGAGAATGACCATCTTAGGGTTTCGGTTTCCATTAACAATTGTGTGAAAATCCAACTAGAAAGAGTCACATAGACATGACTCATGTATAAACGTTTGTTGTGATAAAAGGGAACTAAGTACTCGGATTATATAAACGCGAGGTTGTTACCCGATGACCAATTAACCAATATCCAACCCTAACCCCTCCCGTGATATCTCGATTGTCAACGACACCAAGAACATGCGGTTTAGACTAAGATCAAGACATCAATTAACAATTTACAATCAAACATTCATGCACCATAACAAACATAGTAAACAAACCAAGTTCATTATTCTAGAAATAAAGATAAACACACAAAATTCATATGGAAAACCTTCCGCCCAAGATGATCACCGAAAGTTTAGCCGGACATTCTTTGGTGGATCATCATAACATCAAGATTAAAGTTCATACGAATTGAAAGATAAACCAAAATGTTAGAATTTGTTCACAAACACTATCTCCAACCAAAAATCGCCCCTGGAACTCTGAGAAACGTCCCCAATGATGAGATATGTGAAAAGACACTTGAAAACGGATTAATAATGGGCATGTACAAGTTTTGCGTCAGGGTCAACCATAAATTACGGTAGCTTTCATGTTGTTACGCTGGGATTCTACTGGATTACGGTGGAAGAATCAGCATTCAGGGGCTACCGTAAATTGCGGTAGCCACCATAATTTACAGTGGACCCCTGAAACCTCTCCTTTGTTCTTCTTTTCAATCCTTGTGTAATCCGCTCCAATCCATTCCCATCCAAAGCAGCGTTTTCCTCCGTTTTAAGCTCCACACGCACCTGAAACATAAACAACGGTAGTTATCTAATTCAAGATAATTACATCATTAAACAGGGGATTAACTCATCTTTTAACACACTTAAGGGTTGTCCCATGGACCACCCGTCAGTGCGTTAATCCTATAGCGCTATATATGTCAAGTATAGGCTCGTACGAAGTTAATGATAAGTCTAACACAAAACGTATAAACCCAGATTTAAAGTATCAAGTAACAAGTATGCATACATGTATAAGGAATGTTTTTGCAATTTATGAATAAAGTTGAGTGTAAGATCTTAGATAACATGTTACACCCCAAAAGTGGTAAACGAAAAATGGGGTTTCAAGTATAATACAAGTTTTGCGTTAATTCTTGTGAGAATCCCGTGAGCTTGTTGAGTTGTTTAGAAGTAGCGCGAAATCACCAAGGTCACCCTATAGGGCAAACGAAGGCGTAAGTTGGAGTTGGAAGTTGTATGGAATTAAAAGACATAATACAAGTAAATTAACAGAAGTATATCCTGAACAACATCAATGAATAACACTGAATCAGGATACACATCAGAATCTCAAACCGTTCATAAATAGTGGCTTCGTACGAAGCCAGTTGGGTTCGTACGAAGGGACAGGTAGCTTCGTACGAAGGCACAGGTGGCTTTGAACGAAGTGTCTGTTTGTTAGTTAACCTTTGTTTTTGAACTTTTAACTATCAGTTAGTTATGTTTGAAGTTTCTGTTAGTCTGTTATGGAAGTTAAATGCATAATATAAGGCAGAAGTGTCATAGAAGTTATGCATGGAGGATATTTCACCTCGTTATTTAACACCAAAGCACAAATCAGTAGAAACTGATCGGTTGGTCCTGTTTACAGAATAGAAATTACAGAATTATAAAGGTTAGTTGTGTCCGTGATTAACAACACCAAAGGTATAAACTGTTGATGATGAAAATCGTCATAAATTGATGGGAAACAGTGGCTTCGTACGAAGGCAGGAAGTGGCTTCGTATGAAGCTGCTGTTCTTGAGGTATACAACTCGGTTTTGCACAATCTGGACCTCTAATTATCTGAAATCAGTCTCCACATTTATTATTTCAGCTGTGAATATCAGTAGAACTTGGTTTCGGTTCTGTTGTGATTAAAAGTTTGAGAAAGAGGGGTTTTAAGTTGGACTACCTACACTTTATGTTGGTCCTCAATCCATTTGAGAGTTGTATCAGCTGCCTAGGCAAGGCTGATTTACCAACAAGTGCGTAAGACATCCAAGTTTAAGAAAAAGTTTATAAAAATTAAAGAAACGAAGAAGAAGATATAAGAAATCTCACTTTTGAAATGTTTAGGAGTGAGTTTCTTGAATTGCAGCGATTTGAGAGTGTAGAGTGGGAGTTGAAGGTTGAAAATGAGGAGAAGGGGCTGTATTTATAGCAAAGAATTAGGGTTTTAAGGTTAAATGGCTGAAAACGAGTTGGGCTTAACTGATGGGCCTTCGTACGAAGCGGGGTCGGTGGCTTCGTACGAAGCTACTGGGCTTAGGCCCAAATGTAGTATTTTTTATATTTTCGCTGGTTTTAACCCATTTTAAGCGTATTTATGCAATGTATAAGTGTCGTGCAAGTATAAAGCAGTATAAAAAATGTATTTCACGTATAAAACAAGTACAAGGACGTATGAGTTTGCATAGAATTATGTATCAAGTATGTGTAAAGCATGAATAATTACCAAGTATTTATGAATAATGTATAACACGAGTATATAAGAGATAACGTTTTTCATTATGATTCAAGTCTTAGATTACAACGTATGAAATGAAGTACGAATACAAGAATTACAAGTTTTCATAAAAGGAAAGTACAAAGGACTTGCTAAATAAAGAAGTTACAAAACACGAGGCGTTACATATAAATCGTTAAAATTTATTTTATTTTATTTTATTTTACTTTTGGTTAAAAATAAAATTAAGTACATTTGTACTCCTCTCTATGTGTATATATATGTGTGTGCCACCATTATACAAAGACATATTTTAAGATATTACCAATGACAAGCATTCCTCCTTCCGTACAAAACACAGTTTGGATAAATCAACATGATCGACTTGACCATTGGTCTCCAAATGTTCTTGAATTTTACTACGATGGCGATACTCCTACTTGCTATTCTTCATACATGGGGATAACACCACTCGGAAAAGACTGGTGGGGGGACTACTTGGATTTAGTGGAGCTGGTTTTATTCAACAAATGGTACCTTAATAATAAATAATTTTGTAATAATAATTAGTATAATAAATTTTTAATAAAATCTTTACCGTTATTTTATAGCACGTGAAAGCATGGTGTAACAAACTCATGTATCAACGAGAGGTTGAAATAAATGCAAGGACGTTGTCGTCATACGATTTATCGTTGGACCGTTCTACCGCCAAATTTTATCGACATGTTAAACGAACAAGATAATGCTGCAAACAGATATGCAGATGGTTCTACAGCAACATATCCTCCATTCTGGGAAATTGATACGGTAGGCTTAATCATTTATTTATTTTATTTTATTCAATTTTCAATGTGTTTTTATATTTACAGTTGTTTTACCGGTAAATACGTCTACTGTATATACCGATACACGAGTCTCATTCATACTCCACACCTATTTAAACAAATGTTTGTCCACTACTCAAGTTGTATCCCCCTTTTTTTCCTCATGGCCAATCAAGAACACAACATTCCTTTACACATTCATATCAACCTCAACATTTCCCAAACGCTTAACCACCCAAACCCACCCTTTGAGAACCCCGAACCAAACATTTCTCAAACCCTTAACCACCCAAACCCGGTGCAACAGCCAACACGTGAGACACCATTTAACTGTTCATGCCGGTGTCAGTCGCTAATGTTGTTACCTAACACCAATGAACGACAATGTCCTTGTCACCAGATTATTCCACTAGAAAGTGTGACGGTTACTGCTGAAGAAGACGATGACAAGGAATTGGATTTCGAAAGATATTTCGATGAACTGCGTTTTGAAGCTTATCGTGCGGAAATGGAAAAAGGATTAGAGTATGATTCTGAAGCGGAAGACCATACCGACTAGCTTAGTTCCGTTTTATAAATGTGGGGTTTTTTTTAATGGAATAAGATCTTAAACATGTTTGATATAATTTACTTTTTTTTAAGATTTTTTTTTTAAATTTACAAGATTGAATTACAAGCTAAGATTATACATTTTTTACAGGTTTACATTCCTATACCGGACAAGGAACAAAATTGGTTGCTTTTTAAAATAAATATAAAGTCACTAGAATTAAGAGTTTTTTTCTACCAATACTTGTGACATGATTAATTGCCGAGATTCATTTTGCGTACACAGAAGAATACATCAAATTGTGATGGAATTTGAGTCTCTATTCTTGTGGTTTCTAGGACGTATATCGTACTGGCAACACTTGAAATATATGAGAAGGGTGCCATGGAAATAGTAGGGTATGTCGTGTGGCCTAATCACACAGATCGTATTGGCAGAAATTCAGGAGTCATCATATGTATGCTAATGGAAAACCTTGTTCGCGATCGTTCGTTAAGATGGAACGAAGGAAACCTTCAGGATGCTTGTTTCAGATATAGACGGTACATGGCAGATGAACTCTACGCTGGGCGTTTCACACCTATTAATATTTGATGGTTCTATGTATGCATGTAATATAAAATAATAACAAATTATAATGAAATGATTTTCAATATTAGTTATTTGCAAGTAAATAGATTTACTACATTATTTGAGAAATTACAATACACAAAAAAACAAATAAAACTATTAAAAGTCTCCCAAGTTATAAGACAGAAACATATAATTAGACGGACATTGTGTAAGATGATTAGGATCACCGGTTTCTTTCCCTTTCCCTTTATCTGAGCCTTTGCGAGTACGAATTTCTGACGGTATGGACTGCCGATAGACATCCCGATGATGACCGTATGAATTACACCAGGAATAATACAGCGGAGTAGGTTCTTCCCCGCAGGATAAGATCCGGTGGTTTTCTCGAGGATGACCGGCCTGTCGCTTTGTAATATGCGGGGGTTGAAGATTGATAAGGTCTTCTGGAGTCTCCCATTCAGACCTATGAGGAAGAGGATTAATCGCTTATTCATAAGTTTTTTATAGACTTCGTTTGAGTAACACGGGAAGGAATACTGACTGCAATCGGTTTCACCTAAAAATTTTGACACGGCAATAACATGCCCACATGGTAAATTAGAAACCTGCCAAACTCGGCAGCTACAAGTTCAATTAAAAAGGTCGACAATACCACCCTTTCCCCCGTCTTCAACATAATAAGTGTTTAACCCAATCCCAGAAACAGTCCAGGTTCTGGACCCTTCAATTTTTTTAAAAATTTTCTTCTGTGCCCATTGTGTAAGTAAGTGTTTTTCCTAAATACCTTGCAACCGGCATTCATAAAACCATTTCTATACAGATTGCCGGAAGAACTCTATAACTTGCATTATCGGCATTTTACGTGAGTGTCTAGATAAAGCGTTAATGGACTCCGCACTGTTAGATGTCATATAATGATATCGATTGCCGGGACAATGTGCCCTTGCCCATCTACCGAACCCAATACTTGTTAGAGTGTGACGTACTCTAGGAACGACAAAACAAAGAGCTTTGAATGAATCATTAAAATCAGACAACCGGTAAGATTTGCATGTCTACCACCACAGATTCTCGTTTTCTTTTTTTTTATCAGACGGTAAATGTAAATTCATCATTAAATGACGACAGCATAACCCGTGATTAGCACGTGGAAAGCCGTTTCTAATAGCTAGGTGTATAGAATTCGCTCTATGCGATATTATCGCCATGTCGGGTATTTCACCGACACATTCTCTAAGCTTTGATAGAAACCATGTCCAAGATTCACCATCCTCTGATTTTCCTATTCCATAGGAAATTGGTAAAATTTGGTTGTTTCCCTCTTTCCCGACTGCTAAAAATAAGGTTCCTTTGAATTCACCCTTTAAGTGTGCAGCATCGATGATCACCACCTGTCTTAGATTACACATAAAGGTACGAATCTGAAACGGAATAATTTAAAAACAGATCAGCCCGATTTAGTTTAAGGGGAACATGAGAAGCTGTAACTTACCGCAGCACCGATAGCGACAAAGACCATTTCAAACCGATGCTCGTCATCAGTCTTGATACGAGTGACAGAACCTGGATTTGCCCGCTCTAAATTATAACAGTAAAATGGTAGCTCTGAAAATGAATCTCTGCTTGTTCCTTGTAAAAGCTCTAGTGCCAGACTTTTTCCACGTTAAGCTTGACTACTGGTTATCTCAACTTGGAATCTTTGTCTAAAATCTTTCACTATATCCTTAGAACAATATATATTCTACCGCTATCTTTTAAAGGTTCTTTTAAATAGTGAGCCACAACCTTTGGGTTTGCCTGACGAAGATGTGGGTACGTTAGTGTCTTCGAGCACGTGTGTTTATCGTTAAAATTCTTAACAAAAAACAACCCACTACCGCCAAAACTGTATGCACGAAAACGCCAGTCGCAACCATCCACCAAACATGACACTTCGTACCGCGTTTTAGATGATCTATTTACTTTAAACTCAAATCGTTCTAACATACATTTTTTCCCAACTCAAGTTTCATTTCTTCTTTGTTGTTAAATACGTACCATAGCTTAAAAGTAATTGACGAAGATAGCATTGAATTTTCAAATGAATTATCGGAATTTGGTTCGTGGTCATTTAAAACATCATCATTTGCTTCGTTAACACAAACATTTAAATCAGGAACTTTAAATTTATTTGGAGTTGAAAAACTAGATGACCCAGCACAAAACTCTGCAACGACGTATAATTTATATATTTCAAAAAGATTTTCCGTAGCAAAATTATAAAAAATTGCAAGATCTTCGTCATTAATTATATGGATTGGATCACTAAACAAAGACAACCGGTACGATAACCTTGTAATGTTTGTAGTACCACACATCTTAAAAACTTTACTTAAAAGACCAATGTATGAAAGGTTGGGTTCAATTTCTAAACCACGTCTACTTAAATCAGCATCAGCAACATACTCCAAGTTTCCATTCACGATTTGCCACTTTTCCCCGCTGTATACAACTAAACGAATCTTCATAGTTTTAAGTTTCTACTACAGAATCTAATTGTTTTGATGACTTTAGATGGATCTGTTTCACAAACTCACAAAAAGGGCAATATATAACAACATGCAAACGGCTCGAAGAGTAGCTGAAACGGCTCGACCGATTGGATGAGACGGCTTGAAGCAGCTGAAACTACTTGAGACAGCTGAAACGGCTTGAACAGTTCCTGAGACGGCTCGAACAGCAGGCTGAAACGGCTTGGCTGCAGTGGTGGGTCCACGTGTGTACGGAAACGGCGCAGATGACATGCCGGCTCCAACTCTTAGAAACGGCTTGGCTCGTTGAAGGTACTCGGCTGGGGTCCTCAGCCGGCTTGGGTCAAGGAGCCACGGGAAGCGACTCGGCTGAGATCTTTCACGGATTGTCAGACACCTGTCGTCTTCTGAAACGGCTCGGAGCCGTTTCAGGGATTGTCGGCCACGTGTCGTCTTCTGATTGGCTGGCGTTGAATGGTATCTTTGAGCCGTTTCAGTGGACGGAAAACGGCTCATAGAGGGGTGTCAATTGGCCAAATTGGAAAAGACGGCGTGAACATGGATATTCTCGTGGTTTTCTCAAAAAAATAACTGCAAGTTGTTATAGACTTATATCATACCCCTCTGCAAGTTGTTAAGGCGGATGGGGCGCCCCGTTATGAGCAATCCAAAACGCGTCGAACACCGTGATACACCACCGCCGGTGTCTTATATCACGCGTGGAAAATTATAAGCGTGATCACGAGCACGCGTTGAAAAATCAAAATTTGAACTTTGATTGATTGTGACTGTTGTACAAGTTGTTGAAAAATAAAAAATTTGAATATTAATATAAAAAATTTAGATTAAGAATCTTTGGATTTCAAAGATGTTGTAGACTTACGAACAAACAGGGGATCAAAATTTTATTTCCGATTTCATTTTTTGATGCTTGAATCTTTATGGGATCTTTCTTAATCACATGTTTGATCAATTTCGAACAAGTTTTATGTTTTATGTTTGATCAAAAGTTTATGTTTTATGGTTTCGTTTTTGATCGGAAAAACAGAGACAAGTTTATGGTTTCGTTCTGAAATTTATGATTTTATTGTTTTATAATTTATAATTTATAATATATAATTTTAAAATAAAAAAAACCATCACGGGTGATGGGCATTTCCACTAAAATCCATCACTAGTGATAGAATGAAGCTCGATGACATTGTGAAACTTGATTGGATATTGTGAGTGATGGAATTCCATCACTAGTGGAGCGCCCCTAACCCCTTAGTGGGGACGGGGCTCGACGTGGTGGGACGGTGACCACGCGTGAAACCCCGTGGAACACCGCCGCCACCCAACTTCATCACTCGTCAAATTGAAAATGCGTTATAGCCACAACGCGTGAAGATGATGAAGTGATGGGTGTTGTTGAGTGTTGTGAGTGATGGGTATTGTTGGGTGTTGTGAATGATGGACATTTCCCCTAAAGTGACGGAACTTGATTGGATGTTGTGAGTGATGAGTGGGTGGTGAGTGATGCGCGCACCGCCCGCCCTTATAGACGTATATCATACCCCTTATTTAGAAAAATATATATAAGTTGAACATAGCTAAACGACAACGACCTCACCACTTTTTTTATATCGAAGCTTACAATCAATCAATTATCTTCCTTGGCCAATAAAGTTTGCTCCATCTGTTCGAACCATTGACTCTTTACTATCCCAATCAACTACCATGTCCTCCTCAGGTGAGTTTCATTTGCTAATATTCATCTTCTTATACAACCGAATCATATATATCATTACAAACATATTCTTGTTTCTAGGAATCTTGAACATAATACTAGTCGTGATCTTCGTGGGATTCTCAGCATGGGCTTATCAGGCTGCTCGTCCTCCACCTCCCAGACCTCTGGGATCACCAAATGGGCCTGTTATCACTTCCCCAAGGATCATGCTTCGTGATGGCCGACATTTAGCCTATGAAGAATTCGGTGTTCCAAAAGAAACAGCCAAATCTAAAATAATATTCGTTCATGGGTTCAGTAGTAGCAAGTACTTTCATCCTTTTGCCACCTCAGCCTCACCAGTATGGATGATTTGTTTCAGTTCAGTAGTAGCAAGTACTTTCATCCTTTGGGTATTCTTGCTTTTGATAACTTATGGTGGTTTTTGTAGGAACTTGTTAAAGAGCTAGGCGCTTACTTCGTTCGCTAGACCGTCCTGGCTATGGTGAGAGTGACCCCGACCCTAAGCGAACCGTGAAGAGCTTGGCACTTGATATCGAGGAGCTCGCTGATCACCTCAACCTCGGACCGAAGTTCTATGTGGTTGGATTCTCTATGGGTGGGCAGATCGTATGGTCCTGTCTCAAGTATATCCCTCACAGGTCAGTAAAATTCTACTCGTAGAGGATAAAGAGGCTGCTCCGCTGAAATTGTGCTATAATTTTTTTATGTATGTAATAGTCATGTGATAAGTTGACTGCAGGCTTGCCGGAGCTGTTCTCATATCTCCAGCGATCAACTTTTGGTGGCCAAACCTACCTTTAAACTTAACCAACGAAGTGTATTCACGACAACTTAAACGAGATCAATGGGCTTTGCGGGTTGCTCACTACCTACCATGGTTGACCTATTGGTGGAACACTCAAACATGGTTTCCTGTCTTTGCTGTAATCCATGGACATCCTACTGTGTTATCGCCACCGGACTTGGAAGTTTTTTCCAAGTTCTTAAGTGTAGCGGATCCGGGTCAGGTACTAGTTTTTTTTATTACATATATAATATTATGCAACCACAAAAACGAGTGGCGGATCTAGAAAATTCACATAGGGATAACGTTTCAATAAAAAAGGTAAGGAAATCAAAAAATGTCAAATTTTTCCAAAATTTACACTACCG
Organism: Helianthus tuberosus; assembly: GCA_030545235.1. Taxonomy (NCBI): domain Eukaryota; kingdom Viridiplantae; phylum Streptophyta; class Magnoliopsida; order Asterales; family Asteraceae; genus Helianthus; species Helianthus tuberosus. The sequence goes on from CM060387.1 coordinate 24,475,581, forward strand.
TCAGACCGTCACCGGAGCGTCAAGGGGCAACGGAGGTTACCCCTTCTATCACTCTAGGTCCGCCCCTGACAAAAACGTTCGCTAAAGTCATAAAAGGTTATTTTTGACCATTTTATGAACGAAATACAGTCGCAAATACCCAACATATTTTATTAGCTAGTGTATAGTAACTTACAGACTCATAAATATTTTTTTAACCTAAAAACCATATTTTTAAATTTAATTTTGCGTGATCATATCAATTTGTTCATAACTTGGTTGATCATATTAAGTTTCTTTCTCTTTAGTTGCTTGTTTTGATAATATATGATAATCAAATTCTATTGTTGAAGATAGATAGAAAAAAATATGACTTTTGTTTAATCCTGTATCTCAACAAACTTCTATCCTGTATCTTTTCCTCAGAGAGGTGTACGTCTATGTATGTTTTCATATGACTCTTACGTCTTTTTATGATCACGCTTGGTTAAACGGGTCATGTCTGTGACAACTTAAACTAGTTGAATACTTTATCCAAAGTTTGAGTTAAAAGACAATTTGTTTTTGTAGTTTAAATTTTATATGCAATTGTTTTGAATACATTTGTACTTTTTGTTGTAAAATTGTAAGTCTAAAGTATCAATATGAAAAAAATAATAAAATGTTTTATGGATCAAACATTACGCGTGCCCGTGTCGGTGTCGAACCTGCGAATATGCATGTCGTCTTTGGTTTCATGTCACACGATTTTCAGCTCTGGTTTCACACTGTAGCTCACGAACACCATGTTTTGTGGTCGTGACCCAATGAAACTTAACAATTTTCCCAATAAGCATTGAGGTAAGTGGCATACCATGTCATAGAATTAAAGAAAATATAACATTGTAGTAATTTTTATGTAGTTTGTAACAAAAATTTAAGATATTAAGCTTTTGAAATTTTATACAACATACTTACACTACTTTTTTTTTGTTGCATTACAGTTAGAAATACTGAGAACACACCCAAAACAACAAGGTGAATTCGAGTCACTCCACCGTGACATGAATATTGCTTTCGGGAAGTGGGAATTCGATCCAATGGACATTGAAAACCCATTTCCAAACAACGATGGATCGGTTCATTTATGGATGGGCGATGAAGATCGGGTAGTGCCTCTGGCATTGCAACGGTATATAGCCAAACAAGTCAAATGGGTCAACTATCATGAGGTCATTGGCGCAGGACACACGTTGCCATATGCTGATGGTGTGGCTGATGATATTCTTAAAACGCTTCTTAAAGATCAGAGTTAAATTTGTTTACAGGAAGTTAATGAATTTGGTCTTTGTTTGTTGCCTGCATATTGGTGTGAACATAATAACATATATGAAAATTGGATATTTGTAGCAGAGCTGCTTTTCATATTTTGATTCCCAAATTTAGTTAAGGGTGAACAGGTGGAGAACTCTTGGCCCTAGAGGGCCCTATTCGAGTTATAAAAATGGCCCAAAATAAAATAAAGTTACATAAAAAAAACAATGAGAGAATGATGATTGTTATAATAAGAATATAAAAAATTGCCATTGTATCAAAATGATCTATTTTAAATAATTACATTAATCGGGCGGCTCTCGTAGCATTTTTTTGAAGCAAAGTCATTAATCAACTCTTCATAATTCATACTATCTAACATCTTGTTCACGATAGCTATCAACGTCAATCCATTATGTCTTTCTTGTGACATTGTGGATCATAAGTATGACTTCAACAACATCAATTTTGAGAAGATTTTTTCTGCAGATGACATCGTAACCGGAATCGTCAATAAGACTCTATATGCAATTGATGCATTAGGAAAATAACCGGCTTTCTTCACATATTTTAAAGCATCTATAGGGGTACTTTCACTAGGTAAAAATGTGTCCATGAACTTCAACTCCATGTAAAGTTCATTAGCATCAAAATTTGAGGTTTCTTTATACTTTAATGCATCTTGAAGAACCATACAACATTTCAAAAGATATTTGTCATCAAGTTTCTTCTACTCTTTAGGAAATAAGAAACCAAATAGTTTTTAGTACAAGTTATATTGTTCAAATCTTGTTTCAAGAGATGTAATTGTTTGATCAACAATACATAAAAGGTAATTGACTTTAAAATTCTCTTTGGTTGACAATAAATTTCTTGTGAAATTAAAATCTCAGCAAATTGTTTTTCCTTTTAATCGGGTGCCTTTGAGGGAATACCTGATAACCCCACAAATTCAATGGCTATTTCCCCAGCTACATCCAATTCAATGGCTATTTCCATAGCTACATCAATCGCCTCAGATAACCCCACAAATTTCTTGAAGAATTCAATCAAGTTGTTCAACTCTCCAATAGCAACATCAAGATGCATATCCTAGTATTGCAACCTTTTGCTCACCACATTAATCGTGTTTAGTATTCGATACCAAATGACAATTGATACCAAAACCTCAAAATCACCAATATCATGTGCTGCTAGAGATTTGGCTTCACTTTGAATTATAGAATCCTTATCCTTTTCTTTCACTTCAAGCAAAGCTTCTTGTATGTCTTCAAGTTGGAATCTAATAGCTTTCACACTATCAACACAGCTTTCCCAACGAGTGGCTGACAATGATTTAGGCGTTAATTCTTTAACACTGTCTTTCAAAATTTGCCACCTCTTACTAGAATTTGAATAGATGGTATAAATTCGTTGTATGATTCCAAAAAAATATCTAGCTTTAGTACACATGTTAGTCATGTCACATAATGTAAGATTAAGACTATGGCAACCATAAGGAGTATAAAAAGCTTTAGGATTTTTATCTTTAAATCTTCTTTGAACTCCTTGATGTTTTCCTTTCATGTTTGACCCATTGTTATAACCTTGACGATGCATATTATCGATATCAAGACCAAGAGATCTTAATTCATCACATGTAAATTCATACAATCCTTTATATCCTTAACAATTAGAAAACCTATTCTCAACTTTAACAGAAGAATTAGATTTGAAAGTGACCTCCCTATTAAAGACATTTGTTCTTAGAGACTTGTATCGAGGGTGCAATCGAGTATGATTGAGTAATGCTTTACTTGCTTTATCTTCTTAAAGATTTCTGATTTGATTTGATGAGCTAGTAAAGTATTAACTCGTGTTGGATGTTGTGGCCAAGATAATGTACGGGTAATTAATCAGTTGTGATACGCCGCACTTGTTCTTTCATAATCGGGTTAAACCCTTCTAACATCTCATTTAATAAAAAAAACACATTACTTTCTTGATACAACTTCTCTTTTGATCCATAGAATGCTAAGTTATGTTTAGCAAGAAATTTCACGAGTGCAATAATTTTCAATATGACTTGTTCCAATAATGTATTTAGCTGCTCATACGCTACTTTGTCATTGTTTCGTCAACTTTCAACCTTCGACGCATTTCAAACCAAGTAGTCCTAAACCAACTTCTTGTTCTTTAAGTCTTAAAGGAGCTTGTATCCAATCCGCAAAACCATCATTATTCACTTGACCTTTCTGAATCCCCTTTCTAAATAGTTTACAACAAAAAAAAAACAAACAAAAAACTTTGTCAAGCTCTATCGAATTCACTAACCATTATCTGTCACAACTCTCCTTATTTGATAGAGTTCTAGTATACAAACTTGCTTGAAATCGTCTTCCATATTTATCCGTAGGGTCCAATTTTTTGTCAAATCTCATTTTAGACCTTTCTTTACTAAAACATTCATCATGTTCGGATTAAGTCACCCCAACTTCTAGGATCAAATATAGTAAGTTGATTAACCTCAACATCCTCTTCTTCAACATTTGCACGAAATCCCTTCTTCAACATTAGCACCACGACGAACATCCTCTTCTTCAACATTAGCACCAACATTTACAGCCTCTCGTTAACACTAACACTAACATTTTCATCCTCTTCTCCAACATTAACACCAACATTAGCATGAACATTATCTTCATCAATATTACCATCAACATGATCATGTTCTTGAGTTTGTTTATGTAAAAACTTAAGCATATTTCCTTGCTTAAGACTTTGTTAATTCTTAAATAATTTTCTTCCTTTTTCATTCTTGACTACCCGATAAGTGTTAAAGAGCCACAGTATCTGAAAAAACATATATTATATTAGAATAGTCAAGTTAAAATTCAAATAACCTGACAATAAAACAATCAATCATAAATCTTATAGCAATCACTAATCAGATTGACAAATAATCCAATATGTTTATATTAGAGTGTGCCTATTGGCACACCAAACCCTAGCAAAATTAGGGTTTATCTACGCTGCGTATTGGTCAATACGCAGCGTATAGGGTTAACCCTATACGTTGCGTATTGATCTATACGCAGCGTAGATAAACCATAGATCTCAGTGCCTGATAACCAATCATTGCACAGAAAACAAGGTGTATATACGCTGCGTATTGGTCAATACGCAGCGTACATAAAACAACTGCAAATTTGGGGTCATTTTGGTAGGTTTGAAGTGTCAAATTTTTGCCAGGTTTATATACGCTACGTATATGTCAATACGCAGCGTATATAAAACAGCTGCAAATTTTGGGTCATTTTGGTAGGTTTGAAGTGTCAAATTTTTTCCAGGTTTATATACTTATAATTATAATAATTATTATTATTATTAACGTAACTTTTTTTTAGCGTTTCATGTCTCTAACTGATTTGAAGAATTGGGTACAAGAAACGGGAAAGAAGTATGATTACGTAATTGTTACCCGCCGATCAAAAAATATACGCTGCGTATTGACCTATTTGGTCATTTTATAAAACTCATACTTCAGGGACTAATATGGTCATTATTGAAACTATTTTAACTGAATGGTTTAGCCAGGTTAACTTTCATATAAAGATTTCTTCTTTAAACACTAACTCAGTTAGCATACTTAACTGAACAGTACAGGGACCATTTTTGTCAATTTTCGAAACTTCAGGGACCGTTTTTGTAAATTTTCGAAACATCTGGGACCATTTTTGTAAATTTACAAAACTTCAGGGACCATTTGTGTCAATTTTTGAAACTTCAGGGACCATTTTGTAAAAATTGAAACTTCAGGGACCAAAGTGTAAATATATCAAAAATCGGTAAAAATGGGGTCTTCTTTAAAGAACCGGCCCTTGCAAGGATCGAACTCGTGACCTATCGTTTAGAACCGCAACGCCTTAACCAGTTTATCCTCCTACTAGGAGCTGTTAGAATATGAAACTTAATTCCTTATATACAGTAGTTAGGTTATACGCTGCGTATTGACCTATACGCAGCGTATGCCAGGTTTTTATATACGCTGCGTATAGGTCAATACGCAGCGTATATAACCTTCCTCGATTTTTTATTTTTTAATTACAACAGAACATGTTAAACTTCCAGAATTTTATATAACCTGTCAGAATTTTATATAACCTGCCAGAATTTTATATGTACACCATAGTATATACATAACCTTTCAGAATATACAAGAGTTTGATATATACAAGAAAAGTTTGTGCATACATAACAAAATGATAAAATGATAAAATACTACAGCTCCTGCTCCTGCTCCTGCTCCTGCTGATGCTGATCCCATTCCGCATCCGTAATGAAGGGTAGTGGAGGTAACCCGTCATGCTGTCGCTGCTGCTGCAGCGCCGCAGCCACCCACTCCAACAGATAATTGTTCCTTTCAGCTAACCGAAGCTGCCGCTGATGTGATGGGTCAGGACCGGGCCAAACATGGCGTGGGAACTGAGGCGCCCCGGGTGGTCCACGAGGCGGTGGTGGCTGCGGAATGACGACGGCCGGCTCACGCGGCTCCGGCGGCTCCGGATCGGTAGGGGGATATACCGGAGGGAACTGTGCCGGCAGCTGTGTAAGCTCGTATTGCGTGCCGTCCAGTTTCTTTAACCGCTTCCCGTCTGGGAAGTCTTTGGTAATTTGCATTCCGTTTACTGTGTTCATCCCCATCCGCTTCGGCTGTGTCGCCGGGCCTACACGGCTGCGGTCATTCTCCGGATTATAGCCCAACGCAAGGGCTATCCTGGTCACGTAGGCGCCGCCGAATAGCAGTCCGCGCTCCTGTCGATGATGCGCGGAGGCGAAGTACTGCGCCAACCCGTAGGCGAGAGCGCACGGCCTCTTGTATAAGAGGCAATATAAGAAAAACAAGTCACCACTCGTACACCACTCCCGGCTTTTGTTTCGAGCAGTGATCGAAGTGGAAATCATTTTGTGCAAATACCTGCATAAATGGAGACCAGTCAGTAAATAATAATCAGACGACTTCGACTAAATAATAAAAAAAAAATATACATGAGAAACGTCCCTATTTCGCAGCCGTACACCGGCGTTTAAACGGCTGCAAACGCAGCCGTTTATACGCCCGTTTACGGCTGCAAACGCAGCCGCAAACGGCAGCGAAATCGTAGCCGTGAAGGGCATTTAAATGGCTGCAAACGCAGCCCCAAACGGCGGCGTTCGCCGCCGTTTGGGGCTGCGTTTGCAGCCGTTTAAACGCCCTTTACGACGAAATCGCTGCACATTCAGGCGCGTAGGTCCCTAACGAGCGTCGAAATAAGATCGTCGTTAAAATATATTTTAACGCAACGACGATCTTATTTCGACGCTCGTTAGGGACCTATGCGCCTTACGGTTCGACTTCGACTAAAAATTAAAAAAAAATTCTGTTTAAAAAAAATTCTGTTTAAAAAGAAATTCAGTTGAAAAAAAATTCTGTTTAAAAAAAAACTGTTTAAAAAAAACAGTTTTCTGTTTAAATTATATTTTTTTATTACTTAGTCCATGTCGAACCGTAAGGCGCGTAGGTCCCTAACGAGCGTCAAAATAAGTTCGTCATTAAAATATAAAACGACGATCTTAGTTTCGACGCTCGTTAGAGACCTACGCGCCTTACGGTTCGACTTCGACTAAATAATAAAAAAATATATATATTTTAACGACGAACTTAGTTTCGACGCTCGTTAGGCCCGTACGCGCCTTACGGACGACGTCGACTAAATAATATTTTTTTTATTATTTAGTCGATGTCGTCCGTAAAGCGCGTACGGGCCTAACGAGCGTCGAAACTAAGTTCGTCGTTAAAATATATATTTTTTATTATTTAGTCGAAGTCGAACCGTAAGGCGCGTAGTTCCCTAACGAGCGCCTATGTTTGGGGGAAGCTGTATATACGTTGCTGTCCTCGCCATAGGAGCTGTGTCTCGCAGCTTCGTCTAACCTCGCAGCTTCATCTAACCTTTCTTGTACTTTTTTTGATGTAGGCCGACCGCGAGTATTTTGCTGGACGATCGGTGGTTTCTTGGTTGACGATTTCGGGGTGAAGACCGCTTTTATCTTTGAAAGCAAACTCTTTTGCTGAACGGGGGACTACGCCTCTAAATGTTGCCGCACATTATTTAGCTCTGCTACAACATCGACTTCCTCGTCTACCAGTTTACACGGGCGCAAGTCAAGCTTACGCCAGAATACATCTATGTCGTCGAGTTGTATCATACGCCCTGTACAGTTAAGTTAATACGGTGTGAGAAACAGCTAAATCGTACAAGATAACAAAAGGTTTGTGGTTTTAATATTTTTTACTTGTACGTTTGTAGTTTTCCAGCCTACAAGCACACGACAATCCACAGCTAAGCCACATATGGCAACCACATGATGCGTTAAGTTTCCGCAACACCTCCATCTTCCTTAGTAGCTCTTTTGCCAGCAAATCAAGTGCTTCATGGGAAACCTTTCCACGTAGGTTGTCCAACAGTCGGTGTCTGTGGTGGTTCATCGTTTTTTCAATGCTCTCAGTGAAACTTTTTTGTATTTCATCGTACTGAGTTTCAACTATATCAATGACGCATCTTGCTATTCGCTCCAATGAACTCCCGCGCGTAATGTATCTTTTTAACTTTGCGTGCTGGCTCTCAACTCTTTTGGTGGTGCGCTGACCAAAGTTGCGACACTTATCAGTCCACGCATAAACGAACATTTCTTTATAGTCTTTGAGCCAGTTTTCGTAGACGTAATCATAGACACCTGCATAAATAAAATAATGAAATGTAAAAGCGTGTGTAAAATATAATAGATTGGGTGAGTCGTTTGTTGAAGGAACACTTACTTTCTCGGTTGGCAACCACGAGTCGGTTATACATTTTCTCCAAGTTGTACTTGTACATGGGCTCTGAAGAAGATTCGCACAATCTCCGCCAGTACGACATAAATTTCCCCCAATATTCTTTATTGAACCCTTCCTTGCACTTTCTAGCTATATTTTGTTGGATGTGAAAGTAGCATAGAAGCCTGGTTGCGTTCGGGAATACTTTAGAACACGCGTTAAATAGGGCAAGCTCCCTATCCGTGACTATCACACGCGGCATCATACATTCATGCAATATTGACTTGATCCGCTCAAGCACCCACACGTAGTTACCCATTCGTTCTTTACAAATAACGGCATGTGCGATACAAAAAGACTTCCCAGTCGACGTCATACCCACAACCTGGACAAATGGCATGTTGTAGAGGTTTGTTTTGTAGGTCGCGTCGATCAACATCACGTGCGGGAATGCACGCCACATAGTGATTCAATAAGGATGAACAAAGAAAATCTCTGTGACGACATCTGTTTTGGGTTCCTGTCGGGTTTCGTAAATGAATCGGTGGTCATGCAGCAGGCTTTCCAGTGCCTGCATAGGAGTCTTTCCGTCCACTATTGTCGCTCTAATTTTTTGTACCGCATTTTGCACGTCTTTCTGAACATGCAGGCTGTCGGGGAACTGCTTTCTTAGGGTTTGAAATATGATACGTGGCTCCATGTTTTGAGCAGTTAGCTGCTCCACTAGCTTGTATTCGGCTTTAGTAAATCTTCGCACAAAAGCGTGGCCTAACAGACTCGTCGTAGGTTCGTGGTTATGGTTCGCGTCTTCCACTTTTAACTCCCACGTGTCATTCGTCACGTCCCGGATGGCGAGTAATGGAAATGGGCAACCGATTTTTTTGCTACCAGCTTTCCTAACTGTTGCTTTACTACGGTGCTCACCACTACGGTCGCACACAAGCCATACCATCCCAGTAGTACCGCCAATATTTTTCGATCGGCGGGTAACAATTACGTAACCATACTCCTTTCTCGTTTCTTGTACCCAATTCTTCAAATCAGTTAGAGACATGAAACGCTAAAAAAAAGTTACGTTAATAATAATAATAAATACAAGGGTTAAAATGCAATTATTTCAAACTACAAGTTTAGGGTTCTTTTTGTAATTTTTGAAACTTATTTTATAAAAGAAATAAATATATATTTTTGAAATAAAATTTTAGGGACCATTTGGTCATTTTATGAAACTCATACTTCAGGGACTAATATGGTCATTATTGAAATTATTTTAACTGAATGGTTTAGCCAGGTTAACTTTCATATAAAGATTTCTTCTTTAAACACTAACTCAGTTAGCATACTTAACTGAACAGTACAGGGACCATTTTTGTCAATTTTTGAAACTTCAGGGACCGTTTTTGTAAATTTTCGAAACATGAGGGACCATTTTTGTAAATTTACGAAACTTCAGGGACCATGTGTGTCAATTCTCAAAACTTCAGGGATCATTTTTGTAAAAACTGAAACTTCAGGGACCAAAGTGTAAATATATCAAAAATCGGTAAAAAGATGGTCTTCTTTAAAGAACCGGCCCTTGCAAGGATCGAACTCGTGACCTCTAGTTTAGAACCGCAACGCCTTAACCAGTTTATCCTCCTACTAGGAGCTGTTAGAATATGAAACTTAATTCCTTATATACACTAGTTAGAATATGAACCTATACGCTGCGTATTGACCTATACGCAGCGTATATAAAACACCTATTCTAAGTTATATTAAATTTATATACACATTAGGAATTTAATATATTAAATCAAATATAGTTTTTAACAATAATAATAATAATTATAATTATAATATTTTTAACAATAATAATAATAATAATAATAATAATAACAACAATTATAATTATAGTATTTTAACAATAATAACAATAATAATAATTACAATTATAATATTTTTAACAATAATAATAATAATTATAATATTTTTAACAACAATAATAATAATAATTATTATTTTAATGTGATACCTCATTTATTTGAAACGGATTGCCCGGGGTAGATGGCCCATAACCATATCCACCATGTTCTTCGTATCCACCGTAGCCTCCGTATCCACCGTATCCACCTTCACCCCCAGATCTATCGTATCCACTGTATCCACCTTCACCCCCGTATCCACTGTAACCACCTTCACCCCCATATCTATCGTATCCACTGTATCCACCTTCACCCCCGTATCCACTGTAACCTCCATATCCACCTTCACCCCCGTATCCCCCGAAACCCGGATATGATTGCTGCGTCGGGTAATATAGTTCATCAACAGGTGCATTCTCTGCACCGTATCCACTTTCTTGCACGTACGAAGATTCATACCCGTATACGTAATCCGGATACACTTGATGCGTCGGGTAATTTGGTTCATCAACAGGTGGAGTGGGAGTCTTGTTCAAGTCTGGCAACTGTGTTTTTTGATCAACAGGGACTCCAGACACAACCTCCTCCTCCTCATTGGCATCATTTGCTCCCCATATGTCGTTAGAATAGCGATTACCGAAATAATTCTCGTTCCAAAATGATGACATTTTAACAAGATTGAACAAAAAACAGATAAGATGATTTTGGTTTGGGGTGTAAATTGTTTACTGAAGAAGAATATGAAAAACAGAAGAAGAAATGAACCGATAATGGAAGAGAAAAGAAAGCAGTGCTAAATAGAAGAAGAAGAATTGGGTACAATAATGGAGCAATGAGAAAGCAGTGCTAAATCAACTTTCAAATTTACTGAAATAGGCAGCGTATAGCTCTCTACTCCCCGTATTACTTTATTCACGTGCCTGGACAACATCGTGTCAGTGTCAAATCAGTCTGACATACGCTGCGTATTGATCAATACGCAGCGTATAGGGTTACCACTATACGCTGCGTATTGGTCAATACGCAGCGTATGGCAAACTGATTTGACATGATACTAGGTTTGACTGTCTGGTCGTGTACCTGCCCCTTCCATACGCTGCGTAGAGACGTATACGCAGCGTATAGGGTTAGCCCTATACGCTGCGTAGAGGCCTCTACGCAGCGTATGTAAACCCTAAGTGTGCAGATAGCCTGCCAAAGTGTGCAAATAGTGAGAGCCTTATATTAATAATCAAGTTTTAGAACATCACTTTAGTAAAATGTAGATAGAAAAATAGTTAAATAGTAATGTGTAATCGCCTAGTCAACCCTTCACGGAGTCTAAATCTAAGGTTTACTTTCCTGCTTGAGTGCTTGGATTTCAAATATAGATAATCTTGATGTTTAAAATAATCAATATAAGAAGTTCAGAACATGGGTAGTTTATGGTTTAAAATCAAAATCAAACCTGAATTGCTTCACCTGCTTGGATTTCAGAATCATTGTCCCTCGTCATTTGCTAAAATCAGAATTGTCGTTCACATAGAACGTCAAGCCAAACCGTCGTCACCCGTCAAAATCAGAATTACTTTTCCTGCTTAGTTTTTAAAAGCAGAAGTTCGAGTCGTCGTCATATGTCGCTCTATCATTATTCCAATAACACCCAAGCAATGAAATAAAGTCCTCGATCATTTACTTATTTATTTATTTTATTTTTTTTGTATACCATATAAACTAACTAAAAATATAAGGGTCTACATATTTACACACCTTTATGCCTATTTCCACACCTTGTTAGACGCCTCGTATAGGGCTATACGAGGCGTATAGGGTTGTTTTTCCGACCGGCTTCTGCACCAAGTACAACGTCACATCAGTCACATCAGACGGGGAGTCTAGGCCTATACGAGGGACCGATACGAGGGTGCTAAGGCGCCTTGCATAGGCCTATACGAGGCGTCCTAGAGACTGATTTGACTACATGAGTGACATGTGACTTAAAGCTATACGGGGTGTCTAGAGCTATACGAGGCGTCTATATCTCACATAAAGTGCAACATACAGTTCATTTTTGGTCCACCCCGAGCATTCAACACTTCTTTCAGTCTGTTTCTTCTTGTATTTCTTCGAAAGAATTGTTGTTTACATTTGTGTTCTTATCATCCCGAAGTGTTGAAATGTCATCATAATGGGACGGCAACTATGTCTTCGGGCAGTATTCTAGCGATAACTGGGTGCCCAAAAGCGTTCCGGTAACAGTTATTAGCTTAAATGCTTTAATTAGTTGTTGTTTTAGTTTATTATTTACTAATGATGATACGATTGTTTATTTTGGAGGAGTCTGGCGTTCCCGATTCTAATGAGCAAGAGGAGGTTGTGTCTAGTATACAAGGAAAACAAAACAGACCGTTTCTAGATTTGAACAAGCATCCCCCTGTTGATGAAACAACCCCTATAGATGACTCATACCATGCTGGTCAACCAAGTTATCCGACACAACAAGGGTATCCGGATTATAGATATGGGTGTGAATATTCTTACGGAGGAGACGGTGGATACGGAGGAAACGGTGGATACGGAGGAGACGGTAGATACGGAGGAGACGGTGGATACGGAGGAGACGGTGGATACGGAGGAGACGGTGGATAGGATGGATACGGTGGTCATCAGCAATTCATTTCCCCGGGCACTCCTTACGTTCATCAAAACAATCCGGACGTTGGAGGATATGGTGGTTATGGTTATCCGGACAGTCCGTACTTAAAAAAGCAGGTATCAATTACTATTTTTTATTATTTTATTATTATTATTATTAATAATATTATTATTATTGTCGATGTTACAGGTTTTCAACTCTTTAGATGAACTAAAGAAACGGATACAAGAAATAGCAAACGCGGATGGCTTCGTTATTGTCACCCGTCGATCAAAGAAAATCGGGGGAAGAACTGGGAGGGTATGGCTTGAATGTGATCGTGGTGGTGAGCACCAGACTACAGCAATACTTAGAAAAGCTGGAAGCAAAAAAACCGGTTGCCCGTTTTACCTGCTGGCTGTGCGAAACCACCCGTATGAAACCTGGGAGATAAAAGACGGAACAATTGAACATAACCACGAACTTTGTGAGGACCTGTCGGCCCACGGGTTTGTGCGAAGGTTTACTCCAAGCGAAATGAAACTGATCGAGCAGCTGACAGCTCAAAACATGGAGCTGCGCAAAATATTTCAAACGATAAGGAAGCAGGACCCCGACAGGTTTCATGTTCAGAAAGACGTTCAAAACGTTGTGGCGAAGATTAGAGCCGAACAAAGACAAGGATTTACTCCCATGCAGTCACTAGAAAGCTTGCTGATAAACAACGACTTTATTTACGAGACACGGGAGGAACCCGGAACAGAGATCGTAACAGAGATCTTCTTTCTTCATCGGTACTCGAGAGACATGTGGCGTGCATTCCCCCACGTCATGCTGATCGATGCGACGTACAAGACAAACATATGCAATATGCCATTTATCTAGATTGTTGGTGTGACGCCTACCGACAAATCGTTTATTATCGCGCATGCCGTTGTTAGTAAAGAACGGGGTGATAACTTTGTGTGGGTGCTTGAGAGGGTCAAGTCAATGTTGGATGAATGTATGGAGCCACGTGTGATTTTAACGGATAGAGACCTAGCCCTTGAGAGGGTCAAGTCAATGTTGGATGAATGTATGGAGCCACGTGTGATTTTAACGGATAGAGACCTAGCCCTTGTGGGCGCGTGTGCTAAAGTATTTCCAGACGTCACCAGGCTTCTGTGCAGGTGGCACATACAACTGAATGTTATGAAGCACTGCAAGGGTGCCTTCACAGACGAAGACTGGGAGAAATTTTTGTCATTCTGGGGGACATTGACTGAGTCTCCATCCATACCCATCTACGAGTACCACTTGCGCAACATGCAAAAGCGACTTGTGGAGTGCAAACGTTCTAGTAAGTTTTTCTAATAACATACGACTCACCTATGCAAATTTTATTAAATTATTTTTACTTTTTAGGAGTCTTCAAGTACGTGTACGATAACTGGCTAAAAGACTATAAGGAGATGTTCATCTTTGCGTGGACTGATAAGAGGCGCAACTTTGGTAATCGTACCACAAACAAAGTTGAGAGCCAACACGCCAACTTAAAGAGATACGTCCTAGATAGGAGCTCGCTGGACCGTGTAGTTGGTTGTGTCCGGGATATAGTTGAGACACAGTTCGGTGAAATAAGGAAGACTTTTCGAGAAAGCATCGAAAAAAGAATGAACCACCACAAACACCCGATGTTTCAACACCTACTTGGAAAAGTATCCCATACAGCCCTTGACTTGTTGCGTGGAGAGGCAATTAGGAAGCTAGATGTCTTGGAGAGCTTTCATTCATCATGTGGTTGCCAAATGTGGCACAGCTGTGGGTTGCCCTGTGCTTGTAGGATAGAAAAGTACATGCGTGAAGGTAATAATTGTTAAACGTACAACACTTGTGTGATATATTTCCGTTAATCATGTTACTTAAACAATGTTGTTTTTAACCGTGCAGAGCGTCCGATTCAACTCGAAGACATAGACGTCTTCTGGCGGAAACTTAACTTCCAAAGTTGTAAATTGATAGACGATGACGTGGACGTGGTCGAAGAGCTAAATATTGTTAGACAACAATTAGAGTCACACCCCCCCCCCCAGCTCAGCAAAAAAACCTGATGTCAAAGATTAAAGCGGTGTTGACTCCAAAGAAATCTACCAAGAAACCACCAGTTGTCCAACAAAATACTCGTGGCCGACCAACAACAAAGCAGGTACAACAAAGGTTGGACGAGGTCTCTCATATAGATGAAGAATTGAGGAGAAGCTCCTTCGGTGATGCAAACACGTGCTTTGAAAGTTCCCGACAAAGTAAGTACGATAAACCTCGCCACAGCTCGTATGTTCCGTCACAGGCCTCTCAACAGTCGGTTATAAGGTCCCAAAAACCCAAAGCGAGCCTAAGCCGTTCAAAGAGTTCTAAGAAGAAAGAGACACGAGATGCTCACGGTTTTCCTTTAATCATTGGGGACGAGTACGTGGGAATCATCAAACAGTTTAAGTATGCCATTCCGCCAGTGTTCCATCCGTACGTCTCGTGCATACGAGATGTGATGCCGGACGGTCATTGTGGGTTTCGGTCTATGGCTGTGGGCTTAGGTATGGATCAGAGTTCATGGGGGCTCATTCGAAGGGACCTTGTCCAAGAAATGGATCAGAACGAATCGATCTGGTTCCCAATATTTGAAGTATGGGATGAAGGTTATTTTTACACGCATCGTCAGGGCCTAATTTGGGATTCAGTGTCCGGTTGTGGGGAGGATCACTGGATGGACTTCCCCTTAGCAGGACTTCTTATTGCACAAACGTACGGTATCGGGGTGCACCTGTTAACGAAAACCATGGGTGCGAGTTCCACTTTCTTCCCGATACTAAGTCCTCCGGCTAATCAACAACCATTATTCATAACGCTTACACATGTTAACGAGAACCACTTCATACATGTTAAGCTGGAAGGGGATTATCCAATGCCACCAGCACACGGGCTATGGTTGACCCACCGAAGACCCCACACGGAACAATGGGAAGATATGTACTTGCCACGTCTAGAATGGTATACATCGATAATGAATCCTCCGCCAAGATCAAACCCTAGTCTTAATTACATCGACAGTGATACGGAAGAATGATTTTTGTAATTAATAGTATTTTTTGTAATTAATAATATTTTTTGTATTAATTCCTATAATTTTCTACAATTTCTATAATTTTTTTTATAATTTCTATCATTTTTCTATAATTAGAATTGATTAAAACAGGTTAATAACATTTTTATAAAAATTTATATAATTTTTTTATAATTAGAATTGATTAAAACAGTTTAATAACATTTTTATAAAAAAATTACAAATATACGCCTCGTATAGAGCTAGACGTGTTGTATATGATTGGTCAAAAGACCATTTTGCCCCTGATATGCACCCAATCTAGGATTAAATAAGGGGCTAAAAGGTCATTTTACCAAAACCAAACGCCTCGTATAGATCTAGATTGGTCGTCTGTTAGAGCGGGTTTTTGAAAATTTGAATTTTGAAAATTTGTATATCAAAATTTGAATTTATTAAAAAAGGACACCTCATATAGACCTGTACGGGTAGTCTATAGGGGCGGCAACATTTCTTTTTTTTAAATTTGAATTTTGAAAATATTTTATTTTAATTACTAATATACCCCTGAAAGTCCCCGGTATAGGCCATAAACAGGGGCATAAAGGTAATTTAAACAAATAGACGACGCGTATAGGTCTATACGACCAATACATGTTGGGTGACAACTGTTTCACTTTTTCTTTTTTAATTATTAAAAAAAAGTTTATTAAATTACCATTTTACCCCTGTAAAGCCCTCCGTATAGGCCTTAGTCAGGGGTAAAATGGTAATTAACCATTCCAGAAATATCTTTCTGGGTTGGTTAATTACCATTTTGCCCCTGATTAAAGCCTATACTGGGGGGTATTACAGGGGCAAAATGGTCATTTAACAAAAAGGCCAGACGGGTCGTCTAGCTCTATACGAGGCGTCTATGCCTCGTATAAGGGGGGGGGGGGGGGGGAAGACCTAGACGACCCACATTATCACCCAAAACATAAAACACACACATATACGGTGCACAGAGGTTTATACGCCCCGGATACGTATTTGGACCGTATTTTCGAAGATTTGAGGCATCCCTGGTACGTATTTCTTCCCGTAGTTTAGTATTTTAGCCTCGTTTTTGCCTTTAGACCGTAGGTTTGCCCGTAGTTTAGGTTTTGTTGGGTTTGAGGTTTTTGGGATGAGGTTGAAGATGGTAGAACAAGATGCCCCGTATACCTCTATACGAGGCTTATACGAGGCACTGTATTTTTTTTAATTATTATTATTATTGTTATTATTATTATTTATTGTTTATTATTATTATTATTATTATTATTATTATTATTATTGTTATTATTATTATTGTTATTATTATTTATTATTATTATTATTGTTGTTATTATTATTATTTAATATTATTATTATTTATTATTATTATTATTATTTATTATTATTATTGTTATTATTATTTATTTATTTATTATTGTTTTTATACGTATACGGTATTTATTTGCAGATTGATTATGGAGGACGATCCGATTCAGGGCGATGACATTCAGGTAGAGCTTGATGGGGCACCGCCGGGGGGTCAGCCGGTTCAGCAGGGTCCACGAGGGAGACAGCTACCGCCTCTGGATACGCTGCAGGGTCACCCGTATCTAGAGTTTCCCGACGGCACCGATGCCGCCCGTCATTGCCAGAAGCTTAGGAGGATGCACATTGGATCGTATGCAGCGATCGACTGGGATGCGATAGATGCGATTTCTGAGACGGCTAGAGTGCGTCGGTTTATACCTGTCGATTCGCCGTGGCATCGTCTTTTTGATTTGGCGCACACGCCGAGCTACAGGGAGCTGCTGGTCGAGTTCCTTTCGTCATTCACATTTCACCCTCCTGGGGTCCCAGTGCCGCTTCCGCACCCAGATGCTCCCCCTCCGCCTGAGGTTTATTTCAGGCTCGCTGGCGTTTTGCGTTCGATGACGCTAACAGAGTTTGCGGTGCATTGTGGTTTATACATGCAGGGGAGATCGAGAGTGAGGTTTACACAGCGGGGCTAGTGGTGGTTGACAAACCCACTCTTTTAGGGTTTTGGCAGGTGATTGCGGGGGCAAATCATTGGGAGCACGACAAGTCGAAGGGGAGGGTGTCGTTTATTAGGGACCCACTGTACAGGTACGTACGTTTATTACGGCAATTATTGTGATTATGTGCATTGTTTATTAATCTCTGTTTCTGTATTTCGCTAACACTATATCTGCAGGTATATGCACCATATGCTCGCTACTTCTATTGCAGCGCGCGGCTACAGCCGTGAGTGGTGTACGTCCACAGATCTTTTTTTCTTTTATTGTTTGTTGTACAGGAGGCCGTGCGCACTAGCACACGGTCTAGCCCAGTACTACGCCTCCGCCCATCACCGACAGGAGCGCGGATTTTTGTATGGCGGGGCGTAGGTGACCGTCATTGCCCGTTCATTGGGCCTCGTACTGCACCAGGACCCACATCTACAGACGCTGCCAGTCATGCCGACGCGGATGGGTTTTCAGTCGCTGTGGGGGATGAAGCTGCTCAAGAAGTTCCCCGTTGGCCCGCGGTTTAAAAACCACGACGGGGGCATATGGAGAGAGGAGCCCCTACCAGAGCAGTTTGAGCTCGTCTATCCTCCGCCAGATCCTGCTGATGCAGTGCCCGTGGAGGACCCTCCGGAGGATGTAGACGGTGCAGCGGTGCCACAGCCACCGCCACCTCCCGGGGCGCCTCAGTTTCCACGTCACGTTATTCCAGGTCATGCCCCAGGAGCTGCGCTACATCCGGATGTACGAGCCGAGCTTGACAGGCTCAACGATTTGGTAGGTTGGCTGGTACGGGCCGATCAGGATAGACGAGAGAGGGAGGGATTACCCCCGATACCGCTTCCACCGGCTCGAGCACCACATTGGCAGCATCAGCCGCAGCAGCCAGATCCAGATTCGGATTCGGATTTGGATTTGGATGCATAGACCTGTTGTTGTTTTTATTTTTATTATGGATATACAAACTTATCTTATATGTTTTTGTTATGGATGTACAAAGTTATCTTATATATGTCATATTTATGTTTGTTTTCAGTTATTCGGTTACTTAATGATTGTTGTCTTAAATTGAGATAATACGGAAACAAAATATGTTTTGAATATAATACGGAAACAATATATCCCCTGAATATAATACGGAAACAATATTTGAATGAGACATAATTTTAATCGGAAGAATAATATTTAAAAAAGTAAAATGTTAAAAACATTATAATATTTAATCGATATAATATATTTAAAGAGCCGATTTTTAAAATAGTTGATTTTTAAAAAACAAAAACTTTTTTATAGTGTAAAAAAAAAACAAAACTTTTTTTTAAAACCAAAAAACACATCTTCAAAAACTATCAAAAAAACCATACCAAAACCCACCAAAACACCCCTTATTTCAGCCAAAAAAAACCCAAGCCTTAGACGCCTCGTATAGGACTGTACTCTTCGTATAGGTTTTTTTAAACTTTGTGCCTGACACCCTCTGAGACCCCCTTGAATTCCGGATAGATTGAGCCAAATATAAACATAGAAAAATGCATACCTAAGTTTATAAAAAAATAACATAACATTTAAACTAACAAAAATCATAAAAAAAAACCATTCCTAGTTGAGATATTTAGCTCGAATTCGTTGTTTCTCAGCTTCGAAAATTAGATGGTCCTCCTCGGAGAGATGTGAGGTGGGCTTCTCGATGAACATAAGATCGTTGGCCCTTTGCATATCCATTTGCAATTGGTTCTCTTGTTCCTTAATCGAGAGAAGTCGAGCAAGTTTGTCGTCCAATTTAGAGAAGGTTGATGCACCCCCGATATTTTTTATTGTTGTAGACGAGGATTTGCCTCGGAATCCTGTAGCTGCCTTGCTTTTATTTCTACCGGGAAGGTGTTACAACTCTTGTGGTTCCTCAAACTCAAGGTCATCGATGTTTTCGTTTAGGTCTAATTAGGAACGAGCGACTGATCCACCTACAGACAATTTCGACCCAAGTGTGCCCAAGTGTGCCTGAAGTACTCTAGGAACGCTTAGACTATCGACCTGGGTTTATTTGTGGCATAAGATACCACTTTGGAGAATTTCTAAGTAGCTCCCAAGCTTTTTTCATGTTAAATCCCCCAACCGTAATTAAATCTAAATTCATCGTGGGTGGCCGTCATGACGCCCACATCGTTTGAAACGTTTCATCTTTGATTATTATTTGTATGGTAGTTGAAAATGTTGTTGAAGTTGGTGATTATTGTTCGCATTGTCATCCATTTGCCTGACAATGAATCATTAGTATGGTAAGGTTCACGGTTTATACCGGCGAATTTTTTTTTTCACGAATGCGCTTCCAAAAACACGAATGCCTCTTGATCATCACCTGCTTAAACAAAGAAATATTTTTAAATAAACAGTTTAAACAATTAAATAACTTACATAATAAAAACTTAAATATTTAACAATTTAATCTGATGGAAAAAGTATATCAATAATGGGGTCTTTGGAAATGTCTAGCCACGCTCAAAGGTAGCTCATCCTTGCTTGTCCACTTCTAGTGTGTCTTAATTAGTTTTGGGGAAATATAAGTGGAAGGACATAAATGGAATATCCTACGTTTGTTGTCTTTCTCTCTTTACATGCAAAACATATGTCAATTTCTCATCATTTTAAAACGTCTATACCCTTTTCATACTCTTTTTTTAAATCACCATAATAACGATTGTTTTTATCTTTAATAAGAGCATAGTATTGCTATATAAAATAAAATAAAATAATTACATTTTTTACTAGGTTTTTCTATGCATTGTGGTAAAGGTTTCGGCCATTTTTTTCACCTGGGTTTTAGTCATGATGTTGTTTTACTAGGGTTTCTATACAACGTGTTATTATCGAATCTATAACACAATGTTATTATGAGTTCTGTCCATTGTGTTTTTATTGTTAGAACCTATAACACAATGAAATACGCAATGAAGATAGTGTTAAATTTGGCTTTTCTATACATTGTGTTATTGGTTATGATATTGTGGTTTTTAACTAAGTGTGTTTTTTATACATTGTGTTAACGGCTTTGGTCATTGTGTATAGTCTGTTATCCATTGCGTTTTAGTATGTTGTCAATTCTGTTTTTGTTCTGTTGTTCATGGTGTTTTAGTGTGTTGCCCGTTGTGTTTTAGTTTGTTGTTTATTGTGTTTTTAGTCTCTTGTCCTTGTGTTTTAGTTTGTTGTCTATTGTATTTTTTATCTGTTGTTAGTTGTGTTTTTAGTCTATTTTCCATTGCGTTTTAGTTTGATACTCACTGTGTTTTACGCTATGTCAATTGTGTTATACACAATTGGGTTTCGGATTTTTTTTTTTTTTTTTTTTGAAAAGTATAACAACAAGATACTCATTAAAAATAAAAAGACGCTCGATTTTATGATATAATATTTTTTTGAAAACAAATGACGTATGGAAAAGTTACCAACATTTAAAAAATGAGGGAAATAACATGTGATTTGCATGTACATATTTCTTAGCACGTGAGAAGAACCTGCATATTGACTTCTTTCTTTTAGAAGAAACTATCATTATCGCTTGATTTTTCATTAAACACATGTCACTATATCATAGATTTGTCACTTTTCTAACTTATTTTAGCTTTTTTATAATAACTTAACCCGATTAACAGGGCCGGTCCTAAGAATTCGTGTGCCCTGTTCGAGCTCATAAAAACGTGTCCTTAGGTCTTAACGAAATTGAGTATTGAGCTCACTAAAAGTCTAAACCTAATGCCAATGGGCTAATAACTAATCTAAACCATAAGAACAACTTTTAAGTGGGACTATGTTGGTGTTTGTAAGAGCATACCCTATTAAAAAAATATGTAACATATACATATCAGGTTTTAATTCATAAAATAACGTGTCATTCGAAATATCGGGCACTGTCCGGTGGTCCTCCCCACCCACCCCACGGCCGGCCATGCCTATTAATGTACTAATTTAATAGAAAATATTTATTGTAGCCTTATTTTTCTTCATTACGACAAAACGACAGAAAATAATTATAATTACAAGTTGTTATATTTAAAATTTATGTACCCTATTTTAAAATAACAAGTTGTTATATTTAAAATTTATGTACCCTACTTTAAAATAAACAAGCCTAAAAGGCATTGACGATCCATTTTTTATAAAGAAGGTCACAATCATCTTCCTTATATGGCCAATATAAAGTTTACTCCAACCGTTCGAAGTTCTAACCATTGACTTTTTTCTCTCTTCGATCAACCACGATGTCACAACCCCAACCCACTTCCTCCTCCGGTGAGTTTCATCTTCTTAAACAACTCGAATTATATAATATAACTTCAAATCTTTTCTTGTTTTAGGTATCTTTAACAAAATACTACTCGCGATCTCTGTCGGATTCTCAGCATGGGCCTATCTCAAAGCTCGTCCTCCACCTCCCAAATCCTTGGGATCACCAAATGGGCCTGCTATCACTTCTCCAAGGATAAAGCTTCGTAATGGCAGACATTTAGCCTATGAAGAATCCGGTGTTCCAAAAGAAACAGCCAAATCTAAGATAATATTTGTTCATGGGTTCAGTAATAGCAAGCACTATCATCCTTTTGCCACCTCAGCCTCACCAGTATGAATAATTGGATTCATTTCTGTTATTAAATCGTTTTCTTTGGGTAATATAGGTTCTGATCAATGGTGGTTTCGTAGGAACTTGTTAAAGAGCTAGGCGTGTACTTCGTTTCAATAGACAGGCCTGGTTATGGCGAGAGCGACCCGGACCCTAAGCGAACTGTGAAGAGCTTGGCGCTTGATATCGAGGAGCTCGCGGATCAACTGAACATCGGGCCGAAGTTCTATGTGGCTGGATTTTCTATGGGTGGACAGGTCATATGGTCGTGTCTCAAATACATCCCTCACAGGTCTGTAAAATCCTACGAATAGCAGAGCTACTTGTAGGGACGTGATGGTGGGATATTGGGATATAAGGGCAAACTTTTCCTCTATTCCGAGACTTTGCTTTAATTTTTTTTTTTTTTTTATGTATATAATAATTATGCTGATAAATTAACTATAGGCTTGCGGGAGCTGTTCTTATATCTCCGGCGATCAATTTTTGGTGGCCAAACCTACCTTCAAACTTAACCAAAGAAGGGTATTCACGACAACTTAAACGGGATCAATGGTCTTTGCGGGTTGCTCACCACCTACCATGGTTGACCTATTGGTGGAACACTCAAACATGGTTTCCTGTCTTTTCTGTATTGCATGGACATCCTGCTAGGATATCCCCCACGGATAGGGAGATTTTTTCCAAGATGTTTAGTGCCGCGGATCCAGTTAAGGTACTAGTTTTTATTATGCGACTGCAAAAACGATGGCTAAATTTGGCCACATAATAACTTGGTTTTTGCCATTCTTTTTGAACCTAAGAAGCATATATTTATTTATAATTTATACAACACACTTAAACTACTGTTTCTGTTGTGTTACAGTTAAACATATTGAGAACACATCCAAAACAACAAGGTGATTTCGAGTCCCTCCACCGTGACTTGAATATTACATTCGGGAAGTGGGAATTCGATCCAATGGATATCGAAAACCCATTTCCAAACAATGATGGAAAGGTTCATTTATGGATGGGCGATGATGATCGGATCGTGCCTGTGACATTGCAACGATATATAGCCGAACAAGTCAAATGGGTCAACTATCATGAGGTCACTGGTGCAGGACACACGTTGCCGTATGCTGATGGTGTGGCTGATGATATTCTTAAATCACTTCTTAAAGATCAGAATTAAATTTGTTTACAGTTTGTTTGGTGAATTTGGTCTCTGTCATATGCCATGTTGGTATGGATATTATAGCAGAGCCTATCATATTCCCTTTTTTATTTAAAAAGTGTGATTTTTTTCACAACCTAGCATTTTTATTTAAAAAGTGTGAATTTTTTTACACAACCTAGCATAATATTTACGGGTGGAGGTTCAATTTAAAAAGGTCTATGCCAGTTTTTGGTCAAACCAGCGAACACTTATAGCTAAACGAGTCATGTGCAGGTCAAACCGGCCGCATCTTGGAAGGGACCAAATCAGAAATGTAACAGACCACATCATGCGAAATTGCAGCATGACAATCACATTATGGAACCATAGCATATTGCTGCGTTTTCATCACTGAAACATAGCATATGCGCTCATTTTAAAACTATCGGATTCTTTCAACCCGAGTTCAAGTGTCTGATTTTCTGACACGACTTTTGTGTAACGTGTTTGGGTCATGTAAACTTTTCCGGTTTGAGCCGCAAAACCCACTAACACGATCTATTCAGCACCTGTAATTTAGCTGCAAGAAAACTGTGATTCACATTGAACATATACCACTAAAAATTTTCTAAAATATCACAAACAACACATAAATCTACCATATTCATGTTCCAAATTTCCAATAAACTCTAAAACTCACAAAAAGAACCATAACATTCACAAAAACAACCTAAAATCTATAACAAACAACAAAATGCACTATGAATTAAGATCATCCCAAACTCTAAAATCCGAATTCGAGCTATTATAACTAATAACTCTATCCTGGCACCCAACAATGTACGTGGTCCTACTCGAATCCACATTAACCAAAGCATGAGCCGTACCCTTCGGGCTAACCGCAACGGCAACATCATCAGCCTCAAGTGTCACTTGAGCATACCCTTTTTCAAGCCCATCATTCTCCACTCTAAAAACAGTTCTAGCCCCCCAAATCAAGAAAGTCTCATTACAAGTATAATGCCTATGATTCCCCCTCAACCCACCCGGTTTAATCTCACCCACATGAATAGATGCACATGTTAAAGCACCACCTGATATTCCTGAATCTAATGCTATTGAAACAGGGTCTAGGATCCAGCCACGTGGGTCTTTGGTTATGGGTGATGGGAATCTTGAAGAGAATCTGATGAGATTGGCTTCATGATCTTGATTGTTGGTTGTTGTGTTGGTGAGTTTGGGGCTTTGTTGGTGGATTCTGAGGAATACCCATGTTAGGATTAGGAAGATTGATAACAGAAATGGGAATGCTTGTGGTTTTTTTAGGAAAAGTTTGAGTCTTGAAAATCTTGAATCTAGGGTTCTTGGTTGGAACTGGATTGGGAGTTCTGGGGTGATTGGGGGGGTTGAAGTTCGTCTAGGGTTTGCCATAGTTTGATGGGTCGGTTTGCTGAGTAATATGATCTATTTGATGTTTGGGTTAAGTTGCAAAAGTGGTGCCTGAACTATGGATTAAGTTGCAGAAATAGTCTTATCAAATGAATTTTGAGTAAAGTAAGCTGGGTAGTATGAAACAAAGCACCCGTGGTACTTCATGTTTTCAAATCATACACGTTTTGTCCTTTAAGCTAAACTCAGTTAATTTTTTCTGTTAAATCCGATCACTCAAGGGCAATTTGGTCTTTTTACCAATTACTTTAATCCCATCAAATCACTCGTATACCATGAGATTCTTCGTGATTTTGATCTGAATTCAACACTTTTGATCCAGAAACACACTCAATGAATGACGTACAGGCGTAGTCTCACTACAAAAGCGAGACTTTTAACGATTCACCCCTTCAATTTCTCACATTAATCACGATCAAGATCGTGAAAATCATCATTGGTAGGACGTCGCTTTCCAATGGCGATCGTTGGTGCAAAGTTGTGGCCCCATCAATTCATATCTATTGGCGCTTGTTGGTGAGGTGGCAAAAGCCTCAATGGCGCCTAGAACGTCATTGGTCGGACGTCGCTTTCCAATGTTCTTTTTGTCTTCTCAATCCTCACGTGTCAGACATGGGGATGGTACCGCGAGTCATTTGTCTTAGCCAGTTGCCTAGGTTGTGGGTTGAGTTCGGGTTTGACCCGGACACCCAGAGGATTTGGGCTCATATCTCTTTAGAAATTTGAAAAACTAACTACTAACCGTTCGTGTTCTTATCTCAAATTTCAGGTTGAAACTTTTAAGAGTAATAAACTAACTACTAACCATTCATGTACTTATCTCAAAGTTATGAATAAACTAGCAAGCCAAGAAATTTAAATTGAAAAATAATCAAAATGCAGGGAATTTATAGAGAATGAACCTCACTTTGAAAATTATTAATCAATTACTGTTTGATATTACACATCTTCTATCATGGCCTTTCATTTGCTTCAATTCGATGTAAGTTTGAATTTCCTTAAATTATTCTAGTTTTGGGCCTAATTCTTCTTCTAATGATCCATTATACCTTTGATAAAGAAAAATGATATCTCTTGGTTATGTAAAGCATAACAACCCACCGAACTTATTCGAAACGTTTTTTTTAATGGCGTTTTCGTTATAGTTCTTTATAAACTTTTAAATAGTTATTTTTATGAAAATGTTCTTTAAACAATTTCATTAAAATGTTCTTTTAAACGTTTAACTTTTTATAAAAACATATTTTATTTTAATTCATATTTTTGTAAATCTTATATATCATATGTATATAATAGTATTATAAAAATAAAGCAATAAAACAACAAAAATAAAAAGGTGTAGGATTCGCAAGTCACATAACATTCCTTCAAAATTTCTTTTTCTTTTATATATATATATTTTTTCTTTTCTTATATATCTTTTTATATTAATATTCTTATATATTTTTTATATGAATATAGTAACATTTGATTAAGCACATATGGTAAGATGAAAACTGTCATTATTATTAAGCTATAGATACAACGCTCATACAACTTCGTAAAAACAAAGAATTTTGGTATTTAACAACCAAAACTATACTAGACAAAACAACTTATTCTACTAGTTTGTCCACCACGCACCATTGTAAAGCTAGTTCTTATGGTTAAAAAACTCTTTGAGAATAGCATCTCCCATCCCATCTTTAAACGCAAACATGTGTCCTTCACCCGCGACCTCATGATACTTGATCCATCCAAGTTGTCGAGCTATATAACGTTGCAGTGTCACAGGCACCAGGAGGTCTTCATCACCCGTCCATAGATGAACAGATCCATTATTGTCTATAAATGGGTTTTCTAGATCCATTGGATCAAATTCACACTTCCCGAATCCAACATTCAAGTCATGATGGATAGACACCAATTCTCCTTGCTGTCTTGGTTGTGATGCCATCAACTTTCCCTTTAACATATATAAATCTTGATATTATAAGTAATAAATAGAATATGTATCATAAAAAGATAGTCATGTGATTTTTTTAGTCCATATTGATGAGAACAAGTGAGAGCTAACCAGATTAGGATCCATTGTAGCGTATAACTTTGATAGAGTTTCCTTGTCTGTGGAAGAATAAACGACAGGTGTTCCAGTTATGATCGAAAAACCAGGAAACCATGTCTGAGTGTTCCACCAATTGGTTAACCATGGTAGATAGTGTGCGACACGCAAAGACCATTGATCTTGTTGAAGTTGCTTAGAATATGCTTCGTTTGTTAAGTTTGAAGGTAGGTTGTGCCACCAGTAATTGATAGCAGGAGAAATAAGAATCGCCCCTGCTAGTCTGTTTATCATGCACATAGAATATAAATAAGAGAACAATTATAATTAGGGGTGTAACGAGTGTTCATAAACCGTCGAAACCAACTAAACCACTCAAATGGAAGAAATCGGCTGGTAATTTGAAATATGTACGGTCCAGTTCATGGTTCATCACTTGATCGATTTGAATTTTGGAACAGGACGTTTAACATTCATTGTTATCTTTAGATTAAAATACAGACTTATGCTTTTTTTTAAAGTAGATATAATTTTTTTTTTAAACCGCAAAACTAGCCAAACCTGTGAAAACAGGTAGGTTCAGCCAACCCAACTAACCCATCCGGTTCAGTTTGCATTGTCCCAAACATGTAGTTACATGTTCGGGCATAATTAAATTTTCGTTAAAACCAACCAAATCAGACCGTTAACACCCAAATTATAATCAGATTACCCAACGTAATGCTTTAAAAGGTACATGATCACTATTAAGATTTTAACATACCTATGAGGAATATACTTGAGACAAGACCACATAATCTGGCCACCCATAGAGAACCCAGCCACATAAAATTTCGGTCCTAGGTTCAAATGATCCGCAAACTCCTCGATATCCAATGCAAAGCTCTTCACAGTGCGCTTTGGATCCGGATCACTCTCTCCATAACCATGCCTATCTATCGCAACGATGTATACCCCTAGTTCTTCAACTACAGCCTATACGTTTGGATTCACATTTAGCTACAAAACAAAGGATTGAAAGAAAACATAATACACGAAGAACTCAATACGCACATGTGAGGCCGTGAATGCAAAAGGGTTATGGTACTTGCTACAACCGAAGCCATGGACATATATTATTTTAGATTTGGCAACATCTTTAGGGACCCCGTATTCTACGTAAGACAAATGTCTTCCATCACGAAGCTGTATTCGCGGGGATGTAATCGGAAGGCCCTCTGGAGATCCCAACTTCTTGGGAGGTGTTGGGAGAGTTGTCTGATAAGCCCATGCAGAGAATCCCACGAAGAATACAAGTAGTATTGTTTTTAAGACTCCTAAAATTGAACCTACACAACAGTTAGAGGCAGTAAAACTACTATGATTCTGTTAACTATATATCTTGGTCAAAATGGATAATTTGGTGATTTTTCCTAAATAAATCATAAATGAAACTGACCGGAGGAGGAATCAGATTTGTTCACCGCTTCCGACATTGTTGCTGCTGTTATGCAAGAGGATAATATAAGATTAAAATAACAAGAAAATGAAGTTAATTGTTTTAAAAAGATCTTTCAATGTACATGAATTTAAAATAGATGTATATGAGTTAGAGAAATTTGAAGTGGTCTATTCAATATGTATTATGCTCCAATGAAACTATAAGTAATCAAATTTGAGACATAGAGTTAAGAATAATATGTATATGTATGCATGTGTGAATAATACTCAAGAATGATGAGAACTCTATACCTAGAAAATAATTAAAATGAGCGAACTGTAGATGATTAAGGAAAAGAGCTGGTATGGCTTTTGAATTTTGATCACTTATGGGGTACTATAAATATTGAAGCTTGGAGGAATGCCGGCATGATTCAGCCTGCTATTAAAATTCTGATAAACAGTTACATATGCAAAATATTCCAAGGAATTTATCTAGAACATATTGAATTCAAGTTCATGAGTCGTTTTCTTCTACACAAAATGACATGTTGCATGCACCATATTGACGGGAATTTGAATTCAAGAGTAAATTAGACTCGTTGTATTATGGTAATGCAAAATTTCATTTTCTGTATTAATTTTTCAAAAATGGCCTCATTCGTCTCGACTTTTCTTTTCACTCTTAACGCTAGTGGGTTTTTTCACTAACTAATGTTAACATATCCGTTAAATTAGTATGAAATGGCTAATATACCCGTATAATTTAATAACAAAAGTTTAAATGCTACATTACCCAACACCGCTCGTATTTGGTAATTTAACTTTTTTAAATATATATATTTTTTTAAAACAAGAGTGTAATGGTCATTGCATACCAATTTAATGGGTTATTAAAGTCATCCGGTGAAAATGACCAAATTAAAGAGTGACATGAATAAACGTTTGAAACAAAAAACAAAAGAATATTATCTAAAATGTTTAAACTAAAAGCACTAAATAGATGAGATGTATAATTCACTTGAATATTAATCACCATTTCAAGTACTCTCAAAGTTTTGTAAAATTTACTCTAAATTAAAACACCATTTGAATACAAGTTTTTAACTCATTAGATTCCAGTTTTCAAACCTACCATACTTGACTGCCCTCAATATCCAAACATTAGTTTTCCAAAAGTTTCTCTTTAATGAAAGTCATCATAAAAATTGTCTCTTGACAAACTGAGTCTTATGTTTACCGATTTGTGACGTGACATGAAGAAAGAATAAATTAAGGGTCGTATTATTGGCACACCTTGGGGGCTTAAATCGACACCCTCAATACGCATCGTATAGGCTTATACGATGCGTATTGAGGTGGGTTCAAACTTCCATACCTGCCAAAGGCTGACATTGTCCTCTTACCAAAAAGTAATACGCATTGTATAGGGCTATACAATGCGTATTGAGGGTGTCGATTTAATTTTTTAATTTTTTGCAAGGTAGCTTCCTGTCACGAGGTAGCTTTCCGTCACGCGAACGAAAAAGCAGCACTTTGGACATTTGTTGGTCTTCAAACAACTAGGAAACATTATTTTGAGAATACCCCTGAATTTATTGAAGCTGTAGAATGAGATCCTCCACTGCTGGGTTATCATTTTTCAACCCCATTTTCCCTAAATATATTGATCATGTTTTTCAACAGGGATGTAATGCAATGATTCCTCTCAATTGAATAGACCGACACTTGCTTCATAGGACTCACTTGAATCGTCTCGGATGTAATAACAGTACGTTTAGCATCTGTGCCTGCTTGAATTGCAGAAAACAAAGGATAACGAAGATGAACATTGTATTTATCACGAAAGTACTGAACAACCGAGATAACAACTCCGGTTTCATCAACTGCAATTGGAATTGATCTTGGAACAACATACTCTTGTTAACAACGGTTCTCCAATTCCAGATCAATAAAGGTTGCGGTTTGCAGATTCAATCTTTATTGCTTCATTAAAATTAACAAGGCGGTCTCTTTGCTTCGTCCACTAGAACTATTTGTGTATGCATTCTTAGGGTTTTTATTATTTGATCAATGGAAGTTGAAATCGGCTTTGAAACCGGACAGAATCTACGAAGAAACTGTTCGATTTCACGGTTTGTTTGAGAACCTGATTCAGATACACAACGGTCTCTTTGCTTCGTCCACTAGAACTATTTGTGTATGCATTCTTTTGGTAGTTAACAACGCTGATGGTACTGAACAACAGCACCGGTTTCATTTTCTTCGTCCACTAGAAGTATTTGTTATTGCATTCTGTTGGTACTGAACAACTAGAAGTATTCACTGTGGTGGATGCAAGCATAAAGTTAGAAACCGGTGGTATTGAACCAACATTTCCTTCAAACATTCTAAACACTACAAGGATGTTGGGAATTAAACGCATGTACGTGACAAAACAAGGATCGTTCTAATAGATTAAAGGGAATAAACCAAGTACAAAATCATCTGCTTTCTGAATCTGAATCTGAATGTTAACTTTGACTCATAAACCCTTGAATCCCAACGCTTCTATGATGATATCAGCGTTGTTTATCACCCTGTGTGAGCATTGGAAGCCCGACCACTAGCAGAAGAACCCGACACGTCTTCTATGATGATTCGAAACATTCACGAACAACAATGGACTCAGACTCATTGTTGCGAATTTGGTTTCTTCGGGCTAATGTTGATGGATAACGTAAACAAGTTCTCCTCAGTTTGTTATTCAAATCTCTATTCGGTTATCTTTCCAAACTACAACACACGATAAGTTCTCCAATTTAAAGAACAAATCCACAAACTCACTGTGAAATCGAACAGTTTCTTCGTAGATTCCATCCGGTTTCAAAGCCGGTGGAGGATTACGAGTGTTCTAGGACTCACTGGAACTTATTTATGTATGCATTATTTTGGTAGTTAATGATATCGATTGATATAACAGGATGGATGTGACACACAGAGATAGATAAGCTGTCACAGTTGTCAAGACTGTTTGTCGGGTTTCCAATGCTCACACAGGGTGATAAACAACGCTGATATGAACACATGTTTTTTGAAAATAGTCTTTGTTCTTGGTTTAATGAAGTTACATGAAACATCTAGTTATATTCAGATTTAAACAATGCAAGCCTCAATTGAGATAACGGACATCCATCAAGCTCAAAAAGAAAACTTGTGTTTCCCATAGTTACAAACGATTGCGGTTTGTATTTCGCATAGCCACCGTTTCCGTAGTAAAAAACGGTTGCGGTACTATTTGTTGAAATCGAAGAAAAGAGTAAAAAAGATGAATTGAGGCGTACATTAGGAACAATAAGTCCAACAATCTGTTCATTATCTGTTGTTGTCTAAAATACGTTACAATACGTTAAAATACGCTAAAATACGTTAAAATACGCTAAAATACGTTAAAATACGCTAAAATACTCTAAAATACGTTAAAATACGTGACAATACGTTAAAATACGCTAAAATACGTTAAAATACGCTAAAATACTCTAAAATACGCTAAAATGCGCTAAAATACGTTAAAATACGCTATAATACCCTAAAATACGCTAAAATACGTTAAAATACGTTAAAATACGCTAAAATACTCTAAAATACGTAAAAAAAAATACCCTAAAATACGTTAAAATAAGCTAAAATACCCTAAAATACGTTAAAATACGCTAAAATACCCTAAAATGCGTTAAAATACGCTAAAATACGTTAAAATACTCTAAAATACGCTAAAATACGTAAAAATACCCTAAAATACATTAAAATACGCTAAAATACGTCAAAATTACTATTAAATACGCAACAATATGTTAGAATACGTCAAAATACGCAAAAATACGTCAAAGTACGCGACTAACGATATTTCCACACACGTATACATATAATACGCCACTATGGAGTTCAAGTGGATTTCAAACAAAACTGTACGTAATCATAGAATAAGATATTCGCACGCAACCGAACGACACCGAAACGACTTATGTTGAAGGTATACGTAAAAAACGACAAAGTATGCGAAAGTTCGGCAAAAAACGAGACGTATACGCATCGAACCGAGGGAAACACGATAACACTAAATTTGAAATAATGTCATATACGATCGTATAGGCCTATGTTGTATCGTATATAAGCTTAATACGAATCGTATTGGCCTATACGATTCGTATTAAACTTTGAGTTTTCTCAAAAATTCCCCTGAATTTATCAGAAAACCAGGGGTATTTCAGTAAAATCATCGATTAATACGCATCGTATAGGCCTATACGATGCGTATTGAAATATAAATTTCACAAAAATGTTTTTTTTCAAATCAAGGGTTCCATCATTACAACCACTAGTTTTCAACGGATATGTAATGCAATGATTCCTCTCAATTGAATAGACCGACACTTGCTTCATAGGACTCACTTGAATCGTCTCGGATGTAATAACAGTACGTTTAGCATCCGTGCCTGCTTGAATTGCAGAAAGAAAATGATAATGAAGATGAACATTGTATTTAGCACATGAAAGTACTGAACAACCAAGATAACAGCTCCGGTTACAATTGCTTCGTCCACTAGAACAATTTGTGTATGCATTCTGTTGGTACTGAACAACGGAATCAGGTTCTCAAAACAAGGATCGTTCTAATAGATTAAAGAGAACGATTTCAGTTATTTCTGTTGATCCACAAATTACAACAAATTGTGTCTAATGCAAGGATCTTCGAATGCGGTGTGTACGTTAAATACCGTTCACCGTTTTTTTAGTTGCTTCTCTTGTTAAGTTTCTGAACCAACCGAAATCCACAAATACAAACAGTTTCTCCGTCGCTAATTTCTCCACTCACCGTGAAATCGAACAGTTTCTTCATAGATTCTAACAAAGTTAATATTCACTGTGGTGGATGCAAGCATAAAGTTAGAAACCGGTGGTATTGAACCAACATTTCTTTCAAACATTCTAAACACTACAAGGATGTTGGGAATTAAACGCATGTACGTGACAAAACAAGGATCGTTCTAATAGATTAAAGAGAATAAACCAAGTACAAAATCATCTGCTTTCTGAATCTGAATCTGAATGTTAACTTTGACTCATAAACCCTTGAATCCCAAGGCTTCTATGATGATATCAACGTTGTTTATCACCCTGTGTGAGCATTGTAAGCCCGACCACTAGCAGAAGAACCCGACACGTCTTCTATGATGATTCGAAACATTCACGAACAACAATGGACTCAGACTCATTGTTGCGAATTTGGTTTCTTCGGGCTTATGTTGATTAACGCAAACAGTTTCTCCGTCGCTAATTTCTCCACTCACCGTGAAATCGAACAGTTTCTTCGTAGATTCCGTCCGGTTTCAAAGCGGGTTGAGGATTATGAGTGTTCTAGACTCGTTCAAGGCATGCAATGTTTCCTCTCAATTGAATAGACCGACACTTGCTTCATAGGACTCACTTGAATCGTCTCGGAAGTGGATTTCGGTTGGTTCAGATCTCTTTGGGTATATTCGAAACCAACTAAAATACGTTGAAGTACTGAATCAACAGAAATAACTGAAATAATTTGAATCGTCTCGGAAGTACTTAACAACAGAAGGATGAGATATCGGCGGTTAGCTCGAAGAAGTTTCTCTCAATCAGGTGTTCCATTAGATTTCCCCTTTTATCATGTGTCATACGTTACGAGTAGGGCTGTCCAAACTGCTCGACGATCGAGGATCGCTCGACGATCGCTCGAAAATTGCTCGAAAAATGATCGTTCGATTCACGCTCAATTTGTAAATGAGCCGCTCGGATCGGTTCGATTTGAAAACGACCCAAGCATGAGCATAGGTCCGATCGCTCGTCGATCGATCGGTTTCGCTCGAATTATTTTTATTAAATAATTAATATATATATTTATTTAATATAAGTATAAGAATAACTAGCCCAATCATACTTAGCCCATTCCTTAACCCATAAAAATAACTAGCCCAGCCCATTCCTTACCCTATTCTAATCATACGCAGCCACAACACACTTAGATGCTCAGTTGAAGTGTTTTACACACTCAAGCAGTCACGCAGGTCGCAGCCACGCTCGTTGCACACCCCGCCCTAGCTCCGGTACTTCACATCGATCTATCATCTAACGATTTCCATCTGCAGGTACTTCACATCTTCACGATATGATCAAATTCGTCTCAAATCCATTTTCGTGGACTTCTTATATTCGTCTCATATAAACCCTTATATTTCGGATCTGTTAGATCGACCCCGTAATAATCACCGCACATCTTGGTCGTGAAATCCATCAACTTCGGTATACATGATTTCAGGTATACTCCGACTCTTATCTATCTATTAACTCCGGCGTTAATCATTTGATGTTTGGTGTTAAGGGTGTTCAATTGACTACTCCGTCGATGTATAAGTGTTGAGAAAAACCGATCGAAACCGAGCGAAAACGATCCGATCGATTTAAATTCGAACCGATCATGAGCACAACTTTTATGCTCAGTTTCCAAATTCAAACCGAACCGATCCGATCGGTTGTAATTCGATCCGATCTCGAGCAGACCAATGATCGGATCGGATCGGATCGGATCGTGAACACCCCTAGTTACGAGATTCTTCGACAATTAGAAAAGGAGAAAATACGGAACGACAAGGGTAGTATGAGTCTGAGTCCATTGTGGTTCGTGTCAGGTTTGTATTTCCCATAGCCACCGTTTCCGTAGTAAAAAACGGTTACGGTTTTGCACATTCAATCTTCATTGCTTCATTATAATTAATAATGCGGTCTCGATTGAACTGCCGAAGATGAAGTCAAATGTGATCAAACTTGGACATCAGTCGTAAATCTTGAAGAAACGGAACATAATCCCATATTGTCTAAAGAAGCGCTTTTATCATGTGTGATCCAGAGGTCGGTCTCGGGTGGGCATAAGATCTGTGGGCCTATTGTCGGATATGTGACTCAAGAAAGTCATTGAATTGCCGCCGATGAAGTCAAATGTGATCAAACTTGGACATCAGATGTAAATCTTGAAGAAACAGAACATAATCCCAGATTGTCTAAAGAAGCGCTTTTATCATGTGTGATCCAGAGGTCGGTCTCGGGTGGGCATAAGATCCGTGGGCCCCTATTGTCGGATATGTGACTCAAGAAAGTCATTGGACTGCCGTAGATGAAGTCAAATGTGATCAAACTTGGACATCAGATGTAAATCTTGAAGAAACGGAACATAATCCCAGATTGTCTAAAGAAGCACTTTTATCATGTGTGATCCAGAGAAGACATATCAGGTGAGTTGTGGTTGATTTATAGGAGGAGGTTATGAAACGAATATATGTTTATGCGAATTTAAAGGACAATACTGACAGAGGTGCTGGTCTTTTCTCCCACTGTGCAAACTTGAAAAATCTCACCGTAACACATCTAATATGACACATGATAAAAGAGCTTCTTTAGACAGTCTGGGATTATGTTCCGCAAATTGGGAACCACATATTCGTGTGTAAAAGCTTGGAAATATGACCAAATAGAGATCTGTATACACCCTTGGTATTTTTTTACCACATGACACATGATAAAAGCGTTTCTTTAGATAATCTGAGATTATGTTCCGCAAATTGGGAACCACATTGTAGACTGGTTGGCTTTAATGGTTTTAATAATACTTGAAAATGGAAATAATCATATCAAGATCTTTATCAATCATATCATCGACCAACTGCTTAAAATCCCTTTCGTTTCTCGGGTTCGCATTCGACACAACACAACAAAAAATAAATTCAAAAAAACAGCGGCCTGATATGCATCGTATAGGCCTATACGATGCGTATCAGGCCCGCCGCCAGACATAACCTACACCTGTCAGTCTGCCATGTTTTTACTTTAATTCAATATGCATCGTATAGGCCTATACGATGCGTATTGAATTGGAAAAATGTGTAGATAGACAGGGGGTGTGCCATTTGAAAATCCCTAAATTAAGTCCAATATGATGGTACCGGCCCAACCAATATATCATTTTATTTAGGGTAAATTACTTTTTGAGTCTCTGTGTTTTAGGAGTTTTAACCACTTGAGTCCAAAATCAAAATGTTTAACGCCCCGGGTCCCTATAGCCACTTTTCTTAACCATTTGAGTCCAAATTTCTAACACCATCCACAAAGTCTGTTAACTAAAAGGGCATTTTGGTCATTTACATACAACTCTTTAATGCACAAAATACAAAGAACAAGTCTTTAATGCATGGTTTTAATATTATATATAAAATTAAATTAAATTATATATAACACAACAACACATGATACCTGCACACACACTCTTTCTCTTCTCTCTCTCTCTCTCACTCCCAGACCATCCTACCACCATTACCACCACCGCACCATCACCAACCTCCCTAACATCGCACCACCATCGTCCCCACCGTTGCAACAAGATCAGCTGGAATTTCCACCACTGCACCACTACCATCCGCACCATCATCACCAACCACCACACCGGGGCGCACCTATCCTATGGGGTGGGTGG
The DNA here is from genome assembly GCA_030545235.1 of Helianthus tuberosus. Taxonomy (NCBI): domain Eukaryota; kingdom Viridiplantae; phylum Streptophyta; class Magnoliopsida; order Asterales; family Asteraceae; genus Helianthus; species Helianthus tuberosus. Next base: position 24,512,519 of record CM060387.1, read on the forward strand.
GCGGCTGCACCCCTTGAAAAAAAATTTAGTGGTATTTTTCACGAAAAATCACGACCGCACCCCTTGGAAAATTCCTACCGCACCCCTTGGAAATTTTCGTCCGCACCCTTTAGAAAAAAAAATGTTAGGAATTTAAATAAAAAATTATGAACATGGATTGAAACCCGACCCAATTATGTAAACAAGTTAGCCCACTAACCCCTTTATAAAACTTGAATTCATTCCATCAAGCCCAATAAGTTAATATCAATTCAAGCCCAACCCAAATACAACTTTAATTAAACAAAATTAGTCCAATTTACAAAAAAAGACCCAATCGACTGCCAGCTTTGTGCGACTCACGCCCTCCCACTGCCTCACCTCACTTCCAGCGACCTGCGACGCCCCCACTCCGACGGTGACTGCAACTTTCCGGCGACTAATAGCTTAATTCCGGCCACGAACAAGTACATGTTTTGTTTTTTCTTATTTTAATGTTTATGTGATTTTGTTCAAGACTCATAAGATAATAGGATGGGTTAAAAAAATTTAAACTTTTATGTTTTTTGAGGTAATTTAGGGTTGTTCTAGTTTTTTATAGAATGAGTTTGTTGCCTCTTAAACTCTTATTGATTATATGATTCTAGTATAGGTTTGAAAAGTTGAAATTTAAAACTTGAAAATTAAGGAATATTGATGGTTGAACACTCAAAGATTTTAGTTTGATGTTTTTTTGTTTTACATGACCCGACCCGAACCGACCTGACCCGAACCGGATTTTTTATTTATATATCTAGGCGGCCTAAAATTTTTAAAAATATTCTGCACCCCCATAGAAAAATTACTGGGTCCGCCACTGCACCACACCACTATAAACCACCACCGCCACACCTCTACCACCACCGCAGCATCGAATCTGCAGGTCCACCACCACTACAAGTCCTCCACCATCAGTTGCATTACGTGTCTTCTTCTTCTCGTTCTCCTAATTTCCGTTGTAATTTTCGAATTTTGAAATTAGGGTTTTGTTCAAAACAAGAAAAAAATTGGGGGTTTTTGGTGAATCTTGAATGGGGTTGATGGTGAGGATGGTGGTGGTGATGATGGTGCGGATGGTGGTGGTGGTACGGTGCGGTGGGGAAACTCTTGATTTGATGCATCTGATTACCATATGAAGGGAAACTCTTGATCTGATGCATATGAGCTCTTCTGCTACAGGCTAAAGCTACCACAAGAGGAAAAAGTTTGGCTCTAAGTGGCAACTGCTACTAATTTTCAGGCAACACTTACGCCGCTCATTGTACACACTCGTTCAAGAAACAAAATTTATACTCAAAATTCTCATAGTTGATTGTTGATTTCTTCGAAGCAGTGCAGAAAATAGGTTTTGAGTACTGTTTGTTTATCCCATTAGGTGTGAGAGAAAGATAAGGAAAAGTATGAGAAATTAGGTAGGGGTAATTTGGTCATTTAACAAATTTTAACAAAATAATTCTAACAATGTTAGAAAATTGGACTCGAATGGTTAAGAAAAGTGGTTACAGGGACTCAGGGCGTTAAACATTTTGATTTTAGACTCAAGTGGTTAAAACCCCTAAAACACAGGGACTCAAAATGAATAGTAACTTTATTTTTATAATAATATATAGTTTTTTATTATTATATTATTTAATATATTATAAGAGTTTATTATTATATTTACTTTTAATAACATATTTTTCGTTTTTTAACATATATTTCCGTTACCTTTTTTTTAATAATTGTTTTTTTTCTTTTTTTAAATATATTAATTTATCAATTAATTTGATACTTTTTTAATAAGTTATGTTTATAACTTTTTTCTAAAAACTTAAGTACGTAGTTATACTTGATTTCTTTCTCTGACATTCCGTTATAAGTTTTGTTAAAACGAGGTTATACTCAAAATAAAGTATTTACTTGGTATCATAAAACGGTACGATGATAAACTAAATCGTTCTAATGGTTTGACTTTCTAAACAACATGCTTTATTTTCAAATCACGTTTGTTTACATTATCATTTGTTCGGTTTCGCCGCAACGCGCGAAATAAAAAACTAGTATACATTATATTTTCATCTTACATAATAAAATATTATTCCAGGATGTTTATAAATTGATCTTAACTAGTAAAAAGACCCGCGCGTGTTGCGGCATGTGTACATCGCAAAAATTGAATAGATTAGTCCAAATGTTATGTGAAGCATTAACCATATGAAAACGCACGTTTCGAAGTATCTGACTGAACTAAATGTGACCTATATAAGCATTGTGATTGGATCAAAATGTAAGATAAATCGAGTTTATATCATATAATGATAACGTATTATATGTGACCAAACTTATACATAGAAAATATCAACGGGTATAAAGGAAAAACCGTTTAATCAAAAGCGATTAATTGTAGCTTTTGAAAAAAAAGGCGGAAAACCACAATTTGACTCCACTCGATTCGAAACAAAATTTACGAAACATAAATAAAAAGACGAAAAAACGTATTATATTTGACCTGACTCGCAAAATTTAGAAAGAAGCGTTAAAACTTGTGAAAGATGAAAAGTGTGAGGGACCAAAGTTGAAAATAAAAAAAATGTTAGGGTTAAATTGTTAAAGATAAAAAAAACTTTAGGTTAAAAGTTAAAAAATCAAAATGGTTAAAATACAAAAAGTAAAATTCTTTGGGTTAAAAGTGAAAATGTAGTTTTTTTTCGAAAACCTCCCAAAGCAAAGATTATAACACCATTAAGTAACAAATTGTTGCTAATTTATAATATGAAAATTTAGTTACAATATGTTTTTAAGGAAAATTAGAAGGGTATTCTTACATTCTTCGCAAACACAAACTTGTATGATGAAGATTTGTTTGAAACCCGATCAAGTGATAGCGCATGTAATAACCCGGTTTTTTTATTAAAAAAGAGTAAAATGCACGGATAGTACCTGTGATTTGGTAAAATTTCACCCTTAGTCCCCAACTTTTGAAAATTACACCAGTGCTCCCTGTGGTTTGCTCATTTGTTACTCGGATAGTCCTTGAAGTGGATGAGGGTTAATTTTCTTAGTTAAGTCTGTGTGTAATGACAAAATTAACCTTGTCATTAAAAAAACAATATATTAAAAATTAAAACACCCCACCCCCACCCTCACCAGTCACCCCTCTTCCCCTCTCCACTGCACCCTACCAGCACCACAACCTTCCTCCAATGTCACCTCCACTTCTGGCCGCCTCCCACCCACCTATGACTGCAAATAAGATCAACGGAGAACCATTTGGAACGTGCCACCGTCACCTCTTGATCTCAACCAATCACAAAAGCACACACTGGCAACTACGATGCACCTGGCAGTAGCTGGTTCTTCGTTCAATTCGAGGAGGAAGTTGTTAGAACTTGTGCTAAATGGTTACTCTGATGATCAAGAATTGCTTGTATTGAATGATTTAAGCGATAACCTTGTTGAAGAACAAAAGGCTTCCCCAATTTTCATCGGTTAGTCCTTTTTCAATCAGCTCCCCGTCAATCATGGTCCCTCGAAGCTCCATACCACCGATTACTCCCGGAGGCCGCTATCACCGCCCCACCACCACCGCCTACCTCCCGGTGCTGCAATCCGGTCAATGACGTCACCATTATATAGCACAAATTTGACCTAAAGTTCACAATCAATAGATGTGTTTGATGTAATCCGATTCAGATTTCACAAACCATAGGTATGTGTACGACATCATCTACTTTAAATTAGAAGTTATGGTGGTTGTGGAGATTGATTGTGGTGGTGACGATGGATAGAGGTTGAAGATGATCAGTGTGGTGGTGGGGCTCTATTTTATTTTTTGTTTTTTTATCATTAAGGGTAAATTTGTCATTTCATGTTCACTTAACTTAAGGTAACTTAGAAAACTAACCTCCATCCACTCCAGGTACTAACTGAGTAACAAACTGTCAAACTACAGGAAGGACCGGTGTAATTTCCAAAAGTTGGGGACTAAGGATGAAATTTTACCAAACCACAGGGACTATCCGTGCATTTTACTCACTAAAAAAGATAATATTTGTTATGATAAGACATTACTCATTAACTTTTATGGTTTTAACAATAATTAATAAAGATTGAAATATAATTAAATATAGTTATAGACGTAACTTAAGATAAAAACATGTTTTGTAAACTTGTTTAAGGATCCTAAGGCCACCCGAGGTGGCTGCCTGATGAAAGAGTTTCACGCGTGGAAGAAGCCTAAACACCACCGCCACCCCCTCTCCATCACGCGTTAACATTAATTCGCGTTATATTTTTTATGCGTTGATTTTTAAAAATCCAACCGTTGCACATGTGTTTTGACCCTTTTTTTGGAACGTTAGTTTAATAAAAAGAAACCTATAAACAATCTATATATACTACACATTTTTTATACCATTTCACCCACACCAAAACACAAACACATATCACACATTCTACAATTTTTATACCATTTCACAAATGGATTTTCCTACGGATTCGACGTTTCCGCTGGACAGCGATAGCGATAGTCAATCGTCTTTCGACAATGAGACGCTTAAATTTTTCATGTCGGTGTATAACGATCTCGAAGGAAGTTCGAACCACCCAAAGAAGAAAATGGTGGACCGTGATCGGTTACATGCCAACGAAGTGTTAATGAACTATTATTTTGTGGACAATCCGGTCTACAATGCCAAAAATTTTAGAGATCGGTTTCGTTTACCAAAAGAATTATTTTTAAAGATTGTTGGTAAAACACAATTATAAATTGGATCGCTCAGTTTCATTCCAACTCGTTCAAAATCAATTTCTCTCTCTCAATTTCTTTATAGCAATTATAATACCCGGGCATAATGCCCACTAAATAGCGAAGCTCTGCCTCGTTGTAAGTATTATAACCCCCGGTTACGTATTAGTTACGCTGCCCGATTGATCTAGAGCTCCGTAACGCATGTCGAGGCTTTGTCTGACTCAGTCGTTGGAGTTCTGTCTCAGGGGTATAGCTAATGTAAATTGGGTTATCTTACTAACACGTGTGCATTGTTTAATGTTAATAGATTATAACCAGGAAGTCACCAGACAGCAGTAGTAATATCTAAAATATCAAAGTGAGTACATCTGTTTTTCATAAACTGTTTTTACAAAACCTCAATGGTTTTAAAGTATACTTAACAGTGATTGAGTATTTGTGATTCTACAATTACTGTCGGTATGCTGGGGTTTTGTATACATTACTTGTTACTACACTGTGAGTAGTAGCATGACCACAAGTCAGGATTGACAGTACCGTAGATGGTAATTGGGTAGATATAAACAAATGTGATTGCGGATGCCCTCAATACTGTAAAGTGATAAAAATTGTTTTGATTAAACTGGGATGCACTCGCCAGTATTTCTTGCTGATAAAACTTTTTAAAACGTGTTTCAGGTAACAAATTGTGAAAGCCAATAGAAGCCAGCTAGAGAGCACTGAAGGCTTGGAAAAGTGGCTATAAAAGTTACCTAAACAAGAAAGAAGTTTTATTTCAATAAATTAGGGTTTATCCCTATAAACACATTATAAATGGAAACTTAGGTTTTTCCCATGTATTTTTTATTTATAAAATATGGTGTTTTACTCTGATAAACTATTTCCTAACTACGGTCCTGATGTAAATTTCCGCTGCCAAATTAATAAACATCGATACCACCCGCTCTGCGTGCCGTGGTCGCCCGCCTCCCGGGGCAGGGGTCGGGGGTTGCGACATTAATCACGAACAAGATCGTGAAAATCATCATCCAGATTTGAAATTGAACACCTTTTTTCAAAGCAGATCATACAGTGGCTTCGGTGGTAATAACAGTTCATTAGGACTAGGGTTTAGAAGTGTTGGTGTGAGATTTAAAGATCTAAGATGGGGTTATATGAATCATGTGCATTCGTTGCAAGTGGGGTTTTGTTGGGTAGAAATATGTCTACTACTGTTGGCGATGCTGATGAAGGTAATAAGATTGATTTAATGTATGATATGGCTGAAGTTTTTTGCTGATAAAACATTGGAAGTTGTGAGTACTCAAGCTCTTTCTGTTAGTGAAGTGGCGGTTTCTGCTGCTGATTCTTGGATAACTGTTGCTGCTTTGCAGTATGCTATTGATGGGATCCGTAGCTTTACTGGACTCAATTGGTAAGATATGGTTTAAGGTTTGCATTTTTATGGTTTTTGTTTGTGATCGGAGAGTGTGCAAATTTGGGGAAATTTTCGAGTCTTCTTCTGTGAATTTTTATAGTTGAACTTCTTTTTATAGAAATATGGTGGTGATGGTGTGGGGTGGATGGTGGTGGTGGTGGTGGTGTGGGGTGGATAATGGTGGTGGTATGGGGGAGAGAGATGTGAGTAATCAGTCCCTGCAACCTTTTTTAAAGTATTTTTTGTTTCTTAAAAAGGTTGGTTATTTACATTATCTACACAATTAGTCCTTGCAAATATGAATTGACAAAAATGCCCTAATGTGCAAAGCACATGACCAAATTTAATTGAAAAAAACTAACTGAGTTAGGCCTAAAGGACAAAACGTGTATGATTTGAAAACATAAAGTACAAAACTCGTCAATTTTGAACATAAAGTACAGCGCCTGAAAATGGGTATAAAGATAAGGAAAAAATACAAGTTTTGTCCTTTATCTTTATAGTACTTTACAGGCGGTGTCCTTTTTTTCAAATGTTGACAGGCGGTGTCCTTTAGTAGGTATTTTGTTACAAGTTTTGTCCTTTAGGCCAAACTCAGTTAGAATTTTTGGTTAAATTTGGTCATGTGCCTTGCACATGAGGGCATTGTTGTCATTTCATCTCTTTAGGGACTATTGTGTAAAAAACTTATGTTTAGGGACTAGTTTGTAAAGAATTCTTATTTAGGGACAATTTGTAGAAAATAAAAACTAAAAGAAATATAAACTTTCTCTCTCTATAATCTGAACCAACCCATCTCTCTCTCTCTGTAATTCGAACCAACCCCAATCTTCTAGAGACCCAATCTGAACCAACTAAAGCTTCACACCAAGAACATCTGTAGTACATATGGCATGCAACTCACTGTCTCTCATTCACACTCAATGTGAGTTCTTTAAAATCAACTTAAAAAACCCCCCCAAATCATTACCCTCAAAAATTACCGGAGGCGGTGGAGGTTTATCGATGAATACGGGTTCGGACGACGGTGAGATCGAGACAGCGACACAGGTCTGTGATCGGAGACGGCGACACAGGTCTGTGATCAGAGACGGCGGAACAGGGCTGGGATAGGAGACGACGAAACAGTTCTGAGATCGGAGACGACTGGTGGGTGTTTGCTGTTGTATACTCCAGTTTGATCAGAGTACCATTTATGAGGGTTTGTTGGGCAGTTGGGTGGTCGGCGATCTTGCACCGGTTTATGATGATGGTGGTTAATGTGTGGGCGGCGGCGGATGGTTGTTGTGGTGGTGGTGGTGGGATGTGGGAGATGATGTTGGTGGTAGAAGTGTGGGCGACAGCAGATGGTTGTGGTGGGAGGTGGTGGTGGATGATAGTTGAGAAGGATGGCGGATGGTTGTGGTGGTGGGAGGTGGGAGATGGTGGTGGTAGAGTTCTTGGTGACGAAGATGTTGTACAACCTACAAAACGTCGTCGTCTGGTCCCGGAAGGCATGCCGGGAGATAGAACAACTGAAAGCTCTGTTACACCTAAAACAGGGGAAAATACTGATTATGTTAAAGTCTCACACACTTCAATGTCTATTGAAGAAGTCGTTGGAGTGACTGAAGCTATTCAATGTCTATTGAAGAAGTCGTTGGAGTGACTGAAGCTATTCAATGTCTATTGAAGAAGTCGTTGGAGTGACTGAAGCTATTCAAGATTCCCCTGGCGTGAGAAAAAAACTTGAATGCGATTCAAACAGGGCATAATTTCAAGTGGCTCGAACAAGTTTATTGTCTGGTTCAAGAAATATAGATTCAAACAAGTCAATGAGGCATCTAATTGCAGTTGCTCAGGCAAAAAGAAAAGAAGCTCACTCACACAACCTTGTGCATGAAAGTGAAGCATTTGGGAAAAGCTCTGGTTCTATTTCTGTTGTTCAAACAGTCACAACAAATTAGGGTTTATGGGGGTTATAAAAGAGGGGAAATGAAGGGATGGGAGAAAATACATAATTACCCTCATGTGCTTATCTTGTGCCACAAATTAACTGAGTTTTTTAACCAGGTTGGGTGGAAAGGACAAAACTTGTAACAAAATACCTACTAAAGGACACCGCCTGTCAACATTTGAAAAAAAGGACACCGCCTGTAAAGTACTATAAAGATAAAGGACAAAACTTGTTATTTTTCCTAAAGATAAAGGACAATCCTTGAAATTCACTCTAAAAAAAAACTTTTATATTGGTGCAAAGTTGTTGCCCCATCGATTCACATCTATTGGCGCTCGTTGGTGAGGTGGCAAAAGCCTCAATGGCGCCTAGAACATCATTGGTCGGACGTCGCTTTCCAATGTCCTTTTTGTCTCCTCAGTCCTCACGTGTCAGACGTGGGGATGGACCCCGTGGGTCATTTGTCTTAGCCAGTTGCCTGAGTTGTGGGTTGAGTTCGGGTTTGCCCCGGACCCGCATAAGATTCGGGCCCACATGTCTTTAGAAATTTGAAAAACTAACTACTAACCAATTGTGTTCTTATCTCAAAGTTTAGGTTGAAACTTTAAAGAGTAATAAACTAACTACTAACCATTCATGTACTTATCTCAAAGTTATGAATAAACTACCAAGCCAGGAAATTTAAATTGAAAAATAAACAAAATGCAGGGAATTTATAGAGAATAAACCTCACTTTGGAAATTATTAATCAATTACTGTTTGATATTATACATCTTCTATCCTGGCCTTTCATTTGCTTCATTTCGATGTAAGTTTGAATTTCCTAAAATTATTCTAGTTTTTGAGCCAAATTCTTCTTCTAATGATCCATTATTCCTTTGATAAAAAAAATGATATCGCTTGTTATATAGAGCATAACAACCCACCTAACTTATTTGAAACGGTTTTTTTGAATAGTGTTTTGGTTCTAATTCTTTATAAACTTTTAAATAGTTATGTTTATGAAAATGTTCTTTAAACAATTTCATTAAAATGTTCTTTTAAACGTTTCACTTTTTATAAAAACATATTTTATTTTAATTCACATTTTTGTAAATCTTATACATCATATGTATACTAGTGGGGAGTCCGCGCGTTGCGGTGGGTCGACAATTTACAATGGTATACATTTGGGTGTAAAGACAAATACTTATAACATCAAGTACATATGTTCGTATGATTTTTGTGATTTTCTATTTAAAAGTGGTTATGTAATTAACACACCCAGCAAAAAAATAGTGATCTTCTTTATCATACATAGCTCCTGCTACTTTTCCCTACCTTTGACCCATAATAACCTAAGTTTAGGGCTCAAATAATAAACCACCAAATCCAGGTTATACCACTTCAAGTTTAGGAGTTTATTAAATAAAAAACTAATATAATTTTCCTAATTGTCACCAGATCAGATTTATTATCAATTAATTATAGATTAATTAGAAGCTAGTTAAGTAAAGTTCAACAGGCGAGTGATGAAGAAAGTAAGGGTAGAGATGGAATAAAATGGTAAAAAATAGGTATTTAAACTTGTCTTTTTGTCTGCCATCTTAAAATTTTAAAGGAAAGTACTTTTTTGTACATGGGAGATGGACAAAAATCCATTCTGTGTTTTTAAACTTATCAAGAGAACTGTAGTGAAGTTATCAATACCATCAAGATAAGTAAATCTAATGCCACAAGTTCATGACTATGAACACTTAATAGATTAATTCACACCTCGATGAGCTATTTGGCATCAAAAGATTCCATGCTCATCCAAAATTTTGCCTAACTTCACTGCTGTAATATGTGACCCCTGTGATATCTCAAAATAAACCTGCTGAAGAACCAACATTTTTTAGTTGTGATCAGTTGATAATGAAGCAAATATTTAGAAAAAACTAAGATTTTACCATATCATGCTTACAATATTTGTCTGCACTCTCCACATAAGCTACATCCATACTCAGACCCTTGATTTTATTTAGCCCTTCTGCAAAACAAGATTCATGCTGAAATATTAAAGTGTTGCGGAATGAGATAATTAGATAAACAATTTTTATAAAGAAATACTTTATTACCAGCTAAAGTCTTGGCATTTTTGTGATCAGTCACAAGCTTTTGGACATTTTCTTGTAAAGCAACAAGAGCATTAGCACATAAGATGCCAACCTGTCTCATACACTAATCACTTATCAAATAAATAAATGTACCAGAAAACGTGAATGACCCATTTTGACCCGTTACACGCCCCAACCGTCTTGCCACATATACTTACAAAGTTACAAGATATCCAGATGCGTGATTTGGATATTATTAGATGTTAACGTTTTGACCCATCAACTTATGAATAAGGTCAAACTCAATTTTTTAAATCTCTAACGGGTAAAGCGCATGTTAAGCACCCTAATAAAATTCGAAATTCAGAACTTATAAAACCATAATCAACCAAAGGTCCAAAACACAATGTTTTTTCGCAAGCTCCCCAACCTGGTTGTATACTCTACATAATGACATCTACCACCAGAGCTTCATCAATAACTCGTCTCTGTTAGGCATTTAATCATTGATCACCTAGATAACAATAACAAAAAAAAAAAAACAACCAAATTCATACTTAGCATGCGAATTCTGGAGGCAAATAAGCCTAGTTTTCGAGTAACATATCTCAAAGTAAGGGTTCCGAATCGCAGACTTGATCACATCAACATCAATACTCCCATCATCATTATTATTAACAGGTCTAGGATTAACAGTGTTTTATGGACAAATAGAAATAATAGTAACTGATTCAGAAGCACGACATAACTTGGAACATTCTGGAGAAGTAAACAACCTAGGATAAAACATTAATTACCATCTGTTAAAAGAATGAAGAGAACCAAAGTACTAATCTTACAACTTGTGAGGTACCGTCTTGAACAGGAAGCTCGGAGCCTCTCGATCATCCACTTTTACCAGACACAGTAAGCCGGGACCTGAGTCAAGCGATCAGCAAACACTATTTAGTTTTTTCCTTTTTTTAATTTTAGAAATTGTGATTGTGCTAAGTACTATTAGAAAATATCCTAAGTACTCATTTAGGATACAATGTTGTAAGATGTATTATGCATTTTGAATGCACTTTGGGCAACTTAGGAAGTGAAGGAAGAATACAACCAAAATAAACCAATTTACCCATACATAAACAGTCACATAAAAAATAAATATGTCAGCAAATGTTAACGATACCTCTGGCATTGCACAATTTGCGGAATAAAGCTTCTTCTTCTCCTCGTATTTCTTCATCATTTCTGCAATCATTTTTCACAATACAACCACATAGGACCCCCAACAACTTTTGAACAACACCCCCCGGACTACTTATATTTTATATCCATTCATTTCTAAACCTCAACTTGCTAACAGATGACACATTACCTGACATAAAACTTGTAAGTGATTATTATTGGACAAAAAGCGGTTTATGCACTTGTGGAGCGGCACCAAATTTCTTTTCCTATAAACTTCCACAAATTCCGCTTCATCGGCAACTGGAAACAAATCGTTCAATAACAAATCAGCAAAAACAAACAAAATTTCAAATCACTAAAACTATACAATTAGGTCAACTTCCTTCCAATCAATCCAAATTCATAACAACAAATAAAAGATCTGAAATTATATGAACTAAATAGATCAATATACTCACAATAAGGTCGATGCCGGATGATCAGAGCTCCAGAAAATATCATGATTGACCACAAGTAAATCGGTGGCTCCCTTGGAGTTGAGATTATCGCCATAAAGATATAGAGGGAGAGGACAAGTTTAGAAACTGAACCAGTGGCAACATTGAGTGTGGCGAAATTGCTCCTGATCAATTTCTGTCCTTCAAGAAAAACCATTGAATAACTGATCGCGATAGGAGGAGCAGGAGAAGACATTTAAGAAATATTTGGATGAACAGGTATTTGAACGTGAAACTTTTCAGCTGCCATCTTAATCTCTATGTGAAATTCTCCTTGAAGAACCCTAGCCGAGCCCTAATAATCACACAAAACCCAACCCCAAATTCATTCATATTAGCCCTAAAAATCACACAAAACCCAGCCCGAAATTCATTCATATGGACATTCTTCGATGCTTTTCTGGTAACCGTAAATGCCAACGAATTGGGGGCAAATGAATTCGATGTTAAATAGTTGCAGGTATGAAACGTATGGTGTAATTGATTTCAGTTGGCAAACTCATCCAATTCCTTATGCGGCTGTAGAGATTTAATCATAAAGGCTTGGACTGATTAGCAGGTGACAATGAATTGGGAGCAAATCTGGGAGAAGAAGATGAAGCTTAGGGTGAGAACCATGATCTTTCAGTTGCCGTCTTAAAATTTGTGGCGGAAATGACCATTATAGGAAAAGGAAATGATTTATACAGGTCTATAGATAGATAATAGTATAATAAAAATATATAAAAAATAAAGCAATAAAATAACAAAAATAAAAAGGTGTAGGATTCGCAAGTCACATTATATAGGTCTATAGATAGATAGGGCTGTAAACGAACCGAACGTTCAGCGAACAGTTCGTGAACCGTTCGGTGGGAAGTTCGTTTATGTTCGTTCGATAAGCTTAACGAACGAACACGAACAAAAAATTTCGTTCGATAAGCTTAACGAACGAACACGAACAAAGGTCTCGTTCGTTCGACTGCGTTCGTGAACGTTCGGTAATATGTTCGTTTATATTCATTCGTGTTCGTTCGTGTGCGGTTTTTTATGTTTATTTTTCTAAAAGTTTTAATGTTATTTTTTACGTTCCCCCATATGTACTATTTCCCTCTCTATGGCCATCTCCCTCTTTTGATATCACGCTCCTTCATTCAGCTTATCTCCAATCGATTGAACCCAATATTATCCATCCCTTCAATCTTTACATGGTTATATTTAACTACTTTCGTTGTGTACAATGTTTAAGATTAACGATGCGTTTTCTAATTTTCAAAATTAAAGTTCATTTGTGTTCATTTGCGTTCGTGGTTTGTGTTCACGAACTGTTCGCGAACAACCAAAATTCCTTAACGAACGAACACGAACACAAACTTTTGTTCGTCATGTGTTCGCGAACAGTTCACGAACATCCAAATTTCCTTAACGAACGAGCACGAACATAGCCTTGTTCGTGTTCGTTCGGTTCGTTTACAACCCTATAGATAGATAATAGTATAATAAAAATATATAAAAAATAAAGCAATAAAATAACAAAAATAAAAAGGTGTAGGATTCGCAAGTCACATAACATTCCTTCAAAAAAAAAATTTCTTTTTTATATTTTTTTTCTTTTCTTATATATTTTTATATGAATATTCTTATATATTTTTTTATATGAATATTAACATTTGATTAAGCACATAGAACGAAACCATCACTGGATAGCCCAGTGGTGGCCACGGAAAGATAAGGCATGGGGCAACCCAGGTTCGAGTCTTGCCGGGTGAGTTTTCCCCTCCGGGTTTACCTGGGTGATAGGGGTTTCTCATCGAGGGGTTGATGTCGGTTGGTCGGCGTGGGGGCTCTGTAGCGTGGGCCCGGTTAAGACAACATAGTCTACATCTCCCGACATACGCGAGTTCTTGATCCTCACCTTTCAAAAAAAAAAAAAAAAGCACATAGAACGAAATATAGTAAGATAAAAACTGTCATTATTATTAAGCTATAGATACAACGTTCATACAACTTCGTAAAAACGAAGAATTTTGGTATTCAACAACCAAAACTATACTAGACAAAACAACTTATTCTACTAGTTTGTCCACGACACACCATTGTAAAGCTAGTTCTTATGGTTAAAAAACTCTTTGAGAATAGCATCTCCCATCCCATCTTTAAACGCAAACATGTGTCCTTCACCCGCGACCTCATGATACTTGATCCATCCAAGTTGTCGAGCTATATAACGTTGCAGTGTCACAGGCACCATGAGGTCTTCATCACCCGTCCATAGATGAACAGATCCATTATTGTCTATAAATGGATTTTCTAGATCCACTGGATCAAATTCCCACTTCCCGAATCCAACATTCAAGTCATGATGGATAGACACCAATTCTCCTTGCTGTCTTGGTTGTGATGCCATCAACTTTCCCTTTAACATATATAAATCTTGATATTATAAGTAATAAATAGAATATGCATCATAAAAAGATAGTCGTGTGATTTTTTTAGTCCATATTGATGAGAACAAGAGAGAGCTAACCAGATTAGGATCCATTGTAGCGTATAACTTTGATAGAGTTTCCATATCCGTGGAAGAATAAACGACGGGTGTTCCAGTTATGATCGAAAAACCAGGAAACCATGTCCGAGTGTTCCACCAATTGGTCAACCATGGTAGATAGTGTGCGACACGCAAAGACCATTGATCTTGTTGAAGTTGCTTAGAATATGCTTCGTTTGTTAAGTTTGAAGGTAGGTTGTGCCACCAGTAATTGACAGCAGGAGAAATAAGAATCGCTCCTGCTAGTCTGTTTATCATGCACATAGAATATAAATAAGAGAACAATTATAATTAGGGGTGTAACGAGTGTTCATAAACCGTCGAAACCAACTAAACCACTCAAATGGAAGAAATCGGCTGGTAATTTGAAATATGTACGGTCCAGTTCATGGTTCATCACTTGATCGATTTGAATTTTGGAACAGGACGTTTAACATTCATTGTTATCTTTAGATTAAAATACAGACTTATACTTTTTTTTTTAAAGTAGATATAATTTTTTTTTTAAAACCGCAAAACTAGCCAAACCTGTGAAAACAGGTAGGTTCAGCCAACCCAACTAACCCATCCGGTTCAGTTTGCATTGTCCCAAACACGTAGTTACATGTTCGGGCATAATTAAATTTTCGTTAAAACCAACCAAATCAGACCGTTAACACCCAAATTATAATCAGATTAGCCAACGTAATGCTTTAAAAGGTACATGATCACTATTAAGATTTTAACATACCTATGAGGGATATACTTGAGACAAGACCACATAATCTGGCCACCCATAGAGAACCCAGCCACATAAAATTTCGGTCCTAGGTTCAAATGATCCGCAAACTCCTCGATATCCAATGCAAAGCTCTTCACAGTGCGCTTTGGATCCGGATCACTCTCTCCATAACCAGGCCTATCTATCGCAACGATGTATACCCCTAGTTCTTCAACTACGGCCTATACGTTTGGATTCACATTTAGCTACAAAACAAAGGATTGAAAGAAAACATAATACACGAAGAACTCAATACGCACATGTGAGGCCGTGAATGCAAAAGGGTTATGGTACTTGCTACAACCGAAGCCATGGACATATATTATTTTAGATTTGGCTACATCTTTAGGGACCCCGTATTCTACGTAAGACAAATGTCTTCCATCACGAAGCTGTATTCGCGGGGATGTAATCGGAAGGCCCTCTGGAGATCCCAACTTCTTGGGAGGTGTTGGGAGAGTTGTCTGATAAGCCCATGCAGAGAATCCCACAAGCAATACAACTAGTAAGACTCCTAGAATTGAACCTACACAACAGTTATAGGCAGTCAAAGTACTATGATTCTGTTAACTATATATCTTGGTCAAAATGGATAATTTGGTGATTTTCCCTAAATAAATCATAATTGAAACTGACCGGAGGAGGAATCAGATTTGTTCACCGCTTCCGACATTGTTGCTGCTGTTATGCAAGAGGATAATATAAGATTAAAATAACAAGAAAATGAAGTTAATTGTTTTAAAAAGATCTTTCAATGTACATGAATTTAAAATAGATGTATATGAGTTAGAGAAATTTGAAGTGGTCTATTCAATATGTATTATGCTCCAATGAAACTATAAGTAATCAAATATGTATGCATGTGTGAATAATAATAATAATAATACTCAAGAATGATGAGAACTCTATACATGGAAAATAGAGCTGGTATGGCTTTTGAATTTTGATCACTTATGGGGTACTATAAATATTGAAGCTTGGAGGAATGCCGGCATGATTCAGCCTGCTATTAAAATTCTGATAAACAGTTACATATGCAAAATATTCCAAGGAATTTATCTAGAACATATTGAATTCAAGGTCATGAGTCGTTTTCTTCTACACAAAACGACATGTTGCATGCACCATATTGACGGGAATTTGAATTCAAGAGTAAATTACACTCGTGGTATTATGGTAATGCAAAATTTCATTTTCGGTATTAATTTTTCAAAAATGGCCTCTTTCGTCTCGACTTTTCTTTTCACTCTTAACGCTAGTGGGTTTTTTCACTAACTAATGTTAACATATCCGTTAAATTAGTATGAAATGGCCAATATACCCTTATAATTTAATATTTGGTAATTTAACGTTTTTAAATTTATCTTTTTTTTTTAAATAACAAGAGTGTAATGGTCATTGCACACCAATTTAATGGGTTTTCAAAGTCATCCGTTGAAAATGACCAATTTAAAGAGTGACATAGGAATAAACGTTTGGAAAAAAAAAAGAATATTATCTAAAATGTTTGAACTAAAAGCACTAAATAGATGAGATGTATAATTCACTTGAATATTAATCACCATTTCAAGTACTCTCAAAGTTTTGTAAAAAACACCATTTGAATACAAGTTTTTAACTTAATAGATTCCAGTTTTCAAACCTACCATACTTGACTGCCCTCGATACCCAAACATTAGTTTTCCAAGAATCTCTTTAATGAAAGTCATTGTGGGGTATGGGGCGTGGATAGGGGTGGCGGTTGCCAAGCAATGCCGACTAGATCATATCGGGCTGGTGTTGGTCATCGCACACCAATTTAATGGGTTTTTAAAGTCATCCGGTGAAAATGACCAAATTAAAGAGTGACATATGAATAAAGGTTTGGAACAAAAAAGAATATTATCTAAAATGTTTGAACTAAAAGCACTAAATAGATGAGATGTTTTTTTTGGAAGGAGACTTTCTTTGTACAGGATCGATCAGGTCTCCGGGGTCATGTCAAAGACATTCCCCCGTCAGTCCCGCTCTTCCGGACGCGATGTTCGATCGGGCCCCGGCCGGCGCGCAAGCTGACTTCCGCCCGGAAACCATACTGCCCCCACACGAGAGACTCGCTGGGGTAACAGCTAGGTAAAACTAGGTTGCCCTCAAGATCGGACCATACCTCGGTAGGATACGATCCATCATTGGGACGACCCACCCCCGAAATGCCGCAGCCGAGGATTGAACCGGAGACCTCAAGAGGAAACCGGCCCAATCCAGCCACTTCGGAACCAACTGGGCTGGAGGTGGGTATAAATAGATGAGATGTATAATTCACTTGAATATTAATCACCATTTCAAGTACTCTCAAAGTTTTGTAAAATTTACCCTAAAATAAAACACCATTTGAATACAAGTTTTTAACTCATTAGATTCCAGTTTTCAAACCTACCATACTTGACTGCCCTCGATACCCAAACATTAGTTTTCCAAGAATATCTCTTTAGTGAAAGTCATCATAAGAATTGTCTCTTGACAAACTGAGTCTTATGTTTACCGATTTGTGACGTGACATGAAGAAAGAATGAATTAAGTCCAATATGATGGTACCGGCCCAACTAATATATCATTTGATTTATGTGTTACTAACATATATACATTATATTTTCATCTTACGTAATAAAATATTATTCCAGGATTTTTATAAATTGATCTTAATTTAGTGACAATATGTTTTTAAGGAAAACTAGAAGGAAATTCTTTATACTTCGCAAACACAAACTTGTATGATGAAGATTTGTTTGAAACCCAGTAACATCGCAAACACAAACTTGTATGATGAAGATTTGTTTGAAACCCAGTAAAGTGATAGCGCATGTAATAACCCGATTTTTTATTAAAAAAAGATAATATTTGTTATGATAAGACATTACTCATTAACTTTGAAGGTTTTTTTTTTTTTTTTTTTTTTTTTTTTTTTTTACGGCCAACAAAATCGATCCTGAGCACTTTCGGAGTACCCACTGGAATAAAACGTAATTAAGATAAAGATTTGAAGATTCTAATAATAATTAATAAAGATTGAAATAGAATCAAATATACAGATAAAAACATGTTTTATAAACTTTTGTGTAAGGATTCTAAGAGAAGAGCATTTCAATTTGAGAAATTTGAGACGCATTTTGAATCATACATTTCTTCAAGCCATTTTTTTTTACTTTTAATCACATTTATAAAAGGTTTTTTTTTTTTTTTTGCATATATACATATATGTATATTGTCAAATTTGAATTAACCACATATGTATATAGTCAATTTTTAAACTATACATATGTGTATAATATTAAAAATATATATTCTTAACCTAAGAAGTGTAGGAAAGATCAAACGAACCAGCGACATTGTGACCGACTCGTTGAACAATATATAACCAAAATTTTTAAACCCTAAACGATAAAAACTAAACTCTAAACCCTAAAGCTAAACCCTAAAATACTAATGCTAAACACTAAAACAAAACCATAAAGCTAAACCCTAAATAATAAAGATCTCATTTTAAAAAAAAAAAATCCTTAACAATATACACATGGTCCAAAATATTTCTTAAGTTTCTCAATTATCATAGTACTTCTCACACGATTCAAGCTATATATATATATATAGGAGAAGGATCCGTTAGGAACCACCCTTTATTGCGAGAAACAGTGTAAACACAAACAGTAATACCTAAGAAATCTAAAAAACACCCAAAAAAAATTTTACTATTTTTTTTTGTAAAAATCGCTATATTTCATTTACAATAAAAAAAAATTCAAGGCACGGTTATCCATGCACATGTGCATTTGTATCATTTCTTTGACAAATTCCGTAATTCATTACAAATATTAGACAATTGCACTTTCATTTATACTAACACGTGTAATACAGTACTTTTTACGTTAACAATATTAGAAATGCACATGTGCATCTATATGTATCAACATGAAATAAGGTGTGTTGGTACACTACTTTCTCTTTCATCTATCATTCCATCCATAATATACAAACATGCACATGTGCATTTTTGTCATTTCTTTGACAAATTCCGTAATTCATAACAACTATTAGACAATTGCACTTTCATTTACACTACCATGTGTAATACAATACTTTTTACCTTACCAATATTAGAAATAAACATGTGTATCTATGTGTATCAACATGAAATAAGGTGTTTTGGTACACTACTTTGAATACACTTTCCCTTTCATCTATCATACCATCCATAATACACTACCATTGCCTTCTACCATCCATAATACAATACCATTACCTCCTACCATCCATAATACAATACCATTACCAATATTTTCACTTTATTACATGTATGTAAACACTATTTATACCATCCAATCAACATATTACATCACAAATTGACAACTATAACCAAACAATCAACCACTAGATATAACTAACCAAAAAACATGTATATGGGCCTACTTCTCCATTCAAAATCACAAACTTTTGTACCAAAACACGTTATATCATGGTTATACCTAATGATGCACATGTGCATTTTGGATATTGGTAATGTAAAAAGTAGTGTATTACGAAAGGTATTGTAAATTAAAGTGCAATTGTCTATTCCTGATAACGTATTACCGAATTTGTCGAAGTAATGAAACATATGCACATGTGCATGGATAACTGTTACTCGAAAAAAAAGTGTTTTTTTATGTTAACGAAATATAGCGATTTTTTTAAAAATATATTAAAAAAAATTTAGAGTGTTTTTTGATTTTTTTTAGATTTCATTTTTTGTTCACATTGGTTCTCGCGGTTCTCGCAATAAGGGTGGTTCTCGCATGAACCTTACCCTATATATATATATATATATATATATATATATATATATATATATAGGGTAAGGTTCATGCGAGAACCACCCTTATTGCGAGAACCGCGAGAACCAATGTGAACACAACCTAAAATAGCTAAAAAAAACCTAACCCCCCCCCCCAAGCTAAATGCTAAAAACTAAACCCCCCCAAAAAACCTAAAAAAACTACCCCCCCCCCTGTCACACCCCAACCGATGGCGGAATCATCGGGGAGTGGCACTGAGCGAAACTGATTGTCCAGAAGTTTCTATAACAACTATAATTACCAGTTATTTAGAGCAACATGTCCCATACCATGTCATAAAAGATATCTTAATTATTACAGACAAGATCTAGTCAAATTGTTCTGTTCCGACAACTCGGATTTCTAAAGACAGACAATTGTTTATTTGTTTCTAGACCTTTCCTAGCCTCGATTTCACAGCAAGCTAAGCATATATGCATCCTAAGCACCTGTCACATACGTTAAAGTAAAAGTCAATACACATAGTGTAAAGGTGAGCATACAAGTTTGATAATAGCATATAGAGTTCGAAATCGTTACGCATAACCAGCACGTACACAGTGTGAAATGAAGCACGTAAGTTATCGACATGAACCTATCAATACCAATGACTGCGGGTTGACTGCCCAATGCAGTTCGTAATACACACTCATCACTATGAGCCATGTAACAAATTGTCCTTAACAACCCCTGAGTGAACAGGTGCTGAGTCCAAACTATAGTACTATCGTTGCTAAGGCAGGTAGACAGCATTCCATGTGTAGACATAACAAACAAGCATTCATTAAGTCACGTATAACATGCTGTAACGGTTAACGTTAAAGTATTGCGTAGTGTGTTCGATGTGATTTAGTATAAGTAACGTATGTAACACCCAAAAGTGCGTAAAGCAAAAAGGGTTCGAGTATACTCACAGCGGTTGATGGATTGAAGGGAGCGCTAGAGTGAGATTAGCCTGATCAGAACGATAGTATAATGATAAGCGATACATAAAACGGAAAAAAGTGTCAGTGGGTCGAACAGCAATCTGATCGGATGGTAGTCCGATCGGGTAGCTGGTCGATCGGGTGACCATCCGCTCGGATGGCCATCCGATCGGCTGACCTTTCGAGTGGATTGTTACTTTGTTTGGGAAGGATGTGTTTGTGTATGATGGCTTGTCTTTTGAAGTTTTCGTTGTAGCATTTTGAAAACATAGAAGTATCTCTACCTTTCAGGTCGGTCGATCGAATGTCCGTTCGATCGGACGACAATCCGATTGGTTGGACACTTTAGTGAGAACAAGTTCACAGCAGTTTGTCACTCGATCGGATGGTAGTCCGATCGGGTGGCAACCCTTGTGCATTGAACAAATTGTTAGGTGTTGGACCTGGACCCACGAGGTAAGATGCAAAAAAAAAAAATCAAACCCACTCCCAACATGAGTATAAACACTTGATCACAGTGGGTGCCATTAGGTTGCAAGCCAAACGGTTCGTACGAAAGGGTAGCAATGTGTACTACGCAATGAAGGAGGAGTTAGCAATGTTGCAAGATAAGTTTGGAAAAGAACTCACAAACTTATCTTTGCAAGAATAATCTAGCCGGGACTACTACTAAGGGTGCTTCAAGAACTTATCAACTCGCCCTGCCCAGTGTCTTACTTTAGTTAAAAAAAACTCAAAAATAATTTTCATATTAACCTTTTTAATTAAGTCCTTATGATTCACACATTTTACCTAATTATTAGGGGAGGCGGGTGGAGCTTAATTTCCCCGTGATGGCACTTTATAACGAGTGATGGAAATGAACAAACCACCGCCACCTACAATTTCAACGCGTGAAGGGGAAATTCTGTGATATATTTCACGCGTTATGGCTTATTCAGTGATAAATGGATGTGAGAGGGTGTGAAATTGTTGGGTGTTGTGAGTGATGACCATTGCCACTAAAAAGGTTGTTAGTGATGGAATAATGGTTGATGACATGGTGGAACTTAATTGGATGTTTTGAGTGATGGAATTTTTGCAAGTGATAATGTAACGCTTCGCTTTTTCCGCGCTTTCTTATTTTAGCAAGACATGTTGTACTTTCCATATTTAGACACTTGTACTCTCTTTGTAATTTACTTTCGTTCCGTTTGTAATTCGAGACTATTGATCATAATGAAAACGAAGCTATTTTATGTGTTCATATTAGACTTATGTGCAACTGTTAATCAATTTCTCATTTGAACAAAACATTATTCAAGGATTCTTGATTCGATACTTATCGACACTTGATACTCGTTAAACTAAAATAATGACATTCGAAAACTTTGTGAAACGAATAAACGTTTAAAGATTTTTTTATTCATTATAAATATGGTCGTTATTCAAATTATTTAAATTAATTAAAATAATTAAATTAATAAATTTTGTTATTTAAAAAGTTTATTTTATAATAATCTAGTTAATCTCGTTAGATGTTAAAGTTAGTAAACTAACCTAGTTAGTTTGCATATTAAATTTGTAAACTAACTTAGTTAAAAAAAATAGTTTCCTTTTAAAAATAACAATATATTTGGTTAACTAAAGGTTCAGGGTTGTTTGTGCAAATTCACTAAACAAAACCTCAGGGACTGATTGTGCATACTTGGAAACTTTTAAAAATCGAATCAATAAAAAAAGGGGCATGCCAGGACTCGAACCCGGGTCACACACCTGAACACACACGCGCACATCCATTCCACCACAACCTTCACACTGTTCATAACCCAGCCACGTAATCTTTAAACTCTCGTCCCGCTGAAGGATCCAGCGCGTAGAAAGATGTAACACCACGTAAAAACGTGTCCAATTATGTATAGACACGTGTCCTAAACTCTAACTATGTGAAAGATTGAGTTTGAAGGACTAAAGTTGACAAACAGTGAAACTATGTCTACAGAAGGACTAAAAGTGTCAACATGCCAAACTTGAGCCTCTGAATGACCATACGTGATGAATATATTCTTAATCGAGTGATTGATTGGATGTAAGAAGCCGTTTGTGAAAATAATCGGAAGATTATAAAACTACAAGGGTTAAACGTGTCAACATGTCAATTCTGACCTCTGAGTGACCTTTTAACGAAACCGAGGCTTCGAAATATTCAAATATACTCTCAAGAATAAGTGGTATAAATTTCACGTGGTTTCGAGATCGTTAAGCATGTTTTTAAGACTTTGGGCTATAAGTGTCAACTTGACGAAACTTGCTTTTATAGTGATATTTAACGAACCCGAGCCTAACAAAGTTAATTTATTCATCCTTGAGTCTCAACAAACTGACTACAAGGGCCCTACATGTCAACAACGAGGTTAAAAAAGGGTTAAAAACGATCAGGGACTAAAGCTGCCAAGTTGTAAACTTGTTTTACCAGTTCAGCAGGTCCACGCGGCCCGCGTAAGACCCCCCCCCCCCTATGGCTTACGCGGCTCGCCTCAGCATGCTAGTTCAGTAAAAAGGCTGCCAGGTGCGGGTTTTGGCTGTTCCATCGCCTTAGCCTAGTTTATATCGACCTAAGGAGCTATATGTCGGTTTATTTCATCAACTAGGACACCTGGGGTGATCCTATGATGCCCCATAACAGATGTAATTGATCCATGATCATGCAAAGTAGTATATAAGGACATTAGTTCTTGAGCTCCTATGCACACTTGCAACCATTTTTCCATTCTACAACTTCTGGAGCTAGCTAAGGACAAGGGGAAGATTATCAAGTGTAGAAAAGACAACTAGGACCTTTAGTAAGCCTCTAATTACTTGTTTAGTCGTTTTAATTAGATTAATTACTCTAAAGTCAAACTTATCGTAAATTAAGTTTGACTTTCGTTTTAATTACATATGGACTAGCCACTGATCAAATTGAAAGTGGTTATGGGACCATATTAAGGTAGGTGAGTAACCCATAAAAGGGCACCTCCTAGTTATCTCGTTTGACTGGTCAATTGTCGGGTCAAAGTAGTTTGACAAAAAGTCAAACTGGACAAAATGTTTGAAAATGACTAAAATTAATAAATCAGAGGTTCTATATTATATTTTAACATTCTAATGACTTGGTAATTAATATTAAAACATGTTTTATCAGTCCTAACCGGGCAATTTATAGTCTAAGGTCAGATTATAACCGAAATTCGTAAAAGCTTGACTTTTGCTTTGACTTTCAGTTCTGACCCGTTCAAGCTTAATTCTCCCATTTTTAAGCTTCCATTAGGACCACATTACTTAGTAGTATAACCCTCTAGAGTTATATTGCATGGTGCCTAGTGGTTTGAATTATATGCACTTGATCGTAATTATGCTTAATAATGCCATAAACGCCCTTTTGGCATACAACTGAGATTTTTAACAATGTGAATGGACTAACACCTTTGCTACTGATATTTAGACATGTCCCGAAAATTTTACATCAGTTTGAGGTCTAGAATAAGAGTTATGCTCAATAGCGTAATTAAGGAGCTTTTTATTATTTAAATGGCGTAATTAACATAAAGCCTATCTAAACCTGATTTTTAATACCAAAATTTTTACCTACTGATGTAAAATAATATTTTGGGATTTTTGGAGATTTTTATTTATTTTTAGGCTGAGCATAACATAGGAAAATAGTTTGATTTCGGTAATTGTTGGTTTTACTCTTTTCATGCATAAAATGAGTTTTACATAACTTTTTAATGCCAAACCTTTTGCTACTGATTCTACAAGATAAAAAAAGTATTTTGAACCTTATAAACTGATCAAAAACTCAGATTTCCTGTTTTAATCCGAATATCCCTTAAAACCGATTTTTAAGCATTTTTAGCACATAGTTTGAGTTAAAACTATATTTGGCATATAAAACTTATTACCCACTGATGTTTTAAGCTAATTTATATAATTAAATAGTAAGCCAAATTTTTTAAACTCAGAAGTGTATTTTGACCTTTAAAGCCTATGTGAAATTACCAAAATGCCCCTACGGCACATAGTTTGGTTATATAAGATAAATTTCACACATATAAAGTACCCTACTGTTATAACTTATAAAAATACATATTTTTACTGATTAGATCAGACCTGAAACTCAGTTTAATATTTAAACTCTTTTATGAGCATTAAAATTACCAAAATACCCTTATGGGACTTATTTTGGTTTAAATTACTCTTTGGGCATATATGTTAACATCTTACTGATGTGTTAACATATCTTGAGCATAATAACGATTAAGACCTGTATATAATTTATTCGGTAGCCCGTTACGCGTTTATGTGTTCGGATCGGTTTACGTAAAATAGCTGAAACGAGCTTAACCTTATCATTAAATCCTCAATTTCCAGAATGTGTTTAGTTTACCCATATTATACAAGTATCCAAGCTTGTCGGGTCTAAACCACATTCTATTCCGGTCTTCGCTTAATCTAGCGTTTAGAACCGTAAGGTTTCCTTCTAGCTAGCCGGTCTAAGTCCTTGACTTAATTAAAGACCCGTTAGCATCCTAATAGGTTAATAAACCTTCTATATAGATTAAATAGCTTTTGGTAGAAGGTGCCTTCAAAAAGCTTTAGGATTTTACTGCTAGCATCAGGTAAATACTTTTAACTTATTTTCCCTTATACGGGCTTGGGATATGGTATTATAATAATACCACTTGGTCGGGTATGAAATCATTTAATCGGACTGTGATTAATAAATTTACATAACCCATTTTAATCTGTCTTGTTTGATAACATAAGCATTGGGGGTTAATTCAACCGTGTCCTGGATATCCTCGGCTCATTGGCTCATTTCATTTGAAAATGGCCACGACCTATGCACGGGGTGTAGGCATACACCTGACAGATGCAAATGCTAAAATATAAACCCACATGTTGGGGATAACTCCTTTGTGGGTTCTATAAGTGGTGAGTCGGTTAATCATGACCGGCTTCCAACCGGCCCCAATTGTAAGACAAACATATAAATCTGTATACAAGATTATATTTAAATAATTGTCCCAAGTTATAAAGGATTTGTGCCATGTGCATTTAAATTAATTTTCATAAATGTTTTCCAATGAGTTAGTTAATTGTATTTACCAGTGTAAACTGACGTATTTTCTTAAAGACTGATTTGACAGGTACCTCTCGTAATAGGCTGGAGCTATTAGGTGTCATAAGAGGATCTTGCAAATCAATAGATACCTGAAGTCTGTTATTTTGTTTCTTTGTATTTATTATGATCCGCCTGTGGATCTTATTACATTCCAGTCTGTATATTCTTTCACTCGAACACTCGGACATTATGGTTTGTAATAGTTTATTCACCAAGCCTTCCGCTGTGCTATTATATTGTGTGTATTGACTATGATGATATCAACTACATCACGATACTCCCCGCCTGGCCCACCGGTAATATGTGGAAATATCGGGGTGTGACAGGTTGGTATCAGAGCCAACATTCAGTAAATTAAACACTAACCTCTTGTGTTTAATCTCAATGACACAATAAGCACATTCCTTAGACTCTCGAGTCTAGACAAATG
Source organism: Helianthus tuberosus (assembly GCA_030545235.1). Lineage (NCBI taxonomy): Eukaryota > Viridiplantae > Streptophyta > Magnoliopsida > Asterales > Asteraceae > Helianthus > Helianthus tuberosus. The sequence goes on from CM060387.1 coordinate 24,539,003, forward strand.
ACCTAGGATTTTACTCTTAACTTTCCTTTTATTGTTTATATTATATTTACTTGTTTTGTCAGGTTACCACTTGGAAGAATGCCACCACGAGTGAGGGAAAAGGCAAAGGACCAATGCGTGGAGGACCGTCTGGCCACGCGGGGCCCTCCCACCGACGTACACCATCTGATTCTCTCTCTGGCTCTGACTTAAGGGACAATTAGAGTCATAGCTTCGAACCAGCAAGACATTCTGTCTCACTTGGATCCTCACCATCTGACCCTCCTTACTTTGGGTTGCCCATTCCTATTGAACCCCAGCATTCTCATCATTCGCAGGGATCACATCATTTAAACCAATCACACCACTCCTTTCACTCCCATCCTTTTCCTCACTCGGATTCTACTTACTCTCCCGCACAATTTAATCCGAATGATTATGTTAACGACTTTTTGGGCTACAACCCTTTGGGGCATGAGGATCACTTTTCTCAGGAAATGGAGATGGACGACGACCCGGACCCAGAATTGCAAACAAGAACACCAGGCCACCCAATAAGTATCTCAAGCGGTTCCCCATTTCAGGGATCACCGTACCATGGGCACGACTCATTTCAAGAGAGGATGGCTCAGTATGATTGGTTCTTTACACCTTCATACCATAACTCCCCATCCCAACCTCCCTTGGTTGAACCCCAGCTCCAAGCTGTTACCCCACCACCGTTACCAGTTGAGGAACCACCTCAACAGCCTCCAGAGTCGCCAAGGCGAAGGAGAAATGCTAGAATGTCTGTATGTGGGGAACCACGGTTTGCATCTTCACATGGCTCAAGTTCTTACCCTCCTATTCCAGAGGACCCTCAGTTGGGTGGACCCTTACACACAGTACCAGAAGTCAACCCTCCGCCAGTCTCACATGCACCACTACAGCCACCGTTGGGTTTTGACAACCCGATCCCGACATACCCAGGATCATCTGGGTATAATCCGTCTGGATACCCATCTGATTATGGAAACCATGACCCATACCTTACAGCTGCTCAGTACAACGCACTTTATCCTTCTTCTTACCCTCCAATTTACCCAACTGGATATTCGGTGCAGGGATACCAATACCCACCATACCAGCAACCTCCTCCTCACCATCAGGAACAAACTCAGGAGATCTTACAGAGGTTAGACCGGGTTGAACATGAAGCCTATGAAACTAAGAAAAAGCACAATGGTTTTGTCAAAGGTCTTATGAACCTTCTTAAGGGAAAAAAGAAGTAGGAAATTTTTGTTTCATGTTGTATTGTCTTTCAATAAGTCCCTGCGAGGACATTATGTTGTTTTTATGTACCAAGTTCCTGCGTGGACTTACTTTTTGTTTCCGTAGCCCCTGCGTGGGCAGTTCATGTTGTTTTAAGTCCCGTTTAGGGCGGTGTTGTACTCGTTTCATGGTTTAATGAAGTTATTTTCGATTTTAAATATGTATTTTATTACATCATGCTATGTCATTTCAAATTTATTTGATCTGCCAACAAATTTCTTAATGGTATAACCTAGCGAAAATACTAAATGGCTATGATGGTACAACCTTTTTTAAGATAATAACTCTCTATTAACATTTGAAAACATGTTAACAATCCTGAATTGTGCGGTACGAGAAACCACACAATCTTCCTAATGTACTTGGACTTTTCCAAGCCACTATTTTTAGCCTATATGATCAACATGAATCATGGCTAATAAACATCAATGTGATGTATACACCAAAACATCCATTTTGAGATGTATGCTTATAAGCAAAGGTGTAATAATGACAATGATAGTATTACTTATAAACTTCTTGTCAAAAAGGCGATGAACTTTGTTCGACCCTTAGAAGGTCACTGATCCAAGAGATCAATGATTATATATCTTAATCGTCTCTGAGACGAGCTTTCTGAGTTATTTGAATGTCCTTTGAGACAAGCCTAATGTCTTATAAGACATTGACAGTTGTGAATTAAAATCCCCCCTGTCTAATAGATATAAGAGAACATTATATTCTATTAATTTGATTAATTTATTAAAATGGTCTATATGGTTTAATAATACCATGACCATTTGATCATCAATGCGATGAAATACTATAAAATTTAAATATCATTACTGTTTGATATAGTACTTGAAAATGGTTGGATCTGATGAAGCAAATAGCCACCCTTGAGGAGAAAACAATAATGAAGCAAGAGTAAATCTTACAAATGCTGAACTGCAAGCAATGATCGATAAAGCAGTTGCCCAAGCAGTAGATAAGATATTTAAGGAACCGAGTAATGTTCGGTCAAGAAGTCATTCACAATCCCATTCTTAACCTAATACTCATAGGAAAAGTGAGTCTCAGCACTCATCTAATCAGGGCAGTAAGCCCAAGGGCAGTATGCCCAAGGGCAGATTATCCTTGAACCAACTCCCAGGTACAACAAGGGTTGTACCTACAAGTACTTTGTCTCCTGTAAACCAAGAGACTTTACGGGAGAAAAGGGAGCGATTGATTGTATGAAATGGTTGGACGAGATGGAGACTGTGATAGACATCAGTGGATGTGCTAAGGAGGATATAGTAAAGTTTGTGTCTCAATCCTTTAAGGGCGATGCCCTCACTTGGTGGAAAGCATTAGTGCAAGCCACCGCAAGGTTCCTTTGTACAATCTGTCATGGAACAAGTTTGTTGATTTGGTTAAGGAAACCTATTGCCCTCAGCATGAAGTCGAGCGGATAGAGACTGATTTCCTCACCTTAGTGATGAAGGATCTGGATTGTAGATCCTATGTGACTAGCTTCAATTCAATGTCAAGGCTGGTACCGTATTTAGTCACTCCTGAACCCAAACGCATTGCGCGTTTCATCAGTGGTTTGGCTCCTGAAGTAAAAGGGAATGTTAAGGCCTCAAAGCCAACCACTTATAGATCTGATGTGGATCTATCTTTGTCCCTCACTTTGGATGTTTTGAGGAGTAGGGCAAAGAAAAGTACCGATGAAGGGAAGAGGAAAAGAGAGGAAGACAAGTCTCCTCAATCAAACAAGAAAAGAAAAGGGAACTTTGGTTCAAAAAAGGGGCAGTCGAATGACAAGCCCAGGTGTAAGACTTGCAACAAAAGGCATTTTGGGAAATGCAACCAAGACCCACAGGCCAAACCATGTGGGATCTGTAAAAAGAAAGGGCACAAGTCTGTTGAGTGCCGAAATATAAAGGATGCAACCTGCTACGGTTGCAATGAAAAGGGGCACATTAAAACCAATTGCCCCAAGAATACAAAGAAGCCTGAGGAGGCAAAGAAGAACAACGCGAGAGTTTTCCAGATGAACGCGAGGGAAGCAGTGAACGACGATAACGTCATAACAGGTACCTTCCTCATCAATAATAATTATGTTAGAGTCTTATTTGATTCCGGTGCTGATAAGTCTTTTGTAGACTGATGTGTGCAAAATGCAACATATAAATTACATCAATTGTGGCATAAAACTAACCCTTTTTAGTACTAATGTTGGAAAAAGTGTTCTTTTGTCTTCCTTTTGTATTTTCAGGATTAAATGAGCTCAAATTAACAAAAGAAGCAAAAAGACATCAAAATCTAACATAAATACAAGAAAAGGAACAAGACATGACATGCCCGACCCCACGACAGCATCTTCCCAAGCAAAACAAGAGGTCAGAAGACTGAACACGCCCCGTGCTCAGCCAGCACGGGGGCGTGCCCAAGTGTCAGCGGAAAAGACAAAGTGGTAGAAGCTTCTATTGCCCACCACGGGGCTGTGCTCAGCGGACACGGGCCGTGGTCAACTATAAGATTCGCACAATCCAGGGAAATCTTCATAGTACAAAGATTCTTCTGCACACAGGGTTGTGCTCAGCGGACACGGGGGCGTGGTAAACTAATAAGACAAGCTGCATTAAATGAAGAAAGAGAAGGATGTGGACACGGGGCCGTGCCCACTGAACACGGGGCCGTGCCCAAGCTTCTGTTCAGCTTATAAATAGGAGCGCTTGGCTCAAGCTCAAACCATCCCTTGGCACACCACCTCTCTCACACTTCACCCACCACCCACCACCACCATAACACCATCATCCACCACCATCATCCATTGTCCAGCATAGAGTGTGTGAGTCGTTTCGGGATCCAAGATTGATCGTAAGAGTTCTTGACAATCAAGGCCATGTTTGCCTAAGTCTCTTACATCACTTGGTGAAGACAAGTGTCTAGTGTAATACTTTTTATTTCTAATCTTTTCGCACTTTTTACCTGGTTTTGTATTAATGACTTTAATAACTAGTTTCTTATGTTGAAGGTGATTCTTCCTTATCGTTTGTCCGTGGAGTCTTGGCATTATTTTACTGTCTATATAAAATAATAGATTTTCACCATTCATATCTCCACGGTCTATATGGAGGTATGTTAGCTACCTGGTCGGGGGTTAAGGGAACGGTTTGGTAAGAGTCTTGCCATTGTTCAGCGTTTAGAGGTCCTGCAATGGACCTGGGTCAAATTTAGTAGGACCTCCTTCAATACTTAACGGTATTGGATGGCGGGGGTCCAAACTCTTTGATCCCCTCATAAGTTAACTACTATTAATACTATAACCCGGCTATTTAGGACTGTATCCCTGCTGACTCAGACTACTTAACCGAGGGTAACGTCACCGCCAAAAGCGGGGCCTACCATAATACTGCATTAATAACTTAATTCATTATCTTCCAATAATCCGACCCTTGAGGATTGTATCCTTGCTGACTCAAACTACTGGGTTGAGGGTAATGTCACCTTCAAAAGAGGGGCCTACCATAATTTGCATTAATAACTTAATTAATTATCTTTCAATAATCCGACCCTTGAGGATTGTATCCTTGCTGACTCAAACTACTGGGTTGAGGGTAACGTCACCTTCAAAAGAGGGGCCTACTACAATAACTAAGATAATCTCTTAAATAAGTGAAAAAGGGCGGAAATAATCAAAGGTTACACTATACACGAGTCGGAACCAAGTGATTCATCTTGTCTATCAGCTTTTCTTTTATTTTTATTTTTCAGCATTTTAGTTAGTTTTTATTTTTCTTAGCTTAAAACATTTTTATAAACTTTTTGATTTGATTAGACGTTGAAGATAAACCGGTACTAAAAGCTCTTGTGTCCTTGGACGACCTCGGTATCTTACCAACACTATACTACGCTCACGATGGGTGCACTTGCCCATATGTGTGTTTAGTGTTAGTAAATATCGTGTTTTATAAATTTAAAACTTGACTAAAAAAGTGTTAAAGGGTCTTAAAATATACACCTAATATATATAACACTTCACACGCATCAAGTTTTTGGCGCCGTTGCCGGGGACACAAGGATTTTAAAAAAGTTAGGAATCAATGGCCTAATCTTTTTTCTTATTTTTTAGGATTTTTCTTAATTTTTCAGCTTCTGCAGAACTCAGCACGGGCCGTGCCCGCTGAACACGCCCCGTTCTCAATCATTGGAACTGGCAATCCTGTTTTTAGTCAGACAGTAGTTGAACACGGGGCCGTGCCCACTCAACACGCCCCCGTGCCCAAGTTTCAGTTACTGAAAACAAAACCGTAAGATCCCGACGGTTGGTAATTTCTGACACAAACATGAGTGATACTGATACTTTTTACTTTCGGCACTCTTATGGTACTATGTGGTGTCAATTATGTGGTGGTAACCATAAGGAATTAGAATGTTATTTTCTAAATTATAAACCCCACTATATAGACCCATCGTTTCCTAGTATCCTTAAGAGGGGCGAAAGTAAAAATAATCCCTATCTCTCCCTCGAATGCTCCCAACCGGATTTTCTAGGAGAAATGCTTCTCGATGAATTATTTCAACTAGAAGATCTAATTATTGATTGGTTAAAAGAACTTAGGAAAGATTTCAATGATCTTTTCCAAGACAATAGCCAAGAAGAAGGGTTGGAACCGCATTCAAACAACTTCATTGTTTCCAACGATACTTCTAACTCTAGCGAGGACTTGAGCGATAGTCGTCCCTATGTCGATTGTGCCGTGAAGGACTCCCCATCAACTTCGTTTGATGCATACATAGACCTGAGCGATTCGACATACACCTTCTTTAATGAGAGCCCGGAAAAGGGTTGGACTTATCCACCTACATATAGCATAGGAATCACCCTCACCGACAACCTCTTGCGTTCTCGTCTTAGTCTAGAACAATTAAGGTATCTTAGGCACTTTGGGGTTGTTCCATCCAGTAAGGAACCGCCCGATCCAGAAAAGTTCCTTGAAAATAGACAAACTTCATAAAACAGCCTTCCGACACGGGGCCGTGGACAGGTCAACACGCCCCCGTGTCCACCAAAAGATTCCTTTCTGACTTTTGTCAGAATACGGACAAAACGTGTCAGGATCTTGCCTGCACACAGGGCCGTGTCCATCCGACACGGGGCCGTGTCCAGCATGCTGTCGTTTTCTATAAATGCAGCCAAGAATCCTGCACATTTGGACCATCCAGGGACAGAGATTTGAAAGGATTTTCTAACATTCCATCCTAGGTATGTTCTAAAAGAAGGTTCTAACAAACATCTTGTCCTTTCATCTTTTATCCATTACCTTCTTCTTCATCTTTCTTGCACCAACACCAAGCTTTATTGTAATGTTTATTGAATTTTTGTTCAAGGAATCTTTTTAAAAATAAGTTACACAACATTGTTTTAAGTTATTTCTGCTCAAAAAAGCTTCATAAGTTAAGAAAATAATTTGAAACCCCAAGATTCCTTGTTCTAAAAATCTGCAGAAAGTTGAACACGGGGCCGTGCTCATTGAGCACGGGGCCGTGTCCGTGGTACTGTTTCATTAAAACAAACTATTTTTGGTTTGTTTTCGTAGAATGTCTAGCCAAAACAGTGGAACCTCTTCTGCACACTCCAGAAACAGTCGAAGGGAAAGGAGGCCATCGATTGAAGCAACTCTCGTAAGATACGTAATGGCGCTACGTGAAGCCCTTGACGAGATGAATTCGGTAGAGGAGGTCCTCATAGACCGTATAAATTATCTTTCTGTGGGGTTGGAAAACAGTTTTCAAGAAATAAACCTCTTGCACCAGATGTTAAACATTCTTGTGACACCTCCCATGGAACCAATCCTCCCTCAAGAGGATTGGAACCTAGCACTTGGAATCGACAATCCTACCGGTTGGGACGACATTCCGGCGGAACCTCCTCTTGAAGAACTCCAAGAAATCCCGGCGGAAGTTGCACCTCCTCAAACCAATGCTAATGAGCCCGCTTTTCTTCTCCCTCGGGAGATCGAAGAATGGCTCGCCGACGTGTGAGGACCCTATACCCGGAAAGAGAGGTTGTCAAAGCCACATTTAACCGGAAGATTTACCTTTTCGGAAATTTTGCTAATAGAATAAGGCTAGAACTTCTTGGTTTAGATTTCTTGTGTTTCTTTGACCTAACTATCTAGTATTTTAATTTTTAGGACTAATATGTAATCCTCTCTATGACTAATGAGGGATGGTTTTAGTTAATTTGGTGTTTGGGTGGTGTTGAAATGAATAAAACACACTTGAGATGACAAAGGATACAAGGGAAACTTGAACCAGCACCCCATGCAGGAAAACAGGACCATCCGACAAAATTCTTCGTTTACAGTAAGCTCGGCACGGGCCGTGTCCGCCTAACACGGCCCCGTGCTGCACAGTCTGCAGAAAAAGACCCAGTTCAGGTAACTGGACACGGGCCGTGTTCACCCAACACGCCCCCGTGTCCAGGCTTCTGTTTCTCTTGATTTAATTTTGTTACTGGCACTTGAACACGGGGCCGTGCCCGGACAACATGGGGCCGTGTCCAGTGCCCAGTAACATAAATTATTACTTAAATCGCACCTTTTACACATTCAATCAACCTAAAAATTTATTTTTGGGACACATTGAGGACAATGTGTAATTTAAGTGTGTGGGGTGGGGGGGATGCTAAAACCTTGAATCTTGCAAGTCCTAAATACAAGCCTTACACAAAACTCTATTGGAACCGCTAATCACCCCAAATTTTTTCAAAAAAAAATCATTTTTTTACTTATCTAGGTTTAACTCGGGAATTTCAAGTTCTAAAAAGGTTATATTTTTACGAATTTACAACTGATAGCGTCGTGATAAAAAGAACCAACATAAGAAAATTATGAAAAGGCATGACAAACTTAGTTAAAATTTGATTATATATACTTGATCACATAAAAACTCATTCCCACAAAAGTGAGTTTTGAGCCTTTATTGAGCATACAATTACATATCATTAGACTAAATGCTCATTTTTCGTTTCTTGTGTGAATAGCCGCTTGGTTCTTACGACTCTAGAACTTGCCATGACGATACATTCCCAGTCCTTACCAACTTAAACCCGAGTAAGTAAATGATGGAGGCATTAGGACTAACTTTTTTTTATTTCTACACCATTATTTTCTTTTTTTTTACCACCTACCCAAAATCCCCCTAGTTAGCCCCTTTGAGCCTAAACCTTTTCATTTCATAACCCAAACCAAACACCCTTTTACCCACCAAAACCTTTTGCATTTTTAACCCTTTGTTTTAGTAACTAGCTCGGTCTTTCGTATGACTTTTCAAAAAAAAAAAGTGTTGATGATGAAACAAAAGAAAATAAACAAACAAGTTCATCAAAAATAACTTTGTTTGAATAATAGCTTCATCAAAATAAAAGTTACAAAAATAAAAAGTCTTAGGAAAACCGACGCTTGTTACGCTTTTCGCCCTTTTTCTACTAACCACTAACTACTAACCCAACCACCTACCTTTAACCCAAGCCTAACCCTTCACCCACAAAGTCCTCTTGATATTTACAAAGGTATATAAGTTAAAAAGGAGGAGGATTGATTGCTTGGCAAGCTTATGGTAGGAGTAAGTTCCATGCCGCTCTCGAGTGATCCACAAAAATACATTTTCGGCCGAGTGTTGAGTGATCCCCGTGAGGTATGTGAACTTGTATATAAATAAGATTTTAAAGAGTCATGTTATGCCCTAATAAGTAATTTATCTTATGAAAAGTTTTAAATAAATCATGACGAATAGGATTGTAAATAAATAAAAATAAAACTAAATAAAGAATCTTGGAAATCCCGACACTCTATGATAAGCCCAAAAACCTTCTTCTATACCCATTCCATTTGGGAGTGTAATAGACACATGTTAAAGAGTTTTGCTTGAGGACAAGCAAAGATTCAAGTGTGGGGGTATTTGATGTGTGCAAAATACAACATATAAATTACATCAATTGTGGCATAAAACTAACCCTTTTTTAGTGCTAATGTTGGAAAAAGTGTGCTTTTGTCTTCCTTTTTGTATTTTCAGGATTAAATGAGCTCAAATTAACAAAAGAAGCAAAAAAACATCAAAATCTAACATAAATACAAGAAAAGGAACAAGACGTGACATGCCCGACCCCACGACAGCATCTTCCCAAGCAAAACAAGAGGTCAGAAGATTGAACACGCCCCGTGCTCAGCCAGCACGGGGGCGTGCCCAAGTGTCAGCAGAAAAGACAAAGTGGTAGAAGCTTCTATTGCCCACCACGGGGCCGTGCTCAGCGGACACGGGCCGTGGTCAACTATAAGATTCGCACAATCCAGGCAAATCTTCATAGTACAAAGATTCTTCTGCACACGGGGTCGTGCTTAGCGGACATGAGGGCGTGGTCAACTAATAAGACAAGCTGCATTAAATGAAGAAAGAGAAGGACGTGGACACGGGGCCGTGCCCACTGGACACGGGGCCGTGCCCAAGCTTCTGTTCACCCTATAAATAGGAGTGCTTGGCTCAAGCTCAAACCATCCCTTGGTACACCACCTCTCTCACACTTCACCCACCACCCACCACCACCATAACACCATCATCCACCACCATCATCCATTGTCCATCATAGAGTGTGTGAGTCGTCTCGGGATCCAAGATTGATCGTAAGAGTTCTTGACAATCAAGGCAATGTTTGCCTAAGTCTCTTACATCACTTGGTGAAGACAAGTATCTAGTGTAATACTTTTTATTTCTAATCTTTTCGCACTTTTTACTTGGTTTTGTATTAATGACTTTAATAACTAGTTTCTTATGTTGAAGGTGATTCTTCCTTATCGTTTGTCCGTGGTGTCTTGGCATTATTTTACTGTCTATATAAAATAAAAGATTTTCACCATTCATATCTCCACGGTCTATATGGAGGTATGTTGGCTACCTGGTCGTGGGTTAAGGGAACGGTTTGGTAAGAGTCTTGCCATTGTTCAGCGTTTAGAGGTCCTGCAATGGACCTGGGTTAAATTTAGTAGGACCTCCTTCAATACTTAACGGTATTGGATGGCGGGGGTCCAAACTATTTGATCCCCTCATAAGTTAACTACTATTAATACTATAACCTGGCTATTTAGGACTGTATCCCTGCTGACTCAGACTACTTAGTCGAGGGTAACCTCACCTCCAAAAGTGGGGCCTACCATAATTTGCATTAATAACTTAATTAATTATCTTTCAATAATCCGACCCTTTAGGATTGTATCCTTGCTGACTCAAACTACTGGGTTGAGGGTAACGTCACCTTCAAAAGAGGGGCCTACTACAATAACTAAGATAATCTCTTAAATAAGTGCAAAAGTGCGGAAATAATCAAAGGTTACACTATACACGAGTCGGAACCAAGTGATTTATCTTGTCTATCTGTTTTTCTTTTATTTTTATTTTTCAGCATTTTAGTTAGTTTTTATTTTTCTTAGCTTAAAACATTTTTCTAAACTTTTTGATTTGATTAGACGTTGAGGATAAACCGGTACTAAAAGCTCTTGTGTCCTTGGACGACCTCGGTATCTTACCAACACTATACTACGCTTACGATGGCTGCACTTGCCCATATGTGTGTTTAGTGTTAGTAAATATCGTGTTTTATAAATTTAAAACTTGACTAAAAAAGTGTTAAAGGGGCTTAAAATATACACCTAATATATATAACACTTCACACGCATCAAGTTTTTGGCGTCGTTGCTGGGGACACAAGGATTTTAAGAAAGTTAGGAATCAACGGCCTAATCTTTTTTCTTATTTTTTAGGATTTTTCTTAATTTTTCATCTTCTGCAGAACTCAGCACGGGCCGTGCCCGCTGAACACACCCCGTGCCCAATCATTGGAACTGGCAATCCTGTTTTAAGTCAGACTGTGAATGACCCGAAGCCTAAAATTGAAGATATTCCAATTATGTCTGAATATCCTGATGTTTTTCCTGATGAATTACCTGGATTACCTCCTGAGAGGCAAGTAGAGTTCAGGATAGACATTCTCCCAGGATCAGCACCTATAGCACGAGCTCCTTATCATCTAGCGCCTACAGAAATGAAAGAGCTCAAAACTCAATTGGACGACTTACTGGATAAAGGTTTCATTCAACCCAGCTCTTCGCCTTGGGGAGCTCCAATACTGTTTGTGAAAAAGAAGAACGGATCAATGCGCTTATGCATTGATTATCATGAATTGAATAAGGTAACGATCAAGAATCGTTATCCTTTACCCGGGATCGATGATTTATTTGATCAGCTCCAGGGGGCGAGCTATTTCTCAAAGATTGATTTGAGATCTGGGTATCATCAACTTAAAGTAAGAACTGAAGATGTGCCTAAGAAGGCATTCAGAACGAGGTATGGACATCTTGAATTTTTAGTGATGCCATTTGGGCTCACTAATGCGCCAGCAGCATTCATGGACCTCATGAATAGAGTCTGTAAGCCATATTTAGATAAGTTTGTCATTGTCTTTATAGACGACATACTTATCTACTCTCGTAGCCAAGTTGATCATGAGAAGCACCTTCGATGTATCTTAGGATTGCTTCAACAGGAGAAGTTGTATGCTAAATTCTCCAAATGCGAGTTCTGGCTTCGCGAAGTCTAATTTCTTGGACATGTTGTTAGTGAGCGAGGTATTCAAGTTGATCCCTCCAAGATATAAGCCATTACGAATTGGGAATCACCAAAGACACCTACAGAGATACGCAGCTTTCTGGGTTTAGCTGGATATTATAGAAGATTCATTGAGAACTTCTCAAGGATAGCTGCACCATTAACTTCTCTGACCCACAAGAATGTGAAATTTGATTGGGGTCCCAAGCAACAAGAATCTTTTGAGATTCTTAAGAAAAAGTTGAGCAATGCTCCAGTGTTAACCTTACCCGAAGGGATTGAAAAGTTTGTCGTATATTGTGATGCTTCACACACCAACATGGGGTGTGTACTTATGCAGCATGGCAAGGTGATTGCCTATGAATCAAGACAACTGAAGGTGCATGAAAAGAATTACACTACCCATGATTTGGAATTGGGTGTCGTAGTATTTGCACTTAAGTTGTGGAGACATTATTTATATGGAACTAAATGCGTGATCTACTCGGATCACAAAAGTCTCCAACATTTGTTCAATAAAAAAGAGCTCAATATGAGACAACGCCGTTGGATGGAAACTCTAAATGACTATGATTGCGAGATACGCTACCATCCAGGTAAAGCGAACGTAGTCGCTGATGCTCTAAGCCGAAAGGAAAGAGTTAAACCAATCAGGATCAATGCTAAGAGCATTGAGTTGAAAAATAGTCTGAATGAAAGACTATTAGCTGCACAGAAAGATGTTGTTTTGGAATTTAACTTTCCAAATGAAAAGTTGGGTGTAACTGCTGAGCAGTTAGCGCCTGGGAAGGATGGAATCCTCAGAATGAAGGGAAGAATTTGGGTTCCTATTCATGGAGGACTTCGAGATGTAATCCTCCAAGAAGCTCACAACTCCAAATACTCAGTTCACCTTGGATGTGACAAGATGTATCAGGATTTGAAGGCGAATTATTGGTGGATAAGTTTGAAGAAATCTATTGCCACACATATAGCTAAGTGCCTGACTTGTGCTCAGATTAAAGCTGAACATCAAAAACCTTCAGGTCTACTTCAACAACCAGAACTCCCTACATGGAAGTGGGAGATGGTAACCATGGATTTCATAACTAAGTTACCTAAAACAAGGCATGGAAATGATACCATATGGGTAATAGTTGATAGACTGACGAAGTCAACACATTTCTTGCCCATCAAGGAGACCCATAGCTCCGACAAGTTAGCCCAGTTGTACGTAGACAAAATTGTAGCTCTTCATGGCATACCGGTGTCTATTATCTCTGATAGAGATACTCGATACACCTCTCATTTTTGGAAAAATTTTCAACAATCTTTGGGCACGCGTTTGAATTTTAGTACTGCTTACCATCCTCAGACTGATGGACAGAGTGAACGTACAATTCAAACTTTGGAAGACATGCTTCGTGCATGTGTTATTGATTTAGGTGGTAGTTGGGATGACCACCTGCCATTGATCGAGTTCTCCTATAACAATAGCTACCATACTAGCATTCAGGCTGCGCCTTTTGAGGCATTATATGGTAGGAAATGCAAAACGCCTGTCTGTTGGGCAGAAGTAGGAGAAGCTCAGTTATCAGGACCTGATATAGTCCTTGAAACGACGGACAAGATTGTCCAGATTCGCGATCGCCTGAAAGCTGCTAGAGATAGGCAAAAAAGTTATGCTGACAAGAGACGAAAACCTCTAAAGTTCGAAGTTGGCGATAAAGTCTTACTGAAAGTATCACCCTGGAAGGGTGTGATGCGTTTTGGTAAGAAGGGCAAGTTAAGCCCTAGGTATATTGGACAGTTCGAGATTATCGAATGTGTCGGCAGTGTAGCTTATAAGCTAAACTTGCCAGAGGAGCTGAGTGGAATACATAATGTGTTCCACATTTGTAACCTCAAGAAATGCCCAGCTGATGAATTGCTAGCTATGTCTCATAAAGACGTACAGATTGATGAAAGCCTGAGGTTTGTTGAAAGACCTATATCGATCGAGGATCGTCAGGTTAAAACGCTCTGAAAAAAGCATGTACATATAGTAAAGGTCAAATGGGATGCCCGTAGAGGTCCCGAATATACGTGGGAAGTCGAGTCCACTATGAGACAGAAATACCCTCACTTGTTCCAGTAAATCTCGGGGTCGAGATTTCTTTTAAAGGGGTGAGGATGTAACACCACGTAAAAACGTGTCCAATTATGTATAGACACGTGTCCTAAACTCTAACTATGTGAAAGATTGAGTTTGAAGGACTAAAGTTGACAAATAGTGAAACTATGTCTACGGAAGGACTAAAAGTGTCAACATGCCAAACTTGAGCCTCTGAATGACCATACGTGATGAATATATTCTTAATCGAGTGATTGATTGGATGTAAGAAGTCGTTTGTGAAAATAATCGGAAGATTATAAAACTACAAGGGTTAAACGTGTCAACATGTCAATTCTGACCTCTGAGTGACCTTTTAATGAAATCGAGGCTTCAAAATATTCAAATATACTCTCAAGAATAAGTGGTATAAATTTCACGTGGTTTCGAGATCGTTAAGCATGTTTTCAAGACTTTGGGCTATAAGTGTCAACTTGACGAAACTTGCTTTTATAGTGATATTTAACGAACCCGAGCCTAACAAAGTTAATTTATTCATCCTTGAGTCTCAACAAACTGATTACAAGGGCCCTACATGTCAACAACGAGGTTAAAAAGGGTTAAAAACGATCAAGGACTAAAGCTGCCAAGTTGCAAACTTGTTTTACCAGTTCAGCAGGTCCACGCGGCCAGCGTAAGACCCCCCCATGGCTTACGCGGCCCGCCTCAGCATGCCAGTTCAGTAAAAAGGCTGCCAGGTGCGGGTTTTGGCTGTTCCATCGCCTTAGCGTAGTTTATATCGACCTAAGGAGCTATATGTCGGTTTATTTCATCAACTAGGACACCTGGGGTGATCCTATGATGCCCCATAACAGATGTAATTGATCCATGATCATGCAAAGTAGAATATAAGGACATTAGTTCTTGAGCTCCTATGCACACTTGCAACCATTTTTCCATTCTACAACTTCTGGAGCTAGCTAAGGACAAGGAGAAGATTATCAAGTGTAGAAAAGACAACTAGGACCTTTAGTAAGCCTCTAATTACTTGTTTAGTCGTTTTAATTAGATTAATTACTCTAAAGTCAAACTTATCGTAAATTAAGTTTGACTTTCGTTTTAATTACATATGGACTAGCCACTGATCAAATTGAAAGTGGTTATGGGACCATATTAAGGTAGGTGACTAACCCATAAAAGGGCACCTCCTAATTATCTCGTTTGACTGGTCAATTGTTGGGTCAAAGTAGTTTGACAAAAAGTCAAACTGGACAAAATGTTTGAAAATGACTAAAATTAATAAATCAGAGGTTCTATATTATATTTTAACATTCTAATGACTTGGTAATTAATATTAAAACATGTTTTATCAGTCCTAACCCGGCAATTTATAGTCTAAGGTCAGTTTATAACCGAAAGTCGCAAAAGCTTGACTTTTGCTTTGACTTTCAGTTCTGACCCGTTCAAGCTTAATTCTCCCATGTTTTAAGCTTCCATTAGGACCACATTACTTAGTAGTATATGTGACAACCGTCACTTTTCCGTACATTTCGTACACGAAACGAACAGTAATTTGTGCTTTAATGACTGTGCATGATCTGGTTTACCAGACAAATAAATTTTTGAATTCCATGCAAGTGAATTCATGCACGTGTTATACTACAAGAATTACTTTATGATAGCTTTGCGTCAAAAATAATAGTAAACTCACCGGTAAGACACATGGTGTCAACATTTCTGCAGAAAGCAGTTAGACATAGAATTGGAGCCTAGGTGTAGGTCCAATGACAAGAATACATTAAAACCCAAGAGTACATACAAGGGTTAACATAGAGACATTCCAGAAGCTAAAATACGCACTAAAAAGCACCCGAAACGCACTTTAAGTGCAAAATTTTATTAAATTCAGCAATAAATCAGCTTTTAACACATAAATGTTATGCAGAAAACATGAGTTATCATTCAGAATATTTCCCTAAGTGTCGGGAATCGAAAGTATTACAAAAAGGTACTTAAAGGGCACTAAACGGTGCAATTTAACACTTTAATGAACCGGTGTCAAACCGAACTACCGGACATTACCCGGAACACAAAAATATTGTATGTAATCGGTCACATATATGGCCCCACTCCAAGACCTATCTTGATCTTCATAATATCACTAGATCTCCTTAAATCTTCCTAGATATGCCAAAGATTATGCTAGTACTTTAAGAAACATGAGGACCATTGGACAAAGTCTACTAAATGGGTTATAATATGGACTAGAACTCACCATTCTTATCACCATCACAACCCTCACTCTCTCCCTCTCTTCTCTTCGGCCGAGAGCACCCACAAACATCATCATCATCATCCAACTCAATCTCATGCATTCCATGTTCATACAAAGGTGCTAGAAGGTGATTCACGAAGCTCGGTGTGTTCGGTAGCTCAAGGGCCTCTCTCATCTTCTTTTATCCACCACTTTTATACTCTTGAACTCCCCAAGCCTTGTGCTAGTGGTAAGAACTTAGATCCTTGCATTTTACATGTTGTTTAAGTGGTTAATGATGTTTAAAGATCAAAATGATAAGAACTCTAAAGAACCATAAACAAAGTCTTGAACATCAACTAACATAGTGATGAAGTATGGTTAAAATGATGATGAAATCATTATATTCTTGTGTTATGTTGCTTGTTGAATGTTGTTTGCTAGTAGATATGATATGGATTATCACATGGTCTTGCTAGATCATGTTTAAAAACATGAACTAGCAAGATGAGAAAGTTAGAAATGTGTAGGATGATGGAATCATCCACACATAAACTACGAACTTGAATAAATAAATGTTTTCTTGAAAAATAAAGATCAAAGAAGGTTATAATCTTGTAGATCTAAAGATCCATGAGTGGTTTTTCGAAAGAACCAAGTGAAAAATATGAGTTTTGTTAAAACTTGGATCTTACACAAACTTAACACATTTTTGGAGGATAAACAAGTGTTGAAACACTTGTGTAATAAGAAAGTTTCACAAAGAAATATTTTTAAAAAATACGACTAGAAGTTGTGTATATATTCAAACTCGTTAAAAATGAAGTCTTTAAGGAACTAATCATATTTTGAAAGGTAACAAGACTTACAATGTATGCTAGTAAAGTTACTACATACTTTTATAAACTTTCAAGTTCATAAGTTTATAGTTTATGCTTGTTTTTGACTAGTTTGGTAAATAAAGATGGTATGTTGTTGATTGTTAATGATGTTTTAAAAGAAAATAAATACATGTTTTGAAAACATGGGAAACCTCCATTTTTAGGGGAAACTCTGCCAAAATTTTTATAAATTTTGACACTTAGAAAAATATAAGTTTTGAGAAACTTATTCCCTAAAGATGTGTCTAAAAACATTTACCAAGGTTTCCCTAATTTTTGTGTTAAGAATGATGATTTCTTCAAGAATAAAATTGATACTAAGTATGTATATTTTTTAGAAAAATATATATATTTATTGATCACCAAATTTTGTGCTAAGTGTATGTAGTATGTATTATACTTCATAGTGTATTAGGACTTGAAAATACACTAAATACTCCTAAGGAGTGAAGATACAAAAAAATACACATACAACGTACTTAGACAAATACAAGATACTTATATTTATTTTTGAGAAAATAATATAAGTAAGACACATAGTTAAAAATATAAATTATTTTTAACACAAGAACACATATACAAAAGATAGTGACTTGTACTTGTGCGATTCAAGTCTAGTCACTAACGTTAATAAAACACGTTTAGGTCACGACGCTAGATAAGCAAATCCGGTGAAGTTTACGATGCAGGAACGCAAAGGTGTGAGTTCATGCTCCCCCTTTTCTTTAACTGTTTCTGGTTTTATAACTCTCGGGGGTGAAATACAGGTTACAAATAATACAATGTTTATAAATGATATGATAACAAGAAGCACTCTTGGTGAAAACGAGTACCAAGTATGATTCGATTTGAGGATACAAAAATACAAGAAGCACTCTTGGTGAGAACGAGTACCAAGTATGATGCGTTTTATGAAATGCCTAGGAAATACTAGATCATGTGAGCACAGACATAATACTAAAAATGCCCTAAAGGCTTGGTGAAAACTAGTACCAAGCCATTAAAGACATTCATTAATTAGGGACGAGGGTTAGATCTAATAGGTACGGCCGAGCCCCACTCATGGTCACAACTAGTACCTAGTAGTGCTTCGGAGTCCCAGTCGAGGTTAATCGACACAGTCGAGGTTAATCGACACAGTTAAGGGAAATTGACATAGTCGAGGTTAATCGACACAGTCGAGGAAAATCGACAAGGATATGAGCCATCACGAGTGCTCCCTATGAGCCATTACGAATGCTCCCTAGGAGTCATAATAAGTACTCCCCATGTCCTCACATGCCTTAAAGTCTCTCAAAGATTTACAAGAATACTTTATTGGTACAAGATTTGTACCACAAGAATACGTTATTGGTACAAGATTTGTATCACAAGAATACTTTATTTTACAAGAATACGTTATTTCACAGGAATACTTTATTTATACAAGATACATACCATGTTCCACACAAGGTATGCAAAACGCATGAACTCGCTCAACTTTTGTTGATGTTTTCCAAAATTACATGTATTTCAGGTGACAGGATGGATCTTGGGCGCAAGTGTCATGACTAGAAGTAGACTTCAAGTTTAGATGTCATCCACTTTTGTTGAATTGTAACCTAGACGAAGGTTGTGTTTTTTTTAAACTTAAATAGCAAGTGTTTGTGATACTCAAATTTTATGAATGGATGAACATCATTATGATCATGTAGTTGTTTATTTCGATTGAATGCAATGATATTAAACCAGTCACACATCATACGCTTCCGCAAAAGACAGGGTGTGACAGTTTGGTATCAGAGCTTCGATTGTAGTGAACTAGGACTCCTTCTCGAGTCTAGACTACAATCACTAGAGTTCTCTCACAAAAACATTTTACAAAAAGGTTTTTCATTGCATTCATGTAAGCGTCAAGATCCACGAGTCAAACACTTTTCAAAAAGAGACAAGGCAAGGACATTAGTAGGGAATACCCTCAAGATAAGGTGCCAATTAAGGCATAGTCTACACAAGTTAGACTTGCCAAAGATAAAATACACTTTTGGTGACCACTAGTACCAAGTAGTGTTTTTGTCGTAAATCGACAACTAGAAAAATGACCCCCCCAAAAACGAGAGTTATACGTGATATAATGCATCAAATTGCTTGTCTATGCTAAGTAGCATATTTGCTATTGATATACATATATACGAACAAGTGTACGAAATAAATATTGACGTGAATACATACAAATAAGTGTACGGAATGATTATTGACGTGAATAAGATACTTTCGACTCCGACTCCTATTACTGTACGTAACTCGCACGATGAAGCTATCGGCCTCGCGTTCATTGCAAGGCTCATGACTGGATCGATTATCAAACAAGATTCTGAGCTTGCTTCCGTAGGAAATGGCTGCTCTTCTCTCTCGATCGTGAAGGTGCCTGACGACGGTGATGATGACGAGGCAGAGGTGGCAACCTTGAACAAATTCTTAATCAACGGGACGAGATCCCCGCGGCTTATGTGAAGCAAGATTGACGACATACTTGACCAGAAAAGGAAGATGAAGTATTCATCTTGAAGGTGCCCCTCCAACTACTAGGAATTCTCTTTAGTCCTGATTCAACTAATCATCGTGCCTATATGCGAGTAACGACAACGAGTGTTAGCGCGTGGACCACCGTAATGGTCCTTTCCATGATAGAGGTATAAGGACAGTAGTGTCCCCTCCTCGATTAATCATCTTCTTGGACGAGAGAAAACTGGGGTAACTGTGCAAGACAATTTATTATTACGGGGGCCCACGTAATAATAACTTGTAGTGCATGGAAATCCTGGTGGACTCTGCAGGTCAAGTTAAAGATCACCATCCCTCCAAAAATAATCTATAGGTGTTCACACCTTCATATGGTAGAACAATACCTAGATCAGTGCTTTAGCACTTTATAAAGTAGGAAACCTGTCTTGCCTACTTCGTGTCTACCCGTGCACGAGACGTTTGAGAAACGATATTTAAGCAAGAGAAGAGGAATAACATTCAGAAGGATTCAGTGACGTTACACTCTACCACTTTATGAAACTTTTATGACCAGGGCGATGTAGCCTCGAATACATTATTACAAACAATAGGCCAAGCCTATGTGAAGGTTCAGTAATTGTTTCCTTGCTCATACATTGTTGATTATAAATACGTGTGAAAATTAGGAATGTTGTCTAACCTACCGCATATCTTTTGACAGAAAAGAATGCCGCCTAGACGAGACACAAACACCAGTACGTTACCAAGAACAGAAGCTGAGCTTCAACAACGCATCTCTCAGGCAATTGCACGACATGAAGCCCTCCGCTCCGAACACAGCGGTGGCACTACCGGAAATAACCTTCCAACTGGCAGCACCTATAAACAGTTTCTGGACTGCAAGCCATTAAACTTTGACGGCACAGGAGGCGCCGTTGCATTTGTTCGTTGGGCAGAAAAGACTGACTCAGTTCTAAGAATGAGTAACTGTTCACCCCAGCAGAGAGTTACTTTTATCTCAGGGTTATTCTTAGATGGAGCACTCTCCTGGTGGAACCTTCAGGTTCAAACCCTTGGTGCAGATGTTGCTTATGCACTGAGCTGGGACGAGCTCAAAGAAATGATGGAGAAGAAATACTGTTCTAGGGCTGAAATCCAGAAGCTTGAGGTGGAGTTCTGGAATTTGAAAATGGACGGGCCAAAGATTCCTGAATACGTCCAGCGATTTCACGACTTGTCTAGAGTCGTCCCCTACTTAGTCAAACTGGAATTCAAGAGGGTTGA
This sequence comes from Helianthus tuberosus, assembly GCA_030545235.1. Classification (NCBI taxonomy): domain Eukaryota; kingdom Viridiplantae; phylum Streptophyta; class Magnoliopsida; order Asterales; family Asteraceae; genus Helianthus; species Helianthus tuberosus. Next base: position 24,559,899 of record CM060387.1, read on the forward strand.
ACGATTCATTTGGGGACTTGCACTTCAAATTAGGAGCATGGTTACTGCCTCAAAGCCTTCAACCATCACAGAGGCTATCGATTTAAGTGTCACTCTTACTGAAGAATCTCTGTGCATGGGAAAATTTTCGGAATCTGAGGATAACAAGAAAGAGACTCATGTGGAGTCATTAGGCAACGGGAAGAGGAAGTCTTCAAGCCTAAAATCGAGCACCCAAGTCAGCTATGGAAGATCTAAAGCAAACAAAAGAAAGAAAGTGAATCCACCGCATGGCAGGAAGGCTGATGGAGCCATTAATAAGGCTGGTCGTAAAATTTACTCGGGGACTAAGCCGAGGTGCGGGGAATGCAATTTTAACCATGAAGGTCGATGTCTGAGACCTAAGTGCGGAAAGTGTGGAAAAGAAGGACACACCAAGGATGCCTGTTGGGCGAAGGACCCAGATGGAAGAGATAAGAGAGTACCAGGTTGCTACAGACGTGGTGAAGCAAGGCACTTTAGGAAAGATTTCCCTAGGAAGAAACAAGCAAGGAAGGGTTTTCACGATCGAAACTCGTGAAACACGCCAGGATCCAGATGCAGTTACGGGTACGTTCCCTATTAACCAACCCTATGCATCTACTTTTAATTAATATTGGCATCAACTTTAACCTTGCATGCTTAAAACCTAAGAAACTGCTTGGCCTAGTTTCAAGTAGAATAGACGTCCTGTATTCTTTAGAAATGGGCATATAGAAGGCTAGTTTAAGCAGACAAAGCAATTAAGGATTGTATTTGGGGACTCAGAAGGCCGAAACCTTCTATTACCATTAACTTGAGAGGTCATAATATGATAGTCAGTATGGATTGGATATCCAAGTAGACTGCAGAGCTTGAGAACATCCCCGTGGCGGAAGAAGTTCCAGTAGCCTTTTCTGAATACTTGCCAGGAATACCTCCACAACGCCAAGAGGAGTTTAGGATAAATCTCATGCCAGGAGCGGCACCAGTGCCGAATGACGCCTTACCGACTAGCTTCGTCCGCAAAGCATGAGCCTCCGATATAACGACAAGAGCTGCTAGACAGAGGAAATTAAGGACATGACGTCCTTAGTTAAGGACACGAGGAGAAAGTTGACAGTTCCATTTTGCATAAATCCCAGAGAACTGAGAATCAGAATCCTTTGCCAAGGACTGATAACATGAACAGACAAATCGTCAGGTTATAGTTACCACTCGAAGATCAACTTGAGGACAAGATGTCCTCCACTGTGAATACAAGAAGGGAATATCTCTAAAATGACCTTTAGGACTCGCTTCGAGCATTACTTGTTCCTTGTCATACCATTTGGCTTAACACATGCATCGAAAATATTCATGGACCTCATGAGTCGAACGTGTAAGCCATACCTGGATAAATCATGACTATACTTATTGACTACATTCTTATATGGCCAACGACCAGGGAAGGTCGTGAGCAACATCTGCAATTTACCTTGCAACTCTTAGAGAAAGGAACAACTATATGCTATGATGATAAAAAGCAGATTTCGAATTCGCGAAGTAAGAACTTTAAGATACGTGATGGATAAGAACGAGATTCATGCCAACCCTGCAACATGAAGCCCTCCGCTCCGAACACAGCGGTGGCAATACTGGAAATAACCTTCCAACTGGCTGCACCTATAAACAGTTTCTGGACTGCAAGCCATTAACTTTGACGGCACAGGAGGCGCCGTTGCATTTGTTCGTTGGGTAGAAAAGACTGACTCAGTTCTAAGAATGAGTAACTGTTCACCCCAGCAGAGAGTTACTTTTATCTCAGGGTTATTCTTAGATGGCGCACTCTCCTGGTGGAACCTTCAGGTTCAAACCCTTGGTGCAGATGTTGCTTATGCACTGATCTGGGACGAGCTCAAAGAAATGATGGAGAAGAAATACTGTTCTAGGGCTGAGATCCAGAAGCTTGAGGTGGAGTTCTGGAATTTGAAAATGGACGGGCCAAAGATTCCTGAATACGTCCAGCGATTTCACGACTTGTCTAGAGTCGTCCCCTACTTTGTCAAACCGGAATTCAAGAGGGTTGAACGATTAGTTTAGGGACTTGCACTTCAAATTAGGAGCATAGTTACTGCCTCAAAGCCCTCAACCATCACAGAGGCTATCGATTTAAGTGTCACTCTTACTGAAGAAGCTCTGCGCATGGGAAAATTTTCGGAATCTGAGGATAACAAGAAAGAGACTCATGTGGAGTCACTAGGCAACGGGAAGAGGAAGTCTTCAAGCCTAAAATCGAGCACCCAAGTCAGCTATGGAAGATCTAAAGCAAACAAAAGAAAGAAAGTGAATCCACCACATGGCAGGAAGGTTGATGGAGCCATTAATAAGGCTGGTCGTAAAATTTACTCGGGGACTAAGCCGAGGTGCGGGGAAGGCAATTTTAACCATGAAGGTCGATGTCTGAGGCCTAAGTGCGGAAAGTGTGGAAAAGAAGGACACATCAAGGATGCCTGTTGGGCGAAGGACCCAGATGGAAGAGATAGGAGAGTACCAGGTTGCTACAGATGTGGTGAAGCAGGGCACTTTAGGAAAGATTGCCCTAGGAAGAAACAAGCAAGGAAGGGTTTTCACGATCGAAACTCGTGAAACACGCCAGGATCCAGATGCAGTTACGGGTACGTTCCCTATTAACCAACCCTATGCATCTGCTTTTAATTAATACCGGCATCAACTTTAACCTTGCATGCTTAAAACCTAAGAAACTGCTTGGCCTAGTTTCAAGTAGAATAGACGTCCCGTATTCTTTAGAAATGGGCATATAGAAGGCTAGTTTAAGCAGACGAAGCAATTAAGGATTGTATTTAGGGACTCAGAAGGCCGAAACCTTCTATTACCATTAACTTGAGAGGTCATAATATGATAGTTAGCATGGATTGGATATCCAAGTAGACTGCATAGTTTGAGAACATCCCCGTGGAGGAAGAAGTTCCAGTAGCCTTTTCTGAAGACTTTCCAGGAATACCTCCACAACGCCAAGAGGAGTTTAGGATAAATCTCGTGCCAGGAGCGGCACCAATGCCGAATGACGCCTTACCGACTAGCTTCGTCCGCAAAGCATGAGCCTCCGATATAACAACAAGAGCTGCTAGACAGAGGAAATTAAGGACATGACGTCCCTAGTTAAGGACACGAGGAGAAAGTTGACAGTTCCATTTTGCATAAATCCCAGAGAACTGAGAATCAGGATCCTTTGCCAAGGACTGATAACATGAACAGATAAATCGTCAGGTTATAGTTACCACTCGAAGATCAACTTGAGGACAAGATGTCCTCCACTGTGAATACAAGAAGGGAATATCTCTAAAACGACCTTTAGGACTCGCTTCGAGCATTACGAGTTCCTTGTCATACCATTTGGCTTAACACATGCATCGACAATATTCATGGACCTCATGAGTCGAACGTGTAAGCCATACCTGGATAAATCATGACTATACTTATTGACTACATTCTTATATGGCCAACGACCAGGGAAGGTCGTGAGCAACAGCTGCAATTTACCTTGCAACTCTTAGAGAAAAGAACAACTATATGCTATGATGATAAAAAGCAGATTTCGAATTCGCGAAGTAAGAACTTTAAGATACGTGATGGATAAGAACGAGATTCATGCCAACCCTGCAACCAAGAGCCAAGGAGCTAGAGTTGCATTTGTGTGACGCTTCTCGACAAAGTCTCGATTGTACGTCGATGCAACGAGACCACAACATTGCATACGCGACACATTGATTAAGGAATCATAAGAAGAAACCTTGAGCTAGATACAGTAATTGCGCGCCGCAAATTTGGCGTCATTACCTGAAAGAAAACGCTGCACGATCTTTACTGATCACAAGGGTTGCAGCACACCATTGATCGTAAGAACTTGAACATTAACGTAGATGGACTAAGCTATTGAACGATGCAAACTGTATAGACATGATACGTATTTGTGTGATAAACTTTGATTAAAAGTTGGAACACTTACTTGCCCTTAGTGGAGTCTTCCTGCAACAGTATTTATCACACCGTCGTTAAAACCGCTTCGTGTGAAGCTTCATATGGAACATAATAAGTCGATCCCTGCCGTGTAGAACGGAGACCGGATATAAACAATCTAATGGCCCGAGTTGGACCAGGGAAAACTAGAGGCAAGATCGTTTAGATATGTGAACATATCAAGGCAGCCCGCTAAATACAGAAATATTACGCCGATGAGCGGCGGAAATCGTAGGAATCTGAAACGAGAAGTATGGCTTTAATGAGAGCCTCGCCTAGAGAAGGCATGGTGTGAATTGGAAAACGAAAAGGTTGAATCCCCGGTATAGGGATCGGAACCAATGTTCACAAGCTGAAACTTCTAGAAAAGATCTGTAGTGATCGCGACACATTCTATGTGTCTAGTCCTTAAAGGAGTCTGACTCAAGGAACAGTCGTAGTTCCCACAAATAAGATTCACGTCAATGACAGATGACAAGAATTACTATATAACCTGTTAAGGTTTTGGACCAAGAGTCCACAATACTATAGAAACCTGTTAAGGTTACGGACCAAGAGTCCACAAGATACAGAAAATACATGATTGATTTACTAGAGTACGATGGAATTTATAACATGACCCAGAGATTACATGGGAACATGAAGACAGATCATAAATCTAAGTGACGATATTTGATTCGCAACTCCCCTGCGAACGATGGCATCGCTTGAATTTCGGGACGAAATTCTTTTAACGGGGGGAGACTGTGACAACCGTCACTTTTTCGTACATTCCGTACACGAAACGAACAGTAATTTGTGCTTTAATGACTGTGCATGATCTGGTTTACCAGACAAATAAATTTTTTGAATTCCATGCAAGTGAATTCATGCACGTGTTATACTACAAGAATTACTTTATGATAGCGTTGCGTCAAAAATATTAGTAAACTCACCGGCATGGTGTCAACATTTCTGCAGAAAGCAGTTAGACAATAGAATTGGAGCCTATGTGTAGATCCAATGACAAGAATACATTAAAACCCAAGAGTACATACAAGGGTTAACATAGAGACATTCCAGAAGCTAAAATACGCACTAAAAAGCACCCGAAACGCACTTTAAGTGCATAATTTTATTAAATTCAGCAATAAATCAGCTTTTAACACATAAATGTTATGCAGAAAACATGAGTTATCATTCAGAATATTTCCCTAAGTGTCGGGAATCGAAAGTATTACAAAAAGGTACTTAAAGGGCACTAAACGATGCAATTTAACACTTTAACGAACCGATATCAAACCGAACTACCGGACATTACCCGGAACACAAAAATATTGTCAAACACATTGTTTTTATTCTTCTGAACCAGTTAGGGTCCCCGAACAACCTAACACACAATATAATGCATTATACACCTAAACACTAACTAATACACTTAACTTTCAACTAGTTACTTAACTTACCACCCAAATTGCACTTAGACCCCTTCCCCCATGTATGTAATCGGTCACATATATGGCCCCACTCCAAGACCTATCTTGATCTTCATAATATCACTAGATCTCCTTAAATCTTCCTAGATATGCCAAAGATTATGCTAGTACTTTAAGAAACATGAGGACCCTTGGACAAAGTCTACTAAATGGGTTATAATATGGACTAGAACTCACCATTCTTATCACCATCACAACCCTCACTCTCTCCCTCTCTTCTCTTCGGCCGAGAGCACCCACAAACATCATCATCATCATCCAACTCAATCTCATGCCTTCCGTGTTCATACAAAGGTGCTAGAAGGTGATTCACGAAGCTCGGTGTGTTCGGTAGCTCAAGGACCTCTCTCATCTTCTTTTATCCACCACTTTTATACTCTTGAACTCCCCTAGCCTTGTGCTAGTGGTAAGAACTTTGATCCTTTCATTTTACATGTTGTTTAAGTGGTTAATGATGTTTAAAGATCAAAATGATAAGAACTCTAAAGAACCATAAACAAAGTCTTGAACATCAACTAACATAGTGATGAAGTATGGTTAAAATGATGATGAAATCATGATATTCTTGTGTTATGTTGCTTGTTGAATGTTGTTTGCTAGTACAAATGATATGGATTATCACATGGTCTTGCTAGATCATGTTTAAAAACATGAACTAGCAAGATGAGAAAGTTAGAAATGTGTAGGATGATGGAATCATCCACACATAAACTATGAACTTGAATAAATAAATGTTTTCGTGAAAAATAAAGATCAAAGAAGGTTATAATCTTGTAGATCTAAAGATCCATGAGTGGTTTTTCGAAAGAACCAAGTGAAAAATATGAGTTTTGTTAAAACTTGGATCTTACATAAACTTAACACATTTTTGGAGGATAAACAAGTGTAGAAACACTTGTGTAATAAGAAAGTTTCACAAATAAATATTTTTAGAAAATATGACTAGAAGTTGTGAATATTCAAACTCATTAAAAATGAAGTCTTTAAGGAACTAATCATATTTTTAAAGGTAACAAGACTTACAAAGTATGCTAGTAAAGTTACTACATACTTTTATAAACTTTCAAGTTCATAACTTTATAGTTTATGCTTGTTTTTTACTAGTTTGGTAAATAAAGATGGTATGTTGTTGATTGTTAATGATGTTTTAAAAAAAATAAACACATGTTTTGAAAACATGGGAAACCTCCATTTTAGAGGAAACTCTGCCAAAATTTTTATAAATTTTGACACTTAGAAAAATATAAGTTTTGAGAAACTTATTCCCGAAAAATGTGTCTAAAAACATTTACCAAGGTTTCCCTAATTTTTATGTTAAGAAATGATGATTTCTTCAAGAATAAAATTGATACTAAGTATGTATATTTTTGAGAAAAATATATATATTTATTGATCACCAAATTTTGTGCTAAGTGTATGTAGTATGTATTATACTTGATAGTGTATTAGGACTTGAGAATACACTGAATACTCCTAAGGAGTGAAGATACAAAAAAATACACATACAACGTACTTAGACAAATACAAGATACTTATATTTATTTTTGAGAAAATAATATAAGTAAGACACATAGTTAAAAATATAAATTATTTTTAACACAAGAACACATATACAAAAGATAGTGACTTGTACTTGTGCGATACAAGTCTAGTGACTAACGTTATTAAAACACGTTTAGGTCACGATGCTAGATAAGCAAATTCGGTGAAGTTTACGACGCAGGAACGCAAAGTTGTGAGTTCATGCTCCCCCGTTTCTTTAACTGGTTTTGGTTTTATAACTCTCGGGGGTGAAATACATGTTACAAATAATACAATGTTTATAAATGATATGATAACAAGAAGCACTCTTGGTCAAAACGAGTACCAAGTATGATGCGATTTGAGGATACAAAAATACAAGAAGCACTCTTGGTGAGAACGAGTACCAAGTATGATGCGTTTTATGAAATGCCTAGGAAATACTTGATCATGTGAGCACATACATAATAATAAAAATGCCCTAAAGTCTTGGTGAAAACGAGTACCAAGCCATTAAAAACATTCATTAATTAGGGACGAGGGTTAGATCTAACGGGTACGGCCGAGCCCCACTCATGGTCACAACTAGTACCTAGTAGTGCTTCGGAGTCCCAGTCGAGGTTAATCGACACAGTCGAGGTTAATCGACACAGTCGAGGGTAATCGACACAGTCAAGGGAAATTGACACAGTCGAGGTTAATCGACAGGGTCGAGGAAAATCGACAAGGATATGAGCCATCACGAGTGCTCCCTATGAGGCATTACGAATGCTCCCTAGGAGTCATAACAAGTACTCCCCATGTCCTCAAGGAGTCATAACAAGTACTCCCCATGTCCTCACATGCCTTAAAGTCTCTCAAAGATTTACGAGAATACTTTATTGGTACAAGATTTGTACCATAAGAATACGTTATTGGTACAAGATTTGTATCACAAGAATACTTTATTTTACAAGAATACGTTATTTCACAAGAATACTTTATTTATACAAGATACATACCATGTTCCACATAAGGTATGCAAAACGCATGAACTCGCTCAACTTTTGTTGATGTTTTCCAAAATTACATGTATTTCTGGTGACAGGATGGATCTTGGGCGCAAGTGTCATAACTAGAAGTAGACTTCAAGTTTAGATGTCATCCAATTTTGTTGAATTGTAACCTAGACGAAGGTTGTTTTTTTTAAAACATAAATAGCAAGTGTTTGTGATACTCAAATTTTATGAATGGATGAACATCGTTATGATCATGTAGTTGTTTATTTCGATTGAATGCAATGATATTAAACCAGTCACACATCATACGCTTCCGCAAAAGACAGGGTGTGTCAGTATAACCCTCTGGAGTTATATTGCATGGTGCCTAGTTGTTTGAATTATATGCACTTGATCGTAATTATGCTTAATAATGCCATAAACGCCCTTTTGACATACAACTGAGATTTTTAACAATGTGAATGGACTAACACCTTTGCTACTGATATTTAGACATGTCCTGAAAATTTGACATCAGTTTGAGGTCTAGAATAGGAGTTATGCTCAATAGCGTAATTAAGGAGCTTTTTATTATTTAAATGGTGTAATTAACATAAAGCCTATCTAAACCCGATTTTTAATACCAAACTTTTTACCTACTGATGTAAAATAATATTTTGGGATTTTTGGAGATTTTTATTTATCTTTAGGCTGAGCATAACATAGGATAATAGTTTGATTTCGGTAATTGTCGGTTTTACCCTTTTCATGCATAAAATGAGTTTTACATAACTTTTTAATGCCAAACCTTTTGCTACTGATTCTACATGATAAATAAAGTATTTTGAACCTTATAAACTGATCAAAAACTCAGATTTCCTGTTTTAACCCGAATATCCCTTAAAACCGATTTTTAAGCATTTTTAGCACATAGTTTGAGTTAAAACTATATTTGGCATATAAAACTTATTACCCACTGATGTTTTAAGATAATTTATATAATTAAACAGTAAGCCAAAGTTTTTAAACTCAGAAGTGTATTTTGACATTTAAAGCCTATGTGAAATTACCAAAATGCCCCTACGACACATAGTTTGGTTATATAAGATAATTTTCACACATATAAAGTACCCTACTGTTATAACTTATAAAAATACATATTTTTACTGATTAGATCAGACCTGGAACTCAGTTTAATATTTAAACTCTTTTATGAGCATTAAAATTACCAAAATACCCTTATGGGACTTATTTTGGTTTAAATTACTCTTTGGGCATATATGTTAACATCTTACTGATGTGTTAACATATCTTGAGCATAATAACGATTAAGACCTGTATATAATTTATTCGGTAGCCCGTTATGCATTTATGCGTTCGGATCGGTTTACGTGACTAGTTTACGTAAAATAGCCGAAACGGGCTTAACCTTATCATTAAATCCTCAATTTCCAGAATGTGTTTAGTTTACCCATATTATACAAGTATCCAAGCTTGTCGGGTCTAAACCACATTCTATTCCGGTCTTCGCTTAATCTAGCATTTAGAACCGTAAGGTTTCCTTCTAGCTAGCCGGTCTAAGTCCTTGACTTAATTAAAGACCCGTTAGCATCCTAATAGGTTAATAAACCTTCTATACAGATTAAATAGCGTTCGGTAGAAGGTGCCTTCAAAAAAGCTTTAGGATTTTACTGCTAGCATCAGGTAAATACTTTTAACTTATTTTCCCTTATACGGGCTTGGGATATGGTATTATAATAATACCACTTGGTCGGGTATGAAATCATTTAATCGGACTGTGATTAATAAATTTACATAACCCATTTTAATCTGTCTTGTTTGATAACATAAGCATTGGGGGTTAATTCAACCGTGTCCTGGATATCCTCGGCTCATTGGCTCATTTCATTTGAAAATGGCCACGACCTATGCACGGGGTGTAGGCATACACCTGACAGATGCAAATGCTAAAATATAAACCCACATGTTGGGGATAACTCCTTTGTGGGTTCTATAAGTGGTGAGTCGGTTAATCATGACCGGCTTCCAACCGGCCCCAATTGTAAGACAAACATATAAATCTGTATACAAGATTATATTTAAATAATTGTCCCAAGTTATAAAGGATTTGTGCCATGTGCATTTAAATTAATTTTCATAAATGTTTTCCAAAGAGTCAGTTAATTGTATTTACCAGTGTAAACTGACGTATTTTCTTAAAGACTGATTTGACAGGTACCTCTCGTAATAGGCTGGAGCTATTAGGTGTCATAAGAGGATCTTGCAAATCCATAGATACCTGAAGTCTGTTATTTTGTTTCTTTGTATTTATTATGATCCGCCTGTGGATCTTATTACATTCCTGTCTGTATATTCTTTCACTCGAACACTCAGACATTATGGTTTGTAATAGTTTATTCACCAAGCCTTCCGCTGTGCTATTATATTGTGTGTATTGACTATGATGATATCAACTACGTCACGATACTCCCCGCCGGGCCCACCGGTAATATGTGGAAATATCGGGGTGTGACAAAAGACTTCAAGCACAATATTTCAACGCGAATTTTGGTTCTTTTTTAGTTTTAAACTCACCTATAACATTAATTATCCAACCACCAACTAACCAAACTCTTCCCTATAAATACCACACATAATCCAAGCTGCGTACACTTTTCTAATCACTCTAAACACTCTCAAATCCTCCTATGATCAGCTGCAAATCTCAAGTTCTAGTGGAAGCATCAACCTTCACAAGGTGAGCATAACTCACTCATTTCTTATCCGATTCACTCGATTCTTTTTCCTACTTCTTTGTATTGACCTTAGCTACGTTTCCAGAGGTTTTTCATGGAAAACTAAGCCCTAGAATGTTGTCAAAAAGGCTCCAAAGTGGACTGTTTGTTTCTGATTTCGTCTAGACTTATTAAATCTTAGTTGAACTTGAGTCTAACTCATCTCAAACATATGTCCTAATGCTTATAACCTCATATATGATTAGTTAGGCTTAAAAACTAGGTTGATACATGTTAAATCAGAGGTTTAAACCTCGCAAACTTTCTGTTTTAGTTAGGGTTTTACCCATAAGAAGTGTTGAAGCTTGAAGCTTGATGAATGTGTGATTGTTAAACTAGCTTGGGCTACCTTTCATAAAAATCCACACACTTCTTGATGTTTTCTCATAGATTAGATGTTGTATTTCGTTATTCTTGTAAGTTCATGACCCTCCTTGTTGTTCATAACAACAAGTGAAGTGGTGAACAATAGAGGTACCTAAATGGAAGTTTGTTCTTCCTACCTCATGTATGAATTCTATGATACTTAGAGGTGCCTAAATGAAGACTTTAATCTTCTACCTCATAATTGACATATATGATATAGTATACTCTATATAATACTTATGTAATATTCAAACAAACCGAACCCTTGATGATGAACAAGTGGACATTGTCAAGTTAGTAAGTATATCATCTAAACATCATATATGATGGATGATTATTTTCATATGGCTATGTTCATGTTATTTAAATTCCGAATTCCATAATCTTCCGTTATTCCCCAAACTCATACATCTATGTTCCTTTGTGTAGAAGGACAAGGTGCTCCAAACTAAACAACCAACACCACTCGCTGGATTCAAGTAGGAAAGCTTGCAAAAACCGTGAGCATACTCGATCCCTTTTTCAACATGTATACTATACAAACTACACTTCACTTTGAAACTATTTTACACAAACTCTATCTATTGTTGAAACATGAAACTATGTGTGATGCTTGTTAATCTCGTATGCCATGTAAACTATTTGTGTTGTTATATGCTCATTAACTTTGCTAGCCTACCTTAACAATTATAGCGCTATAGGATTAACGCACCGCCCACGAGACTTGGGGTATTGTTAAGCTAAACATGTTAACCTCCCGCGATACTTTGGGATACGCAAAATTAAACGCGTTGGAAACTTGGGTTTGAACATATTGTTACACAATCTAGGCATACTAGTAACTTGCATATTATGATTCATGTGGATATGAGCAAGTTTTTAGTCTATATTATGCTATGTAATCAAACTTGTATGCTCGCCAACTTTTTGTTGATATATTTTAATACATGTTGCAGGTTGATAGTTTGATGATGATGCGATGAAGAACAAAGATTAGGTGGACTTAGATACCTAAATTTATTCTATCTTTTGATGTTATGTTTTGTTGAACTATGTTGTATTTCTTTGGAATCTTGTATGACATTTAGTCCATTTATGAAATTTAAATTTTAATTATATTGTCACATAGTGTTATGACGTTTTGAGCAATTTGTTCGTCTCATCCTGATGTTTCCGTCATCGGTTGGGGTGTGACAGATTGGTATCAGAGTCATAACTATAGGGAATTAGGAATAAGTAGGAATGCTTTGCCCTAGTCTATAGTTTTAGGAACTTTGTCTCTTATTTGTTGTTTAAAACTTATGCATTCTACCTTACATGCTTCCTAGCAATACTTCTTGTTTGTTAAACTTACATGCCTTTCCTAAGGCTAACATGAATACACTTTTGACTTTGAAAACACTCGTAACATAAACAAGACGACTTTACCAAAATAGGCGTGAAACCCACAATTTGGCAAACGACTCTCATTCTACCTTAAACTATTTTTGCACGAAATTACACCATTAAGTTAGGAGTGAAATCCACAACTTAATGGTAATTTCCATTTCAACTCTAGTGGACCCTCGTCAACGTGTCGAAATTATATTTTGACCCGACGAGTACCATCCACATTTAGGGTACGAAATCGTCAAGTTAGGGGTGAAACCCGCATCTCGTCGATTAAGTTCCATTCCTCGATTTTCAATCTCGCCAAAGTCCCGATTGTTTCAATCTATTAGAGACGTGTAGTAACTGGAAGGGTAAGATACCGTTAATCGCTTCTCGATGAGAGTATCTTACCTATAGGCCAAAACACGATTTCTCGAATTCGAAAGGACTTTTGAACCACTTTGGAATAGTCGACGTTTCTCTACCCAAAACAATCCAATGTTTTATTGAGCCTCTCTTTTATGTATCTCAATTTATATGTGATTTTATACTTGAACGTTCGTTCATTTCAAAACTTTTTACTCATTTCGCACGTTTATCGCAATAAAAAACGATAATAATCTCTCGTGAACAAGCTAAATTTATGATGCTTTCATTATCCATGTTATGCTATGTGAAATTCATGTTATGCCATGTGAAATTCATGATTATGCTTGAACCTTTTATGCTATGTGAATCAATTTGAACCCTTTGTGCTATGTGACACTTTATGTTATGTGATTCATTTCATGAAAACGATTTTCCTTAAACAAACATTATGATCAAGTCTCACCCTTTTTGTTCTTTTGAATCCTAGATGTCTTCTCATCTCTCCAACTCGACTAAGAAGTCAAAGACCAGCTCTCAAAAGAAGATGATGGCATTCATGGCCAATCAAATTGCGCGTATCGTCCCTAAGATCGTCAATGAGATTCGAGCTTCTGATACTCCAAACTCCTCCGTCGATTCGAAGGTTGAAGCACGCAAGCCCGTGTCGTTTAACTTCAAGCACTTTTCGTCTTGCAACCCCAAACCATTCACTGATAACGATGGGGTGACCACTATGCTTGAGTGGTTCGATAGCTTAGAAGTCACGTTCATCAACAGTGAATGCCCTGAAGAGCTCAAAACGTGTAGTGCGACTAGGGTATTCCAAGCCCGAGCTCTCGAATGGTGCACAAACGAAAGAAATCTTCATTCTAACGAAGTTGCTTATGCCTTACCTTGGGAAGAAGTTAAGACACTTATGATGGAAGAATTTTGCCCGCCTCATGAGCAACAAAAGTTGGAAGAAGAATTCTGGGCTTTAAAACAAGTTGATGATGATAACCAAGCCTGTACTACTCGCTTCAAACAACTTAGTTTCATTGTTCCCTATCTCGTCATGACCACCGACCGCAAGATAAGGAAATACATCAATGGGTTACCTTCTAGCATGCACGATATGATTGAGGCAGCCAAACACGACAATATCGAAGCCGTTTACCGTTTGGCCGCTTCCTTGAACAACAATCGCATTCGCGATAAACAAGCTGCAAAACCTGTTTCATCCAAGCCAGCCAACCAAATTACCCAACAGTCGAGTGGCAATAGGAGAAAGAAGCGAAAGCATTAGAACCCTGTTTGCAACGCGATTGTACCAGCTGCAAACCCAAACCCTGTTGCTCCCGTCAACACTCAAAATTCGTACGTCGGACCTCATCCCAAGTGTACCACTTGTAACTATCATCACCTGACCAATGTTAATTGTCGCCACTGTACCATTTGTAACCGTTATGGACACAATACCACTCACTATCGTAACAATCCACAACCGCAAGCCCAACAAGCTCAACCCGCTCCTCAAAACGCTAAACCAGTTAGAGCTTGTTTCAAATGTGGTGACACCAATCATCTTCGTCCTCAATGCCCGCAAAGGAACCAGGAGCAACAACAACCTGCTAGAGGTCGAGCTTTCCACATCAATGTGAACCAAGCACGCAACGACAATGAAGTTGTTAATGGTACGTTTCTTGTTAACAACCTTTATGCTTCATTGTTATTTGATACTGGTGCGGACAAAAGCTTTGTGTCCGTTGAATTTGAACCTTTGTTAAATGTTACACGCTATAAACTGCCTAAGTCGTTCTCTGTCGAAGTTGCCAATGGCAAATCCGTTTTAGTCGATTTCATTCTTCGTGATTGTCTTCTCACACTTAACGATCATACCTTCACTATCGACCTTATACCCATGCAATTAGGTAGTTTCGATATCATCGTAGGCATGGATTGGCTTTGTGAAAACCATGCTGAAATTGCTTGCCACTAGAAGTATGTTCGTCTACCTCTTCCATCTGGCAACACTTTGCGCGTCTATGGAGACCGACCTTCAAAAGGACTAAGGTTAATGTCCTGCACACAAGCGAACAAATATTTACGTAAACCATACTTTTCCTTTTTAGCCCACATTGTGGAAGAAAAGGGCAAGGGAAAGAGCATAAATGATGTTCCA
Source organism: Helianthus tuberosus (assembly GCA_030545235.1). Lineage (NCBI taxonomy): Eukaryota > Viridiplantae > Streptophyta > Magnoliopsida > Asterales > Asteraceae > Helianthus > Helianthus tuberosus. Next base: position 24,574,951 of record CM060387.1, read on the forward strand.
GTGGTACGCGACTTCCCTGACGTCTTTCCTGAAGATCTACCTGATCCTCCTCCACCTCGAACTGTAGATTTTCGTATTGACCTCGTACCTGGTTCGACTCCTGTTGCGATAGCTCCCTACCGTCTTGCACCTTCTGAAATGCAAGAATTATCTAGTCAACTCCAAGAACTCCTCGAGAAAGGATTCATTCGTCCAAGTACCTCACCTTGGGGTGCTCCTGTGCTTTTCGTCAAGAAGAAGGATGGCTCATTTCGCATGTGCATCGACTATCGTGAGCTTAATAAACTCACAATCAAGAACCGTTATCATCTTCCGCGCATCGATGATCTTTTTGATCAACTTCAAGGCGCTACTTGCTTCTCCAAGTTCGATCTTCGATCTGGTTATCACCAACTTCGTGTTCTTGAAGTGGACATTCCCAAAACCGCATTTCGCACTCGCTATGGACACTACGAGTTCGTGGTTATGCCTTTTGGTTTGACCAACGCACCCGTTGTGTTCATGGATCTCATGAATCGTGTTTGTAAACCTTACTTGGATCGTCTTGTGATCGTCTTCATCGATGATATTCTTGTTTATTCTAAATATCAAGCCGGTCATGAATGTCACCTACATCTTATACTCGAGCTTTTACGTACCGAACGTCTTTACGCGAAGTTTTCCAAATGCGAATTCTGGATCAAAAAAGTCCAATTCCTTGGGCACGTTGTTAGTGAAAAAGGAATCCATGTTGATCCTTCCAAAATCGAAGCAGCGAAGAATTGGGTCGCGCCTAGAAACCCTTCTGAAATCTGTTCCTTCTTTGGATTGGCGGGTTATTACCGCCGATTCATCTCAAACTTTTCAAAGATCGCCGTTCCTCTCACCTCGTTAACTCAAAAAGAAAAACCTTTTGCTTGGGGTCCTGAGCAATAGGAGTCCTTTCAAACTCTTAAAGAACTGCTGTGTAACGCTCCTATTCTCACTCTTCCTGATGAGAACGATGACTTCGTGGTATATTGTGATGCCTCGAATCGTGGTCTTGGTTGCATTCTCATGCAACGAGACAAAGTCATCACTTAGGCCTCTCGTCAACTCAAAATACATGAGAAAACTATATTACCCATGACCTTGAGCTTGGCGTAGTTGTTTTTGCGTTAAATATTTAGCGACACTACCTATATGGTACAAAGTGTGTGGTTTTCGCTGACCATAAGAGCCTACAACACATCTTAAACCAAAAAGAGCTTAATATGCATCAGCGACGTTGGGTGGAATTACTTAACGACTACGACTGCGAGATTCGCTATCACCCTGGTAAAGCGAATGTCGTGGCTGATGCACTTACTCGTAAGTCTCATGTTAGTAGTATTCGTTCCTTTCATGCCTCTAGCGATCTTCACACTTGCATTCGTGAAGCTCAATACTCGTCAGCCAATGAAGGAACCTTGTTCGTCGAAATACATGGTGTTATTGAAGATCAAATTGTGACTAAATCTGATGGTTTTCAATACTGTCGTGATCGCATCCGTGTTCCAGATCGTGACAATCTGCGCGAACTCATCACGAACGAGGCACACAAATCCAAGTACTCGATTCCTCCTAGCGCTGACAAGATGTATCATAATCTACGTACATCCTATTGGTGGCCTGGTATGAAGAGAGACATTGCCACATATGTTTCTAAGTGCCTTACCTGTTCAAAAGTTAAAGCCGAGCATCAACGACCTTCTGGTCTACTCAAACAACCTGAAATCCCCGTTTGGAAATGGGATAGTATCGCTATGGACTTCATAACCAAACTTCCTCATACACCTTCTGGTCACGATAACATTTGGGTGATTATCGATCGTTTGACCAAAACCACTCATTTCCTTCCTATTCGTGAAGATTTCAAGGTTGAACGACTTTCTCGACTCTACACTGACGAAATCATATGCTGTCATGGCATTCCTCTCGATATCACTTCTGATCGTGATGGTCGTTTCACTTCACGCCTTTGGCAAACCTTTCAGTCCGCTATGGGTTCTCATTTAAATCTCAGTACGGCTTTTCGTCCTCAAACGGATGGACAGACTGAACGTACTATCCAAACCCTAGAGGACATGCTCCGTTCTTGTGTCATCGACTTTGGTGGTAGTTGGGATGTGCATTTCCCATTGATCGAGTTTTCGTACAACAATAGCTAACACTCCAGTATTCAAATGGCTCCTTTCGAAGCATTGTATGGTCGCAAATGCCGATCTCCTTTAAGCTGGCATGAGATTGGTGACAAGCAATTTACTGGCCCTGAGATCGTATAAGAAAGAACGGATAAGATTCTTCAAATCCGTGATAACCTACTCAAGGCTCAAAGTCGACAAAAGAGCTACGTTGATAAGAGACGCAAACCCTTGGAATTTAACGTTGGTGATCATGTTCTACTCAAAGTATCTCCGTGGAAAGGAGTAGTTCGTTTTGGTAAAAAGGGAAAACTTGCCGCTCGCTATGTTGGTCCTTTCATGATACTCGAGAGGGTTGGCAAGGTGGCATATCCACTCGATTTACCTCAAGAACTCAACAACGTTCATCCAACGTTTCATGTCTCGAACCTAAAGAAGTGTCTCGCTGAAGAAGGACTTCAAGTTCCCCTCGAAGATCTTCAAGTCAACGAAACCTGGCATTTTGTGGAAAAATCCGTCGAAATCATGATATTGAGGCGCAGTAAAATTCCTATCGTCAAGGTTCGATGGGAAGGAAAACGTGGCGCTGAATTCACATGGGAACTCAAGAGTGACATGAAGACGAAGTATCCGCATCTTTTCGTTACTTCTTCCTAAATTTCGGGACGAAATTTCCTAAAGGAAGGGAGACTGTAACGCTTCGCTTTTTCCGTGCTTTCTTATTTTAGCAAGCTATGTTGTACTTTCCATATTTAGACACTTGTACTCTCTTTGTAATCTACTTTCGTTCCGTTTGTAATTCGAGACTATTGATCATAATGAAAACGAAGCTATTTTGTGTGTTCATATTAGACTTATGTGCAACTGTTAATCAATTTCTCGTTTGAATGAAACCTTATTCAAGGATTCTTGATCCGATACTTATCGACACTTGATACTCGTTAAACTAAAATAATGAGATTCGGAAACTTCGTGAAACGAATAAACATTTAAAGATTTTTTTATTCATTATAAATATGGTCGCTATTCAAATTATTTAAATTAATTAAAATAATTAAATTAATAAATTTTGTTATTTAAAAAGTTTATTTTTATAATAATCTAGTTAATCTCGTTAGATGTTACAGTTAGTAAACTAACCTAGTTAGTTTGCATATTAAAATTTGTAAACTAACTTAGTTAAAAAAAATAGTTTCCTTTTAAAAAATAACAATATATTTGGTTAACTAAAGGTTCAGGGTTATTTGTGCAAATTCACTAAACAAAACCTCAGGGACTGAATGTGCATACTTGGAAACTATTAAAAATCAAATCAATAAAAAAGGGGCATGCCAGGACTCGAACCCGGGTCACCCATCTCAACACACACGCGCACAACCATTGCACCACAACCTTAACACCGTTCATAACCCAGCCACAAAATCTTTAAACTCTCGGCCCGCTGAAGGATCCAGTGCGCAGAAAGACTTCAAGCACAATATTTCAACGCGAATTTTGGTTCTTTTTGAGTTTTAAACTCACATATAACATTAATTATCCAACCACCAACTAACCAAACTCTTCCCTATAAATACCACACATAATCCAAGCTTCTTACACTTTTCTAATCACTCTAAACACTCTCAAATCATCCTATAATCAGCTGCAAATCTCAAATTCGAGTGGAAGCATCAACCTTCACAAAAGTGAGCATAACTCACTCATTTCTTATCTGATTCACTCGATTCTTTTTCCTACTTCTTTGTATTGATGTTAGCTACGTTTCCAGAGGTTTTTCATGGAAATCCAAGCCCTGGAATGTCGCCAAAAAGGCTCCAAAGTGGATTGTTTGTTTCTGATTCCGTGTAAACTTGTTAAATCTTAGTTGAACTTGAGTCGAACTCATCTCAAACCTATGTCCTAATATTTATAACCTCGTCTATGGTTAGTTAGGCTTAAAAACAAGGTTGAGACATGTTAAATCAGAGGTTAAAACCTCACAAACTTTCTGTTTTAGTTAGGGTTTTACCCACAAGAAGTGTTCAAGCTTGAAGCTTGATGAATGTGTGATTGTTAGACTAGCTTGGGCTACCTTTCATAAAAATCCACACACTTCTTGAAGTTTTTCTCATAGATTAAATGTTGTATTTCATTATCCTTGTAAGTTCATGACCCTCCTTGTTGTTCATAACAACTAGTGACTGATGAACAATAGAGGTACCTAAATGGAAGCTTGTTCTTCCTACCTCATGTATGAATTCTATGATACTTAGAGGTGCCTAAATGAAAACTTTGATCTTCTACCTCATACTTGACATATATGATGTATACTTTATATAATACTTATGTAATATTCAAACAAACCGAACCCTTGATGATGAACAAGTGGACATTGTCAAGTTAGTAAGTATATCATCTAAACATCATATGTGATGGAGGATTATTTTCATATAGCTATGTTCATGTTATTTAAATTCTGAAATCCATAATCTTCTGCTATTCCCCAAACTCATACATCTATGTTTCTTTGTGTAGAAGGACAAGGTGCTCCAAACTAAACAACCAACACCACTCGCGGGATTCAAGTAGGAAAGCTTGCAAAAATCGTGAGCATACTCGATCGCTTTTTCCTTTTAATCACTTTTGGGTGCAACATATATACTATGGGTGCAACATATATACTATACAAACTACACTTCACTTTGACACTATTTTAAACAAACTCTATCCATTGTTGAAACATGAAACTATGTGTGATGCTTGTTAATCTCGTATGCCATGTAAACTATTTTTGTTGATATATGCTCATTAACTTTGCTAGCCTACCTTAACAATTATAGCGCTATAGGATTAACGCACCGCCCACGAGACTTGGGGTATTGTTAAGCTAAACTTGTTAACCTTCCGCAATACTTTAGGAAAGTCAAAATTAAACGCGTTGGAAACTTGGGTTTGAACATATTGTTATACAATCTAGGCATACCAGTAACTCGCATATTATGATTCATGTGGATATGAGCAATTTTTTAGTCTATATTATGCTATGTAATCAAATTTGTATGCTCGCCAACTTTTTGTTGATATATTTTAATACATGTTGCAGGTTGATAGTTTGAAGATGATGCGATGAAGAACAAAGATTAGGTGCACTTAGATAAACACCTAAATTTAGTCTATCTTTTGATGTTATGTTTTGTTGAACTATGTTGTATTTCTTTGGAATCTTGTATGACATTTAGTCCATTTATGAAATTTGAATTTTAATTATATTGTCACATAGTATTATGACGTTTTGAACAATTTGTTCGTCTCATCTCGATGTTTCCGCAACCGGTTGGGGTGTGTCAGATAACCACCCCCTCCCCCTTAGGTGAAGATTTGATTTGCATACAAACCTATGATTCCTGAATGTTTCCATTTGAACTCGAGTTAACGCTATTTAAACTCATTTTACCTACTATAAAATAATAATTTTTTATCCTAATTAACAATTCCCAATATAACTCAAAAACAACACTTCTTTTGTGATTGTTGCTGGAAAGTTATTATCCCAACACTTCATGATTTGTAGCAAAAATTGTAGAAACATAATCAATAACCATTAAATGATGTACGCTTTTAATATATGATCAAGAAAATTTAGCTATGGCTTATTTTCTTTACACAATCAAGCTACCCCTGCTAAAGGATGAAGTCTTAGTCACCTTTCAAATTAAAAGACTGGAGTTTCAATAACACATTATAGAAAGACAATTGATTTTCATTACGAAGTTAACATTGGGAAGCTAACCATTTATGTTAACAAGCTTTCTAAAATAGTATCGCTCATACCATCCGCAAAAGCAAACAAGTGTCCACCACCACTCACCTCATGATACTTAATCCATTCATGTTCTTGGGCTATATACCGTTGTAGCGTCACTGGAACAATCAAATCTTCATCACCCATCCACAAATGAACGGAGCCATCGTTGTTTGGAAATGGGTTTTTGAGATCAAGTGGATCAAAGTCCCACTTTCCGAATCCAATATTTAAGTCACGATGCAAGGACTCGAATTCTCCTTGTAGTCTTGGTTGTGATAGCATTAGTTGAACCTTAAAACATGAAAAAGAAAATAGTAGCATAAGCATATACCTATATATGTACATTCTGCTTTGAATGTAATAGATAAGACTACGTATGTAACTAATAACCACCCCACTTACTTTCTCTATTCTATTCAATGAACAATGCATGGTACAAGTGTTTTATGTGGTTAGTTATAAGCACAATGTTAAATCTAGATAGAACGTGTACCTATGTAGACACACATGATTGAACATACACTTTGCATGTAATGAAAAATAAATGCAGTTATGGAAATATTACTTCAATTCATAACATTACTAGAAAACATTCCTATTGAATTTCCGACAAAATATATTATATTATATTATAATATATATTAAACATCTTGCTAGCTTACAAGAGCCTTTTTTTTACTTTTGTTTTTAACCACAATTTTTTTTCTTTTTGTTTTACCACTAAGCTTTATCAATTTCACTTTTAAAGATATCATTTTGTATGTTATACAATATATTAAATTACGTCTTCATAGTACGTGCTTTAACATTTATTTTGTCTTTAATTACATACTAGGATTTTGACCCGCCGCGCGTTGCGGCGGCGTCGAAAGTTAAAGTAACTCGTATTTATACTGTATAGTTGACCCGACTCTTTACTTAAAAATTACATCACCATCGAATGAAAACGTAGTACATTTGACCTAACTTGCTTTCAAATACAATTTACGAACGTATACAAAATAAGTAGAACATAGATAAAAAATGTATAATAAATTGTCCACGTTGCGGTGTATGATAGAAATTGGTACAGTAGGCATTGAATCAAAACTCGTTCTTATTTTTAATGATCGATCATGTCTGGTTACATAAATTCCCTTATATATAACCTAAACAAGAAACCTATTTTGACTCAAATTAGGATTAAAAAACTAACTCAAAAAAAACCCCTAAGTTTGTGACTCGGTCACTTTTTACCCGAGCTTTGTAAGTCGGTCACTTTTTACCTGAACTTACACAAGATTAGACTAACAATCACCCCCTAATCTTGTGACACCAATGAGTCCTCTCATCTCAATGAACTTCAACCGTCCCAAGACTTTAGTAAGGATGTCTGCCCGTTGTAAATCCCCGCTCACGTGTTCCACTTTAATTTGCTCCCGTTCAACGCATTCCCGTATAAAGTGGTAACGCGTATGTATATGCTTACTCCTTCCGTGAAATACCGGATTTTTCATCAAAGAAATAGCCGATAAATTATCCACCCTTAGTGTCACCACCTTCTCCGTTTCACCAGTTATCTCCGATAGCAATCCTCGAAGCCACAACGCTTGACACGCGGCTGAGGTAGCTGCCATGAACTCCGCCTCGCAAGATGATAATGCAACAGTGCTATGTTTTTGAGAACTCCACGTAATAGGTGCATCACCATAATAAAAAAAACTATTCCTGTTGTGCTTCGCCCATCGTTGTCATCCACTTAGTGACTACTATCACTAAACCCATGTAACGTCTTGGTTCCACCTTTTAGATAGAAAATACCGAGGTCGATACTCCCCTTCAAGTACCTCAAGATTTACTTCACGGCTTGAGCATGAGTTTGTATTGGCTCTTGCATAAAACGACTAACATAACCGACCGAATAACACAAGTCCGGTCGTGTGTGGGTTAAGTAGCGTAGGCATCCAACAACCTTCCGATACTCGGTTGGACCAGTCTTCTTGGCTTCATCCTTTTTCGTCAACTTTAATCCAGGATCAAGTGGGAACTGGGTCGAGTTACTTTCCCATAAACCAAACTGTTTTAGAACTGGGTCGAGTTACTTTCCCATAAACCAAACTGTTCCGGATACTTGCCCTTTCCCCGCCCCCAGATTTACCACGCCCCCGACCTCGACCACCTTGACTAGTTTCGGCTCCCGTTTTACCCCTCCCATAACCCTTTTCCTTTTTCTTCTTTGCCTCCCACTCTTCATAAGTAAGAAGTAATTGATCACCTTTAGTTGGTTGATCATTTTCTTCAAGTTTAACCCGTTCCTCGTAGGCTATAAGACGACCCATGACATCATCGAATCCAACCGTCTTAAGGTTAAGAGATTGCTCGAGAGAAGCAACCATATGAATAAACCTTTTCGGTAAGCCATGTAGAAACCTTTTAACCAGTTTCTCTTCTTCAATCACCGTTCCAAGAGAAGCTGATCTAGAAGCCATCCCTAAAATCTTTCCTGCGAAGTCAGCAATGGTGCTAGGTTCCTTCATCTTTAAGGCTTCAAACTCAGACATCAAGGTTTGAAGTCTCGCTTCTTTTACTCGATCAGCTCCTTGATTGCGGGACTTAACGGTTTCCCACAACTCTTTTGCTGAATCACTGTTACCGATTTGAAAAGTTAGCTCTTCGGGTAACGCTTGGAATAGTAAGGCAGTTGCAATTGAGTCCTTGTTCTCATCTACTGTCGTTCCTGGATCAATAACCTCCCAAACGTTATAAACCTTGAAGATAGACTTCATCTTCATAGCCCAAACAGCGTAATTCGTACTCGTAAGCATTGGACATGGAAGACTAGGCAGATGTTCCTTAGCAGGAGGAACCCGATTCACGTTATCACCCATCCTTCGGTTTCGCCTGTTGTAAGTAAGAGGGGTACTCGGACTTGAAGCAATTTTATAAACCCAAAAATAAGAAAGTCTTCTAACAAAGAATAGTCTCCTGTTTACTTTGTTATTTTTGAAACACAACTCAAAAAAACAAAACCTATTCTCTGTGTCTTTTTTTTCTTTTAATCGCAGCAGCACAACACTTCTTTTGACTTTTGGAAACAAGGGCAGCCTTTGAAAAACACCAATTATCCTTCTGTTCCTCTTTTCTTCTTCACGGGAGTTCCAGCCGCCAGCCTTGTTCAATACCAACACCCTTTGCTTGCTGGTACTTCCTTGAACCCGCCTGATCGCTGGTGCCTTCTTGAACCCGTCACAAGTAATCGATCGTTAGTCCTTTGCGAATCGATTTCTTGCCGGACTCTCTTCACTGATGATCTTGATTCTTGATCGATCTCCCTTGCGCTCTGATACCAATTTGATAGAAATTGGTACAATAGGTATTGAATCAAAACTCGTTCTTATTTTTAATGATCGATCACATCTGGTTACATAAATTCCCTTATATATAACCTAAACAAGAAACCTATTTTGACTCAAATTAGGATTAAAAAACTAACTCAAAAAAAACCCTAAGTTTGTGACTCGGTCACTTTTTACCCGGGCTTTGTAAGTCGGTCACTTTTTACCCGAACTTACACAAGATTAGACTAACAGTGTAAAGTCGTAAAAGTCACTTAAACCAAAGGAGGTGTCAAGTTATTAAGTAGAAAAAGTTAAGAAGGTCAAAGTTATCAATCACTGAAAGTTAGAAGTGAATGCATAACTTAATTAAAGATAAGAGTTAATAGTGTTTAATGTCAAAAAATTAAAGGTGTAAAGTGGAAAAACTTGAAAGTGTAAAGGCCTTAAAGAAATGAAAAATTCAAAAATTTAAGGGTTAAAAAAGAAAAGTCTACACCGACCTTTCTCTATAATAGTATATAAGTATGCCATAAACACTTACATATTTAAGTTTTGTTTTAATGGCATTTAGGTAATTTAGTGACTTTTGAGTGGCATTTGTAAGAGTTCCCACAACACCATTTTGTTTTCATATTTTAACCACAAATGTTTTGATCCAAAATTTTTACCCCATGAATTTTAAATTTTAATAAATTTATCAAGCGTCCCATAAATTCTGATAAAGTTATTTTTATTCTTTTTAAACATCTTTACACTACAACCTCTAAACTTTAATAGAGTTACCGCTCTAAATTTTAAACGAATTACTCTTACGATATTATGATTTTTTTTCATGTTTTATCTTTTGTATATAGTTTCAGTTAGTATTAGTGGTGCACATTATTTTTGTTTATCTACGTTTCGACATTAATTTTCGTAATGTTATTGTTTTAAACCGACCGGTTGTTTTAAACGTCATACTACATGTTAAAAAGCAACATTTGGATGGTTGTGTGTTTGGAAGAAGTGGTGCTAACGCTAAAGAGTCTTGACAGTATAATTCCTTTGGGGTGTGAGCGGCCGAAGGATGGTTAACAATGGGAGGCAGTGGCGGAGTTTGTAGAATTTGAGATCCTATTAATGTTATTTAGACTATATAACTAAATTATTCTAATCCATATTATCAGATTTTTCCTAGCAACATGTGAGTCATCATCAATTTATAAGTTGGGATTATGAATGGCTTCACTCGGATATGTATGTATTTAGTTTTGAGTTTTATAATTAGTTTAGTTACTTTTGCTTTCTAAAAAGGTTGGTTCCCCACCATAATGCGTGGGTAAGAACAACCTAGTATGCAACAAAATTCAACATTGCGTCGAAACGAGTCAGTTTTTTTATTTTTTAGTAGTGTATAATATGTAAAAGAAATAAAAAGCATGAAAACGTGTACGTAGAGCTAAAATCATATTCTCTTGTTTTTTAGTAGCGTGTGAACAGTAAAAGAAAAAACAAGCATAATGTTATCTTTTCTTTTCTTTTCTTTTGAATGCATTGAAAACTCTTTTTAACTTTCTATGTGACAAGTGAACCTAGAAAAGAGCGTAAATAAAACAAAGAGAATAACTAGGGGCTCTTTGGCAACTTCTAAATAATCAAGTATTGAACCAGTAACAGGTCTGAACCATTAAGTGTTGAACCAGTAAGAGGTCTGAATCATTAAGAGTCAGTATAATGCTTAACCGTTCAGAGGCAAATGTCTGACCAATTCAGATTAGAGGTCTTAACCATTCAGACTCAGAGGCTGTTTGGTAGCCTCTGAATGGTCATTAAGAGGCTACCTCTTAATGGAACCATTAAAAATTTTACCAATGAGAAGGTAGAAGAATGTAACATATGATGATTTACTATTTAGAGGTTACCTCTTAACCATTCAGACTTGAGGTTACCTCTTATTCATTCAGAGGTTTTTAACCATTCAGAGGCAAAATGTCTGAACCATTCAAACATTTACTTGCGAAACAAACAGTCTGAACCATTAAGTGTTAAACCAGTAACAGCCACTTTAAAAGGTAAACAAACAGCCCCTTAATAATCGTTTCTTTTGGTTAATTGTGGTGCAAAGTTTATCGTGGTCTATTGTTTCTTTGAGTAAAACTAGATAGAGAAAATAAAAGGGTATATAATTAGTATCATAAAAGATGGTATGTGTAATTGTTTTTTTTTTCCATCGAAATCATATATACCTGAACTGGATCCATTGAACCGAATAGCTTGGTTATAACTTCTATGTCTGAGGGACTATGACTAGGGTTTCCATCGATAACAGAAAACGAAGGAAACCATTTCTGGGTGTTCCACCAATAGGTTAACCATGGTAGATAATGAGCCACACGCATAGACCATTGATCCTGTATAAGTTGCCTAGAATATGCTTCGTTTGTTAAGTTTGAAGGTAGGTTATGCCACCAGTAATTAACAGCGGGAGAAATAAGAACCGCTCCAGCGAGCCTGCTTATCACATAAATATGAAAATTAGCTGAGTTGTATTCAAAATAAAATATTTTTTTCTCTGACAATATCAGGATTTGAAAACAGACCTGTGAGGGATATACTTGAGACAAGACCATATCACTTGTCCACCCATAGAGAATCCGACTACATAAAAGTTTGCTCCCAGGTTCAACTCATCAGCGAACTCTTCGATATCGAATGCCAAGCTCTTCACGGTTCGCTTAGGATCAGGATCACTTTCTCCGTAACCTGGACGATCTATAGCAACAATGTATACTCCTAGTTCTTCAACAACTGCCTGCAAAAATAAAGATTGAGCATAAGATTGCACACTAAAAAGAATAAATAAACATACTCAACAATATCTCACTCGTAGAGTAGGGTCTAGGGACACGGAAAATAACATAGGAAGCTAGAGCGGCAAACGAACCAAACGAACACGAACAAGACCTTGTTCATGTTCGTTTGTTAAGAAATATATGTGTGCACGAACTGTTCATGAACACTTGCCGAACGAGATTTTGTGTTCGTTTGTTAAGAAAATGAACTTGTTCGTGTTCGTTTGTTTTTGTTTGTTAATTTTAGGCAACAAAGAAAAACGAACGTTGATGAACACAAATGAGCATAAACTAATGTTCATGAACAAAATGAAAACAAGCAAGCGTTCATGAACAGAATATATAATACAATGACACTTATCAAATATTTTAGGGCCAAACTATCTGCACACTTAGGGTTTACCTACGCCACGTATAGGTCTATACGCAGCGTATAGGGTTAACCCTATACGCTACGTATAGAGCTATACTCAGCGTATATAAACCATAGATTTCAGAGCCTTATCAGCAATCATTGCACAGAAAACAAGGGTTTATATACGCTGCGAATATAGCTATACGCAGCGTATATAGCATCAGATTTTTTTTTGCTATTTTGATGTATTTGTGGTATAAATTCTCACCCGGTTCCAACGTTACGATACGAATAATACAAATATAAATTATAAATATTAAAAATAATACAAATATTATGAATTATAAAAATTAAAAATAATACAAATATTATGAATTACAAGACCTACAGAGAACCTATACGAGACTTATACTATACATTATACGATACGATACAACACTCGTATAGGCCTATAGGTGTGGTTTCGGTCCCGTATTGACCTCGTATAAGCCTATAAGTGTGATATCGTATCGTATAGGTGTGGTATAGGTCCCGTATTGACCTCGTATAAGCCTAGTAATGTGATATCGTATCGTATCGTATAGCGTAGTATAGGTCCCGTATTGACCTCGTATAAGCCTATAAGTGTGATATCGTATCGTATAAGTGTAGTATAGGCTTATATGAGCTCAATGCGTGACCTAAACCACGGCTATAGGCCTATACGGGTGTTATATCGTATCGTATAGTGTAAGTCTCGTATAGGTTCTCTGTAGGTCTTGTAATTCATAATATTTGTATTATTTTTTATTTTTATAATTCATAATATTTGTATTATTTTTAATTTTTATAATTCATAATATTTGTATTATTTTTATTATTTATAATTTATATTTCTATAACCAATAATATTGTTTTTTTATAAATAATTTTCTTTTTTTTTATAAATAAACAAAGGAATATACAAAAAAAATACAACAAAAATGGAGCTTTATATACGCTGCGTATAGATCTCTACACAGCATATGAGATAAAAATGACACAACTACCCTTGTATATGGCTTCGTATAGTCTCAACACAAGGGTATAAAGGACATTTTCAGACATTTATATACGCTGCGTATAGGTCTCTACGCATCGTATATAAACTTGTCCACCTATACGCTGCATATTGACCTATGCGCTGCGTATATAAATCCTAGTTTTGCTAGGGTTTGGTGTGCCAATAGGCACACCCATATTTTATTTCGGAATTTTGAAGTATTTATATAAAATATAAAAACTAAAAACACTAATGAACTATCGAACACAAACAAACATGTTACCAAATGTTCACAAACATAAATGAACAAACGCGATCTCTGTTCTTGTTTATTCATTTAACTAAACGAACAAAATTTCTTGTTCGTATTCGTTTGTTTAATAAACTAACGAACACAAACAAACTTCCATAATTTACGTTTGGTTCGTTTGCAGTCCTGCAGGAAGCTAATTAGTTAAGGAATATTAATTCATATACCGGTGAGGCTGAGGCAAAGGGATTAAGGTACTTGCTACAACCAAAGCAATGCATGTAAATTATTCTAGATTTAGCTACATCTTTTGGAACACCGGATTCGATATACGAGATATGTCGTCCGTCACGTAGCTTTATCCTTGGAGATGTAATAGGAGGTCCATCTGGAGATCCAAGTTTCTTGGGAGGTGGAGGAACAGCTGTTTGATACACCCATGAAGAGAACGCCGATAAGAAGACGACTAGTAATATCTTCAACATCCCTGAAACCACAAAAAAAATCATGATCAATGACAGAACTGGTAAGAATACTTTGTGTAAAGACTTATATGACTGTAAAACAAGATGTGAAGATGAGGAAACTATAGAGATAGAATTAGGAAATCAAACTCACTAGAGGATGTCTTTTTGTTTGCTTCTTTAACCATTGTTGTTGCTGTTATTCAAAAATCTATTCAGTGGTCAGTGGGGATCAATCAACGAAAAGTCTGCTTTGGACTGCTGCAATGAAATTAATGGTTATTGTTATTCCAACAATTATAGACCAGTGATAACTGTTAGAATACAAATATCTTGTTATCTAATTATGTAACGTAAATAACGAAACATCTATAACAAATAAAAAGTAAACTAAGCTGTTTTTTTAAGTCAAAGACTTATAAGAGACGATAACGTGTGCATTTAATTCATTTAAAAGCATTGGAACATCTGTAATGATTAATGTCTCTAAAAGGGCATTTTTTGTCACGTCAACATTATAACGTCATGGGGTATGGGGCGGGGTTGGGGCGTGGGTTGGGGGAAAACGCCTAAGGCACCACCCCGGGTGGGCTTGGGTTGGGGCGTGGCCCTTGGGGCTTGCGTTTCAAGCCGGGCGTGGGGCGGGGGAAGCGAGCTGACATGGCGGACTGTGTATGGCAAAAAAAAAAATAGCTATTGGCCAACGGCTATGTTAAAAAAAATTAATTTTTCACTATAAAAACTCACATTTTTCTTCCATTTTTTACCACCCAAGTTGGATACATTCAACGTATTCCAACAACAAAGAGCCGAAATACGAAGAAGCAAAGAAGCTAGAGATGCCCAGAAACAAAAACGGGATGATTTGAAATTTCTATCCCAGCCCATTGATCACCTACAGGGTGACGAGTTACAACTAGTCTTGGCGTTGAGACAAGAGATAAAAAACAAATATAAAAGTTAGGAATTTTTTTTATTTTCTTTATTTAAAAAATTTTAAAAAATTAAATTTGTTGTTTTAAATAATATTCAAATAGCCCAGCGGGTCAGCCCAGCGAAGCCCACCAAACCCACGCCCAAACCCCCGCCCCACCATACCGTGTTGAATGTGAGTTTAGCCCATGTCTGCCACCCAAGCCACGTGTCAACTAATGCCCCAATCCCAACCCCCGCCCCACCATACCCCACGGTCTAACGTCTCATGTAATGGTTAAGGCCCTTTATTGCCCCTTTATTCATTACTTTCCATTTTTTCCTACATTATTCTAGAAATGTTCTCCTACTTCACGCCCCTGTAATGTCCATATGAGGATGGTGTGGGGCATTATCAAACTCTTTCACACCCCTATATCATTATGCATGACCTTAGAGAGAAAACTCTATGATTTTATTAAAAGTTCAATCAATTAACTCAAAATAAGCATAAAAAAATACAAAGAGAAAAGAAGAGCAAGAGACAAGGTTTTAACCCTCAACCTAGAGTAAATACTATTTTTGTTTTATTTTCTGTTAACTAAGTGATTGGTGCAACTAAAAGAATAAAGGTTTGCATAAGAGTTATGATAGATGGATTATGGAAACTATACCTGTAAAACATCAAAGAACATGGAGAAGATGATCCAAAAACAGTAGATATATCAAGAAAGAAAGCAAAGGAAACAGGTGAAGGTGGGCATTAATTAGATCACCTTTGGGATATATAATTTATATACTATTATTTTGAAACATATTTGTGCATTTATAAGTTGTATGTATATGTAGCTTTAGTGATTTTTTATGCTAATTAATTTATTTATATACTATTATTTAGCAAAAAGTGTGTGCATTTATAAGTTGTAAATGTTGTCAAGTGTGTGCATTTATAAGTTGTACATGTTGCTTAAACACGACGCAACGTGTGTGTGTGTTGTTAAACGTTTTTAGGCCGTCTATTTTTTCCCGTTTGACAGGTTCATCGTAACGCTCGGGGTCTTAGATCGACTTAGTTATTTTTTATATGTTTTACGTTTTGGTTTAATTTCTTCGTATTAACACGCCGCAACTTTGTGTTAGTGGTCGCTCGTAGTAGTGTGGCATTGGTGTTCGTCTCCGCCGTAACGCCGGAGTGATTAATACTAGTTATATATAAATAATATAACGTAAACCAAACCATGTGCATCTCATGTACTCATGGGGGGCCATCACCTTGGGCAGTTAATGCAATTATGTGATCAAGCAGTCAAGATAGAAATATCTAGAAGATAAGATGTGGTGATACACCCATTTTAATAAACATAAAATTTCATAAAAATTTTGCATTTGTATATTCATAACTAGTATAAAATGTGCCGCGTTGCGGCGGTACGTTACGCCGTAACATAAACTTGAGTAATACTATCAAGATGTAGATAAAAACACTTGTGAAGGTATATTCGCAAATCATGAAAAAGCTACGTTGTGAATTAAACTCGAGTAAAACTATTACCTATCCAAAATTGTTATAATGAATAAATAACTTTAATAAACGAATCAGAAAAAAATTATAATTATTCTATAACTTTAAAAGTATAGTAAATATAATACACAAATTGTTTAACATATATAATCAAAACATAGCAAAATAATTGCAATATAAAATGTGTTATGACATATATTGTTCCAAAGAATGGTACAATAATATAACATTGTGAAAGTAAAATGACTAAAACAGGTGAAAGTTTTTTTATTAATTATTTATTTTTTATATATTATGATTTGTTTAGTTAACTTTTATATATCAACATTATTGTTTTTATTAATTTCGTATTTAATGTGTTAAATTTGAAATTTCGTAATAAACTAAATTTGAATATTAGTATTTGAAAAGCTTTAAATGGTTTTCCTTTAAAAAAAAGTGAATAGTTTTTATTTACTAGTTCCTTTTATATTGTTTTTCTCGATTAAATTCAAATCTATGGGCATAACTTGAATAAGCACCCTTTTATGTTTAAAAAAAGTAATTTAAATGGTCATAAGTATCAATTCCCACATCCCGTTAATTATCATCACCACCGTCCAGCCTCCACCTGACCAAAACACTATACCTCTAAATCCCTGTTTTTTATTCTTTTCTACTCAGAAGTTTATAACCAACCACACCCACTCAAAACCTCATCGTCGGAGTATCAATGCGTGCCCGGACACTACTTTCCGGAAAGCTCTCGGTGGGTTGTTGCCGCCGTCTACCACCACCTCCCTGTTTCTGTTTCGTTGGTGTGGATCTAACAGTCGTAACGAAGAACACCAATACCGCAGCCATAGCACCGCCACAAGAAGATCATCATTGAGATTTGAGTGGCTACAAACATTCTCTAGCCGGCCGCATATGGTTCCGATGTGTAACAGCAATAGTTAAATCAGGACGCTCTCGGCGGACGGTGGTAGTATTGCCGGTTTTGTAGACGGCGGTGGTTGGCAAAAGAATAACAAAAAAGAGTTTGTAAAAGCAATAATAATAATGCTGGAAAATAAGGAAATGGTAGTTTTGTAATTAAGTTGCAAAATGAGGCTAGTATACACACTGTAGCCAAGAAGCTACTGAAATTGTACATATAGTATCATATAATGCAATTACATGTCAGTACGTGCTAATGATCTAATTAAAACTTCACAAGTATCTAAAAATATTACTACATGATATCGATGTTTAATTACTTAAAATGATCAAACAAAACGTGGAAACTTGATCTTAGAATGTGTTCGGTTCTTCACGGAGCTTGACCATCATCCAAGGATTCCTAACTTCGTACTTACCTAACATGCGATTTCATCCAAACGATTAGTAAAATGAAAACATTTGGATGAAAACGTTAATCATAAGAAAACAAAACAAAACAATTTACTCTGGGTCAGCGTATTTATATAATTCTTTCAACGTATGCAGAGTACACCAACGTAAAAGTGTTCAGGACCAACGTATTTTCAAGGGGTCAGCGTATTTTACTCTGAAATTGACCCGTTTGAGATATTAAGTTATTTAACTCAAGTCTTCTGTTTCTCAATATGCTTTTCATTTATTTTCCAACCATAGTCTAATTCATGGTTGACACTTCTTATAAATAACCATGGCGTCACAATGCCTTATTTTGTTATTGATACCTTATTCGTTTGATCCGTTTCGACATTTAAGTATTAAAACTTAAATCGTCCGCATTCTTTTCGTAGGATTATTCCCCTAGAACTACAACCCATAAACTAGGCTTATTAATCTTGTGTTTCACTCTCCCGTTATCCGGTTTGCGTTCACACTTATTCGACCCGTTTGACATTCTAGTAATAAAACTCAATCTATCCAAGTTTATATAAAGGAATCACCTCCTTTCGACTACGACCCATTACCGGGTTCATCACTTCGTGTTCGCGTGCCCGTTACCCGGTTTACACTCATTTGACCCGTTTGGTTTGTTCGTGTGAAATCCACCACTTATGAAAAAACCAAACTTTATACATTCTTTATTTGACCCGTTTGGTTTGTTCGTGTGAAATCCATCACTTATGAACAAACCGAACTTCATGGATATCACTTTGTCAACTATATTATCAAACAAACCACACTATTTAAAGAAGGAATAACTATAAAACGTATAGTCACGTACCTTAATCCTTTCCTTTCAAGCGCGCATCCACCTCAGCTTGACCACTTAATGCTTCAACCAAATTGCCTATATTTATCATTTAGAACCCATAGTACAATTTATTATTCACGAACTTGTAAATATTCAATTACAAGATTCTTGTTACAATTTTTCCATACTTTTCAACAATCCATATTCACTTAGGCATTATATCGAACACCTTGTGGGCATGGATTTTTACACTAAATTTATTAAGCCTTTGCCTCAACAATTACCTATGTTTTCATACCTTATGAAGTCAATATGACTAGTATGTTCAATTAACATCTAGAGCTCACTATATTAACATCAAATACATTAATTTCACTACCACAATTCATGTTGAACCACTTACACAAGCATTGTTAATCATTCAAACACTTAAATCATAGTATTCTGTTACTAATTTTTCATCAAAGGTTTGTTCCTAGACATGTATACATCTCATATTTCACTTTAATTTCTACAATTCATGCAAGAATTGCAATATCATGAACTTCATCAATTTTCATAACATCACCAAACATGAATTTTTGACATACCTTATGATCCTTTAGTCTAGGTGATCAATAAATGGGGTTCATGCACGATTCAAAGGCCCGAATTGTTCTTCAATTTGATGATTTAAGATTAAACAAGGGTTTGTCCCTTGTTCTTTTACTCTGTTCGATGCACACACTTACACTATGTTCCCGAGTCTCATTTAACAGGGGGAGGGGAAGAAAAATTTTCTCTCCTAATCGCTCCAATTTGGGAGGATGAATATATGGTCATATTTTCTTCCCTTTTCCCTCCCCTCCCCCTGTTAAATGAGACTCGGGAACATGGTTTTTTCATATTTTCAACTCTTTTTCCTCCCCTCCCCCTGTTAAATGAGACTCGGGAATAGAGTGTTAGTGTGTGTGTGTGTGTTGTGTTTTATTTTTATTATAAAACCTAAGTTTCAGTTTTCCCATTTTGGCCCCTCAAGTTTGTCATTTTATTTATAAAGGGCTTTTACATGGAATTCCATTAATGTTCTAATTGCACATGTGAACTAGGTTAAATTATCCTAGTTACCTGCTTATAATAATTACCATTTAGGTAAATTATTCATATTAAATTTTTAATTATTTTGGGGGTGTTACATGTGGGATTAGATATTAACAACCTATTGAATTCAAATTAAGGGGATTGGATTTGAATAATCCAAATTTTACCCCATTGGGACGTTAATCCCGACTTAAGAAATTTATATTTTCTTTCGCAAACAATCTTTTAGACATGTTAGTTTCTGTTGACGCAGACGATGATGTGGATGATGCAACGAGCAGGGCCGGCCCGGATGGGTTGCGGGGTATGCGACGACTCAGGGCCCAAACCTTCCGAGGGCCTAATTTTTTTTAATAAAGTTATGCTATAGAACTTAGAATATATTAATACTGAATTGGAAAATGACAAAATGAGGCCTACCGTCTGGTGGTTTCCATGTCACTTTATTAGCAAATAGGTCTTAGATTCTAATCTTGATAGCATTATTTTTAGTTGATTTTTTTCCTTATTTTTGTTATCTATACATTAAATGCAAATGACATTAATTGACTAATTTTATGTTACATTAAATCAAAATGAGAGTCGTCGTTATTTCTCAAATCTAGTTTAAAAATGCATATTTATATTAATTTCTTAAAATATTATTCAATCTACAATAAGTTTTGTGTGTTCCATTTTTTTGTGAAAAAAGTCTTATTTTGTTTTTTTTTCCTCTTTTTTTATGTAAAAAGTCTTATTTTGTTTTTTTTCTCTTTCAACTCTATGTATTTTCTAAATAAATTTGGATAGTTACGATGGTTTTACATGATCGTAAATAACGATTTTTCAAATTACGACATAACTATTCCACATTTTCTTAATTTACCCTTACAATGTGCTTTCTTTCTACGTTTCGTTGTCCAAATGCACGTGTAATGTGCTTTTTATCTACGTTTTCACGTAAAAAAGCATCCCAATGCAACATGCGGGTGATTCCACAAATTTTTAATTCATTTTCATATATTTAAAACTTTTTTTGTATATTCTTTTAAAGAAGTTTATATTTTAGGGGCCCGTATTTTATCTTCGGACAGGGCCTACATATTTTCAAAGATTTTCGAAGACAGCCCTGACATCGATCTCTCTCTCTCTCTCTCTCTCTATATATATATATATATATATGGTGAGGTTTATCTACAAAATGTGTTTTATGATAAGCCAACTTGGGTAAACTGCCGCAACCCACGACCCCCTGCCCCAGGAGCGGACGGCCGCGAGCTACTCATAGATGGTGGTATCGGTGTTTATTAATTTGGCAGCGGAATTTAAACATCCGGACCATAGTTAGGAAATATTTTATCAGAGTTTAGACACCAAACTTTTATAAATAATAAATGGGATAAAACCCAAATTCATTGATAATATATTTGCAGGGATAAAACCCTAATTATTGAAAACATAAACTCGTTTTTATTTAGGTAACTTTTATAGCCACTTCTTTAAGCCTTCAGTGCTCTCCAGCTGGCTTCAATTACCTTCACATTAAGTTACCTGAAACGCGTTTTAAAAAGGTTTTATCAGCAAGAAATACGGGCGAGTGCATCCCAATTTAATCAAAACAAGCTTTTATAATTTTACAGTATTGAGAACGATTACAATCTTTATATCTATCCAATTACCCCCCCCCCCCCCCACGGTACTATCAATCCTGACTTGTGGTCATGCTACCATTCGCAACAGTAACAAGTAATGTATACAAAACCCCAACATACCGACCGTAATTGTAGAATACATAGACTCAATCACTGTTAATTATAATGTAAAACACTTGAGGTTTTGGTAAAACAGTTTGGTAGAAAAAGAGAATGACTCACATTGCTGACTTAGGTTTTACTATAGCTTCCTGGTGACTTTCCTGGTTATAATCTATTAACAATTAAACAATGCACATGTGTTAGTAAGATAACCCAATTTACATTAGTCCTACTACCAAGACAGAACTCCAACGAACTGAGTCAGGCAGAGCCTCGACATGCGTTACGGAGTCCTAAATCAATCGGGTAGAGTAACCAATACGTAACCGGGGGTTATAATACTTACAACGAGGCAGAGCTTCGCTTTTTAGGGGGTATAATACCCGAGTATTATGTTTACTATATGTCAGAGAGAAAGAAAAGAATTGAACGTCGAACAACTGAGGCCTTCGGCCCCTTTTATGTCACACCCTGCTAGTAGCAGAAACGTATTGTGTGTGACGTAAGAAAGGTAATCATTGCATCCAAATGAGTAAACATAATAAACCACAATGATGCCATAGATATATTGTTTTCAAACAAAGTTTTCAAGTTTACAACATAGTTTTCTAGTTTCCATAACATTTACAAACATTAACCAAAACATAGTTATATTACACAACATAAAAGATAGTTTTTGACATAAGACATAGTGAGGTTTTGTCCCCTATATATCCATACGAAGTTGTGATATAAAAGACAAACCCTCCAAAAGCGGCTATCGTTGTCATAGACTTTCCCACTCCCCGTAGTGTATCACCGGCTCAAGACTTGTTTCCCGAAATACATGTAGTTTTAAAAAAATCAACAAAAGTTGGGCGAGTTCATGCAGTTATTGTTATCATATGAAATCTTTGTATTCTTGTAATGAAATCCCGGTATGTGAATAGCATATATGGAGTTTAAGGATCCATCAGTGGGTAGCGAGCCCCCTGACATTATGTACCATAAGTACGTAACCAACCCGAGACAACTTTGACATTTTTGGAATCACAAAAGCACTCCAGGGTATACCAACCAGGAGTGGAGCGTGTCTCAAGCTCAATAGATCTACACCTTTTGCACCCTGGTCACTAAGTGATTAATGGCTACTATGTTATCATCCTACTTATGTACATTGATCGTGTTATCTTCTAAACCCATAGCTAACATACCCATAGTTTAACATTAATTTTCCCTCGACTGTTTTAAAACAAAACATTGAAATCATTGAAAGGAGGGACATGAACTCACAATTTTGCGTTCCTTGTATGTAATACCGTAGTGAGCGTTCGTACGTGTGATTAACCTACATGTGTACTAACTTTATTATACACTAGGTCTTTCGGACCTCGTACAATTTGTTCATCTTGAATTCTTATTGTGTTTTCGTTTGTCATTTTGGAACAACATTGTATTTTAGAGTGTTGGTAGTTTGTTCGTTTACTTGTTATGTAGATTGATCTCATAAGTGCTTCGCACGCGTGTCATTGCGTCGAACCTATGTCATTGGGCTTAACCCATGTACCTTAGTAATTTGGGCCTAGCTCAAATATTCTGACATTGGGCCCTAGCCCAAATATTTTAGCAATTTGGGCCTAACCCAAATAATCTAGCATTGGGCCCTAGCCCAAATATTTTAGCAATTTGGACCTAACCCAAATATTATAGCATCGGGCCCTAGCCCAAATATTTTAGTAATTTGGGCCTAACCCAAATAATTTATCATTGGGCTCTAGCCCATGCATTTTAGTCATTTGGGCCTAGCCCATAGTCAATTTTTATGAGTCCATTTTTATAGTCTTGCATTTTTGTATTTTCCAACTTTCCGGATTTTGTTATCGGTAGTGTATATATATTAATCCGGTGTCTAAAAATATATATAAATATATATTTCAGACGTGACGTCGTAGTCGTTTAATATATATTTCTTGTGTCAATGAAACGCCCAAGTGTTGTAGTAATCTTCTCGTGGTGACGCTATGCCCCTTTGTCATTTGTGACGATATATATATTCTTTTATTTACCGAAATAAAAAATTATGTATCTTACTTGTCGGCTTGAATTATACATTATTTCGTAAGAATATATTTTTGTGGACTCGTCCGTTGTCCGATTTGTTCACTCGTCCGTGTATCCGTTCAAGGATATGTTATAGATACGAGCTATGTATATCCATTTTTGTAGCATTCCTTTGGTATCTAGTGGACTTTGGCGTATATGTATACGTGTGTTATTTTCTACTTGTTTTCTTTCAAGTGTCTTCATGATATGTATTGGTGTATTTTCACTTGTATATTGTATTTAGTGTTTTGACATGTATTACTCTAATATTATTACATACAAATAATGTACAAGTATCATACACCAAAGAGTACTTTTAAATATATAATTTTTACCAAAAATCATATTTGCATGTGTTCATTATTTTCATCCATTAATTTTTTGTAAAACAAATGAAAAAAATATCTATATTAGTTTATAAGAACTATTGGATGATTAGGGCTTAACCCTTCGTATCAAAACTCCCATAATGGTGATTAAGACCACTAATCGCGTTTAACCTTGTTAATCACCCGTTAATCCCAATTTTAATCGCGATTAGATTTTTAGAAAAAAATTCGCCATAGTTTCCCCTAAACCATGACGTTTCCCCATGTTTTCAAAACACGTTTAAATCACCAAATCAATTTCCAAATTGTCATCCTACCAATCTTAACAATTTTCAACATCAAGTAACCAATTACTACCATTTATTCCCTTAACTCATGAGCATTTATGTGCATTAAACTTCTTACAAATTCCAAGACTTTTATGTCTTGGAGTTCAAGACTTTTTAAGTGTGATTTTCATAATCATATGTTAAATCACTTGTTTTATTTAAAAATCACATTTATTAGTTCTAAATCACCATGTTTAGTCCATTAAACCCTTAATCTTTCATGTTTAAAAACTTATATATATAAAGCTCATGAATTTAGGGGTGATAATCTTTCTTGATTTAAACCTTTAAGGGTTTAAATCACATTTTTAAGACTAATCCATCAAGATCATCACTAATCTAGTTTACTACACAAAGCATACAACATGATTATCACAAATCCTAGGTTAAACAACCTATTTTAACCAAGATTAACAAGACCATACAACTCATACAACCCTAAAGCACATAATAAACATATAACACTTCATGATTAGTAAGTTGTTAAGTTTTGGTTTAGGGTTTTAAGTGAAATTTTTCTTTGATTCCAAGATGATCAACTTGTACTTTAGAAATCTACTAGTAATATGAAGCTTAAAAATGGTGATTAGAAGACTTACAATATTGCACAACCTAGACAAGAAAATAAGAAGATATTTAAGCTCCAAAATGCTCCTAATAAAGCTCCATGTTTAACCCATGTGGAGATGTTCTTGAAATACTTGGAAAATGTGGAATTTAAGGTGTTTTTGTTGGTGCATGCGTCTGTCGACTTCGTCTTGTATCGAGTCTTGTATGTTTGTAGATAGATCAGGGCACGAAATACTAGAAAAATGTCAAATATAGGGTGAGTGGCAGTTTCAAACGAAATTAGAATATGTAATTCCGTTTGAAATGACACATGTCATTTCAAACGAAATTAGCTAGCTAATTCCGCTTGAACGTAATTCCGCTTGAGACATGTTCAAGCGAAATTACATCTCCTATAAATACCTTGAGTGCCTTGTCATTTGAAATGATTCCGGTTTCAGTACCGAACTGCTGCCGAAGTGTCATCTCGCTGTAAATCGTTGTTAAATCAATATAAAGACAGTTTAAAGTGATATTCTAGCTGAATTGAACTTGATACGTCTGTTTTCGCCTTCGTATTGAGAAAAACTATTCTGATCAACTCGTTCGGGTCTGAAAACGATCCTACAAGTGGTATCAGAGCTCAGGAGGAAGAGTTCTTACCAATTCAGCTGCAATTTCTGATTTCTACACCTTCTTTTTAAAATTTAACAACTTTTCACGGTCAAAATGTCTTGATTTTCACTCATCATACTCGGAATTATGTTTTAACAAATCCTTGAGAAAATTAGACCTTAATTCGATCTAAAACTGATAAAATTTGGTAATTCCGTTTCAAAATCAGCGCGAGAATGATGACGTCAGCAGCGTTTCAAACAGAATTAGTCCTTAATTCCGCTTGAAACAGGTATTCCATTTGAAAAGTTGGTTAATTCCGTTTGAAATTAGGTATTCCGCTTGAAAAGGTATTCTGCTTCAAAGGAGATTTTGTTTGAAAGTTCTGATTCCGCTTGAAAGGAGTTATTTCGTTTGAACTGGGTAATTCCGTTTGAAGTGGGATTTCGTTTGAGAGAGTAATTTCGTTTGAACAGGACTGTTTTGTGAACTTTGAAAAACCGAATCATGGAAGAGGATTTTTTCAACGCATTTGCTACTCCGGTTACCCCGATCACTTTTGCACAGAACACAATGTTGGAAAATGAAACAGGGACTATGCAAAAACCGCCTAAGCTCATGTACATTGAGGAATATAAAGGTTGGGAAGGACGTTTTGAAAACTGGGTTCAAGCAAATTATTTGGATGCTTGGGAATTTGTTGAAACAAAATATGTTAGACCATTGAATGATGACGAAGAGGAAATTGCAATTAAAGATATGAGTGCTGATGATAAAAAGAAATACAAAAATGAAAAAATGATGTTAAGTCTACTACAACAAGCTGTGAAAGAAGATGTATTGGTGTTATTGCAACATAATGGAAGTTCTTATTCGATTTGGAAAGCTTTAAAATCAAAGTTTAATGGAAGCCAAGATATGGTCAAGAACAAAAAATCGCTTTTGAAGAAGGAGTTTGATCTATTTCGTGGTTTGAAAAATGAGAGCACAAAACAGATCATAGAAAGATATTGCAATCTGTTAGCAAACATGAAAAGATTGAGCATCACCAAAGATAATGAAGAGTTAATCGAAAAGTTGGCTGATGCATTGCCACATGAGACTTGGGGCACATATCTCTTGATGTTAAGGAACAAGAAAGTGTTTAGCAGTCTAACACTGAGCAAGTTTATTGAAAAGATTGAGGCTCAGGAGATGGAACAGAGAAAGGTCTTAAGAATGAAAGATTTCGATGGTGAACAAGACATTGGTCTTTATTACAAAGGTGGTGTCAGTGATAAAACCACCAACATGTCACCGAAGGTTGAAACAACTTTCAATGCTAAAAGTTCATCTGGAGGTTCTTCTAAAGGATCAGGCAGCAAAACAAGTTTTTCATCATATCCGTCATTTGATCCTAACATTTCTGCAACATAGAATGGAAAGAGATTACAATGCAACATTGTATTGAATCTTGAAAATGATCAGGATTATTCTGAAGAAGTTGCGAAAAGTCACATGTCTTTGTTGGGGACTGTGTTGGAGTCTTATGGAAGTTTAGTAGCAGGAAGGATCGGGAATCCAATGATTACCAAAGAGGATTACGATCAGATTGATGCTGAGGAGATGGAGTTAATGGATATTAAATGGTTTTTGGCTAGTGTGTTGAGGAGAGCTGAGAAGTTTAAACAGATCACAGGAAGAGATGATTTCCGTGATGCATGTGTTTCTAATTTGGGTTTTGATAAATCTAAAGTTACTTGTTTTCGTTGCAGGGAAAAAGGACACTTCAAGAGGAAGTGTACTAATCGCGAAGCAAGTGGAGCCCAAAATCCGTTCAACAACAATGATTATTATCGGAAATCGATTTATCATCAAGTTGCTCAACAACAACAAGAACCACAAGTGGCACATGGTAGGAAAGTAACCGAGGAGTCTTCAAAGAGAGCATGTATGGTGAATCAGGATGACAAAAAGCCAACAAAAGGATTCAGTTGGGACAAATATATTTCAGCTGACAACAAAGCATGCCTGATAAACCAAGATGATGAAAAATTACTAGAAGGGTTTAGTTGGGAAAATTTCAGTTGGCATGATTACTGTCCGGATAAAGATATTTTAAAAGCAAAAGCTTTTGTTGCTCGTATTGAAGAAGATAGTGATGATGATACTAAGTATTATGCTAAAAGAATGGCAGCTCATTTGAAAATGATGGCAGAAAGTGATAGTGAAGATGAAAAAGCTAAAAAGAAACAGAAAAATGTCAAAACACCAGTCAGCAGGATGATGAGGAACTTCCAGTGATAAAGAGAAAGGTAAAGGAAGTTCCAAAGTTCAAAGTTGATGAAGATGTTGATGCAAGAAAGTTTCCTGTGAATTGTGAAACCAGTGAGATCATGAAAAAGAAAAACAGCGAATTAATTAACAACATGAACAGGTTGAAGGAATCATACGATGTTCTGAACAAAGCCATAAATCAATACAATCAATCAAGTGATGAACAAGCAACAGCCATGAAAACACTTCAAGGAGCTTTCATGACAAAGCAGAAAGTGGTGAACAATTACATTGAGAAGTGTGCTGTGCTAGAAAAAAACTGGAAACTCAAAGAATTGAAACTGAAA
The DNA here is from genome assembly GCA_030545235.1 of Helianthus tuberosus. Taxonomy (NCBI): domain Eukaryota; kingdom Viridiplantae; phylum Streptophyta; class Magnoliopsida; order Asterales; family Asteraceae; genus Helianthus; species Helianthus tuberosus. The sequence continues at coordinate 24,603,017 of CM060387.1, forward strand.
GAGTTAATCGATTATTAATAACTTACTCATGTACTTCTTATGTCATTGACAGGATTTATCCAACTGTTGAAGGCATGAAGGCATTTGATGAAGAGGAAATTTCTGAAGACAAGAATTCTGAAAAGAAGAAGAATACTGAAGTTAATGCATCTGGTAAGAAACAAGGTTTCAGTATTAACTTCAGTTACAACAAGTGTCCACCCCCTCTTGAAAATGGATATTCTCCGAGAAATCCAAATTCAGAAAGAGTCGAAAAGGCAACAAATTTACAGTGGAAGTCGGAGTCTTCAGTTAACTTGCCAGGAAATATTGATGTCACTTTTACATCGTCTGACACTGATCAACAATCTCAATTGATGAAGAAAGTGGTGGATCATGTGTTAGATAACGATGAAACTGAGGAGTCAAAGTCGGAGTCTATGTCAGAGTCAAAGTCTGAGTCCAACACTTCGAGTCAAACCGTCAAACAAGGCAAAAGAGAATACAATAAAGAATTTCTTCTATCAAAATATAATTTAAATGAGGAAACATTCAAAGTTGCATATACATTGAATGATTCTGACAAATTATATTCTGATGAGGAATTTCCAATAAGAGGTGTTAAACCAGAAATGATAAAAAAGGTTTTCAAACTAACAGAAATTAATATTTCTGAAATAAAAGATGTAAATCTTAATAATAAACCTAAAAAGTACACCTCAAGAGTTCAATAAAGAGAAAACAAGAAAAAGGTTACAGTTCTGGTTCTGGTTTTCAAAAGAAACCAAATCATAACGGTAATTTCAAAAAGAAGGGTCTGGGTTTTATTCCACCAGAAAATCATAAAAATGAAAAATATGTTCGAGATTTTAAATCAAAAATGATATTTGTTTCAGGTACATCTTCTGAAGAAGAAAAAGAAAAATTATTTAGAAAACAATCGAACAAAGAATTTCTTGCGAAGAAGCAAGAAGAGATGCAAACTGTTGATCAGAAGAAGGAAACTCGAACCTGTTTCAAATGTGGAAAAGTGGTCATCTTGCCATGAAATGTTCACAGGAAAATCAAACCAAACAGGGAGTTTCTAAGCTGAAAGAAAAAATGGTTGAGTTTGAACCACCAATTGAGAGAACTAAACTTTTCAAAAATTCAAAATTTGAAATTGGTGAATGTTCAAAGAGATTTTACAAGAAAAGTGAAAACCTTGACAACCAAAAATGGGTTGTTAAGAAGTCTGATGATAGTTCTGGAAATGATTCTGATTCGTCAAAATCAGAGGAGCTATTGTCTGGCGATGAATTTGATTCCACAAAGTCAGAGGAGCCACAGGTTGAGGTTAAAAGTGAGAATTCAGTTCCTTCAATGGATGATGTCAATTTTCCACCATTGAAGGCTGAAAATTTTAAACAAGAAGTTGGTAAGGTTGAAATTTCAAATCAATTCTATTCTGAAAAGAAGGAATTTGATGTTGAAAAAGTTTTTAATTCCAAAGTGCAACATATTTTTGGAAAAATGGTTGATGGAAAAGTCAAAGGAGTGAAAGAATGTTATGAGAAAAATTGAAGAAACCAGGTAAGAATGTTTCATCTCAGGTTTGTGACTGGGATGGAACATATTATGAACAGTAAAAAATCTGGACTTGCCGGAGCTCCCTAGTTGGTAATCGTGGAGCATGAATCGGCATCATTCTTATATTGTTTTTTTGAAAACTTGTAACTTGTTCACAAGTATGACTTGCCGGGACTCCCAGGTTGGTAAGTGAGGAGTAGGAATCGGCATCCTGAGAATTCAACCTACAAATGGTATTGGTTGGTAAGCCATGTGGTTGAAAAAGAGGTTGTGATTTTATAAGTAGGTTAATCAAGGTCATTAGGTTGAACTTGATTGGACCATTCTTGCAAGTGGTATTTTGGAAAACAATGTGATGAACCCCTAACCTACAAGTGGTAAAATCAATCAACAAAACTAATTTTCCGGAAAAACCATTTGATTAAAACAAACTTAAGTGTTTTGAAATCATAATGGGAAAATAGTTTGTTGTAACGGGGAGTTCTGATTGTTTATGCCAAGTGGATGGCGAATTGAAGTGATTCGATATCAGTTGTCATGTTTTGTGTACAGTTTGTTTTCAAATTTCTTTAAAAGATTTTGTATTTTAGGGGGAGTAAGAAATTTCAGAAAATCCAAAAACATTAGAAAATTTGAAAAAGGCAAAAACATGATAAAACTAAAAATGAGTTTTGTTGTATAAAAGAGGAAATGATAGTACATCAGTAGACTATCACAACATGCTAAAGAATTGGAAAGTCAAAATGTGATAAACGGTCTCACTGATGATGTGTCAGTAGGTTTTTGCACTTTTAGTAGATTGTGAAGAGATATAAACCTAAATTCAAACTTACTTATATCGTGGGGAACATCTCTAGGATATATGGGTAACCCCCGAAATCTTGTTTGAAAGGTCCCTCTTTCTGAGATATTAGGTCTTTATGCTCAGTGATATCTGGGGTATTATCCTGGGACTTCTGATTTTGCGGAAGCAATGGCCTAGTCTCCGGAGAATACTTTAAGCTTGCATGAAATATAGCCTTCCCTCAGCATAAAAAATGATGAAACATTGAAAAATGCTAATCATGTGTTGTTGTAAAAAAAAGATCCTCTAAAGGGGACACACCAAAAGTCAAAGCCGTCATCTCTTTGCTGAACGGAAGTTCTGACCTGAGCTCTCACGGTCTTCGCAATTTAACCCCTTACAGATATCATCTGTGGTATATTCACCTGTAAGACTGAATATTGGGATCTGGATACGGGAGTATATTCTGAGGTGGGACATGCGAATAAGTTTAAGTGCTTAAGACATTAATCTCGTATCTCGAAACAGTTGAACTTTGTGTGAAAATTTAAGTGGACCAGTATACTGACAATCTAAGTGAATCGTTTAGAACTTAAAATGTTTGAAGCTTAACGGTGTTAGTGATTTGTCTCAAAAACTGATATGATCCTCTTACACAAACTCACAAAAATATTGTATGTAAATATTTCTTTATATCATTTTCATTCTATTCAAAAAATCAAAAAAGATTTTCAGAGTGTTTTAGCATAAATTTTGAAAAATTCAAAAAGATTTTCGACAACTAATGTTGGAAAGCTGTTTTTTTTAAATTCCGAGTGCTAAACATGATGACAAATGGTTTGGGAGAGTGTGTTTTTGAAAAGAAAAATGATATTTCTTCAAGTGGTTCATCAGTGATTAACATTGTAAAATCATTTATTGATTTGTGTTTACAAGTGGTACACAGAGAATAAATTTGTAAAATTTTAAAACTTGTGAAATTTATTTATGGGTTAAGAATGTGCAGGTTAGTCAGGTTTCGATCTAGAGCAGGATGTGAGCCAGGTCATGATCTTAAATCTGTGGAAGACAGACTGCAATTCCAGCTCATTGAGAGGGGGAGTCTGAATGACATAGAGACAGGTTCTGATCCTGAGATTGCTGATGCTGATGAACTTAAGGAATCAAGAGATCTGATCAAGAGAAGCTAGAGCCAGAGAGGAGGAGGTTATCTGTTGGTGCTGATAAAGAGAAGAGAGAGATTTGAAGATGCTTTACAATGTCAGATACTTCAAAAGTGAAGCCCGAAGACTGATAAAGATTGAAGATGCGAAGACTCGACACTGAAGACTCGTCAACATTCGAGGGGGAGTCTGTTGGTGCATGCGTCTGTTGACTTCGTCTTGTATCGAGTCTTGTATGTTTGTAGATAGATCAGGGCACGAAATACTAGAAAAATGTCAAATATAAGGTGAGTGGCAGTTTCAAACGAAATTAGAATATGTAATTCCGTTTGAAATGACACATGTCATTTCAAACGAAATTAGATAGCTGATTCCGCTTGAAGCTAATTCCGCTTGAACGTAATTCCGCTTGAGACATGTTCAAGTGAAATTACATCTCCTATAAATACCTTGAGTGCCTTGTCATTTGAAATGATTCCAGTTTCAGTACCGAACTGCTGCCGAAGTGTCATCTCGCTGTAAATCGTTGTTAAATCAATATAAAGATAGTTTAAGGTGATATTCTAGCTGAATTGAACTTGATACGTCTGTTTCGCCTTTCGTATTGAGAAAAACTCTTCTGATCGACTCGTTCGGGTCTGAAAATGATCCTATAAGTGGTATCAGAGCTCAGGAGGAAGAGTTCTTACCAATTTAGCTGCAATTTCTGATTTCTACACCTTCTTTTTAAAATTTAACAACTTTTTCACTGTCAAAATGTCTTGATTTTCACTCATCATCGGAATTATGTTTTAACAAATCCTTGAGAAAATTAGACCTTAATTTGATCTAAAACTGATAAAATTTGGTAATTCCGTTTCAAAATCAGCGCGAGAATGATGACGTCAGCAGCGTTTCAAACAGAATTAGTCCTTAATTCCGCTTGAAACAGGTATTCCATTTGAAAAGTTGGTTAACTCCGTTTGAAATTAGGTATTCCGCTTGAAAAGGTATTCCGCTTCAAAGGAGATTTCGTTTGAAAGTTCTGATTCCGCTTGAAAGGAGTTATTTCGTTTGAACTGGGTAATTCCGTTTGAAGTGGGATTTCGTTTGAGAGAGTAATTTCGTTTGAACATGACTGTTTTGTGAACTTTGAAAAACTAAATCATGGAAGAGGAATTTTTCAACGCATTTGCTACTCCGGTTACCCCGATCACTTTTGCACAGAACACAATGTTGGAAAATGAAACAGGGACTATGCAAAAACCACCTAAGCTCATGTACATTGAGGAATATAAAGGTTGGGAAGGACGTTTTGAAAACTGGGTTCAAGCAAATTATTTGGATGCTTGGGAATTTGTTGAAACAAAATATGTTAGACCATTGAATGATGACAAAGAGGAAATTGCAATTAAAGATATGAGTGCTGATGATAAAAAGAAATACAAAAATGAAAAAATGATGTTAAGTCTACTACAACAAGCTGTGAAAGAAGATGTATTGGTGTTATTGCAACATAATGGAAGTGCTTATTCGATTTGGAAAGCTTTAAAATCAAAGTTTAATGGAAGCCAAGATATGGTCAAGAACAAAAAATCGCTTTTGAAGAAGGAGTTTGATCTATTTCGTGGTTTGAAAAATGAGAGCACAAAACAGATCATAGAAAGATATTGCAATCTGTTAGCAAACATGAAAAGATTGAGCATCACCAAAGATAATGAAGAGTTAATCGAAAAGTTGGCTGATGCATTGCCACATGAGACTTGGGGCACATATCTCATGATGTGAAGGAACAAGAAAGGGTTTAGCAGTCTAACACTGAGCAAGTTTATTGAAAAGATTGAGGCTCAGGAGATGGAACAGAGAAAGGTCTTAAGAATGAAAGATTTCGATGGTGAACAAGACATTGGTCTTTATTACAAAGGTGGTGCCAGTGATAAAACCACCAACATGTCACCGAAGGTTGAAACAACTTTCAATGCTAAAAGTTCATCTGGAGGTTCTTCTAAAGGATCAAGAAGCAAAACAAGTTTTTCATCATATCCGTCATCTGATCCAAACATTTCTGCAACATAGAATGGAAAGAGATTACAATGCAACATTGTATTAAATCTTGAAAATGATCAGGATTATTCTGAAGAAGTTGCGAAAAGTCACATGTCTTTGTTGGGGACTGTGTTGGAGTCTTATGGAAGTTTAGTAGCAGGAAGGATCGGGAATCCAATGCTTACCAAAGAGGATTACGATCAGATTAATGCTGAGGAGATGGAGTTAATGGATATTAAATGGTGTTTGGCTAGTGTGTTGAGGAGAGCTAAGAAGTTTAAACAGATCACAGGAAGAGATGATTTCCGTGATGCATGTGTTTCTAATTTTGGTTTTGATAAATCTAAAGTTACTTGTTTTCGTTGCAGGGAAAAGGACACTTCCAGAGGGAGTGTACTAATCGCGAAGCAAGTGGAGCCCAAAATCCATTCAACAACAATGATTATTATCGGAAATCGATTTATCATCAAGTTGCTCAACAACAACAAGAACCACAAGTGGCACATGGTAGGAAAGTAATCGAGGAGTCTTCAAAGAGAGCATGTATGGTGAATCAGGATGACAAAAAGCCAACACGCAAGGAGACACATGACGTCATGGGGTGTCGCCTGGTGTCATGTCACACCCCAACCGATGGCGGAATCATCGGGGCACGGCACTGAGCGGAACAGATTGTTCAAGAGAATCCACTACAACTATTAAATTACAGAATCTTTATTGTTAATATCCCATACTACTAACAGATAAAGTAACAATAGTTATTACATATATTTGTCTAAAAAACAAGTAAACTGTTCCGACAACTCAGATTTTATTTAGTTTGTTTCTAGACTCCATCCTAGCTTGATTCCAGCAATTAACGAGCAAGCATCCTAAACACCTGTCACATACGTTAAAATAGAGGTCAATACACATAGTGTAAAGGTGAGCATACAAGTTTAATAGTAATAATAGAGTTCGAGAGCGTTTACGCATAACCAGCATGTAACATGTTTAATGCGAAGCAAGTAGGTTATCGACAATGAAATATGCACAGACGTGACTGCGAGTTGTAGAGTGCGCAACACATATCACCACTGTGACATGTGAAGAAATACCCTTAGCAACACCCGTCCATGACAGGTGCTGAGTCCAAACTATAGTTGTCACACCCCCAAAAATCTACACGCGGAGTATCACCGCTTGGAGGCCTGACTGACCAGGATCAAGCCACCAATCATATTGAACAAGCATGTAAGTAAACAAAATTCAAACAAACAATATGAAAGGTGTTCAAAAACCAAAGCATAGTTAAGTGTTTAGCGGAAGCATAATTGTAAAACCCATTGAGAGTATTAAATACGAAATAAAGTAATGTTCATGGCATGGCACACATTGCCATGTCCCACAACGACTGTTCCTCCCTGTGCAAGCTCCATAAGTACCTATCGACCTGCAAGGCATGTAGCAACGAATCAACAACAAAGTTGAGCGAGTTCACAGTTGGTTGTTTGGTTATAGTATTCATTTCATAAATCGTTTGTTCGTTTTGTAAACCATGTATCGTATTAATTCGTATCGCGGCCATTCCAGGCATGTTTGCGATGATTAGTGGGGGCTTCCCATGTGTTACTAGACCACGCGTATCGACTGCTACGAAAATGTAAGAGGTGCCCTAAGTCAATGTCTATCAGCATTGACCCTTTGCCCATAGTCCATTAGTACACGCCCGTCCGACTGGCACGGTGTGAGGTTGGTTAAACCTAATAGCGCTATTAACTAATGACCCGCTCGCCATAGCCCTCGGCGATTAAGTCGATAAATGAGGGACTTCCTTTGATAGAGTTGATGGTCTTATGATCGTGTACGTAGGTTTTACGTACGTGCCCTTCAATCCGAGGACAGTAGTCAGTTTAAGTGTACGTAGGTTTTACGTACGTGCCCTTCAATCCGAGGACAATAATAAGTATAACTGTGACACCCCAGGAAAACCCGGAAAACCATACAACTTAACTAGCTTCCTCAATGAGTGCTTACCAAATTTCGGGACGAAATTTCTTTCAACTTGGGGATGATGTGACGACTCGAAATTTAGAACCTTTCGTGTATCTTAGTGTAACCTACTTGAAACATTATGTGACTAGTTGACGTATTGGCGTAATGATATATGTGAACACCCTATGTGATTACGTGTTACGCTTATGTGTTGTAATTGTATGAATGCGTGTATGTATATGAACCGAGACAACAAGGACCCGACTCGAGACCATGCGGTCTCGAGTGAACAATGAAACAATGGGCCGGATGGGCCATACACCTCATTTAACCCAACCGAAAGCCCATTTGGGTGCATTACTTGGAACGGATATATAAACTTGGTGGATAGCCATGTTGCCATTTTCTTTGGATAACACACACACTCTCCTACTCCCTCTCACTAAAACCCTAGACACCAAACATCACATTTCTTCTCCTTCTTCTCGGATCAAACCGGTGACACTAGGAGCTCTCGGATCGGCTCACACACACACACCCATTTGGGAAGCTTCATACTCACCTTTGAAACCCATCAATCGGTTAGTGTCTCTATGATGTTTGTTGATTAAAATGATAGTATGAATAATATGCTCTAACTAGTATAGTTGAGTGCTTGATGATGAGTTTTGTGAATCGGATGTGTATGTTGTTGATAATCGGCTAATATGTTTTGATTTTGGATATATTGCACAATGAACCCATGATGTCTTGTGTCTAAATGTGATTCAAACCATTAAAGTGGGCGTTCATGAAACCGGCTTGCATATGTGTAGTACCATGATGAATCGGATTAGTGTAGAGTTGATTTCGAGATGTTATGTGATGATTTGAAACCTTTAGATGAGAATGTTCAAGTGTGTTGATTTGTTGTTCATGATTATGGTTGTGATTGATGCTAAAATATGATGAACAAGTTTGAATGATCAACATGAACATGATATGAATATGTGAAGAACTCGTTGAATATGATATGAAGATGCCTTGAATATTTGAATATTGATATGGTTGATCCATTTTTAGTAAATTGCTAGACAAGAAACATGTTTAAGGATTGTGGTTGGAGAGTACATTGTGTCATGAAATCAAATTCCCATTGGATAGTACAACTGTGCAGAATCAGCAATTGTTGGGGGTCGAGACCCCTGGTCTCGACTCGAGGCCACCAAATGTCAACTCGGGATCCCCGGTTTCGACACTAGTTGCGAGTCGAGAGCCTACAGTCTCGACTCGAGACCCCACTTGATCAACACCCAAACATCTTGACTCGAGACCACGTTTGCGAGTCCAGTTGCGACTCGAGACCACTACATGCATGACCCGAGACTACCTTAGTGGCGACTCGAAATCTTGTGGACTACAACTCGGGACCGCACAGTCTCGATAAAAGACCGCACAGTCTCGACTCGAGACTATATGCATGAACACGCTGACTTGAACTTGCACACTACTACGGGCCTAAGTAATTGGGCCGAACGTATGGGCCTTATGTGTTACTGTTGAATGTGAATGTTGTTTGGGCTGCCATGAATGATACTTGAATGCAATGTGCTAGAAACATACGTGTACTACTTGAATACGAACCTGATTTGTATGATACAACTATGATAGGACGTGAGTGACCACAATATTGCTTGATTGACCTTTCTGTGTATCTGCCGAGCAAACCAAGGTGAGTTCACACCCTCTACAAAGCATGGGATTCCCAGGGGTCGGGAATTAGGGTTAAGGAACATGGGTTCCTCGTCCTCCTGGGGTAGGACAGCAATGGTTCAGGAATGTAATTCATCGTCCTCACGGACAGATAACTCGTACTAGACCAAAACTCTATCACGAAGTCCCTCCTTTTTATATCGACTTAATCGCCGGGCCAATGGCGAGCGGGTCATTAGTTAGATAGCGCTATTTAGGTCTGACAAACCTCACACCGTGCCGCAGAGGACGGGCGTGAACTAATGGATCTGGGGCACGTCAATGATGATAGACATTGACAGTTTCAGGGCACTTAAACATGACTACAGTCAGCAGTCGATATGGTAACGAGTCTAGTGTATACATGGGGTAGCCCCCACGGCCGAAATGCCAGATAACTAACACGGGGTAGCCCCCACGGCTGGATTGCCAGAGTAATCGGGAATAAACAAGTCACGTTTTAACTATGGGGTAACCCCCACGGCAGGATGCCAGATAAAGGAAACGGTTTTCGAAACAACTTAAAACGAACACCCAACCGTGAACTCACTCAACTTGTTGTTGACTCGTTACTACATGCTGTCACACCCCGACCACGTAGAACATACAAAACGTGGCGGAAACATCGGGGAGTGTTGTAACAGAATTAATGTTTCACAACCATGGATATTAAAGTTTCGTTTTATTGATTTAAAAGTGTTACTATGCCTTAACAAACAAAGAAATACAACATAATTAACTAGTCTTGCATCTTTTATTGTCACTAAAGCCCAAGTCTGTCTATGTGTATCTTGAACATCTTATGCAACAGCTCCTGAAAAACACATGTGAAAATAGGTACGTCAGCATAAAAATGCCTGTGAGATACATAGGTTTTGTGAAAATAAGATTCATGACTTATGTTTGAGAAAATGTTTAGTCATGAACCTTGTTATTTGCTTTGTCTTTTAAATCATTTGAAAAACGATAAGATCAGATGATAAGTATAAATAAATGTAAGGTTAATATGAATAACCAAGAAAAATGTGTTTGCATAAGATAAGTTGTTTATAAATCAATGTCTTGTGAAAAGTATGTTATTTGTATGAAATGTTCTATGTCTCAAACTGAAATGATTCAAATAACGTTACGACATGTAATACCATACAAACACTTATATATAGGAAGTACCAGCGGCGTATCCACCATGCTTGTATCATATTACACACGCATCGTTACTTAATCACTTAATCAAACCAAACCAAACAATGTAAAATGTTCATGTCAAGATGTAAATCATGTCAAAATGTCTATGTCAAATATCCATGTCAAATGTCTATGTCAAATATCCATGTCAAATGTCTATGTCAAAATGTCATGTATGGCAAGTGAAAGGTCTCAACTAAACCATATGCACAAAAACAAAGTATTGAAGTAAAACTTGGTTTAAATCAAAGCTATGTTTTGTGTAAATGCATGCAAATATTTAATATGAACATTTATGCGGTATTGTGAAAATGCATACATCCAAGCCTGGCGACTGTGGTGATAAACCCTTTAAACAAATTAAAGGTCTATCTGTCTTAATATCAACGAATTCGGTCATTCCTTTCATCCCCTTTCCCTGGGACGTCCGGAACGGGAGTTGTCAATTCCTATGGTACCACTACCTACTAACGAACGGCATGATCGGTGTTAATGAATGTATTGTCCCATGTAAACAAACCAAATGTCATACCAAAATGTAAGCATGTGATGAAAACAATGTACTAAGTATGCACGCAATGGACATACATAGCATAAAATGTAAATGTAAAACGATGTACTAAGTATGAACTAAATGGACATACATAGCATAAAACACAATGAGATCATGTACTATAATGTACTAACGAACATAGCAGTATATGATGCGAAAACAGGAAAGCATGAAAGTAACAAGTAGGCACATGTGTTTCACCCCAAAACAGTTTGGAAAATAGTAAAAGAGGGGTCTATGTACTCACCTGAGATTGCTCAGTTGTCTAAAGATAACCACCAAGCAGTGCTAGAGATCTCGGAATCAAACGGCTCCTAATATAGGTAACTATGTTAAATAATCGGACCTAAATCGGAAGACTGGGTAGCATTAGGGTTTGTAAACCAAACGAGTGTGGAGACTCGTGTGATATGGTTTAACAAAGCCTACATACTAAATGAAACCTAACATAACTGCCTACGACCCATTACGACCCGTTTAGGTAGCTTATGCTACTTTAACGCGTCGTTCGCGTGAAACGCGTTTGGACCGCCTAACTAGTCCTATGACAAGTATTATATGCCTAAACATGTTACATAATCAGTTACGTGACAAAATTTTAGGTTACATATGCTAAATTACCAATTATGTATGAAAAGGGTATTTTGGTAATTTACCTAAGGCATATGAACTACCTATCATACAACTACTTAAACGATGTGACCATAGGGTATAACCTCGGAAGGTTATTCCCTACCTACTATGGTCACCTACTATATTTGGTCGGATCCTAATGATCGACCAAACTGGGTCGGGTTCGAAGGTATAGGCGATTTATTAGATCGCCTACCCTACGACCCTAGACAACGTGGTAATCAGTAGGCATAGTCCCAAGGGACTATGACCATCGTGATTACAATCACGTTGCGAAGTTCTAACGAACTTCGCATTGACCATTACTGGTCAACGCTGAAAGTCAAACAAAGTTTGACTTTCTGACTCGAAAAGCAGTAGAATAAGGAAAAAAAACGAAAGAATACTTACTGAGGGTCCCCGAATGCTAACCCAGATCAAAATAGCTCAGATATGAAACGAAGGTTCCAACTTAGAGCCCAATGATCAGATTTGTGGGTTTTTAAGCCAAAGGGGGGGTGGGTATTTATAGATAAAGTAGAGCCGCTAGGATCGTTTCTTGAATATCGTGCCACGATCCGAGCCGTACACTTGTCACAAAGGTTATGGAGCCACATATGCTCCTTATCTTAGTGATTAAGCAAGTTGCAAACATGTGGTTGTGGATTAATTGGTTGCAACTTGCATTTAAAACACTGAATCTGGTCCAGATGGGGGCTCGCGTGACGCTAAGGCCCGTCGCGTCACGCTAGGCCCCTGTTTTGGCAGATTTTGCAGAAATGGTCCCTGCACCTTGTTTAAGCGATTTTCGATGCGTTTGAACCCCGTTAACCTCATTTCAAGGCTCTAAAATGAAGTTAAAGTATAGGGAACTCAAGACATACTCAAAAATATGCCGGATGATGGTTCGTTTGGTCGTACGAACGCGATGTTCGCTTAATTACGACGGAATGCGCATAAGCGCGAAAAACGATCCAAATGACGCGACGAATGGATTTTTCTTAAGGCGAACACTAAAATAAAATGTAGTCATGCTCACATAAATTTTTGGATATCCAGATGCATCCAGAACATAAGATATGCGCGAAAATGCAAACTTGTGCACTTTTTGACACTTTTAGTCCCTGAATGACCCAAAAGTTTATTTTAGCACACCGAACACCTCAAAGCCTATTTCTAAGCTATGTGAAGGATATTTATGGTATGTTTAACTTATGATCATGCTCCGGAATGTCTGTTACAGTTCAAATTGGCATACCTTCGCAGTTTGTCATATTTAGTCCCTGTAAGCGAGTTAACTTGTTTTCGGCATACCAAACCTTCCAAAACTTATTTCTAAGTTATGTAAAGGTTATTTAAGGTATGTTAAGCCTATTTCACTATTCCGGAGTGTTCGTTGCATTAAACTGGTTATATTTACGCATCGGTGCGCGTATAACCTTCCAGAAAGCGATTTAGAGTTTGAAATAGAACAAGAATTGATATGTGTAAATGATACACACATTTTTTTTACAAATCCCCAAGTATGAAATATAATATTTCATTGGTTCGGTATTTGTTTGATGGCCGTGGAGTCACAGGTGTTACAGTCTCCCCTACTTTAGGAAATTTCGTCCCGAAATTTATTTAGAGGAAACTCGTGAGAGTCTAAAACATGAAGTTGAAAAGATCAAACAACATTGGTTAGGGTTCTTGAACTTCTAGTAATCTTAATAACATTATGTTTGCAATGTAAGAGGGACACTTATATACAAGTATATGAAGCGTCATTGGTGCGTCCACCGTACCTCCATTACATCGTTATCATTTTGTTATTGTTGTCGCTATCGGTTCTTACACATAATAAATCTTACTGGGTTTCTGTGCATTGAATTCCACAATTATGTAGGCCTCCATAATTACGTAGTTCCTTGTACAGTCCGCACAGTCTATTTTATAATGTGTAGTGTAAAACCAAATGAACAATCCTGTGATGAGTGTAACTAGACTGCCATAGAGTCCTTTAGACTAAATCAATAAATGATTTAAATAGACTATCCAGGAGTCTGTTTAGTTACATCACTAGATGTCATTCTTTAACCAAATTGTGAATCAATCTTTTTGACTAGACCACTAAAGGGTCCCTTATGAATCATGGAGTGGTACTATATAATCCAAGGGTCTTAACTATTACATAGAAGCCCATTCAGGATTTAAGGTAGTACCTTTTTGAATATCCTACTACGAATCCCTCATATCAAGATATGAAAGATTCTACGAGGATTTGGATAATGAAAACCCAGAGTATACCAAAAACATAAAATGCATTAATGAAAACACCAAATATGTAAACACATAATCACATAACCACAAAATTGTTTGTTAACTTGTCTTGTTAATTGCGTACATGCATTTAAAGCACACTAGAAATCCATTCCGTGGATTTCATTTGGTTCTTTAAACGTTATCAAGAATCCAACTATAAAGATAGAAAGATTCAAAAAGAAAATTCGATTTCAATTATTAGGAACCGAAATGTTCGAATTTAGGTATATGAGGAATCCAATTAAGGACTCTGATTTGAATGATGATCATCCACAAGGATCTAATTGTGAAGATAAAAAGATCCCTTATGGATTTTAGAAGTTGAAGATGTTTTGATACCTTGCACTGGACGTGCTTATGTCAAAACATGAAGAAAAAAAATGCTTATGAAATTGAGATGCTAGATATGTCAAGGCGACATATGAAGCAGAATTTTGAAGGTTAAGTCAATGTATATGGAAAAAATATTTTTGAAAACTATGCATGGGGTTCTTTTAAGAAAAATGTGTTTGACGTTTTTGAAACCTTATATATAATACTTTTGAAATCATAAAGTAGGTGTATTAGATAGATATATTTACAAAAAATGTTTTAAAAATCATGCGAGATGAATTTTGAAATTATGTATAAGGTTTTGAAAGACATGAATGATGCTTTTCGAAATCATGCACTTGATAAGAAAATGTATTGTGTTAATATTGTCTTCAGACTATATGAAATATTTTGAAATTAGAAAGGTTGGTTTTGATAACATGGCCAATGTTTTTGAAATAACATAGACAATGCATCTAGAAAAATTGTTTTCAAACTATATGAAATGTTTTGAGATCATGAAGATTGTTTTGAAATACTGGTACTGTGTATGTTGAAAAATCAAAACGTAATGAGTAAGAGATTTGAAAATACCCTTAGTTATCTCACCAAGGATTTAATGGCACAGATGTGCAGAAGCATGATCACTCATAATGTCACTTTATTTTGTGTACTTTGTTTCTTAGAATGAAACGAGTACTTAAAATTTTTGAAGGAATCATGAGTGATCATTTGAAAGAGAGAATCACAAGAGTAGTTTGTAAGGAACATAGTTCCTTGATGTAGGTATCATAAGAAAATCATACACACATGTAATGATACTTGTATATCAGCATTTGTGAACAACGATTTATTTATAAACAAAACAGATTGTTTCACATTACAAGGAAACAAAAGAACAAAAGGCATAAGACAGCAACATCCTTTGTTCAGTCGAATGCTCATCCATGGGTTGGATTTGCACTGACTATCTTCGGGCAGTTGTTCCTGAAATGGCTCGTATCACCACAGTTGTAGCAAGTACCACGCGGGAAACGAGCTTGAGTAGGGTTGACTTGGAGTTGGGTAGCAGCAAGATTTGCAACAGCTTTGTTCTGGATAGCAAAGCGGCATGTGTTGACCAAATGTCCCCTCCGTCCACAGTAGGTACATTTGGAGCAGGGTATGAGGTTTGAATGATGACGGTTGCATCGCTTGCACCTAGGAGCAGTTCCTAAGTACGGCTTCCTAGTTGGTGGCCTTGCCACTTGGCTACGTCCAGCTTGATTAGGTGTAACCGCTGCGGGTTTCCTTGAAGCCTTACGCTTCCTTGATGTTGTTGCAAGCCTGACTACTGCTTCCTTTGGTGTCTCTTGAGTGGCTTCATTGTCGAGACGAGAGGCTTCATTGTTAAGACGAGCCATGGCAATACCTAAATCCACAGTCCTCTGAATCACTTCGCCAATTTGCTGGACAAATTTGGCTGTTCGCTCGGGCATTTGACCAGTGCCAAGAGGAATAGACATTCTAGAAGAAAATGAAAGACAGAGGAAGAAATGAGTGAAAGGTTATTGGATAATCAATACAGAATGGTAACGAATGAAAATTGTGATCATTTGTTTGTTACCTAAGGCAAACAAATGAGATGGTGACAAATCAAAGTAAATAGGTCAAAAATAATGTATCGCGAAGACATGCTCGCCTATAAGTGAACACTCATCCCAAGAATTCCCAGGTAAGCACAACTGGTCTCGCGTCTGATGAGATGTATACGAAGTGCTTGCCTAGACAGAAAACCCAGAATACAGGCATTCACCCTTCCAGTTTGCACGTGTTCACATTATTTAAAACCCAAAACTTTGACGAAATTTTGAAAACTCAAAGGGGTTCAAAACCATATAATAGAGAGTTCAAAACCTAGTAATCAATCATCCTAGAACAGATGATTAGTTTTCAAAGCGGTTTTGAAATTTATGTTTTTGTTGCGGTTGTCGCCTAAGGATAGGCGACAGTATCGTTTTAGGACTAAACGCAAGTAAACTCGCGTTAGGGTCCTAAAAAGGTTATAGACTAGGTCAAAGCATTACTAATTACTAATAACCTAATTCCCTATAACCATTGGCTCTGATACCATCTTTTCTGTCACACCCCGACCACGTAGAACATACAAAACGTGGCGGAAACATCGGGGAGTGTTGTAACAGAATTAATGTTTCACAACCATGGATATTAAAGTTTCGTTTTATTGATTTAAAAGTGTTACTATGCCTTAACAAACAAAGAAATACAACATAATTAACTAGTCTTGCATCTTTTATTGTCACTAAAGCCCAAGTCTGTCTATGTGTATCTTGAACATCTTATGCAACAGCTCCTGAAAAACACATGTGAAAATAGGTACGTCAGCATAAAAATGCCTGTGAGATACATAGGTTTTGTGAAAATAAGATTCATGACTTATGTTTGAGAAAATGTTTAGTCATGAACCTTGTTATTTGCTTTGTCTTTTAAATCATTTGAAAAACGATAAGATCAGATGATAAGTATAAATAAATGTAAGGTTAATATGAATAACCAAGAAAAATGTGTTTGCATAAGATAAGTTGTTTATAAATCAATGTCTTGTGAAAAGTATGTTATTTGTATGAAATGTTCTATGTCTCAAACTGAAATGATTCAAATAACGTTACGACATGTAATACCATACAAACACTTATATATAGGAAGTACCAGGTGTTTTGGTCAAAAATTACCGAAGCAATTTAGTGATCAAATTAGTAATGTGAGGTAGTGTGCTAAAAAGTTTAAGGAAAATATGCTTGTTGAGTTATTTAGAAAATCAGTATTCAGGATACAGCTCAGGATATTGAGCTGTATCTACGATCAAACAGTGAGTAAATAATAAATAAAAAGTGAGGAAGACGACACGATATGTACGAGGAAAGCCCTTGATCGATCTAGATCGCCGGCATAAAACCTCGGGAGCTGACAATCGCAGCTGCCTTGTTCTTCTTATTGCTTCAAACTTCAAGATACAGTGCAGGATATCAACCAGATCTCTAAGTGTTACAATGAATTCGTGTGAGAGTACAATTTGCGAGAGAGCAAGTGTTGGCGTGTAGTGAGTGTGATTGCAGTGAAATTGTTGTGTCCTATTCGATCTGGTGTTCCTCCTATTTATAGTAACGAAATACAAACAAATATCCCTATAAATATGGGATACTCCGAATATTCCATCACGAACGTTGTAGACCGAGTAATAAGGCTTCAACGTCTTTCTTTGAACGGTTTGGACCGAGTCTTCCGCAGAACAAGTCTTTGTGAACGTTGCTAGCTTCCAGCCTACGTACCTGCACATAATCCGTTAGTGATCCTGAGGATACCATTCAGGATATTACCAGTACCCTGAATCCACACCCCGGATATAAACAGATATTATTTAATCAAGATATAAGCCAAGATATTTCTCAGGATATGAGCTCAGAAATTAGCCCACAACAATTGTCCCCAAAAATGTTACCGTTTAGTATCCTCATTACTAACGGTTACATTTTTTACGCAAACCGAGGCAATTAAGAGATAAGACCTGTGATGTGACCGTTTGCAACTACCCAGCCTATATCTACTCATCATACCCTATATCTTCTCATCCTCATCTTCTTTTTTTAATAATCATCGACAAGGAAAAAGGTACATTTTCTCTCTATCTTTCTTACTTTCCTTCATCTTTTCTCTCCGGCGAAAAATCCAACCGATCAAATGCCGCGTCAAACAAGATCCAGTTCAGGTGACTCGGCCCCTACGTTCTACCAACAAAACCTTCTCCAAGAACCGGAGAAGGAAGCCTGTACCTTTGATAGTGCCCACTTGTCTGCCTTAAAATCCTCCGGTATCTTCCCGGAAGGAACCATATTTAGACCGTTTGACCGTGAAATCCGGTCAGATATGGTCTCCAACGAGTGGATTTGCTTTAGTGCTTTTCCTTTTACCCTAGGGCTTCGATTCCCCTTTCCGGATTTCATCACCGAGTTCTTTAATATCACAAAAATCTCTTTTAGCCAAACAATGCCAATGCTCTGGCGTGTCTTAACTGTTCTTGATCAGATCAAGAGAAACCACATTCCTGAGCTTTCCATCCATGATCTCCCCCTGGCTTACAAGCTTAGATGTCACGGATCATGTAGATTTCTCTTTTATTCTACTTCCGGTGACCCATTGATACTTCGTGCCACCAAGAACGAGGATGGTTGGCAATCCAAGTTTTTCTTCGTAAAAAGGGACTCAATCCCTGGTGGGACGGAATATCCGTTACAGTGGTTGAGAAAGGGTAGGATTTAGGGTTTAAGAATGATCCTGTCGCTTATCCTGTTCCATATCCTGAACTAACTTATCTTCTTTATTATGCAGCTGATTTCAGGAAGATTGCTCCTCCTCTTGCCAATTCTCAAGAAAGAATAGACGCCATTAGACTTCTCCCAGAGGCAGAAAGAAGTTTCAATCCTTCTCCACCAACTCCAAGTCCTCTTTCAAGTGCCAACATGTCTGGTAAGAATCCTGCAAGACATCCTGCACACATATGCTTCTTATCTGTTATTTATAGGAGGTATTAGAATTTACTCCCTGTGTGCAGACTCCAGCAAAGTCCCAGTCTATCTAGACCTGGATGAACTTGACAGCTATCCAACTCCAGCCATAGTCAAGAAGGAAACTCCTGCTACCACCAGCTCCAAGCCACTCCCGGCTCCCAAGACCAATCCAAGAACCCGTGCTTCCGCAGCGAAAAAGAGAAAGGGCCTTGAGATCAGTACTCCAGGCTCTGAAGGGTTCTCCTATGATGAGCTCAGCTTCTCCGACTCCTTAGAGCCAATGACATCCTTCCTCAATAAGGTAATATCCTTCCACATATCCTTCATGTATATCCTGCACATATATCCTGCACATACATCCCAACAGGATATCCTGGTAGGACATCTTAGTTAGCATATATTCTAACCTCATACCTGTGATCAATGTGCAGGGCCTCCAGCATTTGCTCCACTTGTACAATGACGCCTGTGGTACTGTGGCACTTCATGAAGCCAGGATCAAGCAGCTCGAGAGCACCGTTGCTGACCAAGGCGCTATCGCCGAAGCAAAGAGCCGACACTATGAAAGCTTGCTAAAGAAGGTCACCCAAGATGCTGAGGTCAAACTTGCCAGTGTTCAAATGGACCACGATCAGGCCTTGATCAGCTTTCGAGAGGGAATCAAGGCTTCTGCTATCGTCTCCCTGCTACAAGCACGCATCAAGATGGCCTATGAGGCCAAGGAGACGGGCCTTGTTTGTCCATCTTGGCCAGTTGAATCTTGGGTGACTAAATTGAAGGAGCTCGGAGGCAAAGCTGTGCCCCTTCCTACTGAAGCTGGCGAGTCTTCTAAGTCAGCAGAGGTGGTGGTCCAGGCTGGAGAGAAGAAGGATGTTGGAGCTGATGCTGAGATGGACGTTGGCAAGGATGCTGCGCAGGATGCTGGTCAGGATGCTGGTGCTGAGAAGCCTGAGAAGGTTGGAGGTGATGCCACTGTATGAGGGCATTCAGGTGGGCGATGACGGATATACGTGCCAAGGCCAGAGCCCACCTTTTTGAATTTGAATGTTGGTCTGTAGTCCCATAAACAATTTACTTTTCTGCACTTTACTTTCCCGTACCTGAACAATTTACATTTCCTGCATGCTTTTTGAACAATACAACAGTTGAAGGTGGATGGGTCTCGGTTTGAGATGAATCCTTCAACTGTTGGGTAAATATGGTTATGAACTACTAGTGCTCTTAGTGGATGGGCCTTGTTTTGAGGTGAAACTAAGAGCACATCTTTTGGTATGTTAATAATATAACTACTCTTTTGACTTTATTATTGTTGTTATTAGCGCACAAATTTTACTTATGAAAACTGTTTTGTTTAAACATTTTTGGGAATATTGTGGTAAAATATCCTGACTAGTATTCTACGAGATATCCTGGTCAGGATATTGTCATATAATCTTAGAAGACTTAAATCATTTGAAAAAGGAGAGATCATACCAAAGACTTTTAGGGAATCAATTTCAATCTTCCACCTTAGGCATGTCCCCAGTGCACACTTACAAACTTGGATCCAACCTTTGAATAGTATAATGTATGTCCCCTGTGTATGACACAGAAATGCAAAGGTATTCACACTTTGGTTTGAATAAATTTCAAACACTCCGAAGCAAAAATCTTGATATCCTGAAATGAATCATTAGCATACTAGGGATAAACCCTTAATATCCTGGGGATAAACCCTGAGTTTCATGCGCTACAGGCGAGAGTGTATAAACTCCTAGACTTAGAAAGGTGAAAACCTTTAAACCTTTGAGAGTATGAAAATACTCTTTCGTGAGAGAGGGTGATCAATCCTCATATACCTTTAGAATCCAGGATATAGCCAACAGTAACGAAATTGTCAGCCACTTTTACATGAACTGGTCCCGCTACCTTGAACTACACCTGGATAACTTGCGCTCCAGGCGAGGTGTTTAAACCCAATTCGAAAGAAAGGTGAATACCTTTAAACCTGTGAAGGGATCAGGATCCCTTAAACGTGAGAGAGGGGGCCAATCCTCTAATCTTTCGACTTATCCTGAGTATATATCCTGGAGCTATATCCTGCAAGACAGTTCTAAACTAGGGTGGGTGTTAGCTTGGCTAACACCCCTCCGATGCTTAAGTCAGTATTGGGTTCAAGATAATAAACAAATATATTTTAAAGAGATAGAACACATACCATTCCGAGATAGAAAACAAATTCTACTCTTACTTGAAATAGAGCTTCAAATGTATTGCATTCCAGGATCTTGGTAACATATCCCCTTCCATATTCCTGAGTCGATATGCTCCTTTCCCTGCTTCTGACTCAACTTCATAAGGTCCTTCCCATTTCGGAGCTAGCTTGCCATCGGCAGGATTAGTGGTGTTTTGAAAAGCCTTTCTCAGCACCCAATCACCAACTCGAAATCTTCTAGTCCTTATGTTCTTATTGTATGCCCTGGATATTCTTTGTTGATATGCTGCTATCCTTAGCCTTGCTGCATCTCTTCTTTCATCTATAGTATCTAGATCTTGACATAAGACTTCAGGATTCTGTTCAGGATCCTGTAGCATAGATCTTGCAGTAGGTATCGTCATTTCTGTTGGAATCATTGCCTCTGCTCCAAATACCAAGGAAAACGGGGTTTGGCCAGTTGCATTCTTCACTGTTGTCCTATCAGCCCACAAAACAAAGGGTAACTCTTCCGCCCATCTTCCTTTCTTGGCTCCGAGTCTCTTCTTTAAGTTATTAACTATTATCTTGTTCGAAGATTCGGCTTGTCCATTCGCTTGAGGATGTACAGGAGTAGATGTGATCATTTTGATTCCCCAACTTTTGCAAAAGTCAGTAGTCCTTTTGCTTATAAACTGGGACCCATTATCACAAATGATCTCAGCTGGTACCCCAAACCTAGTCAGGATATTCCTTTTTATGAATGATACTACTTCTTGGTCTCTCACTTGAACGAATGCTTCAGCCTCGACCCACTTAGAGAAATAATCCGTCATTGCTAACATAAATACTTTTCCTCCCGGAGCCTTTGGTAACTTCCCTACTATATCCATCCCCCACTTCATGAATGGCCAAGGGGAAACTACAGGATATAGTGGTTCAGCTGGTTGATGTAGTATGTTACTATGCCTTTGACATGCATCACATCTTCGAGCATATTCTGCAGCATCTTTTCTCATTGTTGGCCAAAAGTATCCTGTCCTTAATACTTTCGAGAATAATGATCTGCCTCCAGTGTGATTACCACAGTCCCCTTCATGTATATCCTGAAGTACTTCTTTGGCTTCATGATCCTCCAAGCATCTTAAATATGGTCCTGCAAGAGATTTCTTATACAGGATATTATTTATAATAGTGAATCGTGATACCTTCATCCTAAATGCCTTAGGATTTTCATTTTCGGGGATGTGTCCATCTTTAAGATATTTCAGAATTGGAGTTGTCCAGGATTCAGGATCCTGTTCAGGATATTCCACTCCAGGATCCCGAATATCCGCTACTTCTTTATCCTGAGGATTCGTTGCAGGATATAAAACATGTATTACTGGTATTTGGGTCTCTTCCGGTATCCTGACTGATGATCCCAGATTTGCTAAGGCATCCGCTTCAGCATTATCCTCTCTTGGTACCTGTTCAAGTGTAAAAACATCGAAATATCCTGCTAAGTTTTTGAGAATATCGAGGTATTCGATTAACTTCTCACCCTTAACTGCATAGGATCCATTAAAATGATTAGTAATTAACAAGGAGTCAACATATACTTGCAAATTCTTGATATTCATACTCTTAGCTAATTCTAATCCTGCAATTAAAGCTTCATATTCTGCCTCATTATTGGTAGCAGGAAATTCACACCTAATAGCCTGGGGCAATATGTCCCCCTGTGGAGATTTTAGTAGTATTCCCAATCCTACTCCTCTTATATTAGATGCACCGTCAGTATATAATGTCCAGAATCCTGAGGATTCTCCTAATTGTTGGACTTCTAGGTCTACCTCATCCTGAATGTCACTACTGAAATCAGCCACAAAGTCAGCTAAAGCCTGCGACTTTATGGCATTCCTAGGTTCATATACTAAATCATAAGCACTTAACTTTACCGACCACTTAGCCATTCTACCCGACATTTCCGGTTTCCTAAGTACACTTTTGACAGGATAATTTGTTTTAACGTGTATCCTATGTGTCTCAAAGTAGTGTCTAAGTTTCGTTGATGCCATGACTAATGCTAGTATTAATTTCTCTAAGTGAGAATACCTAGTTTCAGCATCTAACAAACTTTTGCTAACATAATAAACAGGATATTGCTGACCTTCATGGTCTTTTATAAGAACGGCACTTACAGCATTCCCTGATACAGCAAGGTACAGGAATAGTGGTTCACCATTTTCAGGTTTCATCAGTAGAGGTGCGGTTGAGAGATATCGCTTCAAATCCTGTAGGGCTGCTTCATGCTTCTCACTCCACTCGAATTTTTTGTTCTTCTTCAGGATATCATAAAAATCCTTGCATTTTTCTGAAGACCTTGAGATAAATCTGTTCAATGCTGCCACTCGCCCCGTTAATCGTTGAACATCTTTCATATTTGAGGGTGATTTAATATCCAAGATGGCTTTGATCTGCTCCGGGCTTGCTTCTATTCCTCTTTTGGTCACCATATATCCTAGAAATTTTCCTGCCCCCACTCCGAAATGGCACTTAGCAGGATTCAGCTTCATATTATATTGATCCAGGATATCAAACGCTCCTTTAATATCCTGGAGGTGATCCTGAGCTTTCTTTGACTTTACCACCATATCGTCAATGTACACCTCCATGGTGTCCCCCAGTTTGTCTTTGAACATCATGTTTACCAATCTTTGGTATGTTGCACCTGCATTTTTCAAACCAAAAGGCATAGCTGTATAACAATAAATACCTGTTGGTGTCATGAAGGCAGTATCCTCCTGGTCAGAAGGCTCCATTTGGATTTGTTGAAATCCTGAGGATGCATCCATGAAAGTCAGCATTTCATGCCCAGCAGTGGCATCTACCATTGCATCAATGTGGGGGAGAGGAAATGGGTCTTTAGGACAAGCTTTATTCAAGTCTGTGTAATCCACACAGACTCTCCGTTTTCCGTTCTTCTTCTGTACCACTACCACGTTTGCTAGCCATCTTGGGAATTTGACTTCTCTAATCATTTTGGACTTCAACAATCTTTCAACTTCTTCTTGAATAATTGTATTGCGTTCAGGAGCAAACTTCCTTCTCTTTTGTTGCACTGGCTTGAATGATTTATCAATTCCAAGCTTGTGAGTGATAATATCTTTGGATATGCCTGTCATATCCTCGTGCTTCCATGCAAACGTCGACATCCTGCATTTTAAAAAGTTAATTAATTGCTCTTCAATATCCTGAGGGATATTGGTTCCCACGAGCACCGAAATATCGGGATTATCCTGGTCCAGGACAATTTTCTTCACATCCTGCTCCGGATCCTCCACAATATCCTGGGCCCGCGTCTTTAATTGCTATGCTGCACTAGGTTTAGTTGAGGATTTCATTGAGGATGAGTAGCATTCTTTTGCTTCCTGCTGATCGCTATCAACTTTAACAACTCCCCAGGGGGTAGGTATCTTGATGCATTGGTGGTACGTTGATGGCACGGCCTTCATATCATGAATCCACGGTCTTCCCAGTATAATGTTATAGCAGGATAGAGAGTCCATTACACAGAAACGTTGTATTGAGTTGAGTCCTTCAACGTACACCGGCAACTTTATCTCTCCCACTGTGTTTCTGGCCTCTCCACTGAACCCAACAAGTACGGTGGACTTCGAAGTGATATCCATTGGAGATACATTCATCCTTTTAAGTGTCTCTAGTTGGATTATGTTGACGGAGCTGCCATTATCAACCAATATCCTGCGTACAAAATGGTTAGCCACATATAACGTTATTACCAGAGCATCATGGTGAGGATCTTGGACAGTATCCCTGTCATCAGCATCAAATGTGATCACTTTGTCAGTTGTGAGTGTAGTCATCCTGACAGGTCTGTCTCCCTTTTCGGCTTTAGCTTCTTTTGCATGTCTCTTTGCTGCTGAATACGAAGTCCCACAAATGTCGGATCCCCCCGAAATGAAGTTGATTATTTTGGCATCCGCGGGAGGTGAGGCTGCTCGCTCAGGATCCTTCTCAGTATCCTGACCCTTATTCTTCTTTCTTCCTAAGAGATCTTTCAAATATCCCTTGCTTAGAAGATAGCTTATCTCTTTCCTCAAAGCAATGCAGTCCTCGGTCATATGTCCGAAATCTTCGTGGAAAGCACACCATTTTGATTTGTCTTTCCAATCCGCCTTTTGTTGATTCTTTCGAGGCCATCTCGCCTTGTCCCCTAGACCCTGCATGGCATACATCAATTCAGGAATATTAACAGAAAAGCAATATTCTGATAATTCAGGATACTCTTCAGGATCCTCATCTTCGACAGCATTCACTCTCTTATTCTCATTTCTGCCATATGGCTTAGGCCGATACGACTTGAATGAGGATTCTGACTTCCTGTTAGTTGACTCATAAGTGTTGGATGAGTTCATCCTTTCTTGCATCTTTCTGTCATCTTCCAACCGAATGTATCTTAGGGCCCTGTTCCGAGCTTCATCCAGGTTCCTGCATGGGTTCATTACAAGGTCTTGGTAAAATTGAGAATCTTTTTGCAACCCCATCTTGAAAGCTTGCACAGCTGTTGCAACATCAAGATGAGGAATGTCTAGTGATTCTCGGCTAAACTTGTTCACATAATCCCTAAGGGATTCCTGAGGCCCTTGTGTTATCCTGTAGAGATCACTTGTTAGTTTTTCAAAGCTCCTACTACAAGAAAACTGACTATTAAATAAATTTACTAAATGAGCAAAAGATGTGATTGAATGCGGAGGAACATTCAAGAGCCACTTCAAAGCTGATCCTGTTAAGGTTGAACCAAAACCCTTGCACAGGCATGCTTCTTTGAGATCCGGAGGGATAGGGTTGATCTCCATCCTCTCCCTATACTGAGCAATATGCTCTTCAGGATCCGTCGTTCCGTCGTAAAGCTTTATGTTGGGGGTTTGGAACCTCTTTGGAATCTCAGCATCACAGATAGGATATGCAAAGCGAGATATCTTATGGCTATCTTGAGATACTTCCGGGATTGGCTGGACCACCCCGGGTACACTTGATATCATGTCCTTCAATTTTTGAAGTTCCCTGGTAAGTGCTGACGTCACACCTGTATCCTGCAAGGATCCACTATTGTTAGTAGCATGAGTATTATTATTATTTAATATGTTACTCGTTGGAGGATTCTGCCCATATCCTGAGACATATCCTGAGCTCCTTATGGTCGACATCCTGACCGAGGAGGGTATTTCAGGAGTATGATTCTGAGGAAGGCTGGGCACAATATTCCCCCTGTTATCCTCTGTATACACGGCTGAACTGAAGTTCAAAGCTCTGGGTTGTAATGGAGTGACAATATCCTCAGCGGATCTGCTCGAGCCAGACCTCAAGAGTTGTATTTCCCTTAAAAGCATTTGGTTTGTTTCTTGCTGCTGCCTCATTTGTTCCTGCACACTTCCAAACAAGGTTAAAATTTCATCATTAGATGCTAAAACAGGGGCAGATTCTTGAACAGTGCGAGTAGGGATAATATCCTGAGGCCGTGTAGAAGCTGGCATTCTTGGAGGAGGTGGTGGAAGCACCGAACCTGTAGTAACAGAAGTCGTAGCAGACATAGTAGAGGAACTCATGTTTGATCGTGAGGCCATTGTGGACAATGTGGCAAAAAGTTTTGAAAATAAAAAACCGATTAGCGATTTAACAAAAAATTTTAGTAAAGATAGCACCACTTGCCCCACGGTGGGCGCCAAATTGTTTTGGTCAAAAATTACCGAAGCAATTTAGTGATCAAATTAGTAATGTGAGGTAGTGTGCTAAAAAGTTTAAGGAAAATATGCTTGTTGAGTTATTTAGAAAATCAGTATTCAGGATACAGCTCAGGATATTGAGCTGTATCTACGATCAAACAGTGAGTAAATAATAAATAAAAAGTGAGGAAGACGACACGATATGTACGAGGAAAGCCCTTGATCGATCTAGATCGCCGGCATAAAACCTCGGGAGCTGACAATCGCAGCTGCCTTGTTCTTCTTATTGCTTCAAACTTCAAGATACAGTGCAGGATATCAACCAGATCTCTAAGTGTTACAATGAATTCGTGTGAGAGTACAATTTGCGAGAGAGCAAGTGTTGGCGTGTAGTGAGTGTGATTGCAGTGAAATTGTTGTGTCCTATTCGATCTGGTGTTCCTCCTATTTATAGTAACGAAATACAAACAAATATCCCTATAAATATGGGATACTCCGAATATTCCATCACGAACGTTGTAGACCGAGTAATAAGGCTTCAACGTCTTTCTTTGAACGGTTTGGACCGAGTCTTCCGCAGAACAAGTCTTTGTGAACGTTGCTAGCTTCCAGCCTACGTACCTGCACATAATCCGTTAGTGATCCTGAGGATACCATTCAGGATATTACCAGTACCCTGAATCCACACCCCGGATATAAACAGATATTATTTAATCAAGATATAAGCCAAGATATTTCTCAGGATATGAGCTCAGAAATTAGCCCACAACACCAGCGGCGTATCCACCATGCTTGTATCATATTACACACGCATCGTTACTTAATCACTTAATCAAACCAAACCAAACAATGTAAAATGTTCATGTCAAGATGTAAATCATGTCAAAATGTCTATGTCAAATATCCATGTCAAATGTCTATGTCAAATATCCATGTCAAATGTCTATGTCAAAATGTCATGTATGGCAAGTGAAAGGTCTCAACTAAACCATATGCACAAAAACAAAGTATTGAAGTAAAACTTGGTTTAAATCAAAGCTATGTTTTGTGTAAATGCATGCAAATATTTAATATGAACATTTATGCGGTATTGTGAAAATGCATACATCCAAGCCTGGCGACTGTGGTGATAAACCCTTTAAACAAATTAAAGGTCTATCTGTCTTAATATCAACGAATTCGGTCATTCCTTTCATCCCCTTTCCCTGGGACGTCCGGAACGGGAGTTGTCAATTCCTATGGTACCACTACCTACTAACGAACGGCATGATCGGTGTTAATGAATGTATTGTCCCATGTAAACAAACCAAATGTCATACCAAAATGTAAGCATGTGATGAAAACAATGTACTAAGTATGCACGCAATGGACATACATAGCATAAAATGTAAATGTAAAACGATGTACTAAGTATGAACTAAATGGACATACATAGCATAAAACACAATGAGATCATGTACTATAATGTACTAACGAACATAGCAGTATATGATGCGAAAACAGGAAAGCATGAAAGTAACAAGTAGGCACATGTGTTTCACCCCAAAACAGTTTGGAAAACAGTAAAAGAGGGGTCTATGTACTCACCTGAGATTGCTCAGTTGTCTAAAGATAACCACCAAGCAGTGCTAGAGATCTCGGAATCAAACGGCTCCTAATATAGGTAACTATGTTAAATAATCGGACCTAAATCGGAAGACTGGGTAGCATTAGGGTTTGTAAACCAAACGAGTGTGGAGACTCGTGTGATATGGTTTAACAAAGCCTACATACTAAATGAAACCTAACATAACTGCCTACGACCCATTACGACCCGTTTAGGTAGCTTATGCTACTTTAACGCGTCGTTCGCGTGAAACGCGTTTGGACCGCCTAACTAGTCCTATGACAAGTATTATATGCCTAAACATGTTACATAATCAGTTACGTGACAAAAGTTTAGGTTACATATGCTAAATTACCAATTATGTATGAAAAGGGTATTTTGGTAATTTACCTAAGGCATATGAACTACCTATCATACAACTACTTAAACGATGTGACCATAGGGTATAACCTCGGAAGGTTATTCCCTACCTACTATGGTCACCTACTATATTTGGTCGGATCCTAATGATCGACCAAACTGGGTCGGGTTCGAAGGTATAGGCGATTTATTAGATCGCCTACCCTACGACCCTAGACAACGTGGTAATCAGTAGGCATAGTCCCAAGGGACTATGACCATCGTGATTACAATCACGTTGCGAAGTTCTAACGAACTTCGCATTGACCATTACTGGTCAACGCTGAAAGTCAAACAAAGTTTGACTTTCTGACTCGAAAAGCAGTAGAATAAGGAAAAAAAACGAAAGAATACTTACTGAGGGTCCCCGAATGCTAACCCAGATCAAAATAGCTCAGGTATGAAACGAAGGTTCCAACTTAGAGCCCAATGATCAGATTTGTGGGTTTTTAAGCCAAAGGGGGGGGGGTGGGTATTTATAGATAAAGTAGAGCCGCTAGGATCGTTTCTTGAATATCGTGC
Organism: Helianthus tuberosus; assembly: GCA_030545235.1. NCBI lineage: Eukaryota > Viridiplantae > Streptophyta > Magnoliopsida > Asterales > Asteraceae > Helianthus > Helianthus tuberosus. Next base: position 24,632,202 of record CM060387.1, read on the forward strand.
CACGATCCGAGCCGTACACTTGTCACAAAGGTTATGGAGCCACATATGCTCCTTATCTTAGTGATTAAGCAAGTTGCAAACATGTGGTTGTGGATTAATTGGTTGCAACTTGCATTTAAAACACTGAATCTGGTCCAGATGGGGGCTCGCGTGACGCTAAGGCCCGTCGCGTCACGCTAGGCCCCTGTTTTGGCAGATTTTGCAGAAATGGTCCCTGCACCTTGTTTAAGCGATTTTCGATGCGTTTGAACCCCGTTAACCTCATTTCAAGGCTCTAAAATGAAGTTAAAGTATAGGGAACTCAAGACATACTCAAAAATACGCCGGATGATGGTTCGTTTGGTCGTACGAACGCGATGTTCGCTTAATTACGACAGAATGCGCATAAGCGCGAAAAACGATCCAAATGACGCGACGAATGGATTTTTCTTAAGGCGAACACTAAAATAAAATGTAGTCATGCTCACATAAATTTTTGGATATCCAGATGCATCCAGAACGTAAGATATGCGCGAAAATGCAAACTTGTGCACTTTTTGACACTTTTAGTCCCTGAATGACCCAAAAGTTTATTTTAGCACACCGAACACCTCAAAGCCTATTTCTAAGCTATGTGAAGGATATTTATGGTATGTTTAACTTATGATCATGCTCCGGAATGTCTGTTACAGTTCAAATTGGCATACCTTCGCAGTTTGTCATATTTAGTCCCTGTAAGCGAGTTAACTTGTTTTCGGCATACCAAACCTTCCAAAACTTATTTCTAAGTTATGTAAAGGTTATTTAAGGTATGTTAAGCCTATTTCACTATTCCGGAGTGTTCGTTGCATTAAACTGGTTATATTTACGCATCGGTGCGCGTATAACCTTCCAGAAAGCGATTTAGAGTTTGAAATAGAACAAGAATTGATATGTGTAAATGATACACACATTTTTTTTACAAATCCCCAAGTATGAAATATAATATTTCATTGGTTCGGTATTTGTTTGATGGCCGTGGAGGCACAGGTGTTACACATGCTTTGCAGGTCCTTAGGTACTTAGCTGGAGCTTGCATGGAGGAGGATCGTTGTGGGACATGGACGGCTGTGTGCCATGTTAAACTTGAAACAATTAAACTTATGTTTTGGCTTTAAGACTTATGCTTCCGCTTACAACTTAAACTATGTTTTGTTTGAACACCAATTGTATTGGTTGGATTTTATAACTACTTATATGCTTGTTCGATATGATTGGTGGCTGGATCCTTGTCAGTCACGCCTCCAAGCGGTAGTACTCCGCAGGTGGATTTTGGGGGTGTGACAGATTGGTATCAGAGCCATTGGTTATAGTGAACTTGGTTTTAATAAAGGAGAAACGTTTTGTTAAAACCAGACTATAACCCGTACAGTGCTCTACGATCCACAACGACGCTTCACTCCACATGCAAGGCTCGACATTCTAGGTGATATGATCTATGTATATATTGCCTACTTGTTAGTTACATAGTACATTGCTCATGGTATGCTTGGTTAGTATAACTACTGTTGCCTGAACACGTGTGTATTTGCTCACTTCTGTCATCGCATTTTCGTGAACCCCTCTCACTCACGTTCTTCTTGATATGAAGATCATGTCCGGACGCGTTAACCTGACACAAGCCCAGTTGATGGCTCTGATTAACGAACGAGTTGCTGCGGCACTTGCAGCTGCACACGCAGGAGGTATATCCTGCAGTTCTAACTCAATTTAGGATCTGTAGATCCTACTCTCGTGAACCAACCTTTGTGTTAAACTCTGTCTTTCTTTCGCCCACAATAGGTCAGCATGCTCAGCCACCCGTGTGCACTTTTAAAACTTTCATGGACTGCCGACCCACTACTTTTAGCGGCACTGAAGGAGCTGTAGGTCTCCTCCACTGGTTTGAGAAGCTCGAGTCAGTCTTCGAAATGTGTGAATGCCCTGCCGCGCGCAGAGTGAAGTATGCTACCGGTACTCTCGAGGGTTTAGCCCTCACATGGTGGAACGCTCAGGTTCAAATGCTGGGGTTGGTTGCTGCGAACGCCACCCCATGGGAAACTTTTAAGGAAATGATCAAGGAAGAATACTGCAGTCGTGATGACATTCATAAGCTGGAAGTCGAGTTCTTCAACCTCAAGATGACGGGGTCAGAGATTGAGTCGTACACTAAGAGATCGAATGAGCTTGCCTTACTGTGTCCCACTATGGTGGACCCTCCATTTAAGCGTATTGAGCTCTTTCTCAAGGGCTTGGTGCTAGAAATCCAAAGCCATGTGACTTCAGCAAACCTCGCGACTATCCACCAGGTTGTTCAGTTGGCTCACCGTCTTACTGAATCAAGCGGTGGAGCAGAACAAGTTACCAAAGCGCATAGGTGCTGCAACTACTTCTGGTACCTCTAGTGACAACAAACGGAAATGGGATGGAACTTCAAGTAAGGGGTCGACTTCTGTTCAGTCCCAGTCTCAGCAGAGAAAGACTGATGACTACAAGAATCCTAGTCAGCAATCATCTGGTGGTCAAAGCCATGGTGGGTACAAAGGGAATCACCCCAAATGCAATCGCTGCAGCCTGCATCACAGCGGGCCATGCACCAGGGGCAACTGTCATCGGTGCAACAAGCCCGGTCACGCTGCAAAGGATTGCAGGAGCTTATATCCCGCCAATCAGAATCGTCAGCAAGCTCAACAGAACCAGCGCCAGCAGCAGCAACAGGGTGATAACAAAGGGTGCTTTCAGTGTGGAGCTGAAGGCCACTTCAAGAGAGATTGTCCCCAACTGAACAGGAACCAGAACAACAACAACAACAACAATCAGGGGAATGGTAACAATGGGAACAACAACAACAATGGCGCCAGGGGGCGAGCGTTCGTGATTGGCCAAGGTGAAGCAAGGAACGACCCCAATGTTGTGGCGGGTAAGTTCCTTCTCGACGACTTTTATGTTTCAGTATTATTTGATTCGGGTGCCGATACTAGCTACATGTCACTAGAAGTTAGTCGAATGCTTAAGCGTATTCCAACACCTTTGAACAACAAGCACACTGTAGAGCTAGCGAATGGTAAGAGTTTAGAAGCCACACACATAGTCAAGGGTTGTAAACTTATTCTCGCTGACCAGACCTTCTCTATCGACCTTATTCCTATCGTCTTGGGTAGTTTCGACGTTGTCATTGGGATGGATTGGTTATCCCAACACCGAGCAGAGATTCTTTGCAACGAGAAGGTTGTCCGTATTCCAGGTTCCGGTGGTGAACCTCTCATGATTCGTGGCGACAAGAGGAGTGCTGTTGAGAACGTCATTTCTCTCCTTAAGGCCCAAAAGTGCTTGCGAAAGGGCCACACTGCCATTTTGGCTCTCGTTACTGACACCTCAGAAAAAGAGAAGAAAATCGAAGATTTTCCAGTTGTACGCGATTATCCAGAGGTATTTCCTGAGGAATTACCTGGTCTTCCGCCTCATCGCCAAGTCGAGTTTCAGATCGAACTAGCTCCTGGAGCTGCGCCTATAGCTCGTGCACCTTATCGTTTAGCTCCATCAGAGTTGGAAGAACTCTCTACGCAACTACAAGAACTCTTAGATAAGGGTTTTATCCGTCCTAGCTCATCGCCTTGGGGAGCTCCAGTACTATTTGTAAAGAAGAAGGACGGTACCTTCAGAATGTGCATCGACTACCGGGAACTCAACAAGGTGACAGTGAAGAACCGCTACCCTCTACCGCTTATTGACGACTTGTTCGACCAGCTGCAAGGGTCGAGCTACTATTCAAAGATTGATTTGAGATCGGGATATCACCAGCTAAGAGTCCGAGAAGAGGACGTCTCCAAAACAGCTTTTAGAACACGTTACGGACACTATGAGTTTTTGGTCATGCCTTTTGGGCTGACAAACGCACCTGCGGTTTTCATGGACTTGATGAACCAAGTGTGCAAGCCTTACCTGGACAAGTTCGTTATAGTCTTCATCGATGACATCCTGATCTATTCTAAGAGTCAGGAAGCACACGAACAGCATCTACGGCTTATTCTGGAACTCCTTTGAACAGAACAGCTTTATGCAAAGTTCTCGAAATGCGACTTCTGGCTTCGTGAAGTCCATTTCCTAGGCCATGTGGTGAACAGGGATGGGATCCATGTTGATCCGTCCAAGTTAGACTCTATCAAGAACTGGCCTGCACCTCGAACACCAAAGGAAATTCGCCAATTCTTAGGATTGGCAGGTTACTACAGGAGGTTCATAAAGGATTTTTCTAAGATTCCACAGCCTCTCACTTCACTAACGCAGAAAGGCGTTGTTTATCGCTGGGGAAATGCACAGGAGTTAGCATTTCAGCACTTAAAGGATAGACTTTGCAATGCACCTATCCTTTCCCTGCCAGAGGGCACAGACGACTTTGTGGTTTACTGCGATGCATCAATTCAGGGCCTTGGTTGCGTGTTGATGCAACGAGATAAAGTCATAGCCTATGCCTCACGCCATGATTTGGAGCTGGGAGCTGTTGTTTTTGCACTTAAGTTATGGCGGCATTACCTGTACGGTACTAAGTGCGCCATCTACACCGACCACAGGAGCCTCGAACATATCTTCAAACAGAAGGAACTGAACATGCGACAACGACGATGGGTCGAACTACTGAATGACTACGAGTGCTCGATCAGGTATCACCCGGGCAAGGCCAATGTGTGGCTGACGCCCTCAGTCGAAAGGACACTGCGCCTAAGCGCGTGCGGGCTTTACAACTCACAATACATTCTAGTCTTCCTTCCCAAATACGAGACGCTCAGATAGAAGCACTGAAACCAGAGAACGTCAGGGCTGAAGCCCTACGCGGATCAAGGCAACACTTAGAACAGAAGGAAGATGGCACTTACTACCTAACGGGACGCGTTTGGGTCCCACTCTATGGCAACCTACGAGAGCTTGTTATGGACGAAGCACACAAGTCTCGCTACTCGGTACACCCTGGTTCGGACAAAATGTACCACGATATCAAAACTACGTACTGGTGGCCTAGCATGAAGGCCCACATAGCGACTTACGTCAGCAAGTGTTTGACTTGTGCGAGAGTCAAGTCTGAGTATCAGAAACCCTCAGGCCTACTCCAACAACCAGAGATACCACAATGGAAATGGGAGCAAATTTCCATGGATTTCGTTACTGGCCTACCTAGATCCCAGCGCGGAAACGATACTATTTGGGTGATCGTGGATCGACTTACAAAATCAGCACACTTCTTGGCTATCAAGGAGATGGATAAGTTCTCCACTCTTGCGGAAATATACCTCAAGGAAGTTGTTTCGAGGCACGGGGTGCCCACCTCCATTATCTCGGATCGAGATGCACGTTTCACTTCAGAACTGTGGCAAGCAATTCACAAATCCTTTGGCTCACGATTAGACATGAGCACAGCGTATCACCCTCAGACGGACGGGCAGTCCGAACGCACTATTCAAACCTTAGAAGACATGATTCGTGCATGTGTAATCGACTTTGGCAACAGCTGGGAAAAGCATCTGCCACTTGTGGAATTCTCATATAATAACAGCTACCACACCAGCATTAAAGCTGCTCCGTTTGAGGCATTGTACGGACGTAAATGCCGGTCACCTCTTTGTTGGGCAGAGGTGGGGGGATAGTCAGATCACTGGTCCAGAACATGTGGTAGACACGACCGAACAAATTGCTCAAATACGAAAACGCATGGTGGTAGCTCGTGACCGTCAGAAAGTTTACGCCGATAAGGGCAGGAAACCACTAGAGCTCCAGATTGGGGAGCGGGTACTACTCAAAGTTTCACCCTGGAAGGGTGTGGTTCGTTTTGGTAAACGCGGAAAACTTAACCCATGATACGTTGGACCTTTCGAAATCATTGAGAAAATAGGCAGGGTGGCCTACAGACTGAACTTACCAGCAGAACTCGGTGCAGTTCACAACGTCTTTCACGTGTCGAATCTGAAGAAGTGTCTGTCAGATGAGACCCACATAGTTCCCCTGAAGGAACTCACTATCGACGAACAGTTACGATTCGTCGAGGAACCAGTCGAAATCACGGACCGGGATGTTAAGGTCCTCAAGAGCACTAGAATACCTCTCGTTCGAGTTCGTTGGAACTCACGTCGCGGCCCAGAGTTCACCTGATCAGATGAAACAAAAGTATCCCCAACTGTTCGCAAACAGTACACCCACTACTGAGGCCGAAGCTACGGAATTTCGGGACGAAATTCCAGATCAACGGGGGGTGGATTTGACACCCCAGGAAAACCAGGAAAACCATACAACTTAACTAGCTTCCTCAGTGAGTGCTTACCAAATTTCGGAACGAAATTTCTTTCAACTTGGGGATGATGTGACGACTCGAAATTTAGAACCTTTCGTGTATCTTAGTGTAACCTACTTGAAACATTATGTGACTAGTTGACGTATTGGCGTAATGACATATGTGAACACCCTATGTGATTACGTGTTACGCTTATGTGTTGTAATTGTATGAATGCGTGTATGTATATGAACCGAGACAACAAGGACCCGACTCGAGTCTCGAGTAACAATGAAACAATGGGCCGGATGGGCCATACACCTCATTTAACCCAACCGAAAGCCCATTTGGGTGCATTACTTGGAACGGATATATAAACTTGGTGGATAGCCATGTTGCCATTTTCTTTGGATAACACACACACTCTCCTACTCCCTCTCACTAAAACCCTAGACACCAAACATCACATTTCTTCTCCTTCTTCTCGGATCAAACCGGTGACACTAGGAGCTCTCGGATCGGCTCACACACACACACCCATTTGGGAAGCTTCATACTCACCTTTGAAACCCATCAATCGGTTAGTGTCTCTATGATGTTTGTTGATTAAAATGATAGTATGAATAATATGCTCTAACTAGTATAGTTGAGTGCTTGATGATGAGTTTTGTGAATCGGATGTGTATGTTGTTGATAATCGGCTAACATGTTTTGATTTTGGATATATTGCACAATGAACCCATGATGTCTTGTGTCTAAATGTGATTCAAACCATTAAAGTGGGTGTTCATGAAACCAGCTTGCATATGTGTAGTACCATGATGAATCGGATTAGTGTAGAGTTGATTTCGAGATGTTATGTGATGATTTGAAACCTTTAGATGAGAATGTTCAAGTGTGTTGATTTGTTGTTCATGATTATGGTTGTGATTGATGCTAAAATATGATGAACAAGTTTGAATGATCAACATGAACATGATATGAATATGTGAAGAACTCGTTGAATATGATATGAAGATGCCTTGAATATTTGAATATTGATATGGTTGATCCATTTTTAGTAAATTGCTAGACAAGAAACATGTTTAAGGATTGTGGTTGGATAGTACATTGTGTCATGAAATCAAATTCCCATTGGATAGTACAACTGTGCAGAATCAGCAATTGTTGGGGGTCGAGACCCCTGGTCTCGACTCGAGGCCACCAAATGTCAACTCGGGATCCCCGGTTTCGACACTAGTTGCGAGTCGAGAGCCTACAGTCTCGACTCGAGACCCCACTTGATCAACACCCAAACATCTTGACTCGAGACCACGTTTGCGAGTCTAGTTGCAACTCGAGACCACTACATGCATGACCCGAGACTACCTTAGTGGCGACTCGAAATCTTGTGGACTACAACTCGGGACCGCACAGTCTCGATAAAAGACCGCACAGTCTCGACTCGAGACTATATGCATGAACACGCTGACTTGAACTTGCACACTACTACGGGCCTAAGTAATTGGGCCGAACGTATGGGCCTTATGTGTTACTGTTGAATGTGAATGTTGTTTGGGCTGCCATGAATGATACTTGAATGCAATGTGCTAGAAACATACGTGTACTACTTGAATACGAACCTGATTTGTATGATACAACTATGATAGGACGTGAGTGACCACAATATTGCTTGATTGACCTTTCTGTGTATCTGCCGAGCAAACCAAGGTGAGTTCACACCCTCTACAAAGCATGGGATTCCCAGGGGTCGGGAATTAGGGTTAAGGAACATGGGTTCCTCGTCCTCCTGGGGTAGGACAGCAATGGTTCAGGAATGTAATTCATCGTCCTCACGGACAGATAACTCGTACTAGACCAAAACTCTATCACGAAGTCCCTCCTTTTTATATCGACTTAATCGCCGGGCCAATGGCGAGCGGGTCATTAGTTAGATAGCGCTATTTAGGTCTGACAAACCTCACACCGTGCCGCAGAGGACGGGCGTGAACTAATGGATCTGGGGCATGTCAATGATGATAGACATTGACAGTTTCAGGGCACTTAAACATGACTACAGTCAGCAGTCGATATGGTAACGAGTCTAGTGTATACATGGGGTAGCCCCCACGGCCGAAATGCCAGATAACTAACACGGGGTAGCCCCCACGGCTGGATTGCCAGAGTAATCGGGAATAAACAAGTCACGTACGTGCCCTTCAATCCGAGGACAATAATAAGTATAACTGTGACACCCCAGGAAAACCCGGAAAACCATACAACTTAACTAGCTTCCTCAATGAGTGCTTACCAAATTTCGGGACGAAATTTCTTTCAACTTGGGGATGATGTGACGACTCGAAATTTAGAACCTTTCGTGTATCTTAGTGTAACCTACTTGAAACATTATGTGACTAGTTGACGTATTGGCGTAATGATATATGTGAACACCCTATGTGATTACGTGTTACGCTTATGTGTTGTAATTGTATGAATGCGTGTATGTATATGAACCGAGACAACAAGGACCCGACTCGAGACCATGCGGTCTCGAGTGAACAATGAAACAATGGGCCGGATGGGCCATACACCTCATTTAACCCAACCGAAAGCCCATTTGGGTGCATTACTTGGAACGGATATATAAACTTGGTGGATAGCCATGTTGCCATTTTCTTTGGATAACACACACACTCTCCTACTCCCTCTCACTAAAACCCTAGACACCAAACATCACATTTCTTCTCCTTCTTCTCGGATCAAACCGGTGACACTAGGAGCTCTCGGATCGGCTCACACACACACACCCATTTGGGAAGCTTCATACTCACCTTTGAAACCCATCAATCGGTTAGTGTCTCTATGATGTTTGTTGATTAAAATGATAGTATGAATAATATGCTCTAACTAGTATAGTTGAGTGCTTGATGATGAGTTTTGTGAATCGGATGTGTATGTTGTTGATAATCGGCTAATATGTTTTGATTTTGGATATATTGCACAATGAACCCATGATGTCTTGTGTCTAAATGTGATTCAAACCATTAAAGTGGGCGTTCATGAAACCGGCTTGCATATGTGTAGTACCATGATGAATCGGATTAGTGTAGAGTTGATTTCGAGATGTTATGTGATGATTTGAAACCTTTAGATGAGAATGTTCAAGCGTGTTGATTTGTTGTTCATGATTATGGTTGTGATTGATGCTAAAATATGATGAACAAGTTTGAATGATCAACATGAACATGATATGAATATGTGAAGAACTCGTTGAATATGATATGAAGATGCCTTGAATATTTGAATATTGATATGGTTGATCCATTTTTAGTAAATTGCTAGACAAGAAACATGTTTAAGGATTGTGGTTGGATAGTACATTGTGTCATGAAATCAAATTCCCATTGGATAGTACAACTGTGCAGAATCAGCAATTGTTGGGGGTCGAGACCCCTGGTCTCGACTCGAGGCCACCAAATGTCAACTCGGGATCCCCGGTTTCGACACTAGTTGCGAGTCGAGAGCCTACAGTCTCGACTCGAGACCCCACTTGATCAACACCCAAACATCTTGACTCGAGACCACGTTTGCGAGTCCAGTTGCGACTCGAGACCACTACATGCATGACCCGAGACTACCTTAGTGGCGACTCGAAATCTTGTGGACTACAACTCGGGACCGCACAGTCTCGATAAAAGACCGCACAGTCTCGACTCGAGACTATATGCATGAACACGCTGACTTGAACTTGCACACTACTACGGGCCTAAGTAATTGGGCCGAACGTATGGGCCTTATGTGTTACTGTTGAATGTGAATGTTGTTTGGGCTGCCATGAATGATACTTGAATGCAATGTGCTAGAAACATACGTGTACTACTTGAATACGAACCTGATTTGTATAATACAACTATGATAGGACGTGAGTGACCACAATATTGCTTGATTGACCTTTCTGTGTATCTGCCGAGCAAACCAAGGTGAGTTCACACCCTCTACAAAGCATGGGATTCCCAGGGGTCGGGAATTGGGGTTAAGGAACATGGGTTCCTCGTCCTCCTGGGGTAGGACAGCAATGGTTCAGGAATGTAATTCCTCGTCCTCACGGACAGATAACTCGTACTATACCAAAACTCTATCACGAAGTCCCTCCTTTTTATATCGACTTAATCGCCGGGCCAATGGCGAGTGGGTCATTAGTTAGATAGCGCTATTTAGGTCTGACAAACCTCACACCGTGCCGCAGAGGACGGGCGTGAACTAATGGATCTGGGGCACGTCAATGATGATAGACATTGACAGTTTCAGGGCACTTAAACATGACTACAGTCAGCAGTCGATATGGTAACGAGTCTAGTGTATACATGGGGTAGCCCCCACGGCCGAAATGCCAGATAACTAACACGGGGTAGCCCCCACGGCTGGATTGCCAGAGTAATCGGGAATAAACAAGTCACGTGGGGTAACCCCCACGGCAGGATGCCAGATAAAGGAAACGGTGTTCGAAACAACTTAAAACGAACACCCAACCGTGAACTCACTCAACTTGTTGTTGACTCGTTACTACATGCTTTGCAGGTCCTTAGGTACTTAGCTGGAGCTTGCATGGAGGAGGATCGTTGTGGGACATGGACGGCTGTGTGCCATGTTAAACTTGAAACAATTAAACTTATGTTTTGGCTTTAAGACTTATGCTTCCGCTTACAACTTTAACTATGTTTTGTTTGAACACCAATTGTATTGGTTGGATTTTATAACTACTTATATGCTTGTTCGATATGATTGGTGGCTGGATCCTGGTTAGTCACGCCTCCAAGCGGTAGTACTCCGCAGGTGGATTTTGGGGGTGTGACAATAATTGTACGTAGGTTTTACGTACGTGCCCTTCAATCCAAGGACATTAATAATTAGTTTAATAGTAATGGTTGTACGAGTAGTTATTCAATCCCATTCCCAACCCCTGGGAATCCCATGCCTTGGCTAGTGTGAACTCACCTTGGTTTGCTCGACAGATACACAGAGAGGTCAAGTCTAGCTGCTAGTGGTCAACCACGTCCTAACATGGTTACCATACAAGTCAGGTTTTGGTTACGAGTAATGCACATAAGTATCACATAAGCTAACAGATAAGGAACAAATAACGATCATGGCAAATTCACATCATCACGTTTAACAGTCATAACGTATTCAACTTGTGCGATTAAAAGATGTATTGGGCCGAATCATTTGTGAAATTCACTAACATAACCCAACTAACCATTTCGGCCCAACATGTTGTGCGGTCGACACAGCCTTGTGTGACCCACATCATGTTGTGCGATTCAGTAATACACCCGGCCCAACATATACACCCAGCCCAACAATTAGCATAACAGTCCTGCATGTATCGGCCCAAATAGACAACACAAGTCTTGTGCGATCCGATTGGGTTGTGCGACTGGATTTGGGCTTTGAGGCCCAACAGTTAAACAAACATCATCACTTGTGCGATCCAATAAGCCTTGTGCGACTGTGGGTGCCTTGTGCGATTGGATCGTCTTGTGCGACTGGACTCCTTGTGCGACCAGGAGTCTTGTGCGAATGGACTCCTTGTGCGATCAGTTTAAACATCCGAATATTATGTCATTCGGTTACAATCATTCAATAGTTTCTTTATTTACACTTTATCAATTAACAAATTTTCAACTATCCGCATAACACACAATCGGTCAAACTGAGCATATTCTAATCAATTCTCATGAACCCTAAACAATCATAGTTATGAGCAATAATCAATCATTCAATCCGGATCATTAGTCTAGCAAGTTTTATATCTACATGCATTACTAATCATCATACAACCACCTCGAATATCATATCCCAACAGCCGATTATATATATATATCCGATTCTAAATCTAGATTACTAGTTACATCATATGTTTTGACAGCCCTATATCGATCAATAGCATCATACATGTGAGCCACCTATCATCTATTCATAACATAAATCATTCGTATCTTATCCGTAAAGCATCACGAAAAAAAAACATATGAATCACAACATCATACAATTAACAATTAAAGTACTAACCGATTAAGAGAATATAACAAGTATGATCCTAACAAGGGAATGATCCGAACACTATGATCTTCGATTGAGAGGGGGTGTGTGGCTGCCGTCAAGTCCGTGAGGGAGAGAGAGAAGAGTAGGGTTTGTGTGTTTAGAGTGTTTGACAAACAAATGAGGAGTATACCCCCCCCCCCCCCCTTCCTATGAGGTTATGTGCAAATACAAGAATGGGCCGAACCCAAAGTGTGGCCCGAATGGGTTTGTGAAATCGGATTATAGTTGTGTGGTTCGAATCACATACGTTCACATATCACAATAACATAACATTCATTAAGTCAATCAAGTTCATTTAATCACATCACGTTCACATACGTTACATCAAAGTACAAAGATAGGTACCGAAATACGAGTTGTCACATTATCCCTAAGTTGAAAGAAATTTCGTCCCGAAATTTGGTACGTACTCACTGAGGAAGTTAGTTAAGTTGCATGGTTTTCCTGGGGTGTCACATCCTCCCCCCGTTGATCTGGAATTTCGTCCCGAAACTCCGTAGCTTCGGCCTTAGTAGTGGTTGTACTGTTTACGAATAGTTGGGGATACTTTTGTTTCATTTGGTCTTCGCGTTCCCAGGTGAACTCTGGGCCGCGACGTGAGTTCCAACGAACTCGAACGAGAGGTATTCTAGTGCGCTTGAGGACCTTAACATCCCGGTCCGTGATTTCAACTGGTTCCTCGACGAATCGTAACTGCTCGTCGATAGTGAGCTCCTTTAAAGGAACTACGAGAGTCTCATCTGACAGACACCTCTTCAGATTTGACACGTGGAAAACGTTGTGAACTGCACTGAGTTCTGCTGGTAGGTTCAGTTTGTAGGCCACCTTGCCTATTTTCTCGATGACTTCGAAGGGTCCGACGTATCGTGGGTTAAGTTTGCCTCGTTTACCAAAACGAACCACACCCTTCCAGGGTGAAACTTTGAGTAGCACTCGCTCCCCAACCTGGAGCTCGAGTGGTTTCCTATCCTTATCGGCGTAGCTTTTCTGACGGTCACGAGCTGCCGCCATTCGTTGTCGTATTTGAGCAATTCGTTCTGTTGTGTCTACCACAAGTTCTGGGCCAGTGATCTGACTACCCCCCACCTCTGCCCAACAAAGAGGTGACCGGCATTTACGCCCGTACAATGCCTCAAACGGAGCAACTTTAATGCTGGTGTGGTAGCTGTTATTGTACGAAAATTCCACAAGTGGCAGATGCTTTTCCCAGCCGTTGCCAAAGTCAATTACACATGCCCTAAGCATGTCTTCGAGGGTCTGGATGGTGCGTTCAGACTGCCCATCCGTTTGCGGGTGATAAGCTGTGCTCATATCTAAACGTGAGCCAAAGGACTTGTGCATCGCTTGCCACAGTTCCGAAGTAAATCGTGCATCACGATCCGAGATAATAGAGGTGGGCACTCCATGCCTTGAGACTATTTCCTTAAGATAAATGTCTGCTAATGTGGAGAACTTATCCGTTTCCTTGATAGCCAAGAAGTGAGCAGACTTTGTGAGTCGATCCACGATCACCCAAATAGTATCGTTACCACGTTGAGATCTAGGCAGGCCAGTAACAAAATCCATGGAAATTTGTTCCCATTTACATTGTGGTATTTCTGGTTGTTGGAGTAGGCCTGAAGGTTTCTGATATTCCGTCTTGACTCTCGCACAAGTCAAGCACTTGCTAACATACGTTGCTATGTGAGCTTTCATGCTAGGCCACCAATACTTAGTTTCGATATCGTGGTACATCTTATCCGAACCAGGATGTACCGAGTAGCGAGACTTGTGTGCCTCATCCATCACAAGCTCTCGTAAGTTGCCATAAAATGGGACCAAATGCGTCCTGTTACGTAGTAAGCACCGTCTTCCTTCTGTTCGAAGCGTTGCCTTGAGCCGCGTAGGGCTTCAGCCCTGATGTTTTCTGGTTTCAATGCTTCTACCTGAGCATCTCGAATCTGTGCAGGAAGGCTAGATTGAATCGTGAGTTGTAAAGCTCGTACGTGCTTAGGCGCAGTGTCCTTCCGGCTGAGGGCGTCAGCCACAACATTGGCTTTGCCTGGGTGGTACCTGATCGAGCATTCGTAGTCATTCAGTAGTTCGACCCATCATCGTTGTCGCATATTCAGTTCCTTCTGTTTGAAGATATGTTCGAGACTCCTGTGGTCGGTGTAGATGGCGCACTTGGTACCGTACAGGTAGTGTCTCCATATCTTAAGTGCAAAAACAATAACTCCTAACTCTAGATCGTGCGTAGTGTAGTTCCTTTCATGAACCTTAAGTTGGCGTGAGGCGTAGGCTATAACTTTATCCCGCTGCATCAATACACAACCAAGACCCTGAATTGATGCGTCGCAGTAAACCACAAAGTCGTCTGTGCCCTCTGGCAATGAAAGGATAGGTGCACTGCAAAGTCTATCCTTTAAGTGCTGAAACGCTAACTCTTGTGCATTTCCCCATCGATAAACAATGCCTTTCTGCGTTAGTGAGGTGAGAGGCTGTGCAATCTTGGAAAAATCCTTAATGAATCTTCTGTAGTAACCCACCAAGCCCAAGAATTGGCGAATTTCCGTTGGTGTACGAGGTGCAGGCCAATTCTTAATCGAGTCTACCTTGGATGGATCCACATGAATCCCATCCTTGTTCACCACATGGCCTAAGAAATGGACTTCACGAAGCCAGAAGTCGTATTTTGAAATCTTGGTGTACAGCTGTTCTGTTCGAAGGAGTTCCAAAATGAGTCGTAGATGTTGCTCGTGTTCCTCCTGACTCTTCGAATAGATCAGGATGTCGTCGATGAAAACTATTACGAACTTGTCCAGCTAAGGCTTGCACACTCTATTCATCAAATCCATGAAGACCGCAGGTGCGTTTGTCAGCCCAAAAGGCATGACCAAAAACTCATAGTGGCCATAACGAGTTCTAAAGGCTGTTTTGGAGACGTCCACTTCTCGAACTCTCAGCTGGTGATATCCTGATCTCAAATCAATCTTTGAATAGTAGCTCGACCCTTGTAACTGGTCGAATAGGTCGTCGATGCGTGGAAGAGGATAGCGGTTCTTCACAGTCACCTTGTAGAGTTCACGGTAGTCGATGCACATTCTGAAAGTACCGTCTTTCTTCTTCACAAACAAGACTGGAGCTCCCCAGGGCGAAGAGCTAGGACGAATAAAACCCTTATCCAAGAGTTCTTGGAGTTGCGTAGAAAGTTCTTCCAACTCTGATGGAGCTAGGCGATACGGTGCATGAGCTATGGGCGCTGCTCCAGGAGCTAGCTCAATTTGAAATTTGACTTGGCGATGAGGCGGAAGACCAGGTAATTCCTCAGGGAACACCTCAGGATAGTCGCGTACAATCGGAAAATCATCTATCTTCTTCTCTTTCTTCGAGGTGTCAGTGACGAGAGCCAAAATAGCAGTGTGGCCCTTACGCAAACATTTCTGGGCCTTAAGGAAAGAGATGATGCTCACGACAGCACCACTCTTGTCACCACGAATCAATAGAGGTTCATCACCTGGGCGAGGAATACGGACAATCTTCTCGTTGCAAAGAATCTCTGCTTGGTGTTGGGATAACCAGTCCATCCCTATAACAACGTCGAAACTACCCAGAGTGATAGGAAGGAGGTCGATTGAGAAAGTATGACCATCAAGAACAAGGTTACAACCCTTGACTACGTGCGTGACCTCTAAATTTTTACCATTAGCTAACTCTACGGTGTGCTTGGTGTTCAATAGTGTTGGGGTACGCTTAAGCATTTGACTAACTTTTAGGGACACGTAGCTAGTATCAGCACCCGAATCAAATAAGACAGTAACATAAAAGTCGTCGAGAAGGAACTTACCCGTCACCACGTTGGGATCATTCCTCGCTTCACCTTGACCAATAACGAATCCACGACCCCTTGCACCATTGCCGTTGTTACCCCCGTTGTTTCCATTCCCCTGATTGTTATTATTGTTATTGTTCTGGTTCTGAATCAGTTGGGGACAATTTCTCTTAATGTGGCCCTCAGCTCCACACTGATAGCATCCCTTGTTGTCTCGTTGTTGCTGCTGCTGGTCTTGTGGAGCTGGTGGTTGTTGTCGCTGGTTCTGATTCGCAGGTCGTAAGCTCCTACAATCCTTAGCTTCATGACCCATCTTGAGACACCTCTGGCAACGACCCTTGTTGCACTGACCACTGTGGTGTCTGTTGCATCTATTGCACTTTGGAAGGTTTCCTCGATAACCACCTTGCCCTTGGCTACCAGAAGATTGCTGACCAGGGCTCTTGTAGTCTTTAGTTCTTCTCTACTGAGACTGAGACTGAACAGAAGTTGAACCTTTGCTCGAAGCTCCATCCCACTTACGTTTGTTGTCACTGGGAGTTTCAGAAGTAGTCGTAGCGCTAATACACTTTGGTAATGTCACACCCCCAAAATCCCACATGCGGAATACCACCGCTTGGAGGCGCGACAGACCAGGATCCAGCCACCAGTTATACTGAGCATTGATTTAATAATAAAAATATTCACCAACCACAATAGTTAGTAAACATCATAGTTTAAAGTTTTAAACGTTTAAGTTCAAATAACAGTTTAAGTAAGCAGCGGAAGCATAAGCCAAACATTTTCAAAACAAAGTTCATAGTTCAAGATTATTTAGAACCCAACACATGGGTTAGACGACCACTACACATCCCCAAGTAGCAAGCTCCTGAGTCACTAGGTACCTGCAAAGCATGCAGTAGAGTGTCAACAGAAATGTTGGCGAGTTCATGAGTTGTCCAGTTTTTATTTACCAAAAACTTGTTTCACTAGTTAATCTACTCATTTATACATGCCATGGGGAGCTACCCCGTAAGTAAGCTACTAAACTATTTTTACAATACCGAATACTATTCATCCGTACGTTTCCGTAGAGTGCCCCGTTCGTCAATGTTCTATCATCATTGACGGTTTTGCCAGAGTACATTAGTTCACGCCCGATCCCATACGCGGGCATGGTGTGAGGTTGGTGAGACCTAAATAGCGCTATCAACTAATAACCCGTTCGCCCGACCCCGGCGACTAATCGGTATTAAGAAGTGAGGACTTGAGTGATAGAGTTTCGTTTAGTGTTGCTTGTTGCATCCAGTATAAACAGTAAATAACTAAAAGTCCCATTTAAGGGGAAGAAAGTAGGTTTGTATCCCTTTCGAGGGGATAGCGTTGTTTAAGTTTTCGTTTCCCAAACCACCGGGAACGCATGCTTTAATAGTTGTGAACTCACCATGGGTTGCTCGGCAGATTAGTTTACTTGGTCAAGCACGCTGGTCACCACGTCCGAATGGTGTTCGAATGAAGGAGAGGGAAAAACGGTTGAGAGAAGGCCCTTGAGTGATGAACGATGGCTAGCTTCCGAGCTCCAAGCTTCCACTTGTTGATTCCGAGAGAATGGGGGGTTGATTAGTGGGTTTTAGGGCTTTTAGTGAGAGAAAAGTGAATGAGGTGAGGGAGGGAGAATAAGGGAATGATTGTTGTCCAAAGGTGGGTAAGTCGGCTAATGAGGGGGTTTTATAATCCAATTCACGGGCCATGCACCCTAATGGGTTCTTGAGTGGGCTCAAGGAGGTGCGGCCCAAACGGCCCAACTGTTTACTGTTCACTCGAGACCGGGTGGTCTCGAGTCGTGGTTTCGGTTCACGAGTATTTATACATATACATATATATTACATACACGTTATCAACACATAGCACATCAAAGTAATTCACACCTTTCATTTAATAATATGTACACGAAATACTGAAACTAGAAGGTTGTTCGGGAAAATCCAGAGTGTCACATTATCGCCAAGTTTTAAGAACTTTCGTCCCGAAAGTTAAGGCAGCCACTGTCAAGCTGGTGAGAACGTTTCAACGGGGTATCACATTATCCCCCCGTTAGTTTGGAATTTCGTCCCGAAATTCGGTTGTAGCTTCAGTGCTGGGAGTTTCATTAGGGAACAACTGGGGATACTTGTGCTTCATCTGGTCTTCCCGTCCTAGGTAAACTCTGGGCCACGGCGCGAGTTCCAACGAACTCGCACGAGCGGTATCTGGCTATGTTTGAGGGTTTTGATTTCTCGATCCGTGATCTCATTCGGTTCCTCAGTAAAGTGTAGCTGTTCGTCAATAGTGAGTTCCTTGAAAGGAATGATGAGTGTTTCATCTGACAGACACTTCTTCAGATTAGACACATGAAAGACATTGTGCACCGCACTCAGCTCTTCAGGCAGATTCAATCTATAAGCAACCTTACCAATTTTCTCGGTAATTTCAAAGGGTCTGACATATCTCGGATTAAGCTTGCCCCGTTGTCCAAAACGAACCACACCCTTCCAGGGTGAGACTTTAAGTAGAGCCCGGTCACCAACCTGGAACTCTAGCGCTTTCCTATCCTTATCAGCGTAACTCTTCTGACGGTGACGAGCTGCCACCATGCGTTGTCTGATCTGGGCAATCCTTTCCGTAGTGTCTACCACAAGTTCTGGACCTGTGATTTGGCTGTCACCAACTTCCACCCAGCAAAGAGGCGATCGGCATTTACGATCGTACAATGCCTCAAAGGGTGCTGCCTGAATGCTGGTGTGGTAGCTGTTATTGTAGGAGAACTCCACTAACGGTAGATGCTTTTCCCAACCCTTGCCAAAATCGATCACACATGCCCTAAGCATGTCTTCAAGGGTTTGGATGGTGCGTTCAGATTGCCCATCTGTTTGTGGATGATAAGCGGTGCTCATGTCTAAATGTGAGCCAAAGGATTTGTGCATAGCTTGCCACAACTCAGAAGTAAAACGCGCGTCTCGATCGGAAATAATAGAGGTCGGCACTCCGTGCCTCGAAACCACTTCCTTTAAGTATACCTCTGCTAAGGTAGAGAACTTGTCTGTTTCTTTAATAGCCAAAAAGTGTGCAGACTTAGTTAATCGATCCACTATCACCCAAATGGTGTCATTTCCGCGTTGAGACCTAGGCAGGCCAGTAACAAAATCCATGGAAATTTGCTCCCATTTCCATTGCGGGATCTCTGGTTGTTGGAGTAGGCCCGATGGTTTCTGATACTCAGCCTTGACTCTCGCATAGGTCAAACATTTACTGACATAGGTCGCTATGTGGGCTTTCATGCTAGGCCACCAGTATGTAGTCTTTAAGTCGTGGTACATCTTATCCAAACCAGGATGTACTGAGTAACGGGACTTATGGGCTTCATCCATTACAAGCTCGCGTAAGTTCCCATAAAGTGGGACCCATATACACCCGTTTACGTAGTAAGCACCATCTTCTTTTTGTTCTAACCGTTTCCTTGATCCTCGCAGGGACTCAGCCCTGATGTTCTTGGCTTTCAATGCTTCAACCTGAGCGTTTCGGATTTGCTTAGGGAGGTTCGAGTGGATGGTGAGCTGTAAGGCACGAACACGCTTAGGTTTGGTTTCCTTCCTGCTGAGGGCATCTGCCACCACATTAGCCTTGCCTGGATGATATTTAATTGCATACTCGTAGTCATTTAGGAGTTCGACCCATCGGCGTTGCCGAATATTCAACTCCTTTTGTTCCATTATGTGTTGGAGACTCTTGTGATCGGTGTAAATCGTGCACTTGGTACCGTACAAGTAATGTCTCCAAATCTTGAGCGCGAAGACCACAGCTCCGAATTCTAAGTCATGTGTCGTGTAGTTCCGTTCATGGATCTTGAGTTGTCGCGAAGCGTAAGCAATAACCTTCTCGCGTTGCACCAACACGCAACCAAGTCCTTGAATAGAAGCGTCACAGTAAATAACAAAGTCGTCGGTACCTTCAGGTAAGGAAAGAATAGGAGCACTACAAAGGTTCTTCTTTAGTTCCTGAAAGGCAGATTCCTGAGCATCATTCCATTTGTAAGCAACACCCTTCTGAGTGAGGGTCGTAAGTGGTTGAGCGATCTTAGAAAATCCCTTGATAAATCTTCGATAGTATCCTGCTAATCCCAAGAATTGGCGAACTTCGGTCGGAGTCTTAGGTACAGGCCAATTCTTAATGGATTCGATCTTAGCAGGGTCGACGTGAATCCCATCCTGATTGACTATGTGCCCAAGGAAATGGACTTCTCTAAGCCAGAAATCACATTTCGAGAATTTGGTGTACAGTTGCTCATTGCGAAGGAGTTCGAGAATAAGACGCAGGTGTTGTTCATGCTCCTCTTGACTCTTCGAGTAAATTAGGATGTCATCAATAAACACAATCACGAACTTGTTGAGGCAGGGTTTGCACACTCGGTTCATGAGATCCATGAAGATCGCATGTGCGTTGGTCATTCCGAAAGGCATAACAAGGAATTCGTAGTGACCATAGCGGGTTCTGAAAGCAGTCTTAGAGACGTCCTCATCGCGGACTCTCAGCTGGTGATAGCCCGATCGCAGATCAATCTTGGAATAATAGCTCGACCCTTGCAGCTGGTCGAACAGATCGTCGATACGGGGAAGTGGATAACGATTCTTGATGGTAACCTTGTTCAGTTCGCGGTAATCAATGCACATTCGGAATGTGCCATCCTTCTTTTTGACAAAGAGCACTGGGGCTCCCCAGGGTGATGAGCTAGGACGGATAAAACCTTTGTCCAATAGTTCTTGTAGTTGAGTAGAAAGTTCCTTTAGTTCTGCGGGAGCTAGTCGATAAGGTGCACGAGCTATAGGTGCTGCTCCGGGAGCTAGTTCGATTTGAAATTCGACCTGACGGTGAGGAGGGAGTCCAGGTAGTTCTTCAGGAAATACCTCAGGATAGTCGCGTACAACTGGAAAATCTTCAATCCTGTTTTCCTTTTTCTGCGTGTCGGCAACAAGTGCAAAGATAGCGGTGTGCCCCTTTCGTAAACACTTTTGGGCTTTTAAGAATGAAATGATGCCTGTGACTTCTCCACCTTTGTCGCCTTGAACGATAAGGGGTTTTCCAGAAGGACGGGGAATACAAACAACTTTCTCTTGGCAGAGGATTTCAGCTCGATGCTTGGATAACCAATCCATACCAATGACGACGTCAAAGCTTCCGAGAATGATGGGGAAGAGATCGATACGGAAGGTCTGACCAGACAATTCTAGTTTGCAGTTACGAATAACGTGTGAGGCCTCGAGGTTTCTACCATTAGCTATTTAAATGATGTGCTTAGAGCTTAACGGCGTAAGAGTGGACTTAAGCTTCTTACTAATATGTAGGGATACATAACTAGCATCTGCTCCAGAATCAAATAATATGGAAACATAACGATCATTAAGTAGGAACTTACCCGCCACCACGTTGGGGTCGTTCCTTGCTTCCCCAGCTCCAATCACAAAAGCCCTTCCTCTTGCACCATTTCCAGCATTGTTGTTGTTCTGATTCAGTTCAGGGCAATCCTTTCGCATGTGCCCCGTTGCTCCACACTTGAAGCATCCACGATTGTTTCCTTGTTGCTGTTGTGGTTGTTGTTGATTTTGCCTAGCTGGAAGCTGGCTCCTGCAGTCTTTGGCTTCATGCCCCATCTTGTTGCATCGCTGACACTGACTTTTGCCACATGGCCCACTGTGGTGTCGGTTACATTTGTTACACTTGGGGTGGTTTCCTCGATAGCCACCATATTGCTGAGGGCCCTTGTTGCTTTCAGTCTTCCTTTGCTGAACTGAGGCCTGAGTGGGGTTAGCATCCTTACCCTGATTTCCATCCCACTTTCGTTTGTTATCGCTAGAAGTTCCGGCAGTAGCACTGATCCTTTTGGGCAGCTTGCCCTCCTCCACAGCCTGATCGGTGAGTTTGTGAGTAAGACGGACCACTGGCTGAATGGTATTGAGGTTGGCTGAGGTCACATGGCTCCGGATTTCTAGGGCCCAAACTTTGATGTACAACTCGATCCTTCGATACATAGGTCGGGACATGTTTGGGAAAAGTGTAGCATAGTCGTTGGACTGCTTGGTGTAGGTCTCAATCTCTGATCCAACCATGTTAAGCTCAAAGTATTCATTTTCGAGATTATGAATGTCATCCCTGTGACAGTATTCTTCCTTGATCATGTCCTTGAAATCTTCCCACGCAGTAGCATTTGCAGTTTCCAAACCAAGCATCTGAATTTGTGCCTTCCACCGTGAAAGCGCATTTCCTTTAAGCGTACCAGTCGCAAACTTTACCCAGTTAGCAGGGGGACACTCGCAAACAGCAAAGACAGCTTCGGCCTTTTCAATCCAGTGCAGAAGGCCGATGACACCCTTAGTGCCGTTGAAAAGGAGAGGCTTGCAATCCATGAAGGTTTTGAAAGTACAAACACGTGGTTTCGCAGGCGCTTGCTGACCTGTTGTGAGAAGCGAAGCGAACAGGCTTAGAGGTGAAAAGACGATGCGGGGGTAGGATCTAAACATCTTAAAGTAACGAGTTTACCTCCAGGGTGAGCTGCGAAAGCTGCAGCCACCGTGTTGAGCAAGTTAGTGAACTGAGCCGGAGTCATGTTAACGTTTCCTCTTCCGCGTCCACTCATTGTCTTCATAACCAGAAAACACAGTATGAGTGTGATGTCGTAATGTAGCGAGAATGAGGTAAAAGAGGGATACGTATCTATCTAATTAGGCAGACTAGTATGTATAGTAGAACAATCATAAAGTAAACAAGCAAGTAAACACAAGTCCGAGTTATGAGGTCTAATACGTTGAGTCCTGCCCTTGGAGTGTAGTGTCGTCACGAGTCACGGGTTATAGTCTGGTTTTTCTCAAAAAGACTTTCTTTTTAAATCCGAGTTCACTATAACCAATGGCTCTGATACCAATCTGTCACACCCCCAAAATCCCACATGCGGAATACCACCGCTTGGAGGCGCGACTGACCAGGATCCAGCCACCAGTTATACTGAGCATTGATTTAATAATAAAAATATTCACCAACCACAATAGTTAGTAAACATCATAGTTTAAAGTTTTAAACGTTTAAGTTCAAATAACAGTTTAAGTAAGGAGCGAAAGCATAAGCCAAACAATTTCAAAACAAAGTTCATAGTTCAAGATTATTTAGAACCCAACACATGGGTTAGACGACCACTACACATCCCCAAGTAGCAAGCTCCTGAGTCACTGGGTACCTGCAAAGCATGCAGTAGGGTGTCAACAAAAATGTTGGCGAGTTCACGAGTTGTCCAGTTTTTATTTACCAAAAACTTGTTTCACTAGTTAATCTACTCATTTATACATGCCATGGGGAGCTACCCCGTAAGTAAGCTACTAAACTGTTTTTACAATACCGAATACTATTCATCCGTATGTTTCCGTAGAGTGCCCCGTTCATCAATGTTCTATCATCATTGACTGTTTTGCCAGAGTACATTAGTTCACGCCCGATCCCATACGCGGGCACGGTGTGAGGTTGGTGAGACCTAAATAGCGCTATCAACTAATAACCCGTTCGCCCGACCCCGGCGACTAATCGGTATTAAGAAGTGAGGACTTGAGTGATAGAGTTTCGTTTAGTGTTGCTTGTTGCATCCAATATAAACAATAAATAACTAAAATTCCCATTTAAGGGGAAGAAAGTAGGTTTGTATCCCTTTCGAGGGGATAGCGTTGTTTAAGTTTTCGTTTCCCAAACCACCGGGAACGCATGCTTTAATAGTTGTGAACTCACCATGGGTTGCTCGGCAGATTAGTTTACTTGGTCAAGCACGCTGGTCACCACGTCCGAATGGTGTTCGAATGAAGGAGAGGGAAAAACGGTTGAGAGAAGGCCCTTGAGTGATGAACGATGGCTAGCTTCCGAGCTCCAAGCTTCCACTTGTTGATTCCGAGAGAATGGGGGGTTGATTAGTGGGTTTTAGGGCTTTTAGTGAGAGAAAAGTGAATGAGGTGAGGGAGGGAAAATAAGTGAATGATTGTTGTCCAAAGGTGGGTAAGTCGGCTAATGAGGGGGTTTTATAATCCAATTCACGGGCCATGCACCCTAATGGGTTCTCGAGTGGGCTCAAGGAGGTGCGGCCCAAACGGCCCAACTGTTTACTGTTCACTCGAGACCGGGTGGTCTCGAGTCGTGGTTTCGGTTCACGAGTATTTATACATATACATATATATTACATACACGTTATCAACACATAGCACATCAAAGTAATTCACACCTTTCATTTAATAATATGTACACGAAATACTGAAACTAGAAGGTCATCTTGAGGTTGAAGAACTCGACTTCCAGTTTGTGAATTTCGTCACGATTGCAATATTCTTCCTTGATCATCTCCTTAAAATTGTTCCATGGGGTGGCGTTAGCAACAACCAACCCCAGCATTTGAACCTGAGCGTTCCACCACGTGAGCGCTAAACCTTCTAGAGTACCGGTAGCATACTTCACCCTGCGAGCCTCAGGGCATTCACACATCTCGAACACAGATTCGAGCTTTTCAAACCAGTGGAGGAGACCTACAGCTCCTTAAGTGCCGCTAAAAGTAGTGGGTCGGCAGTCCATAAAAGTTTTGAAGGTGCACACAGGTGGCTGAGCATGTTGACCTGTTGTGGGTGTAAGAAAGGACAAATTTTAACACAAAGGTAGGTTCACGAGAGTAGGACCTAAAGATCCTAGAATGAGTTTAAACTACAGGGTATACCTCCTGCTTGTGCGGCTGCAAGTGCCGCAGCAACTTGTTCATTAATCAGAGCCGTCAACTGGGCTTGTGTCATGTTAACGCGTCCAGACATGATCTTCATATCAAGGGAAACATGAGTGAGAATGGTTCGCGAAAGTGCGTTGGCAGAAGAGAGTAAGTACACAGGTGTTTTCAATTAATAGTTGCTACGTTTGTCTAAGCATACCAAAAGCAAAGTTCTATGTAGTCTAGCAAGTAGGCAATGTAACATAAACATATCACCTAGAATGTCGAGCCTTGCACGTGGAGTGAAGCGTCGTTGTGGATCGTAGAGCACTGTACAGGTTATAGTCTGGTTTTAACAAAAACGTTTTCCCTTATTAAAACCAAGTTCACTATAACCAATGGCTCTGATACCAATCTGTCACACCCCCAAAAATCCACATGCGGAGTATCACATCTTGGAGGCGTGACTGACCAGGATCAAGCCACCAATCATATTCAACAAGCATGTAAGTAAACAAAATTCAAACAAACAATATGAAAGGTGTTCAAAAACCAAAGCATAGTTATGTGTTTAGCGGAAGCATAATTGTAAAACCCATTGAGAGTATTAAATACGAAATAAAGTAATGTTCATGGCATGGAACACACTGCCATGTCCCACAACGACCGTTCCTCCCTGTGCAAGCTCCATAAGTACCTATCGACCTGCAAGGCATGTAGCAACGAATCAACAACAAAGTTGAGCGAGTTCATAGTTGGTTGTTTGGTTATAGTATTCATTTCGTAAATCGTTTGTTCGTTTTGTAAACCATGTATCGTATTAATTCGTATCGCGGCCATTCCAGGCATGTTTGCGATGATTAGTGGGGGCTTCCCATGTCTTACTAGACCACGCGTATCGACTGCTACGAAAATATAAGAGGTGCCCTAAGTCAATGTCTATCAGCATTTACCCTTTGCCCATAGTCCATTAGTACACGCCCGTTCGACTGGCACGGTGTGAGGTTTGTTAAACCTAATAGCGCTATTAACTAATGACCCGCTCGCCAGAGGCCTCGACGATTAAGTCGATAAATGAGGGACTTCCTTTGATAGAGTTGATGGTCTTATGATCGTGTACGTAGGTTTTACGTACGTGCCCTTCAATCCGAGGATAGTAGTCAGTATAAGTGTACGTAGGTTTTACGTACGTGCCCTTCAATCTGAGGACAATAATAAGTATAACTGTACGTAGGTTTTACGTACGTGCCCTTCAATCCGAGGACAGTAATAATTAGTTTAATAGTAATGGTTGTACGAGTAGTTATTCAATCCCATTCCCAACCAATGGGAATCCCATGCCTTGGCTAGTGTGAACTCACCTTGGTTTGCTCGGCAGATACACAGAAAGGTCAAGTCTAGCTGCTAGTGGTCAACCACGTCCTAACATGGTTACCATACAAGTCAGGTTTTGGTTACGAGTAGTGCACATAAGTATCACATAAGCTAACAGATAAGGAACACATAACGATCCTGGAAAATACACATCATCACGTTTAACAGTCATAACGTATTCAACTTATGCAATTAAAAGATGTATTGGGCCGAATCATTTGTGAAATTCACTAACATAACCAAACAAACCATTTCGGCCCAACATGTTGTGCGGTCGGCACATCCTTGTGCGACCCACATCATGTTGTGCGATTCAGTAATACACCCGGCCCAACATATACACCCAGCCCAACAATTAGCATAATAGTCCTGCATGTATCGGCCCAAATAGACAACACAAGTCTTGTGCGATCCGATTGGGTTGTGTGACTGGGTTTGGGCTTTGAGGCCCAACAGTTAAACAAACATCATCACTTATGTGATCCAATAAGCCTTGTGCGACTGTGGGTGCCTTGTGCGATTGGATCGTCTTGTGCGACTGGACTCCTTGTGCGACCAGGAGTCTTGTGCGAATGGATTCCTTGTGCGATCAGGTTAAACATCCGAATATTATGTCATTCGGTTACAATCATTCAATAGTTTCCTTATTTACACTTTATCAATTAACAAATTTTCAACTATCCGCATAACACACAATCGGTCAAACTGAGCATATTCTAATCAATTCTCATGAACCCTAAACAATCATAGTTATGAGCAATAATCAATCATTCAATCCGGATCATTAGTCTAGCAACTTTTATATCAACATGCATTACTAATCATCATACAACCACCTCGAATATCATATCCCAACAGCCGATTATATATACATATCCGATTCTAAATCTAGATTACTAGTTACATCATATGTTTTGACAACCCTATATCGATCAATAGCATCATACATGTGAGCCACCTATCATCTATTCATAACATAAATCATTCGTATCTTATCCGTAAAGCATCACGAAAAAAAACATATGAATCACAACATCATACAATTAACAATTAAAGTACTAACCGATTAAGAGAATATAACAAGTATGATCAGAACAAGGGAATGATCCGAACACTATGATCTTCGATTGAGAGGGGGTGTGTGGCTACCGTCAAGTCCGTGAGGGAGAGAGAGAAGAGTAGGGTTTGTGTGTTTAGAGTGTTTGACAAACAAATGAGGAGTATACCCACCTTCCTATGAGGTTATGCGCAAATACAAGAATGGGCCGAACCCAAAGTGTGGCCCGAATGGGCTTTGTGAAATCGGATTATAGTTGTGTGGTTCGAATCACATACGTTCACATATCACAATAACATAACATTCATTAAGTCAATCAAGTTCATTTAATCACATCACGTTCACATACGTTACATCAAAGTACAAAGATAGGTTCCGAAATACGAGTTGTCACAATAGTACTATCGGTGCTAAGGTGTCAGGAAACAATCACTGTATAAACATAACATACAAGCATTCATCGAGTTGTCACACCCCGAAATATCAGAGCATTGGCGTGACTGGACTGGTATCTTCATTGCACAGCGGAAGCAAATAAGCTAAGACTTCTAGAAATTGAACGCCCACTAAGTACTCGAATCTCCAATGGTTCTCCTATTCCAACCGTGCCTTAACTTTGGAATGCAACCTGAGAAAGAAACATGCGAAAAATAAACATAAAGTTGAGCGAGTTCATAGTTTGTTTGTAAAAGATTTGAAGTAAATCTTTTTGAATAACCGGTTTTTAAAGTATTGTTTTAGAAAACGAAATAAAAATTCATTTTCTTTGGCGTGTTAATTGAAAACTTTTCATTTGTGAAACCTTGCATGTGTAAATCGTTATATTTGTATAACCTTGTATCTATAAAGTTTCGCATTTGTAACACTTGAATGGCTGTCAATGTCTGCGCATGACAATGACACTCGTCAGTCCTTAAGATGACGGCCTTAGGTGCATGCAAGTTTTGGGTTGTTGTATTTGGGACACACAGTCTCCGTTCTTCTTGTACTGGACTAACCAGTCCCCTTTGTAACTAGGACCAACCCCATCACTAGTATATGTAGCTCATGCATGTTTCGTAACTGTTTATGTTTTTTTTTGTGTAAAAACCGGTGTGTTTTGCATAAGTTTCTTGTAAACCATTTGAGTTTATCGAAAATCAAAAACCATTTGCGTTAGTTACAACTTGTTTGTAGAATGGTTTAGAAATATGAAACCTTTGTTCGTCAAAAACCTTATGTCTTAGCAAAACGTGTAAGTCTAGAAAATATGTAATTCTTGATCACCGAAAACCTTATTGGTTTTTGCAAAACGTGCATGTCTTTCCACCCCGAAAACATTTAGAAAAAAATGTAAAACCGTAAAAAGGTGGGGTTATGAACTCACCTGAATTGCCTTGTGCAAAGCTAGCTAATTACAACTTCGTGATGTCATTTCCAAGACATGACTTGCTAGCGTGCATTCTACAATATTCCTAACACAGAATATCTTATAAGTTTTTAAATAAACGCAGTAACTAAACTACGTGTCATTGAGCTCTACCGAATCGTTCATCGTTAACCGAACGATTCGACGGTTAAGTTGTTGAGTTAGTGGAAACAATTAGGTCATATTTGATAAGTATCGTTTATCGTCGATAACAACTAATAAGTCTTGAAAAGACTTGATTCTCGAGATATTTAAAAATAAATAAATATTTATATTAAAATATATAAATATATCGTTAAGATCGCTTGTCGTCCCGAGAAGTCGTTTGTATGTATATAGGAATATTCGTAGGAAAGTAATATATAATAAACTTGTATTATATATATTACGTCTTGTATATATTTGCCAAAATATATGTATATGTCGTTTTAGCGTTTGAAACAAATATAAAGCTATACTTATTTTTGTAAAAGAATTCGTTATCATTTGATACTAGAATAAATATATAAACTATATTTATTTTTATAAAACGAATTCGTGTCGTTCAATATTTCAAATAAATATATAAACTATATTTATTTTAGTAAAACAATCGTCGTGTCGTTTGATTGTTGAAATAAATATACAATATATTTATCCTTACGAAAAGAAGTCGTATTATTATTTGACATTTGTAGCATTATAAATTATTACGTTGATTTTACAAAAGTTTTGCCGAATTTTCAAAGTTTAATATAAATATAATAACTATATTTATTAGTTGTAAATAAATTTCGAATCGTCGTCTTCGTGAGTTGTAAAGCGTCGTCGAAAGTAATCGTATATTTGTATTTGTTTTTCTAAAAGACTATTTTGTATCCGATGGTTTTGGTTTATAATAAAACGCGCTATTTTTATGGATTTTCTCGAAAAACGGGCAGAGTTTCCTCTGTTTTTGGACGTCCCCCGACAACACAAGTTGTCGTTATTTTATCAAAATTCAACAATTTCAACAATATTTATATAAACTCAAGTTATAAAAACAAGTTAATATACGAAAATGCAAACTTTAATAATTAACGATTTTATTGTTCGTTTCGAGAGCTCGTTTGTCACGTGAGTGACAATACTATAAAAACACGAAAATATTAAATATGCCGTTAGTTTTTACCAAGTCTTTGTGTCGAATTGTTAACTGAGTTGACCGAGTCAACCGGGTTGACCGAGTTGACTCGCTGAGTTGACCAGGTTTGACTGAGTTGACTCGGTTCGACCGAGTTGACCCGCTCTGCTTCATAAGCTGAACCGAATGCTGAGTTGACCAGTTGACCCGAACCCATCTATTGACTGAGTTGACTCGGTTTGACCGAGTCAAACTGAGTTGAACCAACCTTGACCCGAACACCAAAGTCATTGTCTGAATAACTCTTTTGATGATCTCGTGCTGCTTTTAGTCTTTCCTTGACTTGAATAATCTTGTCCGTTGTTTCTTGTACTATCTCAGGTCCAGATAGTTGTTTTTCTCCAATTTTTGCCCAACAGACTGGAGTTCGGCACTTTCGTCCATAAAGTGTTTCAAACGGTGCAGCATTGATACTAGTATGATAGTTGTTATTATAGGAAAATTCTATTAATGGTAAATGATCATCCCAATTTACTCTGAAATCAATTAAACAGGCTCTAAGCATATCTTCCATTGTTTGAATTTTCCTTTCGCTTTGTTCGTCTGTTTGAGGATGATAAGCTGTGATTAGATTTTACCTGGTTCCTATTGCTTTTTGGAAATTGGTCCAAAAATGAGAAGTAAAACGGCTATCTCTATCAGAAACAATAGATAAAGGAATTCCATGTAATGAAACTATTTCATTGTGTAACATCTCGAAAATGTAAAACTTTATATTAGAGTTATAAAGTATAAATAAACAAGAATTCACTAACTAGGAATTTATAACCAAGTTAACTACAAGTCTAGAAGTAAGTTAAAGTAGGGTTAAAGCAATCAAACTTGAAGTTAAACAAAAGTGGAGGGGCCTATGTTGTTAAAATTGAAACTTATATTATTAAATTTAATAAAACAAAACCAAACACCCCATTTTGAGGGCTGGTTCGATCAGGAGAAGGGCGACCCCCCACTCTCAAAACCCTAACCATCACAAAAACCACAAATTGAAGGCTCAAATCAAGTTCAAATCAAAATCTGAATATAGATAAGTGGTCTCCTTGTTGTAGGGATCATAAGGTATGTAAATTTCGGTAATTTTTTTATTCATCTCAAGTTCTAGACAAATCATGAAAAGTTGAAATTGAGCTTGATTGTGTCATGCATGATTGAAATTGGAAGTGGTATAAGGTTTAGGGACAAACCCTAGATGAATTCTTGTCAAAATCTTGCATGATGTTTGTAAGGTTCATAATCACCATAGTGGGTGATTAACAAGTTAGTAGAACTTGATAAACACTAGGATTAAGACTTTTGATTTAGTAAAAACTGAAATTATGTGATAATCTCTGAAATATTGTTGTTGAAAATATGTATATATTTGCCTAATTGAAGTTGATTTTGACAAGTTAACAAGTCATAAACTTGGTAATAACCATGTGAAAATTTGACCCACTAGGTGTTTGTTGAAATGCCTAAGTGGGGAATTAATATGTTGAAAATCGAATAAAAACGCATAATTGACTATTGTGGCAATTTATGTGTTAATAATTACGAAAAGGGTTCTAAATGTAAGTTGAATTGAACTCTTTAGGCCAAGCATCCGGATCGTCAAGCGGACAAGCCGGATGAGGAGATACGCGCTTGAAGGGTGTGCTCTAAAGGTACGTGACTTTAGTATCGTTAAATTACGCATATATGTTTGAGTTTAGTGTATAGATAGAATCGTAGTGTAGAGGATGCGTTGATGTGTTCTAAAGTGGTGTAGTTCACTCGAACATCAAACGGGTCAAAATAAAGACTTGGGATTGGGTTTGGCTTGTTAATAAAGTGATGGTTTTCACTAGAAAGTCAAACTGGTTAAATAGATGCCATAAAAGGAATCATGACATAGCGATGTGATGGTTTCGTAAGTTGTTAAGTGTTGGATTGCACTACGCTCATGAATCTGGCTATGATACTTTAAGTTGTGAATCCAGGATGTTGGATCAAATAAATGAAGGTATGTTGCAAAGGCCGTTTAAAACGGAATGTTGAATTACGAGGAAACGAGCTTTTAGTTCCAAGGAAACATAAAGCCATTAATAGCGCAAACACACCAAGGTGTACAAGCCCGGGAACTTGGGTAATGGCATCTAAAAGGTTTTAGAATAAGAAATCGGAATTATACACTTATAGTTAGAATGGGCCGAATAAATGATAATATAGTAATTTTTAGCCGTATGATCGGTGAGTCAAATGTTGGTATGATAGTCGAAAATGAACATGTCCATAATGAATTTACAGACATACAGGAAAGAAATAGCCTAAAACGGCATGCGGATTAGGGCGAAATCCACAAAATAGTTAAATGGCAAAGTTACAGAGTCCACCGTAAATTACGGTCTCCACCGTAATTTACGGTGGAAAACAAAAGTCTTACGGTGAATCTCTACTGATTTACGGTAGACCAAGACCATTCAGTGTCTACCGTAATTTACGGTAGATACCGTAAATTACGGTAGAGCCCAAGAAACTTAGTATTTTATTTAATTTTCGATGTCGGATTTCGTTTATATGTACTATATTAATGTCAAAAATAATGTTTTTAGTGGTTTTGACCCTAGGTATGGATGGGGTCCTTCCGGATGGTGATCAAGTACGTTGTCAAGAACCGAACACGCATTTTGAAGCTTCCGCACCAAACTTAACCTTGTCTAGATTTTAATCATGTTGTAAATGGTTTGTTAACCATGTTTTGAATCCTTTAAACTAGTTGTTAGTTGACTAGAAAGGGTTAACTTAAAACTTGTTATGTACTATCTTGGATTTGTTTTGGGTACTATCACAAATATGTATGGTCTTTAAACACGAAAATTTTTTGTAAACTCTGATTAGTATGAAGTTCATATAATTATTAATTAAATTCCGTCCAGTATTAAGGGTGTTACAAGTTGGTAATCAGAGCTCAAGGTTGTTAGCAAAGTGTGTTCGGTTCAAGCTTGATCAAGCATCCGGTAAGAATTAATTGTTCTAAGTAGAGTTACTAAGTATAAAAAGGGAATAATGAATAGATATGCATGGGAAGAGCATGTTAATACACTCAAACCCGGAAAGTGCATTAAATAAGAGCGGTGAAAACAAGTAATGAACTTCAATAAACCGAAGTAAATAAACCATATACTATAGATGAAATGTTTAACGCTCGATGTAAACATTTCAGTTAAAGATGACAGATAAAGGTAATGACGATGCGGTGCCAAGAGTCACCGAGCAAACGAGAGAAGTGATTGCTGAAGAGGTAGGAAAGGCAATCGAAAACAGTTTGTCGGGCTTTATCGATAAAATCCAAAACACGGTATTATCGGTGGTGGAAGAAAGAATCAAGAAATTGGAGGATAATACCAATTTAACAAAGGAAAAGTCGGGAGGACGAAAGTCTTGTTCATATAAAGAGTTCATGGCGTGCGAACCGCCAATTTACAATGGGGAGGTTGACCCGATAACATGTCAGCGGTGGCTAAGCGATATGGAGGGAGTATTCGAAAGGACTCATTGTGATCCAGACGACTACATAGCCTATGGCACGGGTCAGTTAAGGGGTCAAGCGAAAGACTGGTGGGATAACAAGAAGAAAGAAATTGGAAGCGAAGCGGCTAAAGCTATGACATGGGATGAGTTTAAGACGCCGTTTCTTAAACATCACAGTCCCAAGGCAGTCATTAACAAGTTCAAGGAAGAATTCATGCAGCTTCGACACAAGGGTGAATCTATTGATAAAATCATGGGAATATTCATGGATAAGATG
Organism: Helianthus tuberosus; assembly: GCA_030545235.1. Taxonomy (NCBI): domain Eukaryota; kingdom Viridiplantae; phylum Streptophyta; class Magnoliopsida; order Asterales; family Asteraceae; genus Helianthus; species Helianthus tuberosus. The sequence continues at coordinate 24,665,848 of CM060387.1, forward strand.
AAGTTTTGTGACGAATTGATAACGAATGAGGAGCAGAAAATATATTATTATTATTATAATATGTTGAGCGCCGAGTATAGGGAGTTATGACTCCTTCAAAGTATGAGACTCTCACCGAGATTATAAACGTTGCACGGGAACGGGGAGATAGAGTTGAATAAACAGATTGAAAGAGGTGAAAGAAGGGCGCAAATAGTTAATCCAAGCCCAACGAAAAAGGCGCGCACAACAGAATCCTCAAAGAAACAAGAAGGGAAAAGCGGGTCATCAAACTGCAAGATATGCGGGAAAGGGCACAAAGGTGAGTGTCGGTTCAAGGACAAACCGTGTCCTATATGTGGGAAAACGGGGCACACGGCTGCATTGTGCCCGGGGAAGGTGTCAGTGTGTTCCAAATGCTACCAGCCGGGTCACAAGAAATCTGAATTCCCGGAGTTGATTGGAAAGAAAGATGACAAGAATACACACACTGAGACACCAAGAGCAAAGGCAAGATCTTTCCAGTTAACAGCAGTGGAGGCAAAAACAGAGCCCGATGTGGTCTCAGGTATATTTGCCATAAATTCAATTCCTGCACATGTGTTATTTGATACGGGTGCGAATAAATCCTTTGTTTCACATGGATTTATTCGACATCCTTCTTTTGTACTAACAAAATTGCCTATGCCATTAGAAGTAGAAATAGGTGATAACAAAAGTTTCCTTGTGTGTGATGTATGTCGAGATTGTAAGATAAGCATTGACGATGAAGAATATTCAATAGACTTGATTCCTATGTCGATGAGAGAATTCCAAGTAGTAGTTGGGATGGATTGGCTATCCCGACACCATGCGAAAGTCGTATGTTTCCGCAAGGAGATAAAACTAACATCTCCAAGTGGGAAATCTGTTACCATATACGGTGAAAAGGGGGGTAATCCTGTTATTTGTTCAATGCTAAAAGCTCGCAAGCTCATGAGGCACGGTTGTAGGGCATTCATGATATACGCGAACGAACCAGACAAGAGATCAGTAGAGATTGAAGATGTACCGGTGGTACGTGAATATGCCGACGTATTTCTGGAAGACCTACCGGGAATACCGCCAGAACGGGAGGTAGAGTTCGGGATCGAATTGATTCCGGGCGCGAAACCAGTGGCCAAGGCACCATATCGACTCGCGCCATCAGAATTACAAGAATTGATGTCGTAAATTCAAGATCTGCTAGACAAAGGGTTTATCCGGCCTAGTGTGTCTTCGTGGGGCGACCGGTGCTATTTGTGAAAAAGAAGGATGGGAGCATGTGCATGTGTATCGATTACAGGGAGTTAAATAAACTCACGGTGAAGAATCGATACCCACTCCCAAGAATCGACGATTTATTTGATCAATTGCAAGGCGCAAGTTGGTTCTCCAATATCGACCTTAGATCGGGATACCATCAGTTGAAAGTCAAGGAGGAAGATATACCGAAGACGGCTTTCCGTACACGGTATGGACATTACTAGTTCCTTGCGATGTCCTTCGGGTTAACTAATGCACCCGCGGCTTTCATGGACCTCATGAACCGGGTCTGTAAGCCTATGCTAGATAAGTCAGTAATAGTGTTCATTGATGACATCTTGATATATTCGAAGAATGAAGCGGAACACACAAATCATTTGCGTGAAGTATTAGAGACGCTCAGAAAAGAGAAATTGTACGCAAAGTTCTCGAAATGCGCTTTCTGGTTGCGAGAAGTACAATTCTTCGGGCACATCATTAGTGCAAACGGGGTGTTAGTAGACCCGTCAAAGATAGAATCCGTGGCGAGATGGGATCCACCGAAGAATCCTTCGGAGATCATAAGCTTTTTGGGGCTTGAGGGTTATTATCGAAGATTCATACAGGATTTCTCCAAAATTGCTATGCCATTAACCAAATTAACCCATAAGGACGAAAAGTTTATCTGGGGTGATGATCAAGAAAGGGCGTTCCAAACGCTTAAGGAAAAACTGACCCATGCACCGGTATTGTCGTTACCGGATGGAACAGACAACATGGTAGTTTACTCAGATGCATCACATTCGGGGCTTGGCTGCGTTTTGATGCAACGAGGCAAGGTTATAGCCTATGCCTCGAGGCAGCTAAAGACTCATGAGAAGAGATATCCTACCCATGACCTCGACTTGGCGGCGGTGGTGTTCGCCTTGAAAATATGGAGGCATTATTTGTATGGGGTGAAATGCACTATGTTCGCCTCGAAACTGAGTTGAACCAACCTTGACCCGAACACCAAACTGAGTCGCGAACACGAACCAAAGTCATTGTCTGCGTAACTCTTTTGACGATCTCGTGCTGCTTTTAGTCTTTCCTTGACTTGAATAATCTTGCCCGTTGTTTCTTGTACTATCTCAGGTCCAGATAGTTGTTTTTCTCCAATTTTTGCCCAACAGACTGGAGTTCGGCACTTTCGTCCATAAAGTGTTTCAAACGGTGCAGCATTGATACTAGTATGATAGTTGTTATTATAGGAAAATTCTATTAATGGTAAATGATCATCCCAATTTACTCTGAAATCAATTAAACATGCTCTAAGCATATCTTCCATTGTTTGAATTGTCCTTTCGCTTTGTCCGTCTGTTTGAGGATGATAAGCTGTGATTAGATTTTACCTGTTTCCCATTGCTTTTTGGAAACTTGTCAAAAAATGAGAAGTAAAACGGCTATCTCTATCAGAAATAATAGATAAAGGAATTCCATGTAATGAAACTATTTCATTGTGTAGCATCCCGAAAATGTAAAACTTTATATTAGAGTTATAAAGTATAAATAAACAAGAATTCACTAACTAGGAATTTATAACCTAGTTAACTACAAGTCTATAAGTAAGTTAAAGCAGGGTTAAAGCAATCAAACTTTAAGTAAAACAAAAGTGGAGGGGCCTATGTTGTTAAAATTGAAACTTATATTATTAAATTTAATAAAACAAAACCAAACACCCCATTTTGAGGGCTGGTTCGATCAGGAGAAGGGCGACCCCCCACTCTCAAAACCTTAACCATCACAAAAACCACGAATTAAAGGCTCAAATCAAGTTCAAATCAAAATCTGAATATAGATAAGTGGTCTCCTTGTTGTAGGGATCATAAGGTATGTAAATTTCGGTAATTTTTTATTCATCTCTAGTTCTAGACAAATCATGAAAAGTTTAAATTAAGCTTGATTGTGTCATGCATGAATGAAATTGGAAGTGATATAAGGTTTAGGGACTAACCCTAGATGAATTCTTGTCAATATCTTGCATGATGTTTGTAAGGTTCATAATCACCATAGTGGGTGATTAACAAGTTAGTAGAACTTGATAAACACTAGGATTAAGACTTTTGATTTAGTGTAAACTGAAATTATGTGATAATCTCTTAAATATTGTTGTTGAAAATATGTATATATTTGCCTAATTGAAGTTGATTTAGACAAGTTAACAAGTCATGAACTTGGTAATAACCATGTGAAAATTTGACCCACTAGGTGTTTGTTGAAATGCCTAAGTGGGGAATTAATATGTTGAAAATCAGATAAAAACGCATAATTGACTATTGTGGCAATTTATGTGTTAATAATTACGAAAAGGGTTCTAAATGTAAGTTGAATTGAACTCTTTAGGCCAAGCATCCAGATCGTCAAGCGGACAAGCCGGAGGAGGAGATACGCGCTTGAAGGGTGTGCTCTAAAGGTACGTGACTTTAGTCTCGTTAAATTACGCATATATGTTTGAGTTTAGTGTATAGATAGAATCGTAGTGTAGAGGATGCGTTGATGTGTTCTAAAGTGGTGTAGTTCACTCGAACATCAAACGGGTCAAACTAAAGACTTGGGATTGGGTTTGGCTTGTTAATAAAGTGAAGGTTTTCACTAGAAAGTCAAACTGGTTAAATAGACGCCATAAAAGGAATCATGACATAGCGATGTGATGGTTTCGTAAGTTGTTAAGTGTTGGATTGCACTACGCTTATGAATCTAGCTATGATACTTTAAGTTGTGAATCCAGGATATTGGATCAAATAAATGAAGTAATGTTGCAAAGGTCGTTTAAAACGGAATGTTGAATTCCGAGGAAACGAGCTTTTAGTTCCAAGGAAACATAAAGCCATGAATAGCGCAAACACACCAAGGTGTACAAGCCCGGGAACTTGGGTAATGGCATCTAAAAGGTTTTAGAATATGAAATCGGAATTATACACTTATAGTTTGAATGGGTCGAATAAATGATACTATAGTAATTTTTAGCCGTATGATCGGTGAGTCAAATGTTGGTATGATAGTCGAAAATGAACATGTCCGTAATGAATTTACAGACATACATGAAAGAAATAGCCTAAAACGGCATGCAGATTAGGGCGAAATCCACAAAATAGTTAAATGGCAAAGTTACAGAGTCCACCGTAAATTACGGTCTCCACCGTAATTTACGATGGAAAACAAAAGTCTTACGGTGAATCTCTACTGATTTACGGTAGACCAAGACCATACAGTGTCTACCGTAATTTACGGTAGATACCGTAAATTACGGTAGAGCCCAGGAAACTTAGTATTTTATTTACTTTTCGATGTTGGATTTCGTTTATATGTACTATATTAATGTCAAAACTAATGTTTTTAGTGGTTTTGACCCTAGGTATGGATGGGGTCCTTCCGGATGGTGATCAAGTACGTTGTCAAGAACCGAACACGAATTTTGAAGCTTCCGCACCAAACTTAACCTTGTCTAGATTTTAATCATGTTGTAAATGGTTTGTTAACCGTGTTTTGAATCCTTTAAACTAGTTGTTAGTTGACTAGCAAGGGTTAACTTAAAACTTGTTATGTACTATCTTGGATTTGTTTTGGGTACTATCACAAATATGTATGGTCTTTAAACACGAATTTTTTTTGTAAACTCTGATCAGTATGAAGTTCATATAATTATTAATTAAATTCCGTCCAGTATTAAGGGTGTTACACATTTACATTTAACTTGGCTAATTGTTCCATACTGAAAGTTTCCTTCATAGGTAAGAAATGAGCAGATTTGGTTAATCTGTCTACAATCACCCAGATTGTATCATTACTTTTTCGGTTCTTAGGTAATTTAGTAACAAAGTCCATTGTTATCAATTCCCATTTCCATATTGGCATTTCTAATTGTTGTAATAAACCTGAGGGTTTCTGATACTCAGCTTTAACCTGTGAACAGGTTAGACACTTAGCAACGTAGGTTGCTATATCCTTTTTCATTCCTATCCACCAGATTTTTTTCCTTAAATCTTGATACATTTTATCATTACCAGGATGTATCGTATACTTAGACTTATGGGCTTCTTCTAAAATTTGGTGGCGTAGGTTTCCTTGTTTGGGTATCCAGATCCTTTTTTTATTGAATCTCCAAATTCCATATGTTCTTTGTTCTAATTCCTTAGTCATTCCTTTTAATCTTTCAGTATCATCCTTGATTACTGTTTCCTGTATATCTCTAATTTGCTCATTTAAATCTATCTCGAGATTTAATTTGAGAGAATGTACTCACTTTGGCTTTTCATGTTACTTTCGACTTAAAGCATCCGCTACTACATTAGCCTGCATGATACTGAATATCACAATCATAATCACTAAGAATCTCCATCCAACGTCTCTGTCTCATATTTAATTCCTTTTGCCCAAAAACATATCTTAGACTCTTATGATCTGTGAAGACAATAAACTTGCTACCATAAAGATAGTGTCTCCAAATCTTAAGGGCAAAAATTGAAGCTCCTAACTCTAGGTCATGGGTTGTGTAATTCTCTTCGTGATTCTTAAGTTGTTTAGAGGCATAAGCTATAACTTTGTAATGTTGCATCAACCCACATCCATAACCTAACTTAGAAGCGTCACAAGAAAACTTCTCACCTCCATCAGTGATTCAGGGACTTTCCACTTAGTAATAGCCTAGATTTTTGTCATATTTTATAATAACCCAAAAGTGCTTAAAGCAAAAAGGGATCGAGTATACTCACAGCGATGGTAGTTAACGGATTGAAGGGAGAGCTAGAGTGTTAGCCTGATCAGAACGATAGCGTAAGCGATCAGCGGCATGTAAAACGATACAAAGTGAAACAAGTGACGAAAGGTCATCCGATCGGATGGCAATCTGAACGGATGGTCATTCGATCGGATGTCAATCCGTTCGGATGGCCATTCGGTCGAATTGGCACTCCTTTGGGATGCATGTGTTTGTGTATGATGGCTTTGAAGTTTTCGTTGTAGCATTTTGAAAACAGAGAAGTATCTCAACCTTTCAGGTCGTCCGGTCGAACGGTCGTTCGGTCGGATGGCGATCCGTCGGTCCGACATTTCTCAGAGAACAAGTTCTCAGCAGGATTGTCACTCGATCGGATGGTCTTCCGATCGGACGACAATCCGTTGGAAACTAATGATCTTTGAAAATTTATGAAAAATGTCAAGTGTGGAATCCAAGTGCAATCCCACCGGATTGTCGTTCGATCGGATGGTGATCCGATCGGATGGTGATCCGATCGGATGGTGATCCGATCGGATGGTGATCCGATCGGATGGTGATCCGATCGGATGGTGATCCGATCGGATGGTGATCCGATCGGATGGTAGTCCGATTGGACGGCCATCTGTCCCAATGATCTGATTGTTTTGAACTTGGATGTTTTGAAAGTTTTGCGGTTTGATCGAGATGGTATGGCCACATATTGAACAATAGGAACCCCATCAGACCCAGGTTAGCCGATCGAACGAGAATCACCCCAATCTGAGTCGGTTAACCGTTCATGACAGATGTTCATGTTCAACTGAGATCGGTGGTCTCGTTGATAGGAATCAGATCTTGGACCAACGCTTCACTAGAAACGAGTAGAAGGCCTGGACTAGCTCCGATTCTATCAGTTTTGAGTGCATTGAGTGTAAAAGAGTTGAAAGAAAGTTGAGAAACCTTCTTTCAATCCTTTTATCCATTAAGAAGCGTAAGTCTATGAGAAAATAGTGTTGAATCATGTGGAAATCATGTAGATCCGAGTTGTTCTTGGTGGAATGACGCCAAAGCTTGAAGTTCATAAGAACTCCATGATGAAATCATCCTAAAACACCTCAAATCCGTTGTTTTCACGGTTAAAAGTTAATATTTAAAGGTGAAAAAGATGAAGAAGTGTGTAGATCATAGAAGTACAAGATTTGAGTTAGAAACTTACAAGAATCGCGAGAAAACGAGAGAAAAGTGGGTTGGAGCGTCTGGTCGAACGAGTGGAGCTATCACATCACTGTTTGTGATGGGACATGGGTATTTATAGGGTTTCCATAAGAGGAAACGGAGCACTGGCCACAGATCAAATGACAATTCGATCGATTGGTCGTTCGATCGAAGTGGCTTGGCGAGTTAAGTTTCGACGTTTCGTTTTGCGTGTTGAGCGTTGCGATGCGTTTAAGCGGGTATCGATTACGCGATGCGATAGATTGATAACACCCACACAAATACTATATCTAACATACAATCATCCTAATTAACTTGCGTTTAGCGTTTGCGATGAGATTGCGTTGCAAGAGAGTTGCGATTGTGATTAAACACCTCCTCAACATAAACATAACATGCACAAGTAATACATAATAGCACACACACCTAAAACAATATCCATAGCCTAATATTCGGGTTGCGATGCGATAGCGATGAGATTAGCGTTAAGTCGATTAGCAATTAACATGCAATTAAATGGCGGTTTATTAACATGTACTCCACATAATACAACTAAAGCGATTTAAAATAGAATTTGGTTACAAGTCAAGAAGTACAATTACATAGTTAAGCAAAGAGTGACAGATCGCAATTAGCAATCTTTTCTTTCTCTGACTTTGACTTTGACTTGTACTTTGACTTTCAAAATGCGGGTTGTTACAGCCTCCTCTACTTTAGGAAATTTCGTCCCGAAATATAAGAAGCATGCATAACAAACAGTTGCGGATACTTCGCCTTCATGTCACTTTCAAGTTCCCAGGTGAACTCGGCGCCGCGTTTGCCTTCCCAGTGAACCTTCACAATGGGAATGCATGAGCGTCTGAGTACCTTGGTTTCTTGGCCCATGATCTCGACAGGCTTCTCCATGAAGTGTAATGTTTTGTCCACTTGTAAATCCTCGAGAGGGACATGTAATTCCTGGTCAGCTAGACACTTTTTGAGGTTCGAAACGTGGAAAGTCGGGTGGACGTTACTCAGTTCCTCCGGTAGTTCGAGTCTGTAGGCCACTTTGCCAATCTTTTCCAGAATTTAAAAGGGTCCAACATATCGAGGCGCGAGCTTTCCTTTCTTGCCGAATCTGATCACCCCCTTCCAAGGTGCAACCTTTAGGAGTACGTGAGGCGTCTATCGGCATAACTTTTCTGATGATAACGGGCTTTCAATAAATTGTCTCATATATAGAGATATCCTTCTTCATGCCCGGCCACCAGTACTTGTAGAGCATGTCCTGGTACATCTTATCGGCACCGGGATGAATGGAATATCGTGATTTGTGAGCTTCGTCTGGTAGAATTTGTCGTAAGTTGGTGCGCTTGGGAATCCAAATTCAGTCTAGATAATGAAAGATACCATTTGATTTATTCTCGATTTGTTCGCCATTATTGATGATCCTTTCCTTCCTCAGAGTGCGCTCGGTAAAACAAGCATGTTGTGCGTCACGGATAAGAGCTTCGAGATTGTGTTGGGCTTGAGTATTACGAACGCTATGCAGATAGCTTCATCGACTGAGAGCATCGGGGACGATGTTTGCTTTGCCAGGATGGTAAAGAATCTCGCAGTCGTAATCATTGAGAAGTTCTACCCACCGGCGTTGGCGCATATTCAGCTCCTTCTATCTAAAGATGTGTTGTAGGCTCTTATGGTCGGTGAAGACCGTACACATGGTACCGTATAGGTAGTGTCGCCAAATCTTTATCGTAAAAACAACTACACCAAGCTCGAGGTCGTGTGTGGTATAGTTCTTCTCGTGGATCTTGAGCTGACGAGACGCGTAAGCGATAACCTTGTCCCGTTGCATAAGAACACAACCGAGACTGAGGTTCGAGGCATCGCAGTAGACTACGAAGTCGTCGTTCCCATCGGGTAGTGAGAGCACGGGAGCGTTGCAGAGCATGAGTTTGAGAGTTTGGAAGGCCTTCTCTTGCTTGGTTCCCCAAACAAAAGGTTTGTCCTTGTGTGTGAGAGAGGTAAGCGGTACAGTGATTTTAGAGAATCCTTCGATAAATCGGCGATAATAACCCGCTACTCTGAGGAAAGAGCAGACTTCGGACGGGTTCTTGGGTGTAACCCAGCTCTTAACTGCTTCAATCTTCACATGATCGATGTGAATACCTTGACTATTGACAATGTGACCCAAGAATTGGACCTCTTCCAGCCAGAATTCACACTTGGAGAACTTGGCGTAAAGGCGGTTTCCCTTGAGTAGTTCAAGAACCAAACGAAGATGTTGCGCGTGTTTGGCTTTTGACTTGGAATAGATTAGGATATCATCGATGAACACGATGACGAAGCGGTCAAGATAGGGGTTGCACACGCGATTCATTAGATCCATAAAAACTGCGAGAGTGTTGGTCAAACCAAAAGGCATAACACAAACTCGTAATGACCGTAGCAGGTTCGAAAGGCGGTTTTGGGTATATCTTCCTCTTGAATGCGTAGCTGGTGATAGCTTGAGCGTAAATCGATCTTTGAGAAACACGTCGCACCTTGTAACTGATCAAACAAGTCGTCGATTCGAGGCAAATGATAGCGATTCTTGATAGTCAGCTTGTTCAATTCCCTGTAATCGATGCACAACCGGAATGATCCGTCCTTCTTTTTGACAAAAAGGACAGGCACGCCCCAAGGAGAAGTGCTAGGGTGAATAAGACATTTATCAAGTAGTTCCTTGAGTTGACTCGAGAGTTCGCGCATTTCGGAGGGAGCGAGGCGATAAGGCGCTCTAGCAACAGGATTTGCTCCAGGAATGAGATCGATTCGGAAATTGATATCACGAGTGGGAGGTAAACCAGGTAAATCATCCAGAAATACAGTAGGAAAATCACAAACCACGGGTACTTCTCCTATCGTCTTTTCTTTCTTTTCCTTCTCTGATACTACGATGTTTGCCAAAAAAGCTCTGTATTCCTTGCGGGGATACATGCTCGCTTGGACACACGACATGAGTTGGAGTTTCTTCGACGCGACTTCACCATGAACACACAATTGATCACCATTAGCGAGCGAGAAACAAATCATCTTATCGAAACAAACAATTTCAGCATGGTTCTCCCGAAGGAAATCCATACCTACTATGACATCGAAGCTACCGAGCTGCATCGGGATGAGGTTAATCGGGAAAACATGATCGTTGAGATCGAGAGTACAGTCACGTAGAACGGAATTGACGGTGACGGTCCTTCCAGTGGCAACTTCTACATCGAAGGTCGATGGGAGATTAACGCGTTTACGGTTTAGGAGCCTTTCGAATTCGAATGATATAAAACAGTTATCGGCTCCAGTATCAAATAAACATGAAGTATATACACCATTTACGAGAAACGTACCATTAACCGCGTTGTTGTCTGCCTAAGCCTGGCTGGCATTAATGTTGAAGACTCCCCCGAGGGCTACTTGCTGAGCTGGCTGCTGCTGTTGTGGCTCTTGCTTCACCACTCTGTTTGGGCAGACATTTGCAAAATGGTTGGGATCACCACATGTAAAGCAGGCTCTTGCATGAGCAGCGGGAGGAGGAGCTGCTTGTTGTCCTTGTGGAGCTGGTAGAGCAGGGGCTTGAACTGGCGCTGGAGCTAGAGCTTGGCGAGGACCTATACGGCAGTTAGCAGTGAAGTGGTCGTACAGGTTGCAGTGAACACAGAACCAGCACGCGATACCAACCGGGTGATGATAAGTACAAGTAGGGCAGATCAGGTGTGGACTAGTGAATGCATTCTTGACTGATGGTGCATTGGCCACAGGAGCCGCTACTTGGCGGTGTTGAGGTTGCGGTTGAGCTGAGATGGCATTCAGTGGCACGGGAGTTGTACCAGCACTGTTCTTGTTGCTGGAGCTGTTGTTCTTTCTCTTGCGACATGAGAGCTTCGATGATTGCTGTGCGGCGGTAGTCTCAGAGGTGGGAGCAGCGGTGACTTGATGAAGACTCTTGGCAGCTTTATCGAAATAACCAGGCCTGACTCGCTTATCATTGATCTCAGCAGCGAGCAAGTAGGTTTCTTCAATAGTTGTCATCTTCGTAGCTTGCAGAAAGTCTGCAACACAATCCGGAAGAGCACGGATGTATTTCTTGATCGTAATCTCGGGAGTAGCAACTTGACCTGGACAGATGAGACTCAGCTGCTTGAAGCGAGCAGTTAAACCAGCGTTGTCACCCCCGTCTTGCTTGATATGCCAGAATTCATCCTCTAGCTTTTGGAGTTCATGGGAGGGCAGAACTCTTGCATCATGATATCCTTCAACTCATCCCACGTCAGTCCAAAATCTGCATCGTTCCCTCGTTTGTTTCTCTCGGCAGTTCACCAATCTAGAGCTCCGGATTGGAAGACGTTAGTGGCGTTAACAGTGCGAAGGTTTTCCGGACAGCCACTCTATCGTAGGGTGACTTCGATCGAATCGAACCATTGAAACATGATCGTAGGCCCATCTTCTCCGGTAAATTATTTCGGGCCACAGGCTTTGAACTGCTTGAAGCTAAAAGCGGCTTTAGAAGTATCAGTCCTGGATTCTTCTGACGATTTGCAGAATGACTTTCGCCATTTGCTTAGCGACGAGAGAGGCGATTAGCTTGTCATAGTGATTACGTCTAGCGACGCGGGAGTGGTGTGTACCGAATGACGATATTGTCTGCAACCGACGTCACCATAGGATTCAACAACTATTTCAATTAACCCTAGTATAGTCTAGCGATTTCACTAAAAGCCTCTGAAGCACAAGAACACATCAATCACATAATCACGTTGCACAAAATCCACAGAAGCACATAAACATCTAAGGCACATAGAGCACATAATTCAAGAGGTCACACTATATTTTGCACGTTTTCACCTACATATATTGCACGTATTCACCTATCCTTCATAGCATTGTAGGGCGATCGAGTATTGCGAGTGCGATTGGCGAGTAGCGATTGCGAGTAATATAAGCGATTTGTTAATGTTGTGTAGTGAGTTGTGTGTATTGAGCGGAGTGAAAATATTGAAATCAAAACCATCAGTACCACTGTACTGCTTATCTCAAAACGCTAACAAATAAGCATATAAAAACGCATAAAATTCCACATGAAATCGATAAATTTCTCAGAGTTAATGGCGGCGAAATCCAGAATGCATAAAATCGAGAATAGACTGTCTGCGGCTGTTAGACGTTGACTAGCCAAAGTGATTCAACTATTTACAAGGACTCGTAAGTGCATACTAAGGCCTTCTGGACTTTGCTCTTGCCTCAATCCGAGTGATTGGCACGCATCCTTCCAGTTACAGCGTGACTTCAAGTCGTTGGAGTTCGTCGAGACTTTGGTGAGAGTTTTGCAAAACCACAATAAAGAGCAAAATAAGTCATCAAGATTCGGGTTTCACCCCTAACTTTAACGACTATATTTCCTGTTTTGATGAAGTAGAGGGGAAAATTCACGTCGAAGTATGGATTTCACTCCTGATTCAATGCAAATTCTAGTGTTTATAGCAAAAGGTCGCGTCGACGAGTGATCTTGTCGAGAGTTTGCGGCTTTCATACCTAGTCTCGACCAAATCACCTACTTGCGCGAGAAAGTTGAAAATTGTGCTAGTTGCCAGCCTTAGGATAGGCTGACCTTGAGTGAAGTTGTAGTATGCGTTGTCCGCGCAAGTGTGTAGTGTTTAGTGAATTCGAGTGAGAAATAGCAAGTAAGCTTGCACAAAACCCCTACCGGGTTGGCACAAGTCGGTCTATTGGTACTTAGACTATAGACTAGGTCGTTTCTAAGACATCGACCCGGACTAGGTTGAGTCTTGCCAAATTCCCTATAGTTATGGCACTGATACCAATCTGTCACACCCCAACCGATGGCGGAATCATCGTGGCGCGACACTGAGCGGAACAGAATGTTCAAGAGAATCTACAACAACTATTAAATTACCAAATATTTAATGTTAATATCCCATACTACTAACAGATAAAGTAACAATAGTTAATACAGATAATTGTCTCAAAAACAAGCAAACTGTTCTGACAACTCATATTTTATTTAGTTTGTTTCTAGACTCCATTCTAGCTTGATTCCAGCAATTAACAAGCAAGCATCCTAAACACTTGTCACATACGTTAAAATAGAGGTCAATACACCTAGTGTAAAGGTGAGCATACAAGTTTAATAGTAATAACAGAGTTCGAGAGCGTTTACGCATAACCAGCATGTAACATGTTTAATGCGAAGCAAGTAGGTTATCGACAATGAAATATGCACAAACGTGACTGTGAGTTGGAGAGTGCGCAACACATATCACCGCTATGAGATGTGAATAAATACCCTTAGCAGCCCCCATCCACGACAGGTGCTGAGTCCAAAGTATAGTACTATCGTTGCTAAGGTCTCAGGCAACAATCACTGTGTAAACATAACATACAAGCATTCATCGAGTAACACGTATAACATGCGGTAGATGTTAGCGTGTAAAAGTGTTTGCGTTGTGTGTTCGATGTGATTTAGTATAAGTAACGCATGTAACACCCAAAAGTGCTTAAAGCAAAACGGGATCGAGTATACTCACAGCGATGGTAGTTAATGGATTGAAGGGAGGGCTAGAGTGTTAGCCTGATCAGAACGATATCATAAGCGATCAGCTGCATGTAAAATGATGCAAAGTGAAACAAGTGACGAAAGGTCATCCGATTGGATGGCCATTAGGTCGGATTGGCACTCGTTTGGGATACATGTGTTTGTGTATGATGGCTTTGAAGTTTTCGTTATAGCATTTTGAAAACATAGAAGTATCTCTAACCGCCAGGTCGTCCGGTCGAACGGTCATTCGGTCGGATGGCGATCCGTCGGTTAGACATTTCTCAGAGAACAAGTTCACAGCAGGATTGTCACTCGATCGGATGGTCTTCCGATCAGACGACAATCCGTTGGAAACTAATGATCTTTGAAAATTTATGAAAAATGTCAAGTGTGGAATCCAAGTGCAATCCGATCGGATTGTCATTCGATCAGACGGCGATCAGACCGGACGGCCATCCGATCGGACGGCCATCCGATCGGACGGCCATCTGTCCCAACGATCTGAACGTTTTGAACATGGATGTTTTGAAATTTTTGCAGTTTGATCGAGACGGTATGACCACGTATTGAACAATAGGAACACCATCAGACCCAGGTTAGCCGATCAAACGGGAATCACCCCAATCCGAGTCGGTTAACCATTCGTGATGGATGTTCATGTTCAACCGAGATCGGTGGTGTCGTTGATAGGAATCAGATCTTGGACCGACACTTCACTAGAAACGAGTAGAAGGCCTGGACTAGCTCCGATTCTATCAGTTTTGAGTGTATTGAGTGTAAAAGTGTTGAAAGCAAGTTGAGAAACCTTCTTTCAATCCTTTTATCCATGAAGAAGCGTAAGTCTATGCGAAAATAGTGTTGAATCATGTGGAAATCATGTAGATCCGAGTTGTTCTAGGTGGAATGATGCCAAAGCTTGAAGTTCATAAGAACTCCATGATGACATCATCCTAAAACACCTCAAATCCGCTGATTTCACGGTTAAAAGTTAAGATTTAAAGGTGAAAAAGATGAAAAAGTGAGTGTAGATCATAGAAGTACAAGACTTGAGTTAGAAACTTACAAGAATCGCGAGAAAACGAGAGAAAAGTGGGTTGGAGCGTCTGGTCGAACGAGTGGAGCTGTCACATCACTGTTTGTGATGGGACAGGGGTATTTATAGGGTTTACATAAGAGGAAAGGGAGTACTGGCCACGGATCGGATGACAATCCGATCGGATGGCCATCTGATCGGATGACCATTCGAGCGAATGGTCATTCGATCGAAGTGGCTTGGCGAGTTAAGTTTTGACGTTTCGTTTTGCGTGTTGAGCGTTGCGATGCGTTTAAGTGGGTATCGATTACGTGATGCGATAGATTGATAACACCCACAGAAATACTATATCTAACATTCAATCATCCTAATTAACTTGCGTTTAGCGTTTGCGATGAGATCGCGTTGCGATAGAGTTGCGATTCCGATTAAACACCTCAACATAAACATAACATGCACAAGTAACACATAATAGCACACACACGTAAAACAATATCCATAGCCTAATATTCGGGTTGCGATGTGATAGCGATGCGATTAGCATTAAGTCAATTAGCGATTAACATGCAATTAAATGGCGGTTTATTAACACATACTCCACATAATACAACTAAAGCGATTTAAAATAGAATTTGGTTACAAGTCAAGAAGTACAATTCTATAGTTAAGCAAGGAGTGACAAATCAAAATTAGAAATCTTTTCTTCTTTTGACTTGTACTTTGACTTTCAAAATGTGGGTTGCTACATGTCACTCTGTCGTGGCCCGCGACTCGCCAGCCTAAGGGGTTCGCGCCCCGCAAGACCCATATAATTTGTTTTTATTTGTTTTTTATTAATATAAATGAAATTAAGGGTCGTTTCTCATTTACGGGGTATATTTTAGGACGTTTTAGGGTCGTGTTACATGTTTTAGGAGGGTTGTTATATCATCCCCACCTTGTTTTAGATCTCGTCCTCGATGTCTACTAGAACAGGTGTGGATATTTCTGTTGCATCTCTAATTCGAGTTACCAAGTGTATTTTGGCCCTCTTTTGGAATCCCATTTTATTTATCCAGAACTAATCTTTTGTGTTTGAGATTCTTAATCTTTCTATCTTCAATCTGTAGTGGTTTCTCTACGAACTTAAGTTTCTCATTTACCTCTATGTCCTGAAGAGGTATCACTAATGATTCATCTGTTAAGCATTTCTTGAGGTTACATACATGAAACACATCATGTATTCCTGCCATTTCCACTTGCAGTTGTAGCTGATAAGCTACTGGTCCTATTCTTTTGATAATCTTAAAAGGTTCAATATACCTGGGGCTTAGCTTTCCTCTTTTAACAAATCTGACTACTCATTTCCAGGGAGCAACTTTTAACAATACCTTATCTCCAACTTGAAATTCCAACGGTTTTCGTCTGTTATCTGCATAACTTTTTTGACGATCTCGTGCTGCTTTTAGTCTTTCCTTGACTTGAATAATCTTGTCCGTTGTTTCTTGTACTATCTCAGGTCCAGATAGTTGTTTTCTCCATTTTTTTCCCAACAGACTAGAGTTCGGCACTTTCGTCCATAAAGTGCTTCAAATGGTGCAGCATTGATACTAGTATGATAGTTGTTATTATAGGAAAATTCTATTAATGGTAAATGATCATCCCAATTTACTCTGAAATCAATTACACAGGCTCTAAGCATATCTTCCATTGTTTGAAATGTCTTTTCGCTTTATCCGTCTGCTTAAGGATGATAAGCTGTGATTAGATTTTACCTGGTTCCCATTGCTTTTTGGAAACTTGTCCAAAAATGAGAAGTAAAACGGCTATCTCTATCAGAAACAATAGATAAAGGAATTCCATGTAATGAAACTATTTCATTTACATATAACTTCGCTAATTGTTCCATACTGAAAGTTTCCTTCATAGGTAAGAAATGAGCAGATTTGGTTAATCTATCTACAATCACCCAGATTGTATCATTACCTTTTCGGGTCTTGGGTGATTTAGTAACAAAGTCCATTGTTATCAATTCTTATTTCCATATTGGCATTTCTAATTGTTGTAATAAGCCTGAGGGTTTCTGATGCTCAGCTTTTACCTGTGAACAGGTTAGACACTTAGCAACGTAGGTTGCTATAACCTTTTTCATTCCTATCCACCAGAATTTTTTCCTTAAAACTTGATACATCTTATCATTACCAGGATGTATCGTATACTTAGACTTATGGGCTTCTTCTTAAATTGGGTGGCGTAGGTTTCCTTGTTTGGGTACCCAGATCCTTTTCTTATGGAATCTCCAAAGTCCATCTATTCCTTGTTCTAATTCCTTAGTCATTCCTTTTAATCTTTCAATATCATCCTTGATTACTGTTTCCTGTATATCTCTAATTTGCTCATTTAAATCTATCTGGAGATTTAATGTGAGAGAATGTACTCACTTTGGCTTTTCATGATACTTTCGACTTAAAGCATCCGCTACTACATTAGCCTGCATGATACGGGATATCACAATCATAATCACTAAGAATCTCCATCCAACGTCTCTGTCTCATATTTAATTCCTTTTGCCCAAAAATATATCTTAGACTCTTATGATCTGTGAAGACAATAAACTTGCTACCATAATAGTGTCTCCAAATCTTAAGGGAAAAAAATAAAGCTCCTAACTCTAGGTCATGGGTTGTGTAATTCTCTTCATGATTCTTAAGTTGTTTAGAGGCATAAGCTATAACTTTGTGACGTTGCATCAACCCACATCCATAACCTAACTTAGAAGCGTCACAATAGACTATCAAGTCTTCAGTTCCTTCTGGTAACGCGAGTATGGGTGCGTTGGTTAACTTTTGTTTTAAAATCTTAAAGGCTTCTTCCTGTTTTGGTCCCCATTCAAACTTAATTGATTTGCAGGTCAATTTTGTTAGGGGAATGGCTATTCTAGAAAAATATTGAATAAAATGTCTATAATAACCTGCTAGTCCAACAAAACTTCTCACCTCCATCGGTGATTCAGGGACTTTCCACTTAGTAATCGCCTCGATTTTTGTCATATTTTATAATAACCCAAAAGTGCTTAAAGAAAAAAGGAATCGAGTATACTCACAGCGATGGTAGTTAATGGATTTAAGGGAGCGCTAGAGTGTTAGCCTGATCAGAACGATAGCGTAAGCGATCAGCGGCACGTAAAACGATACAAAGTGAAACAAGTGACGAAAGGTCATCCGATCGGATGGCAATCCGAACGGATGGTCATTTGATCGAATGTCGATCCGTTCGGATGGTCATCCGTTTGGATGGCCATTCGGTCGGATTGGCACTCGTTTGGGATGCATGTGTTTATGTATGATGGCTTTGAAGTTTTCGTTGTAGCATTTTGAAAACAGAGAAGTATCTCTACCTTTCAGGTTGTCTGGTCTTGATTACTGTTTCTTGTATATCTCTAATTTTCTCATTTAAATCTATCTGGATATTTAATCTGAGAGAATGTACTCACTTTGGCTTTTCATGATACTTTCGACTTAAAGCATCCGCTACTACATTAGCCTGCATGATACTGGATATCACAATCATAATCACTTAGAATCTCCATCCAACGTCTCTGTCTCATATTTAATTCCTTTTGGCCAAAAACATATCTTAGACTCTTATGATCTGTGAAGACAATAAACTTGCTACCATAAAGATAGTGTCTCCAAATCTTAAGGGCAAAAATTAAAGCTCCTAACTCTAGGTCACTGGTTCTGTAATTCTCTTCATGATTCTTAAGTTGTTTAGAGGCATAAGCTATAACTTTGTGATGTTGCATCAACCCACATCCATAACCTAACTTAGAAGCGTCACAATAGACTATCAAGTCTTCAGTTCCTTCTGGTAATGCGGGTATGGGTGCGTTGGTTAACTTTTGCTTTAAAATCTTAAAGGCTTCTTCCTGTTTTGGTCCCCATTCAAACTTAATTGATTTGCAGGTCAATTTTGTTAGGGGAATGGCTATTCTAGAAAAATCTTGAATAAAATGTCTATAATAACCTGCTAGTCCAAGAAAACTTCTCACCTCCATTGGTGATTCAGGGAATTTCCACTTAGTCATCGCCTTGATTTTTGTTGCATTTTATAATAACCCAAAAGTTCTTAAAGCAAAAAGGGATCGAGTATACTCACAGCGATGGTAGTTAATGGATTGAATGGAGCGCTAGAGTGTTAGCCTGATTAGAAGGATAGCGTAAGCGATCAGCGGCACGTAAAACGATACAAAGTGAAACAAGTGACGAAAGGTCATCCGATCGGATGGCAATCCAAACGGATGTTCATTCGATCGAATGTCAATCCGTTCGGATGGTCATCCGTTCGGATGGCCATTCGGTCGGATTGGCACTCGTTTGGGATGCATGTGTTTATGTATGATGGCTTTCAAAGTTTTCGTCGTAGCATTTTGAAAACAGAGAAGTATCTCTACCTTTCAGGTTGTCCGGTCGAACGGTCGTTCGGTCGGATGGCGATCCGTCGGTTAGACATTTCTCAGAGAACAAGTTCACAGCAGGATTGTCACTCAATCGGATGGTCTTCCGATCGGACGGCAATCCGTTGGAAACTAATGATCTTTGAAAATTTATGAAAAACGTCAAGTGTGGAACCCAAGTGCAATCCGATCGGATTGTCGTTCGATTGTCAGGCGATCCAATTGGATGGCAGTCCGATCGGACGACCATTTATCCCAACGATCTGATCGTTTTGAACTTGGATGTTTTAAAAGTTTTGTGGTTTGATCGAGACGGTACGACCACGTATTGAACAATGGGAACCCCATCAGACCTAGGTTAGCCGATCAAACGGGAATCACCCCAATCCGATTCGGTTAACCGTTCATGACGGATGTTCATGTTCAACTGAGATCGGTGGTCTCGTTGATAGGAATGAGATCTTGGACCGATACTTCACTAGAAACCAGTAAAAGGCCTGGACTAGCTTCGATTCTATCAGTTTTGAGTGCATTGAGTGTAAAAGAGTTGAAAGAAAGTTGAGAAACCTTCTTTCAATCCTTTAATCCATGAAGAAGCGTAAGTCTATGTGAAAATAGTGTTGAATCATGTGGAAATCATGTAGATCCGAGTTGTTCTTTGTGGAATGATGCCAAAGCTTGAAGTTCATAAGAACTGCATGATGACATCATCCTAAAACACCTCAAATCCGCTGATTTCATGGTTAAAAGTTAATATTTAAAGTGGAAAATATGAAGAAGTGAGTGTAGATCATAGAAGTATAAGATTTGAGTTAGAAACTTACAAGAATCGCGAGAAATCGAGAGAAAAGTGGGTTGGAGCGTCTAGTCGAACGAGTGGAGCTGTCACATCACTGTTTGTGATGGGTGTCACACCCCAACCGATGGCGGAAACATCGGAGTGAGACGAAATAGATTGCCCGAGACATCATAACAAAAATAATTGTGTCAAGTATTTAAATAATAATTTCATTCCATTTCTAAAGAATCAATTACAAGGATTTGAAGCAAAATACAACAACATGAATAATGAAATACAATATAATACAAATTTTAAAGTGTGTATCTAAGCATCCTACTAGATTCCATATATCAGCAACATTATCGCTAAACCTGCAACATGTTTTAAAAGCATAGTTCAATACAAAGGTATTGGTGAGTACACAAGTTTTAGACTCGTGTCATATGTATAAAAAGTATTTTCCAACATAGCATTTTGGTATACAAGGTCAAACTATCATGCATAACTAAAAGTCAAAACCCAAGTGTCCATTAGTATAATAGCATCCCTCGATGTAGCAACATCGAGACCGTAATGTATGAATGATAGCATCCCTCGATATAGCAATATCGAGACCGTAAAGAATATAACTTAACAAAACCCCGTCGGGTGGTGTGCTACTCCTATAGCGCTATAATTGTTAAGGCGGGTTAACAAGTAGAATGAATTTTAGCATGAACCTAAGCATAACAAAGCATGTATAAGGATTGAATAGATAAAGCATGTTTGTGAATTATGCGGTTTAACAAGTAAAACATGTTGCACCCAAAGTGTGTTAAAAGGAAAATGGGTCAAGTGTACTCACGGTTTCTCAAAGTTGTTCCTTTGGTAATCCCGTGAAGAGTTGGAGGTTTAAACCTTCCTTAGAACACTTAATGTTTTATTTAGAACTCTTCGAGTTCTCTTCCTTGCTTGGAAGATTTTAAAAGAATTAGAGGGGTTGAGAGAAGAATGGTTAGAACACTTTGTGTTCTTTTAGAATTCTTGATTTAGAGAGATTAAGAGGAGATTGAGAGGATTGAGAGAAGAATGGTGTGAAGAAAATGGTAGGATGAGGTTGGTATTTATAGGTGAAGAAGGTGGTAGGTGATTAGTGGAGAAAATAAATGGAAAAGATAAATAAAAAAATAATAATTATAATGGAGAGTGGAGGTGGAAAAGGTGATTTAAGGAGGTGGAAAAGGTTATTGAAGGAGGTGGAAAAGGTTATTGGAGAAGAGAAGAGGTGAAAAAGTGTTTGGAATAATCTTTGGTATTTATTGAGTATATAATATGTATAAATGCATCATTCAAGTATTGAAAATGTACGTATAAGTAATTATACGTCAAGTCACAATGTTAGCGTATTTAAAATACGTATTTACGATTGTTGGTTTGTAAAAAACTAGGTACGAGTTTGCGTGTAAAGCCAATGTATCAAGTGTGCACATAAATGGAATGAATGTATGATATGTTTAATTTAAAGTATAATTCATGTATAATGATCAAGTTTTTTTACGATCAAAGCCTCGGATTACAATGGTTGAATACAAATACAATACGAATACAATGGATATACGATTAAAAAATGCGGAGCGTTACAGTCTCCCCTACTTTAGAAAATTTTGTCCCGAAATTTATTCGAAAGAGACCATAGAATGTAATTGTAAGGATTGAATAGATTAGCAAAGTGTTAGTTTCTAGAGTATCGTATGGTGTTGATAGTTTTTGAGGGATTTATGAGCAACATTGAGTGTATAGAGATTGTTTTGCATATCTCTAGGTTATACTAAATTTGTAATGAAAAAAAAAATTGTTGGCAAACAAAAGGGCGTCCCAATAAATAAATAATAGATAATCACCTGGTCACATAATTTTCTTATATGCCACCATACTTAACAAGGCTTACTATGATTCTCATACGTCGAATCTCATAATTAAGTGTGCACCCATAATTATGTTTTTCGTCGCATGGTCACATGACTCCTCTTGTTAAATGAGGGAACAAATAAGCTTGAAATAACATCTAAATCGAATGAGCACAACATCGATTGAATCAAAACGTTTTTCACATTAGCAATGATAGCATTGTTTGTTTTGCGTACAACAAAATTAGTAGTAGGTATTTCATTCAAGTACAATGTTAATATATATTTCACATTATCATTTACTCGGTGTGGTCTAACTGGTCGTGCTAACTGATTATGATTCATAAACTTCATATTTATGATCATATATGTATTACTTGTAGGTAAAACACAAAATACAATAGAATGTATGTATTGAACAATTTAATCAAAAAAATTTGATAGTCTATTATGATGTGCACAAATTTACATTTGAAATAAATCATGTAATGAATCAAATTCAGACTCAGAACTATAAGGTGGTAGAGTTAGTTGCATCTGAGAAGCTAATTGTCTTAGCATGTCTTCCAACCATTTATTTCTTTCTGTCAGCCGTTTTATTTGTTGAGACAAATTTCGAACCTGATCATTTAACCTAGTCACTTCGACTCCCATTGAATCTGGAGGTAGGTTCATTTGAGGCACCGTACTTGGGCCTGCTATATCAGTTGGTGGCAGTTGTTGTTCTACTTCGTTTAATAGTGACTGGAAAAACTATGGCTGTAATGGTGATTGCAAAATGATTTCGATGCTAACTGTTCTTGGATCATCATGTTTTCATCAAACAAAGTTTCTTGCACCGTTGAATCCTCCTCGAAAACTAACGGTGAGAAGCTTTGTAAGACGTTTGGTGTTAATGGTTGGGATAGGTTAGTTGTAATATGTTCTTGTATGTGTGACAGTTGTGGTTGCAGATCAAATCGATAAAAAGACGATTGAGGAAGCTGCAACAATGATTGTTGTAAATTTTGTGTGGAGGTACTTTCTAAGATAACTGGAGCTCCCTCCGACTGGAATGGTTGAGTTGGTGTATAAATATGAACAAGGGTTAGCCAAATGGTGTTAAAATTTACAATCCCAGGTGCCTTTGGTGGAGATAATCCTTGGATAATCTGATCACTTAAGACACCTAATGATTTTGCTATTTTTGTAATGTAAGACCCTCCCATGAGACTTCTCAGAGGATTTGTTTGTTGACAAAAAAAAATATGTAGCAAGCTCGTGGGCAATATTACAAGGAACTTTCTCAAAAATACTATGCAGATGGAAAAGTTCGGTTGAACTAACCCTTTGTTGATTATTCTTGCGCCCCGTGATAGTGTTAGCAAAAACACGGTGCATATATGTTAGGATCGGTTTTGACTCCGAAACGATTGCGAACCGACTCGTGTAACGTGCGGAATCCGTACACGAACGTGACCGAACACACGAATGTACTCAATCTGTGATTCTATAAAACGTATTAAAGATACAAGCACCTCGAATCACCTTTTGCCTTTCTCTTTCTACTTTCTCTCTCTAGTTTCTCTCTCTAACACTAAAGCTCTTCAAGTCTCCAAATGGCAAAAGTCCCTAAAACTAACCCTTAGGTTCCTATTTATAGGCAAAGGATATAAGGAAACTCTCCTTATTTACAATTATGCCACCTCGCCTTTTAGTAACTAGATATTACAATATAAGGCTAGATTTAAACTATTTCTGCTACGGTCTTGAGATGACGGAGGCGATAGACATACTACACTAACAGACTCCCCCTTGGATATTGCCGCAGTCAATCTCAAACATTTAGTCAGACTCGTAGCTTCTTTTCTTTCTCTCTCTCTAGCTCGAACAGAATCCCCGTGGATCTGTCTTCAGCTTCAGCTTCTTCCTTTCAGTAGACTCTTCTGGCTCCCCCTGTCATCAGGCTTCCATGCTTTGGGATCGACACCTGGCTTTCCGGTTACAAGCTCTTCTGGGAACGTTACCTGGCTCTTTTGCATGCTTCCGCTTGCGTTGAACTCGTCTTCAGACTCCCCCTTAGTCTCGGCTATCGGGATCGTAGTCTGGTATCTGCAATCCTCAAACATTTATAAGAACAATTGTTTTGAAACATTCAATTATCCAGGAATTGTGACCTGGCTCTTTTAAACTTTCTAAATCAAGATCCTAACTTTAAGATATAATAATATGAATGTATCCAGGAATACTTGATTCACTCCCCCTATCAACAATCTATAAAGATTTGGCAGTATTAACGAACAAAATCGGAAACTGGCTCTTTTTAATAGATTTTAACAATATGAGCATCCAAATCCCTCACAGTTAATCATCCAAGTCCAAATTAATGACCTTGGAGATATCACAAACTGTTTTTGATTTTTGATTTTTTTTTAAAACTTCAAGTTTCAAATTAATGAACTTGTTTTATTTTCAGAAACACAATCAGCATACTTAGATTTTGAAACTCAGCTCTCAGACATCGGTTGTCGGAAATAAAGCAGAAATGAAAATCTTTTTGTGTTTTCTGAAATATAAAACAGTAAAGAAATATTTACAAACATATTTACACACAATGTTTTTGTTTGATTTTGCGTTAGAGGATCATATCAGTTTTTGACAAGTCACAAGTACCGTTGAGCTTAGTTACACATTAAGAATTAAAAAATTCACTTAGATTGTCGATATACTGATCCACTTAAATTTTCACACAAATTTCAACTGATTTAGGATACGAATTAGGTGTTTTAAGAACTTAAACTCATTCATGTGTCCCACCTCTTGAATATACTCCCGTATCCAGATCTCAATATTCAGTATTACAGGTGAGTATACCTAGATGATATCTGTAAGGGGAATAAATTATAGTACGAAACCGTGAGAGCTCAGGTCAGAACTTCCGTTCAGCAGAGAGATGACGGCTCGACTTTTGGTGTGTCCCCTTTAGAGGATCTTTTGTATTACAACAACAATGACTATCAATTTTATTGTTTCGTCAATTTGCTGAGGGCGGCGCTATATTTCAAGCAATGCAGAAAGTATTCTCCGGGGACTAGGCCATTGCTTCCGCAAAATCAGAAGTCTCGGGATAATACCCCAGACATCACTGAGTATAAAGACCTAGTATTTCAGAAAGAGAGACCTTTCAAACAAGATTTCAGGGGTTACCTATATATCCAAGTAGTGTTCCCCACAAAATAAGCAAGTTTGAATTTAGGTTTATATCCCGAAAAAGTTTACTAAATGTATAAAAATCTACCGACACATCATCAGTGAGACTGTTTAACGCTATATAATCATTACATTTCTTTAGCATACTGTAACTGTCTACTGATGTACTATCATTTCCTCTTTTTTCACAAAAACTCAATTTTTTGTTTTATCATGTTTTTGGCTTTTTCAAATTTTCTAATATTTTTGGATTTTCTGACAATTTCTCCCCCTAAAATTCAAAACCATTTAAAGAAAATTTGACAAACCGATACTGATAGCTTTGTCTCGCCATCCATTTTCTGCTTTTCATGCACTGATTTGCAGAAAATATAACGTACCCCCATGATTTACAACACATTGATATTTTACAGTTTGAAAACCGTTTTTCAATCTTGTGAAAGTAATCATGTTTGTTCAGCCGTGAGGGTTTCGGCGTATTCAATCAATCATATTTTTTATATTTTTGAATTTTTGACAAAATTTAAAAACAAACATATTTTTTATTTTTCAAGATTTTTGACAAACTAAAAACATATTTTTGGTTTTTAAATTTTCAATTTTTTTAGGGTTTTTGAAATATTTTTTTTATTTACAGAAAAACAAATAAACTCCCTGTTTCAACTAATACAGGGTCCAGCAGCCTCCTCTTCCCATGCCAGGCTGCTTAGATTCTCCTTTGATTGACATTCTATTTTCTTCGGAAGCACCTGCACATTCAAAATATTCAATTACTTGAACAATTTAGCACAGGTCTGTTTGACCTTAGGCATTTCAACACAATATGCATCAGTTAACTTCGGAAAATCTTTGTCATTTTGCACAAAGACTTTTTCAAATTTAACTTCAACTTTTTCATCATTTACCTAAGCCATTTGTTTTTTAACAGACCATGTTTGACCTTTAGGAGTACCTCTTTTGTAGAAATGTGACTCTTTTTGAACATTTTTATTTTGAACAACAGTTTTTGGTTTCCAAAACTGGTTTGGTTTTGTTGCATCAATAGTTGTTTTCCAACTTTGTGTTGTTCTAAGTCTAGACGTCACTGGTTTCCATGTTTGTTGTGAGTCAGCCTTTGACATTTTCGGCTTCCAAGTTTGATTAGAATCAAACTTGGTTGACTTCTGAGTCACAACTTCAGATTTCTGTTTTTCAACATAAACAGACTCCTTTTTCGTCTTAACATCAACAGGTTTCAGATTTGGACACTTGCGTGCAAGATGCCTGTTTGATCACATTTGAAACATGTTCTCTTGGACACATCCTTGACCTGTTGTTGTTGTCTTTTCTTTTGAGCACTGAACTCTTCATTAGACTGTTGTCTAAATTTGAGTTTTTCCTCTTCTTCAAAACTTTTTCCTTGAACAAAACTCATTTTTGTCTGAAAATTCGAAGTTTCGTTTCTTTTCCAACCTTGTTTCTTCTTATAACCCAACCCAGCCTTCATGTTTTTCTTTTTGTAACCAGGTTTGTTATAAAAAGTTTTGTGACTTTTTCCAGCTAACTTTGGAATCTCAGACTTTACAATTTCAACCATTTTGAAAACTTTATCAACCTTTTCTGAAATCACATTCTGAATCGGGAATACAACATCTAAGAATAATTTGTCTGATCCAATCATGGTATAAACCAATCCTTTTGAATCATCACTCAAATTTTTCTCGGATTTTGTGTTTTTCAGATATCCATCATGAAAATTACCTTCATTTTCATCCTGTGATTCAGATTTACCTGTATCACCCGACTCTTCTTTCAACACACTTTCAACAACTTTACCTACCACCTCTGAATCATGAGAATCATCAGATTTGGAATAGGTTATATCAATGTTGTCTGGCAATTGATCTACCATGTTTAAAGCTTTTTTGACCTTTTCATCATCATAAAATACAAACTTTTCCGGTGGTGGAACTTTATGAAACTCTGAGCCAATGCCTTTCTTGTTTTGCTCAGACTCACCATCCTCCGGTTTTATGTTGAAAATACGTTCAAGCACATATGATGACGCGTGATAACTTTTTAATTTGTTATTATCCTGTTCTAAATCAACAATCTGACGCTTAGCTTAGCAACATCTTCAATGTAAGAGTTAACAACTTGTTGCTTTATTTCATACATTCGTTTATACTCATTAGTTGTTTCAGAACAATATTTCAATCTTGATTGAACAAGTTTCATTTCACTTTTTACTTTTTTATATGATTCTTTTGTAATGTGATAAGCCAGTTTTATCGAATCATATTCCTTTTTCATTTCCTGAAAAGCATTCTCTTTTTGATCACATTATCCTGTCTTTTTCGAAACATTTTCTTTCAAAACTTCATTTTCTTTTTCTAACTTTTTACATTTTTCTGATAGCGTTTCATTATTTTCTTTTAAAACCTTTTCATTTTCAAACATTTCTTTGTATTTACCTTTAAAAACTTCTTCGATTTTAGTAAACTCAAGATCTCTTGTTCTGAACCTTTCGTCTTTTTCAGTACAAGCACTGCATGGTTCCATGCATTTCTTGCACTGTTCATCGATTTTAATTTGAGTTTCAGAATCAGAATTTACTTCAGTGATTAGTACTTCGGTGTTTGCAGCAACTTCTGTCTGCTTCTGATTAACAGCTTCAATATCAACACCAACATCACCAGCAACCTTCAAATTCTCATCCTTCACTTCATCTAATCTTTCAATCTTCTTTTCAATTTCTCCAACCTGCTGTTCTTCAGTAACAGCTTCTTTCACAACTTCCACATTCACCACCACTTCTTCTTTCACTTCTTCAACAATCTTCACATCTTCTTCTTTAACTACTTCTGCTTTAACCTCTTCAGCAGCTTTCTTCAGATTGTTTACCATCTCTTCAACATTCTTCTTCATTCTTTCTTCATTCCTCTTCCTCAGTTTTATCATCATAGCATCTCTGATGATTTTATCCAACCTTTTCACATATGTTTTGTCTTTTGCAACATTCGAGTAATATTCGCCAGATCGAGGAATTACCAGAAGAACATCATCATGAACTATGTCACTTCTGGGAACAACCGGTTCACCTTGTTTGTTGACAAAACATTCTTGTTGTTTATCCCATCTTTTGTTCGCAACAACATTCTCATATTCTTCTTGCATTTTCTCCATTCTGCACCCCACAATGAATCTTTCTCTTTGAGTTTTCTCTTTCAAATCTCTTCTCGAGTTTTCTCTTTTACTTCAGCAACAACATTTTCTTCTTTGTTTTCATCTTTGATTTCAGCAACAAAAACATAATGTTGACTCTTCGATGGTTTTCTGCCATGAGCTGTAACTATATTTTCCAAACAATCTTCATCTGCACAAATCTGGCTCCAATCAAACCCTTCATCATGATGGATGACAGCACAAGCTCTTGACTTATCTCTGGGTTTATCTTCGATCATTTTCGGCTCTTCTTTACTTCGGTGGTATATCGCCTTTCGATAATAATCATCGTTGAAAGGTCTCTCAGATTCAGCAACTTCAGAATTTTTACATTCTCTTTTGAAATGACCCTTTTGCTTGCATCTGAAGCAGGTCACTTTGGATTTATCAAATCCAAGCTTAGTTGTCGGACCACCTAACGATTGCTTCCCGGTAATCTCCATATATCTTTGAGCTCTGCGTATGCAACTTGCCAAATACCAACGAATGTCTATGAGCTCCATTTCTTCTGGATCAATCTGGTCGTAGTCTTCTTTGGTTAATTCTGAGTTTCCAATTTTACCAGCTACAAGACCTTCATACGATCCCAGAACAGATGCTAGAAAACTCATTTGTTGCTTAGCTGCATTGATGCTCATTGCAGGAGAATTCTTCAATTTAAGAGCAATGTTGCACAAAATCTCCTCAGCTTCATCAGAACTTGATTTTGAAGATGAATGATATCCAGAATGGTAACTTGATAAGATTGTTTGTGGTTCCTTCATCTTCTCACTACTGAATGTTGTCTTTGGTGAACTGCCAACTTTCTCCGAAGGTACATTGCCTTTGTAGTATAGACCAACATTCTGATGATGCGATGAACCACTCATCTTGTTTTGCTTTTGTAGCTCCAGATCATGACTCTCAATCTTTTCTAACAATGCATCAAGAGAAATCGTATCATATAAAGCATCATTTTTCAAGATAAAAACAAACGTTTGCCACTGATCAGCTCGTGGTAACGCTTCAATTACTTTATCAACAACTTCTTCTCTCGTTTTTAGAATTTTAAATCTTTCTAGTTCAATCTTTAAATGGAAAAACCTCTCAATCATTTGCCTCACTGACTCTCCTTTTATACTATCAAATAGATCAAATTCTCTTTTCAATAACGCAATTTTGTTTTTCTGAATTTGTTTACCCCCCCCCCCCCCTTAGCTTTCGTTTTCAAAGCTTTCCATACAGATTTTGATGACCCATCATGTATTAATAAAGAAAATATGTCATCTCGAACTGCTTGCTGGATCAAAGCAATCATCTTCTGTTCATATGAAAATTTCTTTTTGTCTTCCTCTGAATAATCTTTGATTAGAATTTCTTCTCCTTTGTCATTTGTTGGGTTCTCATAACCAAACTTCAGACAAAACCAACTCTCATGTGCATATGCTTTCGTCCAATTCACAAACCTCTCCTTCCACCAAACATAATCCTCAATGTTATTCAGCTTCGGAGGTTTTGAATAGGTTCCATAAAAGTTGTCATTGTTAATGTTGTCTTTGATGGTTTTCGTTATCGCTTTGGGTGTATCGTTTGAACCTTCCACTGTATCCGAGGTAAATGCATGGTAGAAAGTATTGAAAAATTCTTCAGCCATGATGTGATCTTCTCGATTTACAAGCACCTTTATAATCACCTGAAGCAAGAACAAACAAACACAATGAGTTTAATCAATATCAAACAAATGAATCGAACGGGTATCCGATCGAGTGAGTCAACACAAGTCAACAGTGAAAATAATCTCATGACAATGCTTTCTGTTCGGATGAGATTGCTATCCGTTCGGGTGAGATTGAATCCGTTCGGGTGAGATAGTATCCGACTCTTTGACACAAACCACTCTACAAAACAACAAAACTGTTGTCCGATCGAGTGAGTTATCCGACCGGATTACTTGTTGACTTCTTTGACCACAATGATGAACTACAATCTCACTTGCAACCTTACAATAACCCTTCACGTGAGAATCTGATTTCAATTAATTAAAGTGGCCGACAACCTGTTATCTATCACATGCACTGATGCACATAACAATCAATGAATTAATTTCTAAATGAAATCCTATTGAGTCGTTCAATGTATGTTTATCAATTCAAGTGAATCACGTGTATTCTGCTGTAGTTATTAATGATGACCGCTGATAAAGTTGAATGATTAAACCTGACAATGTTGACAACAGTAGTGAAAATCATATGCACACCGTCTACATTTAATGTTGACTTTCAAAAGCTGATAATGTTGACCAAGTTAAAGTCGTTCGGGTAAGAACACAAGACTCGGATTGCTGTGACGCGGATTGCTATCCGTGCGGACAAGTGTCCATTCGGCTAGGTCAAATAAAGTAAAAGATTTAATGAATTCAAGAAGGTGCTGAGACCCGGATTGCTATCCGCACGGGTAGTAATTCGCTCGGATAGGTCAACTAAAGTCAACACAGATTGCTATCCGTGCGGGTAGTAATTCGCTTGGATAGGTCAACTAAAGTCAACACGGATTGCTATCCGTGCGGGTAGTAATTCGCTCGAATAGGTCACCTAAAGTCAACACGGATTGCTATCCGTGCGGGTGGACTTCTATGCTATCCGCACGGGTGGGAAATGATGTTATCCGCACGGGTGGGAAATGATGCTATCCGCACGGGTGGTGACCTGAATCAGTCAACAAAGTCAAACATCTTTAAATGAATTGCAAAGAAGGAATCTTGAGTCGAATTGTTATCCGTGCGAGTAGCTAGTCAACAAGTCAACAAATTAATGAACTGCGCATGAAGATGACTTGATACGGATGGTCATCCGCACGGATTGCCATCCGCGCGGTGAACATCAAGAACAACAGCATCAACATTCAACATATTTCAACAAACTTCGAACCACAAATTTCTAAATTTCTCTTAAATGGCTTCGAATTAAGTTCTGAAAATTTATAGGCTTATAGATCAATTGTTTTCGCACAACATATCCAAAAATCAGCAATTTTTATCCGTAAAAAGTCGTTTAATTTGGCGTTTTTCAGATAAAAACGTGAAGAAGTGAAAAAGATGAAGAAATAGATCGAATCTGATGCAATATGGATCTGAAATTGATGAAATTCTGTGCGAAATCGTGTGATTGATCCGTGCAATCGAGCTCCTGCTCTGATACCACTTGTTAGGATCGGTTTTGACTCCGAAACGATTGCGAACCGACTCGTGTAACGTGCGGAATCCGTACATGAACGTGACCGAACACACGAACGTACTCAATCTGTGATTCTATAAAATGTATTAAAGATACAAGCACCTCGAATCACCTTTTGCCTTTCTCTTTCTACTTTCTCTCTCTAGTTTCTCTCTCTAACACTAAAGCTCTTCAAGTCTCCAAATGGCAAAAGTCCCTAAAACTAACCCTTAGGTTCCTATTTATAGGCAAAGGATATAAGAAGACTCTCCTTATTTACAATTATTCCACCTTGCCTTTTAGTAACTAGATATTACAATATAAGTCTAGATTTAAACTGTTTCTGCTACGGTCTTGAGATGACGGAGGCGATAGACATACTGCACTAACAATATATCGATAACGAGGGTCTGTGAAGTTCATAGAATTGTTGTTTCCACACCACTCTTTTGATGAATGGCATCGCCAATATTCTGTCATTTCCACAGAGGAATACGAGGTTGATGCCTTCGTAAAAATGGGTTGTTTAACTTCTTCATCTGTATATATGCCCAGATGAACTGTGAATTCTGTTAATGACATATTATGAGGTTGTCCACAAAGTCGAAAATCAATGGATTCATCGGTAAAACTTTTATTATGTTTGAAATAGAAAGTGAACATGAACTCATATACCAGTTCATCGTATGACGGTTCTAGGATGTCGAAGTAACGGCGCCAGGGCGTATTATGTGGTAGTAATCTTGCCAGTAAACCACTGGAATCAAACATTTCCATTTGATGCCAATCAATACCGCTAATAGTAAAAACTTCAAGATCCTTGAGTTTTCGATACCTCTCACGAGTGGGTAAATCAGTAAACCGAAGGAATGGATGAATTTCTGTTGCATTTGAAGATTCAGCATATGCTACTGAGAAATTTGCCATTTGAATATTGGATTTTGTTGAACTAAGAAAAGTTTGGGTGTGGGTTATTTTGGGTATGTGTTGAATTATATCAGAAGTTGTAGTTCTTGTGTAGATTAGCTCGAGTAGTGAGTTTCTTATATAGATAAGGAAATTTTGGCTTACACCATACGATCGGTTAAGGCTTCCATGATACGTTTTAAAACAGTTTACTGTAGCTAGTTTGAAAATTTGAATTTGAAGAGAGGGGATTGTATCATATAAAATTGATAATAGTAAAATGTAGGTTTGATTTAAAACTTGGATTGTTCCAAAATGGAATCTTTGGCTAAACCGAAATAAATCAAAAGTCCTTTCGAATTAGGGAAACGTGCTTTGGCCTATAGGTATTTTGTACTCTCATCGATAGTCCCTAGGTAGGCAAACTGGTCCGTTAATTTGGATTTGTATGAATTGCCAGCCTAGACAGGACGTCCCGACTACCGGTACTTACCCTTCCAGTTACTACACGTTTCCATTCGATCAAAAATTTGAAACTTTGGCGAGATTAAAATCGAGGAGTGGAACTAGTTATCAAGGTGTGGATGTCACTCCTATCTTGACAATTTCGTTCCTAACATGTGGATGTTACTTACCAAGTGAGGAGCAAATTCCGACTTGTTGCTAAGAATCCACAAGAATATGAAATGGAAATTTCCGTCAAGGTAAGGATATCACTCCTAACTTGATGGTAAAATTTCTTGAAAAATCAAGATTCGCGGAATGAGATTATTCACCAAATTACGGGTTTCACCCCTATTTTGGTGAAGTTATCTCGTTTGTTTGATACGGGTGTCTTCAAGTCTTCAACGTGTAATTTGGGTAAAAATGTCTTAGGAGAGACATATTGTATAATTAAGACAAAAGAAGTAGAAAGAAGCAAAGTAGGAAGAATAACATGTTAAGCGAGAATTTAGAATGGTCAAATTTTGGTACTTACTATAGACTAGGTCGAACATGGCAATTCTACCTAATTCCCTATAGTTATGGCTCTGATACCAATCTGTCACACCCCAACCGATGGCGGAAACATCAGAGTGAGATGAAATAGATTGCTCGAGACATCATAACACTAATAATTGTGACAAGTATTTAAATAATAATTTCATTCCATTTCTAAAGAATCAATTACAAGGATTTGAAGCAAAATACAACAACATGAATAATGAAATACAATATAATACAAATTTTAAAGTGTGTATCTAAGCATCCTACTAGATTCCATATATCAGCAACATTATCGCTAAACCTACAACATGTTTTAAAATCGTAGTTCAATACAAAGGTATTGGCGAGTACACAAGTTTTAGACTCGTGTCATATGTATAAAAAGTATTTTCAATCCAACATAGCATTTTGGTATACAAGGTCAAACTATCATGCATAACTAAAAGTCAAAACCCAAGTGTCCACTAGTATAATAGCATCCCTCGATGTAGCAACATCGAGACCGTAAAGTATGAATGATAGCATCCCTCGATATAACAATATCGATACCATAAAGAATATAACTTAACAAAACCCCGTCGGGTGGTGTGCTACTCCTATAGCGCTATAATTGTTAAGGCGGGTTAACAAGTAGTATGAATTTTAGCATGAACCTAAGCATAACAAAGCAAGTATAAGGATTGAATAGATAAAGCATGTTTGTGAATTGTGCGGTTTAACAAGTAAAACATGTTGCACCCAAAGTGTGTTAAAAGGAAAATGCATCAAGTGTACTCACGGTTTCTCAAAGTTGTTCCTTTGGTAATCCCGTGAAGAGTTGGAGGTTCAAAGCTTCCTTAAAACACTTAATGTTTTATTTAGAACTCTTCGAGTTCTCTTCCTTGCTTGGAAGATTTTAAAAGAATTAGAGGGGTTGAGAGAAGAATGGTTAGAACACTTAGTGTTCTTTTAGAATTCTTAGAATTCTTGATTTAGAGAGATTAAGAGGAGATTGAGAGGATTGAGAGAAGAATGGTGTGAAGAAAATGGTAGGAGGAGGTTGGTATTTATAGGTGAAGAAGGTGGTAGGTGATTGGTGGAGAAAATAAATGGAAAAGATAAATAAAAAAATAATTATAATGGAGAGTGGAGGTGGAAAAGGTGATTTAAGGAGGTGGAAAAGGTTATTGAAGGAGGTGGAAAAGGTGATTGGAGAAGAGAAGAGGTGGAAAAGTGTTTGGTATAATCTTTAGTATTTATTGAGTATATAATATGTATAAATGCATAATTCAAGTATTGTAAATGTATGTATAAGTAATTATACGTCAAATCACAATGTTCGCGTATTTAAAATACGTATTTACGATTGTTGGTTTGTAAAAAAAATTAGGTACGAGTTTGCGTGTAACGCCAATGTATCAAGTTTGCACATAAATGGAACGAATGTATGATATGTTTAATTTAAAGTATAATTCATGTATAATGATCAAGTTTTATTACGATAAAGCCTCAGATTACAATGGTTGAATACGAATACAATGGATATACGATTACAAAATGCGGAGCGTTACAGTCTCCCCTACTTTAGAAAATTCCGTCCCAAAATTTATTCGAAATAGACCATAGAATGTAATTGTAAGGATTGAATAAATGAGCAAAGTGTTAGTTTCTAGAGTATCGTGTGGTGTTGATAGTTTTTGAGGGGTTTATGAGCAACATTGAGTGTATAGAGATTGTTTTGCATATCACTATGTTATACTAAATTTGTATTGAAAAAAAAAATTTGGCAAACAAAAGGGCATCCCAATAAATAAATAATAGATAATCACTTGGTCACATAATTTTCTTATATGCCACCATACTTAACAAGGCTTACTATGATTCTCATGCGTCGAATCTCATAATTAAGTGTGCACCCATAATTATGTTTTTCGTCGCATGGTCACATAGCTCCTCTTGTTAAATGAGGGAACAAATAAGCTTGAAATAACATCTAAATCGAATGAGCACAACATCGATTGAATCAAAGCGTTTTTCACATTAGCAATGATAGCATTATTTGTTTTGCGTACAACAAAATTAGTAGTAGGTATTTCATTCAAGTACAATGTTAATATATATTTCACATTATCATTTACTCGGTGTGGTCTAACTGGTCGTGCTAACTGATTATGATTCATAAACTTCATATTTATGATCATATATGTATTACTTGTAGGTAAAACACAAAATACAATAGAATGTATGTATTGAACAATTTAATCAAAAAAAAATTCGATAGTCTATTATGATGTGAACAAATTTACATTTGAAATAAATCATGTAATGAATCAAATTCAGACTCAGAACTATAAGGTGGTAGAGTCAGTTACATCTGAGCAGCTAATTTTCTTAGCATGTCTTCTAACCATTTATTTCTTTCTGTCAGCCGTTTTATTTGTTGAGACAAATTTCGAACCTAATCGTTTAACCTAGTCACTTCGACTCCCATTGAATCTGGAGGTAGGTTCATTTGAGGCACCGTACTTGGGCCTGCTATATCAGTTGGTGGCAGTTGTTGTTCTACTTCGTTTAATAGTGACTGGAAAAACCGTGGCTGTAATGGTGATTGAAAAAATGATTCCGATGCTAATTGTTCTTGGATCATCATGTTTTCATCAAACAAAGTTTCTTGCACCGTTGAATCCTCCTCGAAAACTAACGGTGAGAAGCTTTGTAAGATGTTTGGTGTTAATGGTTGGGATAGGTTAGTTGTAATATGTTCTTGTATGTGTGGCAGCTGTGGTTGCAGATCAAATCGATAAAAAGACGATTGAGGAAGCTGCAACAATGATTGTTGTAAATTTTGTGTGGAGGTACTTTCTAAGATAACTGGAGCTCCCTCCGACTGGAATGGTTGAGTTGGTGTATAAATATGAACATGGGTTAGCCTAATGGTGTTAAAATTTACAATCCCAGGTGCCTTTGGTGGAGATAATCCTTGGATAATCTGATCACTTAAGACACCTAATGATTTTGCTATTTTTGTAATGCAAGACACTCCCATGAGACTTCTCAGAGGATTTTTTTGTTAACAAAAAAAATATGCAGCAAGCTCGTGGGCAATATTACAAGGAACTTGCTCAAAAATACTATGCAGATGGAAAAGTTCGGTTGAACTAACCCTTTGTTGATTATTCTTGCTCCCCGTGATAGTGTTGGCTAAAACACGGTGCATATATCGATAACGAGGGTCTGTGAAGTTCATAGAATTATTGTTGCCACACCACTCTTTTGATGAATGGCATCGCCAATATTCTGTCATTTCCACAGAGGAATAAGAGGTTGATGCCTTCGTAAAAATGGGTTGTTTAACTTCTTCATCTGTATATATGCCCAGATGAACTGCGAATTCTGTTAATGGCATATTATGAGGTACGAGTATGTATGTATAAGTAATTATACGTCAAATCACAATGTTTGCGTATTTAAAATACGTATTTACGATTGTTAGTTTGTAAAAAAATTAGGTACGAGTTTGCGTGTAACGCCAATTTATCAGGTTTGCACATAAATGGAACGAATGTATGATATGTTTAATTTAAAGTATAATTCATGTATAATGATCAAGTTTTATTACGACAAAGCCTCGAATTACAATGGTTGAATACGAATACAATGGATATACGATTACAAAATGCGGAGCGTTACAATGGGACAGGGGTATTTATAGGGTTTCCATAAGAGGAAAGGGAGCACTGGCCATGGATCAGATGACAATCCGATCGGATGGCCATTCGATCGAATGGTCTTTTGATCGAAGTGGATTGGCGAGTTAAGTTTCGACGTTTCTTTTTGCGTGTTAAGCGTTGCGATGCGTTTAAGCGGGTATCGATTACGCGATGCGATAGATTGATAACACCCACACAAATACTATATCTAACATACAATCATCCTAATTAACTTGCGTTTAGCGTTTGCGATGAGATTGCGTTGCGATAGAGTTACGATTGCGATTAAAAACCTCAACATAAACATAACATGCACTAGTAACACATAATAGCACACACACATAAAACAATATCTATAGCCTAATATTCGGGTTGCGATGCTGTCACACCCCTAAAATCCACAAGCGGAGTATCACCGCTTGGAGGCGTGACATGACCAGGATCAAGCCACCAATCATATTGAACAATGTATTTAAAATAGATAAAAACCAACCACGCAATATAATTGGTGTTCAAAACTGAGTTAACCAAGTTCAAATTAAACAGCAGAAGCATAAAACGTAAAACCAAAACATAAGTTCATAAAGTTTAAATGTTTAGCATGGCACACCACTGTCCATGCCCCACAACGATCACGTCTCCTCGTGCAAGCTCCATAAATACCTAACGACCTGCAAGGCATGTAACAAGGAGTCAACAACAAAGTTGAGCTAGTTCACAGATGTTTGTTTAGTTTTAGAGTTTGTTTTGGAAACCATAAGTTGTTTCGTAAACCACGAGTTAACCAGTATCTTCATTTTTCCCCAAACCATATCCATAATCAGGGGGGGCTTCCCCATGTGATCCACTAGACCGTTACCATATAGACTATTGACGAAAGTAAGTTGTGCCTAAGTCAATGTCTATCATCATTGACTGTTTGCCATGATCCATTAATACACGCCCGTCCGATCGGCA
Organism: Helianthus tuberosus; assembly: GCA_030545235.1. NCBI lineage: Eukaryota > Viridiplantae > Streptophyta > Magnoliopsida > Asterales > Asteraceae > Helianthus > Helianthus tuberosus. The sequence continues at coordinate 24,703,869 of CM060387.1, forward strand.
CGGTGTGAGGTTTGTCAAACCTAATAGCGCTATTAACTAATGACCCGCTCGCCATCGACCTCGGCGATTAAGTCGATATAAAATGAGGGACTTAGGTGATAGAGTTTTGGCTAGTAGTTTAAGGTTGTTGTCCTACCCAAGGAGGACGAACGTACGTATTCTACCCAAGGAGAATACGTAGGATTAATATTGGCATCCTACCCATGGAGGATGGTTGTACATATCCTACCCAAGGAGGATATGCAGGTTCCATTTTAGTTCTTTAACCCATTCCCAACCATCGGGAATCCCATGCCTTAGAAAGAGTGTGAACTCACCTTTGGTTGCTCGGTTGAACTCTTAAAATAGCTAACGGTCAGGGTTGGTCAATCATGTCCTAATATGATTACCATTTAGTTTGTTAATAGTTTTAAATAAAACAAAAAGTTCCTACACGCATCTATCACATAGCACGCACTTACGTTAACATTTCACGCCCATATAAACATCCCATCTATACCCATTCAAAAGCAAACATACGATATTGCACATAACACTTTCATTGACATATAACATGTTAGATCATTCTTAGATAACATACCCGACATTTAGACACACAAAGTACTACTTATGTCGTTTCAACTTTAACATCCAAAACTGGGCTGTTTTCGGGCATTTGAATAAAATAGTTAACTTACTCCAAAAATTCACAAACTTTTACAGAATGTTTTAAACGATCCAATTATTATTTTGTAAAAATATCGGGATCTAATTCATTACCAATATTTTATAATAAAAAAACCATTAACCGGATTGCAATCAGATTCGTCACTTTCTGACTGCAGTCCACAGAATAATTCATTTAAAATTCATCGTAAGTCCGATTGACGAAATTCCAGTGGGAGAATTACAACGACATCAGTGTCCATTTATAGTACAAATTTCGTGACCTAATTTTACACATATTTCAAGTTATGACGAAAAACATAACACAAAGTTTCTGCAGTAAAAACGCAGCTTTTGCTGCTGTATAAAACGGACATTTAAAAATAGTAAACGACCTCGAAAAAATATGATTCCAGTTCCATTTGATTCGTTTTTCGAAAATACATAATTTAGACTTCAAAAAATCAATTTTTCGATTTATAACGGTCCGTTTACAGCCAACTGAAGTTGGCTGCAGAATCATAGACAGATTCTGTTTCAGCTCTAATCGTTACCCGAACTCCCCAACCGAATAACTAATGCACCCACGACCCATATCGATTATTTACAGTAGGTTATAAGTCAATTATCCCAGAATTAACATGCAATCATCATCCATCTACTAAACAACATCATTCTAACAATATATCATCATATTTCATCTCATGATTCAAGATTCAAGTCTTTTAGTGTTCTAGTTATTTCATCATAATACATCCTTTAACTACTAAAAATAGGAAGTAACCAAGAGTTAACAAGGAGCTTACAACTAGCTTTAAGCTAGGGAAGATCACTAGAGAAAATGATGAAGAAGATGGTGAATGAAAACTAAAGATGAAGGTTCTTCAAGTTCTTCAAACTCCAAGCTCCATGTATCACCTTTTAACACTTGAAACAAGCTTGAAAATGGTTGTATGGTGGTTGCAAGGTGGTGGTGGTGGCGTTGTAAGGTGAGCCGAGAGGGAGAGAGTGAGTATGAGGGAGGTGGTGTGATCTTGTGAGATATGGAGTGATCTTGCAAATCCTATGCTCCATACTTAGAAGATTTCATCTAATATCTTGGCAATATACTCAAGCAACCAATCTATATAAAATATTGATATAAAATCTTGGTGGGGTCCTCATGTGGGCCGTAAATCATCAAGGGGGGGTTAATTGTAATTTTGTGGGTAAGTAGGTAAATGGTTAGGGTGTTGAGTGTAATATCTGGTGTATTATTTGTATGACACTTTATATAATGTGTTGGGGTATTCGGGGACCATAACTAGTCCAAAAATAATAAAACAATGTTTCTGGCAAAATTCTGGTGTTCCGGGTAATGTCCGGTTGTTCGGTTAGATATCGTTTCGTTAAAGTGCTAAGTTATTATGTATAGTGTCTTTTGTGTAACTATTTATAACACTTTTAATTCCCAACACTTAGGAAAGCATTCAGGACCATTTAGTCAATTTTCTGCACAAGACTAGTATGTTAAAAAGCTGAAAAAATGCAGAAATCATAAAGAAGTTACGTCATCAGTTGTAATTAAGCACAGTCAATTTGTACAATTTAATATTAATTAATCGTACGGATACATGCATGTATGAGGGTTGTCACATTCTCCTCCTGTTAAGAAAATTTCGTCCCGAAATTTAGCACGTGGTTACTGAGGAAGCTAGTTAAGTTGCGTGGTTTTCCTGGGGTGTCACATCATCTCCCCGTTGGTTTGGAATTTCGTCCCGAAATTTTGCAGTAGCTTCAGCCTCAGTAGTGGTTGCACTTTTCCTAAACAACTGGGGATACTTGAGTTTCATTTGGTCTTCTCGTTCCTAGGTATACTCTGGGCCACGACGGGAGTTCCAACGAACTCGAACAAGAGGTATTCTGGTACGCTTGAGAACCTTAACATCTCGATCAGTAATCTCTACTGGTTCCTCGATGAATCGCAGCTGATCGTCGATAGTGAGCTCCTTGAGAGGAACTATGAGTGTCTCTTCTGACAGACACTTCTTCAGATTCGACACATGGAAAACATTGTGAACTCCGCTGAGTTCTGCCGGTAGATTCAGCTTGTAGGCCACCTTGCCAATTTTCTCAATGATTTCGAAGGGTCCAACATATCGCGGGTTGAGCTTGCCTCGTTTGCCAAAACGAACTACACCTTTCCAAGGTGAGACTTTAAGTAGCACTCGATCCCCAACCTGGAACTCGAGCGGTTTCCTTCGCTTATCAGCATAGCTTTTCTGACGGTCACGAGCTGTCGCCATTCGTTGACGTATCTGAGCAATCCTCTCAGTTGTATCTACTACAAGTTCTGGGCCTGTGATTTGACTGTCTCCAACCTCTGCCCAACACAGAGATGATCGGCACTTCCGTCCGTACAATGCCTCAAACGGAGCGGCCTGGATACTGGTGTGGTAACTGTTGTTATAGGAAAACTCCATTAACGGGAGGTGTTTTTCCCAGCCATTACCAAAGTCGATTAGACATGCCCTAAGCATGTCTTCAAGGGTTTGGATGGTGCATTCAGGTTGCCCATCCGTCTGTGGATGATATGTCGTGCTCATGTCTAATCGAGAACCAAAGGACTTGTGCATAGCTTGCCACAACTCAGATGTAAAACGTGAGTCACGATCAGAAATGATGGAGGTTAGCACTACGTGCCTTGATACTACTTCCTTTAGGTAAACGTCTGCTAGAGTAGAAAACTTATTCGTTTCCTTGATAGCCAGAAAATGTGCAGACTTGGTCAGTCGATCCACGATCTCCCAATTGGTATCATTTCCGCGTTGAGATCTAGGCAGGCCAGTAACGAAATCCATGGAAATTTGCTCACATTTCCATTTAGGTATCTCTGGTTGTTGAAGTAGGCCTGATGGTTTCTGATATTCGACCTTGACCCTAGCACAAGTCAAGCATTTACTAACGTAGGTTGCTATGTTGGCTTTCATACTAGGCCACCAATACGTAGTCTTGAGATCGTGGTACATCTTATCCGAACCAGGATGTACCGAATAACGAGACTTGTGCGCTTCATCCATCACAAGCTCGCGTAAGTTTCCGTAAAGTGGGACCCAGATGCGCCCTGTTATATAGTAGGCGCCGTTTTCCTTTTGTTCTAACCGCTTCCTCGATCCTCGTAAGGACTCAGCCCTGATGTTCTCTGCTTTCAACGCTTCAACCTGAGCATCTCGTATCTGGGTAGGAAGACTAGATTGGATGGTAAGTTGTAATGCTCGTACACGTTTAGGTGTAGTATCCTTTCGACTGAGGGCGTCGGCCACAACATTGGCTTTGCCCGGATGGTACTTGATCGCACATTCGTAATCATTCAAGAGCTCGACCCATTGACGTTGTCGCATGTTTAACTCCTTTTGCTTGAAGATATGCTCGAGACTCCTGTGATCGGTGTAAATGGTACACTTGGTACCGTACAGGTAATGTCTCCATATCTTAAGTGCGAAAACGACTGCTCCCAATTCCAAGTCGTGCGTAGTGTAGTTTCTTTCGTGAACTTTAAGTTGGCGCGATACGTAGGCAATGACCTTGTCACGTTGCATCAACACACAACCTAGTCCTTGGATTGGCGCGTCGCAATAAACCACAAAATCGTCTGTGCCTTCAGGTAACGAAAGAATAGGGGCACTACAAAGTCTCTCCTTTAAGTGCTGAAATGCGGACTCCTGTGCATCACCCCAACGATAGGTTACACCCTTCTGAGTTAGTGAAGTGAGAGGTTGCGCAATCTTTGACAAATCCTTGATAAATCTTCTGTAATATCCTGCCAAACCCAAGAATTGGCGGATTTCTGTTGGTGTACGTGGTGCAGGCCAGTTCTTGATCGAGTCTACCTTGGATGGATCAACATGAATCCCATCCTTGTTTACCACGTGGCCTAGAAAATGGACTTCGCGAAGCCAGAAGTCACATTTCGAAAATTTGGCATACAACTGCTATGTTCGAAGAAGTTCCAAAATAAGCCTCAGGTGTTGCTCGGATCCCTACTAGCTCTTCAAGTAGATTAGGATGTCGTCGGAGAAAACAAGTGACATATTCGTCATCTTAGACTAAATTCAATGTCGTGCCAGAGGAGTTATATCGGTCGTATCCAGATCAAAGGACAGTACTTGTGGTATCATCATATTTATGGCCCAATGCTCAGTGAGTAACGTTCGTGGAGTGTAATCTGTCCAAGCGAGTGTCCGCGGTCGTAGGGTTCAGAAGTATGTTGCGTATGGATGTGGAAACATGAGAAAGGGTAGTCGCAATCAATGAGTAAGCGTTTAAGAACCCATAACAGGGTTTACCTGATGTCGATGGTACAGCTGGTGATGTGTATGTTGTATATGGTTAAGATAAAGTATGTCGTTGATCAAAAGAGATGTCACGAAGTTAAATCAATCGGAACAAGGATTTGCCATAGCAGCATGATTGTCGTACAAGCTTGTAGTGTTAAGATTCACTGAGACTTCCTACAAAAGTCGTTGGACTCGCCCACATGCGAAGGATGAATAGTTCACCTGGATCCATGAACTTTGGTGTGTTTGTGATTCATCGAATTGGTAAGCAACCAAATTCGGGGAAGTTCCTTAGGTTGTGCGAATGAATCTGAAATATGCATGTGTAGTCAAGAGGTTTCAAAGGGAAGACGCGAAAACATGTTCAAGAGGATATAATCGTACCAACAACACATCACCATCCTCAGGGTTTCAAGAAGTGACAACCAATGATCGAAAGTCGAGCCTTCCAAATTCTCCAACCTAGAGTGAGTTCGTATTAGTGTCTCTGCATGGAGAAGCGAGGACGTAATGTCACCGTGGTAAAGGAATGATGGTTTGGTCTAAGTCAATAGAAGAGATTAGGCATTGCATTAATTAACAAGTATAGGTTGGTACAAAGGCAAGCGAAAAGGTTTCACATAATTAAGATAGACTTTCATAGGATCAAAATGCGACTATGATAGTATAAGGGGGAAAAGGGTAAGGTAAATGTGTAAGTCATCATGTCCGTCTGTAGGTTGAGTAATCCGTATCTCCGTCCTCGAATGTCCCGAAGACTCTCCCATCTTTAGGAGGCATCCACTTGCTAAGTTGGGTATACGAAGGTGTAAATCAAGTAGAATAAGAATTAACCACCCAACGGGGTAATGAGGTAATCTTGTGATCAGTGGAAATCGTGGTATGCTTGTTAGCGTTTCGTTATATCGGTTGCGGATTGAAGAAACAAAAGGTTGGTGATGTTCATACGAAGAATTGGGTGAAAACAAAATCCAACAAATAAACGAAGAATCTCGTAAACTATTCTGTTCTCTAGGGGCAGGTTCAGTATTGGTAGATGGCAGCAACGACACGAAAGAAAAGTTCATTGTATCATGGTCACGTGAGTATATCAATGGTCCGAAACAGAGTTTGGATGATAGGGTTTCGAGTGGTACAATGCCAAATGCGTGTAACTGCGACAACTTCGCTTCTGGTGACGACGACTAATGGAGATGATAGGGTTCGTCAACATGGATGCGTGGGTATATTGTTCTCCTAAATCCGAGTTTGTTTGGCCCGGTTCTGGTATACGTGAATGCTGACGCGCAAAACCAAATGTACGGAGAGTCAGATCTGAATTCTGGCTGAAACGGCGATGTCATGTCGAGACAATCGCATGAATAGGTAGAACACATAAAACAGTTGTCGTAGTGGGGTGAGGAGAAAACAGGAAAGAATTTGATCATCACACGTCAAGTTTCAAGTAAACAGTTGGGTGTCATAAAGAGCACATTCGGGCTAGTAGATAACATGCTACTACTCTAACTAGGCATACCATGTGCAACACACAATGTAAATGTAAACTAGCAAGCAGGCAATACATACATAAATCATATTACCTATAGTGTGTTGAGTCTTGCACGTGGAGCGAAGTGTCATTGTGGATCGTTGAGCACTGTACAGGTTATAGTCTGGTTTTATCAAAAAGTTTTTCCCCTTTTTAAAACCAAGTTCGCTATAACTAATGGCTCTGATACCAATCTGTCACACCCCCAAAATCCACAAGCGGAGTATCACCGCTTGGAGGTGTGACACGACCAGGATCAAGCCACCAATCATATTGAACAATGTATTTAAAATAGGTAAAAACCAACCACGCAATATAATTGGTGTTCAAAACCGAGTTAACCAAGTTCAAATTAAAAAGCAGAAGCATAAAACGTAAAACCAAAACATAAGTTCAATAAGTTCATAAAGTTTAAATGTTTAGCATGGCACACCACTGTCCATGCCCCACAACGATCAAGTCTCCTCATGCAAGCTCCATAAATACCTAACGACCTGCAAGGCATGTAACAAGGAGTCAACAACAAAGTTGAGCGAGTTCACAGACGGTTGTTTAGTTTTGAGTTTGTTTTGGAAACCATAAGTTGTTTCATAAACCACGAGTTAACCAATATCTTCATTTTTCCCTAAACCATATCCATAATCAGTGGGGGCTTCCCAATGTGATCCACTAGACCGTTACCATATCGACTACTGACGAAAGTAAGTTGTGCCCTAAGTCAATATCTATCATCATTGAATGTTTGCCATGATCCATTAATACACTCCCGTCCAACCGGTACGGTGTGAGGTTTGTCAAAATTAATAGCGTTATTAACTAATGACCCGCTCGCCATCGGCCTCGGCGATTAAGTCGATATAAAATGAGGGACTTAGGTGATAGAGTTTTGGCTAGTAGTTTAAAGTTGTTGTCCTACCCAAGGAGGACGAACGTACGTATTCTACCCAAGGAGAATACGCAGGATTAATATTGGCATCCTACCCATGGAGGATGGCTGTACATATCCTACCCAAGGAGGATATGCAGGTTCCATTTTAGTTCTTTAACCCATTCCCAACCACCGGGAATTCCATGCCTTAGAAAGAGTGTGAACTCACCTTTGGTTGCTCGGTTGAACTCTTAAAATAGCTAACGGTCAGGGTTGGTCAATCATGTCCTAATATGATTACCATTTAGTTTGTTAATAGTTTTAAATAAAACACAAAGTTCCTACACGCATCTATCACATAGCACGCACTTACATTAACATTTCACGCCCATATAAACATCCCATCTATACCAATTCAAAAGCAAACATGCGATATTGCACATAAAACTTTCATTGACATATAACATGTTAGATCATTCTTAGATAACATACCCGACATTTAGACACGCAAATTACTACTAATGTCGTTTCAGCTTTAACATCCAAAACTGGGCTGTTTTCGGGCATTTGAATAAAATAGTTAACTTACTTCAAAAATTCCCAAACTTTTACAGAATGTTTTAAACGATCCAATTATTATTGTGTAAAAATATCGGGATCCAATTCATTACCAATATTTTATAAAAAAAATCATTTACCGGACTGCAATCAGATTCGTCACTTTCTGACTGCAGTCCACAAAATAATTCATTTAAAATTCATCGTAAGTCCGATTGACGAAATTCCAGTGGGAGAATTACAACGACATCAGTTTCCATCTATAGTACAAATTTCGTGACCTAATTTTACACAGATTTCAAGTTATGACGAAAAACATAACACAAAGTTTCTGCAGTAAAAACGCAGCTTTTGCTGCTGTACAAAACGGACATTTAAAAATAGTAAACGGCCTCAAAAAAATATGATTCCAGTTCCATTTGATTCATTTTTCGAAAATACATAATTTAGACTTCAGAAAATCATTTTTTCGATTTATAACGGTCCGTTTACAGCCAACTGGAGTTGGCTGCAGAATCATAGACAGATTATGTTTCAGCTCTAATCGTTACCCGAACTCCCCAACCGAATAACTAATGCACCCACGACCCATATCAATTATTTACAGTAGGTTATAAGTCAATTATCCCAGAATTAACATGCAATCATCATCCATCTACTAAACAACATCATTCTAACAATATATCATCATATTTCATCTCATGATTCAAGATTCAAGATTCAAGTCTTTTAGTGTTCTAGTTATTTCATCATAATACATCCTTTAACTACTAAAAATAGGAAGTAACCAAGAGTTAAAAAGGAGCTTACAACTAGCTTTAAGCTAGGGAAGATCACTAGAGAAAATGATGAAGAAGATGGTGAATGAAAACTAAAGATGAAGGTTCTTCAAGTTCTTCAAACTACAAGCTCCATGTATCACCTTTTAACACTTGAAACAAGCTTGAAAATGGTTATATGGTGGTTGCAAGGTGGTGGTGGTGGCGTTGTAAGGTGAGCCGAGAGGGAGAGAGTGATTATGAGGGAGATGGTGTGATCTTGTGAGATATGGAGTGATCCTGCAAATCCTATGCTCCATACTTAGAAGATTTCATCTAATATGTTGGCAATATACTCAAGCAACTAATCTAATTAAAATATTGATATAAAATCTTGGTGGGGTCCTCATGTGGGCCGTAAATCATCAAGGGGGGGTTAATTGTAATTTTGTGGGTAAGTAGGTAAATGGTTAGGGTGTTGAGTGTAATATCTGGTGTATTATTTGTATGACACTTTATATAATGTGTTGGGGTATTCGGGGACCATAACTAGTCCAAAAATAATAAAACAATGTTTCTGGCAAAATTCTGGTGTTCCGGGTAATGTCCGGTTGTTCGGTTAGATACCGTTTCGTTAAAGTGCTAAGTTATTCCGTATAGTGTCTTTTATGTAACTATTTGTAAGACTTTTAATTCCCAACACTTAGGAAAGCATTCAGGACCATTTAGTCAATTTTCTGCACAAGACTAGTATGTTAAAAAGCTGAAAAAATGCAGAAATCATAAAGCAGTTATGTCATCAGTTGTAATTAAGCACAGTCATTAAGCACAATTTAGTATTAATTAATCGTACGGATACATGCAAGTATGAGGGTTGTCACAGATGCAATAACGATGCGATTAGCGTTAAGTCGATTAGCGATTAACATGCAATTAAATGGCGGTTTATTAACATGTACTCCACATAATACAACTAAAGCGATTTAAAATAGAATTTGGTTACAAGTCAAGAAGTACAATTACATAGTTAAGCAAAGAGTGACAGATCGCAATTAGCAATCTTTTCTTCCTTTGACTTTGACTTTCAAAATGCGGGTTGTTACAGCCTCCCCTACTTTAGGAAATTTTGTCCCGAAATTTAAGAAGCAGGCATAACAAACAGTTGTGGATACTTCACCTTCATGTCACTTTCAAGTTCCCAGGCTAACTCGGCACCGCGTTTGCCTTCCCAGTGAACCTTCACAATGGGAATGCGTGAGCGTTTGAGTACCTTGGTTTCTCGGCCCATGATCTCGACAGGCTTCTCCACGAAGTGTAATCTTTCGTCCACTTGTAAATCCTCGAAAGGGACATGTAATTCCTGGTCGGCTAGACACTTTTTGAGGTTCGAAACGTGGAAAGTCGGGTGGACGTTACTCAGTTCCTCCGGTAGTTCGAGTCTGTAGGCCACTTTGCCAATCCTTTCCAGAATTTTAAAGGGTCCAACATATCAAGGCACGAGCTTTCCTTTCTTGCCGAATCTGATCACCCCCTTCCAAGGTGCAACCTTTAGTACTACGTGATCGCCAACGTCAAATTCAAGGGGCTTATGGCGTCTATCGGCGTAACTTTTCTGATGACTCCGGGCTTTCAATAAATTGTCTCGTATTTGGAGGATCTTGTCAGTCGTTTCTTGTAACTACTCAGGAACGGTAATTTGCGCGTCTCCGATCTCATGCCATACAATAGGCGATCGACATTTTCTTCCGTATAATGCCTCAAAAGGTGCCATTTGGATACTAGAGTGATAACTGTTATTGTACGAGAATTCGACTAAAGGTAAATGCATGTCCCAATTACCATCGAAATCTATGACACACGAGCGAAGCATGTCTTCAAGGGTACGAATCGTGCGTTCAGTCAGACCGTCGGTCTGAGGATGGAAAGTGATACTAAGATTGAGAGTAGTACCGAGGGCAGATTGAAATGTTTCCCAAAGATGCGAAGTGAATCGACCATCGCGGTCAGATATGATATCACGAGGTGTCCCGTGTCGACAAATAACCTCGTCGGTGTAGATTCGTGCTACTCGTTCCACTTTATAGTCTTCCCGTATCGGTAGAAAGTGCGCGGATTTGGTGAGACGATCAACGACAACCCAGATGCTGCATGACCTGATGGCGTGCGTGGGAGCTTCGTTATGAAGTCCATAGCTATACTCTCCCATTTCCACATGGGGATCTCGGGTTGGACGAGTAAGCCAGAGGGTCTTTGATGCTCAGCCTTGACTTTGGAACAAGTTAGGCATTTCGAGACGTATATAGCGATATCCTTCTTCATGCCCGGTCACCAGTACTTGTAGAGCATGTCCTGGTACATCTTATCGGCACCGGGATGAATGGAATATCGCGATTTGTGAGCTTCGTCTGGCAGAATTTGTCATAAGTTGGTGCGCTTGGGAAACCAAATTCGGTCTAAATAATGAAAGATACCATTCGATTTATTCTCGATTTTTTCGCCATTATTGATGATCATTTCCTTCCTCAGAGTTTTCTTGGTAAAACAAGCATGTTGTGCGTCATGGATAAGAGCTTCGAGATTGTGCTGGGCTTGAGTATTACGAACGCTATGCAGATAGCTTCGTCGACTGAGAGCATCGGCGATGATGTTTGCCTTTGCCAGGATGGTAACGAATCTCGCAGTCGTAATCATTGAGAAGTTCTACCCACCGGCGTTGGCGCATATTCAGCTCCTTCTATCTAAAGATGTGTTGTAAGCTCTTATGGTTGGTGAAGACCTTACACTTGGTACCGTATAGGTAGTGTCGCCAAATATTTAGCGCAAAAACAACTGCACCAAGCTCGAGGTCGTGTGTGGTATAGTTCTTCTCGTGGATCTTGAGCTGACGAGACGCGTACGCGATAACCTTGTCTCGTTACATAAGAACACAACCGAGACTGAGGTTCAAGACATCGCAGTAGACTACGAAGTCGTCGTTCCCATCGGGTAGTGAGAGCACGGGAGCGTTGCAGAGCATGAGTTTGAGAGTTTGGAAGGCATCCTCTTGCTTGGTTCCCTAAACAAAAGGTTTGTCCTTGTGTGTGAGAGAGGTAAGCGGTACAGCGATTTTAGAGAATCCTTCGATAAATCGGCGATAATAACCCGCTACTCCGAGGAAAGAGCGGACTTCGGACGGGTTCTTGGGAGTAACCCAGCTCTTAACTGCTTCAATCTTCGCAGGATCGACATGAATACCTTGACTATTGACAATGTGACCCAAGAATTGGACCTCTTCCAGCCAGAATTCACACTTGGAGAACTTGGCGTAAAGGCGGTTTCCCTTGAGTAGTTCAAGAACCAAACAGAGATATTGCGCGTGTTCGGCTTTTGACTTGGAATAGATCAGGATATCATCGATGAACATGATGATGAAGCGGTCAAGATAGTGTTTGCACACGCGATTCATTTAATCCATAAAAATTGCGGGAGCGTTGGTCAAACCAAAAGGCATAACAACAAACTCGTAATGACCGTAGCGGGTTCGAAAGGCAGTTTTGGGTATATCTTCCTCTTGAATGCGTAGCTGGTGATAGCCTGAGCGTAAATCGATCTTTGAGAAACACGTCGCACCTTGTAACTGATCAAACAAGTCATCGATTTGAGGCAAAGGATATCGATTCTTTATAGTCATATTGTTCAATTCCCTGTAGTCGAAGCACATCCGGAACGATCCGTCCTTCTTTTTGACGAAAAGGACAGGCGCGCCCCAAGGAGAGGTTCTAGGGCGAATAAAGCCTTTATCAAGTAGTTCCTGGAGTTGACTCGAGAGTTCGTGCATTTCGGAGGGAGCGAGGCGATAAGGCGCTCTAGCAACATGATTTGCTCAAGGAATGAGATCGATTCAGAAATCGATATCACGAGTGGGAGGTAAACCAGGTAAATCATCCAGAAATACAATAGGAAAATCACAAACCACGGGTACTTCTCCTATCGTCTTTTCTTTCTTTTCCTTCTTCGATACTACGATGTTTGCCAAGAAATCTCTGTATTCCTTGCGGAGATACTTGCTCGCTTGGACACACGACATGAGTTGGAGTTTCTTCGACGCGCCATCCTAAGGGGTTCGTGCCCCGCGAGACCCATATAATTTGTTTTTATTTGTTTTTTATTAATATAAATGAAACTAAAGGTCGTTTCTCATTTACGGGGTATATTTTAGTACATTTTAGGGTCGTGTTACATGTTTTAGGAGGGTTGTTATATCATCCCCCACCTTGTTTTAGATCTCGTCCTCGAGGTCTACTAGAACAGGTGTGAATGTTTCCGTTGCATCTCTAATTCGAATTACCAAGTGTATTTTGGCCCTCTTTTGGAATCCCATTTTATTTATCCAGAACTAATCTTTTGTGTTTGAGATTCTTAATCTTTCTATCTTCAATCTGTAGTGGTTTCCCTACGAACTTAAGTTTCTCATTTACCTATATGTCCTGAAAAGGTATCACTAATGATTAATCTGTTAAGCATTTCTTGAGGTTACATACATGAAACATATCATGTATTCCTGCCATTTCCTTTGGAAGTTGTAGCTGATAAGCTACTGGTCCTATTCTTTTGATAATCTTAAAAGGTCCAATATACCTGGGGCTTAGCTTTCCTTTTTTAATAAATCTGACTACTCATTTCCAGGGAGCAACTTTTAACAATACCTTATCTCTAACTTGAAATTCCAACGGTTTTTTTCTGTTATCTGCATAACTCTTTTGACGATCTCGTGCTGCTTTTAGTCTTTCCTTGACTTGAATAATCTTGTCCGTTGTTTCTTGTACTATCTCAGGTCCAGATAGTTGTTTTTCTCCAATTTTTGGCCAACAGACTGGAGTTCGGCACTTTCGTCCATAAAGTGCTTCAAATGGTGCAGCATTGATACTAGTATGATAGTTGTTATTATAGGAAAATTCTATTAATGGTAAATTGATCATCCCAATTTCCTCTGAAATCAATTACACAGGCTCTAAGCATATCTTCCATTGTTTGAATTGTCCTTTCGCTTTGTCCGTCTGTTTGAGGATGATAGGCTGTGATTAGATTTAACCTGGTTCCCATTGCTTTTTGGAAACTTGTCCAAAAATGAGAAGTAAAACGGCTATCTCTATCAGAAACAATAGATAAAGGAATTCCATGTAATGAAACTATTTCATTTACATATAACTTGGCTAATTGTTCCATAGTGAAAGTTTCCTTCATAGGTAAGAAATGAGCAGATTTGGTTAATTTGTCTACAATCACCCAGATTGTATCATTACCTTTTCGGGTCTTGGGTAATTTAGTAACAAAGTCCATTGTTATCAATTCTCATTTCCATATTGGCATTTCTAATTGTTGTAATAAACCTGAGGGTTTCTGATGCTCAGCTTTAACCTGTGAACAGGTTAGACACTTATCAACATAGGTTGCTATATCCTTTTTCATTCCTATCCACCAGAAATTTTTTTCTTAAATCTTGATACATCTTATCATTACCAGGATGTATCGTATACTTAGACTTTTGGGCTTCTTCTATAATTTGGTGGCGTAGGTTTCCTTGTATGGGTATCCAGATCTTTTTCTTATGGAATCTCCAAATTCGATCTTTTCCTTGTTCTAATTCCTTAGTCATTCCTTTTAATCTTTCAGTATCATCCTTGATTACTGTTTCCTGTATATCTCTAATTTTCTCATTTAAATCTATCTAAAGATTTAATCTGAGAGAATGTACTCACTTTGGCTTTTCATGATACTTTCGACTTAAAGCATCCGCTACTACATTAGCCTGCATGATACTGGATATCACAATCATAATCACTAAGAATCTCCATCCAACGTCTCTGTCTCATATTTAATTCCTTTTGCCCAAAAACATATCTTAGACTCTTATGATCTGTGAAGACAATAAACTTGCTACTATAAAGATAGTGTCTCCAAATCTTAAGGGCAAAAATTAAAGCTCCTAACTCTAGGTCATGGGTTGTGTAATTCTCTTCATGATTCTTAAGTTTTTTTGAGGCATAAGGTATAACTTTGTGACGTTGCATCAACCCACATCCATAACCTAACTTAGAAGCGTCATAATAGACTATCAAGTCTTCAGTTCCTTCTGGTAACGCGAGTATGGGTGCGTTGGTTAACTTTTGCTTTAAAATCTTAAAGGTTTCTTCCTGTTTTGGTCCCCATTCAAACTTAATTGATTTGCAGGTCAATTTTGTTAGGGGGGTGGCTATTCTAGAAAAATGTTGAATAAAATGTCTATAATAACCTGCTAGTCCAAGAAAACTTCTCACCTCCATCGGTGATTCAGGGACTTTCCACTTAGTAATCGCCTCGATTTTTGTGGGATCTACATGAATTCCTTCATAATTAACCAGGTGTCCAAGGAATTGCACTTCTTGTAACCAAAATTCGCATTTTGAAAATTTAGCATAAAGCTTTTCTTTTCTCAGCAAATTTAGAAGTATAAACAAATGCTCTGCATAATCCTCTTTACTCTTAGAGTAAATAAGAATATCATCTATAAAGAAAATTATAAATTTATCCAGATATGGTTTGCATATTCTGTTCATCATGTCCATAAATGCAGCTGGGGTATTGGTTAAACCAAATGCCATGACTGTAAATTCATAATGACCGTACTTTGTTCTGAAAGCAGTTTTAGGAATGTCCTCTTCATGTACTTTCAATTGATGATATCCTGAGCGTAAATCGATCTTAGAAAAGAATCGAGCTCCTTGAAGTTATTCGTAACCTTGTTCAATTCCCTATAATCAATGCACATACGCATTGACCCGTCCTTTTTACTTGACAAACAAGACTGGTGCTCCCCACGGTGATGAACTAGGTTGTATAAAACTTTTCTCCAGAAGTTCGTCCAACTGTTTCTTCAGTTCCTGCATCTCCGTTGGTGCTAAACGATAAGGTGCCTTGGCAATCGGTGTCGTCCCTGGTATTAGGTGAATTCTAAATTTAACCTCTCTGTCTGGCGGTAATCCAAGTAACTCATCTCGAAAAACATCTAAGAATTTAGATACTACGGGAATATCTTTTAATTCTTTTCCTTTAGTGTTAGTGATTACAGAAATCATATATACTATTGCTCATTTCCTTGCATAGCTTACAACTTTCATTATAGAGATGAATTTTGTGGACCTGGTTGGCTTGTCTCCTTTAATTGTGATCTTTTCACCCTTTGGTGTACTTAGTTGCACTGACTTTTGATCACATAAAATACTAGCATGATTGGCTACCAACCAATCCATTCCTAATACGATATCAAATCCAGCCAGATTCATTGGGTAAAGGTTAGCAATAAAATCATGGTTGAAATTTTCTATCCTTGTCCCTGCAGGATTTCACTTATCTTAATGGATTCTCCATTGGTCGTCTCTACCAGACAATCTTGTTGAAGTTTAGTTAATGGTTGGTTGAGAAGTTTGCAGAACGAAGTAGTGATAAAACTTTGGTTTGCACCAGAGTTAAATAATACTTTAGCAAAAATATTATTAACTAAAAACGTACCGACAATCACATCCGGAATCATCTTGGCTTCTTCAGCTGTCAGAACAAATGCTCTGGTATTCTTCTTAGGTCCTTCAGTTGTTGTGGCTTTGTTGTTTGTTGCTTGAGCTAGTTTCGGATAGTTCGGTTTGATATGCCCATCTTCTCCGCAATTGAAGCATAGCATATTGCTAGGTTTCTTCCTACAGTCTTCATCCTTGTGTCCAGATATTTTGCAGAAGTTGCAGTATATTGAGTACCTTCCTGAGTGCTTCTTTTTGCAGTACTTACAGTAGGGTGAAGAAGTAGAACCTGTACCTTTTCCACGGTAAGTATTTCCGTAGCGAAATTCTTGTATAAGTCTTTGGGCTAGGCTCTTTCTCTGGTTTTCTTCTTCCGTACGTACCAATTCATCAGTCAATGTATTGGCTAGTTCTACTGCTTCTTCTATAGTTTGTGGTCTAGCTGCCTTGACTACGTGTCTAATCTCACTAATTCATCCTCAGATGTTACGGGAGATTAATACTGGTTCTGGTGAGGCTAAGGTTGGTACTATCCTAGCATATTCGAAAAATATGGTAGTGTAACCTTTGCAGTCTATTCCAGTCATTTTAAGATTTAAGAACTTATTGACGATTTGTTCTTTTCATGAGGTTGTAGGATCGTTTTCAGACTCGAACGAGTTGTTCAGATGAGTTTTTATCTATTTCAAAGGCGGAAACAGAGAAATAGACTTCGAAACAGCTTGAATATCACTTTAAAATGCTTTCTGATTGATATAACACTGATTACAATCACTGGATAAACCAGCAGCACCTCGGTATCCAAATCATAAACTGTTACAAATGAATCCGCTTGAAACCTATATATAGGAGATGGGATTTCTCTTGAAGATGACATGAGTCAGTTCAAGCGAAATCACTCATGTTGATTTCGCTTGAACATGTCACATGTCTCCTTCAAGCGAAATTACCACAATAACATCCTATAATCTCCTATTTTCTCGTATAACTCGCCCTAATCTAACAATTCTAATACTAGACTCGATACAAGACGAAGTCGACAGACGCATGCACCAACAGACTCCCCCTCGAATGTTGATGAGTCTTAAGTGTCGAGTCTTCAACATCTTCAGTCTTTATCAGTCTTCGGGCTTTACTCTTTCTATCAGCACCAACATGCTTCCTTTTAACTAATCCTTTTCTCGAATGTCTTCATGTATTGGAACCTGGTACTCTATCTTCAGGTTCAGGATCAAAACCTGCACATTCTTAACCCAGAAATAAATTTCACAAAATTTACAATTTACAACTATATCTAAACTCCCTCTCAAATATATCCAGAATGATTTATCAATGAAAATTTTAGATGACCTCTTGTATATTTAAAAACTTTTCTCATTTCCTTTCAAAACATCTCAAAGAATTTTCACCCAAACCATTTGTTCATCATGTTCAGCACTTGAAATTTTGAAAATCAGCTCTCCAACATCAGTTGTCGAAAATCTTTTTGGATTTTTCAAAAATAATGCTAAAACACACTAAAATCTTTTTGGATTTTTTGAATGAAAAGAAATGCAGTAAAGAAATATTTACAGACAATATTTTTTCGAGAATGTGTAAGAGGATCATATCAGTTTTTGACAAGTCACGAGTACCATTGAGCTTAGTTACACATTAAGAATTAAACAATTCACTTAGATTGCCGATATACTGATCCACTTAAATTTTCACACAAAATTCAAACTGATTCAAGATATGAGTTAGGTGTATTAAGAACTTAAACTCATTCATGTGTCCCACCTCTTGAATATACTCACGTATCCAGATCCCAATATTCAGTCTTACAGGTGAGTATACCACAAATGATATCTATAAAGGGTTAAATGCGAAGAACCGTGAGAGCTCAGGTCAGAACTTCCGTTCAGCAGAGAGATGACGGCTTCGAATTTTGGTGGGTCCCCTTTAGAGGATCTTTTTTACAACAGCAATGATTATCAATTTTATTGTTTCATCATTTTTGCTGAGGGCGGAGCTATATTTCAAGCAAGCAGTAAAGTATTCTCCGGGGACTAGGCCATTGCTTCCGCATTATCAGAAGTCTCGGGATAACACCCCGGATATCACTGAGCATAAAGACCTAGTATCTCAGAAAGAGGGACCTTTCAAACGAGATTTCAGGGGTTACCTATATATCCAAGTAGTGTTCCCCACGAAATAAGCAAGTTTGAATTTAAGTTTATATCCCGAAAAAGTTTACTAAATGTGTAAAAACCTATTGGCATATCATCAGTGAGACCGTTTAACGCTATTTAATCATTACATTTCTTTAGCATACTGTAACTGTCTACTGATGTACTATCATTTCCTCTTTTTAGACAATAAAACTCATTTTTGAATTTTATCATGTTTTTGCCTTTTTCAAATTTTCTAATGTTTTTGGATTTTCTGAAAATAATACTCCCCCTAAAATGCAAACACATTTCAGGAAATTTGAAAACAAACTATACAATAAAATTGACAACTGATATCAAATCGCTTCAAATCGCCATCCACTTGGCATAAACAATCAGAACTCCCCCTTACAACAAACTATTTTCTCATTATGATTTCAAAACACTTAAGTTTGTTTTAACCAAAATGATTTTTCCAGAAAATAAGTTTTGTTGATTTTACCACTTGTAAAGTTAGGGGTTCATCATATTGTTTTCCAAACAATCACCTGTAAGTATGGTCAAATCAAATTCAACTTAATGACCCTGATTTACCACTTGCAGTTGAAAATTTCTTCAACCACTTGAAAAATATAACAGTTTAAGAAAATACCATCTGTATCTTTACCAACTGTACCACTTGTAAGAATATCAACCAAGAAAGATGCCGATTCCTACTCCACGCTTACAAACCTGGGAGCTCCGGCAAGTCATATTTATCACTTATGAAAAACAGACATCCAAGCTTCACCAAACTTGGATGTTTCCTCCTCACCTGCACTTGGGTAGTAAGTTGCCTTCTTAGTTTCATAAAACTCTTTTACCCCTTGAACTTTACCCTCAACCATTTTTCCAAAAATCTTTTTAATGTTTCCATTAAAACCTTTCTCAACATCGAATTCTTTCTTCTCAGAATAGAATTGATCTGAGATCTCAACCTTCCCAATTTTTGATTTAAAATTCTCAGCCCTCAATGGTGGAAAATGTACTTCATCCATTGGCGGTACTGAGTTTTCCTCTTTTAACTTAACTTGTGGCTCGTCTAACGTTGTGGAGTTAGATTCATCGCCATGAATCTTCTTAGCCACCCATACTTGGTTATCTTTAGCTTTCTTTTTGTAAAAAAATTTCTTTGAACACTCACCAACTTCATAAGTTGAATTCTCAAAAATTTTGAATTTTTCAGTTGGTGGTTCTGTTAGGCCCTAAAGTGTGAGACTGACGCATCAAATTAACACAACGGGTTATGGTTACGAGCTGGGCTATATCGGGTTAGTTTATATTAGGTTGTGGACCTTTATAGGTCACTTGGGCTAAGCTTTAGGCCATGTGGGCCAGGCAGGCCCAAGGGGAGCCCATGTAGGGAAGTGGGCTTTAGTAGGTATATAAACAAGTTTCTAACTTGTTTTAGGGTTGAATGATCATTATTGTTACATTTTTCTCTAGTGAGAGAGGCGATTTTGGTGGTGTAGGAACTTGTACCAGACGGTTTTGCTAGTTGATAGTAATAGAATCGTGTGCAAGTTTCAAAGTGATTCGGTATTGTGTTCTTCGTATTCGGTTCGTATTTTCATATTGTTGTGTTTTTCTTGAATCTCACCAAGTTTGGATTCCGCACAAACTTGGTGATTGTTTGATATCATTGAAAGATCCGGTTTACGGGACTTACAAGTGGTATCAGAGCGAAAGAACCTATTTCTAGGCTCGGTTTGATATCAAAGATTCAAGATTTTCGTTATTTTTTTGTTGGTGTTCTTCGCGTTCTTCGTGTTCTTCGAAGTGTTCTTCGGTTTTTTATTGAAAAATCATAATATTTTGCTTTTCGATCTGTTTGGAAAGGTGTTAAAAGATTAAAGTTTGTATTAAACTAATTTGGAAATATATTCTATTTTTGATAAGATTTAAATTTTTTTTTTTGAATAATTTCCAATATTTTCGTAACAGATTGTTTTAAAATATAGTTTCAAAGGATTTTTGGTTGACCAGTATCTTGTTTCAAAATTCACAAAAATCTTTTTGAGGTTGCGAGTTCCCTGAGGTTGCGAGTTCCCACAGTTTCACGATTACGAGTCGCAATCTCCATTCGTTTTTCACAAGGTCTCGAAGTCAACAACCATATCCTCACTGGTATCGAGTCATCCTCATCACGAGCAGTCTCGAGTCGCAACCTTGGTTCCGACTCGCAACCGCATCCATCGTTCCGATTCGCAACCGTCTCACAGTTCATCATCATCATCTTTATCTTCGAGTCCACTGTAAACCGATCACGACACCACTGTACATCATCTTCATCTTTGATCGACATCAGAACCTTCGACAACCTCTATCACCCTCCGTTGTTCACCGCACACTCCGGCGACCACCACCGTCTTCATAATCTCCGGCTACCGGTTCTTTTCCGACCACCGTTTATCATCACTGTTGGTTTGCAAATTTATCGATAACAACATCACAGTCATCATCACTCCGGTTCACCACTACAACTCATCGAGAACCATCATCAACACAGATTTCATTGAACACCCACACTACGACTCCGAAGTTACATCATCATCACCGGTCTCGAGTAGCAACCTCAATCACCTTTGTTTCGACTCGCATTCACCACGGTTTCGGTTCATCCTGTTTCAGTTGCGACTCGCAACCAGTAGTCAGTCTCCACTCGCAACCAAAGCTGTTACGACTCACAACCTTGGTTTCGGCTCATTCTGTTTTAGTTACGACTCGCAACCACAACAGTTACGACTCGCAACCACAGCAGTTTCGACCCAGCTGTTACGACTCGCAACGACACTGATTTATGGACATTTGAACTCCGACCAACAGCCATCAACACCATCTTCTCCGATCTCTGTCATCGTCGTCACCATCACACAACCTCCGGCATCTCCTGTATATCACCTTCGACATAACCCAAGCACTTCAAATCACAGTCCTCTTTGTCTCCGACCACCATCTCCGAGCACAGCCACCATCTTCATCAACCTATAATATCACAGTATTTCGAGTCGAAATCTCCGTCGTCCTGCATCATTAATCATAACATCATCTCCGACGAACCATCACCGTCAGTCACCCAACCACCTCCATCTTTCCGATCATCATCTTCCGACTGCTGATTGAATTGAAATTAGGGTTTCGGTTTTGGTTGTGATCGAAGAAGACGTACAGACATTTAAACGTGGTTTAGGTTTTAATATATAATAATATTTTTTTTAATAATAATTACATAATCATTAAGTCATCATTACATTATCTTTAGGTTTTGACTTTAGTAATAATAATAATATAATCATAACATAATCATTAGCTTATTATTAATTATTAATATACTAACAATAATAATTTAATTAGTTTATGACATAAAAAAAAAAAAAAGGTTTATTTATAAATAAAAAAATAAATAAAAAAAAATTGGTTTGTGTTTGTGATAACGGTTTTGACAGGTATTTAAGGTGTGGTTCCGAAAGCGGGTTCGTTCTTCCGCCTGCTAAGTGTTTGAGTTAGCGAGTACACGGGTTCTCGCTTTGGGATTGTGTTGAGGAAATAGTCAAAAGCGCACATTTTTGGGAATCACATCTTAAAAAAAAATGTCTTCTAAGAGAGAGGTGCTTAAGCAGGAACTTGAAGGGTTTAGATACTCATATGGTGAATCTATAGAAGCACTTACATGTCGGTTTGCTGAACTGATCTCTAAAATGGAGAAGGCAGAGATGGTGGTGTCTACTCACATGAGCAATAGAAAGCTTCTGAATGCTATAAAAGAGATTCCAGATCAGGCAAACTGTAGTTGGTTTACCAATGTTAATCAGATAATAGTGACAACCGATTGTTACAGAATGAAGCCGGATGAGCTGATCTCAATCATCAAATCATATGACAATGCTGACAAACAGTCTACTCAAGGCAACACATCTGCTGCAGTTTGCTCATCCACACAAAATTCAGCATTTATGTTTAACAAACCCCTGGCTCAAGAAATTACTCGTGATCGTGAAGAGATACCTTCTGTCTTTTGCACTCCTGAGTGTAGAGAAAGAAATGAGGCATATCGGTTACACAACGCTGAGTTGATTCAAGACTACAACGACATAAAAAATAAAAATTTTACTTTATCTAAGAATGAAAAGCTTTATAAAGATAAAATTGAAGCTCAGCGAAAAGACATCATCAAACTTAAGGATGATGTAAGTGTAAAAACAGCCCATTTCTTGGAGGCACAGGAGAAGGTATGCATTTTGATCAAAGAACTGGAAGATATCAGAGAAAGATATCAAATTAACGAACTTAACATTAAAAAGTATGATTCTTCCAGCAAATTGGTCAAAAACTTGTGTGATCAACAGCTTGCATACAAAGAAAATAAAGGGCGTGGTTTGGGTTTCAATCAAGTTCCTCCTCCATATAATGACAACTACACATATTTACCCATGACTGAGGAGGAATTGATGAATGAGGACAAGATGGCTTACGGTCCTAAAACTGATAAGTCATCAATCAACAGCAAATCTTTTGATAAACGAGCGAGTCCTTCGGTAAATTTTGTTTCAAAGGGTACTTTTGATCCTAATGCTTCGTCTTCCCCTGCAGATGAAGTAGTTGAAGTAAAAGTTGAAAATGTAGTTGGGGATGAACAAGCATCAGAGTCTGGTTCTTATGAAAATTTAATAAATGAACTTAATCAAGACTCCATTTCGTCATGTGATATTTTTAACTCGGTTTTTCGCTCTGTGATTAATTTCAGGCCTGACGGTTTGGGCGAAAACGTTGATGCTTGTGAAACAAAGACTGAATCGGCAAACGAAACAAATGAGCCAGCTGAACCATCTGATTCCAAATGTGAATCATCGGAAGTAGCTGATTCTGAGAAATTGGAATCAGTTGATTCTAGTGGATTCAGCTCAAAGGCGTCATGTGCAGAACCGTTCTGTGCTGAAAATTTGTCTAATGTTTCAGCTGAAGTTTTTGCTGAAGTTTCTGGTGTTTCATCTGATAAACCAGAAGTCTCGGATCCTATCAAAGCTGATGAAGTGAAAACTGATGTGAACAAGGCTCCAAGTACGCAAGCTGAACAATCTGAGCCTTCTGTTAGTGAGGAAAAGGTCCAGATCAAGCAACAAGAGCCGAAGCAAGCAAGTAAAGGACGTGGAAAGAAGAGGCCTAAACATCACAGACGATCAGGCTCTCCACAGTCCTCAACGGGCAGCAATAGTTCTCAAAAGACCCGTGACGTGAAAAATGCTTTCGTTAAGCCAGTCATTAATGGCAAATGTGAGAAATATGCATTTGACTGTGCTAACAAAGCTTTCGGAAAGACTGGTGAGATTTCTGAACAAGACTTGCAGTCTAAACAAAACAAGAAGAATCAAAAGAAATCTCCACCACAGAAGGCCCCAGCAAACGACAAGTATAGACATCCAAATTCATCCTCGTTTGCAAGAAATGTGCAAGGAAAACAAGCACAAAAAGGACCAGTTTATCCTTCAGGGCCTGCAAGAGCTACACAAGATGATCAGAATGCCTTCTACATGAAGAGACAAACATGCTTCAATTGCGGCATTGCTGGTCACATTGCTCGGAACTGCACAAATCATCCCCATGAACCGTATTATGCTCAAAATCAGAGGGTTACACCTAAGGATAACTACCATTCTAAGCCAATGAAGGTATCTTCACCTAAGGCAATGAAGAATGTGAATCCCAAGGTTAAACCTTCTGATGGGGATTGGAATGCTGCTAAAAACAAACGCAAGGCTGTTCAGGAACAAAAATGTTTTTCTAAAACTAACAAACCTGAAACAACTAAAGTTGCTCAACCGAAGGCAACAAACGCGTTTGCTAGACCGAAACAGATTTGGAAACCCAAATCCAAAGCAGCAACATCTCCAATCCTTGAGACGAAAGGGGACCTATGTTTAAAAGAAGTGTCTTATTTTGATGCTTCAGGAAATCCCAGGACCACGATGGCCTGGGTACCCATGTCTTACTAATCTCCTTACCTTTCAGGAACAACCAAGGAGGAGATGTTGACAATCTCTGGAATGTTGATAGCGGTTGTTCCAGAGATAAAAACGGGTAACATTTCACTGTTGCAAAAAGTTCAAATTTTTTTTACAGATGATATGTTTCTTTTGGAGGAGATATGGGAAGTAAGATAGATCAGCAAAAGGTACCGTTTAAATTCAGTACTTTGATTTGAATTTGATTAGTCTTCAATCTGATGACAGAACGGTTAAGCAAAAATATTTTTCTCTCTTTTTCTTAGTTTATACTTTGTACATAATGTGTCCTTTCTCTAGTAAATGGTAAATTTGCGCAAAAATACAAGATTTATGCACAAATTTAGGGGGGAGAGGAACATATAGATAGATATAGAGTTTAGGAGGAGAAAACTCATAAAATACAAAAAGAGTTTACTGTATATATGTATTGTTTTAGGGGGAGAAAATGACAAAAATACAAAAACATTTGAAAAATGAAAAAGCCAAAAAGAGAAATTGCATGATATGGGAAGTGAAATAAATGTTCGTGTTAAAGGGTTTGACTAACACATGTAAGGTGCCATAGCTGAAAAGACTAGGATCTACTGCGATATGTCGATAGGCTTGACGCTCAACATGATAAAAGATACTAAGTGATATAAACATAACGAACTATGTACCATGTGGGTAACATACCAACGGCGTATGATTTTATGGTCTTAAATCTTGCGTTGATAGATAGCCAACATCTGAGGTTTCGGGTCTTTATATTGTTGAATCATCCGGGGATATCTTGGCTGTTCTTCTGTTCAGAACTAAAATTGTACATGACCCCAGGAAAGAAAGTCACTTGGAATTAGCTCATTTCTATTTGAATGTTTGTATGTTGTCCCGATACACACAATTTTGATCTGATTCTGAAATCTTCTCTGAAAAAGTCGTGTACCTCCTCTGCTGCATCCAGATATATGCTGACCTGGAGGTGCTAGGCAACGACAGCTTCTGCTGCATCCAGATACATGCTGACCTAGCTGTACGTTGTCGCGCTATAGATCTAATACACCCGAAAGAGGCCCTCAAGTGCCCAAAAGAAACCCAAGAAACCTATATCAAACTGAGAAAAACTCATTTGATCTGTATATTATACCATCTCTGCAAAAGATTTATTATGTTTGCAAAAGATCTATTCTGTTCTCTTCTCAACCTATTCCCAGTTAAGATTTCAGAAATCTGGATTGGACTTGTGAAATATGTGGTAGGGAAGATACTTGCATGATAGAGTGTGCTGTTTATATTTCCAGGATTTGATTAGTATTTATTTGGGCGTTCATTGTTAAGAAATCAAAACATGATAAAATAGATTATATGCAGACCTAGATACAGTCAGGATATCTTAAAGGATGACATCAGTATACTCACCTGCTACGATGAATCGTTGTGCTTACCTTGATCGCGAGGGTATGCCTTGGAATGGGACACACAGGTATAATAGTATAATATTACCTTAAGCATATCACGAAGTTAAAAATTGAAAGTTGAGCGTTAAAGTTTAAGTGGACAAACATATTGGCAATCGCATAGACCAGTTTGATTAGGCTTGTACTGAAAAGTGTTCCTTAGTCTGCCTGAGAACGAATTTTGATCCCATTGCAATTGTAATTGTATACTTTGGTAGTTGTTTATATTTTGAGTTTTTATTTGTTTTTAGTTCTTAAAAAATTCAAGAATACAAAAATAGTGTCTTGTTTTTCTATAAAATAAAAAAAAAAACAATAGAGTGTTTATTTGTTTTTTCTTAAAATAAAAATGTAATCGTTCTTGAAGATTTGACTGATCATCAAAAGTTGAAAGAATTTAAATTGTGAAATCTGAGTACAAATACTTGGATGTACCTAGTGTTCATATGGTACGTTCCTCTGTTGAATAAGAAATGTTTGCTTATGAGTTTGTGAGCACGTGCAGAACAGGGGTAGTTGAAGACTGAAATACTGTTAGTTGCTGAAGAAGCCTGAAGCAGCTCAACAACAAGATGTACCTGAGTCAGAAGAACCGGATACGAAACGTCGTCTGACAGTGAAAGTACATTTGAAGAAGTACCGTGAACCTGCTTGAAAGACAAAGATTGAAGAAGAAAAGAGATGCTGAGAATCCTCCTCTCACATTCTTTTTGACAAGATTTTCAAGCAAATGCTGATCGTGATCCTGATATGAAGCTAACCACAAAAGCTGAAGAAAGAGACCCGGTGCTGAGAGTTCAGAAGTCAAGAACTTCCACAACATCTGCAGCATAGCGACGACCATAGACTTCGTTGAAGATGTTGCTGAATTCATGCTATGAAGACAATTTGATGGCATCAGTCTAGGGGGAGATTGTTAGGCCCTAAAGTGTGAGACTGACGCATCAAATTAACACAACGGGTTATGGTTACGAGCTGGGCTATATCGGGTTAGTTTATATTAGGTTGTGGACCTTTATAGGTCACTTGGGCTAAGCTTTAGGCCATGTGGGCCAGGCAGGCCCAAGGGGAGCCCATGTAGGGAAGTGGGCTTTAGTAGGTATATAAACAAGTTTCTAACTTGTTTTAGGGTTGAATGATCATTATTGTTACATTTTTCTCTAGTGAGAGAGGCGATTTTGGTGGTGTAGGAACTTGTACCAGACGGTTTTGCTAGTTGATAGTAATAGAATCGTGTGCAAGTTTCAAAGTGATTCGGTATTGTGTTCTTCGTATTCGGTTCGTATTTTCATATTGTTGTGTTTTTCTTGAATCTCACCAAGTTTGGATTCCGCACAAACTTGGTGATTGTTTGATATCATTGAAAGATCCGGTTTACGGGACTTACAGGTTCATTTTTCTCAGCAACTTTTCCTTTAAGTTTTTCAGAAACTCCCTGTTTTGTCTTTGTAGTTTGAGGACAATTCCATGCAATGTGACCAGCTTCATTGCATTTAAAACATGTTCTGGTATCCTTTCTATGAAAAACTCCAGTTCCGATTCTCTTCTTTTCGGCAAGAAACTCTTGGTTTGATTGTCTCCAGAAAGGTTTCTTCTGTTCTTCTTCAGCACTTCCTCCTGAAACAAATGTCATTTTTGATTTAAAATTTCGGACATATTTTTCATTTTTATAATTTTCTGGTGGAATAAATCCTAACCCTTTCTTTTTGAAATTACTGTTATGGTTTGGTTTCTTTTGAAAACCAGAACCAGAACTGTAACCCTTTTTCTTGTTTAATCGTTGTTGAACTCTTGAAGTGTATTTTTTAGGTTTTTCAGTAAGATTTACATCTTTTATTTCAGAAATATTGATTTCTGTAAGTTTGAAAACCTTTTTGATCATTTCAATCTTAACACTTCTTATTGGAAATTCCTCATCAGAATATAATTTGTCTGAATCAATCAATGTATATGCCACTTTGATTGCTTCGTCATTCAAATTAGATTTTGATAACATGAATTCTTTATTGTACACCCTTTTAACCAATGATTTTGAACTGTTGACCGACAAACTCGAACTTTTGACAGACGAACTTGAACATCCAGACTCGGACATTGACTCAGACTTTAACTCCGACTCCTCATCTGTATCCAACACCTGATCGACCACCTTTTTTATTAACTCGGACTCATGATCAGTGTCAGACGATGTAAAAACCACATCAATGTTTTCTGGTAATTCATCGGTTATATCAGACTTTAACTTTATATTGACTGCTTTTTCGACTTGCTCCTCATTCGGTTTTCTAGGCGAATATCCTTCCCAAATCGGAGGCGGACACTTGTTATAACTAACACTCTTTTTCTTACGAGTATCCTTCTTCTTTGGCTTCTCATCATCTTTAAATGCTTCAAAACCTGCAACAGTAGGATAGATTCGATCAATGAGATAATCAGAACTTGAATAACTCTGTAATAAACGTCTAATTCTCTCATTCTCAATTTTTTTCATTTTCCAACTCCCGCTGCAGCTTTGCACATTCTTTAATGTAGTGATTTATTGCCTTTTGCTTTGTCATCATCACAGCATTCATCATGGTCAATGCACCTTCTCTTTCTGAATTAGTCTTTTGTAGACCAGTTACTGTTCTATTCAGCACATCGTAAGATTCTTTCACATAGTTGAGATTGAACAATAATTGCTCTTTCATCTTTTCTTGCTCGCTCAGTTTCTCATCTTTTTCTGCACATTTCTTGCAAGATTCTGAACACTTTAAGCAAGGCTTGCTAACTTCTACAATCTTTTCATATTTGATGACTTTCTCAACCTCAATCACCGGTTCAGTTTCAATCACCTTTTCAACTTTAACTTCTTCTTTTTGAACAGTATCTTCTTCTTGATCAACACTTTCATTCTTGATTTTCTTTTGTTCTTTTGCTGCACGTCTCTCCTTCAATTTCTCCAAGCGATCTGCAAAATAGAATTGAAAACTTTTAGGAGATGGATGATTTTTAGCGATATTAATATGTCTTTCTTCCTCATCATCACCAATATCATCAGTTAGTGATTGATCAAAATCTATCGCCTTTTCAGAACTATCATCTGAAAAACCAGAATCAGATGGTGTTTGATCAAACTCTAATGCTCTTTCAGAACTTTCATCTGAAGAACCAGACTCAGCTGATGTTTGATCAACTGAGCTTTCATCAGATGAAATAGATTTTTCTTCTTGATTCTTCTCATGAACACCAATTGCTTTCATCCACTTTGTAAACAAATCCGGTTCTTGAACTATCTTTGCAATGAAAGCTTTAAAATTCCCATGTTCATCCGCAAACTGATCCCAGCTGAACCCTTCAGGTAACTTTTCATCATCTTGGTTTATTAAACATGCTTTACAATCAGTTGATATGTATTTGTTCCAATTGAAACCCGGAGCCATTTTCTCATCATTTTGATCAATGATACCAGAATAAGCTTTCTTGTTAGAATCTTCGATCATTTTCCCATGAGCAGTTTGTGTTTCTTTTTGTTGATATGGTTGATGAGCAACTTGTTGATATTTGGCTTTCCGATAGTAGTCATCTTTTCCAAATGGATTCTTTGCTCCACTAGCCTCTTGATTTTTGCATTCTCTCTTGAAATGACCTTTCTCCCTGCATCGAAAACACGTAACTTTAGATTTATCAAAACCCAAAGTAGACACATGTGCATCAAGAAAATCATTTCTCCCTGTGATTATTTTAAACTTTTCTGCTCTCCTCAGGACACTAGCTAGACACCATTTGATGTCCATGAGCTCCATCTCTTCAGCGTCTATCTGATCATAATCCTCTTTTGCCAGCATAGGATTTCCGATCCTCCCTGCATCCAAACCTTCATAGGATTGTAATACAGTTGCAAGTAATGCCATGTGATCTTTTGCAATTTCTTCAGAAAAACGTTGACCATCTGGAAGATTCAATGCAATATTGCATTGTATCACACAACCATTTCCACTTTTTAAACTTTGAGAATGAAAACTTGATGTTGAACTCTTTGGATTAACACTTGGAAATGAAGAAAATCCACTGCTGCTATTTGGACTTTGTTCAACACTTTCAGATGAATTTCCAGCACTAAAAGCAGTTTGGATTTAGGACTCCTTTCAATCTCTTGAACATTGTGTTGGTGCACTTAGTGTCTGTTAACTTTGTCTTATAACAAGTCTTTTGTCTAGATAGGTTGAATGAACATACAACAGGGTCGAAATTAGAGTTTATACATGTTTTAGGAAGAGGATTCGCTTGAATGTGTATATGTGCCAGTTCAAGCGAAACCCTATCATCTGAGTTCGCTTGAACAGGGTTGTGATCAGCTCAAGCGAAACCCCATGGATAGACATGTTCAAGCGAAACCATATAGGTCTATATATAGGGTTGTGTGTTGTCATTTGAAGCGAGGATGTTTCATTGTGTCTGAGCAGAGGTGCTATCAAATTGTCATTTGAATGTATAAAATCTCAGGAAATCAATCAGAAAGGATAGATTAAAAGGAAACTAGCTATTGTAACTTCGTTTACGTTGATTTCGCCCTCGTATTTGAAGATGAACTGCCTTAACTGGCTTTAGGGTCACCGAACACGATCCAACAAGTGGTATCAGAGCTCAGGACGAGGAGTTCATACCATAGCAGCTTGATTCTACCGGATTTTCTACTTTCTACTCACTTCTTTTCATACTTTTCTGATTTGAACGAGTTCTAACGGTTGAATAGGACTGATTTTTACATATGTTGTGTAAAACATAGTTTTAACAAAGCCTACAAAGAATCAGATTAAAATTCGGATTAAAACTGGTAAAAATGGACTAAAACAGCCTTTCGCTTGAAAGTGTTCTTCGTAGTTTCGCTTGAATATCATCGGTTTCGCTTGAAAGTTGTTGTTAATAACATCATTCGCTTGAAATTCTGACCATTTCGCTTGAAAAATATCAAGCGGACTAGCTTAGTTGGTTTTTGCTTGAACTGTTGAACTTGTATCAGCCTTTTCGCTTGAAATCTCAAGCGAAACAGGGTATTTCGCTTGAACATTGATAATACAAGCTGTTTCGCTTGAACAGCTTTCGCTTGAAATTGATATTTTTCAAAATCAAAATTTTTCTAAGTGTTTGATTGTTTTTCAGGTACGTTCAAGATGGATGATTTCAATCCATTTTATGATATGTATGCATTTGCTGGAGACGGTGGAAATGATACGTCTTCGAGTAACATCAATGAGAACACGCCGAATCCAAAGAAAAAGTTATCGAATGCATTGGAGGTTGAAAGTGCTTTTGGAACTTACAACAAACCCCCGAAGTTGATGGCTATAGAAGAATACAGTCGGTGGGCAAAGAAGTTTGAAGATTGGTTGAGAGCTTTTGCTTTTCCCAGCTGGAAGAGTCTAATAAATGGGTATGATGATGGAGGCAAAAGTGGTGAAACCTTAACAACAACTGAAGAAATAGAATCGTTTGTTGCTGAGCAAAAATGTATTGCGTTGTTGTTTCAATCCGTCAGATAAGATATAATATCTTTGATCGAATACTCTAGTGCTACAGATCTCTGGGATAAGTTGAAAAACAAATGTTTAGGAAGAAAAGAAATTGTGAAAAACAAAAGGAAATTACTTAGAAAAGAGTTTGATTTGTTTGGGTGTTTAAAGAATGAATCAGTTTGTAAAATGATAGAGAGGTTTGGGCATCTGAAACTGGAACTGGCAAGACATGATATTCGCTATACTCAAGAAGAGCTAGTCGATAAGTTGTTTGACTCACTACCGGATGAAATGGATTGGCAATATTATGCGTTGATGCTAAAGAATACTATCAAGCCAGAAGATTTAACAGTTGACTTGCTGATTGAGAGATTAGAAAGTCACGAGTTGGAATTGAAGAAGACATACAAAGTTAATCACTCATCATATCAGCAGAATTTGGATTTGTATTATCCAAAGAGCATGATGCCGAAGAATACATCTCCCAAGACTGCGTTTTCTGCTGAGAATGTTTCTACAACAAGCAAAGAAAGTCAAAGCAGTGGTTATCACAGTGCATATCACAGTGGGTCTTCATCAAATTCAAACCAATCTGATGCAAAGAACTTATTTCAATGCAACATCGCTGTAGACTTAAAGAATGCTCAGAACTTCAGCGAGGAGTCGGCAAAACAACAGATGGTTTTCCTAGCATCTGTGCTAGAATCTTATGAAAGTCTTGTAGCAGGGAAGATAGGCAACACCAATCTGACAAAAGAAGATTATGATCAGATAGATCCTGAGGAGATGGAACTAATCGACATAAGGTGGTGTATGGCCAGTGCAGTTCGTCGAGCACAGCGTTTCATGGAAATAACAGGGAGGAAGTCAATTGGTGGACCATCTACCAAGTTGGGCTTTGATAAGTCTAAGGTGACGTGTTTCAAATGCAAACAGAAAGGTCACTTTAAGCGTGAATGCCGAAATTCGTATGCTGATGAATCTGAGAACTCGTTCAGAGAAGATTACTACAAGAAAGCGATTTATCATCAGAACAAATCGGAGCCACCAAGAATGAAGCAGATTGAAGATAACAAAGAAAAATCTAGAGCTCTTGCGGTGATTCACGACGATGAAGGTTTCGACTGGAGCGAGTTGTTACCTGAGGAGGATGCGGTTGGATATGCATTCATGGCAAATTCTGAACCTAAACCTTGGAAAGACAACAGAACTGAAGAACAGAAGTATAAACACAGAAAGATGTTGGCCACAAACAAATTGATCAGAATATCTGGTATTTTTTTCTGAAGCAAAAAGAGCAAAAAGATGGGATCCAGACATAGAATGTTATCTTGACCCATATGGAAATATTGCTATTGATCATAACACTCTTGATATAGAAACGATAAGTTGAAGATGATTATTGGCAGAAGAAATGGTGGGGAAGCGGTGAAGATGAAAAGAAAGAAAAGAAGGAGAAAGAAGAGAAAGAGAAGTCAAAGAAGATTGTCACTGGGATCATTGACACGACACAGGAGTTGAATGCTGAAAACATGAGAAAGATGGCTGACAAGGTGCTGGCAGCTAAGGCAATTGAGGTAGACTCTAAATCCGTTTCTGAGTCTAAAAGCCAAGTCAGTTCAAATGCGTTAACGACTGAGTCAGGTAAGAAGGTCAGTGGTAATGTTGACTGCAAAAATTGCATCAAAGAATGCAAGGTTTGTAGTACAAACACTTATCTCAAAGGTAAGAAGATTGAGGATCTGACTGCTAAAGTCAGAAGTGTTGAGGATCAAATCCTTGATCGTGACAAAATGGTGAAAGCTTCAACTGAACGATTAAAGGAATTGACTAACAAAATTGAAACTGATAAAATTGATCAGGAAAAGGTTAGGAAAGAAAATGAAAGGTTAGTTCTTGAAAATCGTCAGATCACAGAAAAATTTGAAAAGCTTAAAAGCACGATTAAAGATAATGATGATCGAAATGGTAAAACTTACAAAGAAAATTGCCAATTGCAATGTGTTTTGAGAATCAAAGAAGAATTAATAAACACACAATTGGATGAGATTGCTAAATTGAAATTTCAGTTTGAAGAAGCCAAGATTGAGAATGAACGGATCAATTTGAAATTGAACAGTTATAGCTCTACAAGCTTTGTTTTGCAACATATCATTCCCAAACCCATTGGGAAAGACAAAGCAGGCGAAGATGTATACTGTGATGGAACAGGGGTGGGTTTTCATCAAGTTCCACCACCAGTTCTTGAAAATTATTCGAAAAAGCAATCTGGGTTGGTTAATCTTGAGGAAGAAAATGAAGTGAAACTTCCTGATTCAATTGATGTGACATTTTCTTCATCATCATCTGATGATAGTGTTCAAACTGAGATTGTTAAAGGTATGGCTGAAAGTGTTTTGGAAAATGATTCAGCTGAAGAAGAAAAATGTTTTCTGGACAAATACATTTCGAAACAAAAGTCCAAAAACAACTTAGGTGATGAACCGGGTCTTGTGATGTACAAGATGGCTCGATCTGATAAGTTGTATTCGGATTCTGAGTTTCCCATTGAGAATGTTAATGTGAAAAAGGTGACAAATGTTTTCAAATTGGTTGAAGTTGAGTTGTCAGAAGTGAACAGTTTGAGTCAAACAAAGAGACAAATGTATTTTGAGAAAGATAAAGCTTACTACAAGAAACCTATAGTTCCACTGCGTTTTTATAATAACAATCGAAACAATTGGTTGGGTGGTTATCAGGGTGATAAGAGTTATCAAAAGAGAAATGTTCAAAACAAGAAGTTTGCTGAGAAGAAAGTGTTTGTGAACAGTTCAAGTTCACTTTCTGATGAGAAAAATGAAATCTTTTCAAAATCAAATGAAGAGTTCTTTGAGAAGAGGGCCTCACAACCTCAGTCTGAAGGCACAAGTCGGATAGTTGATCCTCGTACATGTTTTAGATGCAACAAAGTTGGTCACATTGCAAGAAATTGCACCAACTCCAAGCCTAAGACTGAAGTTGTTGAGAATCGACAGAAGAAGGTTGATTCAAAAGGCAAAGTTCCAATGGTTGTTGAGAAAGTTTTGAAAAATGAGAAAACAAAAGTCAAAATTAAACTTGTTAAGAACTTGGTAACCAAAAAAGACAAATTTTATAAACGGGTTGCATCATCTCAACAAACATGGAAGCCAAAAGTTGTTGATAAACCAAAGGTTTCAGAGTCAGAAAAACAATCGTCTTCTACCACACCGGTAAAGATGAATGTTCCTTTGGATTATTATGAAAAGTTGGAAAAAAAAATCTTCTACTCCACCAGAGAAGAAGAATGTTCAAAAGAAAAATCAAACAAATGGTCAACTTAAGATAGATGAGTTTTTCTTATACAAAAAGGTTGAGGTTGGATCAAATGAAAGTTTGAAAATGAATGACAAAAATTTTCCTCCACTTTACACAGCTAAAACTCACATTAAAGTCAAGTTACCCGAGTCAAAAGAGGCTTGGGTGGCATCAAAATCTCACTAAAGATTTTTGACTTGCCGGAGCTTCCTAGTTGGTTATTGTGAAGCATGAATCGGCATCTTTATTGAATTGTTTGTGATATGTGCAGGATCTTCCGAGAGCTATTTCAAGATGGATTATGGATAGTGGAGCGTCTCGACATATGACAGGGAAAACTGCGTTGTTGTATGATGCTAGAAATATCAATGGTGGTTATGTCGGATATGCAGGACATGAAGGTGGTAGAATTATTGGTGAAGGAACGTTATCCAATGGGATTGTTACATTTGAAAGAGTTAACTACATTACTGAGCTGGAGAACAATCTGCTGAGTATCTCGCAGATTTGTGACAATATGTATACCACTCACTTCACAGACAAAGAATGTTTGATCTTGAAACCAGGATTTGTTATCCCTGAAGAATGGATTATCATGCGGGCACCTAGAGTGAATGATTTATATGTGTTGGCCATGAGTGTAGCAACTACAACAACAGGTCAAGCACATTGTTTTGTTTCTAGAGCAACTGAGAAAGAATCGAAGTTGTGGCACCGGAAGATGGGGCATATACATCTTAGAAAAATGAATCACTTGGTGCACAATGATTTAGTTCTTGGAGTTTATATCAAAGGTTTTCATCTAGAAGGGGAGTGTATTAGCTGCATCAAAGACAAGCAGAAGAAAAAGTCACACCCTAAAAAGCAAGTCAATTCAGTTTCCAGACCGTTAGAGAGACTACATATGGATTTGTTTGGTCCAGTAAACGTCAAAAGTATTACAGGGGATCTCTACTGTCTTGTGGTACTGATGATTATTCCAGATTTTCGTGGGTATCATTCTTGAAGTCGAAAGATGAAACATTTGAAAGTTTAATGGCGTTGTTCATAAAGATTGAAAATTTGTACCAAAGACGTATCAGAAGAATTAGAAGTGATAATGGTACTGAGTTCAAGAACAACAAGATGGGAGAATTTTGTGAAGAAAGAGGTATATTGCATGAGTTTAGTGCTCCGTACACTCCGCAGCAGAATGGAGTTGCAGAACGTAAAAACAGGACGCTAATCGAAACGGCCAGAACAATGCTTGCTGACTCAAAGCTACCAATAAATTTTTGGGCAGAAGCAGTTTCCGCCGCATGTTATACGCTCAACAGAGTTCTCACTGTCAAGAAATTCAACAAAACATGCTTTGAGTTGATCAATAACCGCAAACCGAATCTGAAGTATCTTGAACCGTTCGGGTCACCCTGTACTGTTCTAGAGCCTTTTGGAAAGTTTGGTCCGAAGAGTATTGAAGGGATATTCATAGGTTATGCAAGTCCATTACGACGAGTCTTCGTTCCAAGTCTGAAGCGGATTATTGAAGCTCCTAATGTTGAGTGTCAGGGGTATACTATGCCGCCTCAGAACCCCGGTGACTCATGGCGTTTTAATTACGATAAATTGTGGGATTCGTTTGACATGGAAGAAGAAAAGGAAGAAGAAGAAGATTTCTTTGATGAGTTGGGTATTTTAAGAGAGTATGAAGAATCTCATAAAAGGTTTCCAGCTGAGTATTCAAGAAGACCACAAAGAGCTTCAAATGATGATGAAGCAGGTTCAAGCAATGCTGGTGAACATGATGATATCCAACAAAATGAAGTTGCTCAAGATAATCAGACGGCACAGAATGATAATCAAGAATCTGAGAACATGCCAGTATTTGATCGTGGTGATTCAGATTCTGAGGGGGAGCAAATTCAGATCTCAAGTCAAACAAACCCAGTCAGTGAACAAGGTTGAACCAAGAACTTACAAAGAGGCACTTACTGAAGATTCTTGGGTCAATGCAATGCAGGAGGAATTGAGTCAATTCGAGAAATTAGGAGTGTGGAAATTAGTGGATTTCCCTGATGGCCAGAGGAAAATTAACACCAAGTGGGTGTTCAAGTGTAAGAGAGACGATAGAGGAGTTGTGGTTCGTAACAAAGCTCGACTCGTTGTCCAGGGTTTCTGTCAGCAGGAGGGTATAGATTTCACTGAAGTGTATGCTCCAGTTGCTCGACTAGATGCGATCAGAATCTTTCTAGCATTTGAATCTTGGAAAAACTTCAAAGTATATCAGTTAGATGTAAAATCGGCTTTTCTCTACGGGAAGGTAAAAGAGGAGGTTTATGTCGGTCAGCCACCGGGCTTTACCGATCCACACCACAAAGACAAGGTCTACTTGCTAGACAAAGCGCTGTATGGTTTACACCAAGCCCCGAGAGCTTGGTATGAGACATTGTCTAAACACCTGCTAGCCAACAGCTTTATTCGTGGAAAAGTGGATGCCACTCTCTTCACCAAAGAGGTCGACGGACATCTTCTGATAGTTCAGATATATGTGGACGATATTATATTTGGGTCAACAAATGAGGATCTATGCAAAGATTTTGAACGAGTCATGAAGCAGAAATTCGAAATGTCATCGATGGGTGAGATGAAATTCTTTTTGGGACTGCAGGTTGATCAACTACCCAAAGGAATTTTTATACATCAAACGAAGTACGTTCATGATATCTTGGAGAAATTCGGGATGTCAGGTTTTACTCCAGCAGCCACCCCATTAGCAACGAATCATGGGATAAACCCTGATCTCACCGGAGAGAAGGTAGATGAAACGATGTATCGTTCCATGATCGGTTCACTGATGTATTTGACAACTTCAAGACCCGATATCATGTACCCAACCTGCCTCGCAGCAAGATTTCAATCTAACCCGAGAGAATCGCACATGATTATTGTGAAAAGGATATTACGCTACCTAAAAGGAACTCCATCATTGGGGTTGTGGTATCCAAGAGAAGGCGATTTCACGCTCGAAGGGTATTCCGATTCCGATTTCGGATGCTGCAAAGTTAATGCTAAATCAACAACAGCAGGGTGTCAGTTCTTTGGATCACGATTGATCACTTGGCAATGCAAAAAGCAAACCTCTGTGGCTTTATCCACATGTGAAGCGGAGTATGTATCTGCTAGTAGTTGCTGCTCTCAGATCTTGTGGATCCAGCAACAGATGCGCGACTACGGTTTGCAATTTCTAAACACCCCTATCTTTGTTGATAATGAGGCAGCGATTAACATTACTAAAAATCCTGTTCATCACGCTAAAACCAAACATATTGAGATTTGCCATCACTTCATTCGAGATTGTTTCGAGAAGAAGTTGATACGAATTGAGAAAATCCACACTAACAATCAAAAAGCTGACTTACATACCAAAGCATTTGACAAAACACGTTTTCAGTATTTGCTAAAACTGAATGGTATGAAGCTTTTATCGGTGTTGGAGGAGATTATTGGCGTTGATGAAGGAGACATTGTAGATGATGTTGAGAAGCAATCTGCAATGGTTTGTCGATTTTTTACCTGTTTTGGTATTTAGGGGGAGGTATAGGGTAATATTTCAGAAAATACAAAAACAATAAAAAATGTAAAAAATACAATAACATGAGATATTTTCAATATCCAAAAACAATAGAAAACCAGAAAAGAGCTTGTGTAAAAAGGGAAAATGATAGTACATCGGCTTGACAGTCACAGTATGCTAAAGAAATGGAATGTTTAAAAGGTTAAACAGTCTCGCTGATGATGTGCCGATAGGTTTTTACTCATTTAGTAGGTTTGTTCGGGATATAAATTAAATTTTACTTGCTTATTTCGTGGGGAACACTACTTGGATATATAAGTAACCCCTGAAATCTCGTTTGAAAGATTCATTTTTCTGATATACTAGGTTTTTATATTCAGTGATATCTGGGGTATTATTCCGGGACTTCTGCTGAATGGAAGTTCTGACCTAGTCCTTGAATAATACTTTCAGCAAACGCTTGAAACACAGCATCACCCTCAGCATATATGATAAGACAATAAAATTGCTTAGCAATGCTATTGTAAAAAAGATCCTCTAAAGGGGACACACCCACAAGTTGAGTCACGATCTCTCTGCTGAACGATGGTTCTAATCTGAGCTCTCATGATTCTTCATAATTTATTAACCCCTTACAGATATCATTTGTGTTATAATTGCCTGTAAGACTGAATATCAGGATCTGGATACGGGAGTATATTCAAGAGGTGGGACACACGTATAAGTTTAAGTCTCTAAAACACTAAATTCGTATCCTGGACAGATTGAAATTTGTGTGAGAATTTAAAATGGATCAGTATATCGACAATCTACGCGAATTGTTTAATTATGAGTATGAAATTGAAGCTTAACGGTACTTTTGACTTGTCGTATAGCTGATATGATTCCCTAACACGCTCACCAAAAATATGTTTGTAAATAGTTTACTTTTATTGCATTTTAGTTTTGTATTTCATTTCTAGTATAAAAACTTTGTTAAAATCCAAAAAGATTTTACATTTCTGTTTTATTTTTGACAAACCAAAGTGGAGAGTTGATCTTCGGATTCGAATTCTGAAAGATGAAAGCAGATACAGGAAGGTTTCTGGACTGGAGGATGAGTCGTGAGTTAAAACATGATAAGTTTGTGAAATTTGGAAAGTTAAAGAAAGTTCATTAACTTGAAACTTGTAAATTTTCAGAGAATGATTGAACAAGAAGTCAGTGTGATTTATCTCAGATCAACCAAGGTTATTAAATTGGACTTGGTAGATAAATTGAGTAATCAGGGTCATTAACTTGGACCTGAGTACTTAAGTGGATTTCTAACACTGAAGGTTAAATGGTAAGTTTGGATTGAAATTGTTATTATCATATATCTTATATTTGGGTAGAGTTTATACAGGAATCCCCATGGTGATGAATTTCAAAGTTTGAACCAGAATTTGAGCCCTAGCCTATTGAGAGTGGGAGTCTGTGAAAGGGGGAGTCAGAATTCTGGATTAACAGTCAAAGTGGAGATTGAAGATTAAAGTTTGAAGATAAAGATTGAAGAGAGCTTTACAATGATTGGAGAATGATAAAGACAAAGACTTGAAGCCAAAGACTTCGTCAACATCCAAGGGGGAGTCTGTTGGTGCACTTAGTGTCTGTTAACTTTGTCTTATAACAAGTCTTTTGTCTAGATAGGTTGAATGAACATACAACTGGGTCAAAATTAGAGTTTATACATGTTTTAGGAAGAGGATTCGCTTGAATGTGTATATGTGCCAATTCAAGCGAAACCCTATCATCTGAGTTCGCTTGAACAGGGTTGTGATCAGCTCAAGCAAAACCCCATGGATAGACATGTTCAAGCGAAACCCTGTAGGTCTATATATAGGGTTGTGTGTTGTCATTTGAAGCGAGGATGTTTCATTGTGTCTGAGCAGAGGTGCTGTCAAATTGTCATTTGAATGTATAAAATCTCAGGAAATCAATCAGAAAGGATAGATTAAAAGGAAACTAGCTGTTGTAACTTTGTTTACGTTGATTCCGCCCTCGTATTTGAAGATGAACTGCCTTAACTTAGGGTCACCGAACACGATCCAACACATTGCCTTTGTAATATATCTTCACATCTTGTTGACCACTCGGATTACTCATCCTCGCAATCTTTTGTTGTTCAAGATCTTGACCCTCAATCTTCTCGATGAACTGAGAAATCGTCAAAACATCATAAACTCCAGTGTTCTTCAAGATCATTAAAAATTTACCCCATTCTTTTTTAGGTAAAGCATCAGCTAGTTTGTCGACCCATTCCTCTCTGTCTTTGGTTATGCTTAACAACGACATAGAATGCACTAAATGGCAATATCTTTCAATCAGCTTCCTTGTATCTTCCCCTGGCAAATTAGTGAAAAGATCAAATTCTTTCTTAAGAAGTGCCTTTTTATTCTTAATCATCTTATCACTTCCCTCAAATTTGACTTTAAGAGCATCCCAAATTGATTTTGAGGTTTTGTCATGTTGAAGCAATACAAATATGTCTTCTTTAATAGCTTGCTGAAGTAAACTGATCATCATTTTTTCAGCTCTGTACATTTCTTGTTCTTTATCATTGAACTCGGAGATTTCTTTTTCAGTTTGCAGTTCAGTACGTGGTAGAACATATCTCTTCAAAATACACTCCCACGATCTTAAATGGTTAGCTTGAACCCAGTTTTCAAATCTATCTTTCCATCCGTAATATTCCTCAATGCTCATTAGCTTCTGGGGTTTTTGTGTTGTTCCAGTTTCATTTTCCAAATTCATGTTTTGAGCAATGGAAGCCGGAGTAGTCGGGGATGTAGCAAACGCGTTATAGAACTCTTCACTCATGATTCCGTAAACTTTTTCTCAAACACAGTCACTTTCAAGCGAGATACCACCTTCAAGTGAAATAACCTGCACACACACTTCAAGCGAAATCAAGATTTTCAAACAAAATGTCAATTCAAGCGGAATAACCGTTTGAAGCGAAATCAGATTTGTATTTTCAAGAGAAATCTAAATGAATTTCAAACGGACCACTTTCTTAAGCGAAATCAGGTGAATTTCAAGCGAAATCACTTATTTTGCTCGAAATGAACACAATTTTCAAGCGGAATCTGATGTTACGTTCAAGCGAAATCTGGTTTTTAGTCTAATTTTATCAAATTTAGTCCGAATTTTGATCTGATTATCTCAAGGATTTGTTAAAACACCGTTACGCTTGTGTTGTGAAAAATTCAGGCCATTTTAATCGTGAAAAGTTGTCCAATTGATAAAAGAAGGTGTAGAAGTAAGAATCTGAGATGAAATCAAGCTAAAAACTACAGAACTCCTCCTCCTGTGCTCTGATACCACTTGTGTGACACCCCAGGAAAACCATGCAACTTAACTAGCTTCCTCAGTGAGTACGTACCAAATTTCGGGACGAAATTTCTTTCAACTTGGGGATAATGTGACAACTCGAGTTTCCAAGGTTCCACTTTCGTACTATTGCACGTTAATTGTTTAGATTTTCCGATACACGACTTGTTTGTTTCACAACGATACACCTTTCTAATATGTTAAACCGTGTTTTATTTGTGTGATATATATTGTGTGCATTAAGTGTGTTTAGCATATTGTTGTGCAATGAGAACATGTATGTTAATAATATGAACATGCGGGTAAATAACAGTGTATTGTATTATTATTGTGTTTGTGGATATTAAAAACAACAAACAAGGAATCCACGAAATCATACTCAGCCGAAAGCACCCTCCTTGATGAAAACACACATGGTGTTTTCGTCCATATGTGGCCAACGAAATCCAATGGGCTTTAGGCCCAGCAGTGGATCAGTTAAATTATCCTCAACCTTTACGTGATAACTTTTAATCGGCAAAAACCCTAGAGCCTCTTTCTCTGTGTGTGACGGCAATATCTAGATTCCTCGAAACCTTGGCTAGTCTCGTGTCATCTGGTTAGTAATTCCATCTTGTGAGTAGATTGTGGTGTTGTAACTGGATGATTGTTATATCTATATTGTCTGCAGATAGTCATATATATTTTGAATAAGGTGCACATATAAGTAGATCGGCTGCCATGTGATATTGTTTATGATTGAAAATGATTTGCTGGATTGGGAATCTTTATAATTCGATGATATGATTGATCACGTGTGCTTGTCACTGAATAACTTGCAGATTTATTAATGATCTTGATCTCACAATGTTTTGATAATTTATAAGTTGCATGAATCGATCTGGTGGAATGATTGTGTTGTTAATTGATCTTATAATTGATAGATGA
The DNA here is from genome assembly GCA_030545235.1 of Helianthus tuberosus. Lineage (NCBI taxonomy): Eukaryota > Viridiplantae > Streptophyta > Magnoliopsida > Asterales > Asteraceae > Helianthus > Helianthus tuberosus. The sequence continues at coordinate 24,746,339 of CM060387.1, forward strand.
TTACCGAGACTCTGGATGTTTATGTTATGTATAATCTTGGTTAACTGTTTGAATATGCGCCATGTTTTTTAAACGATTTGATGAATATACAAAATAGGGTGCATGGTGGATGTTGAATATCAATGATGATTAGATAATATATGATGTAGTGGCCGACAACTTGGAACAAACAAAAGCATGGGTCTGATGAACAATTGAACTCTGCTTACGTGCTACATGACTCATGTTAACTTGCAAATGATATATGATTTCTCTATTGTTTGTGATCTGACTAGTCTGCCATCACATGTGCCTTTGGGAGTGTGTGTATGTTGATAAGTTTTGATCAGTGATGTAATATAATGGTCAATTAGCAGCAGGAAAACAACTAATACTTGTCGGCCATTGTTGAGTCATTTTATTAATGAATGATCTCATGATGATTGGGCATGTGGTTGATAGTGAATATTAGGGTTGTAGTTTGCAACTGATACTGATGATAATGAATGGTGAGTGATGGAACTGACGAAAACACTCCCCCATCCAACGAAAACACATCTCAACGAAATCCAAAGGGATTTCGTCACCCATGTGTTTTCGGCCCAAGCTTGATTTCGGCCCAAGTGTTTTTGGCCCAAGTGTTTTCGTCACCTTATAGGGTTTTCGTCCAGAACTGATTCAGTCTCTTATGTTTTCGTCTAAGACTCTAGCACAGTACGTTGTCATGATAAATTTGTTAATCTTGTTAAGTTATTAATTCTGTTTGACTATTAAAATTGTTAGTATGACACTCTGTTAGTTATTATTCTTGTTATACTTGTTTATTCTGAAATCTTGTTATCTTGGCTTAATACATTAACCTGGTTAAGTCTGTTAACCCCCATCAAACATGTCAATAGATTAACCATGCTAGATATTACCAAGAACTCAATTATATGGAGTATGACTGTGTGAACATGAACCCACTGTTATGTGCTACTTGATGAGAACTGTTTAAACACACTTTGTGACATAGATTACCTGTAAAACATTTTGAGTTCGAAACTGATTATACAAACGTGCGTACTATAGTTCGTGATTGATTAATTGTGAGCGTGTGTATTCCTTTAGCATACCGAGCAAACCAAGGTGAGTTCACACTTTCTACAAAGCATGGGATTCCCAGGGGTTGGGAATGGGTTAAGGAATATGGATTCCTCGTCCTTTCTTGGGTAGGACAGTAATGGTTCAGGAATGTAATTCCTCTTCCTCACGGACAGATAACTTTACTAGACCAAAACTCTATCACGAAGTCCCTCCTATTTTATATCGAGTAAATCGCCGGGCCAATGGTGAGCGGGTCAGTAGTTAGATAGCGCTATTTAGGTCTGAAAAGCCTCACACCGTGCCGCAGAGGACGGGCGTGAAAGAATGGATCTGGGCACGTCAATGATGATAGACATTGACAGTTCAGGGCACTTAAACATGACTTTAGTCAGTAGTCGATATGGTAACGAGTCTAGTGGATACATGGGGTAGCCCCCACGGCCGAAATGCCAGATAACTATCATGGGGTAGCCCCACGGTTGGATTGCCAGAGTAAATGGGTTAAACAGATCACGTTTTCAACTATGGGGTAACCCCCACGGCAGGATGCCAGATAAAGGAAACTGTTTTTGGAACAACTTAAAACGAACACCCAACCGTGAACTCACTCAACTTGTTGTTGACTCGTTACTACATGCTTTGCAGGTCAAAAGGTACTTAGCTGGAGCTTGCATGGGGAAGAGTCGTTGTGGGACATGGACAGCTGTGTGCCATGTTAAACCTTTGGATATTTAAACTTATGTTTTGGTTTTAAACATTATGCTTCCGCTCATAACTTAAACTATGTTTGTTTATGGACACTAACTGTGTTGGTTGGACTTTTACAATTAATTACTTGCTTGTTCAATATGATTAGTGGTTTGATCCTGGTCAGTCACGCCTCCAAGCGGTGATACTCCGCGTGTGGATTTTGGGGGTGTGACAGATTGGTATCAGAGCCATTGGTTATAGAGAACTTGGTTTTAATAAGGGAAAGAGTTTTGTTAAAACCAGACTATAACCTGTACAGTGCTCAACGGTCCACAACGACGCTTCACTCCACGTGCAAGGCTCGACATTCTAGGTGATATGGTTTATGTTTTATTGCCTACTTGCTAGATTACATAGAACTTTGCTTATAGTATGCTTAGATGAACGTAGCAACTATAGTTTGAAAACACATTTGTGTTTGCCCCCTACTGTCACTCCACACTTACACACATTCGTGACACCTTTCCTATTTGTGTTTCCTTCGATGTGAAGATCATGAGGGAACGTGTGAACCTAACTCAAGCCAGCTGACGGCTCTTATCAACGAACAAGTTACGGAAGCACTCGCAGCCGCTCATGGCAGGAGGTATAACCTGCTATTCCGAACCTAACCTAGGATGTTATATCCTACTCTCATGACCCAACTCTCGCGCTTAACCCAGTCTTTCCTTCCTCGCGCAACAAGGTCAGAACGCTCAGCCACCTGTATGCATATTCAAGACGTTCATGGACTGTCGTCCTAATACTTTCAGTGGCACTGAAGGAGCAGTTGGACTCCTCCATTGGTTTGAAAAGCTCGAGTCTGTATTCGAGATGTGTGAATGCCCTGAGGCTCGTAGGGTGAAGTACGCCACTGGTACTCTCGAAGGCACTGCGCTAACTTGGTGGAACGCGCAAGTTCAGATGCTGGGGCTAGCGGCTGCCAGTGCCACCCCATGGAATGATTCTTAAGGAACTGATCAAACGTGAATACTGTAGTCGTGATGACATCCACAAACTGGATATGGAGTTCTTTAATCTGATGATGACGGGGTCAGAGATAGAAGCGTACACGAAACGATCCAACGAACTGGCAGTGTTATGTCCAACTATGGTGGATCCTCCCACCAAGCGCATTGGGTTGTACCCCAAAGGCTTAGTACCAGAGATTCAAAGTCATGTGACTTCTACTAACCTTGCTACTATCCAGGATGTTACTCGTTTTGCTCGTCGTCTCACCGACCGGGCAGTGGAACAGAACAAGCTGCCTAAGCATATTGGTACTACTACTACTACTTCCGCTACTCCCAGTGACAACAAACGCAAGTGGGATGAAAATTTAAGCAAGGGTTTCACTTCGGTTCAATCTCAGTCGAGTACAGGAGCCCCAGTCAGCAGTCTTTTGGTAATCGAAGTCAGGGTGGATACGAGGGAAACCACCCTAAGTGCAATCGATGTAATTCGCACCACAGCGGGCAGTGCAACAAAGATCGTCGTTGGAGATGCAACAAGCTTTGTCATGGAGCCAAAGATTGTAGAAGCTCACGTCCTGCAAACCAGAACCGATAACAGCAGCCACAAGCTCCACAAAATCAGCAACAACAGCAGGATAACAAGGGATGTTATCAGTGTGGTGCTGAAGATCATTTCATGAGACGCTACCCACGGCTGAACCAGAATCAGAATCAGAACCACAACCAAGGAAACGGTAACAATAGTGGAGACAACAACTGGGGTAATAACGACGGCAATGGTGCCAGGGGTCGAGTGTTCGTGATTGGTCAGAATGATGCTAGGAATGACTCCAACGTTGTGATGACTTCGACATCGTTATTGGCATGGATTGGCTACCTCAACAACGAGCAGAGATCCTTTGCAAAGAAAAGATCATCCGCATTCCTCGTGCTGGTTAAGAACCTTTGGTAATTCATGGTGACAAGCTCCTGGAGCAGCACCCATAGCTCGAGCACCTTATCGCTTAGCTCCAACCGAACTGGAAGAACTATCTAAGCAAATGCAGGAACTTTTGGAAAAGGATTTCATACGTCCTAGCTCTTCTCCTTGGGGAGCTCCAGTGCTATTTGTGAAGAAGAAAGACGGTACCTTCAGAATGTGCATCGACTGTCGAGAACTCAACAAGGTGACGGTGAAGAACCGCTATCCTCTTCCAACTCATCGACGACCTATTCGACCAGCTGCAAGGGTCGAGCTTTTACTCCAAGATTGATTTGAGATCAGGATATCACCAGCTGAGAGTCCGAGAAGAGGACATCTCCAAAACAGCCTTTAGAACTCGTTATGGACACTATGAGTTTTTGGTTATGCCTTTTGGATTGACAAACGCACCTGCGGTTTTCATGGATTTGATGAATAGAGTGTGCAAGCCTTACCTGGACAAGTTCGTCATAGTTTTCATCGACGACATCCTGATCTATTCGAAGAGTCAGGAGGAACACGAGCAGCATCTACGGCTCATTTTGGAACTCCTTCGAACAGAACAGCCGTACGCCAAGTTTTCAAAATGTGACTTCTGGCTTCGTGAAGTCCATTTCTTAGGCCATGTGGTAAACAAGGATGGGATTCACGTTAATCCATCCAAGGTAGAGTCGATCAAGAGCTGGCCTGCACCTCGTACACCAACGGAAAATTCGCCAATTCTTGGGTTTGGCAGGTTACTACAGAAGGTTCATTAAGGATTTTTCCAAGATTGCATAGCCTCTCACCTCACTAACGCAGAAAGGCGTTGTTTATCGATGGGGAAATGCACAGGAACCAGCATTTCAGCACTTAAAGGATAGACTTTGCAGCGCACCTATTCTTTCATTGCCAGAGGGCACAGACGACTTTGTGGTTTACTGCGACGCATCAATTCAGGGTCTTGGTTGTGTATTGATGAAACGGGATAAAGTTATAGCCTACGCCTCACGCCAACTCAAAGTTCATGAAAGGAACTACACTACGCACGATTTGGAACTGGGAGCTGTTGGTTTTGCACTTAAGATATGGAGACACTATCTATACGGTACCAAGTGCGCCATATATACCAATCACAGGAGTCTCGAGCATATCTTCAAACAGAAGGAACTGAATATGCGACAACGACGATGGGTCGAACTACTGAATGACTACGAATGCTCGATCAGGTACCACCCAGGCAAAGCCAATGTTGTGACTGACGCCCTCAGTCGAAAGGACACTATGCCTAAGCGCGTACGAGCATTACAGCTCACTATCCAATCTAGTCTTCCTGCACAGATACGGGATGCTCAGGTAGAAGCATTGAAACCAGAGAACGTCAGGGCTGAAGCCCTACGTGGCTCAAGGCAGCGGTTAGAACAAAAGGAAGACGGTGCTTACTACGTAACAGGACGCATTTGGTTCCCACTTTATGGCAACCTACGAGAGCTTGTGATGGATGAGGCACACAAGTCTCGCTACTCGGTACATCCTGGTTCGGATAAGATGTACCACGATATCAAAACTACGTATTGGTGGCCTAGCATGAAAGCCCACATAGCAACGTACGTTAGCAAGTGCTTGACTTGTGCGAGAGTCAAGGCGGAATACCAGAAACCTTCAGGCCCACTTCAACAACCAGAGATACCACAATGGAAATGGGAGCAAATTTCCATGGATTTTGTTACTGGCCTGCCTAGATCTCAACGTGGTAATGATACTATTTGGGTGATCGTGGATCGACTCACAAAGTCTGCTCACTTCTTGGCTATCAAAGAAACTGACAAATTCTCTACGTTAGCAGACGTTTACTTGAAGGAAGTTGCCTCGAGGCACGGGGTTCCCACCTCTATTATCTCGGATCGAGATGCACGTTTTACATCAGAACTGTGGCAAGCAATGCACAAGTCCTTTGGCTCACGGCTAGATATGAGCACAGCTTATCACCCGCAAATGGATGGGCAGTCGGAACGTACCATCCAGACCCTCGAAGATACGCTAAGGGCATGCGTAATTGATTTTGGCAACGGCTGGGAAAAGCATCTGCCACTTGTGGAATTTTCTTACAATAATAGCTACCACACCAGCATTAAAGCTGCTCCGTTTGAGGCATTGTACGGGCGTAAATGCCGGTCACCTCTTTGTTGGGCAGAGGTGGGAGATAGTCAGATTACTGGTCCAGAACTTGTGGTAGACACGACAGAATGAATTGCGCAGATACGACAACGAATGGCGGCAGCTCGTGATCGTCAGAAAGTTTACGCCGATTAGGGCAGAAAACCACTAGAGCTCCAGGTTGGGGAGCGTGTACTACTCAAAGTTTCACCCTGGAAGGGTGTGATTCGTTTTGGGAAACGGGGCAAACTTAACCCACGATACGTTGGACCTTTCGAAGTCATTGAGAAAATAGGAAAGGTGGCCTACGGACTGAACTTACCAGCAGAACTCAGTGCAGTTCACAATGTTTTCCACGTGTTAAATCTGAAGAAGTGCCTGTCAGATGAGACCCACATAGTTCCTTTGAAGGAACTCACTATCGACGAGCAGTTACGATTCGTCGAGGAACCAGTTGAAATCACGGACCGGGATGTTAAGGTCCTCAAGCGTACTAGAATACCTCTCGTTCGAGTTCGTTGGAACTCACGTCGTGGCCCAGAGTTCACCTGGGAACGCGAAGATCAGATGAAACAAAAGTATCCCCAACTATTCGCAAACAGTACAACCACTACTGAGGCTGAAGCTACGGAATTTCGGGACGAAATTCCAGATCAACGGGGGGAGGATGTGACACCCCAGGAAAACCATGCAACTTAACTAGCTTCCTCAGTGAGTACGTACCAAATTTCGGGACGAAATTTCTTTCAACTTGGGGATAATGTGACAACTCGAGTTTCCAAGGTTCCACTTTCGTACTATTGCATGTTAATTGTTTAGATTTTCCGATACACGACTTGTTTGTTTCACAACGATACACCTTTCTAATATGTTAAACCGTGTTTTATTTGTATGATATATATTGTGTGCATTAAGTGTGTTTAGCATATTGTTGTGCAATGAGAACATGTATGTTAATAATATGAACATGCGGGTAAATAATAGTGTATTGTATTATTATTGTGTTTGTGGATATTAAAAACAACAAACAAGGAATCCACGAAATCATACTCAGCCGAAAGCACCCTCCTTGATGAAAACACACATGGTGTTTTCGTCCATATGTGGCCAACGAAATCCAATGGGCTTTAGGCCCAGCAGTGGATCAGTTAAATTATCCTCAACCTTTACGTGATAACTTTTAATCGGCAAAAACCCTAGAGCCTCTTTCTCTGTGTGACGGCAATATCTAGATTCCTCGAAACCTTGGCTAGTCTCGTGTCATCTGGTTAGTAATTCCATCTTGTGAGTAGATTGTGGTGTTGTAACTGGATGATTGTTATATCTATATTGTCTGCAGATAGTCATATATATTTTGAATAAGGTGCACATATAAGTAGATCGGCTGCCATGTGATATTGTTTATGATTGAAATTGATTTGCTGGATTGGGAATCTTTATAATTCGATGATATGATTGATCACGTGTGCTTGTCACTGAATAACTTGCAGATTTATTAATGATCTTGATCTCACAATGTTTTGATAATTTATAAGTTGCATGAATCGATCTGGGGGAATGATTGTGTTGTTAATTGATCTTATAATTGATAGATGATTACTGAGACTCTGGATGTTTATGTTATGTATAATCTTGGTTAACTGTTTGAATATGCGCCATGTTTTTGAAACGATTTGATGAATATACAAAATAGGGTGCATGCTAGATGTTGAATATCAATGATGATTAGATAATATATGATGTAGTGGCCGACAACTTGGAACAAACAAAAGCATGGGTCTGATGAACAATTGAAATCTGCTTACGTGTTACATGACTCATGTTAACTTGCAAATGATATATGATTTCTCTATTGTTTGTGATCTGACTAGTCTGCCATCACATGTGCCTATGGGAGTGTGTGTATGTTGATAAGTTTTGATCAGTGATGTAATATAATGGTCAATTAGCAGCAGGAAAACAACTAATACTTGTCGGCCATTGTTGAGTCATTTTATTAATGAATGATCTCGTGATGATTGGGCATGTGGTTGATAGTGAATATTAGGGTTGTAGTTTGCAACTGATACTGATGATAATGAATGGTGAGTGATGGAACTGACGAACACACTCCCCCATCCAACGAAAACACATCTCAACGAAATCCAAAGGGATTTCGTCACCCATGTGTTTTCGGCCCAAGCTTGATTTCGGCCCAAGTGTTTTTGGCCCAAGTGTTTTCGTCACCTTATAGGGTTTTCGTACAGAACTGATTCGGTCTCTTATGTTTTCGTCTAAGACTCTAGCACAGTACGTTGTCATGATAAATTTGTTAATCTTGTTAAGTTATTAATTCTGTTTGACTATTAAAATTGTTAGTATGACACTCTATTAGTTATTATTCTTGTTATACTTGTTTATTCTGAAAGCTTGTTATCTTGGCTTAATACATTAACCTGGTTAAGTCTGTTAACCCCCATCAAACATGTCAATAGATTAACCATGCTAGATATTACCAAGAACTCAATTATATGGAGTATGACTGTGTGAACATGAACCCACTGTTATGTGCTACTTGATGAGAACTGTTTAAACACACTTTGTGACATAGATTACCTGTAAAACATTTTGAGTTCGAAACTGATTATACATACGTGCGTACTATAGGTCGTGATTGATTATCTGTGAGCGTGTGTATTCCTTTAGCATACCGAGCAAACCAAGGTGAGTTCACACTTTCTACAAAGCATGGGATTCCCAGGGGTTGGGAATGGGTTAAGGAATATGGATTCCTCGTCCTTTCTTGGGTAGGACAGTAATGGTTCAGGAATGTAATTCCTCGTCCTCACGGACAGATAACTTTACTAGACCAAAACTCTATCACGAAGTCCCTCCTATTTTATATCGACTTAATCGTCGGGCCAATGGCGAGCGGGTCATTAGTTAGATAGCGCTATTTAGGTCTGACAAGCCTCACACCGTGCCGCAGAGGACGGGCGTGAACTAATGGATCTGGGCACGTCAATGATGATAGACATTGACAGTTCAGGGCACTTAAACATGACTTTAGTCAGTAGTCGATATGGTAACGAGTCTAGTGGATACATGGGGTAGCTCCCACGGCCGAAATGCCAGATAACTATCATGGGGTAGCCCCACGGTTGGATTGCCAGAGTAAATGGGTTAAACAAATCACGTTTTCAACTATGGGGTAACCCCCACGGCAGGATGCCAGATAAAGGAAACTGTTTTTGGAACAACTTAAAACGAACACCCAACTGTGAACTCACTCAACTTGTTGTTGACTCGTTACTACATGCTTTGCAGGTCAATAGGTACTTAGCTGGAGCTTGCATGGGGAAGAGTCGTTGTGGGACATGGACAGCTGTGTGCCATGTTAAACCTTTGGATATTTAAACTTATGTTTTGGTTTTAAACATTATGCTTCCGCTCATAACTTAAACTATGTTTGTTTATGGACACTAACTGTGTTGGTTGGACTTTTACAATTAATTACGTGCTTGTTCAATATGATTAGTGGTTTTATCCTGGTCAGTCACGCCTCCAAGCGGTGATACTCCGCGTGTGGATTTTGGGGGTGAGACAACTTGTAGGATCGTTTTCAGACTCGAACGAGTTGTTCAAAGGAGTTTTTATCTATTTCAAAGGCGGAAACAGAGAAATAGACTTTGAAACAGCTTGAATATCACTTTAAAATGCTTTCTGATTGATATAACAATGATTACAATCACTGGATAAACCGGCAGCACCTCGGTATCCAAATCATAAACTGTTACAAATGAATCCGCTTGAAACCTATATATAGGAGATGGGATTTCGCTTGAAGATGACATGAGTCAGTTCAAGCGAAATCACTCATGTTGATTTCGCTTGAACATGTCACATGTCTCCTTCAAGCGAAATTACCACAATAACATCCTATACTCTCCTATTTTCTCGTATAACTCGCCCTAATCTAACAATTCTAATACTAGACTCGATACAAGACGAAGTCGACAGACGCATGCACCAACAGAGGTGGACAAAATTTCCTTTCGACTATGTCCTAAAAGTCAGCCCATTCCATATTATAAACTTTGTCACTTCCTTTAGACTGGAGAATAGTATTCAACCACTCTAGGGCTGCATTCTTAAAAATATTAGAAGCAAACATAATCTTATATTCATCTGCACATTTGCTTATTTTAAAGACTGCTTTTGTCTTTTCTATCCAACGTAAGACTGCAATGGCTCCTTCATTGCCAGAGAATTCTATCGGTTGCAAGACCATAATTCTTTGTAAGAACAACCATATGATATGGTTCTTCTTCTTTTTGGAATAGGTACTTGGATTAATGGTCCATTATTCACGCTGTGACTTGGTTCAGTAGGTTGACGTTTACTTCCATTTACAGTTTTATTATTTTTTGCTTCTTTAACAGTCTTGATAATATATGGCATAGCATCTATAATTCTTTGTGCTACTATATGTTTAATGGCACTGTTATCTACTTGGTTTCCATTATTATCATTATTCTGGTTTTCTTGATTTACTTCATTGTCCATCTGGATTGTCAACATTTATCAGGTATTAATATCACAGAATAAGATTTAATGCAAACAATCACACAAACAAATTGATCAAGAACATTGCGACTATATATATATATATATGTGTGTGTAGTTTGATAAAAAATATCAACTAAAGTAGATAACCTAATATCTATCGATGCATAACTACTAGTGTGTTTAAATTTCAGTTGTAGTTTATAATCAATGCATATATATATATATATATATATATATATATATATATGCATTGATTATAAACTACAACTGAAATTTAAACACACTAGTAGTTATGCATCGATAGATATTAGGTTATCTATTTTAGTTGATATTTTTTTATCAAACTACACACACACACACACACACACATATATATATATATATAGGGGACCGCTAGAATGAGAACCACCTCGAGTTATGAGAACCGCGAGAACCACACCGTACGGGGCGAGGTGGACCAAATTTTTTTTTCAAAAACGTAGATGCATGTATTATAAACACATTCGTAAAAAAAAAAATTTAAAAATGCCGTGTGTGTAGTTTTTTACACCACAAACTTGTGGTGTAAAAAACTACACACACGGCATTTTTTTTTAAATTTGTTTTTTACGAATGTGTTTATAATACATGCATCTACGTTTTTGAAAAAAAAATTGGTCCACCTCGCCCCGGATCAAGTAGTTCTCGCGGTTCTCATAACTTGAGGTGGTTCTCATTCTAGCGGTCCCCTATATATATATTTATATATATATTATTTGACTAGGTTCCGTTCATCCAGTACTGCATTTCTCGCTCGTCGTATTTCCACACGAGTTTTTCTCCCATCTGGCGTATCCTATTTCCTTCCTCTACTAACTCTTCACCATATGTGCGAAGTTCCTACACATTCTTTCACTCATGGGCGGTTGTAGTGCTGGCACTGGGTCAGGGTATCGAGGTATGGGTTCTCCGTATGGGTATGGGTTGCTTAACACACTCCAGATATACCAGTCGTCGTTCCAGAATGGATCTAAAGGATTAAGGTCAGTATATTGTGCTATGGGATTTGGTATAGGTTCTTCCTGAGGATATAGTTCCTGATATACCCTATTATCATCCTCCCATGGATCACACTCTAAAGGATTTGGTGCTGGGATTCTAGGTATCTCATCATGGTCAAATGTTGGTATAGGGAATTGGTTGTCTTGGTTAAGTTCTACTTCCATTGGTTGTTCAGGAAATAATGGCAACGGTTGTGGTTCAGCTATTTGATTAAGATTTGGATCTGCTGCGGTGGTGGCTAGCATATGGAAATATGCTAGCTGTCTATTAACTGCTTCCTGGGTTTGGGCATTCACATCTCTATTTTCTTTTGCTAACGCTCTTTGTTGTTGTAATTTCTTCATCCTCTTTCTCCTCTCATGCGCTCTCTTACTAAGCCATCCTCTCTTTTTGGAAGGGAATGGTTCCTCAGATTGTGCCTTAAAGATGAAAATTCCTTCCTCGGTATCAGCAGAGTACCCCGAAGGAGTAGGCTGAGATGAGGTTCCTTCACTCTTTGGGGAACTAGCTAATTGACGGTAAGCGTCAGATGTACCTTGCTCACTCTTATTGTAAACTAACAGATTGTCAAATAACACAAAACAATAATATACATATTTACACATAGTCACATAGATCATTTCCTAACACAATTGATTAAAATTTAGGTATCAGCAGAACACCTCTTTGGCTTAAACCAGTGGTTGTAGCTCTGATACCACCCCCTGTCGCAACCCCCGACCCCTTGCCCCGGGAGCGGGTGGCCGCGAGCTACTCAGAGATGGTGGTATCGCTGTTTATTAATTTGGCTGCGGAATTTAAACATCAGGACCGTAGTTAGGAAGTATTTTATCAGAGTTTAGACACCAAAATTTTATAAAAAATAAATGGGATAAAACCCAAGTTCATTGATAATATATTTGTAGGGATAAAACCCTAATTATTAAAAACATAAACTCCTTTTTATTTAGGTAACTTTTATAGCCACTTCTTTAAGCCTTCAGTGCTCTCCAGCTGGCTTCTATTAGGTTCACATTAAGTTACCTGAAACGCGTTTTAAAAGGGTTTTATCAGCAAGAAATACTAGCGATTGCATCCCAGTTTAATCAAAACAAGCTTTTATAATTTTATAGTATTGAGAGCGATTACAATGTTTATATCTATCCAATTACCCCCCACGGTACTGTCAATCCTGACTTATGGTCATGCTACCATTCGCAACAGTAACAAGTAATGTATACAAAACCCCAACATATCGACAGTAATTGTAGAGTACATAGACTCAATCACTGTTAATTATAATATAAAACACTTGAGGTTTTGGTAAAACAGTTTGGTAGAAAAAGAAAATGATTCACATTGCTGACTTAGGTTTTACTATAGCTTCCTGGTGACTTTCCTGGTTATAATCTATTAACAATTAAACAATGCACATGTATTAGTAAGATAACCCAATTTACATTAGTCCTACTACCGAGCCAGAACTCCAACAAACTGAGTCAGGCAGAGCCTCGACATGCGTTACGGAGTCCTAAATCAATCGGCTAGAGTAACCAATACGTAACTGGGGGTTATAATACTTACAACGAGGCAGAGCTTTGCTTTTTAGGGGGTATAATACCCGAGTATTATGTCTACTATATGTCAGAGAGAAAGAAAAGAATTGAACGTCGAACAACTGAGGCCTTCGGCCCCTTTTATAGGTCTGGACATAGGTGGCTCGCGCCCCGCGACGAATCTGGGCCAGTCCTTCGCGGCCCGCGAGGACTCTAGGCTAGGGACTAGGTTTGGCGAATCAGCATACTAGCTTCAACACTCAAGGGGACACGTGGCGTCATGGTGTGACGTCTGGTGTCACTCTGTCGCGGCCCGCGACTCGCCAGCCTAAGGGGTTCGCGCCCCGCGAGACCCATATAATTTGTTTTATTTATTTATTATTAATATAAATTAAATTAAGGGTCGTTTCTCATATACGGGGTATATTTTAGGACATTTTATGGTCCTGTTATGTGTTTTAGGAGGGTTGTTATATAAACCAAGTTTTATTTTGTCTAGCTAACTCTGTTATGTTGTTTGGTTCAACAAATACAAGATTTATCGCTCTCTCTCTCTCTCCATGCCACCACCATTACCACCATTGTACCACCAAACTCTGGTAACCCACCACCTAACTAACATCACCACTGTTCACCATCATCGTTCATCACCATCCCCATCCTTAGCCACCGTCGTCATCATCGGCTAGTTAATATAATTGAGAAACGAGACAAGCACCACCTTTGTCCCCATCTTCATCTCTCTTTGTTTCTTAATTGATTCCGACACTGCCACAAGCTACAGCAACTACCACTACTGTAACCATCTTGTTTCTCTTTCTTTCTTGTAAAAAAAAACGAAATGCTTCTAACCACCAAATCTGAACCATCTGAACGCATCTGATAACAAACCAGGATTCTCTTTCTCTACGTCTTCCTGCGACCTACAGATCTGAACCATTGTCTTCTCATCTAAAACACAGATTTTACTATCTGAAAAACCAGTAAATCGCCCTATGTATCTGAAGTTAAACAGGTCCTAGTTGAAGGGTTAGACTCGTGTTTCTTCACTAGCCATAGACATCGGTGGTGGCCGACGGGGGTCGGGTGGTGGCAGCCATGGAGAAATAAAGGTGGGTGGTGGTGGTGATGGTGGTGGAGGTAATGGGAGAGTACGTGTTAGGTTAAAGAAGATGAAGTTCAGGTCCAATTTATATTTTTAAGTGTACATATCATTTCTTTAAAATTTTGTAGAGTAATTATGATTTCTCTACAAAATAACATAATTACTCTAATAGTGTAAAATTACTATTTTTATTGGAATTTTGGGAGTAAAATACGTGCTTAAAAAGATGGGAAAAAATCAAAAAAAATTCTCTCATTGTACTTCTTACGTTAAGGGTATTTTGTATGTTAAGACATATTTGTACAATAACTTAACCCTTTATAATGTAAATCTCTTTTGTTTAATTATTTTTATATTTATTTTGTTTTTTGAATGATCGGGGCATTTCGGTAACTTAGCTTTCATTTAACCATCCACTCGGGTAAAAGAAAACTCAATAGAATAAAATAGTTTAAAAGCGGGGACCGTTCTTAGGAATTTCTTAAGTATGGATTAATGTTGTCCTACATGACAATGTTTAGATTATTAAAATCCAATTCTCCTTCGAATTATTGTCCTCTTTTCCTTCATTTATTCTCCATTTGTTTTATTACAAATAAATTAGCTATGAAAATTCAAATACATACAGTAGAGTATCAATTTTATGCTTTAACAAGAGAGTTAAGCAACTTCTTAATATGATTTATGTATGGAAACAGAAAGTCCTTCATTAGTAAAATATTATTTTGCACTGTTGTTACAAACAGATTTTTTTCATAAAGATCTTTAAAAATCGTCATACACTGACTATGGAATTTCAATATAACTGATGTGTGTAAAATGCAACATATAAATTACATCAAATGAGGCATAAAACTAACCCTTTTTAAGTACTAATGTTGGAAAAAGAGTGTTTTTATCTTCCTTTTGTATTTTCAGGATTAAATGAGCTCAAATTCACAAAAGAAGCAAAAAGACAGCTAAATCTAACATAAATACAAGAAAAGGAACATAAGTGGACTGCCCGACCCCTCAACGGCATCTTCCCAAGCAAAATAGAGAAGGCAGAAGACTGAACACGCCCCGTGCTCAGCCAGCACGGGGCCGTGCCCAAGAAGCAGAAGAAAAGACAAACCTATAGAAGCTTCTATTGCCCACCACGGGCCGTGTCCAGTGAACACGGGGGCGTGGCGAAAGTACAGCAGACGCATTAATTGTAATTGCGAATTACAATTAATGAAGAGAGAGAGTGTCAGACAGGCACGGGGGCGTGTCCAGCGGACACGGGGCCGTGCCCAGCCTTCTGTTCAGCCTATAAATAGGAGTGCTTGGTTTCATTTCAACTCATCCCTTGGCACACCACCTCTCTCACACTTCACCCACCACCCCCATAACACCAACATCCACCACCATCATCCATTGTCCATCATTGAGTGTGTGAGTCGTCTCGGGATCCAAGATTGATCGTAAGAGTTCTTGACAATCAAGGCCATGTTTGCCTAAGTCTCTTACATCACTTGGTGAAGACAAAGTGTCTAGTATAATACTTTTTATTTCTAATCTTTTGCACTTTTTATTTGGTTTTGTATTAATGACTTTAATAACTAGTTACTTATGTTGAAGGTGATCTTTCCTTATCGTTTGTCCGTGGTGTCTTGGCATTATTTTACTGTCTATATAAAATAAAAGATTTTCACCATTCATATCTCCACGGTCTATATGGAGGTATGTTGGCTACCTGGTCGGGGGTTAAGGGAACGGTTTGGTAAAGGTCTTGCCATTGTTCAGCGTTTAGAGGTCCTGCAATGGACCTGGGTCAAATTTAGTAGGACCTCCTTCAATGCTTCACGGTATTGGATGGCGGGGGTCCAAACTCTTTGATCCCCTCATAAGTTAACTACTATTAATACTATAACCCGGCTATTTAGGACTGTATCCCTGCTGACTCAGACTACTTAGTCGAGGGTAACGTCACCGCCAAAAGCGGGGCCTACCATAATTTGCATTAATAACTTAATTAATTATCTTCCAATAATCCACCATTTTAGGATTGTATCATTGCTGACTCAAACTACTAGGGTGAGGGTAACGTCACCTTCAAAAGAGGGGCCTACTATAATAACTAAAATAATCTCTTAATTATGTGCAAAAGTGCGGAAATAATCAAAGGTTATACTAGATACGAGTCGGAACCAAGTGATTCATCTTGTCTATCTATTTTTCTTTTTATTTTATTTTTCAGCATTTTAGTTAGTTTTTATTTTTCTTAGTTAAAAACATTTTTTCTAAACTTTTTATTTTGATTAGACGTTGAGGATAAACCGGTACTAAAAGCTCTTGTGTCCTTGGACGACCTCGGTATCTTGCCAACACTATACTACGTTCATGATGGGTGCACTTGCCCATATGTGTGTTTAGTGTTAGTAAAATATCGTGTTTTATAAATTTAAAACTTGGCTAAAATAAGTGTTAAAGGGGCTTAAAATATACACCTAATATATATAACACTTCACACGCATCAAGTTTTTGGCGCCGTTGCCGGGGACACAAGGATTTTAAGAAAGCTTAAAATCGACGGCCTAATCAGTTTTTCAAAACCTTTTTAAAACGCGCGCACATTTTTCTGCATTTTAGTTTAGTTTGCATTTACAGTAACCTGTACACGGGGCCGTGCTGCACATTTTCATAAAAACACCCAGTAACAGTAGCTTGAACACGGGTCGTGCTCACTGAACACGCCCCGTGCTCAACTAGATCAGGGAATTTAATTAAAACGCCCAGATACAGATTCTGTACACGGGGCCGTGTTCACCAGACACGGGGCCGTGTCCAGCCTCTGTTTCCGTTTTTATTTTTGTTTTCTGATCTCGAGACTTGGTTGTGGTCTGCTGAGTGATTCTTATGGATCAATACTCAGGAGGTTACAACTACACCTATGAGGAGGATGATTATAGGGGTAATTATTGCACTAATTGTCGTAACACACGCTCGGTTCAAAATAATCACTCATATCAACCATCCAATTCATACACCTACTATGAGGAGCCCAGGTACGAACCATCAACTTCATACACAGCCTATGAAGACCAAAGGTATGAACCGCCCCCCTCATACTCATATTTTGATGAACCAAGGTATGAGCCTTCTTACTCATACTTTGAGGAACCAAGGTATGAGCCACCACCTTCGTATGCTTATTATGAGGAACCTTGGCGTGAACAACCCACCTCATATGAGTATTATGAAGAACAAAATTACGAACCCTATCCATCATATGCTTACAATGAAGAACAATGGTGCGAACCATCGACTTCATATGGGTATTATGAGGAACAAAGGGTCGAACAACCGGATTCAAGCTTAGAAAATACCGATTCTTTTTCTATAACCGAAGTGACCGATAGGATATTAGAACACATTAGAGTTATCGATCGATGTATAAAAGAAGCTCGCGCAAGGGAAGAGGAATCCCGCGCAAGAGAAGAATTAAAAAAGGAAGAGATAACTGAAAGTGTAAAAATGGAAGAACAAATAAGTGAAAAACCTACACATGAGTTAAACAACGAAAAAGGTGAGTCCGACAACGTTAAAATTCAAGAAGAGTCTAATTTTGAAAAAAATAATCTCTTGTCACCTTCTTTTGAAAATCATTGTTTAGTACTCCCTCATGCTAAGTTTTTAAAAGAGTTAAACACTAAGACTAAAATTGACGAAACGGTAAGTGTTAAGTTAACTAATGATCAAACCGCGCTAATAAAAGAAGACCCATTTGAAATTAACATCACACCGGTTCCATGTTTCTTTCAAAATTCGTTTATTAGTAATGTCACAATCGATAAAGATCTTTGTGTTAACATAATGCCTAACTACATTTTTGAAAAATTAAGTATTAGTGATTTTTCTCCACTTCAAATACCCATTTTTCTATCCAATCGGAATGTAATAAAATCAATCGGTGTAGTTGAAGATGTATTGGTTCAAACGAATCAAATGGTAATCCCAACCGACTTTGTCATCCTCGATGACGCTCCTCTAATGTTGGGGCGACCATTTGTAAAACTCACGAAGCTTTGAAAAACCGGAAGTTCAACAATCTACCTCTTCAATTAGGGCATTTAAAAGAAGTGTCGATCTCGAACGGTCAATGAAATATCCTTTCGGAAATAATGACCCCCTAATTGAAGATGAAGATGAACCACCCAATACAAGTGAAGAGATTGACCACTTTGTTGAAGAAGAGGTCGCCATAGAACAAACTTTTAAAGTTCTTGATTGAAATGAGCAACCAAATAAGGAGTCTCCCAAAGACCCACCACTTGAGCTCAAAGAACTTCCAAAAGGTTTGGAATATGCTTTTCTAGACAAAGATGGTAATTTACCTGTAATTATTTCGTCTAAATTAGATAACTTAGAAAAAGAAAAATTAATTAATCTTTTGAAAAAACACAAAAACGCATTAGCTTGGAAACTTGTAGACATAAAAGGAATTAGTCCTTCCATGTGCACACACAAAATTTTGATGAATGATGACTACAAATCATTAATACAACCACAACGTCGAGTAAATCCAAATGTTCAAGAAGTGGTTAAAAACGAAGTCATCAAACTACTTGACGCCGGACTTATCTATCCGATCTCCGATAGCCCTTGGGTAAGTCCTGTCCAAGTAGTTCCAAAGAAAGGAGGTATGACGGTAATAACTAACGAAAAAAATGAACTAATGCCAACAAGAACCGTCACAGGATGGAGAGTATGTATAGATTATAGACGATTAAATGAAGCAACAAGAAAGGATCACTTTCCTTTACCCTTCATTGATCAAATGTTAGAAAGACTATCCGGTCATAAATTTTATTGTTTCTTGGATGGTTTTTCAGGTTACTTTCAAATCCCGATAGCACCCGAAGACCAAGAAAAGACAACTTTCACATGTCCCTATGGAACTTTTGCTTATCGGCGCATGTCGTTTGGTCTATGTAATGCCCCAGCAACATTCCAACGTTGCATGGTAGCCATCTTACACGACATGATAGAAAAGACAATGGAAGTTTTCATGGATGACTTTTCTATCTTTGGGGATTCATATGACCAATGCCTCGATAACCTTGAACGAATGCTATACCGATGTGAGGAAACTAACCTCGCCCTTAATTGGGAAAAATGCCATTTCATGGTAACAAAGGGAATAGTACTCGGTCACAAGATCTCAAGCGAAGGAATGGAGGTGGATCGAGCCAAAATAGATACCATTTCTAGATTACCACCTCCATCCTCCGTAAGAGCTATCAGAAGTTTCCTAGGGCATGCCGGATTCTATAGGCGGTTTATCAAAGACTTTTCTAAAATTTCTAGACCTCTAACAAAATTACTTGAAAAAGATGCTCCTTTCATCTTTGACAATGATTGCAATCAAGCATTTCTCACCTTAAAAGAAATGTTAGTCAATGCACCTATCATGATAGCACCTGATTGGAAATTTCCTTTCGAAATCATGTGTGATGCTAGTGACTTTGCAGTTGGAGCTGTATTGGGACAAAGAAAAGAGAAGCATTTCCACCCAATTTATTATGCTAGTAAAACACTTAATGATGCACAAGAAAATTACACGACAACTGAAAAAGAGTAACTAGCTGTGGTATTTGCTTTTGATAAATTTCGTTCTTATCTTGTTCTTTCTAAAACTATAGTTTATACAGATCATGCAGCCATCCGATATCTCTTCAAAAAGCAAGATGCAAAACCACGTTTGATTCGGTGGATTCTACTCCTCCAAGAATTTGACATTGAAATCAAGGACAAAAGAGGAGCTGAAAACACCGCTGCAGATCATCTTTCGCGCTTAGAAGACCCAGCTTTGGAAGCAACCAGGGACGAGCAAATCAACGAAAAATTCCCAACCGAGTCCCTAGAAATGGTGGAATACAAGGAAGAACCATGGTACGCCGACTATGCTAACTACCTAGCTAGCGGTATAGTCGCAAAAGGGTGGCCACATCATCAAAGAAAAAAATTATTTGCCAATGTGAAACACTACTTTTGGGAAGATCCATATCTTTTCAAAATGTGTGCCGACCAACTCGTCCGACGATGCGTACATGGTAGTGAAGCACGAAGAATTCTCCGCCATTGTCATGAAGGTCCATACGGAGGACATCATGGTGCTGCTAGTACCGCACGAAAGGTATTCGATTCAGGATTTTATTGGCCAACCATTTACAAAGACGCCTAAAGTCTTGTAAAAACATGTGATGCTTGCCAAAGAACAGGTAATATTTCTTCCAAAAACGAAATGCCACAAAATGGCATTCTTGTTTGTGAATTTTTTGATGTGTGGGGACTCGACTTTATGGGACCTTTCCCACCATCGAAAGGAAACAAATATATACTTGTGGCAGTAGATTACTTGTCTAAATGGGCCGAGGCCGAAGCACTTCCAACAAATGATGGAAGAGTCATGGTAAGATTTCTGAAAAATTTATTCTCTCGTTTTGGCACACCTAAAGCTTTAATAAGTGATAGAGGTACCCATTTTTGCAACCATCAACTTGAAAAAAATTTAACAAGATATGGGGTCTATCACCGGGTCTCAACAGCATATCACCCTCAAACAAATGGACAAGCCGAAGTGACTAATAGAGGTTTAAAACGAATACTCGAAAAAACCGTAGGGATAAATAAAAAGGAATGGGCTGATAAATTAGATGATGCTTTATGGGCTTTTCGAACTGCTTATAAAACAACAATAGGTACAACCCCATATATGCTAGTTTATGGAAAAAGTTGTCACTTACCAGTAGAAATTGCACACAAAGCCTACTGGGCAATCAAAATGTAAACTTAGATTTAGAATTTGCTGGTAAAAATCGATTTTGTCAATTAAATGAGTTAGACGAGCTTAGGAATTATGCATACTCAAACTCTGAAATTTATAAGGAAAGAATGAAAAATTTGCATGACAAACATATTAAACCTAATGAATTTCGGGTAGGAGATTTAGTTCTTTTGTTTAATTCACGACTTCGATTATTTCCTGGTAAATTAAAGTCTAGGTGGTCAGGACCTTTTTCCATCACCAATATTTTTCCACACGGTGCAGTAGAAATTAAATCTCGAAATGGGCCCCCATTTAAAGTCAATGGCCAACGGCTGAAACTCTATCAAGGATTCATTGAGGATGAAGAAGAAGAGATCTCGCTTCAAACGGTGGAAGAATAAAAACATCATGCCTGGTAAGTTACGAACGATTGAGACAACAAAATAAAGCGGTAAGTTTTCTAACCAAGGCTTATGGGAAACTAGGGCACTCACACGAGCACTAAAAAAAAAAAAAAAAAAACTTGCTCGGCACGAGGCCATGTCCGCTGGACACGGGGCCGTGTCCGCGCTGCAGTCGGGATAAATCCCCTTTTTCAAAACAGTTACTTCATTCCACACGCCCCGTTTCCCCGAAAAAGCTCTGGTTTCAGGCGATTTTTCACAGAATTTCAACGTCTCCTATCGCTCTAACAACATCAAGGTATGATTCTATTATTTTTAGTAGTTAGATTAGTTACTTGCACGTAGTTAAAACACCAAAAATTTGGGGAAAAATCTAGGGTTCTTGAAGTTCATCCGGATCGAACCTCAAATTTTTGTTTAGATCTGTTTGCATTTAGTTAGATTAGTGTTAAGGAAAGTAGATACACTTGTATTGTTCATAGATTCACCTGATTTCTTACAAAAACCCCAAACCCTTGTTCTTGAACCAAAAAAGATAAAATTAATAGGGTAAACGGGTTATTTTGGGAAAAAAGGCACTTAGGGTTTTATTTTCGGGGGAAACCGCATCTACTTGACCAAACAATTTCAGGTTTTCGGGACCGAGACAAAAAATGAAGTTTTTGGGTTACAGACGTCTGGACACGGGGTCGTGCCCGCTGAACACGAGGTCGTGTCCAGCCCCCTGTTTGCAGTTTTGTCCGAAAATATTTCTGTTTCGTGTTAACTTTTGGTGTATTCTTGCAGATGGCCAGGAAGTTCACAAGATTTAACGCCAATGAGCTCGATGCAAGAGCTCGATACGAAATTCTTCAAACAAGGTCGGAGGAATACCCGAGGCAAGCTTGCACGGACTTGCTAACCATGGTGAATCAAATTGACCGTTTCAACAACATTGTCACGGGACCACTCAGAGTCGCCCTAACAACTCGGCTCCGTTCCGTCCATGAATGCACGTTGGAATTCTATAGCACTTTCACATTCAACTCGAGGTGCGACCCGTTCGACAATGACGGGGTAGTTTTCCGATGTGGCGGAACGAAGTATTCGATCTCTATGGCACAATTTGGGTCGATTATCGGGTTGTATGCGGAAGAGGATGCGGGAAACGAAGAAAATACTGGGGGAATGAGAGAAATAGGGGACAACGAACGCCAAGCCATGTGGGCTCAGATTGGAGAAGGATTCTACAATCCGAGCAGCACTAAGAGTACAAAGCTGAGGGATCTGCTATACAGATACATTCATAGGCTCCTCGGCTACTCTCTTAGCCAAAGGCATGACAGTAGTGGCGTCGTTGGGTTAAGATATTTGGTTGTCCTCCACTGCATTCACAACCGCAGGCCGCTCGATGTTCAGTTCCTCATGCTCCGAAACATGCATCACAACCGCCTTGCTAGTGCACCGACGCCTATTTTCTTTGGGGGATGGGTGTACCGTCTCTTCAAGCACTCCGCCCACATACCTAGGTCATTTGAGAGGAGCCCATGGTCGGGTACGGTGGATATTCACATATGCCGCTCAATGAACCTGATTTATGAGGCAGAAGACGGGACGGTAACCTTTCAAAGGATGCAGGGTCATGCATGGAACCCGCAAGAAGCGCTTGTCCTCCCAGCTCCGCAACATCATCAGTACCAATACCAACCCCACGGTGACCCGGGCCAATCATCCTCCTCGGGAGGCGGTTTTCCTAACTTTCAAAGTTTGCATGATTTATTGCAGGAAAACCTTATGTGTACTAGGAACACCTATAACATGGCGAGCAACACCTACCACCGGGTCGGAGCTATCGAGAGAAACCTATCCGAGATCCAAGACGATGTTGGATACATACGAGACCACATTGCACGCCATGGAGGGGATGATGACGATGATGATGATGGTGACGATGCTATGGAGTAGGTGAGAGGAGCAGAGGAGGAAACGGTTGATTGATGACTCCCCAGGTTAACCCTTTTTAATCTTGAACAATTGATGGCCTGCGTGCCAAATGTTGAACAATTTACTTTTCCTAACTTCTTTTATTTTATGCATTTATTTTAACTTTGACATGGATGTTAACTTTGGTAAAAGTAGGATGTTTGCTATGTTTTGGTGGAGTGTTTATTGGGTAAGCAGGTACATTCGGGGCTTAAAGTACTAAGCATTAGTACTCTTAAAGCCGGGACTGAAAAAACGAAGAAAGAAACCTGTTTTTCGAATTTGCAGACTGTCCACACGGGGTCGTGTTCAGCCGACACGCCCCCGTGTCCATTCCCCAGAACCTGCTGTTTGTTTAGATTCTGCAGACCTTGACAGACACGGGGTCGTGTCCAGCCAACACGCCCCCATGTTCACCTTCTGTAAGTTCTCGTTACTGGCACCTGAACACGGGGTCGTGTCCACTCAACACGGGGTCGTGTCCAGGTTGCCAGTAACACAAAATTTTTGCTTTTTACACCTTTTTACACATTCGATCAACCTAAAAATTTATTTTTGGGACACATTGAGGACAATGTGTGATTTAAGTGTGGGGGGATGCTAAAACCTTGAAATTTTGCAAGTCCTAATAACAAGCCTTACACAAAACTCTATTGGAACCGCTAAACACCCCAAATTTTTTTCAAAAATTTTCATTTTTTTTTTTACTTGTCTAAAGTTTAAGTTAGGAATCATAAGATTAATAAGGTTATATTTTTACAAGTTTACAACCAAGAGCGTTATGATAACAAGAACCAACATAAGAAAATTATGAAACGGCATGACAAGCTTAATTAAAATTTGATTATATATACTTGATCACATAAAAACCCATTCCCACAAAAGTGAGTTTTGAGCCTTTATTGAGCATACAAATTTACACTAAATGCTCATTTTTCGTTTCTTGTGTGAATAGCCGCTTGGTTCTTACGACTCTAGAACTTGCCACGACGATTCATTCCCGATCCTTACCAACTTAAACCCAAGTAAGTAAATGATGGTGGCATTAGGACTAACCTTTTTATTTCTACACCATTATTTTTCTTTTTTTTTACCACCTACCCAAAATCCCCCTAGTTAGCCCCTTTGAGCCTAAACCTTTTCATTTCATAACCCAAACCAAACACCCTTTTACCCGCCAAAACCTTTTTTTCATTTTTAACCCTTTGTTTTAGTAACAAGTTCGGTTTTTCGTATGGTCATTCAAAAAAAAATATGTGTTGATGATGAAGCAAAAGAAAATAAACAAACAAGTTCATCAAAAATAACTTTGTTTGAATAATAGCTTCATCAAAATAAAAGTTACAAAAATAGAAATTCCTACGAAAACCGACACTTGTTACGCTTTTTCACCCCTTTTCTACTAACCACTAACCCAACCACCTACCTTTAACCCAAGCCTAACCCTTCACCCACAAAGTCCTCTTGATATTTACAAAGGTATAAAAGTTAAAAAGGAGGAGGATTGATTGCTTGGCAAGCCTATGGTAGGAATAAGTTCCATGCCGCTCTCGAGTGATTCACTAAAAATACACCTTCGGCCGAGTGTGAGTGATTTCTCCCGTGAGGTATGTGAACTTGTATATAAATGGAATTTTAAAAAAGGCATGTTATGCCCAAATAAGTAATTTCTCCTATGAAACGTTCTAAACAAATCATAACGAATAGGATTGTAAATAGATAAAAATAAAACCCAAAAAGATCTTGGATTCCCAACACTCTATGACAAGCCCAAAACCTTCTCTTCTACCCATTCCATTTGGGAGTGTAAGCCACAAATTAAAGAGTTTTGCTTGAGGACAAGCAAAAGTTCAAGTGTGGGGGTATTTGATGTGTGTAAAATACAACATATAAATTACATCAAATGAGGCATAAAACTAACCCTTTTTAAGTACTAATGTTGGAAAAAGAGTGTTTTTATCTTCCTTTTGTATTTTCAGGATTAAATGAGCTCAAATTCACAAAAGAAGCAAAAAGACAGCTAAATCTAACATAAATACAAGAAAAGGAACATAAGTGGACTGCCCGACCCCTCAACGGCATCTTCCCAAGCAAAATAGAGAAGGCAGAAGACTGAACACGCCCCGTGCTCAGCCAGCACGGGGCCGTGCCCAAGAAGCAGAAGAAAAGACAAACCTATAGAAGCTTCTATTGCCCACCACGGGCCGTGTCCAGTGAACACGGGGGCGTGGCGAAAGTACAGCAGACGCATTAATTGTAATTGCGAATTACAATTAATGAAGAGAGAGAGTGTCAGACAGGCACGGGGGCGTGTCCAGCGGACACGGGGCCGTGCCCAGCCTTCTGTTCAGCCTATAAATAGGAGTGCTTGGTTTCATTTCAACTCATCCCTTGGCACACCACCTCTCTCACACTTCACCCACCACCCCCATAACACCAACATCCACCACCATCATCCATTGTCCATCATTGAGTGTGTGAGTCGTCTCGGGATCCAAGATTGATCGTAAGAGTTCTTGACAATCAAGGCCATGTTTGCCTAAGTCTCTTACATCACTTGGTGAAGACAAAGTGTCTAGTATAATACTTTTTATTTCTAATCTTTTGCACTTTTTATTTGGTTTTGTATTAATGACTTTAATAACTAGTTACTTATGTTGAAGGTGATCTTTCCTTATCGTTTGTCCGTGGTGTCTTGGCATTATTTTACTGTCTATATAAAATAAAAGATTTTCACCATTCATATCTCCACGGTCTATATGGAGGTATGTTGGCTACCTGGTCGGGGGTTAAGGGAACGGTTTGGTAAAGGTCTTGCCATTGTTCAGCGTTTAGAGGTCCTGCAATGGACCTGGGTCAAATTTAGTAGGACCTCCTTCAATGCTTCACGGTATTGGATGGCGGGGGTCCAAACTCTTTGATCCCCTCATAAGTTAACTACTATTAATACTATAACCCGGCTATTTAGGACTGTATCCCTGCTGACTCAGACTACTTAGTCGAGGGTAACGTCACCGCCAAAAGCGGGGCCTACCATAATTTGCATTAATAACTTAATTAATTATCTTCCAATAATCCACCATTTTAGGATTGTATCATTGCTGACTCAAACTACTAGGGTGAGGGTAACGTCACCTTCAAAAGAGGGGCCTACTACAATAACTAAGATAATCTCTTAATTATGTGCAAAAGTGCGGAAATAATCAAAGGTTATACTAGATACGAGTCGGAACCAAGTGATTCATCTTGTCTATCTATTTTTCTTTTTATTTTATTTTTCAGCATTTTAGTTAGTTTTTATTTTTCTTAGTTAAAAACATTTTTTCTAAACTTTTTATTTTGATTAGACGTTGAGGATAAACCGGTACTAAAAGCTCTTGTGTCCTTGGACGACATCGGTATCTTGCCAACAGTATACTGCGTTCACGATGGGTGCACTTGCCCATATGTGTGTTTAGTGTTAGTAAAATATCGTGTTTTATAAATTTAAAACTTGGCTAAAATAAGTGTTAAAGGGGCTTAAAATATACACCTAATATATATAACACTTCACACGCATCAATAACAATTTGAGAGTTATTATAATTACCATTTGGAAATTTTATAATTTAAAAATTAGGATTATTGTACAATTACTTGGTCTGAAAAGACCCCTTATCTTTTTGACAATTTATCGTTTTTAGTAAAAATTTCAATAATGTGGGCAGCTGGTTGGATAAAAAAATAGGGCCTTTAAAAATGTTTATTAACTTGCAACGTTATCTCAAACATTTTGTCAAACCCACAAATTCCACATGCGGAGTACTACCGCGAGAGGTGCGACTGACCAGGATCAAGCCACCAATCATATTAAACAACACAGTTAATAAAGCAGTTTCCAACACAACCAATACGATTAGCAGTTAAAGTTTAGAGTCCACAGTTAAAAAACAGTAAACAAAGTCA
Organism: Helianthus tuberosus; assembly: GCA_030545235.1. Lineage (NCBI taxonomy): Eukaryota > Viridiplantae > Streptophyta > Magnoliopsida > Asterales > Asteraceae > Helianthus > Helianthus tuberosus. The sequence continues at coordinate 24,773,537 of CM060387.1, forward strand.
TCAACGGAAGCATAAGTTTAACAGTTTAAAACATCAATTTCAGGTTCGTAATTATTAAAGAAACCCACCACGGGTTAAGCAATGATTACACTCCCCAAGCTGCAAGCTCCTGATCCTTTACTTGTTACCTACAAAGCACGCAGTAGGGTGTCAACATAAAGTTGGCGAGTTCACGAGCTGTCTTGTTTTAGTTTCAAAAACTTATGTTTGTTAACTTACTCATTTAATCCATGTCATGGGGATCTACCCCATAATACAAGCTACTAAACTCCATGATACACCGAAACTTTCGCACTTAAGTTATTGTTGCCCCGTTTTTCAATGTCTATCATCATCGACGGTCGCCAAGACTATTAGTTCACGCCCGTCCACTCAAGGCACGGTGTGAGGTTAGTGAGACCTAAATAGCGCTATTTAACTAATATCCCATTCATCAGGCCAGGCGACTAATCGGTACAGTAAGGTAGGGACTTCGTGATAGAGCTCCGTTTAGTAGGCTAGTTCATGAAATATAAATAGTACTTAACTGAGCGTCCCACACAAGGGGAAAATGTTACCCGCATCCCACCCTAGGGGAAGATGTTGTTTGTATCCCACATAAGGGGAAAATGTTGTTCGTTCTGTTCCCAACCAATGGAAATACATACTTTAGTAAAGTGTGTAAACTCACCTCGGTTTGCTCAGCAGGTTATTTACTTGTCAAAACAACTTTGGTCAATCACATCCTATTAGGGTTACCAATACTAGTCGGGTTTGTATTATGTATACATGTATTTAACACAAAGCACATAAGTAACATGTAACACACAAGATATCCTGTACAATATAGGCCCAAAACAAGAGTGTGTGACCTGTCTTGGGAGTGTGCGGTCCATATATGATACGATCCATGTGTGTGTGCGGCCTAATGAAAGTTCAGTCCATTATAAAGTGTGTGATCCGTTATATTTTTAGCCCATTCGGAGTTCGCAAATTAATTTATCGGCCCATTTAATTAGCAGCCCAAAGGAAGTGTGCGGCCCACTGCCAGTGCGCGGTCACTAGGCAGTGTGCGGTCAAGCATTAGTCTATTGTACAATGTGATGTGAGGGTTGTACCACCAGAGTGTGTGGTATATCAGGTTTGCGATATGCATAATGGGGATGTACGAGATCCATCAGCACTTGTACTACTTTGAGTGTGCGGTCACTTTGAGTGTGCGGTGTGCTTAAACCTGGTTGTACGATGTGCTTGGCAGGTTGTTCTTTCCAGCTAGTGTGCGGTGTCATTTCAAAACATATCATGTCATAGTTTTTAAGATCAAAGCAAATAAGACAAAATAAATCAACATTCATGTTTTTAAATCCTGTTTTGACTAACATTACATCAAATGTCTGATCATCCATTTTGCCTATAACAATTAGATCCATATCATTCAAAAATTATCAAGCATCAACATAGTTCTTAGATTTTCTATCTCATCAAACAAACTCATAGTCGATACTCATCATCACTTGGCATTTTTACATCATTCAAACAATACTAAGTCTTGATTCTCTAGCATGACCCTAGATCTACGTTACCTTTTAAGTATATTATTGTGAGTACAAAATCGGATATTCGATTATCATCAACAAACAGATTGTACACATATATATCAGCATTTCATCAAATAGGACCGTGTGCAAGCATTCAACATATGAATCATCACAACATTAATCATTCAATCAAATCTTTTTACAGAAACATCATCATATGGACGTTAATCAAGCCAAGTTCCTTATTCATTTAACACTAAAACAAGCATCCCTCATGTATAGCTATTTATAATACAAATCATTAACCAAGTTAGCACCTTTACCACATATTATCATCATTTAAAATGTAGTAGACTAACCGGTTTGGATGAGAGTGAAAATGTGTGTAGAATAGAAAAGGTGAAGCTCCTAAATGGTGTTTACTAGCTGTCATCGATGACAATGATGTTGACGTTGATTTTCATGAACTGAGGAAGGATGATGGTGTGTTTTAGGGTTTTTAGAGAGAGAAAGTCAGAGAGAGAGAATATTCTTAGGGATTTGTGCCCTAAGATTTGCTGCCAACAATTCCTAGATGTCGGCTGTGAGGGTCCTTTTATACACAAGGAGGATGTCGCACACTTATAGGTGTGCACCCCATAAGTGTGCGGCCTAATAGGGGTTCTGTGGACTGATCTTGGGCCTGATCCGTTATACTCATGGTGTGCGGTGGCCCATGCTGATCAAGGGACAGTGTACGAGAATGAGGAGATGTGCGGCTGCACACATTATTTCGAATTGTGCGGTTGGATTTGGTTTCAAATAATTTATTTTCATATTTTACTTAATCTATGCATACACTCATAAATATATCAAACCAAACATATTATTTTAACAACACTTTAATTTCAGTAATAGAATCATCGGGAAAAGCCTGAAGTGTCACACATTTTCTGTTTACGTGGATGATGCAACGAGCTCTCTCTCTCTCTCTCTACATGTACACTACACACATGTTATCATAGAAAAACAAATACACAAAGTTTTATGATAAGCCAGCTTGGGTGGGTAAACCAAGTTTTATTTTCTCCAGCTAACTACATTATGTTGTTCGGTACAACAAAAACAAGATTTGTCTCTCTCTCTCCATGCCACCACCACCACACCATTACCACCATTGTACCACCAAAATCCGGTAACCCACCACCTAACTAACATCACCATTGTTCACCAACATCATTCGTCACCATCCACATCCTCAGCCACCGTCGTCATCATCGGCTACTTAATATATTTGAGAAACGAGGCAAGCACCACCTTTGTCCCCATCTTCATCTCTCTTCGTTTCTTCATTCATCATCAACTAAGTTCCTGCAACATGTATTAAAATAAAGATCAACAAAATGTTGGCAAGTATATAAGTTTAATTACATTGTATAATGGTGAGTAAAACTTGTCTCGTATCCAACATGGTAAATTGCATACATTGTTACTAACATACTAGCATGTGTTAACTATAAGTCAAACCAAAGTGTACCGCAATCGTGCATACCATTGTCACCGAAACGTCAAGGTTGTAAAATAGTTTACTTAACAATACCACAAGAATACGGGTGGTGCGCTAATCCTATAGCGCTATAATTGTTAAGGTATGCTTGCAAAGTTAATGAGCATATAGAACACAAGTATAACATAGCATGCGATTAACAAGGAGAATACAAGTATCATGTTATTAACGAATAGAGCATGTGCGTAAACAAGTTTAATCGTGATTCGTGATTTTTGTATAAGTGTACATGTTGCACCCAAAGTGTTTAAAACAGAAAATGGGATCGAGTAACTCAGAGTTTTGCGTATAAATCCCGCGTACCTGAGTGATGCGTTAAGAGTCGAGAACACCGAAGTTACCCTACATTAGGGAAACAGAAGTGTGTAAGTTTTCGGATTTGGTAGAGAGTTTGGATTCGGAATTAAGTATAAAAAGTATAAGTACACAAAAAATATATCTTGTCTAAATACTCATTTTGACACTAAGTTTTTAAGTGATTTCATGGGTCCTAATTTTCCCATTAGAATCAAAACCGAGGAGTTTAGAATGCAGATAAAGTAACCTATGTTCATGACATATAATCATAATCCTGTTAACATCAAGAATTTGGCTAGTATATATTTTATATTATATATAATATAAGTCCATCATGTAAAATCATATAAATCATGTAATGTCAAGCATGGAGGTAGGATGATAATCATCCATTAAACATCTTTGTATGAATTCACCAGAGCACAAGGTTATCAACGTAGTTGATAACCCGATTGGTCATGAATGATGAGAATGTAGACTCGTCCACTAAGATACTAAGTAGCCAAATAAGAACAACCCGGACATGTCATACCCAACATGGAAAATGTTGGAGGCGAGCCGGGGTTAACTTACTTTGGGTCTAGGAAACTACTTAGTTGAATATGAATAAAACATTAAGTGAGGTGGTGGAACAAGTTTGGAAAGCCAAGGCTTCCATGGGTTACACCTTTACCAAAACACAAGTCTTGCCACATGAACTATAGTAGACTTGGATGGTCTCAACACTTGTGGGTTGTCTAACCCTTGTCAAAATAGAAAGTTTAGAGGTTCTTGGACCTTAAACTTGATGAAGAACAACCACACACAAGCCCCACAATCATGGGTTAGATTGAGGACAAGGTGGGTACAAGTTCTAATGAACTTAAAAGATGAACATCTATAAAATTTAGTGAAAGCAGAAATTTAAACCCACTTTGGACATGAAAATCGGAGTTGTACCACCTTGTTACACCTTAGTGAACATTGGGTAACAAACCTTGATGTTGTCCAAGTGTTTTGAAGCAAGAAAACTCAAGGAATAAGTTGTAGAAGTGAGTTAGAACTCACTTTAAACTTCAAAGGTATTCTGCCCAAAATCAGAAATTCTTGAAAGATTCAGAGGATTTGAGAATGGATTTGGTGTTTGGAAAGTGTTTTGGAATGTATGGAGGCTCCTATTTATAATGGGGTTGATTAAGGTTAGAGTTAAATGAGTTAGGAGGTGATTGGAGGTGAAAAAGGTGACAAAAATGGACCAACCTGCGAGCTCGGAACGAGCTACTGCGGATTGACTTCCCTGGCGCGTCGCTGGGGATGACCAAGGTTCTCCCACGTGGCTCCTCGGAGTCATGTCTATAAATTTTCATTTTTGGCTCCTGAACTTTGTAATTATGTTATTTTATGTCGTAAACTCGTATTTTAGCTCGTTTTTAGGCATTCAAAGTGTAATAAAGTATAGTATGAGTGTATGCATGTAAGATTAATGCATCCAAGTATTTCGAGTCTGGATCTATGTGTATAAACATGTATTCGACGTGTGATTGCGAATAACCCAGTATGTAACAAGCATATGTGTAAGAATGAATTACCATTATGATCAAAGCCTCAGATTACAAGATTGAAAATGAATTATGGATACGATATGATTACAAGTTTCCAAAAATAGAAATACGAATTACACTTTCTAAATAAGGAAAATACAAAATACGAAGCGTTATAGGGCCTTTAAAAATGTTTATTAATTTGTAACGTATATCTCAAACATTTTCTGTTGACGTGGACGATGATGTGGATGATGCAACGAGCGCTCTCTCTCTCTCTCTCTCTACATGTACACTACACACATGTTATCATAGATAAACAAATACACAAAGTTTTATGATCAGCCAGCTTGGGTAAACCAAGTTTTATTTTGTCCAACAAACTACATTATGTTGTTCGATTCAACAAAAACAAGATTTATCTCTCTCTCCCTCTCTCTCCCTCTCCATGCCACCACCACCACACCATTGTACCACCAAACTCAGGTAACCCACCACCTAAATAACATCACTAATGTTTACCAACATCATTTGTCACCATCCCCATCCTCAACCACCGTCGTTATCATCGACTACTTAATATATTTGAGAAATGAGGCAAGCACCACCTTTGTCCCCATCTTCGTCTCTCTTTGTTTCTTAATTGATTCTGACACGGCCACTAGTGTTAGGTTAAAGAAGATGAAGTTCGGGTCCCATTTATATTTTTATGTGTACATATGATTTCTTTAAAATTTTGTAGAGTAATTATGATTTCTCTACAAAATAACATATTTACTCTAATAGGGTGAAATTACAATTTTTTTTTTTTTTTTTTTTGAATTTTGGGACTAAAATACGTGCTTAAAAAGATGGGAAAAATTCAAAAAAAAATCTCCTTCACTTCTTATGTTAAGGGTATTTTCTATGTTGAGACCTATTTGTACAATAACTTAACCCTTTATAATTTAAATCTCTTTTGTTTAATTATTTTTTACATTTATTTTGATTTTTGAATGATCAGGCCATTTTGGAATTTAACGTTCATTTTACCATCCACGTCCACAGAAACTAGCGAGGTTCTAATAAAAAAAACTCAATAGAATAAAATAGTTTGAAAGCTGGGACCGTTCTAAGGAATTTCTGAAGTATGGATTAATGTCGGCCAACATAACAATGTTTAGATTATTAATTGTCCTCTTTTCCTTCATTTATTCTCCATTTGTTTTATTACAAATAAATTAGCTATGAAATTTTAAATACCTACAGTAGAGTATCAATTCTATGTTTTAACAAAAAAGTTAAACAACTTCTTAGTATGATTTATGTATGGAAAGAAAAAGTCCTTTATTAGTAAAACTAGCCTAAGATCCCGCGAGCTTCGCGTGTGGCTTAACTCAAACATATAATATCTACTGACATTGAAGCCCATGTAGATCATCATTTTTGTTCTAGACCTTTCCAAACTTAGGCTTCACGTCTGAGTTTTGAAACAGGTCCCAAACAGAAAATACACGACCCTAACCGTTACAAACCCAATAAGGTCAAAAGAGTACATTACATGATTAAAACACTTGTATCGTCTAACATGAAATAATGTGACTAAAGTTTTATTTTATTTTCTAACACGCCACTTAGATTATTAAAGTCTTTTTTATTCCCATTTTGTAAAAAATAAAATTAACTTATATTATGCCTATAAAAGAACCGGTAACTTATATTGACGCTCGTTCTTCTCAGCCTGTCGGTATTGGCAAGTCATAAGAGAAGCATTTGTAAGGATTTCTCTATAAATTTATTATAAAAAGAAAGAAAGATATTAAGTAAGTTCATTTAGTATCAATTACGCATATACGTGTACTTACCTTCAAACTATACTCCCTATGTCCATAAATACTCGGTTGTCACTGATCCAGGCAGAGTTGTATTGGGTAAACCTAAATAAATCTGGGAACCTCTGCCAAATGAGATGCTCATAATGGTGGTTGTAGTTCACGATTAGTTCCAGCTTAGCGATTTAGAAGTTGCTATGAAGATGTCAAATAAATTTACCAAGATCTAAGGACAGAAAAGATCAAAGAGGTAAATGTCAATGAATTTTCCCGTGGTATGACGCATACGTGCTAGTCTGGTTGGCGATTTCCTTTGTTTAATTTCAAATCTACCTAATTTGACCCATTAAAAAAAATAGGTTATGTTTAATCACCAAGGGGTCAAATGGGCCGAGTTAAATTATTTATAACCAAAAACAGAAAACAGTTAAAGGAGTGCATAAATCCTGTTGAAACCCTTGATTAAAAATGTTGGATAAGAATTATAACAGTACCTCGAACGCTAATTAGTTATGCAAGTAAACAATGTATAAAATGGCATTTGTTGAATGATAATAATAAGTCGTCTATACCTGAAGCAAACCAAGAAATATGCAACCAAGAATTAAAGAAATATAATCGAGCAAGTTAAGTAACGTGTAATGGGTTGGTTAGCCTGCAAAACACTTTTTTATAATGTAAAGATCATGATTACAATATCAATATAAATCTTTGAATAAAAGATATTTAGGGTTATTCCCTTTTTGGCTTATTTCTTTTAACTTGACCCAATTTAGCCCACAACTATAAGTACCATTGTAATGAATTAAATAAAAACTTCATGCCAAAAAGCAATCTAAGGCAGGTTTAAAACACAACAGATAACTCAAATAGCATAAATTTATTATTTTTATAAAATAAAAGTTACCTCTTGGCCCTTGAAATAGCGAATTCATCAGTATCTTGTACATACAAAATAAAGCTTTGTTTCCATCTTTCTTAGCTTCTAACCTGCTTGAATATAGAGAGCTAAAAAAGTTCTTGAATAGGCTTTACCCTCTCATAGAGGTAGCGAGAGAGTGGGAGCACAGTGTAGCCAAGGTCCCTTGAAAACTTCAGCTCCTCGCTATAGCAAACACCGGCATGAGCTTTTTAAAAACATGTTCAGTTAGGTTTCAGTCAAAATGTGTTCGGACCGAAACAGGGTCGGGTCAAAACGGGTTCTAGTCAAAATAAGTTCGGGTCAAAACGGGTGATTTGAAAGAAAAAAATCAAATGGTCAAAATCATAAAAATCAAAGAAAAAAAGAAGCAGTATAAAAAATCAAAATTCAAGTTCATGTTTCACAAATTTGATCACATCTACACATTTATTGACTTTTCTAGTAACCCCCAAAATGGCCAGCAACTTGAACTATAATTTGGTAGAAGATGACTTTCCAATCCTATTTTAAATGGAAGCACATCTATTTAATCAAATTGTTGTAACCTCAGATCTAGAAGCAATTGTTGGTAGATAACAAACCTTATGCACTGTTGAGTCAAGAACATCGTTGATAACGAACCATGTCGACATTGCATATAAGGGGCTGCTGAAACGAACCTCAAATACTCTTAGCTCTTACTGGATCTAACATTGTATCTTGCTCCAGCAAGGTTTCACCGATGATACTAGGGTTGCGCCGAATAATAACATCGCTAATATGCATACAACAGCAAGTCGACTGCTGCCGAAGGCCACACACATCAACCCCCCCCCCCCAAAAAAAAAAAGAAGTAAGTGTAACCAATCAAAAAACAATGTACAAAAGATCATCATGAAGTTAGAAAACGAATTAGAAAAAAATACTAATTAAGATTATACCAAGATCTAAGGACAAAAAAGATCAAAGATGTTAATGTCATTGAATTTTCCCGTGGTATGATGCATACCGGCTAGTCTGGTTGGTGATTTCCTTTCTTTAATTTCAAATCTACCTAATTTGACCCATTAAAAAAATAGGTTATGTTTATTCACTAAGGGGTCAAATGGGCCGAGTTAAATTATTTAACCAAAAAAAGAAAACGGTTAAATGAGTGCATAAATCCTGTTGAAACCCTTGTTTAAAAATGTTGGATAAGAATTATAACAGTACCTCGAACGCTAATTAGTTATGCAAATGTCGGCCTCTCAATAACGACTGGCATGATGAAAGCAAATGTAAACACCTAATTATCTTAGAACAAAAACTTTCTAATTGCTAATTTAACAAAATGGCAATATAGTGAACTAATAGTAAGTCAGTGATAAATAAAAGACTATAAAAGTGAACTAATAGTAAAATGGCATAGCATTATATACACACTACTGGAAATGTGTTTACCTGCGAAACGTGATGATCAATCTGATACATGTGAAGAGTTATAACCAAAGGCTGCCAAAAAAAACAAATAAAACATTAATATCATATTAGCATAAGTGTTCCCAGCTTGTAGTGCTGCTGATTTTGAACCTCAGTTCAACCAATCCTATGAACATAATCTTCAAGTGAACTCGGCAAATCAAAGATTTTCCAATATTTCACATCCTTCGCATTTGCAATTAATTTGTAAAGATATCAACAGTATGTATATATACAACAAAAATTGAAATATGATAATTTACTCATAAAAAATAAGAACATAAATCCAATTCAAAATCTTGAATTAACTAACTCGATAGCCGCAAATGACAACTGAACCAAATCATGTATATTCAACACAATTTTCCGAAAGCAAAGTCGACAAACTATCCAACATATCCTCAAGCACGGAACATACCCCATCAAACAATCTATAATTAAAACATCAACTCGCTAAACCAACCATCAAAAATCTCAGTAATCAAATTAGTTATCATTCAACATACTTATTAACCTCAATAATTGTTATACCCTCTAACCTGATCCGAATCACACTAATCAAAACCTCAACATCACCCCTACCCCTTCTTGTTTACAACAACCTCCACATCCAAATCAATCGCACCTTCTTAAGTTCCCCTTCTTCCTCCTCATTATCTCCATCATAACTATTTATATCTACTATAACCTTATCCTCCTTCATCCCTACATTATTAATAGTTGATTTAAAAACCAGATAAGAGAAAAAACTGAATTTGGGCTTGCATGGAAGGTGTTCGACAAAATGTCTGCCAAAGAAAACTCATTCAAACTCAATCTGGAAAGAAGAAAAAAATAAAAATCAAAAACTAATGTGTAGAAATAGGCAAAAAATTATTAATTAGAAACAATAGTATACTCTGAAACCCCTAAATTGAATCGACAAATTCAACTTAAAATCAAGACTAATAATCATAAATTGAAATTGATTATTTGTAATGAGAAAGATTGGTGAACTAAGAAAGATTAGAAGTGAATCGTCTATATGATTGGGCCTAATAATCATCTGCCCTAGAAATCGGTATGAAGAAATCACTGGGTGTAGATGATTACATATACCAGCATTAAAGCTTCTAGGAAATTGAACCTTAAATGTGATCTTGAGTGGATCCGTGAGCAGCAACGACAGATTTAAACATACATCATCAGAAGAATAAGAATGGAACGAATAATCCCGATCTGTAGAAAAGGGTGGTTCACGCCGGTAGTGGTTGTCGTCGGAGCACAACAGTTCTGCCTTTTCTCTACAAATGTGTTGGAGACGATTGTTGATAAGTTTAGCTCTACGATTAGTTTAATTTCGATCAAATATATACATATTACCAGCAACTATATTATCAGATATAATGTCATGAAATAATGATAGGTAACAACATTACCTGTTCAAATTGATGAACCAGCGTCCATTTATCATAGGAATTGGATGGATCTTCAAGATCTGAAAGCACGTTGAAGATAATAAAGATACCTGGATGAGAGATTTTGTGTTTGAGACAATCAAAGATGTATGAAATCGTCAGAGAATCACCGTATGATAGTTAAGGTTTTTGAATGATACAGAGGAAAAGCTTGTTTTAGAAGCCAAAACAAATTGCCGCTCAAAATCAATTGGGAAGGAATATCACATTGCCACGTGGCAACTAATGGTTTAAGCAAATGCCAAGTGGCACCAAAATGTTTTGTTTTAATATACATTATAGATATTATTTTGCATCGTTGTTACAAATAGATTTTTTCAATAAGATCTTTAAAAATCGTCAAGATTTTTTCAAGATGATCTTTAAAAATCGTCATAAATTGACTATAGAATTTTAATATAACATTTTGAGAGTTATTATAATAACCATTTGGAAATTTTATAATTTTAAAATTAGAATTATTGTACAATTAATATGGTCTAAAAAAACCTCTTATCTTTTTGACAATTTATCATTTTCAGTAAAAAAAAATCAACAATGTGAATGTTTATTATATTGTAACTTATATCTCAAACATTTTCTTTGATATGTAATGTTTAACATTTTCTTTCATATGCTCTTATACTCCATGCAGGGGCGGAGCTACCTTATGCCGGGGGCAACGCCCGCTACGGCTTGGCGCGGAAAAATTTGGAAAAATTTGAGGCTTTTTCAATTTCGTTACGGCTTATTTATAAAACGTTACGGCTTTGCGGATTTTCTAGATCCGCCACTGACTGCATGAACATTTTTATATGATTGGAACTTACTAAAATGCTTCAAAAATGTTTATTAATTTGTTAAATGAAATATGACATAAAATGGTGTAGTATCACTAGTGATGGTACTTTATGTGTAGTTTAATACTTTATGTATAGTTTGTATACTATGCGTTTTAATCAGTATTTTGTATTTGTGTGTACAAACATTTTAAGTGTCGACAATTGTATATATCATTTCTATGAGCTCCATTCAACATTTTAGATTTTATTCATGAAACAACCACAAACTATAAAAAAGCATTCCCTAAAGTGATTATGTTATGGTAAATATGCCACATTCATATATAGTCTCAATTAACTTGTTTTCTCATGAATAACTCAACTCACATTATATATTGTCTCGAACAAATTACAAGGGTTAAATAAAATAAAAAAAATGTTTAAAAGTTAAATTGTTCGAAAGTCACAAGTATTGAAAAGGGATAAGACTTCCAAAAGCATTATATTAAGGATAAAATAATCTTTGAAATATACTAATTTTGTAATCATCTTTAACACACGCTGGCTTAATATTATATAATCCTACAAAAAGTAACTTGGGGTACCTTAGGCTAACTTAATAGTTGTGTCTCTTCACATCACACCCTTAAATAATACCCTTGCATTAATAAACACATCTATATAATCTATAATAAGAGATTTGAGGCTGATGTAAGATTGCTTACGTGTCAACCTCTGAGATATGCCACATTGTCCATGTTGATGTCATAAATCCGATTTATTTATACATATATAAATCTATTATATAGATACCATTTTAATTTGAAATTTGAAATTCAAAATAGAGAAATGGGGATCAATTTACAGGGAATCAATATCACCGCCCTCTTTCCCTTTTCTTCTCTCTCCCTCTCAGTAATCCCCCTTGAGTTTATGAATCGAAAAGTTTAGAAATGATTGGAAGCAATTTCGGCACTCGATTTTGGCAGATCCAGAGTTAACCTACTCAAAATCCTTCAAAACAAACCCATTCCGATTGTGTATCTGTAATATTCATTCTGATTTATAGCTGGTACTTTTGGTCAGATCCAGAGTTAACCTACTCGAAATCCTTCAAAACAAACTACATGTTTGCTTAATTGCTTCCATCTTTATTTTGCACTTACAATTTGCTTTGTAATTTAGGGTTTTTGAAATTGATTTACTGTACAGAGGGGAAGAAAACGGATAATGAGAAGATGAATGCCTTACAAAAACTGATTCCAGATTTATATAAGGTTATGTGTATAGTCAGAATCTTTTGATCGTTTCATATGTTTCTTACAAGGTTATGATTTAGGGTTTTTTAAAGTTTTTTTACTGGAATCGTAGGTGGACGATTGGGGGTTTAAAGGTGGTTGTGTTGTATTTCACGTTAGGGCAGAATCAATTTCAATAATTATAGTCTTTTCATTTTAATATTTGCTGATTTTAATATCAGTTGATTTTGATTTTAATCGTGATATTATTATTATGAACGGTCTACTGACAATTTGGTGCTATTTGCAGGGATATCCAGAGACTCGATGCACAAGAGAAAGGCCACTGGTGGCAAGAAGAAGGCCTGGAGGAAGAAGCGAAAGTAAGCTTTCATTCACACCAGTTTCTATTTCATTACAATTATCTGGTTTGTTTTGTCATGATTAGGAAGCTTTATATGTATATTAGTTCTATAGGGCAAGGATGATGATGATGGTGAGGAATTAGACTTGGTGTAAATGACGTGTGACGATTTCTATCGTTTTCACATGTAAATGTGACTAAATAAAAGATGCACCGTTTTTCGTTAATTTCATTCGAATGTTGTACATGGACACATTTAATCCTGCTTAAAGGCTACTTTCAAGTTTTTGAAACCTTTGCCTTACACTATTTCCAATTTAGACCAGAATATGAATTAAATTTTTGCTTCCAATGTAATTTTTTTAGAAGTGATAAAAAAATGTATGTTGGCGATGATGTTTGCTGGTCTTTTTCATATACTTTATAATAACTATCAGTGCCGATTTAGGTTGTGGTCATGTTTGAGGTGCGAGTCGACCAAATAGGATAAATTCAACCCGAACTGGACAAGACATAATTTACTTACCGTGTAAAGATGTTGGACCCAAACACACATTACTGCACCGCTAGCTCAAGCATGATCCAAGTTTGGGCTGGCAAAACAGGCGGGATGGATAATGGGTCAAACCAGGTTCAGTTCAGAATGTGCCAATTTCAAAACGGTTTGATTTGTATGGGTCAAAACGGTTTCTGGTCAAAATAGGTTTGGTCAAAACTGGTCAGTTTAAATGAAAATTTATCATATTGTCGATTTATTCATGAAGATCGACGATAGAAACCAGCTGAGGATGAACAACAGCCAAAACAAAAAATCCACCAGCAGCAGCAACAACAGGTTCATATGATCAAGTCAAACAAGATCCAAAAGGAGCATTTGAAGAAACTAGCAGCAGTTAAGTTATTAACAAAGATCGTATCACTGATCATCAACATACATCTCTAAAGCAACCGGTTCTAAAATCGTTCGAACAATAGCTGTAGGGAAAAATTGTAACTTGATCAAAAAGAAAATAAACTACAAGATTGTAGCAAGAACACAACATCTATCAAAGAAAAAAATAAAATTATAGATCTGCTTGATATCGCTCGTGAATGAACTATATGCATAGGTACGACCCGGTTTATGGTTCATACAATCAGTTATATTTTATGCTCATTTATGGTTCTTTTTTTAATTCAAATCGTATTTTGGTCATGTTTTCAGGTTGAAACATATGGGGAAGTGTGGGGTAAGGGAGTTGGATTAACATGGGACGAAGCTAAGATGCAGGTACATAACTACATATCTCTCCTCTTGTATTATTACAATAATGAAACTTTTTTAGACCATGCGTAGTGGGGCGTTTTTTTTAAATTGCTCAATCACGCCCAATAACGCCCCTTCCCCACTACACCTGAGCGTTATTGGGCGTTATCTTGCAAAAAATGATCCTTGGCGTGGTTTGAAAAAAGCCCAATGGGGAAAAGGTTGGCCAACCACATTAGAGATTCCATTTGCTTGGCCAATAAGATTTTTAGGTGTTTTTTTATTTTATTTTACTACAAAACATATTGCCCAATAATGCCTCATCCCCACTACACCCATTTAAGAAAACGCCCAATAATGCCACATTGCTGACTGGGCTGCCACATGGCGCAAAACTCCGAAGGGTATCAAGTTGCCCACTATGCATGGTCTTAGTAAAATAATTTATGAGGTCTTATGGGACGAAACTTTTTTTGTTTTTGTTTTTACATTTGTGTTTTGTGTTGTTTGCAAGTATAGTTGAGGTGAATTGGTTCATGTCCTGGTTAAATTGATGTTTAAGTTTGTGAATTGGGGTCTGGGTGAAGTTTAATTTTGTTAAAGTTTAAGTTTTGGGGGTAATTTTGTTTGGTTTTTGTGGGTTTGAAAATTAGGGTTTTTGAGGGTTTGAAAAAAAAATTTGTTTGCAAATGTGATTGAGGTGAGTTTTTTCAGTTTTCTGGTTAAATTAATGTTGAATTTTGCTAAAGTTTAAGTTTTTGTTGGTAATTTGGTGGTTTTTGTGGGTTTTAAAAATCAGGGTGAGTTTTGATGAAGGAGCTGATTCGAGTCACTATTTCCAGCAGTTGCAAGGTGAGTTTTGAATGTATTTGACTCGGTTTTGATGAATGAGAACCGATTAAGCCTTAGGCAACGAATGTAATGTGTTTCTGTTGTCTTAAATGCCAAGAAATTGAGGGTTTGAATTTTTTGTTGTTTGCAAATGTGATTGAGGTGAGTTTTTTTCAGTTTTCTGGTTAAATTAATGTTGAATTTTGCTAAAGTTTAAGTTTTTGTTGGTAATTTGGTGGTTTTTGTAGGTTTTAAAAATCAGGGTGAGTTTTGATGAAGGAGCTGATTCGAGTCACTATTTCCAGCAGTTGCAAGGTGAATTTGTAAGATTAAATATATTATGATTTAATATTTAATCTAGTAGCCATTATAATCATTTACATTATAGAGATCAAAATATATAATAACCTATTAAATAATTAGTTGGTAATTGTTGATGGACCATATTACCCTTAGTAACTAATTAGGTTTCCTCCTGGGTGCTTATATAAGGAGAATTATGTGGAGGTTGAAGGGTTACTCAGTTACACATTAGACACAACCCTAATAACACATAACATCAATCGACCTCCATCTCCAAAAACCTAATCCCCTATTCGGTTCTCATCTTCACCATCATCAGTCAGCACCCTAAGGAGGAACCAGACCAAGATGACAACCATGTCAAACCTTATTGCTGCGTCTCCATCTGGATTCTCTGCTAACCTGTGCTGATGCAATCAAAGGTATGTTTTATTGTTTTCCCTCATGTATAAACAGAACTAAGTCAACATGTGGTATCAGAGCATATGTTGATTAGTCAGTTCTGTTTTCGTATCCATTAATTCTGGGATTGCAACTTGGAAAACGGATTTTTTGTAACTTTAAAACTGTGACAGCCGGTTTCGAGTCATGAAGATCGACTCGAGATCTATGTTTTCGGGAAAAAGATTAATTATATGTTCACTCAAATTCAACTGGGTTATGTTTTAGCCGAAATCTGTTTAGAAAACCTATTAAAATTCAGGTTTCGGGTTCCAGAATCATGTTTTATGTTTTTTAGGGTTCATAATGTTCTTAGTGAAAATTCGAAATTTCCCTTATGTTTTGGAATGTGATTTGAAATGTTGAATGTTTCTCTAATTTTGATCTAATTTTATCTATTAAGTTTTTTCGAAATCTGTTAAAAGGATAAACAGATCATGTTTTCGAAATTTTATGATAAAATAGATCAATGTTATAATTGGAAACCATATCACAATCCTTAAATTTCGAATTTTCAGTTATGTTACACATTCACAGCTGTTAACAGGAAGTTTCGAGACCATCAGATTACGACTCGAGACCATTAGTCTCGACTCGAGACAACAAGGTCTTGACTCATAATCATCAGGCCATTAAATCGTTTCAACTCAGACAGAGGTCTCGACTCGAGACCATTAGATCTCGACTCGAGACCATAACGCGTCAACTCGAGACAGAGGTCTCGACTCGAGACCATTAGATCTCGACTCGAAACCATAACGTGTCAACTCGAGAACATAACGTCTCGACTCGAGACCATAACATGTCAACTCGAGGCAAAGGTCTCGACTCGAGACAACAAGGCTGTGATTCGAAACCTCATTATTTTAAGTTGTTAGTTCGATCCGCGCTAACGGGTGGTTTGCTATTAATAAAATGGTTTTGTAATTTACTTAGTTAATTAATAAGGATCAAATAATGTTTTACAAAACCAATATAACTTAACTTGAATGAGCTTTTGATGTATCATTTCTGGCCAAAGCTGACTTGATACATCTACTTATCGTTCAAGTATTACGAAAGCTATGTTAAGTATGCATCATAAGCATGAATGTCTTAATTTCTGGCCAAAGCTGATTTAATTCATTCATAGATGGCATACTTAACGAGTGCATAACTAAAGTGATTGTCTCAATTTCTGGCCAAAGCTGATTTGTTACAACCACTTTGCACATATGCTTAAATGATTACACTTCTGGCCAAAGCTGTTTTGTCTTCGTTTAAGTAGAATTTTTAGCTAAGTCTATTATTTTGATGTTAGTAATAGACATATCACAACCTCTTCACACAATGATCCTTATATTAATGATCCTTAATTAAGTTTTTATGATCATTTCGTCTGTCTTATTCTTAGTACCCATATTTTACTCACTATAATTTTCTTCTATTAATCTATATCTGATCCACTCCAATTCTTAAAACCTAAAATGTTTGCTTTATTTACAGTTTCTATAAGAATTAGCTCTTAAATTAAATCCTTGATTATTTCCTAAGACACGATAATCCTATTGCTCTCTTCTGATAAAGATTATAAAAGAAGACAGTTAGAGCATGATGAATAGGGTAAATCGAACATGATGTCTCTTATGACAATCAAGAACTCTCTAACGTAAATGCTATCACTAAAGTTATTCCAGATTAAGTCTTTCCTAAGACTAATCTATAATTATGGAATAATCACTAGAACTCCTAAGATGCATGCCTTAATTTGAAACTCTAAACTATAAAGTTAAGTGGTATATGTGAATACATTATAATGTACAAAACCATGACCCATAAAGTTAAGGGCTTACGCATGGAAATAAGTACATTTTTCCAGTACATTACATATTAAGATTTTCACTTGTACATTTTGATGCCTTATAAATCAACTATAACACTCAAAATACCAAAGTATAACAAGTGTGTTGATAAGCAACATATGTACAAAGAAATAAATATTAGAAACTGGAAAATAAGTTGGTACTCACCTTACAACCACTTAAAACTTTAAAAGAGGATTGTTCTAAGGTCCATAGACAAATTACAAGTGCTAATCCCAACTCTAAGGTTCTTCAAGGGAAAATCTCACTGCATAATTATGTTATTTGACTAGGCATAAGCAACGAGACTATCCATTATTCCAAAGAACAGTTGGATAAGTTAATTAGATAGTCACTTACTAATGATATTTAAGTCTGATAATTTTAATATTCCAATTAACACATGATTAGTTGACTCTAGTTCCATACGTTTCCTTACCAGAACTCGACAAATAACTAACACGAGAGTTAGTGACAAAATTAAATGTTAAGGCTATAAGAACCATAATAAGAAGTCTTCCAACAAAGCTTTTCGATACCTTACATATTCTGAAATTTAATCAGAACATAGTATCATAATTAAGCAATGTTATGAAGGTTTTTAGGTTTGCATAGTCAACATAAAGTCATACTTACCTTAAACTCTCATCTTATTTGTTCTAAATATCTGGATAGAAACATTACTAAGATGAAATTAGATGATACCTTACGCTTTCACAACTTTTCTCATCATGCAAATGAGAATTCGACAAAAGGAAAATGAGACTTATAAATTTCATCCATTATAACCAAAATTCATGAGAAATCATGACATGGTTAATGAGGATGATTTTTTCATTTAATCTCATTCTAAGTGATGTTAAATCATGACGTTATAGCCCTAAATATTACTTGGCTTAAGGAATAAGTATGGGTCCATCATAAGTCATTCATTGACATTCGTGGAGCTTATTCCAAATGGAATATTCAGACATAATTCATTTATCATTTAAAAGACTATCAACTTATATCTAAATTTTTTCGCATATGGCTGACGGTCTTAGAAGAAATCAATTCATATATTCATATATATACTTAATAAGATTTCTATTAGATATGTCCCTAAAGTTTCTTATGATATCTGGACATTAAAGAAATCAAATAAAGTCTAACGTATATGTGATACGTTCCCACGTCACGTACCTCATTGAAACTTCTCTTGTAGCATTTCTAGAGATATTAAAGATCAGTGGGAGCATTAAGTGTCTTAATAATAACTTGCAATAGTTGCAAGAGGTGGGGGAGTGAAAATTTTACATTACTTCAATTTACACCTCTTGTACAAGACACCGCTCCATCACGACACTGTTCTATAAAAACTTGTCTCGTTAAATCTAATGCTACTCTTACAAAAGTTTCATTGTTGCTTAATTGTGGGCACACTTAGATTTCTTACCTAAAACTAGCATAATCCTCAACAATCATTAACTTGTTTTCTCTATTAGAATTTGTTGGTCGTTAAATATTGACCCTAAGCATGCTGAGTTCCTAAAGATTTCTAAGGTCAGTGGGAGCAGTCAAAGTCCTTATCATGATTTGCAAGGAATACAAGAGGCGGGGGGAAGAGTGTCATTAAATTTCACTCTGAATTTAACTCCGATTACACCTCTTGTACACCATACTGCACCAACTCTTATAGACTTAGAATCCTGAAAATGATAGCAACCTAACCAAGAGCTAATCCATAAAACTGAAACTTCTAATGAACCCAATAATCAACTCAGGAGGTCATCTAGGTTTAAAAAGCCTAATAACTTTGATGATTACATAACCTCCCTAACTAAAGTTGAAATGGATTTTGGAAATGTTTACTGATCCTATCCCTATCTCTTCTAATTAAGCCATTAGCGTCAATCAATCTTCTGAATGGAATAAAACTGTTTTCTAGTAAAACTGATTTTATGTGTTCGAATAACATTTGGGATTTGATTGAATTACCTAAGAGTGTTCATAACTAAACCAAATCCTAATATAAGCGTTAAGACACGAAGAAGCTTGATTGATTGTCCAAGGTTGTACTCAGGAAGAGATAAATTATTAAAGAATCTTTATTACATATCTAACAAAAGATTTCTTTGAGGATCATCACTGTTCTAGTAGCTTATAATAGTTTAAAGCTACATTAGATGAACATTAAAAACAATTTCCCTAACAAATGGCTGACACATTTACATGTTCATTAGATAACAACCTAAAGTTTCAAACTGAAGGTTAAAGAACACTTTATTTGTAAGCCAACAATATCCATGTATGGGTTAATGCAAACATCATAATGTGATGAAAAGCTAATGTAATTATTTTCATCAAGAATCAAGTGGATAAATGTACCTACCTCAAAATGAGTGGGAGCAACTAAGATAAACTTGTCTATATAGATGACATTCGTTTGACAAGTATATGTTACATAAGTCAAAGCATCGTTAACACAAACTTTGATATGATAAATCTCAGAGATATCTCTTACGTGATTGATATCATAACATACTGAGATAGACCCAATGGGATATTAGTTATGTTCCATAAGTTTAACATTAAATGGGTCCTTACGTATGTAACAGACAATATTGCTTTCCTTTAGAGGATAATAGGATAAATGAGATTATTTATTTACGCTTCATTAATTAGAAGCCTTATGTAAGTTTAAGTCTATACTCGTTTAGATATTACTCACATTGCAACACACTAGATATGTCTAGATTAATGTGAAGCATCTAATGGAGTTTTACAATATCTTTAAAGAAACGAGAGGCTATGATTTAAAGAAGAAGTGAGAACTCAAACCGGTTTATTACTCTAACTTTGAGATATTCAAAGATGACAAAATGTAATTTCGGGTATATCTTTATGTCAGCAGACAAAACATATTTCATGGAGGAGTCATAATGCACTGATATTAACAACCTAAGTTATAACGACATAATATAGTCACTAAATGTTGTTGGAAATTTATCAGTGGACTCATAAGTTTATTAACTCCATATAATTAATGTTTTGAAGAATTAGTGTGATAAAGTCAGCTACCATAACTCCTTGAACAGTAACAGTTCAAGAGGTGCTGCATTAAATTTCGATATGCAATTAATTATTCGTTTATGAACGAATTGAGGAAACTAAGTTTTGTATCGAATACATTCATGATATGCTTAAGGATCCTATAATTGAAGGGCTATTACCCATAAGTCTTATTAAGAGAGCTCAGAGACGGGTATTAATTGATGGCCATGCGCAACTGCATATCGTACTATGAATGACTAAGTATTAGTTAATTTTCCTCATCAGTTTGATTTTGTATGTCTCTAAGAATATGTCAAGCTAGCATAACGGCATATAGACAAATATAGTTACAAATCAAACAAAGGGCTTATGCGTATTTTGATCATAACGATTAGGTTTTAAATTAAGGCTATAGTATGATTAATGGGGGTCCTGAGTCGCATAATGATTCAACGGCTGTATTTCTCTGCTATAGTACTTGTTTAAGGCTAAAATGAGTGTTAACTCCTAATCAGGCTTATCTAATACTCATAGTAAATGATTACTCGGCTAAGTGGGAGAATGTAAGATTAAATATATTATGATTTAATATTTAATCTAGTAGCCATTATAATCATTTACATTATAGAGATCAAAATATATAATAACCTATTAAATAATTAGTTGGTAATTGTTGATGGACCATATTACCCTTAGTAACTAATTAGGTTTCCTCCTGGGTGCTTATATAAGGAGAATTATGTGGAGGTTGAAGGGTTACTCAGTTACACATTAGACACAACCCTAATAACACATAACATCAATCGACCTCCATCTCCAAAAACCTAATCCCCTATTCGGTTCTCATCTTCACCATCATCAGTCAGCACCCTAAGGAGGAACCAGACCAAGATGACAACCATGTCAAACCTTATTGCTGCGTCTCCATCTGGATTCTCTGCTAACCTGTGCTGATGCAATCAAAGGTATGTTTTATTGTTTTCCCTCATGTATAAACAGAACTGAGTCAACAGAATTTTGAATGTATTTGACTCGGTTTTGATGAATGAAAACCGATTAAGCCTTAGGCAACGAATGTAATGTGTTTCTGTTGTCTTAAAGCAAGTTGTGATGTTGTTTAGAACTGGTTTCGGGCTGGTATGATACGAAGGTTGCAAGCTCTTGATTATAGGTTTTTTTATGGATATTAAAGGATTTTTTTATTGCATTAGAGGCTGCTGGTGTATGGCGTTTAAAAGCAATTGAAGATGTCAGTGGCTGGAAAGATAGAACCACTATGGAGGACATGGATCATGCAGTTCGGGATAGCCTCAAGGGGTGGATATTTGTCTTTGTTGGGAAGTCAATTCCTCAAAGGACCAAATCCTTCAGACCTTATTTTGGCTTTCAATTTGTGCTACTTTCTATCTGAATTTTTACTTTTGTTTCTTTTACAGACCCTCTTGAGACTGCAATAATTCCTAAAATGGTTTATGAAGCTAGAGCAAGGGTTTTATCTTAGTGGCAGCTTGTGGCGGGGGTATTGTAGTTGGTGATGCAGCTGGTGGTGGCACTGCACCCTAGTGGCTGAGTTTTATAATGCTAGGAACTTTCGACCCGATAGTCTTTTGGGCGAAAGGGGGTTTGGGTATGTTTTTAAAGGTTGGATTGATGAAGCTACTCATTTGGCTTCAAACCCCGGATCTGGAGCCGTTATTGCTATTAAAAAACTTAAAACCGAGGGGTTTCAAGGCCACAAGGAATGGCTGGTACGAATTTTTCCCATTTTTAGTATTTTTTTTATTCGGAATTGGCTAAACGTACCATGTAGACGACGTGACTAAAAAGGCCACAAGCTTTACTTCGCCTTAGGCCACCAAAATGGTTGAGCCAGCCCTGACCACCGCGATGGCCTTTTTAGTACTGTTATTTGTTTGACAGTTTCATTATTTAAAAAGTGTATTGAAGAGAAGATTAACAAGATGTAATGGTGCACGAACTTTAATGGGTCGCTCTTTATACTTTCAACGAACGACAAAACCATCAAACTTTGGAAGGTACAATCTTCTCAAGATTTAACCTTTATTGTTCGTATGCAAAAGCGAGTGTGATTAAAAAGGGAAATAGTTTAAACGGATCAAAAAAAGTTGAGACAAAATGTGTTTTGGGTCAACCTGACTCGATGTGTTTCAACTCATACCAAAAATTACATGTTCTGACCCGTTACAATTTGAAACAGATATTGATGCTAATATACATATTTACTGTTTCTAAAGCCAGGTTAAGGAACAAAAAGTCAAGAAAGTCAAAGAAATGGACCTCGGTCCATACGTTTCTTCAGAAAGTTCTCTTTTATCAGAAAGCAGTTTTGTAAGATCGTCGGTTTCCAATGGTCATCAGCTAGAATGGATTGATAATAAGGGGACAAATATCGCACCTTCAAATGTAAGATACGTTAATATTAGAATAAACTGCTGTCATTTTTTATGTATTTTCAACTTGAAACTGAATAGAAACTGATGCGTTATGAATCTCATTTTGTTTAGGGGCAAAATGCCGGGGATGCTGCACTTGCAAGATGCCGGAAGATGTATGCACACGCTCATGATTATAATATCACATAAATTGATTTTAGAGGTCTTATGCATAAAACACGCTATGCTCATAACGGTATATTCATGTAGAGCTACACTTACATTACTGTTTTATTTTTTCTAGGGCTGAGTAAACACATTAAACCGAGGATTTTTTAAGTATTTGTTCAAAACTGGTATGGTTTGGATTGTCCAACAAACATTTATATGACGTAAATGTTTAAATCTTTTATCTACCGATATAATTTGCGTAGGCGTATCATGGCTGGTAGGGTGTAGTAGGTTTTGTAGCTTGATGGGTTGTGGAAGTGGTTTTGGCTTGCATGTGTGGCAACCAGGTGGAAATGGGTGGGTTGGATCAGCCGGATAATGGGTTACAAATTGGATTTGGTCTGCAGATGTTAATCCGATTGGAAGTATCAGTAAACAGATAGTCGAAATTGAGGCTGCTCCACCAACTTGCTGAGTTGCAACCTATACAGTCCAATTACAACCAGGTATTTAGTATAGTTGGCAACATGAGTGGGTCGGGTGAATCGGGTAATTGGTCAAATTGGTTTAAAGATTAGTCATACTAAAAATAATGACCAATACTAAAAAAAACCATTATTCCATACTAAAAATAGGTCAATAAAAAAGAAAGGAAACATGTTGGGAAAAGAAAATAAACATCGTGAATCAACATTTTTCCTTAGCATACCTTCACCATCATTAGCATTATCTTCACCACAATTAAAGAAACAAATAAATATTTTAATTAATATTTGTATACATTTTTTTTGAAAGACATATTTACTTCAACCTTTAATATCACTATATTATAATTCGATATTTTTCTTATATATACTACGCATATAAACATTAGGTATTTTCTAAATAAATACAATAGGAGTGTGGGTTGGGTCCAATTGGCAAAGCCTTTGAAATTGGAGTTAAGATGTTGCTTCCCTTGAGGTTAAAGGTTCGAGCTCTGCCACTAGAATTGGAGTTAAGGTGTTGAAAAATTGGGTTGAATTTGTATTGCTCTGTAAAAGAACGGTACTGTGATACTTTTGGGTTAGTTAATAAAAAGGTCAAAATGTGAATATTTGATCAGGTCTCTTATTTGATGGTGGGTCAAGCCTTCTAGGCGAGGTTTGGAATATTTATTAATCCTGTTACTTAAACTGCTTGGCTGTATTTACAAAAACACAATTATGTGTGTTGACCCATTTACATTTTATAACATAAATGGTATATTTTATGTGTTTGTTGATTGTTAATGTTAGAGCATGGAATCTAATGAAGTTTCTTTTACTTTTGTAGTAAAGGACCAAACTGTTGATTTGTTTGGGCAGGCCGCAAAATGGTCTTTTTTGAAACATTAGTACAAGGATTGCAAGGTCATTGTCACCCTTACAAGTGTGGTTTGGAATCAGATTGAAGCTGGTAGCGTGGTTGTCGTTAACTTGGGTTGGAATTTTGAGTAACATACAGGTTCATATAAGTTCTAAAAGAGTTAGTAGTGTTGTATTTGCTTTATTCAAGTTAATATGTGAAAACATTAAACATTTGAACAATTAACCTTCGATGACATTTACAAACACCTATAGGTGTAATGATGCACCGAGCGTGAATCAATTTCTAGCACCTAAACCATTAGCTTATGAGTGGTCTTTGATGTAACATTTTTTTCTTGTGAAAAACAAAGGGAGTACAAATGATCTAAAGAAGTGTTATTTGGCAAAAGTTGTTGTTGATCTATTGGCATAACTATTCATATCTAAATTAAAGACTTCCCAAGTGTCAAGTTGTGGTATTTCATATGCCTAAAAAAGAGTTACTTTGCCTGTGATTTGATTCATAATAAAAACTAAAGCTTACTACAAGTGGGATGATCTTCCAAACAATAATTTAATATGTCAAACGTTTTGTACGATTTTAAGTATATTAATCATAAACAATATTTAATATAAGTAACTTGCTCGAGTCCGGGAAGCTCCCGGGTGATAACCTAGGTAATTTATAAACACGAATCATAAGCAATCAATAAGGTTATAACTTTTATTACACGTTCACAACCCGTGATTAAGTTTATAACTCTTCTATATCCAAGACATTTAATATGTCATACTTTTTGTTTGATTTTAATTATGTATTAATAATCATAAATAAATCGTTTTTAATAAAAGTAGTTTTCTCGAGTCCGTGAAGCAATCCCGGGTGATAATGTGCTTGGCCTAATTTATCTTGATTTAGAGTTCATGATTGCTACATATGTCATGTAGTAAAACAATACCTAAAGTGGTTATATGAAGTTTATTTGGTGTATATGTTTTCTATCATTTCTATATTTATTAAATGGGTAAATTACTTTTTGAGTCTCTGTGTTTTATTGGTTTTAACCACTTAAGTCCAAAAGCAAAAAGTTTAACGACCTGAGTCCCCATAAGTATTTTCTTTAACCATTTGAGTCCAAATTTCTAACACTGTTAAATTTTTTTGGTTAAATATTGTTAAATGACCAAATTACCCTTATATTTAAAAAAATAAAAAAACACTTTTCTCTTTTTCTTTCTTCACCTTATCTCTCTGGTCATTCATTCTCACTCTTCACTTCTTCTTTCCTTTTATACAAAACTCCCACACACACTTTCACAAATCTAGAGAGAGAAACAGTTTAGAGAGAGATTCAGAGAGAGTGAGAGTCGGAACAGAGAGATGATCGGAGAAGATGATCGGCGGTGAAGATGAACCTTTCTAGATGATCGGAGGTGAAGATGATGGTGATGGAGGACTCCGTCACGGTGGCGACGTAAGTAACGGAACAGATAGAACGATCCACGCGATCCGTTGAGCGATTGAACGGTTAGTAACGGCGAACGGAAACTTATCGGAGGATTTTCCGGCACGAGGATGCCGGAGACGAGGAGATCGGAGCGGAGATGTTGGCGGTGACCGGAGTGGAGATCAGGTGGTGGACAAACGTGGTTTGTTACATACTTACATGCTCTAGTCGGTTTCTTTTGTACAACACATAACGGCCATGGAGGACTCCGTCACGGTGGTGGGGGTGAGACGGTGGTGGTGGGTGTTTGGAGGTGACGGTAGTGCGATGGTGGTGGCAGTGGTGGGGATGATGGTGGGGCAGTGGTGGGGCACTCTCTATAAATTTTCTGTTCCATCCCCAAGTAAGAATTCATCTAATCTGTTGTGGTTTTCGTTCGGTTTTTAATTCTTTTTCGATAATTCTTTATTCATGTTTATGGTGTTGTGGTTTGCACTTGCAGAAGGAAATAATGATGTTTATGGGTGTGATCTTGATCGAATCGGAATGGTTGTTAATGATCTGATAATGTAGCAAAATCAACACCTTGGTTTGGTTTTGGTTATCTTTGTTTCATATCATCCTGTTTTACAACAGGTGTTAGATTTGACGACATTGGTGGTGGTGGTGGTGAGACGGAGAGGCGACACAGGGGACGGAGAGGTTGATGTTTGTGGAGAGTTTGACGACATTGATGGTGGGGGTGAGACGGTGGTTGGGGTGTTTGGAGGTGGCGGTAGTGCGATGGTGGTGGCAGTGGTGGAGATGATGGTGGGGCAGTGGTGGGGATGGTGGCTGTGCGGTGGAGTTTAGAGAGAGAGAAGAGACTTGTACTAATGTGCATACAAGACTTGTACTTTGTGTGTAAATGACCAAATTACCCTCATAGTTAACATGCTTGGTGGATCGAGTTAGAAATTTGGACTCAAATAGTTAAAGAAAATGCTTATGGGGATTCAGGTCGTTAAACTTTTTGCTTTTGGACTTAAGTGGTTAAAACCCGTAAAACACATGGACTCAAAAAGTAATTTACCCTTATTAAATTGAGGCTTGATTTTTGTACTTTTTTTGTGCAGCGAGTTTTCTGAAATATTTGATGTAGAGCACTTTAGGAAGACTTTAAAAGCGGACATTCGAGTAGCGTCGTCACTGCCATCTACACGTTTAGTTTTGTGGCAGTCGTTAGAGAATCAAATTCCACATAACGTCCCTCCGTTTTGGATTCGTGCAAGATTCTTCAAGTAAGTAAGAAACATAGAGCTACTGTTGGGTCAACGAACCCAGAACCGTAGTCAAAGGGAATGTTTGTTACATTACATTACATTAGTACTGTTAGATCACATGATTTGTTATAATATTTGATTAATTTCCTATTTATTACTAGATAACCAAACTAAAGAAAACAAGTCATATTATCAATTACTATTAATTTCCTATTAATTTAGACAACATATTATCAATTACTTAGCTTATTTCTATATCAAACCTGAATTAATAATTTTTTCGTAAGATAGTAATGAAATTTTTATGTCTTAACACATATTGTCTTTAACATTGTTTTATAAAGATATGTAACTAAACGCAAACAATTTAAATGATATATTATAATCTGTTTTTTAGTGTTTGATTTCGATCGTAATTAAACCTATCCGTGTGTTCACACGGGTCCTACAAGTAGTACCATATATTAAACATATATGTTATGTCACAACCCAAACCAACATGTCTCAATATACACACCTCTTTAATAAATTATAATATAAAAAAAAAAACTTTTTTAACCATCATCGCATCGCATCTTCTAAAGGCACCGTAATGCCGTATCATTTGACCATTGTCAATTTAGAAACCCGTAGTCACTTTACATCACATTTACAAACCCATTGTCAATTTACACTGGTCACCGGAACCGACAAAAAATTAACCGTCGTCACTTTACATCACAGTTACAAACAAAATCCAACTTCTCAGTTTTCGGAACCGGCCAAAACATCCGAATACCATCGTGACCTTTAATTTAATAACCAAATCGTTGTGTCTACCGTCGTGAGTTTTAAGTTGATAACCAAACCGTTGTGTCTCCTCTAATCACCGTCTTCCCGCCGTACGCCACCAATTCACACCCTATATAACCCCCTGCCACCCCCAAAAAAATCCGTTCATCAATCTGAATGCTTGGTTGCCGCAAAGAAGAGGAAGAGGGGTGTAATTGGGTCGCTAAATCGGACTTTGGGTGGCAGAAAGAACATTTGGAACCTATGATTTGGGAATCTCTATCCGAATATGAAATGCAACTAAAGTTAATATTGTAGGCCAAAAATTCATATGCTTCCCGCGCGAAGGCAGAATATGGAAACATAAGATGGAGAAGGATGTTTATTGGCGTGTGAGTTGTACCACTATCACCGGCAGTGGCGAACCTAATAATGCCCCATCCCCACTACACCCATTTTAGAAAACGCCCAATAATACCCCTTTGCTGACTGGACCGCCACATGGCGTAAAATGCCCTAGGGTGAGGGCATTATCTTCCCCTTCCACTACACATGGTCTAAGTGATTGTGGATTCATATACGCATTGGTAGTGTATTCACAATCAGTTTTATTACGAAATTATCCCACATATAAAAGTTGCAACTGTTTAATTATTATATCAGACTATAAATTGCAATTGTTTAATTATATCAGACTATAAAGATTGATTTAAATTCTTATTCTTTACATTTTTTAAAGTTGTTTAACGTCATGCAACACACGTTTAGGTTTTGTTTTTTCTTATATAAAGTTTGTGTAAAAATATTTATGTAAATTTTATTGAACCCGATCCTCTCTGGTTCGTAGCGCGTGTCCACAAACCAATGTTATTGTTTAGACTTAGTAATTCTTTTAATAACGTTCTACACTGCGTATGTGGTTCAATGTTTTAACATTTATTTGTTGGTAGTAGTCCCGCCGCAACGCGCGGCTTCACGTCAACTTGTTTATAACATAAATAAATAATGTGAACAAAAAGTTGGCTGTTTTTGACCCATACCTGAGAAGTAAGAACATACAATTGGGCCGAGAAAGAGAGCAGGCCGTGACCTGAAATCCAAGATGGGTCATCAGCTCTTGAGGTGTGGGCTTTGATTTGGTCCCAAAAACCCTGGGCCAAAGTGGTCCAAAAAGGATTGATCGAAATTTTAAAGAGCCATATCGGTTGAGCCCGTACCTTAATCAAAACGAGAATAGTTAAGAGGTGCGGCTATTTTCGAGGGTGTTTGGGATTAAGTTTGGAAATTTCAAAAAGCCAATAAGTTAAAAAAGTGTTTGTCAATGCTAAAAGTGCTTTTTATTTTGGTTTTTGATTTAAAGCAAAGAGTTGTTTTTTAAAAAACACAAATCCTGACTTTTTAAATAACTTTTGACTTTTTCATCATTAAATTACCAATCTATCACTACCCTTTAAAATAGCAGCTATAAATGGAAACTTATTGTATCCTTTTTAGTCATTTTATTTTTCTCACCACAAAAGCTAAACCAAACACTTTTTTAAAAACTTCTTTTGAAAAAAGTCACAAGTTAATAAGCGCTTTTTACATTTCTTTTCAATACTCATATTTGGTTTTGATGCAAAGCGGAAGCAAATGTAATAAATAAAGAAAAATTCTTAAGAAAAAGGATTTTGTATGGCTTTACAACGCATAAGGTACCTTTTATAGGGAGTTATAAATTTAACATATTTCCAAAATTACAAATTAATTAATAATTATTGATACTAAGACAATAAATAAAGCAATGTTTTAAAAACCGGTTCAAACCGACCGGTTGTACCGGTTAAACCGCCCGGTACACCGGTTGAACCATCCAATACATCCAGTTAAATCGTTTTTTAGCCAAATCTGGTACGGTATAAAAACCATATTTTAAAACATTGAAATAAAGATTTAAATTAGGTTAACCGATGATTAATACGCTGAATTAAATAAAAAATGGTTGAATATTGCAAAATTTGGGAAAAAATTATTGATTAGCGAAATTGAAACTCTAATTGGTGGAATGGTAGGCCAACCACCCAAACTGCCTATGGCTAAATATGTGGTAACTATGGATGAGCAAATAGTATCGGGAGCCTCATGAAGGTCCAATGGGTACAACCAAGTCTTGTTAGGAGTCCATGTTTAATTGCGCTTGAGAGTTGTAATGGGTTCCAACTTCAGAGGAGGTTACAACAGGGTAAATTAAATGGGTCACCTAAGATTGGTAAGAGTAATAGAATTAGTGTGTCGGACAAGAGGCAAGTTTGGAGGCTTTGTTCTGGGTTGTGTTATGATAGCCCAATAAACAAGGATGGGGAGGTAATTCGTAGCAAGACCATTAAGATTCAAAGCCTCAATTGAGGCACCATGTCAGTTGAATAACGCGCTTAGAGACAATGGGGTACAAGTGTGGTGACGCCAATGGCGCAAAGGGTCTCCATCAATTCCATAATCATGAGACTCGGGCTTTTAAAACCTAGATTCTTTACTTGCCCCCCCCCCCCCTTATGGTTAGCATATTACTGGTAGGGTTTGGGGTATACAATGAAACTAAAGTGGCATCTTTTCCAATAGAAGTTAATGTGTCAGTTGTTCTCTCGGAGAGAACAATGAAAGGCAGAAGTTCCTTTACTGGTTCCATGAAGATGGTTCGATGGGTAAGGATAGTTTCAGGTGTCTATAACCATGGGGAGTGTTTCCGGAAACTGTTGGCTAGGGTTTCTAGTGTTGATAGAAAAAGGGTCACACCGGGATTATCTCCATGTAATCATTTTCGTTTCATATCGTTCTTTTCTATGGATAGTATAGGGTTTGTGGTTCAGGGGTTGTTCGAACTTTCGTCATCACTGGATCAGTGGGAATGGCAATGGCAATGAAGCACTTGCAAGGGTTGGGAGGTTGGTCTGTGTTATTCGTTCCATGTCGTTACTAAACTCTAACTCAGTCCCATTGATATACTACTCACCAATTTTAGAGTTGTTGCTAAAGAAGTCCTTATTTTTAGTTTTTACTAAAGAAACTTGCTACTTATAAAGATTCCACTTGTTCGAACTTTTGAGACCATTGTATACCAAATAGAAAAGTTTGGGGGCAATATTTTAATTAATAGTAAGTTTATTAGTCATGGAAGGTGATTTTGTAATAGTTAAAAAGTTGATGTTGGAACCGGCGACTTTAATCAATAGGTGTTTGGATCAGAAACTAATCACTAGCACTATAGATCTTGGATTTGGACATACACCAGTGCCATTTAAACTCAAAGGTTATAAAGGTTTTAACTGAAATAATAAGTTACAATTGATAGCAACTTGTTACTATCATGATAGAGCTACAATATAGGGGAGCTGCATTGCCGGCAAGAGACTTACGGTTGATATAATGATGTAACACCCCGTGTTTTCACGAGTGAAAGTCAAAGTCAAGGTCAAAGTCAACGACCGAATTCGCACGACGTGACTCGTAGAATTGTTTGTATGATATTTAGATTATGTGGAGTAAATGTCGTACATTACAATAATCGAGTCATGCTAACCGCATTTCAATCGACCTACGACTGTGAACGATAGGAAGTAACAATGCGATAAAGTTAATCAAGCTATGCTAATCAAATCGACATCTAATCGTAACTCGAGCAATGTACTTTACTTGTCATTATACGTGTGTGTGTGCCTTACGTGTTACCTGTGCATGTTTATTTTATGTTATTTTATAATCAAGCGAACTCAATCGAACTCGAAGTCTAACTCGAATATAAACGAACCCGAACCCGAATCCCGAGTCAAACCATATAAGAAGTAGTTGGGACTGAAAGTAATTTGATTAGGAAACCCTATCGAATCGCTCGCCAATCGAAACCGAATCAACATCGCACCGAACACACCAAAGGAGGTGGCATCCGCACGGATGGCCCATCCGCACGGATTGCCAACCCGCACGGATTGCCAATCCGCACGGATGACCAGTCCGCGCGGATAGCCTACCCGGGTGCGTGCCATGCGCACGGCTCACCCCTTTCCCTTTTTGGCATCCTATAAATACACGGGTCACTCTCCACTTTTGGAAAGTGACGTCCGAACCACACGCATTCTTCACCTTTTCTCAGATTTCTCTTAATCCAGGTAAGATCTTGCACTAATTCTTGTACATCTTTGATCACTACACAATTCCACACATTTCTATCTTTCGAAACTTCGATTTTAACCATGAAATCATCCGGATTTGAGGTGTTCTCGGGTGACGTCAAGCTTGGCTTCATTCCACCAAGAATATCTCAGATCTAAACGATTTCTACAAGTTTTTACAATAACTTCACCTAGATCTAAACTTTTCTAAGGATAAAAGAGTTGAAAGAAATAAACCTAAGTTCTCTCCTTCTTTTACCCTTAAAACCGGTACGAATCCGATCAGTCCTAGTGTTCTACTCGTCAATAGTGGTGCCCTAGTTCTAGATCTGGAGTCCTACCCATAGACAACTGATTTCGGGGTTAACCGGGATGACCGTTCTGAGTCACCGACAGGCCGAGTTAAGGTGGTTCCTGACCGGTCTAGTCACGCGGGTGAGAACACAACTCCAAGTGGTTGCCACGTAATCAGAACGTCTCGATAAACGACAACGGAAACCAAGTGTAGACGAACTGAACAACCAGACCAGTTGTCCGCACGGACAAGCTATCCGCACGGACTAGCTGTCCGCACGGACGAGCCGTACGCACGTACATGTTATACGCACGTACAGGTCATACGCACGTACAGGTCATACGCACAGGTTGTCACCCGCACGGACTACCCTTGGGACCCACTTTCCAAACGAGGTTTGAGTATCGACGAACGAGCAATCCGGACGGACGACCTCTGAATGGATTACTCTTCGGATCATGAGATACTAAGGCCTTAAAATGAAAATCAAACAATCTTCATCCGCACGGCCAATTCGTACGCACGGACAGGCTATCCGGACGGATTGTCTCTGCCCACGCGCACAGGCTGCCCGCACGGACTACCATACGCACGGACTGCCGTCCGCGCGACCGGCTTGAAAGGTAGAAACACTTAGGTGTTTTCTAAATGCTACAACGAAAACTCCAAAGCACAAGCCATCATACACAAACACATCTTAGGAAGAAACAATCCACTTGAACGTTTATCCACACATACAATCTAACCGTACGGATAAGTCACCCGCACGTACAACAAGTCCGCATGGATTACCACCCGCACGGACAGTCGTACGCACGGATAACCTATCCGGATGGAACACCATCCGCACGCATCATCATCCGCACGGATAGGTCATGCGCACGGATGACTTCTACTCACGGATAACTGATCCGCACGATCAGTGATCATACCCACTCTCACTTGTACTGATTTACGCGTCACTTATCGTTACGTTATCGAATCTATTCAGGCTAACCGTACTCGCTGTAAAGCGCTCCCTTCAATCCATATCGCTGTGAGTATACTCGAACCCTTTTTGCTTTTAGCACTTTTGGGTGTTACATACGTTACAACTATTCGAACTACAACTATCACACTACTCAAGCTATTTTAACGCTTAACCATTTATGCATGTTATACGTGGCTTATGAATGCTTGTTTGTTATGTTTACACATGGAATGATGTCTACCTGCCTTAGCAACGATAGTACTATAGTTTGGACTCAGCACCCGGTTACACGGGGGTTGTTAATGATCTTTTACTTGCATGGATTACAGTGGTAATCGTGTATTGCGAACTGCCTCGGGCAGTCAACCCGCAGTCATTGGTATCGATGGATCTATGTCGATAACTAACGTGCTTCATTTCTCTATGTGTACGTGCTGGTTATGCGTAAACGAATTCAAACTCTATATGCTATTATCAAACTTGTATGCTCACCTTTACATTTTATGTATTGACATTATTTTAACGTATGTGACAGGTGCTTAGGACGCATATGTGGTAGGAATCGGAAGCTAGAATAAAGCTTTAGAGCCCAACAAATAGTTGTCTGTAGATAACTTTTTAGGGGTCTCTAGAAGCAGATAAACAATTGCTACTTATTTAAATCTGAGTTGTCGGAACAGAGTACTTGTTTTGATGTTGTCTGTAATAACTTGTTTGACTATTTATGTTACGGTATGGGACATAATGTTTAATTAAATGGTAATAATAGTTGTTATGGAAACTTCTGGACAATTTGTTTCGCTCAGTGCCGCGCCCCGATGATTCCGCCATCGGTTGGGGTGTGACAGATTGCTATCAGAGCCATAACTATAGGGAATTAGGCAAGACTCGACCTAGTCCGGGTCGAAGTCTTAGAGACCTAGGCTATAGTTAAGAACCAACAGACCAACTCACGCGTATGCGTAAATTCGCCACTATCACTCACTCTTTTCTATCATTGCACTCAAATTTTCAAGTTGTGAACAGGTAATAAGGCCGAGAATAGGTGTGAAAACCGCAGACTCTCGACTAAAGTTGCCTAATCATCTTGCGTTTTAGCTACAAACGAGGAGAATTATACCTAATCAGGAGTGAAATCCATATTTTGATGAATAATCTCCTCAATTTTTATCAAAACAAGGACGGAAGTTGCAAGATAGGGGTGAAACCCTAACCTTGACGACTCGTCCCGCTTTTATACAAAACTCCACCAAAGTTCGATGGACTCCAACGGTCTAAATACACAACCTAACCAAAGGGAATTGCGCCAACGCCCAAGAATCGAGGCAAAAGGCATAGTCCTGGAGGTCGTTGTGCAGGATCCTTGCGAATAGTCGAGCTACTTTGGTTAGTCGAAGTCTATTAGTCGCAGACAATCTACCTCCAATTTATCGATCTTTATTAAAATTTTAATGTATTTTCTGTTATTTGTTAACATTTTGTGATACTATTGGTTTCGACCCAACACTATTGCTTCTGCTAAAACACAAAACCCACACAACTCATCGCTAGCAAATCAAAAATAGGAGCAGTTAGAATACTTTGTACGCTCGTAGGTGCTTTTAGTGACTAAGTTTATGCGTTTCTTGCTGTTGTGCTTATGTAATTAGGAATACTGTGATTATGTGCTCTATATGTCTATGTGATTTTGTGCAATTCTGTGATTTTGTGACTATATGCGTTTAACTGGTACGTGTTACTGAGCTTTAGTAGTGATAGACGTGTGAGGTGAGATTCGAATACATGTGTTGAGTTCCATGGCGATGTCTATTGCAGACAATGTCGTCTGGATCCCGTCATCAGCTCTCTCGTCAGGAAAAGAGGGACAGACGCCTTGCTTCCATCGTCGCGAAAGCGGTAGCAAAGGCTGTGAGCGATGTCTGCGAGAATGCCAGCAAATCATCCGAGGAATCGAGGACTTAGGGTCCTAGAGCTGCCGCGAGACCTTTCAGTTTCAAACAATTCAAGTCATGTGGGCCGAAAGAATTCACAGGCGAAGGAGGTCCTACTGCTCTATTCCACTGGTTTGACTCTATCGAGGTTACTCTGCGACAAAGTGGTTGCCCTGATGACCTTCGAACTCTGAACGCTACCGGCGTCTTTCAGTCCCGTGCTTTGGACTGGTGGACGGCCGAGAGGAACAAGAGAGGGAATGATGCAGCTTACGGTTTGTCGTGGGATGAGCTCAAGGAAGTCATGCTAGAGGAATTCTGCCCTCCTCACGAGCGTCAAAAGCTTGAAGATGAATTTTGGCACATACATCAGAAAGATGGAGACAATGCTGGTCTCACTGCTCGCTTCAAACAGCTCAGCATTATCTGTCCCGACCAGGTCAAGACTCCTGATATGACCATCAAGAAGTACATCCGAGCTCTGCCCGACTGCGTTGCTGATTTCGTGCAAGCGGCTAAGACTACCACGATCGAAGAAACCTATCTGCTGGCCGCTGAGATCAATGATAAAAGGGTCAAGGCTGGGGTGTGGGATAAGAACTCCAAGCATCTGCATCAAGCCACTACTACTGCACCAAATACTGAACCCACGTCGTCAAGCAACAAGCGAAAGAACAAGAGAAAGAACAGCTCCACCAACAAGAACTGTGCGATTACTGCTGCACCGATCCAAGCTGTACCTGCTCAACAG
This sequence comes from Helianthus tuberosus, assembly GCA_030545235.1. Classification (NCBI taxonomy): domain Eukaryota; kingdom Viridiplantae; phylum Streptophyta; class Magnoliopsida; order Asterales; family Asteraceae; genus Helianthus; species Helianthus tuberosus. The sequence continues at coordinate 24,809,567 of CM060387.1, forward strand.
CGTCAAGTAGTGGCGCCTGTGGCCAATGCACCGCCTGCAAAGCGTGCATATACTGGACCACACCCACTCTGCCCAACTTGCACCTATCATCATCCGACTGCTATTCAATGCCGCTTATGTGCTCATTGCAACGTCTACGGCCACTTTACTGCCAACTGTCGTATTCGTCAAGCTCCTGCCAATCAAGCTCTACTCGCTGCCCCACAGGGTCAACAAGCTCCTCCGGCACCCGCAGTCAAAGCTAGAGCATGCTTCACATGTGGCGACCCGAACCATTTCGCCAACATGTGCCCGAACAGGGTGGTGAAACAAGAACCCCAGCAGCCACAGCAACAACCGCAGCAGCAACAACAGCAGCAGCAACAGGCCGCACGAGCCAGAACCTTCAATCTCAATGTGCGTCAAGCCCAGGCCGACAACAACGTGGTCAATGGTACGTTCCTTGTGAATGGTATTTATGCTTCATGTTTGTTTGATACTGGAGCCGATAATTGCTTTGTGTCACTCGAATTTGAGAAACTCCTTAGTCGCAAACGTTCTCGACTCTCCTCCGCATTCGATGTTGAAGTCGCTACCGGAAGAACCGTCGCTGTAAACTCTGTTATTCGTGATTGCACTCTCGAGCTCAACAATCACATCTTCTCGATCGACCTCATTCCAATGCAACTAGGAAGCTTTGATGTCATAGTAGGCATGGACTTTCTTCGCGAAAACCATGCCGAAGTTGTGTGCTTCGATAAAATGATTCGTGTTTCGCTCGCCAACGGTGATTCATTATGCGTTTATGGGGATACTACTTCGAAGGGTCCCAAGCTTATGTCATGCCTACAAGCTAGCAAGTATCTCCGCAAGGAATACAGGGTTTTCTTGGCTAACATCGTAGCAGCGGAGAAGGAAAAGAAAGAGAAGAAGAAAGTAAAAGACGTTCCAGTGGTTCGAGAATTTCCTCAAGTTTTTCCAGAGGATCTTCCCGGATTACCTCTGAAGCGCGATATTGATTTTCGCATTGATCTCATTCCTGGAGCCAATCCTATCGCCAGAGCTCCTTATCGACTCGCGCCGTCCGAAATGCGCGAACTCTCAACCCAACTCCAGGAATTACTTGAAAAAGGCTTTATTCGCCCGAGCACCTCTCCTTGGGGCGCACCAGTTCTTTTCGTTAAAAAGAAGGACGGGTCGTTCCGGATGTGCATCGACTACCGGGAATTGAATAAGTTGACTATTAAGAACCGCTATCCTCTGCCTCAGATCGACGATTTGTTTGATCAACTACAAGGCGCTACGTGTTTCTCGAAGATCGATCTACGTTCAGGATACCATTAGCTGCGTATACAAGAGGAAGATATACCCAAAACCGCGTTTCGCACTCGTTACGGCCATTACGAATTCGTTGTCATGCCTTTTGGCCTAACCAATGCACCAGCAGTTTTCATGGACCTGATGAATCGGGTGTGTAAACCGTATCTTGACCGTTTCGTCATCGTGTTCATCGACGATGTCTTGATCTATTCCAAAACGAGGGCCGAACACGCGCAACATCTACGTTTGGTTCTCGAGTTGCTCCAGGGGAACCAACTCTACGCCAAATTCTCCAAGTGTGAGTTTTGGTTGGGGGAAGTTCAGTTTCTGGGACACATCGTAAATAGTCAGGGTATTCATGTCGATCCTGCGAAGATTGAAGCTGTTAAGAGCTGGGTTACGCCTAAGAACCCGACTGAAGTCCGCTCCTTTCTCGGGCTAGCGGGCTATTATCGACGATTCATCGAAGGATTCTCGAAGATTGCTGTACCACTTACCTCTCTCACTCATAAGGACCAACCTTTTGTCTGGGGAACCAAACAAGAGTCTGCCTTTCGAACCCTCAAGTACATGATTTGCAATGCTCCTGTTCTCACACTACCCGACGGAAACGATAATTTCATTGTCTACTGTGATGCTTCTAACCTTGGTCTCGGTTGTGTCTTAATGCAACGAGACAAGGTTATAGCTTACGCATCTCGTCAACTCAAAATCCACGAGAAGAACTATACAACCCACGATCTCGAGCTAGGCGCAGTTGTTTTTGCATTAAAGATTTGGCGACACTACCTATATGGTACCAAGTGTACGATCTTCACCAATCATAAGAGCCTACAGCACATCTTTAATCAGAGAGAACTAAATATGCGTCAACGCCGATGGGTAGAACTTCTCAACGACTACGACTGTGAGATTCGTTATCACCCAGGCAAAGCAAATGTTGTTGCCGACGCACTTAGCAGACGAAGCTATCTGCTTAGCACTCGAAATGTTCAAGCCCAGCACAATCTCGAAGCTCTTATTCGCAACGCCCAGCATGCATGTTTCAATGAACGCACCCTGAAGAAAGAGAGAATCTACCACGATGGAGCCCAGCTTGTGAGCAAATCAAACGGGATATTCCACTTCTTAGACAAGATCTGGATTCCCAAGCGAACCAACCTGCGACAGATTATCATGGATGAAGCCCATAAATCCCGATACTCTATTCATCCTGGTGCTGACAAAATGTACCACGACCTTCGCTATAGGTACTGGTGGCCGGGTATGAAACGGGATATGGCTCTCTACGTCGGAAAATGCCTAACCTGTGCTAGAATCAAGGCCGAACATCAAAGACCCTCTGGCTTGCTCGAACAACCTCCAATCCCCATGTGGAAGTGGGAGAGCATAGCCATGGATTTCGTAACCAATCTTCCGACCACGTCATCAGGTCACGACAGCATTTGGGTTGTTATTGACCGTTTGACTAAATCCGCTCATTTTCTGCCAATACGAGAAGACTACAAGGTTGAACGATTAGCCCGAATCTACACCGACGAGATCATTTGTCGACATGGGACGCCTCGTGACATCATCTCTGATCGCGATGCTCGGTTCACTTCACGATTGTGGGGAAACGTTTCAAACGGCACTCGGTACAATGCTTAATCTAAGTACTGCGTTCCACCCACAAACTGACGGTCAGACTGAAAGAACGATTCGTACGCTTGAAGACATGCTCCGTTCGTGTGTTCTAGACTTCAGAGGTAATTGGGATAGACACCTTCCGTTAGTCGAATTCTCGTATAACAACAGCTACCAGGCTAGCATCCAGATGGCACCTTTCGGGGCCTTATACGGAAGAAGATGTCGATCGCCTATTGTGTGGCACGAGATCGGTCACTCTCAACTAACCGGTCCGGAGCTGCTACAAGAAACGACAGACAAAATTTTCCAAATTCGAGACAATCTAGCGAAAGCTCGGGATAGACAGAAACTTCTTGCCGATAAAAAGCGCAAGCACCGTGAATATAGCGTTGGTGACTACGTACTCCTAAAGGTATCACCTTGGAAGGGTGTAGTCCGATTCGGCAAAAAGGGGAAACTTGCGCCTCGATATGTTGGACCTTTTAAGATTCTGGAAAGGATCGGAAAAGTCGCCTACAGACTCGAATTACCGGAGGAACTTAGCAATGTCCATCCGACTTTCCACGTGTCGAACCTCCGAAAGTGCATCTACGACCACGACTTACATGTTCCTTTAGATGATTTACAAGTGAACGAAACATTACACTTCGTGGAAAAGCCTGTCGAAATCATGGATCGCAAGACCAAAGAACTCAGGCGCTCACGCATTCCTATTGTGAAAGTCCGGTGGGAAGGCAAACGAGGCGCGGAGTTCACTTGGGAACTCGAAAGCGACATGAAGGCCAAGTACCCGCAGTTGTTTAATTAGAGAGATAATCATAGAGAAAGAAAGTCTAGAAAGAGAAAGTCTCTCACGTGAATTCCGGAGCTTGTAATCGTCAGATCATAAATGAATCACGTTAAAATTGTACGTTTTTGTCTATTCGATCTCACTCGTGCACGGATTCCGCACGTCGTACGAGTCGGATCGCAATCGAAACGAATCCAAATCGGAACCTACAATGATCAAGGTTTTGAAAGAAAAAGAAAAAGGTTTTGAAAATGAAAAATTAAAGATTGAAAAATATTTTCTCTCAAACGACTTCGAATTGAAATCTAAAACCTTATAGGCTTTTAAATCAGCCGATTTTAACCGTAAAATCCTGGTTAATTTGACGATTTCCAATGGCCCCGAACGAAGAACTCTCACACGTGATTCACGAACTAGTTACAGCCTCAGCTTAATTTCGGGACGAAATTTCCGAAACAAGGGGAGGCTGTAACACCCCGTGTTTTCACGAGTGAAAGTCAAAGTCAATGTCAAAGTCAACGACCGAATTCGCACGACGTGACTCGTAGAATTGTTTGTATGATATTTAGATTATGTGGAGTAAATGTCGTACATTACAATAATCGAGTCATGCTAACCGCATTTCAATCGACCTACGACTGTGAACGATAGGAAGTAACAATGCGATAAAGTTAATCAAGCTATGCTAATCAAATCGACATCTAATCGTAACTCGAGCAATGTACTTTACTTGTCATTATACGTGTGTGTGTGCCTTACGTGTTACCTGTGCATGTTTATTTTATGTTATTTTATAATCAAGCGAACTCAATCGAACTCGAAGTCTAACTCGAATATAAACGAACCCGAACCCGAATCCCGAGTCAAACCATATAAGAAGTAGTTGGGACTGAAAGTAATTTGATTAGGAAACCCTATCGAATCGCTCGCCAATCGAAACCGAATCAACATCGCACCGAACACACCAAAGGAGGTGGCATCCGCACGGATGGCCCATGAAATCATCCGGATTTGAGGTGTTCTCGGGTGACGTCAAGCTTGGCTTCATTCCACCAAGAATATCTCAGATCTAAACGATTTCTACAAGTTTTTACAATAACTTCACCTAGATCTAAACTTTTCTAAGGATAAAAGAGTTGAAAGAAATAAACCTAAGTTCTCTCCTTCTTTTACCCTTAAAACCGGTACGAATCCGATCAGTCCTAGTGTTCTACTCGTCAATAGTGGTGCCCTAGTTCTAGATCTGGAGTCCTACCCATAGACAACTGATTTCGGGGTTAACCGGGATGACCGTTCTGAGTCGCCGACAGGCCGAGTTAGGGTGGTTCCTGACCGGTCTAGTCACGCGGGTGAGAACACAACTCCAAGTGGTTGCCACGTAATCAGAACGTCTCGATAAACGACAACGGAAACCAAGTGTAGACGAACGGAACAACCAGACCAGTTGTCCGCACGGACAAGCTATCCGCACGGACTAGCTGTCCGCACGGACGAGCCGTACGCACGTACAGGTTATACGCACGTACAGGTCATACGCACGTACAGGTCATACGCACAGGTTGTCACCCGCACGGACTACCCTTGGGACCCACTTTCCAAACGAGGTTTGAGTATCGACGAACGAGCAATCCGGACGGACGACCTCTGAATGGATTACTCTTCGGATCATGAGATACTAAGGCCTTAAAATGAAAATCAAACAATCTTCATCCGCACGGCCAAGCCGTACGCACGGACAGGCTATCCGGACGGATTGTCTCTGCCCACGCGCACAGGCTGCCCGCACGGACTACCATACGCACGGACTGCCGTCCGCGCGACCGGCTTGAAAGGTAGAAACACTTAGGTGTTTTCTAAATGCTACAACGAAAACTCCAAAGCACAAGCCATCATACACAAACACATCTTAGGAAGAAACAATCCACTTGAACGTTTATCCACACATACAATCTAACCGTACGGATAAGTCACCCGCACGTACAACAAGTCCGCACGGATTACCACCCGCACGGACAGTCGTACGCACGGATAACCTATCCAGATGGAACACCATCCGCACGGATAGGTCATGCGCACGGATGACTTCTACTCACGGATAACTGATCCGCACGATCAGTGATCCTACCCACTCTCACTTGTACTGATTTACGCGTCACTTGTCGTTACGTTATCGAATCTATTCAGGCTAACCGTACTCGCTGTAAAGCGCTCCCTTCAATCCATATCGCTGTGAGTATACTCGAACCCTTTTTGCTTTTAGCACTTTTGGGTGTTACATACGTTACAACTATTCGAACTACAACTATCACACTACTCAAGCTATTTTAACGCTTAACCATTTATGCATGTTATACGTGGCTTATGAATGCTTGTTTGTTATGTTTACACATGGAATGCTGTCTACCTGCCTTAGCAACGATAGTACTATAGTTTGGACTCAGCACCCGGTTACACGGGGGTTGTTAAGGATCTTTTACTTGCATGGATTACAGTGGTAATCGTGTATTGCGAACTGCCTCGGGCAGTCAACCCGCAGTCATTGGTATCGATGGATCTTTGTCGATAACTAACGTGCTTCATTTCTCTATGTGTACGTGCTGGTTATGCGTAAACGAATTCAAACTCTATATGCTATTATCAAACTTGTATGCTCACCTTTACATTTTATGTATTGACATTATTTTAACGTATGTGACAGGTGCTTAGGACGCATATGTGGTAGGAATCGGAAGCTAGAATAAAGCTTTAGAGCCCAACAAATAGTTGTCTGTAGATAACTTATTAGGGGTCTCTAGAAGCAGATAAACAATTGCTACTTATTTAAATCTGAGTTGTCGGAACAGAGTACTTGTTTTGATGTTGTCTGTAATAACTTGTTTGACTATTTATGTTACGGTATGGGACGTAATGTTTAATTAAATGGTAATGATAGTTGTTATGGAAACTTCTGGACAATCTGTTTCGCTCAGTGTCGCGCCCCGATGATTCCGCCATCGGTTGGGGTGTGACAAATGAGTAGCTACGTATGGCAAGATATCACTAACAAAGAGTTGTTAAATGATGAAGATTTCACTAAAGGGGTCACTCGAGCTAATAAAAGTGGCCAATAATGACAATTGTCATTAATGGGGTAAATTACCACTCATGAGTAACTTATAACTAATGAAAAACCAATGGAACTTGCCACTAGTGGCAAGTTACCACTGTGAAGATTTTGGAACTTGCCACTAATCGCAAGTTACATCTAACGAAGATAAAAGGTACTTGCCAATGATGACAAATTACCTCTGAAGAAGACAAATGACGAAGGTTTGTCACATGTCAACCTACAATTTGATGATGACCATGGCTGGTTCAACCAATTTGGAGATCCAAAGCAAAGTAAAAAATTGGGGCCCTTTTCGAAAAAATGAACACTTTAAATGACGAATGCCATCCTTTTGAATATGATTTGACACGAATTATAAAGAAAAAAATGAAAGTGAGCAATTAACTTCAAATGATTATTGAAATCTAAAAATTTAGTTGACTAGTATAATTTAACAAACATGAGACAATAAGAATAATTGATGAAGATGACACATGAATCTGTGAAACGAATTATTCAATGAAATTTGGTTCTGAATCGATGATGATTAGTGGAACCCGTGAGTTCCAACCAGTGATTTGATTTGGCAAGCTCTATATATTAGGCAATTCCACCGTACTTCAAACTTCAAAGGAATACAGAAAACAAATGTACTTTAGTAGCATCTCATTCACCATGTTCACAACACAACCACTTTAACTGCATAAACCAACTAAACAACACGGTTTGATCTTACTGTTTCATGGCTATACTAAAAGAGATAACAAAATCATCAAACAAGTGCATACATTCCTTGAAATACAATAACACAATAGAAAATCAAAATAGAAATTACTAACAACAAAAGCAAGTCTATTCCTTGGTTTTACAAATTTATTGATTAAATTTATCCATCCTACTATACAACACTAAAATTACCCCCATGTTTAGATCAGGTGGATTATTCATCACACATAGAGGAACATATAACAAAACAAACAAAAGGAATGTGGAACATGATTTGATGAAGAATGGCACTGGAAGCTTGGAACTAAATGTGCAACATCAAAATATAGGGTTGATAAACATCAACAAAGAAACAAAATGCATCAAGTTACTTACATTAGAGATAGAAGTTCATGGTTTCAACAACATAATAATCATTGTGTTTGAAAGATAAACTCCAAGTATGAAAAAAAGTAGTTTCAAACAAGACCCTCTTACACCACCCCAATAAACTTGAGACCGATTTCATCTTCAACGAAGCCCTAGTTGTGCACTCGGACATTGAATATTTTTGGCCTAGAGGAGCGAGTCCAATTGTTCCAAAAAAACATAAAAATGTGAAATCCAAAGTTGCTTGGATTCAAACTAGAGAATCTATGAAGGATAAATGGATTTCTAACCACTAAACTGCAGAAGTAATATTTGTCTAATCAATCAAGTTATATTTTAACATTCATATTAAATTTATATATGTCAGCCCTAACGAAGACAACCTGTTGTGAGGATGTTATGTGTCACTACTATTTGGCAATTCCATACCTCCAACAAGGTTACAAATACACAAGCTCACGCTTAATTCATAATCACTTGATCTAAAACTTAATGTGTCAAGTAGTTTTCTATGAATTCTGTGCAAGAACGCGTGTGTCCGGATTTGGAGAAAATTTACAAGTAAACATGTTTCATAGCTAGAGTGTTGGCTAGGGAATCATTTGTAAGTACATTTGTACTTTGTAACTTGTTTTACATGATGCACTGAATCATTTTATTCCGATTTTATCATGTGACTAAATAAGTGGTTGTTTCTTTTTGTTCAAATAGTGATCGACTAATGATGAAACAATAATACTCAATAAACTGATTTAACTAACTATTTTGTTACAAACTAACTTACAACTAATTTAGAGTATTAGCTAAAGTTTAGCTTGATCATGAATTCATAATCCATAGATAGGGCTCAGTCGTTTACTAGTCCTTTTCTTCCCCTGAACAACTCGTTAATCGAGATGTAAATCTTGATGAATTAGAGGCCGATAGTAATGTCCTTCTTTGTGGAGGAGGTTTTGGAGTAAATTTCTTGGAAAGGCTTGCAAATGAATATGAAGGTGAGGTAGATCGTTGACTTAACAGTTTCGATGCGTTTTTTTACCCATATTGTCAAACTTATCCTTTGATTTTGTTGAATTCTTTTTCTCCAAGTTGTTTATCCAGATTTTATAATTCAGAATTGGTGTTTGATTTGATTTTTAATCTAGATCAAGCAGGATGTAGTTGTTATTTAGCGTTGTTACTAATTAAGGTTATATGTTTTAGTTTAACTAAAAAGTGTAAAAACGCCATGCCACATCATTGCCACGTAAGCAATGTGTAACATCCCGTATAATTTTATCAATTTATACTGCGACACATGTCCAAACTCTCCATATAATTCCAATTTGTGGAAGGAGAGGGACCAATATCGTCAAAAATGGGGAACTAAACAAAGTCCAGGGACTAAAAGTGTAAAGCCCAAAAATTTTGTTTCTGAAGGTCCCTTACGGTCCGCACGGGAGTTCCAAATCTTCACGCACCCAAGGTCCGTAAGGCCTTCCCTAGCAGTAAAACTGCAGCTGGCAGCTGCAGGTCTGTTCTCTTGCCATCTAGCCGTGATTTTTGCCACTCTTCTTCTCCTTAGGACACCTAATATGACTTTAATCCTTCTCCTAAGGCCTCTAGTCACACTTAACATGATTTGGGAGATCTTGGGTTAGTATAAATAGGTGATCATGGTGTTCATTTTAGTCACATCATCACTTTCACTCATAAACACTCTCTTGGAGCTTCTTTGGAGATTAGGAGTTGCTCTCAAGTATCCTCTGTAGTCAACAAGTCTAGTAAGTCCTTTTTCCTTGGTCAATTTCATTAATTTAGCGAGTATTCAACTAAAAGTCAAATAGTTTGACTTTTCATTTGACTTTCAGTTATGACCACTATGGTCAAGTCAAATTTTGAATCGAACTTTCCTACATGATCGGAATAATGAAAGTATAAATCCCCTATGATCATACCCCCTCGACAATCATGTTAAGTAGGCGGAATGACGAGCTAAGCATGTTATATTTAAAAGTCAAAACTTGAAAATATGTATTTAACGATATCTAAACTTCTTACTATCTAAACCGCTTGTTTAGACAATATAACAGTCTGTATAAACTCATAAAACTTATTTTGACATGCCCAACTCGACATACTCAGTTTAGCACTCATTCTTATGTCGAAAGTCAATCAATTTGACTTTCAATTCTAACCCGGATTACCTAGTGGTGACAAGAAATCTATCCCAAGAAATACTAAATGATTACCTACGGGTTATCATAATATATATATATATATCAAATAATTTATGAACATGATTTTAAAAATGACTCGGTTATTGTATTTACCATCGAAAGCTAAAGTATTTTCAAAAGATTAAACTGCAGGTAACGAGCCTTGATTATAGGTTGGAACGATTCAGTCAAGGAAAAAGCTTTGGAATTTACGACTCCACTGCTTAAAGGCCTATGATGTCCTAAAGCTCGCTTTTATTTCGGATCCTACCTTGTGGGACTTGTATCGAACTGCTCGTATAATTTTATTAAATAAATTTCAAACCTTTATATTTATTACTTTATCAAATCTATCTTCCGCTGCCAAATGTGATAATGTTATCAATCGTCACGCATAAACTCACCGACCGAGCCCACAAGAAATCGGGGTATGATAGGTTGGTATTAGAGCTACAATTTGATAGATTTAGACACTAGCCTTTTGTGTCTAAACTCAAATATCACATAAGCAGATTTATTAGGAAACTCCGAGTCTAGATTTAACCTAAGACTACTCTTATCTATATAGTTATTGATTTTTATATTTGGGGCGGTAGAGGGCTAATGCGGATGGGGGCACCAAACCACACCATCCAATCTAAGGGGATAATGCTCCCTCGTTGACGCCCACTTTAACAGCCATGACATGGTGTTTAGTTAGTCATTTGGGTGAGGTGATATGGGATGCCACCTGTCGCAACCCCCGATCCCTAATCCCTGGGAACGGGCGGCCGCGAGCCAGTTTCGGTGGTATCACGTATTGTCTAATTTGGCAGCGAAATTTTCATCAGGACCGTAGTTAGGAAATATTTGATCAGAGTAAAATACCACATTTTCATAACTTCAAACATATGGGATAAAACCCAAGTTTGCATTACACACATTTTCATAGGAATAAATCCTATTTTATTAAATAAAAACATCTATTTTATTTTAGGTAACTTTATTGCCACTTTTCCAAGCCTTCAGTGCTGTCCAGCTGGCTTCTATTTGGCTTTCACATTTTGTTACCTGAAACGCGTTTTAAAAAAAACATTTGTCAGTGGGAAATACTGGTGAGTGAATCCCAGTTTAATCAAGTTTATATAAAAACCATTGTACAGTATTGAGGGCGATCTCGCAATTACATTTGTTTCCAAGTTATATCAATTAACATCCATGGTACTGTAAGACACGACTTGTGGAAATGTTACTCCTTGACCAGGTGGTAACAAATTTTGTATACAAAACCCCAACATACTCATGATAATTGTATTCCTACAAATACTCAATAACTGCTTAGTATACATTTAATTGTATGAGGTTTTGTAAAAACAGTTAACAGAAAGTTTACAAAAAGTGGATCAACTCACATTGCTTTCTTAGATTTTCCGTAAGGGTTTCCCGGTGTCAATCTATAATTTATACAAAAGCACACGTGTTAGTATAATAACCCATTTTAACATTAGTAATACCCTTCCCGAGACGGCATTCCAACGACTACGTCGGGCAGAACCACGACCGCCGTTACAGAACCCTAGATCAATCGGGCAGCGTATCTAATACGTATCCAGGGTTATAATACTTACAACGGAGCAGAACTTCGCTAATTAAGGGGTATAATATCTGTAGATTATGCCTACAATTCAGAATTTAGAGAAAGAAAACGTTTTTGAATGATTCTCGACTGAAGTCCGATGGCCTGCTTATATAGGGCTTCACTTCAGCTTTTACGCGGCCCGTGTAAATGTAGACAAGGGTCTATGCGGCCCGCGTCAAACCCGGTCAACGTCGTAGCTTAGATAGGTCATCAGGTAGGCTCGCCGGGTGTTGGGCCACGTGGCGGCCCAGGGTCGTGCCAAGTTTTAAGTTGACGCGGCCCGCGTCAAGGTTAGGGTGGGGCTTACGTCGCCCGCCTCAGCCCAAAATTTTAATTTTTAATTAATTTTAATACTATTTAGGGTATTCGGGGTCCGTTTTCTCGTATGGGGTGTATTTTGGGACATATTGGGGCATTTTAAAATATATTGGGGTGTTGGAAAAATATTCAAGGGTGTCGGTTTATTTAGGATTGTTACATCCTCCCCACCTTGTTTTAGAGCTCGTCCTCGAGATCTACTGGAACAAGTGAGGATATTTCTTTTGCATTTTTGATTCAAGCTCCCATGTGTACTCGGGTCCTCTTTTGGAGTCCCACTTTACTTTGACCAGAACTAATCTCTTGTGTTTGAGATTTTTGACTTTCCTGTCTTCAATTTGTAGAGGTCTTTCTACAAACTTGAGTTGTTCATTTACCTCTATATCCTTAAGAGGTACCATCAGTAATTCATCGGCTAAGCATTTCTTGGGATTCGATACATGAAATACAACATGTATTCCTGCCATTTCCTCTGGCAGTTGTAGTTGATAGGCTACAGGTCCTATCCTTCTAATAATCTCAAAAGGTCCAATATACTTGGGACTTAGCTTTCCTCGTTTGATGAATCTTACTTGAAATTCCAAGGAGAGACTTTCAATAACACTTTATCTCCTACTTGAAATTCCAATGGTTTGCGTCGGTTATCAGCATAGCTCTTTTGTCGATCATGTGCTGCTTTCAGTCGTTCCTTGACTTGAATAATCTTATCAGTTGTTTCCTGCACTATCTCAGGTCCAGATAGTTGCTTTTCCCCAATTTCTGCCCAACAGTGCTTCGAATGGTGCAGCATTGATACTTGTGTGATAACTATTATTAGGGGTGTTCATGAACCGATCCGATCCGATCGAGGGTCTGCTCATGCTTGGATTGAATTACAACCGATCCGATCCCAGCGGATCAAATTTGCAAAACCGAGCGCAAAAGTGATGCTCATGCTCGGCTTGAATTTAAATCGATCGGCTCGGTTTCGCTCGGTTTTTATCAAATCCTAAAAAAATCGAGTGGATCGTTTTCGCTCGGTTTCGCTCGATTGAATGATAAAGCTTCGTTTAACAAAAACAAATTCTAACTTAATTAAAACATGTCCAACACTTTACTAACAAAAGCAATATGTAACTCAAATCATGATTCTAAAAATGTTCTAAAAATAAAGTGCGAATACAAATTGTCATTTAGTTCAAAAGCCATAAACTTTTTCTTTAAGCTTGAAAATCTTTTTTTTTAGCTATAATATTTTTTTGGGTTTTTAATCTATATCTATATATATATATGTATATATATTAATTATTAATAAAAATAATTCGAGCGAAACCAAGCGATCATCGAGCGAGCGGAGCTTTGCTCATGCTCGGATTGAATTTGAATCGAACCGATCCGATCGGCTCATTTACAAACTGAGCGGGAATCGAACGAGCATTTTTCGAGCATTTTTCGAGCGATCGTCGAGCGATCTTCGATCGTCGAGCAGTTTGGACAGCCCTAACTATTATTTTAAGAAAATTCTATTAAAGGTAAGTGATCGTCCCAATTCCCTCCGAAATCAATTACACAAGCTCTAAGCATATCTTCCATTGTCTGAATTGTCATTTCGCTTTGTCCGTCCGTTTGAGGATGATAAGCTATGCTTAGATTTAACTTGGTTCCCATTGCTTTTTGGAAACTTGACCAAAAATGAGAGGTAAAACGACTATCTCTATCAGAAACAATTGATAAAGGTATTCCATGTAAGGAAACTATTTCATTTACATATAATTTAGCTAACTGTTCCATACTGAAAGTTTCTTTCATTTGTAAGAAATGAGCTGACTTGGTTAGCCTATCTATAATCACCCAGATTGTATCATTACCTTTCCTTGTTTTGGGTAGTTTAGTAACAAAATCCATTGTTATCAATTCCCATTCCCACACTGTCATTTCTAACTGTTGTAACAAACCTGAGGGTTTCTGATGTACAGCTTTAACTTGTGAGCAAGTTAAGCATTTAGAAACATAGGTTGCTATGTCCTTTTTCATTCCTATCCACCAGAAATTCCTTCTTAAATCCTGATACATTTTATCACTTCCTGGATGCATTGTATACTTAGATTTATGGGCTTCTTCTAATATATGATGACGCAGGTTTCCAAATTTAGGCATCCACATTCTCTTTTCATGGAATCTCTAAATTCCATCTCTTCCTTGTTCTAATTCCTTTAGCATACCTTTTAATTTTTTAGTATCCTCCTTGATTACTGATTCTTGTGCTTTTCTAATTTGATCATTTAAATCTACTTGCAGATTCAATTTAAGAGAACGTACTCTTTTTGGTTTTTCATGATACTTTCGGCTTAAAGCATCTGCCACTACATTTGCTTTTCCTTCATGATACTGGATATCACAATCATAATCACTAAGCATTTCCATCCAGCGTCTTTGTCTCATATTCAACTCCTTTTGTCCAAAAACATACATTAAACTCTTATGATCTGTGAATATGGTAAACTTACTACCATAAAGATAATGTCTCCAAATTTTAAGGGCAAAAATTATTGCTCCTAACTCTAGATCATGGGTTGAATAATTCTCTTCATGATTCTTAAGTTGTCTAGATGCATATGCTATAACCTTTTGGTGTTGCATTAACACACATCCATAACCTAATTTAGAAGCGTTACAATATATTACAAAATCTTCAGTTCCTTCTGGTAATGCTAATATGGGTGCATGGGTTAATCTTTGCTTAAGAATTCTAAAGGCTTCTTCTTGCTTATGTCTCCATTCAAACTTAATGGATTTACTGGTTAACTTAGTTAAATGAATGGCTATTCTAGAGAAATCTCGAATAAATCTTCTATAATAACCGGCCAATCCTAAGAAACTTCTAACATCGGTTGGTGACTCAGGGGTTTTCCATTTGGTTATCGCCTCGATTTTTGTTGGGTCCACATGAATTCCTTCATGATTGACTAAGTGTCCAAGAAACTGTATTTGTTCTAACCAAAATTCGCACTTCGAAAACTTCGCATAAAGCTTTTCCTTTCTTAATAGACTTAAAAGTGCGTGCAAATGCTTTGCATGATCTTCTTTACTCTTAGAGTAAATTAGAATATCATCTATGAAGACAATTATGAATTTATCCAGATACGGCTTACATATTCGGTTCATCATGTCCATAAATGTGACTAGGGCATTGGTTAAACCAAATGGCATGACAGTGAATTCATAATGACCATACCTGGTTCTAAATGCGGTTTTGGGAATATCCTCTTCCTGTACCTTTAATTGATGATATCCTGACCTTAAATCAATTTTAGAGAAAAATCGAGCTCCTTGAAGTTGATCAAACAGATCGTCGATTCTTGGTAATGGGTACCGATTCTTGATCGTGACCTTGTTCAATTCACGGTAGTCAATGCACATACGCATTGATCTATCCTTCTTTTTAACGAATAAAATCGGTGCTCCCCATGGCGATGAGCTTGGCTGTATGAATCCTTTTTCCAGTAATTCATCTAATTGTTTCTTTAGTTCTTGCATTTCGGCGGGTGCCAACCGGTAAGGTGCTTTAGCAATCGGGGCCATTCCTGGTAGCAGGTGAATTCTAAATTCAACTTCTCTATTCGGCAGTAGTCCTGGTAATTCCTCTGGAAATACATCTGAAAACTGTGATATTACTGGAATGTCTTTTAGTTCCTTTCCTTTAGTGTTAGTGATTATAGAAATCAAATACACTATAGATCATTTTCTTATATAACTTGCAGTTTTCATTACAGAGATGAATTTCGTAAATCTAGATGGTTTATCTCCTTTAATTGTGATCTTTTTACCTTTTGGTGAATTTACTTGGATTGACTTTTGATCAAATAAAATACTGGCTTTATTGGCTGTTAACCAATCCATTCCTAAAACGACATCAAATCCTGCCAGTTTCATTGGGTAAAGCTTTGCCATAAACTTTTGGTTTAAAAATTCTATTCTTGCTCCCTGCAAGATTTCAGAAATCCTAACAGTTTCTCCATTAGCGGTCTCTACTAGACATTCTTGTGGTAGTTTAGTTAATGACTGATTTAGAAGTTTGCAAAACGAAGTATTAATAAAACTTTGGTTTGCACCAGAGTCAAATAATACTTTAGCAAAAACATCATTAACTAAAAACGTACCGGCTATGACGTCTGGAATCATCTTGGCTTCATCTGCAGTTAGAACGAATGCTCTAGCATTTTTAGTGTTCTTGTTGTTTGCAGCTGGAGCTAGTTTTGGACAGTTCGGCTTGATATGACATTTTTCTCCACAGTTGAAGCACAGTCCATTACTGGATTTCCTCCTGCAATCGTCTTCCTTGTGTCCGGGCATTTTGCAGAAATTGCAAAGAGTGGAGCATTTTCCCGAATGCTTTTTCTTGCAGACCTTGCAGAATGGTGCAGAGGTAGAACCCATATTCCTACGGTTGAAATTCCCATAACGGAATTCTTGGGTAAACCTTTGAGTTAGGTTTCTTCTTTGGTCTTCTTCTCTAGTACGGATTAATTCATCTGTCAAGGTATTTACTAGTTCTACAGCTTCTTCTATGGTTTGTGGTCTAGCTGCCTTGACTACATGTCTAATTTCTCCAATTAATCCCCAGATATAACGGGAGATTAATACCGGCTCTGGTGATGCAAGGGTTGGTACTGTTCTAGTATATTCAAAGAATAATTTTGTGTACCCCTTACTATCCACTCCATTCGTCCTAAGATTTAGGAATTTGTTTGCTATTTGTTCCTTTTCATTAGGAGGGCAGAAATTCCTTTCTACCATATTCTTAAATTCCTCCCATTCCATATTGTATACCTTATCATTTCCTCTAGACTGGAGGATAGTGTTCCACCATTCTAAGGCTGAACTCTTAAATAGATTGGAAGCAAACATTATCTTGTCCTCTTCCGCACATTTACTTATTTTCATAACAGCCTCAGTCTTTTCTATCCAGCGTAGAGCTGCAATAGGTTCTTCATTGCCCGAGAATTCTATTGGTTTACAGGACCAGAATTCTTTGTAAGAACAACCGTAAGACACGGTTCTTCTTCTTTTGGGAATGGGCACTTGAAGTACAGGGCCATTGTTCACGCTGTGTTCTGGTTCAATTAGTCGCATACTGCTATGTTTACTTTTATTATTCGCTTCCTGAACCGTTTGAAGAATAAATGGCATTGCATCTATAATTCCTTGTGCCACTATGTGTTGAATGGCACTATTATCCACTTGGATTTTCATTAACCAAGTTAATGTTACTCTGGTTATCATTTTTCAGATTTCCTTGATTTCCTTCGTCGGCCAGCTGAATTTTAAACATTTACCACATATTAATATCACAAACTAATATTTTAGAATAGTCAATCACATGACACGCATTTTGGGCAAAAGGATCGATCATTGCGACTTTACTCTATTCATATATTATGCATCTATTTCATACCAGTACTGAAATTAAAAATTACAATACCAACTGAAATTTAAAACTACACTACTAGTAGTAGGCATCCGTACACACATATTTTATTTTTTATTTTTATTATTATTAATAATATTACCGTTTCCCCCAACACATTCATGGATTTGGATTCATCCAGAAATCCATATTGCGCTCGTCGTACTTCCAGACGAGTCGCTCTCCCACCTGTCTCATTCGTTCACTACTTTCTAAAATTTCCTCACCAAATGTCCTAAGTTCTTGTACATTGTCTGCACTCATTGGGGGTGCAGGTTCTAGGACTGGGTTTGGAATATGGGGTGCCGGTTCTTGGTATAGAGGTGTAGGTGCCTGTAATCGGTAAGGATCTTCTAAAATACCCCTAATGTATTCATCGTGGTAATAGGGATCTAAAGGATCCAAACCTGGGTAGGCTCCTAGAGTTGGCATGGGCATGTCTTCATGTATCGGGTAGCTTTGCACATAGTCCCTAACATCATCCCACCAGGGGTCGTAATTTGGGTCTAGGGGGTTTGGTGCAGGTAACCTAGGTATTTCTTCCGGATTGAAGTCATGCATCTCTACTTGGTTTTCAGGGTTTTCTATCTCCATCGGTTGGTCAGGGATTGGTGGCTGTGGTTGGGGTGCTATTTTTTGTTCCAGATTAGGGTCAGCTGTAGTGGTTGCTAGGATGTGGATGTTGGTTATTCCTCTATTGATCATATCCTGGGCATAGGCATCTGTCTCTCTCTTGGCTGCTGCTAGTGCTCTCTGGTCTTGTAACTTTTTCATACGTTTTCTACGCTCGTGTGCCCCTATACTGAACCATCCCCTCTTTTCCTGAGGAAATGGCTCTTCTGAATGAGCCTTAAACACAAAGATTTCTTCTTCCGTATCAGCAGAGTACCCTGAGATGACAGGCTGAGAAGAGGAGGTGCCTTCACTTCTAGGCGAACCAGACAATTGACGGTACCCGTCAGATGGTCCTTGGTCATTCATACTGTAAACTAACAAATAGTCAAATAACACATAACAATTAAATACAATTATGCACGTATTCCCACAATTTATTTCCTAACAAATTGAATTTTGATGTCAGCAGAACACTTCTGTGGCTGAATCAGTGGCTTAGCTCTGATACCACCTTCTGTCGCAACCCCCGATCCCTAATCCCTGGGAACGGGCGGCTGCGAGCCAGTTTCGGTGGTATCACGTATTGTCTAATTTGGCAGCGGAATTTTCATCAGGACCGTAGTTAGGAAATATTTGATCAGAGTAAAATACCACATTTTCATAACTTCAAACATATGGGATAAAACCCAAGTTTGCATTACACACATTTTCATAGGAATAAATCCTATTTTATTAAATAAAAACATCTATTTTATTTTAGGTAACTTTATTGCCACTTTTCCAAGCCTTCAGTGCTGTCCAGCTGACTTCTATTTGGCTTTCACATTATGTTACCTGAAACGCGTTTTAAAAAACCATTTGTTAGTGGGAAATACTGGTGAGTGAATCCCAGTTTAATCAAGTTTATATAAAAACCACTGTACAGTATTGAGGGCGATCTCGCAATTACATTTGTTTCCAAGTTATATCAATTAACATCCATGGTACTGTCTGACACGACTTGTGGAAATGTTACTCCTTGACCAGGTGGTAACAAATTTTGTATACAAAACCCCAACATACTCATGATAATTGTATTCTTACAAATACTCAATAACTGCTTAGTATACATTTAATTGTATGAGGTTTTGTAAAAACAGTTAACAGAAAGTTTACAAAAAGTGGATCAACTCACATTGCTTTCTTAGATTTTCAGTAAGGGTTTCCTGGTGACAATCTATAATTTATACAAAAGCACACGTGTTAGTATAATAACTCATTTTAACATTAGTAATACCCTTCCCGAGACGGCATTCCAACGACTACGTCGGGCAGAACCACGACAGCCGTTACGGAACCCTAGATCAATCGGGCAGCGTATCTAATACGTATCCAGGGTTATAATACTTACAACGGAGCAGAACTTCGCTAATTAGGGGGTATAATACCCGTAGATTCTGCCTACAATTCAGAATTTAGAGAAAGAAAACGTTTTTGAACGAATCTCGACTGAAGTCCGATGGCCTGCTTATATAGGGCTTCACTTCAGCTTTTACGCGGCCCGCGTAAATGTAGACAAGGGTCTACGCGGCCCGCGTCAAACCCGGTCAACGTCGTAGCTTAGCTAGGTCATCAGGTAGGCTCGCCGGGTGTTGGGCCACGTGGCGGCCCAGGGTCGTGCCAGGTTTTAAGTTGACGCGGCCCGCGTCAAGGTCGGGGTGGGGCTTACGAGGCCCGCCTCAGCCCAAAGCTTTAATTTCTAATTAATTTTAATACTATTTAGGGTATTCGGGGTCCGTTTTCTCATATGGAGTGTATTTTGGGACATATTGAGGCATTTTAAAATATATTGGGGTGTCGGAAAAATATTCGAGGGTGTCGGTTTATTTAGGATTGTTACACCACCCCACAACACATTAGGGATGAGAATTTCAGTACCAGTACTAAATGATACCAGTACCAAACTCATACCTACAAGACATAGCCTAAGAGAGTAGAGAGGGGGTGAGTATACTTTTAATATTTGTGTGAGATTTTTCAAGCATTAATTAATATTTTAAACTATTTAAAATTAAGAAAATGACTAAATAATGGGTGAATGGTAATCTGGATATTTTAGTTCACGGATGAATAATATATGTCCAAATAGAAACCGTTTATATTAGATAAAATTGCAGAAATCAACCTTTATTTTATACCTAAACTGCACTTCATATCTTTCACTATGGAATCGGCAAAAACCAACCTTTATGTTCATGTTTTGCTACAGGTTCAACCTTTACCACTAACCTCATCCAAAAACTCAGTTAACTTACCTCACATGCTTTGCATGTGAGAGTATTATGGTCTTTTCCCAGACCTTTTGTTTAATCAAACAAAAAAAATTAAAGAATATATATATAATCAAGTGGGTCCTACTATTTTATCAAATTATAATAAATTTTAACCCAACAACTTAACCAACCCCCAACCTTCTCCCCCGTCTCTCTCTTTCTTGCAACACCACTGGTCTTCCAACCATCGTTCGATGAACTTCCCCATAATATGCCGTTAAGAAATCGAATACCTCTGTTTCCTTGACGATGAATTCGAAGACTTAGATTGCATGTGCTGCCTCTTTGATCGCAACAGTGGCTCGAACTTGCTCGTGGAACAGGATCTGCACCACCATTCGCAGCGGAAGCCAATCGTTCTGTGCAACGTGTATCGACGCGTGTGCTGACAATTTTTTCACATCAATTAACTCACAAACTTTCTTTTTTTCGACTTTAGTTAACGTCGGGTGTTCTTTCAAGTAAACGTCAACAGGGCCATAGATTCCATCATGTACTGGTCTAGCAGCATCAGGGATTGACCGTGATAACGCTGTGAAAACAGTGTGTGGGAGGTTCCGATCACTTGCAACTTCTGCAAGGAATTGAAAAACACATCGATTTTGAATATTAAGTTGCCTCTTTCGATATCCTCCGTTACCAGATCAGATGAAACACACCTGAAATTGTAAACAAATTTATACACGTAGACTCGGAATTACATAATGAAGTGTTGTGTGATTGTGTTCTGTTGATGGGATTGTGGGATTGTGGGTTCTGTTGATGTAATCAAAGGGTTTGATTCTTCACTTTCAAATCCATCTTCTATGTTGGAACATCAAGATTCTTCACATTCAAATCCATTTCCAAATAATGATTGCCGGAAAAGTGTTAGTCGTCAGAATGGGGAAGTTCATTAAAGGAAGGGTGGAAGACCAGTGGTGTTGCCGGAAAGAGAGAGACGGGGGAGAGGGTTGGGGGTTGGTTGTGATGTTAAAATTTATTATACTTTAATAAAATAGTAGGACCCACTTGATTATATATATATTCTTTAATTTTTTTGTTTGATTAAATAAAAGGTCTGGGAAAAGACCATAATACCCTCACATGCAAAGCATGTGAGGTAAGTTAACTGAATTTTAGACGAGATTAGTGGTAAAAGTTGAACCTGTAGCAAAACATGAACATAGAGGTTGGTTTTTGCCGATTTCATAGGAAAATATATTAAGTGCAGTTTGGGTATGACATAAAGGTTGATTTCTACAATTTTGTATTTATATTATATTAGATATTAAAGATTAAACATGTCATTTATATAGCTATTTGATAAAGAGTTAAAAGGAGTTGCGTTTACTTGTTTTATTTTATTTTAGAGTAAATTACAAGTTTTGTCCTTTATGTTTGTCCAAAATTGCAGGCGCTGTCCTTTGTCTTTAAAATTGATGAGTTTTGTCCTTAATGTTTGCAAATCTTGCATGTTATGTCCTTTAGGCCTAACCCAGTTAGATTTTTTGGTTAAATTTGATTATCCAAGGGTATTTTAGTCTTTTTATCTATAAATTCAAAATTATTTTAATAAAAAACGAAAATAAATTTAGAAAACCTATATTATATTAATCTCACACCTCCCTCTCTCTCTACCCCTCTTTCACTCCTGTCTCTCTCTCTAGAATTCAGCCACCACCGCCCTCATAGCTACCACAACCCCAACCGCCCTCACAGCCACCAGGCCCACCACCACCCCCACCAAGAAAACTCTCTGGTACCCTCTCTCCAGTCTCAGTCTCTCTCACTCTCTCTCTTCATTCTCTCCCTCTCTCTCTTCGAAGATCTGAACACGGTGGTGGCGCGTGCACGATAATGGCGGCGCTTCATCTACTCTCTCATTTCTGTGTGTTTCATTTATGTTGTTTAGTTCAATTGGTTTGTTGTACACCAACGTGATGTACAACGGGAATAACTACGAAAGCGGTTCAGCGGGTGTTGGTTGTCAACCAGACAGTGAAGGTTCGTGGGCTATCGGAGTTTTCTATGGTGATTCGCCGTTTTCGCTTAAACCGATTGAAGCTGTAAGTTGTTTGTTTGTGTTAAGGTTTTTATGTTTGGTTGGAATTAAAATTGGGATATTTTGGGTTTTTTTTTTTGTGTGCGTTTAATACTTTGGAATTGACATGGGTTTTTGGTTTGAATGATTTGCAGATGAATGTTTGGGAGAATACGAGTGCCGCATGGCCTGTGGCTAACCCGATTGTGACGTGTTGGTCGGTTACGGGTTCTGGGTACCCCAGTAATTTTGTTGCTGACCCGTTACAGTATCTTCAGGTAACTTTGTATGCAAGTTTGATCCTTGAAGTTGTGTTTTTTCTTATGTTTTGTTATTACATGATTGATGACTCTGGTTTTATAGATGAATTGATTTTTGGTTTTCTAATTAATTTTATGCTAATTTGAAAGAATTTGATTTTTAGAATTGATTTTGTACTAATTTTGAAAGATTTGATTGTTGATTTATGCTAATTTGAAAGAATTTGATTTTGAGGAGGTGGAGGTGGAGGTGGCGGTGGCGGTGGCGGTGGCGGTGGAGGGTGCTGGTGGTGGTGAAGGGTGGTGGTGATGGAGGTTATATATATATAGTTAAAATACTATTAAATAAATGAGGTAAAAAGACTAAAATGCCCTCATTTGCCTTGCACATGATCAGTTTTAACCAAAAAATCTAACTGGGTTAGGCCTAAAGGACATAACGTGCAAGATTTGCAAACATTAAGGACAAAACTCATCAATTTTAAAGACAAAGGACAGCGCCTGCAATTTTGGACAAACATAAAGGACAAAACTTGTAATTTACTCTTTATGTTATTAATATTAAATAGTTAAAAGGAGTTGCGATTACTTGTTTTGTTAATATTATTTGATAAAGAGTTAAAAGGAGTTGCGATTACTTGTTTTATTTTATTAATATTAAATAGTTAAAAGGAGTTGCGATTACTTGTTTTGTTAATATTAAAATAAAATAAAATGACGAGAAAAGTATTTAAAAACTGAGAAATGGATTAAAGAAGTGAAAAAAGGATAATAATTTAGAGAGGGGCTTTTATTACAAAAACATAGGGGTCACGTGTAGGGTTAAATGCACTTAAGGGCAACAGTAATAATGAAATTCCATCATTACCCTTTGCATGGGTTGGTAATTATTATATGAAATGATGAAAAATTACCTCATCAATTAATTAAAAAATGAAAATGGAGGTTTGGTTGGTGTTGGGGTTGGGGCTCTATGTCAATGGAGTATTTTCCTTCTTTCTTTTGTTATTTTAATAATCACATAATTAAAATGTTAATGAAATTCAAAGGTTACATATGTAATTGTTCGCACGATTTTTTTCTTCAAATGCTTCTAATCAATCTTCTTCATTATCATTTTAATATAACAAAAGCAAGTGAAAAAAAGTAAAATAAAAAGGTGACACTAAATATATATTGTATTTATTGATTCTAAATAAGAGAGCAAGGCCAAAGTGTTACATATAACCTTCACAACACAAACCCAGAACCTACTGCAACATACACGCATTTATCGTTAATCAAACAGAGAACTACAATTTGTTCTTAACATAGCTAGTGCGAACAAAATACACTCTCTAAACAATTACGAACTTTGTAACTTAACACGCTTGATTACTAATTTACTACATAATTTTTTAAAAAAAGTTTATTGATGTAACAAAGACCCTGAGTATATATTCTCAATGTGACATATTCAAATCAAGGTGTGACAACTCATTTGTTTGGCGATCGTCCTTGAACACTTAAATGAAGTATGAACACTAAACCGTCTAGGTATAGAAAGGATTGTGCTAACCTCTGTCATGATGCATAGTTTATCATCGAACGATATATTTCAAGAAACATTTGTGATTCATAAGATTTGTTAGCAGTGGCGGATCTTGTCCGTTGAACGTGTCAGGACCGAAAGACACGGGCACTAAAAAAAACCCAGGCAAGCCCGGGCCAAACATACTATATATAAAAAATTTCAATCGAAATGCGAAAAATTAACACTACGGCCGAAAAACTTACCCAGGCCGTGGCCCTGCAAGATCTCTTCTAAGATCCGCCCATGTTTGTTAGCGTAGGAAATACTGTGATGATCACGTTTGTCACTATGTACAACTATTTTTTTTCTTGATGCATTTTTTTCCTTGATACACTATGCATCATTTTTATAGCATCGTAATCATTCATTTCTCTAAAAAGGACAGAAAAGGCATTCGTTAATCACTTCTATAACATCAATCCAATCTCGTTTCTATAGAAAAGATATGGTTGTGCATCATCGTTATAAAGTGGTTCATCAATACCCTTATTACACTCTTTTTAGACTATGGGTGTGGAGGGGCTTGGGTTGGGGACATTGCTCAACACGTGACGAGAGTGGAATCCACAAGGTAATACTCAAAAACTAGGGGTGTGTTGTGGCGTGGCCAGCCATGTGGATTTTTTTTCTTTTGGCAACGGCTACCCCCAACGGCTAGATGGAACCAGCCATGCCACCCCCCCCCCCCCCCACACGCCAGACTCAATTCCCACGCCAAAGGGACAACGCCATACCCAACACTTATCCAGGATGGAGCAGCCGGCGTTGAACCCAAACCACCGCCCCACACCCCGCAGTCTTAAAATAAGAACATTTATATTTGATTTTAATAAAGAGAGAGATCATTTTTTTAGGACATGCGTATGTCTCTTCATTTAGATTAATTATGTGACTTTTTCGGCAAATGTCACTAGCTAAATAGCTATGAAATAAAAGTATTGTGTTTTGGTATTTATATAAAAGAATTAGTTTGATTGTTTGTTACACACATGAACGATACAAAATTGAAACATATATAAACAAATGAGTTTGACACTTTCACATCAATAACATCCAACAAAAAAGAAACACTCAAAAAATAAAAACTTTTAGCCTTTACGAAGAAAAACAAAAGCGAACAGATATAAAAATACTCGCTATGAAGATCGATCACCTTCAAGGGCGTAGCTTTCAAGGGGCCGGGAGGGGCGTCCGACCCCCCGAACTTTTCGCTCAGTAGTGTTATGTATGTACGTTTCGTGTAGAATTATTTAGGTATACCTTTTCGACCATCCGGTTTTATAAAAAAGAAATTTACTTATATAGAATTTTTAGGTTCGGTGACATCCGACCCCCGGTGGAAATTTTCAAGCTTCGCCACTGATCACCTTGAAGGCGAAGAGCGGGAAACGTACATGAAACTAAAAAAAGAAATCATGGATAAATACCGTACCTAGTTTCGGTTATTTTAGATTATGTTTTTATGTTTCGTTTTATAAGTTTAAATTATGTAATCAGTTTTTTTAGTCATGTAATCTTTTTTATGTAAGCTTTGTAAGTTTTTTTTATTATTGATAATTATTATATTAGTAATAATGCTATTTTTATAAAACAATAATAGATAATATATAATAATTAAATAAAAATAATAATAATAATAAATATATGACACGTGTCGAGTAACGGCCCTTCCCACACCTGTCACACCCCGACCACGTAGGACAACAAAACGTGGCGGAAAACGTCGGGGAGTATTGTAACAGAATCATTGTTTCATAACACATGGAAATTGAAATATTGTTTTAATTATTAAAGTAGTTACAATGTCTTGACAATCAAAGAAACATAACTTAAATAACTAGTCTTGCATCTTTTATTGTCGCTAAGGCCCAAGTCCGCCTAAGTGTATCTTGACAAATCCTATGCATCATATCCTGAAACACATGTGAAAATAGATACGTCAGCATAAAAATGCCTGTGAGATACATAGGTTTATGAAAATATGATTCATGACTTATTGTTTAAGAAAATGTTTAGTCATGAACCTTGTAATTTGATTTGTCTTGTAAATCATTTGAAAAACGATAAGATCAGATGATATGTATAAGTAAGAGAATAATGTATGGTTAAATGAATAACCATATAAAAATGAGTTTGTATAATTTAAGTTGTTTGTAAAACAATGTATTGTGAAAAGTATGTTATTTGTATAAGATGTTATATGTCCAAATTGAAATGATTCAAATAACGCTACGATATGTAATACCATATAATCACTTATATATAGGAAGTACCAGCGGCGTATCCACCATGCTTGTATCATATTACACACGCCTCGTTACTCAAATCACTTACCCAAACAAACCACCAATGTAAGATGTCTATGTTTAAAAACAATTGCCAAACGTATTGAATAATATGTCAAAATATTTATGTCAATATGTAAATCATGTAATGTATATCCAATGTCAATAATGTTTATGTGTCAAATGTAAATCATGTAATGTGTAACCAATGTCAATAATGTTTATATGTCAGATGTAAATCATGTAATGTGTAACCAATGTCAATAATGTTTATGTGTCAAATGTAAATCATGTAATGTGTAATCAAAATGATATATATGGCTAGTGAAATATATCAACTAAACCATATGCACAAAAACAAAGTATTGAAGTAAAACACGGTTTAAATCAAAGCTATGTTTTGTGGAAATGCATGCTATACTGATACAAATATCTATGCGGTATTGTGAGAATGCATACATCCAAGCCTTGAGACTGGGCGATAAACCCTTAAACAAATTAAAGGTTTATCTTGTTGTAAATGTATATCGAATTCGGTCATTCCTTTCATCCCCACCTACCCAGGATGTCCGGAACGGGAGTTGTCAATTCCTATGGTACCACTACCTACTAACGAACGGCGTGATCGGTGTTAATGAATGTATATTGATCCATCAAAACAAACCAAATATCATATCAAAATGTAAGCATGTGATGAAAAACAACTGTACTAAGTATGCAATAAATGAACATACATAGCATGTGATGTGAAACGATGTACTAAGTATGAACTAAATGGACATACATAACATAAAATGTAATGTAAGACAATGAAATCATGTACTATAAATGTACTAATGAACATAGCAAGTATATGATGTGAAAACATGGAAAGCACGAAAGTAACAAGTAGGCACATGTGTTCCACCCCAAAATGTTTGGAAAACAGTAAAAGAGGGGTCTATGTACTCACTTGAGATTGCTCAGAAGTCCTAAGATAACCACCAAGCAATGCTAGAGATCACGGAATCAAACGGCACCTAATATAGGTAACTATGTTAATAAACCGGACCTAATATCGGAGGATCGGATAGAATGAGGGTTCGTAAACCAAACGAGTATGGAGACTCGTGTAATATGATTTAACAAAGCCCACATACTAAAATGAAACTTAACCTAAGTGTTTGTGACCCATTACGACCCGTTTAGGTAGATTATGCTACTTTAACGCGTCGTTCGCGTAAAACGTGTTCGGAACGCCTAACTAGTCCTATGACAAGTAAAATATGCCTTAACATGTCTAATATGGTTGTCAAATCAGTTTAGATGTCAAAAGTTATGTTACATACGTTTAAAACGAATTTTGGCATTAAAGGGGTATTTTGGTAATTTACCTAAGGCATATAAACTACCTATCATACAACTACTTAAACGAAGCGACCATAAGGTATAACCTCGGAAGGTTATTCCCTATATACTATGGTCACCTAATGTGTTTGGTCGGATCCTAATGATCGACCAAATGGGTCGGGTTCGAAGGTATAAGCGATTTATTAGATCGCTTACCCTTACGACCCTAGACAACGTGGTAATCATTAGGCATAGTCACAAGGGACTATAACCATCGTGATTACAATCACGTTGCGAAGTTCAAACGAACTTCGTATTGACCATAAAATGGTCAATGCAGAAAGTCAAACAAAGTTTGACTTTCGGACTCGAAAAGCAATAAAAGAACGAAGGAACACTTACGAAGGGTCCCCGAATGCTAATCTAGATCAAAATAGCTCAGGTATGAAACAAAGGTTTCAACTTAGAGTACATAAGATCAGATTCTTGTGAGGAAAAGTGAAGGGTGGAGGTGGGTATTTATAGTTTTCGGTTCACCGTTAGGATCATTTCTTGGAAAAGGGGGCACGATCTAAGTCGTACACTTGTTGGAAAGTTGTGGTAACTCATTTGCCATCCACCATAAGAGTTTGACACTTGGCACTTGACCTTTGGAGAGTGTTAAGGGCTGTTAAAAGCTGAAAAAAAACGTTTTGCTGCATCTGGCCCCTACTTAAGGACCTAGTTTGGCAGATTTACCGTTTCAGTCCCTGTAACCTCGAAACTTGGTTTTCGATGCGTTTTTTTGACACGTTTAAGCCCCGTTAACCCCATTTCAAAGCTCTAAAATGAAGTTAAAGTATAGGGAACTTAAAATGTGTTCAAAAATATCTCGGATGTCGGTTCGTTTAGCCGTACGGTTACGTTGTTCGGTTAATTACGACGGAATGCGCATAAGCGCGAAAAACGATCCAAATGGCGTGACGAATGGATTTTTCTTATACCAAACACTAAAATAAAATATTTTAGTGCTTACATAATTTTTTGGATGTCCGGATGTATTCAGAACGTAAGATATGCGCGAAAGTGCAAACTTATGCACTTTTTGACACTTTTAGTCCCTGAATGACTCAAAAGTTTATTTTAGCACACCGAACCACTCAAAGCCTATTTATAAGCCATGTAAAGGATATTTAAGGTGTGTTTAACTTATGGTCATGTTCCGAAATGTTCGTTACAGCTCAAATTGGCATACTTTCGCAGTTTGTCAAGTTTAGTCCCTGTAAGTGAATTAACTTGTTTTTGACATACCAAAGCCTTCAAAACTTATTTCTAAGTTATGTAAAGGTTTTTTAAGGTATTTTAAGCCTATTTCACTATCCCGGAGCGTTCGTTGCATTAAACGGGTTATATTTACGCATCAGTGCGCGTATAACCTTCTAGAAAGCGATTTAAAGCTTGAAATCGAACAAGAATTGATAATGTGCAAAGGATACACATATTTGTACATGTTCGAAGTATGAAATACAATATTTCATTGATACAGTATTTGTTTGATGGCCGTGGAGGCACAGGTGTTACAATCTCCCCTACTTTAGGAAATTTCGTCCTGAAATTTTATTTAGATGAAACTTGTGAGAGTTTAAAACATGAAGTTGAAAAGATCGAACAACATTGGTTAGGGTTCTGAACTTCTAGTAACTTTAATAACATCATGCTTGCAATGTAAGAGGGATACTTATATACAAGTATATGAAGCGTCATTGGTGCGTCCACCGTACCTCCATTACATCGTTCTCATTTTGTTATTGTTGTCACTATCGGTTCTTACACATAATAAATCTTACTGTGGTTACCGTGCACTAAATCTCATAATTATGTACGCGTCCATAATTAGACAATTCCTTGCATAGTTCACACAGTCTATTTTATAATGTGTAGAGGAAAACCAATGAACAAACCTGTGATGAGTGTGACTAGACCACCATAGGGTCCCTTTTATTAAATCAATAAATGATTTTAATAGACAACCAAGGAGTCTTTTCAGCTTATATCATCACATGTCATTCTTAACCAGATTTTTGAATCAATCTTTTTTACTAGACCACTAAAAGGGCCTCTTATGACTCATGGAGTGGTACTATATAATCCAAGGGTCTTAACTATTACATAGAAGCCCATTAAGGAATTAAGGTAGTACCTTTTTGAATATCCTACTACGAATCCCTCATATGAAGATATGAAAAATTCTACGAGGATTTGGATAACGAATATCCAGAGTATACAAAAACCCAAAATGCATAAAAGAAAACACAAGATGCATAAACACATAGTCATATAACCACAAAGATTGTTTGATCTAGATCTTTAATTTGTTAATTTGTTTTGCTAACAGAGCGCATGTATTTAAAGCACACTAGGAATCCATCTCGTGGATTTCATTTGGTACTTTAAACATTATCAATAATCTAACTATAAAGATAGAAAGATTTTTAAAAGAAAAATTCGATTTCGATGATAAGGAACCGAAATGTTCGAATTTAGGTACATAAGGAATCCAATCAAGGACTCTGATTTGAATGATAATCATCCAAAAGGGTCTAAATGTGAAGATAAAAAGATCCCATATGGATTTTAGAAGTTGAAGATGTTTTGAAACCTTTTACTGGATGTGCTTAAGTCAAAACATGAAGTAAAAATGCTTATGAAGTTGAGATGCTAGATATGTCCAGGCGACATATGAAGCAGAATTTGAAGGTTAAGTCAATGTATGAAGAAAATATTTTTGAAAACTATGCATGGGGCTCTAAAAAAATGTGTTCAATGTTTTTGAAACCTTATATATAATACTTTTGAATCATAAAGTAGGTGTACTAGGTAAGTATATTTATAAAAATGTTTTAAATTCATGCGAGATGAATTTTGAAATTATGTATAAGGTTTTTGAAAGACATGAATGATGCTTTTCGAAATCATGCACTTGATAAGAAAATGTACTGTGTTAATATTGTTTTCAGACTATATGAAACATTTTGAAATTATGAAGGTTGTTTTTGAAAACATAACCAATGTTTTTGAAATAACATTGACAATGTATTTAAAAAAAAATTGTTTCCAAACTATATGAAATGTTTTGAGATCATGAAGATTGTTTTTGAAATACTTGTACTGTGTATGTTGAAAAATCAAAACGTAATGGGTATGAGTTTTGAAAATACCCTTAGTTATCTAACCAAGGATTCAAAGGTACTGATGTGCAGAAGCATGATTACTCATAATGTCACTTTATTTTCTGTACTTTGTTTCTTAGAGTGAAACGAGTACTTAAAATTTTCGAGGGAATCATGAGCGATCATTTGAAAGAGAGAATCACAAGAGTAGTTTGTAAGGAACATAGTTCCTTAATACAGGTAATATAGGGAAATGCCATAAACACATGTGATTATACTTGTATATCAGAATTGCGAACAACAACTTTTATTTATGAACGAGACATATTGTTTCACAATACACGAAAACAAAAGAAACCAAGGCATAAGACAGCAACATCCTTTGTTCAGCCGAATGCTCATCCAAGGGTTGGATTTGCATTAGCAAGCTTTGGGCATTTGTTCCTGAAATGGCTTATATCGCCACAGTTGTAGCACGATCCAGGCGGAAAGCGAGCTTGAGCAGGATTGGCTTGTGGTTGGTTTGGACCACTTTGGTTTGGGGTAAATCGACAAGCATTTGCCAGGTGACCGATTCGCCCACATGATGCACACAAACGACACTGTAGGTGAGCTAAGTGGTGTGCATTACATTTGTCGCATATTGGTGTTGTTCCCTTGCATTGCTTCTTAACAGGTGGTGTTGCCACCCGGACGGGTCTTGTTTGATTTGGTACTGCTGTAGTTGGGCAAACCCTTGCCGTAACAAATTTGGCATTTGCGGCACTTCACGCTAGCCTGATGATGAAGGCTACATTGGTTGCACAAGGGTGCAGTTCCGTTGTATGGCTTCCTAGCAGGGGGTTGAGCTGGTTGGTTGGGGACGGCTTTACCATTGTGAGCGACCATGGCGAAGTTCTGAGAAGCCTTTCACTTTTTTGACTTCTTAGGGGATCGTTCATCCATGGTCTTTGATTCCTTGATTGGTTTCTTGGCTGGTGGTGCCGTCACTTGGCTAGGTCTTGCCTGTTTTGGTGCAACCGCTGCGGGATTCTTTGAAGTTTTACGTTTCTTTGGTTTTGGTGAAGGCTTGGCTTCCGTCTCCTTTGGTGATTCTTGAGTGGCTTCATTCTGGAGACGATACATGGCAGTAGCTAATTCGACAGTCTTCAGGACTACTTCGCCTATTCGCTGGGCAAATTTGGCAGTCTGCTCGGATATCTGGGCGTCATTGTAATGGAGAGACATTCTAGAAGAAAATGAAAGACATAGGAAGAAGCAAGTGAAACGTCATCGGATAAACAATACAGAATGGCAATGCATAAAAATTTGCGATCATTTGTTTGTTACCTAAGGCAAACAAATGAGATGGTGACTAATCAAAGTGAACGGATCATATTAATGTATCATTGAAGACATGCTCGCCTATAAGTGAACACTCACCCCAAGAGTTCCCAGGTAAGAGTGACTGGTCCGATACTGCGAATTTGTACGAACACTCTAGCCTTCGACAGAAAACTCAGGGTACAGGCATTCACTCTTCCAGTTTGCACGTGTTCACATTATACGACCCAAACTTTGACGAGATTTTTGAAAATTCAAAGGGGTTCAAAACCATATAACAGAGGGTTTAAAACCTTACAATAGAGGGTTCAGAACCTAGTAATCCATCATCCTAGAACAGATGATTAGTTTTCAAAGCGGTTTTGAAATTTATGTTCTTGTTGTGGTTGTCGCCTAAGGATAGGTGACAGTATTGTTTTATGACTAAACGTAAGTAAACTCACGTTAGGGTCCTAGAAAGGTTATAGACTAGGTCAAAGCATTACTAATAACCTAATTCCCTATAACCATGAGCTCTGATACCAACTTTTCTGTCACACCCCGACCACGTAGGACAACAAAACGTGGCGGAAAACGCCGGGGAGTGTTGTAACAGAATCATTGTTTCATAACACATGGAAATTGAAATATTGTTTTAATTATTAAAGTAGT
Organism: Helianthus tuberosus; assembly: GCA_030545235.1. Taxonomy (NCBI): domain Eukaryota; kingdom Viridiplantae; phylum Streptophyta; class Magnoliopsida; order Asterales; family Asteraceae; genus Helianthus; species Helianthus tuberosus. The sequence continues at coordinate 24,842,568 of CM060387.1, forward strand.
TACAATGTCTTGACAATCAAAGAAACATAACATAAATAACTAGTCTTGCATCTTTTATTGTCGCTAAGGCCCAAGTCCGCCTAAGTGTATCTTGACAAATCCTATGCATCATATCCTGAAACACATGTGAAAATAGGTACGTCAGCATAAAAATGCCTGTGAGATACATAGGTTTATGAAAATAGGATTCATGACTTATTGTTTAAGAAAATGTTTAGTCATGAATCTTGTAATTTGATTTGTCTTGTAAATCATTTGAAAAACGATAAGATCAGATGATATGTATAAGTAAGAGAATAATGTATGGTTAAATGAATAACCATATAAAAATGAGTTTGTATAATTTAAGTTGTTTGTAAAACAATGTATTGTGAAAAGTATGTTATTTGTATAAGATGTTATATGTCCAAATTGAAATGATTCAAATAACGCTACGATATGTAATACCATACAATCACTTATATATAGGAAGTACCAGCGGCGTATCCACCATGCTTGTATCATATTACACACGCTTCGTTACTCAAATCACTTACCCAAACAAACCACCAATGTAAGATGTCTATGTTTAAAACAATTGCCAAACGTATTGAATAATATGTCAAAATGTTTATGTCAATATGTAAATCATGTAATGTATATCCAATGTCAATAATGTTTATGTGTCAAATGTAAATCATGTAATGTGTAACCAATGTCAATAATGTTTATATGTCAGATGTAAATCATGTAATGTGTAACCAATGTCAATAATGTTTATGTGTCAAATGTAAATCATGTAATGTGTAATCAAAATGATATGTATGGCTAGTGAAATATATCAACTAAACCATATGCACAAAAACAAAGTATTGAAGTAACACACGGTTTAAATCAAAGCTATGTTTTGTGGAAATGCATGCTATACTGATACAAATATCTATGCGGTATTGTGAGAATGCATACATCCAAGCCTTGAGACTGTGGCGATAAACCCGTAAACAAATTAAAGGTTTATCTTGTTGTAAATGTATATCGAATTCGGTCATTCCTTTCATCCCCACCTACCCAGGATGTCCGGAACGGGAGTTGTCAATTCCTATGGTACCACTACCTACTAACGAACGGCGTGATTGGTGTTAATGAATGTATATTAATTCATCAAAACAAACCAAATATCATATCAAAATGTAAGCATGTGATGAAAAACAACTGTACTAAGTATGCAACAAATGAACATACATAGCATGTGATGTGATGTGAAACGATGTACTAAGTATGAACTAAATGGACATACATAACATAAAATGTAATGTAAGACAATGAAATCATGTACTATAAATGTACTAATGAACATAGCAAGTATATGATGTGAAAACATGGAAAGCACGAAAGTAACAAGTAGGCACATGTGTTCCACCCCAAAATGTTTGGAAAACAGTAAAAGAGGGGTCTATGTACTCACTTAAGATTGCTCAGAAGTCCTAAGATAACCACCAAGCAATGCTAGAGATCACGGAATCAAACGACACCTAATATAGGTAACTATGTTAATAAACCGGACCTAATATCGGAGGATCGGATAGAATGAGGGTTCGTAAACCAAACGAGTATGGAGACTCGTGTAATATGATTTAACAAAGCCCACATACTAAAATGAAACTTAACCTAAGTGTTTGTGACCCATTACGACCCGTTTAGGTAGATTATGCTACTTTAACGCGTCGTTCGCGTAAAACGCGTTCGGAACGCCTAACTAGTCCTATGACAAGTAAAATATGCCTTAACATTTCTAATATGGTTGTCAAATCAGTTTAGATGTCAAAAGTTATGTTACATACGTTTAAAACGAATTTTGGCATTAAAGGGGTATTTTGGTAATTTACCTAAGGCATATAAACTACCTATCATACAACTACTTAAACGAAGCGACCATAAGGTATAACCTCGGAAGGTTATTCCCTATATACTATGGTCACCTAATGTGTTTGGTTGGATCCTAATGATCGACCAAATGGGTCGGGTTCGAAGGTATAAGCGATTTATTAGTTCGCTTACCCTTACGACCCTAGACAACGTGGTAATCATTAGGCATAGTCACAAGGGACTATAACCATCGTGATTACAATCACGTTGCGAAGTTCAAATGAACTTCGTATTGACCATAAAATGGTCAATGCAGAAAGTCAAACAAAGTTTGACTTTCGGACTCGAAAAGCAATAAAAGAACGAAGGAACACTTACGAAGGGTCCCCGAATGCTAATCTAGATCAAAATAGCTCAGGTATGAAACAAAGGTTTCAACTTAGAGCACATAAGATCATATTCTTGTGAGGAAAAGTGAAGGGTGGAGGTGGGTATTTATAGTTTTCGGTTCACCGTTAGGATCATTTCTTGGAAAAGGGGGCACGATCTAAGCCGTACACTTGTTGGAAAGTTCTGGTAACTCATTTGCCATCCACCATAAGAGTTTGACACTTGACACTTGGACTTTGGAGAGTGTTAAGGGCTGTTAAAAGCTGAAAAAAAAAACGTTTTGCTGCATCTGGCCCCTACTTAAGGACCTAGTTTGACAGATTTACAGTTTCAGTCCCTGTAACCTCAAAACTTGGTTTTCGATGCGTTTTTTGACACGTTTAAGCCCTGTTAACCCCATTTCAAAGCTCTAAAATGAAGTTAAAGTATAGGGAACTTAAAATGTGTTCAAAAATATCTCGGATGTCGGTTCGTTTAGCCGTACGGTTACGTTGTTCGGTTAATTACGACGGAATGCGCATAAGCGCGAAAAACGATCCAAATGGCGTGACGAATGGATTTTTCTTATGCCAAACACTAAAATAAAATATTTTAGTGCTTACATAATTTTTTGGATGTCCGGATGTATTCAGAACGTAACTTATGCACGAAAGTGCAAACTTATGCACTTTTTGACACTTTTAGTCCCTGAATGACTCAAAAGTTTATTTTAGCACACCGAACCCCTCAAAGCCTATTTCTAAGCCATGTAAAGGATATTTAAGGTGTGTTTAACTTATGTTCATGTTCCGGAATGTTCGTTACAGCTCAAATTGGCATACTTTCGCAGTTTGTCAAGTTTAGTCCCTGTAAGTGAATTAACTTGTTTTTGACATACCAAAGCCTTCAAAACTTATTTCTAAGTTATGTAAAGGTTGTTTAAGGTATGTTAAGCCTATTTCACTATCCCGGAGCGTTCGTTGCATTAAACGGGTTATATTTACGCATCAGTGCGCATATAACCTTCTAGAAAGCGATTTAAAGCTTGAAATCGAACAAGAATTGATAATGTGCAAAGGATACACATATTTGTACATGTCCCAAGTATGAAATACAATATTTCATTGATACAGTATTTGTTTGATGGCCGTGGAGGCACAGGTGTTACAACACCCCTATTTTTTCCACACGCCACTATTATAACGAGACGTCCACATGTCGAATAACATTCATTCGTCAAACCCTTCCACACCGTGTGGTCTAGAGATTGAGATAGGATTTTTACATTCGAAGTTGAAGCAATGAAAGAGGAGTTACTCCTTTTAAAATGAACGTCGAAGAGTAAAAATGCATAATCATCTTGATAATATATTCACCATTCGAACAATATTTTATATTGCTAATATTATTTTATTCGGACAATATTTTATATTGATAATATTATTTTATTAAAAAATAAAGCACGTGTTATAAGAAAACTATATTTTCTATTTTTTTTCACAAAAGTCACTTAATATTTATTTGAGTTAATTACATAGTTAGTCCCTGTGGTTTACACAAAGTAACAATCTAATGTACTAATAGTTTAAAATCACATCATGGGGTACTAACTTTTCATTTTTTAACATGTGAGAGTATTAATTAAATAGTTATTTACATAGTTAGTGCATGTGGTTTACACAAACTAACAATCTAAGGTACTAATAGTTAAGAGAGAATTAACGTTAATACCCTCACATGTTACAAAATGGAAAGTTAGTACCTCAGGATGTGATTTTAAATTTAAACTATTAGTACCTTAAATTGTTATTTTGTGTAAACTACATGGACTAACTATGTATTTAACTCCATATAAAACACGTTATACTTTATTTTTTTTTTCTCACAAAATCACTTAACGAGGTTTTGCATCAAAAATTCTTTTCACGTGTTAGTTTTAAACAAAAAGTTTGATAAAAGTTATATTAATTTGTTTATTGCTTATATTACACAAATCTATACATATAATAAAATTATAGTAAACCAATACGTGACACGTGTCATTCATTGGAGGCGTCTATTTTTTGTCTTACCGCCTTTCTTTCATATTTATCTTCTAACAATTTATCTTTTAATTTGTAGATAATATTAAATAGAAAAATGTTTTAATAATTGTAAATAACGAGTTGACGTGAACCCGCGCGTTGCAGCGGGTTATTGATTATGTATGCATTACGTATTGATCATCGCTTTTTATAGATCCGACCCAGCATAATACATAATAGTCTGATCAATCTTGAAAGTTTTGTAAAACAATCAGCCAACTCCTATTGAACAAATCCGGTTAATCTAAAATTAATTAATTTGAAATGCCCATGCATACATTTTGTTTAAGATGAAAATAGATCATGTGTTTTTATGTACCTGTATTGTGTTCGATGGTGGAGGAGGAAGGCAAGTAAGCATCATGAATTTATGGCAATTTGATATCAATTTTACTTCCTAGAATCAAGAAACACTACAATTACAAATTTACATGATGAATTTAACGTTGAATGAATCGAACCAACAGTTGCAGTTTTGCATCAGGTATTTTATAATTGTTGGAATTTTGGCGAAGCAGTGCATTCACAAACAGAATCAACGCAACCCTTGAGCGAATACTGGTGAAGCGTTGCATAGGGAGTGGTTTTGAAAATGAGAGAAGATCCGTAACAATAATATTAGAAATAAAATAAATCACGCGGACTCCAAAGCTTATCGAATAGAACTAAATTGATTTTCCATTTTATCCAACTTCTTTCTCTTCCGCTCTTTTTTCTACAACCCTAAAATCGAACCGTTTTTCCGTCTAGACGTCGACCACACAACCGCAACAACAATTTCCATTTCTTTGTTTACAAACACGTTATCAGAAAAGGATACCTTAATTCCTCTGTTACTTAGATATCATCATACATCATCCTTAATTTCAAATTCTTCACAAACCTGCAAATCGTAATTTCCGGCAAGCAAGTGCACCAAAAAGTATTTAACATCGATCAGACGGTGTGATGATACAAACGAAGTTTTTTGGTACCATTGGGAGTTATATAGGGTGTGAAACGGTTGTCGAAGGTAACGCGTCGGTTTGGTTATTAACTATAAAGTCACACGGTATTTGAATGTTTTTGTTGGTTTTATTACGTTGTATTATAAACGGTTATCGAACTCCGACGAATAACAAATTTATTCTCCGGTTATCCAACCGGAGTAACCGTCATTGTACGTTGATGAAGGGATGCGACGTTGATAAGGTCAAGTGTTTGAAATCTGGATAAATGTGTTATATGTAAAAAAAGTGGGGGATAAGGTTAAACGCACTAATAAATAATACTATATATTATATTTGAATCGGTGCCAGTGTTGTTGTAAGCCGAGCCGACGATTTGTTTTTTAGGACGCAACGGTGATGTTTGTTGACGCAACGGTTGACTGCCATTAGGAATTTTGGTTGGTAAATGTATAAGGGTATAATATTAAATAGAAAAATGTTTATCTGATAACTATAACCCTTTTATTGAAGTTTTAAAGAGTTTCACGCTTTTTTGCACCTGGTCTTTTATGTTTTAAATTCTAAGATTTGGCTAAAACACACTTTGCCATTAATCACATAATTTTTTTTGGATTTATTAAAAATTCATGACTATATTATATTAAGCTTGAATATATATGTCAAACTTAAAAATTATTCTTCAAAAATTCAGTAACATCTATACTCTATATATAGTGACACGTGTCATTTATTGAAGACACATTTTTAAGTTTTCCCGCTTTTCTTTCAAATATATCTTCTAATAATTGTAAATAATACTAAATAGAAAAATGTTAATTGAATACAAAAATATAGGATAACATCAAATGTATATCGATTACTTAAATGAGTATACACATGTATGAGATTTTTTTACTATTATTATTAGTTTCATTATTTATCAAATATATATAAGTGTGTCCGTCTTTGATTTGCATTTACAAGAAATATTTATTATACAGGGTCATCTCAACCATTTTAGAGGCCTAAAGCAAGTTTCAAAATCGGGGCCATTCTTGCCTATTTTTTTTCTTATCCAAAAAGAATAAACGACGGTCGATCGGCCTAAAGGAGATTCAAACCCGCCCCCTTAAGGTACACAGATGACATGCGCGCCAACTGGGCTATAACCTTTTAATAACAAGGCTCACACCCATATAGTATATATATATTTTTTTTAAATCTTGAGGCCCTATACATTTGGTGGTCTGAGGCTCAAGTCTCAAAATACTTGAGCTTGGGCCGACCCTGTTATTATATAGTTTAAATTGTTTAACCCGTGTAACACACGGGGAACTAACCTAATATAAGATATATTATTCTGACCTGGGAAATCTTTGTGTCAAAAATAGACACATAACTAAATTATATGAACAATATTTTTTTTTCTTTTATGATGTGGTGATTGTTATTTTGTTTTATTTTTTTAGATATTTTGTAAATATATGTTTATGTTTTTAAACAAATTATATGACAAAAAAACTTGTTGCAATTAGAATAATATTAGTTTCGTTAATTTAAATGGTCATATTCATAATCAAGAAAATATAAATCAATAACAATTAGAATATATATATTTTTTTGAACGGTCAACAAAAGCTTTTATTGTTTTATATAAATAAAAGTTTTTGTTTGCCGTTAAAAAAATAAAAATAACAAGTTAGTTTTTTTTGAACGGTCGACAAAAATTTTTATTCATTGTAGCAAGATGCTACCCGCCAAATTTACAATAGTTTTTACACCATACAATAACCACCAAGCATAAGAACTACTGCATTACAACAAAACTAATCACCAAATTTAAACCGGCTCCAATCCTCCCATGTTAAAGACGCCGCTTTTGATCTAGACTTTATCCAAAGATACGCCATTGCTTTTATCTCGTCCAACATCTTCACCCAGTTTGGAGTTAAATTTCTATATAGAGCATCGTTCCTCGTTTTCCATATGTTCCAAATTGCCACCAAAACCACAGCGTGTATCGCCTTCCGCTTTTTCTCGGAGCCCGAGATTGAACGTAAGACGTAAGACGCTTAAGGAAAAAATATGGGTATTGGCAACATCGTTTGATTTTTTAAAGGAAAAAATATGGGTATTGGCACACCAATGTGTCTATTGGCACACCAAACCCTAATTAAATCAAGGTTTACCTACGCTGCGTATAGGTCTATACGCAGCATATAGGGATAGACTTATACGCAGCGTAGGTAAAGCATGGATCTCAATGTCTTATCAGCAATCATTGCACAGAAAACAAGGGTTTTATACGTTGCGTATAACTCTAGACGCAGCGTATATAAACCATCTAAATTTTTGGGATCATTTTGGTGGGTTTAAAGCATGAGATTACACAAGGTTTATATACGCCACGTATAAAGCTATACGCCGCGTATAGAACCTTTCAGAATTTTGTTTCGTCATTCGGCATATTTGTGGTATAAATTCTCACCCGGTTACAACGTTAACTCGCTTAAAATATATAACGAGTTAAAAATATATAATGTTTTTTATTAATTAGTCGACGTCGTCATTAATTTATTTAGTCGATGTCGTCGAAAAGCGCATAATGTTAAAATTTTGAAAAGCGTATATACGGTTCGAATACTATAGCGTTAAATAAGTGGAAATACCTGGGTACTGTTCGAATATGTTACACCGTTTACAGCAAAAGTTTTATATGTACACCAAAAGTTTAATATATACAACAAAAGTTTGTTCATACATAACAAAATGATAAAATACTATGGCAGTGGAACCTGTGGATCCTGCTGCTGCTGCGCATGATGCTGATCCCATTCCGCATCCGGAATGTAGGGTCGTGGAGGTAACCCGTCACGCTGTCAGCGCTCTTGCAGCTCCGCAACCACCCACTCCAACAGATAGTTCTGTCTGTCAAGGTCGCGACGTAGCCGCTGATATGACGGGTCAGGATCGAGCCCAACATGTCGTGGGAACTGAGGCGCCCCGGGTGGTCCACGCAGCTGTGGTGGCTCCGGAATGACGTTGGCCGACTCATGCTCCTCCGGCACCTCCAGATCGCGCGGGGGATATACCAGATCGAACTGTGCCTGTAGATGTGTAAGTGCGTATTGCTCGCCGTCCGCATTCTTAAACCGCTTCCCGCATGGGAATTTTTTGGTAACGTGCATTCCGGATATTGTGTTCATCCCCACCCGCTTCGACTGTATCGCCGGGCCTACACGCTCGTGGTCATTCTCCGGGTGATAGCCCAACGAAAGGGCTATCCTAGTTACGTAGGCGCCACAATATAACTTTCCGCGCTCCTGTCGATGATGCGCAGATGCGAAGTACTGGCCAACCCGTGGGCGAGAGTGCACGGCCTCTTGTGTAACGCCCTGCATTTTCATACTTTCCATATTTAGAAACCATTGCTTGATATTCTATTTTTTGGAAATCTTGTATTCATTGTAATCGTATTTCGTTGTATCGTTGTAAAATCCGAGACTTTGATCGTAATGAAATGAATCTTTTATACATCGTTTATACATTGATACGTGCACTCGTTTGATACATGGTTCGTAATTCGTATAAACGTAAGCTTAACTCGTAAACAATGATCGTGTATTCATAATCCTTAAATCTTCATACATTTAAACACTTAGTTATTCGATTATAAGATTAAGTTGTATGGTTTTTTTTTTCACTTGATCATACCAAACTATAAACCATACATACTTGTTACATTTCATGTGTTATACACACCTATGTTATCACACTTTTTGCTAAATTAAAACATGCCATTTATGCATTTTGGACCTTGTTACAAGTTACATACATACTAGACACCATGTAACACTTTATTAAACATCAAATATATACCTTCTGAATGTCAAAAAAATAAAATAAAATAAAAATTATAGGGCTGTTAACAGCCTTGCATCAGCCCACTTAATTTCCTTGTTTTGAGTTATTTAGCCCACTAAACACTTCCAAATCCCAACCCAATGAAACCCTAATCCATCCTCTATATAACCCAAGCCTCCTCCAAGCATTTTTCACTTTCTAAACACTCTCCATTCACTCTCAAACACTCCAAACCGTAGCTGATTGCAGAAGTTTGAGCAGATTTATACCACTTCACTAAAGTGAGCATAACTCACTCAATTCTTATCCAATTCACTCGATTCTTTTTCCTACTACTTTGTATTAACCTTAGCTACGTTTCCATGGTTTTTCCTTGGAAAACCAGAGCCTGGAATGTTGCCAAAAGGGCTCCAAAGTGGACTGATTTTTCTGTTCTTGTTTCACACTTTGATAAACTTGTTTAAACTTGAGGAAATTCATCTCAAACCTATGTCCTTATGCTTATAACCACTTCTATGGTTAGTTAGGCTTAAAAACAAGGTTGAGACATTCAAAATCAGAGGTATAAACCTCACAAACTTTCTGTTTTGTTCAAGGGTTTTAACCCACAAGTGATGCTCAAGTTCAAGACTTGATGATTGTGTGATTTAGGATTAGCTTGGGCTAACCTACTTGAAAATCCACACATTGTTTGATGTTTTCTCATAGATTAGTTGTTCATATTCTATTGTTTCTTGTAAGTTCATGACCCTCCTTGTTGTTCATAACAACAAGTGTAGTGGTGAACAACAGAGGTACCTAAATGGAAGCTTTGTTCTTCCTACCTCATTTATGAATTCCATGATACTCAGAGGTGCCTAAATGAAGACTTTAATCTTCTACCTCATGATTGACTTATATGATGTAATATACACTATGTAATACTTATGTAACAACCAAATAATCGAACTCTTGGTGATGAACTAATGGACATTCATCAAGCTAGTAGATTGTATCATCTTAGGCCTTGACAACTTGTCACGATTCTAATGGAACTTTGTTCCATGAAAACATTTAAACACTTTTAGAGTTTCATAGTGTCAAGAACAAGTGTCATAGGTGTTAGATGATTATTTTCATATGTTTATTTTTCATGTTATTTAAACTCCAAATCCCTAGAACCATATGTAAACACCTCTTAAACTCCAAATCGAACACATTCAACTTCCTAGTCTCAACAACTTCGTCACATGGAATAATCGGAAAGCATATGCAACTTTGTGAGTACACTTGACCCATTTTCCTTTTAGTACACTTTGGGTGCAACATGTTTTACTTGTTAAAATGCACGATTCACAAACATGTTTTTATTCGTTCAACCTTATACATGCTTTGCTATGCTTAGGTTCATGCTATAATACATACTACTTGTTAACTCGGCTTAACAATTTTAGCGCTATAGGAGTAGCACACCACCCGACGGGGTTTTGTTGAGTCTTTATTCTATAACGGTCTCATCACTTTTGTGTCGAGAGATGCTAAATACTAGTGGACACTAGAGTTGACATATTGTTATGCATGATAGATTGACCTTGTATACCAATTGCTATGTTGGATTGAAAATACCTTTTTATACATATGCCACTAGTCTAAAACTAGTGTACTCGCCAATACCTTTGTATTGAACTATGCTTTTAAAACATGTTGCAGGTTTAGCGATGATGTTGATGATGCATGGAATCTAGTAGGATGCTTAGATACACACTTTAAATTTTGTATTTTTCTGTATTGTATTTCATTATTCATGTTGTATTTGTTTCAAATCATTGTAATTGACTCTTTAGAAATGAAATGAAAATTTATCATTTAAATACTTGTCACAAATAGTGTTATGAACTCTCTTGCAATCTATTTCGTCTCACTCCGATGTTTTCGCCATCGGTTGGGGTGTGACAAATTGGTATCAGAGCCATAACTATAGGGAATTAGGAAAAATTGCCATGCTTTTGACCTAGTCTATAGTTAAGCACCAAAATTCGACCATACTTGCTTCACATGCTACTTTTATGAAATATCTTTACATGTTATTTTTTAAATGTCTCTTACATGTTATTTTCTTAAAATGCTTTATGTGCTTATACTTATTATTATTTTGAACATACGTCTTTTACTCATTTATACTAAATTCGAAACCACTTATAATACACAAACGAGACGACTTCACCAAAATAGGCGTGAAACCCACAATTTGGTGAAAGACTCTCAATCCACCTATTCTTTTTACACGAAATTCGCCACCAAGTTAGGAGTGAGATCCTCACCTTGATGGAGAATTTCCGCTTTCAAATTTTAGTGGACCCTCGTCAAAGTGTTGAAATTAAATTTTGACCCGACGAGTACCAACCATACTTAGGATACGAAATCGTTAAGTTAGGGGTGAAACCCGCATATTGTCGACTAGTTCCACTCCTTGAATTTTTCATAAATCCCGCCAAGTATCGAAATTTCGATTGATTTGGGACATGTAGTAACCGGAAGGGTAAATACCGTTAATCGACTTGTCGGCGAGAGTATTCCACCTATTAGGCCAAATCATGCTTCTCAAATTCGAAAGACTTTTCAACCACTTTGGTTAGTCAAAGTTCCGTTTTGGAACCATCCCAAATTTTAATCAAACATGTGTTTTTATTATTTATTTTATACGTTGCAATCTTTCAAATTCGAATTTACTTTCGATATTTTCTTCTCACACACACATCATACTAAATCTTTTTCATACATTTATACCTATGCATGATTTCAAAACGTCACTCAATTTTGTTTACATTCTTTATAATGCCAAAATGGAGACATATCATTGAGTTAGGAGTGATTTCCTTACCTTGAAGATTAACTCCACTCCTTCTTTTCTTAAAACGACCTCACCAATGAGTTAGGGGTGATTCCCTTACCTAGGTGATCGTTACCAAAAACTTTCCTTTAAAATACTTTATCAAGCAAACACAATCATGTTTCATACCTAAATCATTTATCATTTATCAAAATACCCACTTATATCAATTCCAAAATACATTGTTTTATCAAACGTACTTCTTATCCTACAATCTATTTTCACATAACTCACATACATGAAATTCTTAATCATACCTTAAAACGTTTTATTTCCCGAATTTCAAAACCTTACGAAATGCTACCTATCAATTTAATCGGTCCAATGAATCTCTGGCCCATGAACTTCATATTCAACTTAATCACTAAAACACGCACACGTTATATCATCATACTGGAGACTTCCATTCTTAATCGAAATCAAACCAACCTTTCTCAATTACTTATAAGATCTTATAGATATTATATCATCGTTTTACCAAATACTCTTTTCAACATCAACAAATCATTTGTTGAAAATTTTAACAATCACTAAGCCCTTTTGCTAAATTTCTTTTCTAAGGATCCTCGTTTTCACAAGAACCTCCTAAATTCATAATTTCTTGTTTGATGAAACGAACTTACTTTTTATCGAAAACCTTTTTCCTACACCAATTTACAAAACACGTGGGCAAGAAGACTTCATGGGGACCGACCATCTTCGGATTACGTAAACTCTTTTAAAACAAAAGTAGCATTTCCATTCATTACAAAATACATTATGCTTAACCAATGAGTACTTTATATCATATTACATATACAAACTATATTCTACCCTTCAAATCAAGCTCAATCTAATTTTGATTCGATAAACTCAACGTTTCGTTTAAACAACTATACATGCATATCATCATACACATTTTAGTCGATATCTCACAATAACATCATTCATATCGTTCGTATTTACATACTTAACCTTTTGAATGCTTTTATACACTTAAATCCGCTATGTCCCAACGTACACTATATACGTAAATTTTATTATTCGTACCTACACTTATACGCATACGTATACGTTTTATGCTTATACTTATACTCATACTACTCATACGTTTTATGTTTATACTCATACTTACGTGCATATTCATACTTAAACTTTTACTTATGCTCATACTTTCATTTATACTCATGATTCATACATTCGTACCCGTACGTGAGCGTAATCCGAGTGATTCGTTTACGTGGGTCCCATACATACTTAAGCATGGACTTGCTTATATACTATATTCTTATACGTACACATTCTTATTTTTAAATCATGTATACCCTGATTCATACATGACTGGTACAAGCTATGCGGTTCATGCGACGATCAAAATAATGGCGGGTGCACACGGGATTATATTGATAGGCGTATGAAAACCATAGAGCGTACTACTGTGTATGGTAAGACGCGGAACGTAACATGACACTGAATAACGAGACGGACATAACATGGTGGATACACCACTGGAACTTCCTATATATAAGTGTTTTCACCATGTTACCAAACTTTCGTAAAACGTGTCATGAGAAATTCAGTGTTTTGCAGATCTTTTGACCTAATACAAACTTTAAACAACTCACAAACGCATTATATCCGATTATCCATGACGAGACTTCATCTTTAACACGCTACTTTCGTCTATCTAATACTTATATCATTCATATACTTGCATTCATTTAGAGTCAATCGTTCACCCCATACTCTTATTATTCTCCAATACCCTTTCTTTCATACGAACCCCGTTCACAATCAAGCATGTTTAAACATTCAAATCCTAACTTATCTCATTACCTTTAAAATCGTCTTCCTATTCTTTATTCTTGTGTAAATGTACTTAGTATACCTTTAACGCTTTATTCAAAGTACCAAACCTTTTCGTTCCTCTCAATAAACAATTTTTACGAAAGTGTGATTTTTATACTATCCTTAAAACTTCCCCTGTAAACTACCCCACTTTCCAACAAAATACAAACAGTTTGTCAAAATCTTCCTTCTTAATACGTCCCATTTTTAATACATCTCCAATTCAAGTTATCCAAACTTGTTTAGACTCACTTTACCTATATACGCACCTACATGTTTTCAACTATGTTTGGTACTTCAAGTCTTCCTCTTGAATAAATTTCGGGACGAAATTTTCTAAAGGAGGGGAGACTGTAACTCCCTGCATTTTCATACTTTCCATATTTAGAAACCATTGCTTGAAATTCTATTTTTTTGGAAATCTTGTATTCCTTGTAATCGTATTTCGTTGTATCGTTGTAAAATCCGAGACTTTGATCGTAATGAAACGAATCTTTTATACATCGTTTATACATTGATACGTGCACTCGTTTGATACATGGTTCGTAATTCATATAAACGTAAGCTTAACTCGTAAACAATGATCGTGTATTCATAATCCTTAAATCTTCATACATTTAAACACTTAGTTATTCGATTATAAGATTAAGTTGTATGGTTTTTTTTTCACTTGATCATACCAAACTATAAACCATACATACTTGTTACATTTCATGCGTTATACACACCTATGTTATCACATTTTTTGCTAAATTAAAACATGTCATTTATGCATTTTGGACCTTGTTACAAGTTACATACATACTAGACACCATGTAACACTTTATTAAACATCAAATATATACCTTCTGAATGTTAAAAAAAATAAAATAAAATAAAAATTATAGGGCTGTTAACAGCCTTGCATCAGCCCACCTAATTTCCTTGTTTTGAGTTATTTAGCCCACTAAACACTTTCAAAGCCCAACCCAATGAAACCCTAATCCATCCCCTATATAAGCATTTTTCACTTTCTAAACACTCTCCATTCACTCTCAAACACTCCAAACCGTAGCTGATTGCAGAAATTCAAGCAGATTTATACCACTTCACTAAAGTGAGCATAACTCACTCAATTCTTATCCGATTCACTCGATTCTTTTTCCTACTTCTTTGTATTGACATTAGATACGTTTCCATGGGGTTTCCTTGGAAAACCAGAGCCCAGAATGTTGCCAAAGGGCTCCAAAGTGGACTGATTTTTCTGTTCTTGTTTCAAACTTTGATAAACTTGTTTAAACTTAAGGAAATTCATCTCAAACCTATGTCCTTATGTTTATAACCACTTCTATGGTTAGTTAGGCTTAAAAACAAGGTTGAGACATTCAAAATCAGAGGTATAAACCTCACAAACTTTCTGTTTTGTTCAAGGGTTTTAACCCACAAGTGATGCTCAAGTTCAAGACTTGATGATTGTGTGATTTAGGATTAGCTTGGGCTAACCTACTTGAAAATCCACACATTGTTTGATGTTTTCTCATAGATTAGTTGTTCATATTCTATTGTTTCTTGTAAGTTCATGACCATCCTTGTTGTTCATAACAACAAGTGTAGTGGTGAACAATAGAGGTACCTAAATGGAAGCTTTGTTCTTCCAGCCTCATGTATGAATTCCATGATACTTAGAGGTGCCTAAATGAAGACTTTAATATTCTACATCATGCTTGACTTATATGATGTAATATACACTATGTAATACTTATGTAACAACCAAATAATCGAACTCTTGGTGATGAACTAATAGACATTCGTCAAGCTAGTAGATTGTATCATCTTAGGCCTTGACAACTTGTCACGATTCTAATGGAACTTTGTTCCATGAAAACATTTAAACTCTTTTAGAGTTTCATAGTGTCAAGAACAAGTGTCATATGTGTTAGATGATTATTTTCATATGTTTAATTTTCATGTTATTTAAACTCTAAATCCCTAGAACCATATGTAAACACCTCTTAAACTCCAAATCGAACACATTCAACTTCCTAGTCACAACAACTTCGTCACATGGGATAATCGGAAAGCATATGCAACTTTGTGAGTACACTTGACCCATTTTCCTTTTAATACACTTTGGGTGCAACATGTTTTACTTGTTAAAATGCACGATTCACAAACATGCTTTTATTCGTTCAACCTTATATATGCTTTGCTATGCTTAGGTTCATGCTAGAATACATACTACTTGTTAACTCGGCTTAACAATTATAGCACTATAGGAGTAGCACACCACCCGACGGGGTTTTGTTGAGTCTTTATTCTATAACGGTCTCGTCACTTTTGTGTCGAGAGATGCTAAATACTAGTGGACACTAGAGTTGACATATTGTTATGCATGATAGATTGACCTTGTATACCAATTGCTATGTTGGATTGAAAATACCTTTTTATACATATGCCACTAGTCTAAAACTAGTGTACTCACCAATACCTTTGTATTGAACTATGCTTTTAAAACATGTTGCAGGTTTAGCGATGATGTTGATGATGCATGGAATCTAGTAGGATGCTTAGATACACACTTTAAATTTTGTATTTTTTTTTTGTATTGTGTTCATTATTCATGTTGTATTTGTTTCAAATCCTTGTAATTAACTCTTTAAACATGAAATGAAAATTTATCATTTAAATCATTGTCACAAATAGTGTTATGAAGTCTCTTGCAATCTCTTTCGTCTCACTCCGATGTTTCCGCCATCGGTTGGGGTGTGACATCTTGTACAAGAGGCAATACAAGAAAAACAGGTCACCGCTGGTACACCACTCCCGGCTCTTGTTTCGAGCGGTGATGGACGTGGATATCATCTTGTGAAAAATACCTGCACAAAAGGAAACCTATCAGTAAATAATAATCAGACGACATCGACTAAATGAGGATAAAAAAAACAATATATTTTTTACTCGTTACGGATTTCGACGCGCATAACGGATCTACGCTCGTAACGGGCGACGTCGACTAAATAATAAAAATACAATATTCTTTTGACTCGTTACGGATTTCGATGCGCGTAACGGACCTACGCTCGTAACGGATGACGTCGACTAAATAATAAAAAGATTTTATGTTTTTGACTCGTTACGGATTTCGAGCGCGTACGTCCCTAACGAGCGTCGAAAGTAAGTTCGTCGTTAAAATATATTTTTTTATTATTTAGTCGAAGTCGAACCGTAAGGCGCGTAGGTCCCTAACGAGCGTCGAAACTAAGATCGTCGTTAAATTATATTTTATTATTATTATTCGAAGTTGAACCGTAAGGCGCGTAGGTCATTAACGAGCGTCGAGACTAAGTTCGTCGTTAAAAATAAAAATAACAATAAAAATAAAATAATAATAATAATAATAATAACAATAATATTAATAATAATAAAAATAATAGTAATTATAATAATAACAACAACAACAATAATAATAATAATAATTATTATAATTATAATAATTTTAACAATAATAATAATAACAACAACAACAATAATAATAACAACAACAATAATAATAATTATTATAATTATAATAACTTTAACAATAATAATAATAACAATAATAATAACAACAATAATAACAATAATAATAATAATAATAATAATAATAATAACAATAATAATAATAATAAAAAAAATAATAGTAATAATAATAATAACAACAACAATAATAATAACAACAATAATTATTATTATAATTATAATTATAATAATTTTAACAACAACAACAATATTAATAATAATAATAATAATAATAATTATAATAATTATAATGTTGACAATAGTTATATAATTTTAAAAATAATAATAATTATTATAATTTTAACAATAATAATCATTATAATAATTTTAACAATAATAATAGTTATAATAATTGTAACAATAATAACAATTATAACAGTAATAATAACAATAATAATAATTTTTAACAATAATATAAATAATAACAATAACAATAACAATAACAATATAATTTTAACAATAATTATAAGTATTATAAAAATAATACAAATATTAATGTGATACCTTCTTTATTTGAAACAGATTGCCCGGGGTAGATGGTTCATAATCATCATACAGTTGTGTGTTACGGGGCTCATAACCGTATCCACTGTATTCTTCGTATCCACCGTAGCCTCCGTATCCACCGTAGCCTTCGTATCCTCCGTATCCACTGTATCCATCTTTACCCCCGTATACACTGTATCCACTTTCACCCCCATATCCACCGTATCCTCCGTATCCACCTTCACCCCTGTATCCGTAACCCGGATACGATTGCTGCGTCGGGTAAATGGTTCATCAACAGGTGCATTCTCAGCACCGTATCCACTTTGTTGAACGTACGGAGATTCATACCCGTATCCGTAATCCGGATACACTTGATGCACCGTGTAATTTGGTTCATCAACAGCTAGAGTCGGAGTCTCGTTCAAGTATGGCAATTGTGTTTTTTGATCAACAGGGACTCCAGACACAACCTCCTCCTCCTCATTGGCATCATTTACTCCCCATGCATCATTAGAATAGCGACTATAGAAATAATTCTCGTCCCAAAATGATGACATTTTAACAATATTGTGTTTAATACAGAGAAATTGAAGATATACAGAACAAATGAATTGAAAAAAAAAACACAACCTAAAACAAGTGATTGAATGCACAGAGGAAATGAGATGATTGAAGTCGAAGGGAAGGCAGAGATACATGGCTAAATAGACTTTTGAATTTACAATCATACGCAGCGTATAGCTCTATACTCTGCGTATAGCTTTATTCACGTGCTTGGACAACATCGTATCATTGTCAAATCAGTCTGACATACGCTGCGTATAGGTTTATACGCAACGTCTTACTTTATGTACATACGCTGCGTATAGGTCTATACACAGCGTATGTCAGAATGATTTGACATGGTACTAGGTTTGATTGTCTAGTCGTGTACCTACCCGTTACCTACGCAGCGTATAGACCTATACGCAACGTATATAGGTAACCCTATACGCTGCAAATAGGTCTATACGCTGCGTAGGTAAACCCTAACTGTGTAGATAGCCAACTAGTTAGAGCCAAAAATATATATGAGACGTATGAAACAAAAGAACATGTAAGCAAACTAGTTTTTGCCCCGCCCGCGTTGCGGGGCAATAAGCCGAATATTTCTCTCGCATAACATGTATGTCTGTATTTCAGTTACTTGTACATACTACTCATAACACGATCTAAAAAAAATTACATCGAGTCAACCAATTAAAACAAAAACACTACCATACTTTTACTAAAAAAAATTAAAACCATAGAAAGACTATAATTTTAAACTGAGAGCAAAATTGTAATTTTTCAGAACAAATGAGCATGTACCAGGCATGCATGGCATGCATGGACGAATAAAAATTACATTCATGCCCGCCCGCGTTGCGGGGCGTTAAATTGAATATTTCTTAGTTTGATAACATGTATGCATCTATTTAGTTTACTTGTACATACTACTTATAACACGATCTAAAAAAAATACATCGAGACAACCAATTAAACCAAAACACTACCATAGTTTTGCTAAAAAAATTAAAACGATGACAGGTCTGTAATTTTGAGCTTGGGATAAAAATACTAATTTGTCAGGACCAATGAGCGAGTGTTAGACAAATGCTTGACACAATAAAAGTTACTTTGAGTCAACCAAGCAAAATAAAACACTGCTACAGTTTTGTAAAAAAAAAGTAAAATTATGGCAAGATCACAATTTTTAACTAGGGGAGAAATCGTAATTTTTGAAATGAGAACAAAATCATAATTTTGAACAAAGGGCAAAGTCGTAAATATATTTTTAACTGGGGGCGAAATCATAATTTTGAGCTAGGGGAAAACATAATTTTATTTTGACCTGTGGGCAAAAACGTAATTTTGAGCTAGGGGCAAAAACGTAATTTAATTTTAAACTGGGGGTAAAAATGTAATTTTAAACGGAAGGCGAAACCGTAATTTTAAACTGGGAATAAAATAAAAATGGGTTTTTGAACTGAGGGCAAAATCATAATTTTGAGCTAGGGGCAAAATTATAATTTAATTTTGAAATAGGGGCAAAAACGTAATTTTAAACAAAGGACGAAACGGTAATTTTAAACTGGGAATAAAATTAAACTAAAAATAAGTTGGTCCAATAGGGAAGTGCCATGCAAGCTGCCTGGCACTATTCCCTCAACTTCAAAATGTATATGTAGTAAATAAATACGAATGTGTATTCCGATTCCTAGTTATTTAAAATAAAAAATCACAATTATGTTCCAAATTTACGTGTGGAGGGATTTTTATGTAAAGAAAATACTTAATGACTTTTGTGAAAAAAAGAAGAAGAAGAAATAATGTTTTTTTATGTGAAAAAACTATTAACTGCTATTATGTGAAAAAACTATTGAGTAACTGTTATTAGATAAAATAAATTAAAAATATGGTAAATTATTTTTTGACTCTCTGTGTTTTTTGGGTTTTAATCATTTGAGTTTAAAATCAAAATGTTTAATGTCTTGAGTCCCTAGAGCAACTTTTTTTAACCATCTGAGTCCAAATTTCTAACACATACACCAAGTCTGTTAACTATGACGGTAATTTGGTCATTTACACACAAAGTACAACTATGCACAGGAGTATAAAGAACAAGTGTCTAAAGCATAAAGATTTTAATAAAAATAAATTATAAGGAACAAGTGTCATTTACACACAAAGTACAACTCTTAGACCATTGGGTATGGGGGAGGGTAGTCTCCAAAGGACTACCCGCCATGTAGGCGCCACGTAATCACGGGAGGATGATAGTCTCTTTGGGGACTACCCAAGGGTGTGGGGACTAGCCAAGACTACCCCACCATTAATAATATATTAATATATATATATTTATAAAGGATGAGAGAGAGGCTGCCATGGGGGACCCACCAGCTTGCCCCGTCGCCGGCGTCACATATCCGACGGAAGTGCCGGGACGCCCCTAGGGGGGTGGTGTTTGACGGAGCTAAAGGGGGGGGGGGGGGGGGACGGCCCTGTGCCGATCCCCATACCCTTCGGTCTTATTATACACACTTGCACATTTCATTCCAAATTTCTGTATCTCTCCTTTCTCTCTCTCATCTAGACCCCTATCACCACCACCACCGCACCACCACCATCCCCACTGCACCTCCACCACTATCACCACCTTCCCCACCGTCAAACACCACTATCACCGCCTGTAAACCACACCTCCACCACTATCACCACCTTCTCTACCGTCAACCACCACTGCACCACCTGCAACTACGAATCCAACCACTAACGCCACACTCTGTATCCCACCATCCGACACCACTTCTTCAAACTCCTCCAACAAATCATTCCCACCCCTCACTGGTGTCCTCAACGCCTCCTCATCCTCCTTCTCCCACATAGAATCACCCGCAACCTCCGGTTTCACCCATACTCCAGAGTCAACAAAGTCAACACGCTGCTGATCCCCAAACATTTTCAATTGCATATCTGTTGAAACCCTAGCCCTAATTTTAGATCCTACTTTCAAAATCCAAAATCCACCACTACTATCATCATCATCATCATCAAACTCATCATCATCATTATTATTATCATCAATTTTACTAACTCTAACAAACTTATAACTAGTAATTTTATCAGAAACAATCCATTTAGCTTTAGGAGTGTTACCGCCAACATAAAGGTACAATTTCACCGCGTGCTTCAAATTAAGGTTTTATGTTGTGGAATATTTCAGCTTGAGTGCTTTGAGCTTTGAATCGAGATCATTTACGGCTTTGATCGGAACTGTTTTGTGATCTTTCGGTGCATCTTCGTATTTGTTGTCTTCTTTTGATTCTGATTGTGAGTGTTTTTCTTCGTAATCGTCGGAATCGGAGAGATCGAGGCCTGCGCGACTGTGAGAACCACCCATGGTTTCAGTGGCGGCGTAAGTGGTTGTCCGACGGTGTTCTGACGTGATGGTGGTGTATGGTTGCAGGTGAGGTGTTGTACGGTGGCGGTGGTGTATGATGGTTATGGTGGTGGTTGTTTTGAGAGAGAGAGAGACTGAGTGCTTGAGTTTTTTAAAAAGAGATTAAGGTATGTTGTTTATTTTTATTTTATCTATTGTTTTTAACTATAAGTGTATTTTGGTCATTTAACAATACTTAACCAAAAAATTATAACAGTGTTATAAATTTGGACTCAAATGGTTAAGAAAAGTGTCTATAAGGACTCAGGGTGTTAAACATTTTGATTTTGTACTCAAGTGGTTAAAAACCACTAAAACACATGGACTCAAAAAGTAATTTACCCTTAAAAATAAAACTTATATCAATTTGTATTTTTTTATGATATTTGTCTTAAAAAAATATATGTTTGAATAAAAATCTCTCTGGTACATTTAAAGTCAAACATCGATGAGTCTGCCGAATATTCTTTTAAATCATTGGCAGCAGGATTTTCTTTGAAATAATATAGCTTTATTAATTTATTCGGTGGGTAAATATGGGGGTGTAATAAAGGAAATGAATGGAGCAACGTAAGATATAATGATGATAGAAGAAGAAGATGTGGCACCCATGAATAATGGTTGTTAGCTAGTTATCAATTGCCATGCAAAATCTTTTGGTCACTACCATACATTTATTTGAAAGACATTCATATCATGTCTACCCCAAATCATAACTATCATTTATTTTTATATTAATGTTTAATAAAGGTATACTACTACACAACAGTAAAAGATACACATGTACTGACAAATTATAACCAATTTTTGAAGGGGTTTTCTAATGGCACACACTCCTGTCTATTTACACACCTTTTGAATTCAATACGCATCGTATAGGCCTATACGATACGTATTGAATTAAAGTAAAAAACATGGCAGACTGACAGGTGCAGGTTGTGTCTGGCGGCGGGCTTGATACGTATCGTATAGGCCTATACGATGCGTATCAACCCCCTGTTTTTTTGAATTTATTTTATGTTGTGTTGCGTCGAATGCGAACCCGAGAAACGAAAGGGATTTCGAGCAGTTGGTCGATTATATGATTGATAAAGATCTTGACACGATTATTTTAATTTTCAAGTATTATTAAAACCATTCAAGCCAACCAGTCTACAATGTGGTTCTCAATTTGCGGAACATAATCCCAGATTGTCTAAAGAAACGCTTTTATCATGTGTCATGTGGTAAACAAATACCAAGGGTGTATACAGATCTCTATTCGGTCATCTTTCCAAGCTTTTACACACGAATATGTGGTTCCCAATTTGCGGAACATAATCCCAGATTGTCTAAAGAAGCGCTTTTATCATGTGTCATATTAGATGTGTTATGGTGAGATTTTTCAAGTTTGCACAGTGGGAGAAAAGACCAGCACCTCTGTCAGTATTGTCCTTTAAATTCGCATAAACATATATTCGTTTCATAACCTCCTCCTATAAATTAAACACAACTCACCCGATACGTCTTCTCTGGATCACACATGATAAAAGCGCTTCTTTAGACAATCTGGGATTATGTTCCGTTTCTTCAAGATTTACGTCTGATGTCCATGTTTGATCACATTTGACTTCATCTGCGACAGTCCAATGACTTTCTTGAGTCACATATCCGACAATAGGCCCCACGGATCTTATGCCCACCCGAGACCGACCTCTTGATCACACATGATAAAAGCGCTTCTTTAGACAATCTGGGATTATGTTCCGTTTCTTCAAGATTTACGTCTGATGTCTATGTTTGATCACATTTGACTTCATCTGCGGCAGTACAATGACTTTCTTGAGTCACATATCAGACAATAGGGCCCACGGATCTTATGCCCACCCGAGACCGACCTCTGGATCACACATGATAAAAGCACTTCTTTAGAAAATCTGGGATTATGTTCCGTTTCTTCAACATTTACGTCTGATGTCCAAGTTTGATCACATTTGACTTCATCGGCGGCAGTCCAATGACTTTCTTGAGTCACATATCCAAGAATAGGGCCCACGGATCTTATGCCCACCCGAGACCGACCTCTGGATCACACATGATAAAAGCGCTATTTTAGACAATCTGGGATTATGTTCCGTTTCTTCAAGATTTACGTCTGATGTCCATGTTTGATCACATTTGACTTCATCTGCAGCAGTCTAATGACTTTCTTGAGTCACATATCCGACAATAAAGCCCACGGATCTTTTGCCCACCCGAGACCGACCTCTGGATCACACATGATAAAAGCGCTTCTTTAGACAATCTGGGATTATGTTCCGTTTCTTCAAGATTTACGTCTAATGTCCAAGTTTGATCACATTTGACTTCATCGGCGGCAATTAACATCCCCATTGAAAACAAATTGTGTCTGTCTGACCCAACCGAAATCCACAAATTTCCAACAATTAACAGGACATTGTTAAAAGGGAAAATCTAATGGAACACCTGATTGAGAGAAACTTCTTCGAGCTAACTGCCGATATCTCATCCTTCTTTGAGAGGAAAGATAACCGAATAGAGATCTGAACCAACCGAAATCCACAAATTCAAGTGAGTCCTATGAAGCAAGTGTCTGTCTATTCAATTAAGAGGAATCATTGCATTACATCCCTGTTGAAAACAAGTGGTTGTAATGATGGAACCCTTGATTTGAAAAACATTTTTGAGAAATTTATAGTTCAATACGCATCGTATAGGCCTATACGATTTACGATACGTATTAAGCGACGATTTTACTGAAATACCCCTGTTTTTTTATAAATTCAGGGGTATTTTTGAGGAAATTCAAAGTTTAATACTAATCGTATAGGCCTATACGATTCGTATTAAGATGATATACGATACAACCTAGGCCTATACGATCGTATATGGCATTATTTCAAATTTAGTGTTATCGTGTTTCCCTCGGTTCGACGCGTATGCGTCTCGTTTTTTGCCGAACTTTCGCATATTTTGTCGTTTTATTACGTATACCTTCAACATATATCAATTCGGTGCCGTTCGGTTGCGTGTGAATATCGTATTCTATGATTACCTACAATTTTGTTTGAAATCCACTTGTACTCCATAGTGTCGTATTATATGTATACGTGTGTGGAAATATCGTTAGTCGCGTACTTTGACATATTTTTGCGTATTCTGACGTATTCTAACATATTGTTGCGTATTTAATAGTATTTTTGACGTATTTGAGCGTATTCTAACGTATTTTAGCTTATTTTAACCTATTTTAGTGTATTTTTACGTATTTTCGCGTATTTTAGCGTATTTTAGCGTATTTTAGCGTATTTTAGCATATTTTAGCGTATTTTAACGTATTGTAACGTAAGTTAGCGTATTTTAACGTATTTTAGTTGGTTTCGAATATACCCAACGTATTTTAGTTGGTTTCGAATATACCCAAAGTTGTCAAATTCGTTGCGTGCATTCATATTTGAGAAACATTTATTCAGTTATTTCTGTTGATCCACAAATTCCAACAAAGTTAATATTCACTGTGGTAGATGCAAGCATAAAGTTAGAAACCGGTGGTATTGAACCAACATTTCCTTCAAACATTCTAAACCCTACAAGGATGTTGGGAATTAAACGCATGTACGTGACAAAATAAGGATCGTTCTAATAGATTAAAGAGAATAAACCAAGTACAAAATCATATGCTTTCTGAATCTGAATGTTAACTTTGAATCATAAACCCTTGAATCCTAACGCTTCTATGATGATATCAGCGTTGTTTATCACCCTGTGTGAGCATTGGAAGCCCGACCACTAGCAGAAGAACCCGTCACGTCTTCTGTGTGAGCATTGGAAGCCCGATCACGCTTAAATGCCTCACCGGCTTATGTTGATGGATAACGCAAACAAGTTCTCCACAGTTTGTTATTCAAATCTCTATTCGGTCATCTTTCCAAACTGCAACACACGATAAGTTCTCTAGAACACTCGTAATCCTCAACCGGCTTTGAAACCGGACGGAATCTACGAAGAAACTATTCGATTTCACAGTGAGTGGAGAAATTAGCAACGTAGAAACTATTGGAATTTGTGGATTTCGGTTGGTTCAGACAGACACAATTTGTTGGAATTTGTGGATCAACAGAAATAACTGAAATAACAGCTTCCTTTTCTCTCTCTGACAACTGATTAAATGAAGTATTTTAATGAAGTATTGAAGATTGAATGTGTAAACTGCAACCATTTTTTACTACGAAAATGGTAGCTATGCGAAATACAAACCGCAATCGTTTGTGACTATGGGAAACACAAGTTTTCTTTTTGAGCTTGATGGATGTCTGTTATCTCAGTTGAGGCGTGCAATGATTAAATCTGAATATAACTAGATGTTACGTGTAACTTCATTAAACCAAGAACAAAGCCTATTTCAAAACACATGTGTTCGTATCAGCGTTGTTTATCACCCTGTGTGAGCATTGGAAACCTGACAAACAGTCTTTGACAACTGTGACAGCTTATCTATCTGTGTGTGTCACATCCATCCTGTTATAGCAATCGATATGATTAATTTTACAGATTTTTTTTCTAATTAGCGTTGTTAACTACCAAAAGAATGCATACACAAATAGTTCTAGTGGACGAAGCAAAGAGACCGTTGTGTATCTGAATCAGGTTCTCAAACAAACCGTGAAATCGAACAGTTTCTTCGTAGATTCCGTCCGGTTTCAAAGCCGGTTGAGTATCTGAATCAGCGTTGTTAACTACCAAAAGAATGAATACACAAATAGTTCTAATGAACGAAGCAAAGAGACCGTTGTGTATCTGAATCAGGTTCTCAAACAAACCGTGAAATCGAACAGTTTCTTCGTAGATTCCATCCGGTTTCAAAGCCAATTTCAACTTCCATTGATCAAATAATAAAAACCCTAAGAATGCATACACAAATAGTTCTAGTGGACGAAGCAAAGATACCGCCTTGTTAATTTTAATGAAGCAATGAAGATTGAATCTGCAAACCGCAACCTTTATTGATCTGGAATTGGAGAACCGTTGTTAACAAGAGTATGTTGTTCCAAGATCCAAGATTATTGATGGTAACAAGAGTATGTTGTTCCAAGATCAATTCCAATTGCAGTTGATGAAACCGGAGCTGTTATCTCGGTTGTTCAGTACTTTCGTGATAAATACAATGTTCATCTTCGTTATCCTTTGCTTTCTGCAATTCAAGCAGGCACGGATGCTAAACGTACTGTTATTACATCCGAGACGATTCAAGTGAGTCCTATGAAGCAAGTGTCGGTCTATTCAATTGAGAGGAATCATTGCATTACATCCCTGTTGAAAAACATAATCGATAAATTTAGGGAAAACGGGGTTGAAAGATGATAACCCAACAGTGGAGGATCTCATTCGACAGCTTCGATAAATTAAGGGGTTTTCTCAAATAATGTTTCCTAGATGTTTGAAGACCAACAAATGTCCAAAGTGCTGCTTCTTCGTTCGCGTGACGGAAAGCTACCGCGTGACAGGAAGCCACCTTGCAAAAATTAAAAAATTAAATCGACACCCTCAATACGCATCATATATGTCTATACGATGTGTATTACTTTTTGGTAGGGGACAATGGCAGCCTTTGGCAGGCATAGAAGTTTGAACCCACCTCAATACGCATCGTATAAGCCTATACGATGCGTATTGAGGGTGTTGATTTAATCCCCCAAGGTGTGCCAATAATACGACCCTTTTTGAAAGAAAATGTTCTATAACTTGGCTTATAGTGTTTTGTAAAAATAGTGTGGTTCTATTGAAAATAAGTGTAACTTTATTTTGAGTAAAATGCCAAAATGGTCCTTAAGTTTAGGTCATGTTTGTCACTTTAGTCCAAAAATGAAACTTTTTTGCATCTGAGTCCCTGAGATTTCATTTTTGTTGTCATGTTCATTTAAGTGGTAAGCTGAGTTAGAAGTTTCTGCCCTTTTTGTCGTTTTTTCTCATTTAAATGGAGGGTATAATTGTTATTTTATGTCTGAACCCTATCAGGAACTCCATCATTTAAATGAGGAAACGACAAAAGGTAAAAATTTCTAACCCAGTTTGCCAATTGATGGAAATGGCAACAAAATTGAAACCTCGAAGACCTAGATACAAGAAGTTTTATTTTTGAACTAAAGTGACAATGTGACCTAAACTTAGGGACCATTTTGGCATTTTACTTTATTTTTCAACGAAAAACGTTTTAGAATAAAGAATTAGAACTTTGTCTTAAGTAAACAACTGGGTTCTATTTACCGATTATTCCACTGGCGACGGTCGAGTAATCGACCTTGACCACAACATCCAATGTCACGGTGGTTGGCACGTCGTTCTTTGTTGTTAAAAAAAAAGTTAATGTGTGATGGTTAAAGTGAATAAATATTAATAATTCCATCTATTACATAGTTTAACACAAATCTATATTATGCTTCAATAAAACATAAACGGAATCTCTAAAAATGGTTTTCTAGCTTAACAATTAATTAAAAAGGAAATATGTTATTAAAGGAGCAATGGTGGGGCTTTCGGATTGATTTGATCATTTCATTCATGGAATAGATGGTATGCACGATTAAACGAGGTGAAAAGACAACGTAGGTAAACAATATACATGTGATTTAAATACCAATTATGAAGAAAGTTGAGAAACGTTTTCTGAAGTGTGGTATGCACATGAAAAAAAAAATAGGGGTAACCTTTTTAACAATTTCTTTAAGTAAACAAAAATACAACATTTAATTCCATAGCTTAATTAACGTATATGATGTTTATTGCATGTAAAAAACGTATAGTTTATACGAATACACTAAAAAAAGGGTAAAGTAGATGAAAATGCGTCTATCTTAACGTATATTGTTGTTTAGTGTGTTGAAACTTTATACTTACATTTGAATATCTATCACCATAAATCCACCTTCACCATCATTGTCAACAAATCACAATTTTCTGCCATCAATGAAATCTAATCTAATCCAAAACACATCCAAACCTTTGATCCAGTCGCCATATCTCAAGTCTTAATCGACCATCAAACTAAATCACATACGATGAATTTGGAATGAATAATTTTCAATCTTATTAATCATTAAATATAACTAAAAAATTCATTACAAACTCTCAAACCATACCTCGGTTTCTCTCTTGATGATGTCAAACTCTAACTTGGTCTATATAAGCTAACCCTAACTTATTAGCAAGGACATTACCATAATTAATTATATAATGTAATTAGCAAGCTTAACCAACTTTACTAACTTGTTAATTGGTCCTCCCAGTTCACCAACTTATGACTTGGTCTCCTTTGCCACTCTTTTCCATCACCAACATGTGATGAATCAGGAATTACTACCAACAATCACCTCCCTGGTTTCCGACTTGAAGCAAGTAGGCATTTAGCTCCAAACACGTCTTATTTGCCTTGATTCTCTTGGAACTCTTCTCGATCTCTAGTTGTGTTTTTCGACTCCTTCCTAACTCGAACATTCTTATGACCTTTCCCCAACTTGTCCTTTGGTCAAAAGAACTCACAAGACCATTGACTCAGTTATGATCTTGAGCAAACACTAGATTTCTTGGATCATTACACATTCCATTAGAATTTAGGCTCATCATTGACTTGCAACCAAAACACGGGTAGTAGCTTTATGAAGACACTCAATCGGACCTTTATCAGTCTTAATCCTCCCAGTCAATTATTCTTTACCAAATCAAGCCCTTTGATTCAAACCTCAATCAAACCCAAACGCTTTCAACTCGAAATATATCCCTTGATTAAACCAACTTGTTCAACCCAATTAAAACCGAAGCTAACTTGTTTTTTCAAAAAATACCAAGACCTGTATATTTTTTCCATGTAATTTTAAACATCCAAAAAATAACCAACATGTTTGAAGCTTCTTGAATCAATGAGTCGGCACCAAAACTGTAAGTCCCCGGGACCCCCTGGATCGATGACGAACAACATCCATTACCCTCGATTCAAGACGTGAAACAATAAACACAAACAAGATAGAAAGATGTAGAAGATAAAACCATTTATTAATCATTCATCACAGATTGCATAAACCGAAAGAGTATACACCATCTACAAGATGGTTTAGATCACTAAGATCTAAATCTAGCTTTCTCTCATTAACACATAGTTTCCCTCTTTAAAATGTGCACACACTGATGAAGGATTACAGGAGTTGTGAGAGTTGATTGCCCTAATATAACCTATACACACATATATATAGGCTAGGGTAACAAACTCGGACACCACAAACACATACTAACCTATCCGAATATAATGATAAGTTGGGACACATATATCCTAACAAGCCAGTCCGAATATAACAAATATATTCGAACTTTACATGACAAACATATATAAACTCGGACTAACATGTCCTCACAAACTCTAGTTCGAACATACATCTAATTCGGACAACATGCCTATTCGGAATTTAACAGATAAATTCGGACAAGGCCTCTCACTTGACTTTTGACTTCTTTGACTTGGGCCTTTGACTTTTTTGGCCAGAACTGATAAAGCATAATTACCCAACAAGAGCTGCACTTACAAAAACTTATTATTTTTTTCTTGAATTCCTAATCAACAACAAAATATAAAACCACATTGTTTGACTTTTTTAACCAAACAACCAATCAAAGATAACCAACCTTGTTTAAGTCTATAAATGTGAGAACTTGTTTTCTCCATGTTACAAAAACCACAACTAGGAACAATCTTCGTACGCAAGTCCGATAAACCTACTTTCATTCGCAAGCCTCCTATTAGTAGCTTAATTTAGCCTACAGTAACCACCGTAATAGTAATCTCGCCATTGCTCTGGTGAACAGTACCTTCGTCGTTGGATCGAACAGGTCTGGCTGACTTGTTCCGTTTCTGATCAGTCCTACCGCCATCAGGGGACTTAGTCGATCGATGACCCTTGATACATTAGCCGCATATCTATCGAGAACTCGTATGGTTCGATTGATTGAACTTGGCTCTAATACCAAGTCAAGTCCCTATCGACTATCAAATTGAATAACACACGATGAATTTGGATTGAATAAGTCTTAATTTTATTTATCATAAAATATAACTCAAAAATTCATTACAAACTCTTAAACCATAACTTGGTTTCTTTCTTAATCAATTTAACCAACTTGCAAAATTTGGTCCACCAAATTCACCAACTTGTGACTTGGTCTTCTTTACCACCCTTTCTCATCACCGACATGTGATGAGTTTTTTTTCTTCTACAATAAAAAATCCAACCACCGATTCCTAAACAAAACTAAATCGAATCTATAAATCCTAATACTTTGATGAAAATGCGATAACAAAAACCAAACTTATAAATACATTTAAGCCAAATATTAACCCTAAACTCGCAAACCAAGCCAAAGTTATATAAAGTTATAAACAGTATACCCTAAAAAGTACTAGAACACTATCTAAAATCGTTAATAACAACCTATTTTAAATTATTGTAGTTTCATTCGATTTAAGTTAGAAGTGATTTTAGGATAAGTGAATGAGAGGAAATATTGTGTGTTATAGTTATTAGCGGTAAGACCCGTGTGCAAACACGGGTCGTTTCTTAGAAAACCATGCATAACACATTTTGATAGAAAGTATAGATTTTAGGCATCGGTTCCGTTATTCTTTGGCTATGATTTTAGGCTATCAAAACAAATAGCTAAACTGTGAATAGAGACCTTACAAATAGGCATCGGTTCCCTTATTCTTTAGATATTTGTTTTTCCTACACCAAGATTAACACCACGCAATCCACACCTGTTTTTTTTCTGTAATAATGAACGCCCAGATGGTAAGCAAATTCAGAAGGAACTCATAGCCTTAGGGTGAAAGCCAACTGTTCCAGCACTCTTTTAGTGGTTTAAAAGTCTGTTTGACCAAAGTCAAACCAGTGTTTCAACCCAATAGTGGTTCGAAACATCTGTTTTCTACATGAATCCCATCCTTGTTTACCACATGGCCTAGAAAGTGGACTTCGCGAAGCCAGAAGTCACATTTTGAAAACTTGGCATACAACTGCTCTTTTCGAAGAAGTTCCAGAATAAGCCTCAGATGTTGCTCGTGTTCCTCCTGACTCTTAGAATAGATCAGGATGTCGTCGATGAACACTATGACAAACTTATCCAGGTAAGTCTTGCACACTCGGTTCATGAGATCCATGAAGACCGCAGGTGCATTCGTTAATCCGAAAGGCATAACCAGAAACTCGTAATGGACGTAACGAGTTCTGAACGCTGTTTTGGAGACGTCCTCCTCTCGGACTCTCAGCTGATGGTATTCCGATCTCAAATCAATCTTAGAGTAATAACTCGACCCTTGCAAATGGTCGAACAAGTCATCAATGCGTGGAAGAGGATAACGATTCTTCACGGTCACCTTGTTAAGTTCGCGATAGTCAATACACATTTTGAAGGTACCGTCTTTCTTCTTCACAAACAAGACTGGAGCTCCCCAAGGCGAAGAGCTAGGACGTATGAAACCCTTTTCCAAGAGTTCTTGTAATTGCGTGGACAGTTCTTCAAGTTCCGATGGAGCTAGACGATATGGTGCTCGAGCTATGGGCGCTGCTCCAGGAGCTAGCTCGATTTGAAACTCGACTTGACGATGAGGCGGTAGACCAGGTAATTCATCAGGAAAAACCTCAGGAAAGTCGCGTACAATAGGTGTGTCTTCTATCGTCCTTTCTTCCGCGGATGAATCAGAAACGAGGGCTAGGATAGCGGTGTGGCCCTTTCGCAAACACTTCTGGGCCTTAAGGAAAGAGATGATGCCTACAACAGCACCACTCTTGTCGCCAAGAATCACGAGGGGTTCTTTACCAGAACGAGGGATACGGACGATTTTCTCCTTGCAAATAATCTCCGCTTGGTGTTGAGATAACCAATCCATCCCAATGACAACGTCAAAACTACCCAGAACGATAGGAATGAGGTCGATAAAAAAGGTCTGATCGGCAAGGACAAGCTTGCAACCCTTAACTACATGTGTAGCCTCTAAACTTTTACCATTCGCTAACTCTACGATGTGCTTGGTGTTCAAAAGTGTTGGAGTACGCTTAAGCATCTGACTAACTTTTAAGGATATGTAGCTAGTATCGGCACCTGAATCAAATAAAATAGTAACAAAGAAATCATCCAGAAGAAACTTACCCATCACAACATTGGGATCGTTCCTTGCATCACCCTGACCAATCACAAACACACGACCCCTTGCCCCATTACCATTGTTGTTTCCCCCATTGTCGTTTCCATTCCCCTGATTGTTGTTGTTCTGGTTCTGATTTAGCTGGGGGCAGTCTTTCTTGAAATGGCCCTCAGCACCACATTGAAAGCACCCTCTGTTGTTACCTTGTTGTTGCTGCTGCTGGCGTTGATTTGGTGGGGCTTGCTGATGCTGCCGGTTCTGATTCGCTGGACGCTGACTCCTGCAATCCCTTGCGACATGACCAGGCTTGTTGCACCGATGACAGTTGCCTTTACTACATGGACCGATGTGGTGCAAGTTGCAGCGATTACATTTGGGGTGATTCCCCTTGTATCCACCCTGCCCTTGATTTCCAGAAGGCTGCTGACTGGGGCTCCTATGGTCCTCAGTAGTTCGTTGCTGAGACTGAACAGAGGTAGAGCCCTTGCCCGAATTTCCATCCCATTTTCGCTTGTGATCATTGGGGGTATCAGTAGTAGCAGCGCTAATACGTTTGGGCAGCCTGTTCTGCTCAACTGCCTGATCGGTGAGACGATGAGCCAACTTGATGATTTGCTGAATGGTGCCAAGATTAGCTAAGGTTACGTGACTCTGAATCTCTGGTACAAGACCCTTGAGGTACAGCTCAATACGTTTAATGGGAGGGTCCACCATTGTAGGACACAAGATGGCCAGCTCGTTTGACCTCTTCGTGTATGCCTCGATCTCAGACCCCATCATCTTCAAATTGAAAAGTGCCACCTCCAGCTTGTGGATGTCGTCACGACTGCAGTACTCTTCTTTGATCAGTTCCTTGAAGTCATTCCATGGGGTGGCATTAGCAACAGCTAACCCAAGCAGTTGAACCTGTGCTTTCCACCAGGTTAACGCAACACCTTCGAGGGTTCCAGTAGCAAATTTCACTCTACGATCTTCAGGGCATTCACACATCTCAAAAACAGACTCAAGTTTCTCGAACCAGTGGAGGAGACCTACAACTCCTTCTGTGCCGCTGAAAGTACTAGGTCGGCAATCCATGAAGGTTTTGAACGTACATACTGGAGGTTGAGCATGTTGACCTATTGCGCGAGAATAAAAGACAAGGTTAAGCACAAGAGTTGGTTCACGAGAGTAGGATCTAAACGTCATAGGATAGGTCGAAATAGCAGGTTATACCTCCTGCAGGGACAGCTGCGAGTGCCTCAGCCACTCGTTTGTTGATTAGAGCCGTCAGCTGGGCTTGCGTCAAGTTCAGGCGTCCACTCATGATCTTCACATCGAAGGAAACACAAGTAAGAAGTGGTGTCGCAAAAGAGCGTAAGTGTGGAGTGACAGAAGAGAGCAAACACACAGGGTTTCAAGCAATAGTTGTTACGCTAACTAAGCATATCACGATCAAATGC
The DNA here is from genome assembly GCA_030545235.1 of Helianthus tuberosus. Classification (NCBI taxonomy): domain Eukaryota; kingdom Viridiplantae; phylum Streptophyta; class Magnoliopsida; order Asterales; family Asteraceae; genus Helianthus; species Helianthus tuberosus. Next base: position 24,876,966 of record CM060387.1, read on the forward strand.
GCTACTTAGCAGGTAATACAAACATAAACCGTATTACCTATCGTGTCGAGTCTTGCACGTGGAGCGAAGCGTCGTTGTGGATCGTTGAGCACTGTACAGGTTATAGTCTGGTTTTATCAAAAAGCTTTTTCCTTTTTAAAACCAAGTTCACTATATCCAATGGCTCTGATACCAATCTGTCACACCCCCAAATTCCACCATGCGGAGTATCACCGCTTGGAGGCGTGACATGACCAGGATCGAGCCACCAATCATATTGAACAACACAATTAAGTAAATAAAACCAACCACAATACGATTGGTGTCCAAAAGAAAGTAAACCGACTTTAAGTTAACAGCGAAAGCATAATATGTAAAGCTAAAACATAAGTTCGTAGTTCATAAGTTTAAAGACCCAAAACATAAGTTCCATAAGTTTATAAAGTTTAATTATTAAGTACGGGACATAACAATCCGCATCCTACAACGACCTCCTCCTTGTGCAAGCTCCATAGCATCTAACGACCTACAAAGCATGTAATAACGAGTCAACAACAAAGTTGAGTGAGTTCACGGTTGGTAGTCCATTTTAGAGTTGTTTCCAAAAACGTAGTTTAACCTTAATCAGCTATCCAGCCGTAGGGGTTACCCCATAGTTCGAAAACGTTTATTAGTTAACCATCCCCTGTCCACCTTCCCTGGCTATCCAACCCGGCACTCCGACCGTGGGGGCTACCCCATTATTTAAACTACCAGACTCGTTACCATTTCGACTACTAACGAAAATAAGTTGTGCCCTAGCGTCGGTGTCTATCATCACCGATGTGCCATAGTCCGTTAGTACACGCCCGTCCGAACGGCACGGTGTGAGGTTTGTTAAACCTAATAGCGCTATTAACTAATGACCCGCTCGCCATTGGCCTCGGCGATTAAGTCGATATAAAAAGAGGGACTTCATTGATAGAGTTCTAGTCTAGTAAATCTAAATCCGTCCCAACAGGACGAGGAATTCACATTCTTAAACACGTCCCAACAGGACGAGGAATCCCCATTTCTTAACCCATTCCCATTCCCACCGGGAATTACCATGCTTTGTAGAAAGTGTGAACTCACATCGGTTGCTCGGTTTGACTCTCAAAAATAGCTAACAGTCAAGGTCGTTCAATTACGTCCTAATATGATTACCAGTTAGTCATTTAGTGGTTTTCAAATAGAGCACAAAGTTCCTACACGTATCTATCACATAACATGCATCACTTTAACGGTTTATGCCCATATAAGCTTCCCATCTATTCCCGTTCATAAGCAAACATACGACATTGCACATAACACTTTTATTGACATATAACATGTTAGATTATTCTCAGATAACCTACCCGACATTTAGACACGCAAATCACTACTTACGTCGTTTCAGCTTTAATCTTCAAAACTAGGCTGTTTTCGGGGATTTTAATAAAATAGTTAACTTATTCCAAAAATTCCCAACTTTTTACAGAAAGTCTTAAACGACCCAAATATTATTGTGTAAAAATATCGGGATCCAATTCATTACCAATATTTTATAAAAATTCGTTTACCGGACTGCAATCAGATTCATCACTTTCTGACTGCAGTCTACGGAATAATTCATTAAAAATTCATATTAAGTCCGATTTACGAAATTCCAATGGGAGAAATACAAACACATCAGTGGTCATCTACTGTACAAATTTCATGAGCTAGTCCTATTCAGGTTTCAAGTTATGACTAAAAATACAACATACATTTTCTGCAGTAAAAACGCAGCTTGAGCTGCTGTCCAAAAATAGTCCTTTAAAAATAGTAAACGACCTCGAAAAATTACGATTCTAGTGCCATTTGATCCGTTTTTCGAAAATACATAATTTAGGCTTCAGAAAATCAGTTTTTCGATTTATAATGATCTAGTTACAGCCAGTTGAAGTTGGCTGAAAATGCTAATCAGCATGCTTTTTATAGTGTAAATGTTACTAAAACGCATCAACAAATGTCCTAACAACAGGTTTATCAAGAATTCAACGATCAAACTTCATGCATGCTTTAACCAACTTAATCCAACCAAATTTCATCTTTATGTAAATTTATGTTCATGTTCCTTGTTCCTTGTTCGTTTTCTTTTTATGTTCTTGTGTTAAACATTAAACTTCAATCTTTCGAATAATCAACATAAAAGTGACCAAGAGTTAAATCGAAGACTTACAACTAGCACAAAGGCTAGGGATGAACTTATGAACAAAGAATGATGATGAAGATGGTGTGAGAATGCAAGGTGTGATGCTCCTTCAAGACCTCCAAGCTTCAAGCTTCACAAGACTTCTTCTAGCACTTGATTTGGACTTGAAAATAGAACAAATGAATGAATGTTGAAGTGGTGGTGGTGGTGGTGGTGGCGGTTATGTGCAGCCGAGAGGGAGAGAGAGAGTGAAGAAGATGGTGAAGTGAACTTGTAGTGAAGATGAAATGATTAGTATGATCTCTAGCCCAACCTATTTAACATCATTGTGATTTCTTGGCAAGAGCAAGGCCAATCACAATAAAAGGGAATATTTGATTGGGGATTTGGTGATGATTATGGTGGGTCCCCTATGTGAGCCAAAAAATATGGAGGGGGGGTTAATTGAAAATATTTTGGTGAAAGGTGGGTAAATAATAGTTAGATTCCAACTATATACTTACATGTTTTAGTTAGTTGATATCTAGTGGGTGTTATGGTATACGGGGACCATAACTAGCCAAGAAATAATAACACAATGTGTTTGAAAAATATTTGGTGTCCCGGGTAATGTCCGGTTGTTCGGTCGGATACTGTTTCGTTAAAGTGTTTAATTGTTCCGTAAGGTGTCTTATATATATATTTTTGTAACACAATTAATTCCTAACACTTAGGAAAATGTTCAGGACCATTTAGTAGATTTTTTACACATGACCTGTCACACCCCGAATTTCCACGTGTCACCGGTGGGCCCGGTGGGGAGTATCGTGACGTCATGGTTGACAACATAATGGTCAAACAACACAATATTATTAAGCACAGCGGAAGCAATTGAAAATATAATACAACCGAATTTAGTATTGTAATATTAACTGTCACAATATTCGGAAGTTTAACCACAGAAGGATCGAACATAAAATGAAAACAATAGTTCAACAGACTTCAGGCATTTTAAGCTTGTGAGACTCTTTATTGATGCTAAGGAGACAATACAGCCAATTTCGTTTAGTACCTGCATTTAGTCTTTTTGGGAAAATACGTCAGTTTACACTGGTAAATACAATCAACTGACTCATTTTGGAAAATGATTTAAAAATTGGTTTGGTTGCACATGGCATAAATGTTTTATAATTTGATTAAAATGCACAGAGGCAAGATTAATCTTTTTAACTTGGGAGAATTATTTAATATTATAATCTTGTGAACGAATTACATGTTACTTATGCGTTCAGTAGCCCGGATCTTGTCCGGGTTAAAGATCAATAGACACACCACATAATTGAGTTATACACTGACAGGTGTACGCCTACACCCCGTGCTCAGGTCGTGGCCATCTCGTAAGATGATGCCAAGGATATCCGGGACATGGTCATTAACCCCCCAAAGGCTGTAAAGTAAACAAGACTGTTTAAACGAGCCGATCAAATTATTCAACTACCCACTTAATGTGGAGATTTGATGCCCGATCAAGCGGTATGCTATATACCGTAACCCAAGCCCGTATAGGGAAAATAAGTTAAAAGTATTTACCTGAGCAATGTATAAATCACAATAAGCAAAATGCACGTAGCTTTTACTGGTCCTCCTAATCTGGAACGAAGGTTTTATAATAACCTATTAGAATCCTAACGGGTCTTTAATTAAGCTTAAGCTTAGACCGGCTAGTTTCAAGATACGGTTCGTATGCACGATTAAGCGAAGACCGGATAGAATGTGATTTAGACCCGAAAAGTTTGAATACTTGTTTAATATGGGTTTATTATTCACATTCTGTATTTTGAGATAAAACCGTTAAGGTTTGACCCGTTTCGGCTAATTTATGTAAACTTGTTACATAAACCGAACCGTACGCGTAATAAGCGTGACGGGTATTCATGAGAGCTATATACAGGTTTCCTAAGTTAATTATGCCTCAAATATGTTGTGACATCAGTAAGATGTCTTTCATTATGCCCGAAACGTGTTTAAACACAAGCTAGGCCCCGTAGGGGTAGTTTGGTCATTTAAAGGTTTATAAAAGAGTTTAAGTGTTAACCTGAGTTACCGGTCTGATGTAATCAGAAAATATACTCAATTTGCTAAGTTATATCAGTAGGTTAAAGCATATATGTGAAACTTGTCATTCCTAACCAAGCTATGCCCCGTAGGGGTATTTTGGTAATTTCACACAAGCCGAAAAGCTCAAAACTGGGGTCTGAGTTTATCAACATTTGCTTACTGTTAAAATATTATAATTTGCCTCTTATATCAGTAGGTATCAACCCGGGTATGTCCAATATAATTTTGATACATACTTTGCGTTAAAAACGCTTAATAAGACGATTAAAGGCCCTTTCCGGGTTCGATACTTAAATCTGATATTTTTATATTTCCAGAAGGCTTAAAATAATTTATTCATCATATGTGATCAGTAGCAAAAGGTTTGGAGTCGTTTAGATATGTACAACTCATTTTATGGCCCGTAAGGGCAAAACCGACAATTACCGGATTAAGCCTACGACTACTAGTTATGCTCAGCCTAAAATTAATTAAAAATCCCAAAATAATATATTACATCAGTGGGTAAAATATTTGATATTAAAAAGTAGGCTTAACTAGGCTATACGCTAATTATGCCGTTTAATTATCATAAAGCTTTAAATTTGCGATATTGAGCATAACTCTTAATCTATAAGTCAAACTGATGTCAAACTTTGCATACAAGTTTATATATCAATATTTAAGGTTTCTACACTTTTACATTTTCATTAGTCACGTTTTAAGGTAATAAGGGCATAATGGTCAACATATGAGCAATTAACGGAATCATGCGTATTAATCGGTTAACTAATGAACCATGGTGTATAATCATAAAGGGTTATACTAGCATGTAACCTGGTCCAAATAAGGCTCCTAGGTATTTCTAAATCATACCAAAACGGGTCAGAACTGAAAGTCAAAGTGAAAGTCAAACTATGTGACTTTCGGTTCCGAACCGGGTCTAAACAGGAAATTGCCGGGTTGAACATGTTTAGACATGTTCTTACACTTATTACTAAGTTATAACAATGATCAATCAGGTTGTATATGATCTACATTGCTAATTATGCATAAATCGCCTTTTAAACTTTCTGTTGACTTTTTAAGTACACGTTTGACCCGACTTTTGACCTGGTTAGAGTGGTAATCAGGGGGAACCCTTTTGAGGTTTTATTACCCACATAAATACCAACTTATTACTACTTTTAATTCGAGATATGACTGAGCCATTATTGACTAATCTCGAAGTCAAACCGTAATTACGACGGTTTGACTTTTAGCTAAAATACTAAGCTAAACTCAAATAAAGAAGGACTAGCAGACTTACAAGAGTCCTATGCACGACTTATGATCAGTTGGACCTGCTTGAGAGCTCCAGGAATGATCAGCTTGCAAGAAAATGGTGTGTGGAACTTGTTTGCACATCATGTCCTTATATAGTGAATTAACCCACCACAATATGTTGACAACAAACCCTAGCACACACCACAACTGATGTACACTTGTCCCTAGTGCTCTAGGATAACTTAGGGGTCGCCCACCATGTGAAAAATTCGGTTAAAGGTCGAGTTTCCATGTTTCCAGGGGCCTGTCCCCGTTTTCTGGTTCTGGGCATCCCACGCGGCCCGCCTCAAGATTCATAAAGGCCAAAGCGGGCCGCTTGGCCCTCACAAATCAGAATTCTCATTTTCTTTGTTATTCAACTTGACCTTTGGCTTCACGAAGGGGTAACTAAGGTTATTTCTTGCATTTTGACCCCCTTATATTTACCCACAAGGGCTTTAGGACTTATACCCACTTTGCCAAGTCCCTGAACACTTCCGGTTAACCCGAAAAGTCTTAACTTTCAATGTTTGCACTTTAACCCCTCGCACACGAATTTGATCATAACTTTCTCATACGATAACGAAACTTTATGAAATTTATATCGTGCATTCTAGTGAGCATAATTAATATTTACAAAGCTTCGGGTTTGTCAAAAGGTCACTCAGAGGTATAAATTAAACATGTTGACACATTTAGCCCCTGTAGTTTGTAATCTCTCACTTTTTGCTTCGTATGATCCATGATTTATTCGTTTGATGTTATAAACATCATGTAGGGTTATTATGAAGTATATTTATTCACTGTTGACATTTAGAACCCGTATAATCACATACTTTCTATGTTTGTCAACTTTAGTCCTTTTATAACATTCTTTCACACGTTCAAACTTTATGACACGTGTCAACACATTATAGGACGTGAATTTTCGAGGTGTTACATGACTAGTAGGTTAACAAGCACATATAAGTATGACACAGTAATCAGGAAACAGTTAAGTAATTCAACACAGTCACTAAGCACTTTAATTATCATTAAATAATCGTACGGATACATGTAATTACGAGGGTTGTCACATTCTCCCCCTGTTAAGAAAATTTCGTCCCGAAATTTAGCACGTGGTTACTGAGGAAGCTAGTTAAGTTGCGGTGCTTACTGGTTTTCCTGGGGTGTCACATCACCCCCCCCCCCCCCCCCGTTGATTTGGAATTTCGTCTCGAAATTCTACAGTAACTTCAGTCTCAGTAGTGGTTGCATTTTTCTTAAACAACTGGGGATACTTGAGTTTCATTTGGTCTTCTCGTTCCCAGGTATACTCTGGGCCACGACGGGAATCCCAACGGACTCGAACAAGAGGTATCCTGGTACGCTTGAGAATCTTAACATCTCGATCAGTAATCTCTACTGGTTCCTCGACGAATCGCAACTGGTCGTCGATTGTGAGCTCCTTCAAGGGAACTATGAGGGTCTCGTCTGACAGACACTTCTTCAGATTTGACACGTGGAAAACATTGTGAACTCCGCTGAGTTCTTCAGGTAGATTTAACCTGTAGGCGACTTTGCCAATTTTCTTAATGATTTCGAACGGTCCGACATAACGCGGATTGAGTTTGCCTCGTTTGCCAAAACGGACTACACCTTTCCAAGGTGAGACTTTGAGTAGCACCCGGTCCCCAACCTGGAACTCGAGTGGCTTTCTTCGCTTATCAGCATAGCTTTTCTGACGGTCACGAGCTGCCGCCATTCGTTGTCGTATCTGAGCAATCTTCTCGGTTGTATCTACTACAAGTTCTGGGCCAGTGATTTGACTGTCGCCAACCTCTGCCCAACAAAGAGGTGATCGACATTTCCGTCCGTACAATGCCTCGAACGAAGCGGTCTGGATGCTGGTGTGGTAGCTGTTGTTATACGAAAACTCCACTAGCGGGAGGTGCTTTTCCCAGCCATTACCAAAATCGATTACACATGCCCTAAGCATGTCTTCAAGGGTCTGGATGGTGCGTTCAGATTGCCCATTCGTCTGCGGGTGATAAGCGGAGCTCATATCTAAACGTGAGCCAAAAGACTTGTGCATGGCTTGCCACAGTTCAGAAGTAAAACGCGCGTCACGATCAGAAATGATGGAGGTTGGCACTCCGTGCCTTGATACCACTTCTTTTAGGTAAATGCCTGCTAGAGTAGAAAACTTATCCGTTTCCTTGATAGCCAGAAAATGTGCAGACTTGGTCAGTCGATCCACGATCACCCAAATGGTATCGTTTCCGCGTTGAGATCTGGGCAGGCCAGTAACGAAATCCAAGGAAATTTGCTCCCATTTCCATTTAGGTATCTCTGGTTGTTGAAGTAGGCCTAATGGTTTCTGATATTCAGTCTTGACTCTCGCACAAGTCAAACATTTGCTAATGTTGGTTGCTATGCTGGCTTTCATACCAGGCCACCAGTATGTAGTCTTTAGGTCGTGGTACATCTTATCCGAACCAGGATGTACTGAATAACGAGACTTATGTGCTTCATCCATCACAAGCTCACGTAAGCCTCCATAAAATGGAACCCAAATGCGCCCGTTAACATAGTAGGCGCCGTTATCCTTTTGTTCTAGCCGCTGCCTCGATCCTCGTAAGGACTCAGCCCTGATGTTCTCTGCTTTCAATGCTTCGACCTGAGCATCTCATATCTGGGCGGGAGGACTAGAGTGAATGGTAAGTTGTAACGCACGTACACGCTTAGGTATAGTATCCTTTCGACTGAGGGCGTCAGCCACAACATTGGCATTGCCCGGATGATACTTGATGGCGTATTCATAATCGTTCAAGAGCTCGACCCATCGGCTTTGTCAAATATTTAATTCCTTTTGCTTGAAGATATGCTCGAGACTCCTGTGATCGGTGTAAATGGTGCACTTGGTACCGTACAGGTAATGTCTCCATATCTTAAGGGTGAAAACAACTGCTCCCAGCTCCAGATCGTGAGTAGTGTAATTCCTCTCGTGAACTTAAAGTTGGCGCGATGCGTAGGCAATGACCTTGTCACGTTGCATCAACACGCAACCAAGTCCTTGGATGGAAGTGTTGCAATAAACCACAAAATCATCTGTGCCTTCAGGCAATAAGAGGACAGGCGCGCTACAAAGTCTATCTTTTAAGTGCTGAAAAGCGGATTCCTATGCATCACCCCAACGATAGGTGACACCCTTCTGAGTCAGTGAAGTGAGAGGTTGTGCAATCCTTGAGAAATCCTTGATAAACCTTCTGTAATATCCTGCCAAACCCAAGAATTGGAGGATTTCTGTTGGTGTGCGGGGTGCAGGCCAGTTCTTGATCGAGTCAACCTTGGATGGATCTACATGAATCCCATCCTTGTTTACCACATGGCCTAGAAAGTGGACGTCGCGAAGCCAGAAGTCACATTTTGAAAACTTGGCATACAACTGCTCTTTTCAAAGAAGTTGCAGAATAAGCCTCAGATGTTGCTCGTGTTCCTCCTGACTCTTAGAATAGATCAGGATGTCGTCGATGAACACTATGACAAACTTATACAGGTAAGGCTTGCACACTCGGTTCATGAGATCCATGAAGACCGCAGGTGCATTCGTTAATCCGAAAGGCATAACCAGAAACTCGTAATGGCCGTAACGAGTTTTCAACGCTGTTTTGGAGACGTCCTCCTCTCGGACTCTCAGCTGATGGTATCCCGATCTCAAATCAATCTTAGAGTAATAACTCGACCCTTGCAACTGGTCGAACAAGTCATCAATGCGTGGAAGAGGATAACGATTCTTCACGGTCACCTTGTTAAGTTCGCGATAGTCAATACACATTCTGAAGGTACCGTCTTTCTTCTTCACAAACAAGACTGGAGCTCCCCAAGGCAAAGAGCTAGGACGTATGAAACCCTTTTCCAAGAGTTCTTGTAATTGCGTGGACAGTTCTTCAAGTTCCGATGGAGCTAGACGATAAGGTGCTCGAGCTATGGGCGCTGCTCTAGGAGCTAGCTCGATTTGAAACTCGACTTAACGATGAGGCGGTAGACCTGGTAATTCCTCAGGAAATACCTCAGGAAAGTCGCGTACAATAGGTATGTCTTCTATCGTCCTTTCTTCCGCGGATGAATCAGAAACGAGGGCTAGGATAGCGGTGTGGCCCTTTCGCAAACACTTATGGGCCTTAAGGAAAGAGATGATGCCTACAACAGAACCACTCTTCCCACGAATCACGAGGGGTTCTTTACCAGAACGAGGGATACATACGATTTTCTCCTTGCAAATAATCTCCGCTTGGTGTTGAGATAACCAATCCATCCCAATGACAACGTCAAAACTACCCAGAACGATAGGAATGAGGTCGATAGAAAAGGTCTGATCGGCAAGGACAAGCTTGCAACCCTTAACTACATGTGTAGCCTCTAAACTTTTACCATTCGCTAACTCTACGATGTGCTTGGTGTTCAAAAGTGTTGGAGTACGCTTAAGCATCTGACTAACTTTTAAGGATACGTAGCTAGTATCGGCACCTGAATCAAATCAAATAGTAATAAAGAAATCATCCAGAAGAAACTTACCCATCACAACGTTGGGATCGTTCCTTGCATCACCCTGACCAATCACGAACACACGACCCCTTGCCCCATTACCATTGTTGTTTCCCCCATTGTCGTTTCCATTCCCTTGATTGTTGTTGTTCTGGTTCTGATTTAGCTGGGGGCAGTCTTTCTTGAAATGGCCCTCAGCACCACATTGAAAGCACCCTCTGTTGTTACCTTGTTGTTGCTGCTGCTGGCGTTGATTTGGTGGGGCTTGCAGATGCTGCCGGTTCTGATTCGCTGGACGCTGACTCCTGCAATCCCTTGCAACATGACCAGGCTTGTTGCACCGATGACAGTTGCCTTTACTACATGGCCCGCTGTGGTGCAAGTTGCAGCGATTACATTTGGGGTGATTCCCCTTGTATCCACCATGCCCTTGATTTCTAGAAGGCTGCTGACTGGGGCTCCTATGGTCCTCAGTCCTTTGTTGCTAAGACTGAACAGAGGTAGAGCCCTTGCCCGAATTTCCATCCCATTTTCGCTTGTGATCATTGTGGGTATCAGTAGTAGCAGCGCAAATACGATTGGGCAGCCTGTTCTGCTCAACTGCCTGATCGGTGAGACGATGAGCCAACTTTATGATTTGCTGGATGGTGCCAAGATTAGCTGAGGTTACGTGACTCTGAATCTCTGGTACAAGACCCTTGAGGTACAGCTCAATACGTTTAATGGGAGGGTCCACCATTGTAGGACACAAGATGGCCAGCTCGTTTGACCTCTTCGTGTATGCCTCGATCTCAGACCCCGTCATCTTCAAATTGGAAAGTTCCACCTCCAGCTTGTGGATGTCGTCACGACTGTAGTACTCTTCTTTGATCAGTTCCTTGAAGTCATTCCATGGGGTGGCATTAGCAACAGCTAACCCAAGCAGTTGAACCTGTGCTTTCCACCAGGTTAACGTAGCACCTTCGAGGGTTCCAGTAGCAAATTTCACTCTACGATCTTCAGGGCATTCACACATCTCAAAAACAGACTCAAGTTTCTCGAACCAGTGGAGGAGACCTACAACTCCTTCTGTGCCGCTGAAAGTACTAGGTCGGCAATCCATGAAGGTTTTGAACGTACATACTGGAGGTTGAGCATGTTGACCTATTGCGCGAGAATAAAAGACAAGGTTAAGCACAAGAGTTGGTTCGCGAGAGTAGGATCTAAACGTCATAGGATAGGTAAAAATAGCAGGTTATACCTCCTGTAGGGACAGCTGCGAGTGCCTCAGCCACTCGTTCGTTGATTAGAGCCGTCAGCTGGGCTTGCGTCAAGTTCAGGCGTCCACTCATGATCTTCACATCGAAGGAAACACAAGTAAGAAGTGGTGTCACGAAAGAGCGTAAGTGTGGAGTGACAGAAGAGAGCAAACACACAGGGTTTCAAGCAATAGTTGTTACGCTAACTAAGCATATCACGATCAAATGCGTTACTTAGCAGGTAATACAAACATAAACCATATTACCTATCGTGTTGAGTCTTGCACGTGGAGCGAAGAGTCGTTGTGGATCGTTGAGCACTGTACAGGTTATAGTCTGGTTTTATCAAAAAGCTTTTCCCTTTTTAAAACCCAGTTCACTATAACCAATGGCTCTGATACCAATCTGTCACACCCCCAAATTCCACCATGCGGAGTATCACCGCTTGGAGGCGTGACATGACCAGGATCGAGCCACCAATCATATTGAACAACACAATTAAGTAAATAAAACCAACCACAATACGATTGGTGACCAAAAGAAAGTAAACCGACTTTAAGTTAACAGCGGAAGCATAGTATGTAAAGCTAAAACATAAGTTCGTAGTTCATAAGTTTAAAGACCCAAAACATAAGTTCCATAAGTTTATAAAGTTTAATTATTAAGTACGGGACATAACAATCCGCATCCTACAACGACCTCCTCCTTGTGCAAGCTCCATAGCATCTAACGACCTGCAAAGCATGTAATAACGAGTCAACAACAAAGTTTAGTGAGTTCACGGTTGGTTGTCCATTTTAGAGTTGTTTCCAAAAACGTAGTTTAACCTTAATCAGCTATCCAGCCGTGGGGGTTACCCCATAGTTTGAAAACGTTTATTAGTTAACCATCCCCTGTCCACCTTCCCTGGCTATCCAGCCCGGCACTCCGGCCGTGGGGGCTACCCCATTATTTAAACTACCAGACTCGTTACCATATCGACTACTAACGAAAATAAGTTGTGCCCTAGCGTCGGTGTCTATCATCACCGACGTGCCATAGTCCATTAGTACACGCCCGTCCGAACGGCACGGTGTGAGGTTTGTTAAACCTAATAGCGCTATTAACTAATGACCCGCTCGCCATTGGCCTCGGAGATTAAGTCGATATAAAATGAGGGACTTCGTTGATAGAGTTCTTGTCTAGTAAATCTAAATCCATCCCAACAGGACGAGGAATTCACATTCTTGAACACGTCCCAACAGGACGAGGAATCCCCATTCCTTAACCCATTCCCATTCCCATTCCCACCGGGAATTACCATGCTTTGTAGAAAGTGTGAACTCACCTCGGTTGCTCGGTTTGACTCTCAAAAATAGCTAACAGTCAAGGTCGGTCAATCACGTCCTAATATGATTACCAGTTAGTCATTTAGTGGTTTTCAAATAGAGCACAAAGTTCCTACACGTATCTATCACATAACATGCATCACTTTAACGGTTTATGCCCATATAAGTTTCCCATATATTCCCGTTCATAAGCAAACATACGACATTGCACATAACACTTTTATTGACATATAACATGTTAGATTATTCTCAGATAACCTACCCGACATTTAGACACGCAAATCACTACTTATGTCGTTTCAGCTTTAATCTTCAAAACTAGGCTGTTTTCGGGGATTTTAATAAAATAGTTAACTTATTCCAAAAATTCCCAACTTTTTACAGAAAGTCTTAAACGATCCAAATATTATTGTTTAAAAATCTCGGGATCCAATTCATTACCAATATTTTATAAAAATTCGTTTACCGGACTGCAATCAGATTCATCACTTTCTGACTGCAGTCTACGGAATAATTCATTAAAAATTCATCGTAAGTCCGATTTACGAAATTCCAGTGGGCGAATTACAAACACGTCAGTGGTCATCTACTGTACAAATTTCATGAGCTAGTCCTATTCAGGTTTCAAGTTATGACTAAAAATACAACATACATTTTCTGCAGTAAAAACGCAGCTTGAGCTGCTGTCCAAAAATAGTCCTTTAAAAATAGTAAACGACCTTGAAAAATTACGATTCTAGTGCCATTTGATCCGTTTTTCGAAAATACATAAGTTAGGCTTCAGAAAATCAGTTTTTCGATTTATAATGATCCAGTTACAGCCAGTTGAAGTTGGCTGAAAATGCTAATAAGCATGCTTTTTATAGTGTAAATGTTACTAAAATGCATCAACAAATGTCCTAACAACAGGTTTATCAAGAATTCAACGATCAAACATCATGCATGCTTTAACCAACTTAATCCAACCAGATTTCATCTTTATGTAAATTTATGTTCATGTTCTTTGTTCGTTTTCTTTTTATATTCTTGTGTTAAACATTAAACTTCAATCTTTCGAATAATCAACATAGAAGTGACCAAGAGTTAAATCGAAGACTTACAACTAGCACAAAGGCTAGGGATGAACTTATGAACAAAGAATGATGATGAAGATGGTGTGAGAATGCAAGGTGTGATGCTCCTACAAGACCTCCAAGCTTCAAGCTTCACAAGACTTCTTCTAGCACTTGATTTGGACTTGAAAATGGAACAAATGAATGAATGTTGAAGTGGTGGTGGTGGTGGCGGTTATGTGCAGCCGAGAGGGAGAGAGAGAGTGAAGAAGATGGTGAAGTGAACTTGTAGTGAAGATGAAATGATGAGTATGATCTCTAGCCCAACCTATTTAACATCATTGTGATTTCTTGGCAAGAGCAAGGCCAATCACAATAAAAGGGAATATTTGATTGGGGATTTGGTGATGATTATGGTGGGTCCCCTATGTGAGCCGAAAAATATGGAGGGGGGGGGGTTAATTGAAAATATTTTGGTGAAAGGTGGGTAAATAATAGTTAGATTCCAAGTATATACTTACATGTTTTAGTTAGTTGATATCTAGTGGGTGTTATGGTATACGGGGACCATAACTAGCCAAGAAATAATAACACAATGTGTTTGACAAATATTTGGTGTCCCGGGTAATGCCCGGTTGTTCGGTCGGATACTGTTTCGTTAAAGTGTTTAATTGTTCCGTAAGGTGTCTTATATATATATTTTTGTAACACAATTAATTCCTAACACTTAGGAAAATGTTCAGGACCATTTAGTAGATTTTCTGCACATGACTAGTAGGTTAACAAGCACATGTAAGTATGACACAGTAATCAGGAAACAGTTAAGTAATTCAACACAGTCACAAAGCACTTTAATTATCATTAAATAATCGTACGGATACATGTAATTACGAGGGTTGTCACATTTAACCTAACAGTGGTTTCAAACAGCTGTTTTTCATCCGTCTGCTGACCCAACAGTAGTTTCAAAAGTGGTTTCAATACACTGTTTTAACCCAACAGTGGTTTCAAACACTATTTTATTTTCTAACATAAACAATCGATTGCGCGAAACAGAAAAATAATCCTAAATATCTCGATTTCAAGCCCTATCTATACTTTATATAAAAGGGCAAATCACGTTGTTTTCGATAATCAAAACTCAATCACTTTAGTTAAATACCTACATCGGTGTATATACATTACTCTGTAAATCTAACTTGTATCATCATAAAAAAGTATACAAATTGCGCGCAGAATTGATTTAAAAATCACTCATTGAAATAGGTTTAAAAATCAACAACTGAATTGAGCGCAGAATTTGATACGTGGTCGAAAACCGGTGTTCGTTTATGCTTAAGTTCATATTTTTACTTAACTTTTTATCCCGAATAGCCTACTTGTAAAAGGATTTGTGTTTTGCAGGTCTTGTGAAGTTTAAGGAGATGATTGGGAGCTAAACGAATCATCGGAGCGAAAATGGAACCAACGGGACGCGAAACGGGTCAACCGGACGTGGGAAATGAAGAAAACATAAAGTTGAAGCTCTGGGGACCGTCGCCGACGACCATATGGTCCGTCGCCGATGGCATGTAGAATTAACCATCGCCTGACATGGCCGTAGACAGCCAATTAGGCCGTCGGCCAAAACTGAAGAACCACACACCGTCGCCGACGGTGGATAGGTCCATCGGCGACGGCCCCTAAATGTTGACTCCGCGCTTTTTGTGATATTTGGGTCTTGGAACGAATGAAAAGCATGATGGTCATCAAAATTCGGGAGTTACACTTTAATTTTGAGTTTTGAACACATATTGGAGCCCATTCTTATCACCCATCACTCACGATTCCATCCAACATCATCTCCAACATTTGAATCATCATCCGAATCCCAATCACAAACCCTAATCCATCACCATTCCATTAATCTCTTGACTCACCATTACCTACCATCCACAACCCTAACCACTCATCCAATCATCCATCTTCAAGCTTCACGATGATCCAATTCAAGCTTTCTACATCCGGTGATCAAGTTTCTTCGATCATGCTTGGCTAATTTCTTGGAGGTTTTACCCGGTGTAGGTTTTTGTAAGTCTAGGGTTTCAACAATGTTCTTGGTTTGATTTTGTGACAATTTGCTATTTGATTTTGAAGCTTATGACAATTGTCTTGCATTTGTATTGAATTCATAAATTGTCGAGTGAAGATTAAATTTGACTTTCTGAAATGTTTATGTGCAATTATGCCTTGTCTAGGTTAGAGCTTACATGTTCTTGGTAACGAAGTGCATTGCGGTCCGTTGTCTATAACGTTGATAGCTTTTGGCACCTAAGCCTCGTGACACTAAATTCGTTAATCATCTTTGCAATTGAATTGAATCTATAACGTGTAGAAACCTTAGGATTGCAATTACCGAACCGGGTGTGAACCTTGTTTTCTCAATATTGTTCAAACAATCAATTTCATTTCTTGCAATTTGTTGATCATTAGTTTTTAATCAATCCTTTCATTTTAGTAGTTTTAATCCACATCTTTTCAATCAATAAAAAATACATAAAAACAAAATAGCAAGCTTCATAATAGTGACACCTTTTTATAATTCGATCTAATCCATACGCAAACCACATACTCTTCGTGGTTCGACCCCTTACTACCACTAACTATCTGTTAAGGGTAATTTGGGCTTATAAATATTATCTTTGACTGGAGCGCGACACTCTGATCAGAATTTAACATAGTTCATTTGTTTGACAGAATTAGTTTGTCCATTCGCTGAGTTTGCATAGAATTACATTTGCATGTAAAATCTGTCTTGTTGATTCGCTAACAGGTTCATTTGCTTTCGCCAAAAAAAAACACTATCCGTTTGGTGTTTTGTGCATCTGCTGTTATACATTCGTTGCAGATCAGCATATATCTAATGCAGAATACATTCGTTGCTGTTATACACTGTCTGTTTGGGGTTTTGATATTTGGTGTTTGTCGCTGGTTAATTTGCTGAAATCGTTGTCATTTGCAGTGCAGATATCCATCACAAAAGTGTTCAGCAGTTTTTTAGTTCATCTGCAGATTTGTTCATTCCCCGAAACGTTATTAGTCTTCGTTTTTGTAACACCTCGAAAATTCATGTCCTATAATGTATTGACACGTGTCATAAGCTTGAACGTGTGAAAAAATACTCTAGAGGGACTAAAGTTGACAAATAAATAAACTATGTGAATATAAAGGTTTAAAATGTCAACAATGGATAAATATACTTTACAATAACCCTACTTGATGTTTATACCCTTAAACGAATAAATCATGGATCATACGAAGCAAATTGTGAAAGAAAGTGAGAGATTACAAACTACAGGGGTTAAATGTGTCGACATGTTTAAAGTATACCTCTGAGTGACCTTTTAGCAAACCCGAAGCTTTGTAACAATTAATTATGCTCATTAGAATGTATGATAAAAATTTCATCAAGTTTCGTTATCGTATGAGAAAGTTATGATAGAATTCGTATATGAGGGGTTAAAAGCGTCAACGTAGAAATTTAAGACTTTTCGGTGATCGTATGATTGACCGGGGACCTAAAAAAGTTAGTTTATGACTTGGAGTCCTTAAAAGTCAAGTTTGGGGGTTACAAGTGCAAGAAAGCACCTTAAAATCAAGATTTGGAAGTTCAGGGGCCAAACTGTCAATTTTTGAAAGAATGTGTTTGGCTGACCAGGTCCTTACGGACCGTAAGCTGCTCCCAGATGCAGAAACTCGTTTTATTGGCTGTTCAGCCCATGTAAGCGACATCTACTGCCCTTAAACACTTCCAAGAGCTGCCTAAACTAATTCCTTAGGCTTAGGGACACTTGTTAATGATCTGGATCACCCCATAGACTTGGTTGTCATCATCATAGTGGATCAAATTCACTATAAAAGGCCTTCATAGTTGCAACATTGTGATCATCCATTCCATTTGCTTTCTTGGAGCTTCCTGGAGCATAAGAGCAGACCCAAGCCATCTCTAATAGTGCATTAGACTTTGGTAAGAATGCTTAACCTTTCTTAGTTGAGTTTTTACTTAGTTTTAGCTTAAAAGTCAAACCGTCGTAATTAACGGTTGACTTAGCGATTAATCATTAATGGTCCAGTGATTAGTCGAATTGAAGGTAGTTATAAGTTGGTAATTATGTGGGCAATAAACCCTTAAAAGGGCACCCACTGATTCCCGTTCTAACTAGATCAAATGTCGGGTCAAAGTTGATTAGAAAAAGTCAACAGAATGCTAATTTTCAAATTAAAACATAATTAGCAAAGTAGAAGGCATGTAACCTATTTTATCACTCATATAACTTGATGATAAGTATAATACCTGGTCTAAGCTTGTTTGATCCGACAATTTCCTGTTTAGACCCGGTTCGGAACCGAAAGTCGCAAAACTTTGACTTTTGCTTTGACTTCAGTTCTGACCCGTTTTAGTATGATTTGAAAATGCCTTAGAGCTTCCTTAGGACCAGGCTACATGTTAGCATAACCCTCTGTGGTTGGTTCATTGATTATCCGATTCGTTTACATGTTTCCGTTAATTGCTTAATGTTGACCATAATGCCCTTTTGACCATAAAATGAGGATTTTAGATATGTGAAAAGACAATAACCTTTGTTACTGATTTATAAACATGTCCCTAAAGTTTCATATCAGTTCGAGGTCCAGAATAGGAGTTATGCTAAATAGCGCATTTAAGAAGCTTTTTGTTAATTAAACGGCGCAATTAGCATAAAGCCTATCTAAACCCAAATTTTGACACCAAAATTTTTACCCACTGATGTAATATAATATTTCGGGATTTTTAAAGATTTTTAATTATTTTTAACCTGCTCATAACCTAGGGTTATGGCATTGATTCGATAAATACCGATTATACCCTTTTTGTGTGTAAAATGAGTTCTACATAATATTTTGACACCAATCCAATTGCTACTAATTTTATATAATAAATAAAGTATTTTGAACTTTATAACCTGATCAGAAAACTCAGATTTCCTGTATAACCCAGAAATCGCTTAAAATGGCTTTTTACGCGTATTAAACGCATAGTTTGGATTTAAAACCATTTTGCCATATAAGACCTATTACCAACTGATATGACCTAATAAAATAAGTTATTCCACTGATGTATTCGGACCCGAATCTCAAAATTTCAATTAACCACTTTTATAATCTTTAAAATAACCAAAATACCCCTACGGGGCTTATTTTGAGATTAACCTCGTTTTAGGAATAATTGAAGATATCCTACTGATATCACAACATGTTTAAGGCATATTAACTTAGGAAACTTGTATATGACTCTTATGGTTACCCGTTACGCCTCTTGCGCGTTCGGTTCGGTTTATGTAACTAGTTTGCATAAGTTAGCCGAAACGGGTCAAACCTTATCATTTTTATCTCAAAACCCAGAAGGTGTTTAGATTACCAATATTATACAAGTCTTCAAACTTGTCGGGTCTAAAACACATTCTATTCCGGTCTTCGCTTAATCATGCGTTTGAACCGTATATTTTTCCTTAAAACTAACCGGTCTAAGTTTAGGCTTAATTAAAGACCCGTTAGTATTCTGATTGGTTATTTATACCATCATTCCAGACTAGAGCCTTCCGGTAAATTGTACCTACGCTTACTTAAGTGAATACGGTTGAGTTATTATAATTCTTGCTATTTAAGACAGGAGCTAGCTCAGGTAAATATTCTTAACTTATTTTCCCTATTACGGGCTTGGGATACGATAATATAAATATCGCATGGTCAGGTATGGGATTCAAAGACCAATGAGTCGGGAAATCCAAATAACCTGTTTTAATTCGTATTGCTTGACTGAAACATTGGGGGTTAATGCGACCGTGTCCTGGATATCCTTGACTCATTAATTGCAATGGCCACGACCTAAGCACGGGGTGTAGGCATACACCTGACAGATGCAATATGCTTATTAATTAATTATACCCAATAAGGGATTCCCAATAAGGGAATAGTGGTGTGTCGGTTAATCTTGAACCGGCATAGAACCGGGCCCCGTATGTAGAGCAAGTTATGTAAAACTGATAACATGAGATATAGTTTGTCCCAAGTATAAAAGATTAATTTTGCCTTGAGCATCTTAATCAAAGTGTCAACATATTTTTCGTGCCTTGTGCACCTAAACCAATTTTCTTAAACTCTTTTCAAATAAGTCAGTTGAGTGTATTTACCAGTGAAAACTGACGTATTTTCCAAAGTCTAAGTGACAGGTACAAGTACGTAATAGGCTGGAAGCTGCTCAGGACTTGTTAGTTGAGGACTTTGCAACTCCTTCACATAAGCCATTAGTCTGATAACTTCTTTTGTTGTTTTGATCTGCCTGTGGATTATTACAAGCCAGTCTGTACAGAATATTTTTATATTATCAGACATTTGTGTTTGTAATAATATTTTATATTTCAAGACTTCCGCTGTGCATTTAAATTGTGTTGTTTGACTATGATGATATCAACTACGTCACGATACTCCCCACCGGGCCCACCGGTAATACGTGGAAATATCGGGGTGTGACAGTTTTTTGTTCACTTGCTGTCCAAAATTACTTAAGTCCACAGTCCACACACAACTGAAGTTCAGCCGCAGTTTGACCTTCATGCGCAGTTCAGTTCGCTGATATGTTATTCTCTGCAAAAAAAGTATACAAATTGTTCAATAACGAAACCAAAATAGGCATCAAATTTTGATATCCATCAATATTTTTCAAAATATGACATTATATGTTGCTGGTGCGAGCAGCCTCGAGCCAGCCTTTGCCTTTGGTTTGTCAAATATTAATATATATTTTTTTTAACGGTAAATTTAGATGACTGATAAACACTGGTTTATCGTCGTGTCACTGGCGAAACCATTCAATCATATTCATCTCCACTGGCCAATAATGCTTATACAACGTTAACATTAATATTTATTGTTTCACTTTTGTTTTTAACTATATACATGTTCACTTGTTCTTTGTTTATCTTTACTTTGTATTCTTTTAGAAGTTAAGAGTGTTTCTAATTAAATAATTGTACTTATTGGTATGACGCTTTCATGCTTCAGCCATATCAACCTTTTAACCCCCTAAACACTGGTTTAGGGGCGTTAAAAACAGGCACTAAGGAATCTCTCATGAGTGAGGTAATAGGAATGAGAGTATGGGTTGATGGTAGGGTTTTCCACCAGGGGGCAAAGATAGTGTGTTAGCAGCGGTAGCACGCGCTATCCCTCAACCCCATCTCCGTAGTGTAAAAATAACTCTTACCTTCATCTTTGCAGCTACATAACCCTCGTTTTTTGTTCACTTGCTGTCCAAAATTACTTCAGTCCACAGTCCACACACAACTGAAGTTCAGCCGCAGTTTGACCTTCATGCGCAGTTCAATTCGCTGATCTGTTATTCGCTGCAAAACAATATACAAATTGTTCAAAAACGAAACCAAAATAGGCATCAAATTTCATATCCATCAATTTTTTTTCAAAATATGACATTATATGTTGCTGGTGTGAGCAGCCTCGAGCCAGCCTTTGCCTTTGGTTTGTCAAATATTAATATATATATTTTTTAACGGTAAATTTAGATGACTGATAAACACTGGTTTATCGTCGTGTCACTGGCGAAACCATTCAATCATATTCATCTCCACTGGCCAATAATGCTTATACAACATTAACATTAATATTTATTGTTTCTCTTTTGGTTTTAAGTATATACATGTTCACTTGTTCTTTGTTTATCTTTACTTTGTATTCTTTTAGAAGTTAAGAGTGTTTCTAATTAAATAATTGTACTTATTGGTCTGACGCTTTCAGGCTTCAGCCATATCAACCTTTTAACCCCCTAAACACTGGTTTAGGGGCGTTAAAAACGGGCACTAAGGGATCTCTCGTGAGTGAAGTAATAGGAATGAGAGTATGGGTTGATGGCATGGTTTTCAACTAGGGGGCAGAGATAGTGTGTTAGCAGCGGTAGCACGCGCTATCCCTCAACCCCGTCTCCGTAGTGTAAAAATAACTCTTACCTTCGTCTTTGCAGCTACATAACCCTCGTTTTTTGTTCACTTGCTGTCCTAAATTACTTCAGTCCACAGTCCACACACAACTGAAGTTCAGCCGCAGTTTGACTTTCATGCGCAGTTCAATTCGCTGATCTGTTATTCGCTGCAAAAAAGTATACAAATTGTTCAAAAACGAAACCAAAATAGGCATCAAATTTCATATCCATCAATTTTTTTCAAAATATGACATTATATGTTGCTGGTGCGAGCAGCCTCGAGCCAGCCTTTGCCTTTGGTTTGTCAAATATTAATATATATATTTTTTAACCAACACAAACTCAACTGAATAACCAATAATAACCTAATCTAATAAACCACAGGAATAAAAAATGAGCTCGTACGTACGAATGAAAAAGCTCGAACAACGTACGGAGGGACTCGTAAAAACTGATGCATAGAAACAAATTCATCAAACAATAACACATCCTTCATAGTAGTCATGAAAGAGAAGATTTATCATTGCAGATGAGTTGTGTGATATAAAGATATTACAAACAACAAACCTATGCAAGTGACTCGAGATCTAGCATTATAACCCAACATGATTGTTGCTCTGCATCCCCTGTTTAAGAGCAAAACTATTAATTTCTCAACTTGTTCATGACAAGAGAAAGTCCAGCTGCACCATCCAACAACAAAACATAACTTTCTCAAAATTTCATTAATTAAACATAAATTTAATCAATTATAATTTTTTTATTTAACCATGGATGTAAAAATAACAAAGTTGAATAAAAGTGGTAATAGAAATACCCCTATCCAGCACGATCAGCAGCGTCACGACATTCTACTTTAAATTTTGATAAGTGGCTGCTAACTTCTCCAACTGTTTCCATTTGTTTCTTGGCTAAAGAAGAACTAATTTCTACTGAACTACAGAAAAATAATACTTCTTCACAAGACAATAAATCTGAAGAACTAATTTCTATTTAGTAAATATGATTTCACAAACTATATTTGAAATATATTTATGAAATATCAAAAAATTAATCATTCATGTACCTTATGAACATATAGGAATATATTTATTGTTCAATCTTTGTAAAAAAAATTCTCCAGATCCAAGCAATATCTTCAAAATTCCATGAAAAAACGTACTTGGATGAACGTATTTGGAAAATAAAAACGACAAACAAGTATTATAAAAAATAAAAACGTATTTGGAAAGGATCGACAAACAAAAATAAAGAATTTAGATGAACTGAAACAAAGAAAACTCACCGAAAGTGAAGGCAACAATCAAGTATTATATCTGTGAACAGAAAAGCCCTAATTCACAAAACAACTTATAAAAACCATACTTAAATGTAACAGAAACAGACCTTTGATCTTCAGGATTCTCAAAACCAGATCCAGGATCCGAAAATCAAGAGAGTTTACAAAATGCCGACCTACCTCTTTTTTTCCTCTCATCGTCCTCTGAAGTATCATCACAATCGACGGTGGTGATGGTGTGTTTGCACTGCTGGAAAGGGAGAGATGTGAGAACAAACAATTTTTAATCGGAGAACAAACAGTAAGAACAAACAATTTTTAATGCTAAAGCCTAATTTATAGGAGCTGATACTGAAAACTTTGATTAATCGGAGAGTTTAACATACCTTACTGTTAGAAATTGAAGGTGCTGCTAACGTCGTTCATCACCGACTCGGACCGCGTGGTAGCCTCCTTTGCGGTAGGAATCGAAGTCCTTTCCAGTAGGAATCGAAGTCCTCCTTTGCGGTAGGAATCGAAGTCCTCATCGTTTCGATTCAATACCGTCTTCTTGTGGAGTGATGGAAGGATCTGGGATTTGAGAGAGAGAGAGATATATGTTAAATACCGTCTGTTTACGCTAATTGCAAAAGATTTATCGAAATCGCTATACCTTATATTTATTGGCTGATTTCAAGCAAGAAATTTGTGATTGATTACGAGCTCTGGATTTGTAACAACTCTCACCAAAACTATTATTTATTATTATATTTAGTTCAATAGGAAACCCTAATTGAGACACCTAATTGATTCTGCACAAACCCTAAAATTTTCAGAACAATCAGAATCAGGATCAGGGCCCCTAAAACTCAGGGGGGGTAAACCCTAGTTACGATTATCTTCAAATCTCGTTGTAAAAATTGAAATTTACGAAGTTGTCAACTCAGCTAGGCTAGTCCCAGACGTGGAAACCCTATGAGCATTAGGTGTCCCTTACGGACCGTAAGGGATAAGTCTTACGGTCCGTAAGCATGTCAAAATTTTGGGTATAAATAGCAGACATTGGTAATCGAAGTTTGTCACTTGAACGACGAAAATTCTCGTTACGCAGACTGAGATAAGCTCTGTTTACTATTAAAAACACACACGATTCACGAAGTGCTGCCGCAATTAGGGTAATAACTCGATCGCTGATACGATTCAATGTCCGATTGATTAAAATATCCAATGGATGTTTAAGTGCTGCTCAAATTTGGGTTATGCTTTGTCATTAGTCGTAATTCCGAGAGGAAGTTCGAGTACCACCCGAACTCGGGGAATACTCTGTCATTCGTTGTGAATCCGATGGATGTTTAAGTATTGCACTTTGTCATTCGTTGTGAGGGTTTTAATCTCGTGAGTTATCGTAAATGCTGTATTAAGTTACTAACCGAATTGTGTGCCTGTTATTAATTTAGGTTAAAAGGCTAATCAGTAGGCTAGGCTCTGCTCAAATTAAATCTGCAATGTGAGTCATTCTCTTTTTATCAAAATGCTTTATAAATTCTTAAATATTTTCAAAGTTATAATTACAGTGATTAAGTTTATGTAGTCACC
Source organism: Helianthus tuberosus (assembly GCA_030545235.1). Taxonomy (NCBI): domain Eukaryota; kingdom Viridiplantae; phylum Streptophyta; class Magnoliopsida; order Asterales; family Asteraceae; genus Helianthus; species Helianthus tuberosus. Next base: position 24,901,530 of record CM060387.1, read on the forward strand.
AAATTACAGCCGGTATGTGGGGTATTGTGCACATTACTATTGTTTTATCACTTTAGGTGGGCGAACCTAATTAGTGATACTCTTCATTATTGGGTGAACGGACTCAATAATGATATGACCACATTCACGAAACGAGTCGATGACAAATACTGTGGGTAGTTGGTTGATATCTGAAACATTGTAATCTCTCTTAATACTGTAAATTATAACAAACGTGTCTTTTTAGTAAAATAGAATGATTCACACAGTATTTCCCGCTGACAAAACCTTTTTCAAACATGTTTCAGGTGATCTGTTGTGATCAAGAAAAGGTGCCGAGAAGCACTACAAGCTTAAGGAAGTGGCTCAGTATAAAATAAAGAAACATGTTTTGTAAAATAAAAGATTTCTCCGTGAAATCTTATGATTGTAAATTACCGGGTTTTATCCCGAGTTGTGAAATAAAATAATCGGGAAATTTGCAGTTTTTAAAAGATCCTGATGAAAACTTCCGCTGTTAAATAAATACCACGGGATTTCTGTCCCGCGGCTCCTGAAACGGGTCAAACCGGGTCGGGGGCCGTGACAGAAAAAGGTGGTATCAGAGCCACTGATTTAAGTCAATTAAGTATTTAGAAATACTTAATTTTACTGATTGCCAATTGCGTGATTATGTGTTTTTACTAATTAAATAATCGTGTTATAAACTGTGTATAATTATTTTGTGTGTATTTTGCTAAACAGCATGAGTGACTTGTCTGACGCCCTTCAGAATTTAAATCTTTATCCAGTAAGAATAGAGGTTTCCAGAGATTTCAATAAGTATATATCAGCCATAGAAGAACCTATAGAATTCAACGCTTTACCTCTCGAGAAACCCAAGTCTAAGAAAATGGAAATTGGGGAAAGCTCTAAGCAAATTGAGGGGTTACCATCTCAGGAAGAGCTAGATTTTATATTGGCAAGCTATAATACTATTAAGCCTGTTAATGAAAATGTTTTTATTCATTCTCTTGAAACACAACTACCAATGAACTTAGAACCAGCTATTCCAAACCTTTCAATCCACTCGCAACCTTTAGGAATAGACGAATGGTTGACTAATGAAATACAGTTCCAAAACAATCCCTATAAGCTTTTTCCTCAGTTCGATCCAGAACCTTTACCAAATCCACCAATGAGTAACAAGAATATGACTGAACTCCGCCATTTTGGCGAAGAACTAATAGATGATGGGAATAGGATCCAAGAGATTGGGGGACAGATCTCCTGGAAATACGATGAGAGGGAACGCCGTTACTAGAATATCATCTGACAAAGGATAGGGGATTTATGGAACTGTGTGTATGCAATAGAAAAAAAAATCAGTCTGTAAAATAACTACAAATAAAACTTTGTTAGATAATGGTGTGTATTAATGCATACTATTAAAAATCGAGAAATCAATAGTTTTGGCTATATTGGTGTTATGAACTCTGTATAATTGTTTTGTGTAATTGTTATTTATTTGATACTAATAAATTATATATATTAATTATCAGATGGAAAACGATAATAATGAACCAGTTAATGAGGTTAATCAATCTGAGCAACACTCGGGGGATCAATATATGACTAGACATGATATAGAAAATATCGTTGCTCAAGGGATAGCCAATGCTATTCCAACAATCGTCGCTGCTGTTAAAAATCCAATAGAACCGCAACAAATCGTTCCTAGCAAACGTATTTCTGAAGATAACTTCAGTAATAGCGTAAACGGAGGCAATGATCATGTTAATCATGATAATGAACCACGGCAAGCTCCGCTCCCTAAGAAAATAAAAGCTGCAACACCTGGTTGCACTTATAAAGAATTTCTTGCTTGTAAACCATCTGAGTTTGCAGGCAATGAAGGAGCAACTGCGGCACTGCGTTGGTTAGAGAAAACCGAGGCAGTAATTGCCATAAGTAAATGTGACAAGGATGACAAGGTCATGTATGCGTCAAATCTTTTCAAAGAAGGGGCGCTAGAATGGTGGAACACGGTGTTACAAGCCAAAGGAAGAAATAGGGCATATGCCATGACCTGGGAAGAATTTAAGATTCTTGTAGAAAGAAAATTCTGTCCTGAGTACGAAAAGGATCAAATGGTAAATAAATTCTTAAATCATAGAATGATGGGTATAGATTGTCGCGGTTATACTTTGACATTCTTTGAATATGCTAGAGTGGTACCAACACTGGCTTCGCCAGAACCGGTACTCATTTCTCGCTATATCTGGGGATTAATTGGTGAAATCCGCAATATCGTTAAAGCTACGAGACCTCGCACTATTAACGATGCAGTGGAATTAGCCAACACCCTAACGGATGAATTGGTGCGCACAAGAGATGAAAATAAGAAAAAGGAATTAGCTCAGAAAATTACCCAAGGCTTTCGTACGGGTAATAATAATAGCTTCAAAAGAAGAGGAACAGGGCAATCTTCAACTTCGCCATTCTGCAAGAATTGAAAAAAGAAACATTACGAAAGATGTAACGTAACCTGCAATTTTTGCAAAGTGGTAGGACATCGGGAAGAAAACTGCAGAAGGAAAACCATAGTCTGCTTTAACTGTGGTGAAACAGGACATTTCAAAACAGAATGTCCTAAATTGGTCAAACCAGCAGACAACAAAGCCAAGACAGCTGACGGAGCTACTAAGAAGAATGTTCGAGCCTTTCAGTTAACTACTCAAGAAGCTGAGATGATTCCTGATGTGATAGCCGGTACGTTCTTAGTTCACAACATTTACGCCAAAGTATTATTTGACTCTGGTGCAAACCAAAGTTTTATAAATACTTCATTCTCCCAAGCTCTTAATATACCCTAAACCAGCATTAGGCAGATTTTCACAGTCGAAACGGCTGATGGGAATTCAGTTAAAATAGATAAGGTTTTGCAAAATGTAGAAATAATACTTTCAGGTCATAAATTCTTTTCAAACTTATTACCTATAAAATTAGCTGAATTCGATGTTGTATTAGGAATGGATTGGTTAGTAGCCAACCATGCTCGAATTCTTTGTGATCAGAATTCCATAGAAATTCAAACACCTACTGGAGAAGTCATTATGATTATAGGAGATAAACCACGTAAGCCCATGAAGTTCATATCAATAATGAAAGTTGCTAATTATGAACGAAAGAAAGGATTAGTATATATGATTTCGGTAATCATTAGTACTAAGGGAAAAGAACTTAAGGAGATTCCTGTAGTCTCGGAATACCCAGATGTATTCCCAGAAGAGTTACCAGGGTTACCACCAGATAGGGAAGTAGAGTTTAGGATTCATCTAATTCCAGGAACTATACCGATAGCCAAGGCACCTTATTGGTTAGCTCCCACAGAAATGTTAGAACTGAAAAAGAAATTAGATGAATTACTACGTAAAGGTTTCATACAACCTAGTTCATCCCCGTGGGGAGCACCAGTGTTGTTTGTTAAGAAAAATGATGGTTCGATGAGAATGTGTATTGATAATAGAGAATTGAATAAGGTTACAATTAAGAATCGATACCCATTACCTAGGATTGATGATCTATTCGATCAAATTCAAGGAGCTAGATATTTTTCTAAGATAGACTTACGTTCCGGATATCATCAATTGAAGGTACAAGAAGAAGACATACCTAAGACTGCTTTTAGAACTAGGTATGGTCATTACGAGTTTACAGTCATGCCCTTTGGGTTAACGAATGCACCCGCAACATTCATGGACATGATGAATAGGATATGTAAACCATATTTGGATAAATTTGTAATTGTCTTCATAGACGATATACTTATTTATTCCAAAAGTCAGGACGAACATTGTCAGCATTTACATGTACTCTTAACTTTGTTAAGAAAAGAAAAGCTGTATGCCAAATTCTCAAAATGTGAATTTTGGTTACAAGAAGTGCAATTTTTAGGACACATGGTGAATCACGAAGGTATTCATGTAGATCCTGCTAAGATAGAAGCAATTACCAAATGGAAGATTCCGCAAACAGCAATGGAAATTAGAAGTTTTATAGGTTTAGCTGGATATTATAGACGGTTTATTAAGGATTTTTCCAAGATAGTTGTACCATTAACTAAGCTAACCTGTAAAGCCGTTAAGTTTGAATGGGGACCTAAACAAGAAGAAGCCTTTCGAATCTTGAAGCAAAAATTAACAAATGCTCCAATCTTAGCTTTACCAGAAGGAACTGAAGATTTTGAAGTATATTGTGATGCTTCAAAACTAGGATTTGGATGTGTGCTAATGCAACGCAAGAAGGTAATTGCGTATGCATCAAGGCAATTAAAAAAGCACGAAGAAAATTATACAACTCATGATTTAGAATTAGGAGCCGTAATTTTTTCCCTTAAGATTTGGAGACATTATCTGTATGGAAGTAAATTTACTATCTATACAGATCATAAGAGTTTAAGATATATATTCGGGCAAAAAGAGTTAAACATGAGGCAAAGGAGATGGATGGAAATCTTAAGTGATTACGACTGTGATATTCAATATCATGAAGGAAAGGCAAATGTAGTTGCAGACGCCTTAAGTCGTAAGTACCATGAGAAACAACGACGGGTTCGTACTCTCAGATTAAATCTACAATTAGATTTAATGGAACAATTGAAGCATTTTCAAGAAACAGCAATAGAGGATGTTGCTGAAGGAATGAAAGGACAAATGAAGAATTAGAACAAGGAGATGATGGAATTTGGAGATTCCATAAGAAAAGAATTTGGGTACCAAAGCAGGGAGAATTAAGAAATAAGATTTTAGAGGAAGCTCATAAATCTAGGTATACCATACACCCTGGAAATAATAAGATGTACCAAGATTTAAGAAATAATTTCTGGTGGATAGGCATGAAGAAGGATATAGCTAGATATGTTTCTAAGTGTCTTACTTGTTCACAAGTTAAGGCAGAACACCAGAAACCTTCAGGTCTACTACAACAACTAGAAATGCCTGTATGGAAATGGGAACTCATAACAATGGATTTTGTTACTAAGTTACCCAAAACCAGAAAAGGTAATGATGTGATTTGGGTAATTGTGGATCGATTAACCAAATCTGCTCACTTTCTACCAATGAAAGAAACCTTTAGCATGGAAAGATTGGCAAAGTTATATGTAGATAAAGTCGTATCTCTACATGGAGTTCCACTCTCCATTGTATCAGATAGAGATAGTCGTTTCACTTCTCATTTCTGGAAAAGTTTCCAAGAAGCAATGGGAACTCGACTAAACCTAAGCACGGCATATCATCCACAAACAGACGGACAAAGTGAAAGGACGATCCAAACTCTAGAAGACATGCTCCGAGCATGTGTAATAGATTTTGGTGGAAATTGGGATGATCATTTACCTTTAATTGAATTCTCCTATAATAATAGTTATCATTCAAGTATTGAAACTGCCCCATTCGAAGCACTGTATGGAAGAAAGTGCAGAACTCCAGTTTGTTGGGCAGAAATAGGAGAAAGTCAATTGTCAGGTCCTGAAATAGTGCAAGAGACGACCGACAAGATTACTCAAATCAAGGAAAGGCTGAAGACGGCTCGAGATCGCCAGAAGAGTTATGCAGACAATAGATGCAAGCCGTTAGAATTCCAAGTTAGAGACAGAGTACTATTGAAAGTTTCTCCTTGGAAAGGAGTTGTTAGATTCGGTAAGAAAGGAAAGCTAAGTCCCAGATACGTAGGACCATTTCCAGTGATCCAACGTATAGGACCAGTTGCTTATCGTTTACAACTACCAGAAGAGTTAGCTGGAGTACATGATGTATTTCATGTATCCAATCTTAAGAAATGTCTATCTGACGAATCTTTGGTAGTACCTCTCCAAGATATAGAAGTAAACGAAAAGTTAAAATTTGTTGAGAAACCTCTTAAGATAGAAAATAGAAAGGTGAAGTTTCTCAAACACAAACGACTAGTGTTAGTTAAAGTCAAGTGGGATTCAAAAAGAGGAGCTGAATACACTTGGGAGCTGGAATCTGAAATGAAGCGAAAGTATCCTCACTTATTCCAGTAAATCTCGAGGACGAGATTTTTATTAAGGTGGGGAGAATGTAACAACTCTCACCAAAACTATTATTTATTATTATATTTAGTTCAATAGGAAACCCTAATTGAGACACCCAAGTGATTCTGCACAAACCCTAAAATTTTCAGAACAATCAGGATCAGGGCCCCTAAAACTCAGGGGGGGGGGGGTAAACCCTAGTTACGATTATCTTCAAATCTCGTTGTAAAAATTGAAATTTACGAAGTTGTCAACTCAGCTAGGCTAGTCCCAGACGTGGCAACCCTATGAGCATTAGGTGTCCCTTACGGACCGTAAGGGATAAGTCTTACGGTCCGTAAGCATGTCAAAATTTTGGGTATAAATAGCAGACATTGGCAATCGAAGTTTGGCACTTGAACGACGAAAATTCTCGTTACGCAGACTGAGATAAGCTCTGTTTACTATTAAAAACACACACGATTCACGAAGTGCTGCCGCAATCAGGGTAATAACTCGATCGCTAATACGATTCAATGTCCGATTGATTAAAAATATCCAATGGATGTTTAAGTGCTGCTCAAATTTGGGTTATGCTTTGTCATTAGTCGTGATTCCGACAGGATGTTTGAGTACCACCCGAACTCGGGGAATACTCTGTCATTCGTTGTGAATCCGATGGATGTTTAAGTATTGCACTTTGTCATTCGTTGTGAGGGTTTTAATCTCGTGAGTTATCGTAAATGCTGTATTAAGTTACTAACCGAATTGTGTGCCTGTTATTAATTTAGGTTAAAAGGCTAATCAGTAGGCTAGGCTCTGCTCAAATTAAATCTGCAATGTGAGTCATTCTCTTTTTATCAAAATGCTTTATAAATTCTTAAATATTTTCAAAGTTATAATTACAGTGATTAAGTTTATGTAGTCACCAAATTACAGCCGGTATGTGGGGTATTGTGCACATTACTATTGTTTTATCACTTTAGGTGGGAGAACCTAATTAGTGATACTCTTCATTATTGGGTGAACGGACTCAATAATGATATGACCACAGTCACGAAACGAGTCGATGACAAATATTGTGGGTAGTTGGTTGATATCTGAAACATTGTAATCTCTCTTAATACTGTAAATTATAACAAACGTGTCTTTTTAGTAAAATAGAATGATTCACTCAGTATTTCCCGCTGACAAAACCTTTTTCAAACATGTTTCAGGTGATCTGTTGTGATCAAGGAAAAGTGCCGAGAAGCACTACAAGCTTAAGGAAGTGGCTCAGTATAAAATAAAGAAACATGTTTTGTAAAATAAAAGATTTCTCCGTGAAATCTTATGATTGTAAATTACCGGATTTTATCCCGAGTTGTGAAATAAAATAATCGGGAAATTTGCAGTTTTTAAAAGATCCTGATGAAAACTTCCGCTGTTAAATAAATACCACGGGATTTCTGTCCCGCGGCTCCTGGAACGGGTCAAACCGGGTCGGGGGCCGTGACAGGATTCATAACGGAATCGTCACTCATGATCGCTATACCTGATGATCGAAAAAATTACAAATTAGAGAGAGAGAGAAAGTGAGTTTTAGAGAGAGAGAGAGAGTCGAGAGGGTAATTGATTGAAGAAGATGATATGTTGTATATCTAGAGCCATAATTTTGAATTTTGAATTTGGAGCCATAATATTGAATCGTCAGAGGTTTTGAAGTTTGAATTTTGAATCTTGAATCATCAGTGGTCTGATTTTTGGTGTTGGCCAGTGGGTTGGATGAACATCAGTGGTTTGCCATTTTGTATGAACATCAGTGGTTTGCCCTTTTGTATATGTGGGCAGACCTTTGAAAAGGTGAATGTGGGCCACCTTTGAATTTTAAAGTGGGGCAGTGGTTTGAATTTATGATGTCACCATGCTCTCTCTTTGGCTTCCACCTCATTGTTGATGACATAAGAAATGCCTTGTTGGACATGCTCTCTAGCTGACACATCAGGTTTTACTATGTCATTTGGATTTCTCCTTTATAGAAAGTATAGATATGAAATGTGATGGACAAAGAACTATCACATAGGCAGTGTGTGTTTTCATACTCATACTTACTAGACATATGATATGATCATGTGAAATGTGATATGATAAATCATATAATGCAATAAAATACAACTTGTGAAGTAAACGTTAGTGATTGGATTATTCGAGTAAAAGAAAATAAACTGTTTTATTTTTTTCCGACACGCCCATGAACTCCTCTACGAAAAAAAGATGTGGAAATCCCGACAATGATCTCTCTAATTTGACGTCATTCAAGTGGCCCTTGTTGACTACAAACATATGTACGGGCATGACTATGAACACTTTTCCGCCTAGTAAATTATTAGGATGTTTATTTAACTTTTATGTAATGTTTAAGTTTTATGGTTATTTTTTATGAAACGTTTAAGTTTTATGTTTAATTATTTAATGTTTAATTAAAATTGAAAAGAAAATAAATAGTTTATGACAAGGGTAAGTCGCTGTCAATGTTTTACGGCTAATGAGTACTTTTTAACAAATTTGATGTGACTGAATTTGATTGGTTAAGGCAACCTTGAGTGCCCCTTCCCCTTAGGCCAGGGTGTGGCTTCGCACCACATAAGCTCAATAGCGCCCTCTGACGCCCCATCCCCACCCCGCCTCCGTTAAAGGGGGCGCTATGTTGGTTCGGTTCTGTTCAAACATGAAGGAAAACATGAAAACATACCTGTTACAGCATTCAATGCAGTGGAGAATCCAGTCAGAGAAGATGACATCGAGTTCGACATAATTGTCAGCGTGATCCGGTTCCTCCTTAGGGTGCTAACTAATGATGGGGACTAAGAAAACCGACAAGGGAATCGGTATAGGAGAGGAGGTCGATGATGATGATGTTATGCTTATGGGTTTTGTGTCTAACTGTGTAACCCCTCAACCTCTACATAAGACTCATTTATATAAGCACCCAGGAGGAAACCTAATTAGTTAATAAGGGTAATATGGTCCATCAACAATTACCAACTAATTATTTAATAGGTTATTATATATTTTGATCTATATTATGTAAATGATTATGATGGCTACTAGATTAAATATTAAACATAATATATTTAATCTTACATTCTCCCACTTAGCCGAGTAATCATTTACTATGAGTATTAGATAAGCCTGATCAGGAGTTAACACTCATTTTAGCCTTAAACAAGTACTATAGCAGAGAAATGCAGCCGTTGAATCATTATGCGACTCAGGACCCCCATTAATCATACTATAGCCTTAATTTAAAACCTAATCGTTATGATCAAAATACGCGTAAGCCCTTTGTTTGATTTGTAACTTTATTTGTCTATATGCCATTATACCGGTTGAACATATTCTAACAGACATACAAAATCAAACTGAGGAAATTTCATTAATCATAAAACATAAGCTAGTACAATATGCTTAAATAAGGTCTTTACTAAATCCCATATTCCGAACATCTTCCTCGTAAACCTTTGGAGGGAGACCTTTAGTCATCGGATCCGCAAGCATATCTTTAGTACTAATATACTCGATACAAAGATTATTTTCCTCAACTCGTTCTCGTACGAACAGATATTTTGTATCGAGATATAAACCAGCTCCAGTCGAACTGTTACTGTTCTAGAAACTAACGGCAGCTGAATTATCACAATAAAGCTTCAATGGTATAGAAATGGAATTAACGATTTTGAGTCCAGTGATCAGATTTCTAAGCAACATTCCATGACAAGTTGCGTTATAAACAGCAATGTACTCTGCCATCATTGTGGAAGTTGTGGTCAACTGTTGTTTAGGACTCTTCCATGAGATAGGGCCGCCTGCTAACATAAAGATATAGCCCGAAGTGGATTTCTTGTCATCTTTGCACTTGGCAAAGTCAGAATCAGAATAGCCCACCACTTCTAAATGATCACTTCTTGTCAGTTTATAGTCTTTCGTCCCTTGCAGATATCGAAGTACCTTCTTAGCTGCTTTCCAGTGATCTAGGCCAGGATTAGTCTGATAACGGCCTAGCATTCCAGCAATATAAGAGATATCTGGGCGAGTACAGACTTGAGCATACATCAAGCTCCCGACTACTGACGCATAAGGTATCTGGCTCATTTGCTCCTTCTCAACCTCTGTTGTCGGACACTGGAATGAACCGAAAACATCTCCTTTAACTACTGGAGCGACTTAGGGTTTGCACTGTTGCATGTTGTAACGTGTAAGGACACGATCTATGTAAGCCTTTTGGGACAATCCTAAGATCCCTTTGTGTCTATCTTGGTGAATTTCGATGCCAATGACGTAAGAAGCATCTCCGAGATCCTTCATGTCGAAGTTATGCGAGAGTAACCGCTTCGACTCATGCAACATGTCTAAACTATTACTTGCCAATAGAATATCATCTACGTAAAGGACAAGTATAGTAAAGTTACTCCCACTCATCTTGAGGTAGGTGCATTGATCCACTTGATTCTTCATAAAACCTTGTTTCTTCATGACTTCATCAAACTTGAGGTACCATTGACGTGATGCTTGTTTTAACCCATAAATGGATTTCTTCAACTTACAGACTAGATGCTCCTGACCTTCAGGTTTAAAGCCTTCAGGTTGTTTCATGTAAACATCTTCGTCCAAGTCTCCGTTAAGGAAAGCGGTTTTAACGTCCATCTGATGTAACTCTAAATCAAAATGAGCTACTAGGGCCATGACGATCCTTAATGAATCTTTACGAGAGACAGGTGAAAACGTCTCTTGATAATCAATTCCCTCTTTCTGAGTGTAGCCCTTTGCAACCAATCTCGCTTTGTAGCGTTCAACGTTCCCATTCGGATCCAGTTTTGTTTTGAACACCCATTTACATCCTACGGGTTTCACACCGTTGGGTAATTCTACCAAATCCCAAACGTCATTTTTCTTCATGGATTCAAGCTCTTCAATCATTGCTTTATTCCATTCAGAAGACTGATCACTGCTAATGGCTTCATTGTAAGAGATAGGATCATTGAGCTTTCCGGGATCCATTTCAGTCAGGTAGGTAACATAATCATCCCAATTAGTAGGCCTTCTTTGCCTAGATGACCTCCTGAGTGGATTATCGGGTTCAGCGTTGTCTTGGTTTTGAGCGTTTGATGTGCCTTCGTTATGAGGTATAATGAGTTCTAATTGTAGAGGTGAATTTGCAGTTGGTGCAGTAGCTTCAGGTACAGTAGTTGCATTGGGTATAAGAGGAGTAATCGGAGTAATGGTAAGCGACGAGTCTCCCCCCCCCCCCCCGCGTCTTGTACTTCTTGCAATTCTTCGTAAGGGTTGGTACTGCTCCCACTGACCTTGAAATCCTCCAGGAACGCGGCACGCTTGGTTTCAACAATACGGGTGACATGGGAAGGACAATAGAAACGATAACCCTTTGAGTTCTCAGGATACCCGATAAAGAAACAGGTAACTGTTTTAGGGTCAAGTTTCCTTAGGAAAGGATTATAAAGTTTTGCTTCAGCAATGCAGCCCCATACTTTCATATATTTAAGACTCGGTTTCCTTCCTGTCCAAAGTTCATAAGGAGTTTTAGGGACAGACTTAGAGGGAACTCTATTGAGTATATGAACAGCTGCTTTTAATGCTTCAGTCCAGAGGAATAATGGTAAATTAGTGTTGGCTAACATACTGCGCACCATGTTCATAAGGGTACGGTTTCTTCTTTCAGCGACACCATTCTGCTGAGGTGTACCAGGCATGGTGTATTGGTTCACAATCCCCTGGCCCTTACAAAACTCATAAAATGGACCAGGAGCTTGTCCCACATCAGTATGTCTTCCATAATATTCACCGCCTCTATCTGATCTCACAACTTTAATCTGACGATCTAATTGCTTTTCAACTTCAGCCTTATAATCTTTAAAAGTTGTAAGAGATTCAGACTTCTCCTTAATAAGATACAAGTACATGTAACGAGAATAATCATCAATAAAAGTGATAAATGAAGTATGTCCTGATATGCCAGCGATTTGGTAAGGACCACTAATGTCAGTGTGAATGAGTTCTAATAAATTAGAGCTCCTAGTGGCACCTTTCTTATTCGCTAATGTCATTTTACCTTTAAGACATTTGACACATGTTCCAAAATCAGAGAAATCGAGAGGAGGTAAGACTTCATCCTTTACAAGACGATTTAATCGTTCTTTTGAAATGTGGCCTAAACGCTGATGCCACAACATGGATGAAGTTTCTAAGTCTCGTTTCTCTTTCATCTTTGTGAGTGATTCATTAATGTTATATGACAACAAAGATTTGGAAAAGTCATCTTCTAGTTCTAATCTATAGAGACCACCATCCAGAATACCAGTACCATAAAGAACAGAATCATAGAGGATAGAGAGTTTGCGATGACCATGGGAAACAATAAAACCGTCCATGTCTAACTTTGGTCCTGATACAAGGTTCCGAGTTACATCAGGAACATATTAGGTATCATAAAGTTTAATACATAAACCACTTTTCATAACTAATTGTAATGTTCCAATGGCCTTCACTTCTAATTCTCGATCATCCCCAACCTTAAGCGTTCTTTGGTTTCTTTCCAGCTTCCGGATTGTAAGGAATCCCTGAGTTGAATTGGTAACATGAACCATAGAACTAGAATCAAACCACCAAGAATTAGCAGGAACACTTGAATTATAGGACTCAAGTATCATAAAATAATCGTTACCTTTCTTAGCCAGCCACTCCTTAAAATCAGGGCATTCCTTCTGCATATGTCCTGACTTTTTACAGAACTTGCAGCGGATATTGCCTAAGAAGTTCTTAGAGCTGGAAGTTGCACTTGTATTAGGATTAGGATTAGGCCTTTGGACTTTTGAAGCATCCTTCCTTTGATGATTGTTCTTCCTTTTCTTAGAGTTGGAGGTGGTGAAGTTGGCAACATCAGTAGTGCGATCCATCCTCATACGCTCTTCCTCCTATACGCACATAGCGACCAACTCACTCATCGTCCATTTGTCCTTCTGAGTGTTGTAATTGATCTTGAATGCTTCAAAGGACGAAGGAAGCGAAGTGATGATAAAATGAACAAGGAAACCATCACTGATCTCCATTTCCAGCCCCTTCAGCTTATTGGCCATGTCATTCATAATCATGATGTGCTCGCGAATGCCGCTCCTCCCATCATACTTAGTTGTCACCAGCTTGAGAATAAGAGTACTAGCGTGTGCTTTAGACGTCCCTTTGAACTGCGCCTCCACAGAAGCCAAGTTGGTTTTAGCATCTTCAGAATCAGGAATGGCTCCTCTGATTGCATTACTGATGGACTGCTTCATAAACATGAGAGACATGTGGTTACACCTAGTCCACTTTTCATGAGTTAACTGCTGAGCAGCAATACTTTGTGGAGTAAGGTCCGCTGGCTTATCCTCTCTTAGGGCATTGTCAGAGTCCAGCAGTCCAAGTGTAAGCATGAGAGCATCCTTCCATGCAGCAAAGTTATCACCAGTCAAAGGTGGAATCCCGCAATTTGGAGCTGATAGTGGAAATAATATGAGCAAATTATGATACTAAGGAAGAAGTCCTAATGTGATCTAAGGGCATGTTAAACTAAGGCAGGCATAAATAATGACCATTTTACATTATGAAGCTGTGATATTATCTATTACTAACATCAAAATAATAGACTTAGTTAAAATTCTACTTAAACGAAGACAAATCAGCTTTGGCCAGAAGTGTAATCATTTAAGCATATGTACAAAGTGGTTGTAACAAATCAGCTTTGGCCAGAAATTGAGACAATCACTTTAGTTATGCACTTGTTAAGTATGCCATCTATGAAAGAATTAAATCAGCTTTGGCCAGATATTAAGACATTCATGTTTATGATGCACACTTAACATAGCTTTCGTAATACTTGAATGATAAGTAGATGTATCAAGTCAGCTTTGGCCAGAAATAATACATAAAAGGCTCATTCAAGTTAAGCTATTTTGGTTTTTGCAAAACATTATCTGATTCTGATTAATTAACTAAGTAATTACAAAAACCAATTATTTAATAGCCAAAATTTAGTTCACATTAACTGCCAAATTTTATGAACACTCATGATTTCGGATGAATCATGTCTTGGATTCATCCGAAATGACTAATTTCGAATCATTTCGGATTATCCAAAATGGATGATTTCGAATGATTTCAGATGTGCCCAAGACGCGTAAGTCGAATCATTTCGGATACATTTCGGATGATGCTTAGTCCGAGATTGATCCGAAATGGTGATACTTAGTCCGAAATGATCCGTAATGATCAAACAGATGTTGATAATCAATAACTTATGGGGAACACTAAATCAGAAAATTCAAACATTCATCCGAAATTCATCGGTAATGATCCGAAATCATCCGTAATGATCAGGGATGATCCGTAATGATGAAACTCCAGATCCGAAATCATCTGTAATGATCAGAGATGATCCGTAATGATGAAACTCCAGATCCGTGATCATCCGTAATGATCCGTAATGATCCGAGATGCATTCGAGATGATGAAACCCAGATCCGTGATCATCCGAAATCATCCGTAATAAGGATTTCGGATGGCAAAAACGGAATCTGTTATGAATTTTTCAATTCTGTTTTCAGATTTTCGGATATAAAGCAGAACCGACTAATCAACATATGCTCTGATACCACATGTTGGTTCGGTTCTGTTCAAACATGAAGGAAAACATGAAAACATACCTGTTACAGCATTCAATGCAGTGGAGAATCCAGTCAGAGAAGATGACATCGAGTTCAACATAATTGTCAGCGTGATCCGGTTCCTCCTTAGGGTGCTAACTAATGATGGGGACTAAGAAAACCGACAAGGGAATCGGTATAGGAGAGGAGGTCGATGATGATGATGTTATGCTTATGGGTTTTGTGTCTAACTGTGTAACCCCTCAACCTCTACATAAGACTCCTTTATATAAGCACCCAGGAGGAAACCTAATTAGTTAATAAGGGTAATATGGTCCATCAACAATTACCAACTAATTATTTAATAGGTTATTATATATTTTGATCTATATTATGTAAATGATTATGATGGCTACTAGATTAAATATTAAACATAATATATTTAATCTTACACGCTATCCTTGGCTTCCGCCAAAGGGTTAGCGCGTGCGAGAGGAAGAAGCAAGGGCCCCACCTTCATTAACCAATCGGCTTTTTTTATTTATCTTTTTTTAATATAGTTAAAAGGGGCTTTATAAGGGGCGTTATTCCATACCGTCTAAGTTAACGATAAAACCCCCTGCTTATATGTCGCCTATGTGACGTAATAAAGCCCCTAGGGCTTTAAACCACACCCTCTAGCCTTAGTAATCAAGTGGTATTGCCATTGATTTCTAGATCAAGTGGTAGAAGGCTTGCATTTCTCTTGGTAGATGCAGGTTCAACTCCCACCTGGTGCAGAGTGAGGCGCTGGTGGACAATGATTGGAGACCAGGAAAACCTGAGTTCGATCTTTGAGCCAAATGAGTTTTACTGGTAATTTTACCGTCGTGCCTACGAGTGGGTGTGTTACCGGGTTTTTTTTTCGAAATTGGTGTGGACTCAGGTTACCCTCGAAGTACTCTGCTTAGTCCAATGGGTGCTCCAAAAATGCTCAGAACTGATTCTGTTAACCGTTAAAAAAAATAATCAAGTGGGGTTCTGTTGATAATCTCAAATCCCCTTGTCAAATCAACTCCTTTTCGTTAAATTCAAATCATTTTCTGTTGGAAATTTTGTTGACTTCAATCCTTACTTCTTTTTCAATATGTTTTACAAGTTAGTCAACGCCTTCATATCAAACTCTTAGTTTCTGTAGGAATTTGGTGATCTCATGATGAAGATCACGATACGAAAAAAAATGAGTTCTTAGTTAAATAGTATGTATCTTGTTTTGGTTCTGACATGGTCCTTGATTACTTAAAAGGGCAAATATTATAAAAATAAAAAAGGTAAATTACCTAGAAGGACAAATATTATAAAAATAAATAAAATGCACTTTGTGTCCGTATGTTTTCTAGCGGAGTCAACGTGAGTCTTCGCAGAGAATTTTTGAGTTTTCTTCTGAATTGGTGTATAGTCATTATGCCTAGTGGAGATGGATATGATCGGGTGGTTCCACTGGTGATACTCCTGTAGTCCGTCAGTGATCCAAATTTGTCGTTCAAAAAAAAATGCAACAAAGTCAAAACTGGATTATTATCCTTCAATCCCGTACCTCGTCAATGGTATTTTTCTTCAAGCCGAAACAACCGCTATTCTATGGCGAGTCCATGTTATCTCGTTTGGTGTTTATGTATTCGTGTAGTGGTTGATGAAATTGCGTGTGAAATTGGGGTTATTAGCAGGTTAGGGCATCAATGGGGTATGAGATGGAATTTGGAATTTAGGATTTTGATGTTATGATATATTGAGGATAAGCGGTAAAATGGTATTTTTACCGGTTTTCAAACAATAAAATTAGCGGAGTGACTCATAGGGGCTGTTTGTTTACCTCTTAATGAGGTTATTAATGGTTCAGACCTCTTACTGGTTCAATACTTAATGGTTCAGACTGTTTGTTTCACGAGCAGATGTCTGAATGGTTCAGACATTTGCCTCTGAATGGTTAAGATTTATACAGAGTCTGAATGGTTAAGACCTCTAATCTTAATTGGTCAGACATTTGTCTCTAAACGGTTAGCATTATATAGGTTCTTAATGGTTCAGACCTCTTACTGGTTCAACACTTAATGGTTCAGACCTCTTACTGGTTCAGCACTTAACCATTCAGATGTTGCCAAACGGCCCCATAGTGTAGCAAATTTCAAACAACAAAGACTCATGCTTCCAAAAACTTCATACGGGGACTCAAGTTGACTCTGCCCAAAAAAGCATAAGGACGCAAATTGCATTTTACTATTATATTTTTTGTTTTTCTCACAAAAGCCACTCAACAATTTCTACACGTAGAAAATGCTATACTTTTTTAGTTTTTTTCTCACGAAAGTCATTCAACATCTTTTTTCATATAAATGTTACTGCACATGTCAAATTTGAACAAAACTATGACATAACTTATAATAACTTATTATTTAATAAATTTAGCGATCATCTCATATTAAATTCAAATTTTGATTTATCCTTTATTTTTCTCTTTTACGATAATTTTACAACCGAATTTTAGATTTATTTTTTATTGGAATCAGCGTAGGATACCAGATTAAAATTTTGTTTATAAAATCTAAGGGCATGTTTGGCTAAACTTTTTGAAACAACTTATTGACTTATTGGCTTTTTGAAAAGTCATAAGCTTCAAAATGATGTTTGGCAATGAGGGTGTATGTGAGGGGGAAAAGCCAATAAGTCACTCCATCCTGACTTTTCCAAAAAGCTAATAAGTCAATAAGTTGTTTTAAAAAGCTTAGCCAAACATGCCGTAATTTTATGATTTTCAATATCACATATTAATCAGATAAGCGGAAACGTGAACATGTATATAAAATTTTATTTATAAAATCTAATTTTATGATTTTCAATATCACATATTAATCAGATAAGCGGAACCTGAACATGTATATAAAATTTTGTTTATAAAATCTAATTTTATGATTCTAATTTGGTTAAACAATTATAAGCAATCATAGGGTGTTCAGTGATTATACTTCAGTGAAAACCAAGTGATCACACAATGGATTGACGGACGGTTCCACTAGTAAATTGAGCGCGAAACAGAGGACACATGATGAATTGAAATCAAACCTTTTCATAAATATCTCTTACAAAATCATCATCATCATCATCATACTTAGTAAATCCCACTAATAGTAAAGCTAAGGCAGGGTGTGAGAAGAGTAAGATGTAGACAGTCTTACCTCTAACCCATAGAAATAGAGAGGTTGCTTTCAAAAGTTTAAGAAAAACCTAAGCCTCTTAAAACAAAGCTAAGACCACCTATGTACCATCTTTAAAAAACCTTAACCTTAATTTTACTTCTCTACGAACTCATATCCTGACCCATGCTTTCAAAGAGATGCAACTTTAACAAATATTGCCTAATCCATGCCTTCCAAGTCAATTTAAGTCTTAATCCACTCCTCATCCTCACCACATTGAAGATTTTTCCACTACTCTTATTGATGCCTTCGTTTGTCTTTTATTTCACTTGGTAGTAACCTGTTTTGAGTAACTTTAGTCATTCTTAGTTCTTCCGTAGTCGAAGGTTGTATCGCGCCTAACTCCTCCATAACGCCCTATGGCGCCTCCCCACACTGCCCCAAGGGGCACTATACCACTTGAACCGGGTTGCCTCGCGAAAATTATAACGGGGTGAACACATTTGTCTCTCTCTCTCACACACATATATATAACTCCATATTTACATAACCCCCACTACACACACATGTTATATAACCCCCTATAATCCTCACATTTCACTTTTTTACCATTTAATATATAACCCTGTTTATAAGAGGTTATATGGTGTTACCACCACACATGGCCTTTATACATAGCGTTAATGTAACATAATACTTTTATTTCACATGAGTAGCTGTAGGGACAGGTCAGTTGTAGATGCTCAAAGAAATACTTGCATAAAATTTTAAAAGATCATTTTAAGATTTGTGTAAATGTTTTGTACAAAAAGGTTAAAAAGTAGACAAGTGTTAACAGATACAAATATGAACTTTGCGTCGAGCCGTGACTTTAGAAATTTTGTAAGAAAATGACCAATGTTGG
Organism: Helianthus tuberosus; assembly: GCA_030545235.1. Lineage (NCBI taxonomy): Eukaryota > Viridiplantae > Streptophyta > Magnoliopsida > Asterales > Asteraceae > Helianthus > Helianthus tuberosus. Next base: position 24,920,274 of record CM060387.1, read on the forward strand.
TTAAATAATTACGAGGCAAGTGGTTATGGTCTGTCTCTATTAACCATCCTAATCATTCAATTTGTTATAATTAATACTGCATAATCACTACAACTTTCTTATCGACCAATTTCATCTTTTAAAACATTATTTATTTATCACTTTTACTCGAATCATAACATTATTCTTTAAATTACCAAATTTTATTTCATATCCTCTTCAATAACATTATCAATGTTTTTCTTTTCCTTATAAACATCACCTTACACACTCTCTGATTCTACTGCTAAACTACAATTTTTTTTAATCTTTTATAGGAATTAAACCCTCACCAGTCACCACAACTATCATAACTTCAAGCCTTATTAAGTCTCATATATGTTAGGTACAAGTTACTCATTACCTATCAGGTTTACGGGTTTCTCAATTTATGATCTTTAACACTTCCTAAAAACTTGATTGAAGTGTTAAATACTATTTATTTGATTTTTTAAGATTAAAAACTATACTGGTATATTCGATTTCAACACGGGTAACGGGTAAACGCTTTTGAGTAATCGAGCATGTATCACGTACTACTCATGAAATTTCAAATAATTAATCAACTACAAGGTCCCATACTAAAAAAAAACATCATGTTTCAACTTTTATTTATCAAATTCGAGTTTTTCTACTGCTACTAGAGAAAAGTATACATTTTTTAATTGAAAAAAAAATGGAAAAACATTATCCAGAAAAAATGGATGATGAAGGGGGAAGAGGGTGGCAAGGCGATGATGGCATGGCGAGGGCTCCGTCGTCGCAACCAATTCAAAACCATCATTATATCTCTCAAACTCTATCTTCCACTTAAATACCAAAATCATGTATTTTACCTTTTTACTTTTTAATAACATTTTGTATAAAAATAATCAAATACATTTTTGAAAGTAACACTTTTAACTTCTAAAATAACATCTTTTTAAGGATTAATCACTAATGTCATTAGACCACACCAGTATGAATGATACTTTAGTTGCCTTTAAGGTTATCCGTAACGGTTTATTGATTTCACATTTTTTTTTATTGTGACGTCCAATAGTAACTATCACATCAGCACTACGTAAATATGATCTTTCACTCAATTTGTTTTTTCACTTTTGTGTATAATGACTTCAAAAGTTTTCACTATCCACCCCTTATTAAACTAATATTAAATATTTAATTTAAATAGATTAAAGAAAAATTGAAAAAAGGAAAAAAAATGTAACTGGTTGAAAAGCAAGGCCCCGCACACCTCCCTCTTCATGTGTGAGGTAGACAATGCCTCCATACCTTTCACCGGCTTTAAAGCGCCACCTCGCTAGAGAGGTGATGCGATAACAAACAACCTAACTGTTTGTTTGAAGCATCATCTTTTTTTATTTAAAAGTGACGTCGTTCAAAAAAGAGTTAAGTGTCATTTATGTCCCTGTGGTTTGTTAACTTTTGTCATTTCAGACAAAATTTCAAAATTATACAATTTTTCTCATTAACATTATCGAAACGTGTCATTTCAGTCCAAAAAACTAATCCAGATTAAAAAAAACTCAGTTAGCTCAGGGACGAAAATGACATTGTATTCTAGATTTTTTTGACAGAAATGATACGTTTAAAGAATGTAAGAGAGGAAAATACTACAACTTTAAAATTTGGTCTTAAATAAGAAAGATAGACAGACCATAAGGACAGACCATAAGGACATAAATGACACTTAACTCTTAAAAAATAATTTATTCCTGCGTATTTTCTAAAATGTAGTTATGTTTTATCATATATTTTTTTGGTGATTATGACGGTAATTCTTAAAAAGTTTTTTAAAATAAAAATGGTATTAATCCTGTGTTTAACGTAATACCGAAAATACCAAAGTTAAAAAAAATTAACCCAAGTTACAAAAAAAACTTAGTTAACTCTAGGGCTGTTCATGAGCCGAGCCGAGCCAGGCCAAGCTCGGGCTCGGCTCGATTATAAACCGAGCTGGCTCGGCTCGGATTTGAAACCGAGCTGAAAATCTAAGCTCGGGCTCGGCTTGGTTTTAAACCGAGCTAGCTCGGCTCGGCTTGGTTTGGCTCAATTTTATAAAAAAAAAAAACTAATATATATACCTCTTAAAATTTAATAGCCTAAAATATTATTCAATAATTTAAAAGAATATATTCAAAATAAGTTCAACCTAATAGAATTCAAACCAAAATCAAGTTTAACAACGCAAAATAAGTTTTAATTTCAATAAAATACAATATTAGTTCATTATTATGGTAATCAATCTTCAAATATGCCATAAATATCAAATTACAAACCTATATACATGTAAATAATAATCAGTTTTTTTGTAATATATTATAATGTATATAAAATTAAAACTTATTATAAGTAAAATAATTCGAACTAAACCGAGCTACAAAGCAAGCCGAACCGAGCCAGCTTGGCTCGTTACGAGCCGAGCCGAGCTAGGCTCACTTTCTAACCGAGCTGAGCCGGCTCAGCTCACTTTCTAACCGAGCCGAGCCGGCTCGGCTCACTTTTAAACCGAGCCAAATCGAGCGAGCTTTTTCCGAGCTAAATCCGAGCGAGCTCCGAGTCGCGAGCTTTTTGAACAGCCCTAGTTAAAACAGGGATGAAAATTATATTTTATTCTAGATTTGTTTTGACTGAAATGACACGTTTAAAGAATATCAGGGAGGAAAATTGTACAATTTTGAAATTTGGTCTAAAATAAAAAAAAGTGGACAGACACAGAAGGACGTAAAAGACACTTAACTGTTAAAAAAATAATTTATTTCTAGGCGTATTTTCTAAAATGCAGTTATGTTTTATCATATATTTTTTTTTGGTGATTATGACGGTAATTCTTAAAAAGTTTTTAAAAAGAAAAATGGTATTAATCATGTGTTTAACGTAATACCGAAAATACCCCTACTCGAGACCCCATCATTCACATGACGCAATGAAAACCAAAAATCTGATAATCATCATGATCAAAGAAGAAGCAGCAGCACATTTAATCCATTCCCATTCATACATGCCGCCTTCTTTCCTTCATCTCCATCCTTTCAAATCTCCATTATCATTACCTTACTTTACCCCCCCCCCCCCCCCCCCCCCCCCCCCCCCTCTCTATATATATGCATCATCACTAGTCTTTTGCGTCATATTCTCACCCTACTTCTGTTGTTTAAAATTCATAAAAACAGAGCTCTTTGTTCGTTGTTTTTCCCACAGGTGATCTTTCTTGAAAAGACACACAAATTTGTGTAATCAATCATTTTTGCAACAGATTTTACACGTATATCTCTGTTCTTTCCTTGTTTTTCTTTCTCATAATAGAAGATTTCTCATTTTCACTTATGCTCTGTTTTTCTAAATTTCATCAAAGTTGAGTTATTTACGTCTAAAATCTGTGTAAATCGAGGATTCCTATAAGCAATATTTGTGGGTTTTGTTTATTAATCATCGTTATATCTTTATTACTTTCATTTTTCTTAACAAAATCTAATATTTTCTCATTTCCTGTATATGCTCTGTTTTTCTAAATTTCTTAAAGTTGAGATTTTTACGTCTAAAATCTGTGTAAATCGATGATTCCTACTAACCATATTTGTGGGTTTTGTTTATTAATGATTATCTTTATTCTTTCTTATGTTTTTTGTAACAAAATCAAACATTCATCTTTTTCTTGTATGTGCTCTGTTTTTATTTATATTTATTAAATCCATTGACTAATTTAGTTTTTATTATTTGTGTAGTTTGTGAGAAGATGGAAAGGTTGAACTCAAAGCTGTACATGGAGAACTGTCTGATAATGCAAGAGAATGAGAAGTTAAGGAAGAAAGCACAGCTTCTGAATCAAGAGAATCAAGCATTGCTTTCACAGCTCAAACAGAGGATAACAATGGGTGCTCAAAATCAAAATGGGTCTCAAACCACCAATGGAACTAATGCTTCTTCTTCTTCTGGCTCTAGGAACCCTTGAAGATTAGTGGAATGACCAAATGGGACTTGTGTTATCTCCTTTAGTTTTAAATTAAATCCCCCTTCGTTTTGTAGTTTAAGTAGATATAGGGATGGATGAATACTAGGGGTGGGGGTAGAATTGGTACTTTGGTATTACTCTATGGTGTAGTATGTTATATATCAGTTTTAATGACAAATTTCTGTTTCAAAATTATCTTTTTCTTTAATTTTATTACATCTGTAAATTGAGCTTAGCTTAAACGAGTTTAATATACTAAACTTTACTATTATTATTATTATTATTATTATTATTATTTTATCTATAATAATTAAATATTAAATATTACTAATTTATAAACACTATTAATTTATATATTTAAATATTTACTGGTTTATGAACAAGCTGAGTTTGAGTGAATTTGAAAATCAGAAAAATAATTTACAAGCACTATTCGAGTTTAAAAACCAATTATTGACAACTCAAGGGACCTGTGAGTATAGCCCATATAAATTAAACGAGTTGAACTTAATAAGTAATTTACGTAGTTTAGACTTGGAGTTGGGCTCAAGTATAAGCTATAGACTCGGCTTGATTTTGTAACGAATTACCTTTCTCTTATCAAAATAGAGATCTGTCATTTGAGTAAAATGGTAGAGATCTGAGTAATCAAAATAGACATCTGAGTAAAATGGTAGATCTGCGTAAAATGGTGTCATATATGTGACCAATAAAAACGTGACATGTAGAACAAGTAAGAGCTTACCTAACTTAGGGATGGCAATGGGACGGGTTTTGATAATCCTAAATCTAAACCCGGTTAGATAAGCTTGTCCCAAACCTGTCTCAAAACCCGTCGGGTTTCTAGCGGGTAAATACCCATCGGACATTGGGTGTACCAGGGGCGGAACCAATGCTATGTGAGCCGTAGCACGGGTTACGGCTGAAGTCCGTATGCGTAGTGTATTTTTTATATTTTTTTTTGTTTTATATAAAAGATACCCCTAAAATAACACAAGGATGCCCCTAATCAACCTAAACCTATAAAATAAGAGAGCCTGATTAAAAAAATGACCCAATTGATTAGATAAACCCAACTAATTATATTAGCCCAAAAAAAAAACACAAAAATACGTATGGCGGCATTCTTTCTGATCGTCGCTTAGGTTCTGGAAGAAATCCAAACGTCGCTGGTTCGATAAAAGAATCCACAATCCTGTTGTTTGCTGTTGCGATAACACTGGTTCCGGCCGTTCCGCCCCTGCTTAGGTATTTGTTTTTTAAAGTAAAAGACGACGATGTGATTAAACAATTTGAGCTATGAAAAAAAGGAAAAATTTATTTACTTTCTTTATTTATTGTCTTTTTTAAATATTTTTATTTATTATCATTTTTTAATATTGTTTGATTGCATGGTAAATTTTTTTTTGAGGATACACCTGATTTAATGGACTAGTTCCGCCGCTGGGGGGTACCCACGTGTTTCAGGTAAACCCGTTAATTTAAAAAAATTACCCGATGGGTATACCCGACCCAAAACCCATCGCTAATCAATTACATTTAGTATTATCACAATAAAAATATATCAAATAACTACCTGTAATAGACTAGACGGTTTGCTCAGGCTAAATTGATCCGAAAATTGATTAGATAGACCTAGATTAGATTCAAGGAGGGAGCATGCGTTTTTGGTTCATGAAGAACCTTGCCTCTGATGTGGGTTCATCTCGTAGTAAAAGAAAATTTAGAACCATGTTTCAAATTCTAGGCCTAATATACAAAGGGTTTAGATAATCGTCAGCCGGTCTAGCATCTTTTACGTGTTTTATATTGCAACATGCTAACTTTCTATCTAATGTGTTGGCAATATGTATTTATAAACAAAGAATCACAAAAGTTAGGAATAACCAAAGATATATTTGATAACTTACAAATAATAGATGAGCCAATTATGTTATATTTCTAAACTTTATAACCTAGGGTGTGAATAACACCTTTAATGAGTTAAAATGGTGTATATGATCTTATATAATTGTTGAGTATGTTTAATTGTTAAAATTACAAGGTTGAGGTTGTTTGATTCATGTTGCATTGGTTGCACTGGTTGAAAGTGTTAGTTATAACAACTTATAAGTTGGTATTATAAGTTTTTATTTGTTATAACTAATCAAGGTGTAAAGTGTGCAGATGTTATACTTCAGGGACTGAAGTGTTACAAGTGTTGGAAAGTTTAATGAGTAAAGGGTTAAAGTTGTCATTGCAAGAAACATGGAGGTGCAGTTGGAATCTTCAAGTTGGGGGCTGATATAAAAGAAAATTAGGGTTTCCTTGTTCCTGACTCTCATTTTCTCTGTATTCTCTCTTGTTCTTGTCATGGTTGATCCTGTTGGATCTTGTATTGTTGTTCATTCTGTATGATCAACTGATAAACTTTATCAGTTGATCTTGTATTGTATGTGATTCATACAGATCTTAGATATTGTAAGATCTAGGGTTCGGTTGGGAGTTTTTTTGGTTTGGGTTAAATAATAAACTTTATCAGTTGATCTTGTATTGTATGTGATTCATACAGTTCATTGTTCTTTCAAGGGGGCTACCTTTAAGATTTTGGTCTGATTGTGTATTAACTGTTGTATACTTTATTAACAGAATTCCATCTTCTGTGCTTTTAGGAAAAAGTCCACATGAGTTAGTTCATGGTTCAAGCCCTCTCTTATTCATTTAAGAAACTTTGGATGTTTGTGTTTTAGTACTATTTTGAACGATTCTGATAATGGTATATGCTTATCACAAAGAAAATATTGTCTGGAGATGTTAAATGAATTTGGGTACTTAGGGTGTAAGCCTGTTTCTATACCTATAGAACAAAGTTATTTGGTCACTAATAAAACAAGTAAAGAACAACATGTTTTAAAAATGTGAATGTATTTCAAAAATTACTTGGAAAGTTAATATATCTCTCATTATATTACGCCCAAATTTACTTTTAATTAAAAGAGTTTCTAAAAGAAAAATGGTCCCAAATTTTTCCTTCATTTTTTTTGTGAAGATGGCTGAAGACAATTAAAAAATATTGTTTGACTCTTTAAAATAATAGTTAAACATCACATTTTTCTTTGTCACAAATCACATAGAAAAGATTCTAAACATATCAATTTATCCAATCTGTCTGACTGAAAACATTTACTAGGTATTTACACAAGGTTCTTCATTTAACATTATCCAAGACCTTGAACACGAGAAAGCAAACTGCATAGCTTTACCTACACATGATTATACAATAAAAGCATTAGTATAATCATATAAACTTTGTGACTTTAGTCAAACTTAATAAACATGAAATAATTGGTTGAAAAGGGAACCGGTGTAGTCTACGTCGACCCTAGCATAAGCTACGTCGGGCCTTACACAAAACTTGTCGGCCCTTTTTTAGCTCCACTTCCTTTTAGCTTACCACTTTGACACATAATTCCTTTGAACTCATATGAACCTATAAAAAAACTCATTATACAAATATCCATTCCCAATCATGCCCAATAAGAATTCTTTAATCTTATAGGTTCAACACTACAATTGAACCCATAGATAAATATCTTTACAATTAAACTTCTCAATGACTCCAAACATATGCACAGACAATTGAAATTTGTTCACAATCTATATGCTATGTCACAATACGTACTTACCTTTGTATACTTCAATTCCAATTTTGTAAAACCAATCTATACAAAGTGTGGCATATACACATTTAGTTTTATATACTAAGTCACAAACTCCCTTGATTACAAACGGTCCTCAATTCATAAACATACTTCTTATGTTAATAGTGAATTCTTTATTTATTTAAACTTCACATTTCGTTAAGTAACTTTAAAACTTTAGCCGAATCCTTACCTGTATAAGATCATTTCATTACAAACTTTAAAAAATACAGAGACTCGTTAATACATATGAACTCCACTTACACTTGTAACAGGTCGAAATGACACGTTCTTACTTTCTTAAAGACATAAAAACCAAAGATACAATCTAATGGGTCTGAATGACTCGTATCCACTTTCATAACTTATAATATCTAAACATAATAATAATTCACAAAAATTCTTAAATAGATGTAAGATTAACTTACCTTTGCCCGTAGGAACTTGACTACTTCTTCATCTATTCATTATGTTGACTCCCAGGTCTTAGCATGCCTAGCTTGTTTGCAAGTCAACATGTAATCATTAGGATACATAATGTACATTTCTTTATAATCCAACAATTGCATCTCATCAATAATAACTCAACACTTGCATTCATTCATCCGCAATATCAAACATAATCAATATGCATACATATATTGACATGTTTATTTAAAACTTGTATATCATCATGTTTGAATAAATCTAATAACTCGAACATGCTTTATTAGGAACAATAAACCATAAGAAATCATTATTACAAGCTTAATCCAAAGGTATACCAACATTCGTCATCAATTAATATTTTATAAAACTTTATTTTTGTGCAACCCTTTTCGGTGTAGTTGTGTTCATCGATTGATTTGACCCACTTAACCATCATATTTTTCTTTGTTCTAAAATTCCGGAAACAAATAGGCTCAACAAACTTTCCATCCCAAAAAGAATCACCTTAATCGAGTCCACGGTTGATTTTATATGATTTATTGCAAATGGTCAAAATTCTGGACAAAAGCTGAAAATTCTGCTCCTAATTTCGACCCAAACCTGAATTGCAACATTTTAATCCATCAAAAACCACTTTAAAACATCCAATTATCATCTTAATTGGCCACATTATCTATTAGTTATGAACTCTATAACTACATTAATGTATAACATTGTTTATACTTTTAACTACCTTAATAATTCAATATAAAGCAATCCTTTACACATACTTGTGTTGGAAGTTTAGTGTGAATGAAAGTCTCAAGTTGGTAATTCACCTTGTCCCACATCGGTGTGGGAGTGAAAAGATAGGCTATTTATAAGGTGAAACCTTAATGAAGCCTTTGAAGTCTTATGACATGTTTTACCACAAGTCCTACCCGCGCGCACGCAGGGGGGGGGTGCAAAAAATGGAACCGGATTTAGTTGAACTCGTGTACGCCCGCACGTCCTGCGGACACGAATGCAGTTCCGAAAACCCGAGTCCGCGTGGACCAGTTTTTGCACTCTTGACTTTCTGTTTTTGAAACCGAAATGAATGAATGATCATTATTTCAATTAACTGATTTATGTTTGAAACTGAAATGAATGAGAATCATTATTTCAATTTTCAAAATGATTATCAGTTTCGTAACTGATATTCTAATGACCATTATTTGGTCTTTAATTTGCTGATTTCGGTTATAGTTCTGACACTATAAATCGAAGGAAAAGCTTATCAGTTGAGACACACAGAAAACAACAACTTCTCTTCTCTCTATCTCTGCAACACAGCTTCTTGTTCTTTTCAGGCAAGTGCTCAAGTCCGGCAGTGCGCGGTGCTGCTTCGAACCGGCGTACCCTGGGAACAGACGACGAATCTGTTTAAGGGAATTGTGTCAAACACAAGCCCGGTTCACTCGTTAACTGTTTCTTTTCTACTTCTAATTGCTGCTTTTTCTAACCACTGTTCTGATCAGTGGTTCTGTTCTAACTTGCCACTGCTTCATACCGACAGTGGTGGATCAGCAGTTTCTGATCAGTGGTTTCACTGGTCAGTGGTTTTGTCCAGATCAGTGGTTCAGTTTAAACTGATCAGTGGTTTGGTTTAATTTGATCAGAGGTTAGACTGATCAGTGCTTAAACTGATCAGTAGTTTAAGCTCATCAGTGGTTACACTGATCAGTGCTTAAACTGATCAGTAGTTTAACAAACTGATCAGTGGTTTTCTAATCAGTGGATACAAAACAGTAGTTATTTTCTAACAAACTTAAACAGATTATATTTACTGATTGTTCTTGTTCTTTTCAGAATGGAATCCCAGCCAATGACTACTGCTGTTTCTACTGTCCTGACCAGTGCTGTTTCTGCGGTCATGACTTCTGCTGTTACCGTCACTACCGGTCTGGTGACACCACTGCCTAATGCAGTGTCGCATGCTGAGAAACCAGAGAAATTCAGTGGTGTGAATTTCAAACAGTGGCAGCAAAAGATGTTCTTTTATCTGACCACGCTGAATCTGGCAAGGTTCTTGACTGAACCTAAACCCCATGTTGATGAAGGGGAAATGGATGCTCAAAATGTGAGCGCGATGCATGCTTGGAATCATTCGGATTTCCTGTGCCGAAATTTTATCTTGAATGGTTTGGTGGACACATTGTATAATGTGTATTGCAAAGCCAAGACTGCCAAAGAATTATGGGAGTCGTTGGATCGCAAATACAAAACAGAAGATGCGGGCACTAAGAAATTCGTGGTGGCTAAGTTCTTGGACTTTAAAATGATAGATGCAAAAACTGTCATGAGTCAAGTCCAAGAATTGCAAGTTATTCTTCATGATATTCATGCGGAAGGAATGGTTCTCAGCGAGACATTCCAAGTTGCATCAATGATTGAAAAACTGCCACCAAGTTGGGTTGATTTCAAGAACTATCTCAAGCATAAGCGAAAGGAGATGACCATTGAAGATCTTGTTGTTCGTCTTCGGATTGAAGAAGATAACAAAGTGGCCCTAAAAAAGGTTGATGGTCCTGAAACCGTGAAGGCCAATCTTGTTGAACATGGGCAATCTTCGAAGGGAAAAAACAGTGGAAAGGGCGGGAAGAAAAGTCATGGGAAACGCTCCAACCTTGGTCCTAAGGGGGGAGTTGGGAAAAAGAAGTTCCTTGGAACTTGTTACAATTGTCAAAAGCAAGGCCACAAGGCTAGCGAATGCAAGCTTCCCAAGAAAAAGGAAAATGCTCAACAAGTGAACATGGTAGATGAAGTTGATAAGCTTGTTGCCATGGTCACGGACCTCTCGATCTTGGTCACGGAAGTGAATATAGTTGGGCAAAATAACAAGGATTGGTGGGTCGATACGGGGGCTACCCGACATGTGTGCTTTGACAAAAGCCTTTTCAACACCTTTAAGGAGGTGACTAATGGAGAAAAGGTTTTCATGGGAAATTCTGCCACGGCAGAAATAAAAGGCGAGGGTAACGTGGTTTTGAAGATGACTTCGGGAAAGGAACTCACCTTGTCCAATGTGTTGTATGTTCCCGAAATTCGTAAGAACCTTGTGTCGGGATGGCAGTTGAACAAGTTTGGGTTCAAAATGGTAATTGAGTCGGATAAGGTCGTGTTGACCAAAAATGGTGTGTATGTTGGTAAGGGCTATGCCCTCAATGGAATGTTTAAACTAAATGTAATTGTCGTGAATGCAATGAAAGAAAACGCTACTAGTTCTACTTATTTGATTGAGTCTTCTAATCTTTGGCATGGTAGACTAGGTCACGTAAATTATAATTCCATTCGTCGTTTAATCAAACTTGATTGCATACCAACATTCGATATCGACTCAATTAATAAATGTGAAACTTGCGTAGAAGCAAAACAAACAAAATCGTCATTCAAAAAGGTTGAACGAATCACCGAACCCCTCGAGATGATCCACACTGATGTGTGTGATCTTAAAGCAATCCCTACTCGTGGTGGGAACAAGTACTTCATCACGTTCATTGATGATAGTACAAGGTATTGCTATGTGTACTTACTTAAGAGTAAGGACGAGGCTGTTGACAAGTTCATCTTGTTCAAAGCCGAAGTTGAGAATCAACTAAATCGGAAAATCAAAATCGTAAGGAGCGACCGAGGAGGTGAATATGTTTCACCTTTTATTGACGTATGTGCAAAAAGTGGAATCATCCACGAACTCACGGCTCCTTACTCCCCTCAATCAAATGGCATAGCGGAACGGAAAAATCGCACCTTGAAAGAAATGATGAATGCCATGATGATAAGCTCTGGTGTAAACCAAAACATGTGGGGGGAAGCAATCTTATCGGCGAATTATGTGTTGAACATGATACCCAATAAGAAAAAGAATGTAACGCCTTACGAATTATGGATGGGAAAGAAAGCACCATATAAATCCTTGAAAGTGTGGGGGTGTCTAGCTAAGGTGGTGGTCACACCACCTAAGCGGCTACTAATAGGTCCCAAAACGGTGGATTGTGTATTTATAGGATACACCCGTCCTTATGGTCCTTATCGTTTTATTGTGCATGATTCCAAGAACCCTGGAATATGCAAAGGCACCATAATCGAATCTAAGGATGCATCATGGTTTGAACATGTGTTCCCATGCTTAGATAAAAGTGAACCGAGTTCTTCTAGACCGGTTGAGAAAATTGTTCCGGAGGATGAAGTTGACAACGATGAACCTCGAGAACAATCTACGACTGAGGAAGTTGAAACCAGGAAAAGTAAACGACAAAGGACTGAAAAATCCTTTGGACCTGAGTTTCTTACCTATATGGTAGAAGATGAACCTCAAACGTACCAACAAGCGGTACATTCCTCAGAAGGACCTCAGTGGAGGGAGGCAATCAAAAGTGAGATAGACTCTATCTTACAGAACCATACCTGGGAACTAGTGGATCTTCCTCAAGGATGTAAACCACTAGGATATCGATGGATCTTCAAGAAGAAGATGAAACCAGATGGAACCATCGATAAGTACAAAGCAAGGTTGGTGATCAAAGGATATAAACAGCGAGAAGGTTTAGACTACTTTGATACATATTCGCCAGTTACGCGAATAACATCCATCAGGTTGGTGCTTGCCATTGCCGCCATTAGAAATTTGGAAGTTCACCAAATGGATGTGAAAACAGCTTTCTTGAATGGAATTCTAGAGGAGGAAATCTACATGGAGCAACCCGAAGGCTTCACAGCTATTGGGCAAGAAAAGAAATGTGTAAACTTGTGAAATCCCTGTATGGATTGAAACAAGCTCCAAAACAATGGCATCAAAAGTTTGATCATGTCATGCTTGATGCTGGGTTCAAAATCAATGAATGTGACAAGTGTGTGTATGTGAAGGACACATCTGATGGATATGTCATTTTGTGTCTATATGTAGATGATATGCTCATTGCTGGAAGCGATGACAAAATCATAAAATCTACAAAGAACATGCTAAAAGCAAGATTTGACATGAAAGACATGGGTCTTGCGGATGTGATTTTGGGGGTCAAAATCACACGAACCCAAAGTGGACTCGTTTTAAGTCAATCCCACTATGTGGACAAAATTCTTGAGAAGTTCAATGCAAATGACTCTAATGAAGCTAGAACTCCACTTGACACAAGTCAACATCTAGCCAAGAATAGAGGTGAACCCGTAAACCAATTGGAATACTCAAGAATTATTGGTAGCTTGATGTATCTTATGAGTTGTACTAGGCCAGACATAGCATTTGCTGTGAGCAAGCTAAGTAGATACACAAGCAACCCAAGTTCAATGCATTGGAACTCTATCACTCGGTTGCTTCGCTACTTAAGATACACTCGGGAATACGGGTTGCATTATAACAGATATCCAGCAGTTATAGAAGGACACTGCGATGCAAATTGGATATCTGACACGAATGATTCCAGAGCAACAAGTGGGTATGTATTCACACTTGGAGGTGCAGCGATATCGTGGAAATCATCAAAACAAACGGTTATTGCTAGATCCACGATGGAATCTGAGTTCATCGCTTTAGATAAAGCAGGTGAAGAGGCAGAATGGCTACGTCAATTCGTTGAGGATATACCAAGATGGCCTAAGCCGGCAACGGCCATTTGTATACATTGTGATAGCCAATCGGCACTTGGCAGAGCTCGTAGCACAATGTATAATGGTAGGAACAGACATATCAGACGTAGACATAATACGATACGACAACTAATCTCTACAGGAATTATCACTGTTGACTACGTGAGGTCAAAGGATAATATTGCGGATCCGCTGACAAAAGGCCTAAGTAGAGAGTTAGTACAGAAGTCGTCCGTGGGAATGGGACTGAAGCCCTTGAAAAAAGAAGTTCATATGATGGAAACCTAACTCAATAGACTGGAGATCCCAAGAATTGAGTTCAATAGGAAAACCTAATTGTATGAATAAGCAAGGTCACTGTGGGGGGATAACCCTACGCATTCAATAAGGTAGTTTATTATTTATAAACTTCCTAGTCCATTCCTAAAAGTGACAAGTGTGAGGCTAAGCCTGTGGCTTTTAATGATTCGACTAAAGTAAACATATATAGTGAATCACCTATGTGAGAGAGAAGTGGGGTCGCTTCGAAGGGTATTGTTGGGGCACAATACCTAATGGCTCTCGCAGAACCAGGCATCATGTTCATGACCATAACGAACATAACTATGAGGACTTGACTTTGTCAGGGAGAGTCTTGTGTGAAGTGCATTGTCGTCTACACAAACGGCAGACGAGTTCAAAGACATCGAGTTCTACTCAGAGCTAGTGGGCTAAGTGCATTTCATGAGCGAAGGTTCAACGGGTAACACCTACCTATCGTATGCAAAACTCAACTGCTGAAATGTAACAAGGAATTATGTTGTTTCTGAGATCGACCTCCATTCATGTGGGGGATTGTTGGAAGTTTAGTGTGAATGAAAGTCTCAAGTTGGTAATTCACCTTGTCCCACATCGGTGTGGGAGTGAAAAGATAGGCTATTTATAAGGTGAAACCTTAATGAAGCCTTTGAAGTCTTATGACATGTTTTACCACAAGTCCTACCCGCGCGCACGCAGGGGGGGGTGCAAAAAATGGAACCGGATTTAGTTGAACTCGTGTACGCCCGCACGTCCTGCGGACACGAATGCAGTTCCGAAAACCCGAGTCCGCGTGGACCAGTTTTTGCACTCTTGACTTTCTGTTTTTGAAACCGAAATGAATGAATGATCATTATTTCAATTAACTGATTTATGTTTGAAACTGAAATGAATGAGAATCATTATTTCAATTTTCAAAATGATTATCAGTTTCGTAACTGATATTCTAATGACCATTATTTGGTCTTTAATTTGCTGATTTCGGTTATAGTTCTGACACTATAAATCGAAGGAAAAGCTTATCAGTTGAGACACACAGAAAACAACAACTTCTCTTCTCTCTATCTCTGCAACACAGCTTCTTGTTCTTTTCAGGCAAGTGCTCAAGTCCGGCAGTGCGCGGTGCTGCTTCGAACCGGCGTACCCTGGGAACAGACGACGAATCTGTTTAAGGGAATTGTGTCAAACACAAGCCCGGTTCACTCGTTAACTGTTTCTTTTCTACTTCTAATTGCTGCTTTTTCTAACCACTGTTCTGATCAGTGGTTCTGTTCTAACTTGCCACTGCTTCATACCGACAGTGGTGGATCAGCAGTTTCTGATCAGTGGTTTCACTGGTCAGTGGTTTTGTCCAGATCAGTGGTTCAGTTTAAACTGATCAGTGGTTTGGTTTAATTTGATCAGAGGTTAGACTGATCAGTGCTTAAACTGATCAGTAGTTTAAGCTCATCAGTGGTTTTCTAATCAGTGGATACAAAACAGTAGTTATTTTCTAACAACTTGTTAATATACTTTTAAGTTAATCATACCACCGTATTCATAGATACTTTTTTTTCACCAACATACAAGCAAATAAGAGATTAACTAATGCAGACTATTGATTACCAATAACAATATCAACTGAGGTTACCTACTCACATAAAAAATAAGAAAAATAATGCCGAAGATAGGGTTTTCTAGTTCATATTATCTTTTCATAAAAACTCAGTTGAGATCCTAAAAAAACCCTAACATACATATCAACTTTTAAGATTAAAAATCAAGATTAGAAACCTTGAACCCCAGTAACTCATGAAATAGAACATATTTCAACACCACACAATCAAGAACCCTAACTTTATTATGATCCAGATATTAGTTCAAGAATGCCCAATTGAATCTAGGTTTTAGGTAAAAATCGCATACCAAAACTTCAAATTGCAAGCGGCTGATCATAACGTCTTCAATTTCATTAATCATTCACTTTTAGATGGATGGATTGAATTCACCTGTGGACTTCTTCTTCTTCTAGCAACGACTTCATTGCACACACACGTATGTGTGTTTTTTTTTTATTTTGGCCAAAATGCTGGATGATTATCCTAACTTAACTCCTTTTAATCAGGTATGAGTATTTGGCATAACTAACCCTCCATGTTCTAAGTTTGGCCCTCAATTTTACATATAACTCTAGATCTTTTTATCATATACACGAATGGCCTAAATCTTTAGTATTATCACAAATTTTGAATATCTAAAAATAGTTATTTGATGTAAATAAAACCAGTTACTCGACTTATAGATTTTTTGGATGTTACACATTAACAAGACCTGATATAAGTTATGTTGTGCAGTTTTTGAGTCAGTTTATGCATAGTCCATGTGAGTCTCATTTGATTATTGCGTTAATAGGCTTAGATATTTGAAGCAGTCACCTGGGAAAGGTATTATGTTCAGGAAAACTAGAGACTTGGTGTTATCAGGATTTGTTGATTCTCATTGGGCCAAGTGTATCAAGAAAATCTGTTACAAGGTTTGGAATATATCTAGGAGATACACTGATCTCTTGGAAGGGTAAAAAACAAAGTTTGATATCTAGGTCTCAAGTTGAAACTGAATACAAGGCAATGTGTTCAGCCACCTGTGAGATTATGTGGATATTAAATGTTTTCCAAGAACTAAAAGTCAAATGTGTTTTACCTGTTAAGTTGTTTTGTGACAGTAACTCTACAATATCTATTTCTTTAAACCAAGTCTTTCATGAGAGGACTAAACATTTTGAGATAGGCTTACATTTTTAAGAGAAAAGGTTACAAATGGTATAATACAACATGAGAAGGTTACTACTGACATTCAAATTGCAGTTATATTTACCAAAGGGTTGAACTCTGTTCAACATGGTGTTTTGTGTGACAAGCTGGGCTTGTTTGATATGTTTTCCACATGAATCATGGGGCAGGTTAAATGACAAGGTTGAGATTGTTTGATTCATGTTACATTGGTTGCACTGGTTGAAAGTGTTAGTTATAACAACTTATAAGTTGTTATTATAAGTTTTTATTTGTTATAACTGATCAGGGTGTAAAATGTGCAGATATTATACTTTAGGGACTGGAGTGTTACAAGTGTTGGAAAGTTTAATGCGTAAAGGTTTAAAGTTGTCATTTTATGAAACATGGAGGTGCAGTTGGAATCTTAAAGTTGGGAGTTTATATAAAAGGAAATTAGGGTTTCCTTGCTCATTATTGACTCTCATTTTCCTTGTATTCTCTCTCGTTCTTGTCTTGGTTGATTATGTTGGATCTTGTATTGTTGTGATTCATACAGATCTTCATATTAAAAGATCTAGGGTTCCGTTGGGAGTTTTTTGGTTTGGATTAAATAATAAAAGTTTTGTCACTGTTTTGTCACTATATTCTGTGTTGAGTTTGTTATATTGTTCATACCATCATTTTCTACATTAGTTCTAAAACCTAACAGGATATTTCGTTATAGGTAAAACTTTTGGTCAAGACTTGGGTTTTTTTTTTACAAAATTCATAATTTATGAAGGGATGTTAGATTTAAATAACCCCAACTTTCACCAATAGGCCGATAGCAGTCCCAACTTTCGATTTGTATCATATCATTCCCAACTTTCAACTTATTGGCCGATAGCACTCCCAAACTAACTAAACCCTAACCCAGTTAGTTTTTATCTGATGTGGCACTTGTGTGGTAATGTGGCATCTGAAGTGGACTTTTTTGATGACGTGACATTTGACTAGGCTTTTTTGATGACATGGTAGCTGACTTGGCTTTTTATTATAACGTGGTAGCTGATGTGGCACTGGTTTGGTGGCGCGGCAGCTGATGTCAGCAAACTAGGTTAGTGTTGTTTTAGTTTTGGAGTGCTATCGGGCAATAAGTTGAAAGTTTGGAATGGTGTGGCACAAATCAAAAGTTAATGGTGGGGCCCACTCTATTCTAACCAATCACATATTTATATATATATTTTTAAGAAAAAATGTTTTGGTGTAGGCACCCCTAGTGTTTGAGTGCAAAATGGGGAGTGAAAATGGGAGTTGACATGACATAAGACTGAGTGCAAAATGAGGAGTGAAAATGGGAGTTGACATGATATAAGATGATTGACTAGATAGAGAGTTTACCACTCCCCACACCCCTTCCACCCTAAAGACATAGTTGGAGTCTGTAGATCTTATAAACATGTAATATAAAATGTTATAAGCGGATTCGTGTATTAGACCCTCAAGTTCGGATTAAAAAGTGTTGTCGCATAAACACCAACTCAGCACATTCCATTAACTAAATTTTTCGTTAACTAGGTATTGTGGGTTAACTAAGCAATAATTTAACAATCATTATTTTTATTTATTAAAGATTAATACTAAAATACACTTAATAACATAAAATAATACAATATTACAAAATTTAGGTTTTATAAAAGATTCAAATTAGATAATTAAACTTTATAAAATTCTAAAGTTTTGAACTAATTTTACAGACACCACAAACTGCGAGAACAATACTATTCATTCTTGAAACTTGAATTATTAAAGGTTTTAAAGTTTAAGTTATTTTTAAATAAAACCAAACTTGAGGGACTGAATGAGCATTTTTTTTAAACTCAAAACGACTCATTTCTTCAACACAACACCTACAACTTAAAATTCAAACACAATTCAAACACAAATATTTTTTTTTTAAATTTACCCGACCAATGTCGAACAACTCTTTTTCTCCTTGATTCGCACGCCAAAACAGTCCTTTTTCTTCCCTAACCGTCACCAACGTGTTAACGAGATACACTGCTAACGTACTGGTGTGGTGTCATGTCGTTAACAGGCTGAGTTGCCACGTTAAAGTTGCCTTCGTTAACCAACTACTAATAGTCTAACTAATAAAAATCAGACAAATGAACTTATGAACATACATGTACATTATTTAATGTTCACATAAAAAATAATACATTAGACATTGATTTACTTTTGACTAAAAAGTTAATAAGTAAAACTTAAAATTTGAAATATTCAACTTCACTTGCCGTTGCCATGATTTAGTTGAAAAATCCTATACAGACGTGGGTTAGGTCATGGATTGGTCGCTACACCGTCCCCTTGCCTTATCCACCGTGGTTCGCGTGGTTCAATCCACGGCAACCACGTTCCCCCTTTTCCATTTTCCTAGATTTTGACATTTTGAAAAATAAATTAAAAATAGGGGTAGTGGTTTGGGTCATGACCACATACACCATATAGGGTGGTGGTTTTGGATGGTGAATGAGAGTAGGCATGGGCGGAGGATAATGGAGGCCCGGCGATGTCCCGGCCCCTACCGATTATCCGTGCGTTGTGTTAATTTCACCGAAAATTTCCTATAACTTATTTTTTATTGTGTAAAATATTAGATTTTTAAGAGTTCAACCTCCACCGAGTTTCCGTTCACGCTCCGTCACTGAGAGTAGAGTGACATTACGTTGACGTGAAAGGTAATGGTGGTGATGAAATCACGTCCTATAGCCTAATGATATCTTTATATCTCTTGTGTCAGCTATTTGAGTAAATTTTAGGATGCTGTCAAATAAGTTATTTTTATAACCACTCGAATATTCAACTCATTTGTCCCGTTAAATGTATTTAATTTAGCTATATTTTTTTTTTCTGTAAATAACGTGTAGCATATAAATAAATTAAATGAAGTCGTTAAAAGTCAAATCTTTAAAAATGGAAAGGATATGGTATACGTAAAAAAATGATGGTTTATAGGACCGGGGATGGAGGAGTACTTAAATGTTGTCTGCAAATGAATGATTAAACTGCAGAACGAAGTAACGCAACTGACAATTAAATCATATATCTTCCGAGCCATGTATATATTTTTTCCTGTTGTACTTCTTTATTCTAGAAATCAAAATTGTATCTTTTTCGAATTTGTTATACTTAATATAATAATTATTATTTTGACTAATAGCTAGTTGAGTAGTTAGGCCCATTTTTATTTGAGTTTAAAATCTAACTGGGTTCTATTGTTTAACTTTAAACTAGTTGGCCCTTTTATTATATGGGTTTGATTGTATGTAGCAAATGGGGGAGACCGGACTTTGGTTCGTCGCCCACCAGCCACCCTGCCCATCTCTAGGGCCGGCCCTGATAATGTTAGAACTTAGGCTCTAGAATGACTCGATGCTGGATACGTGAGCATTTATTCATACTTTAAACATGATCATAATTCCAAAGTTCCCCTTGCGTCTTTTGACTGGGCGCAAAAAGATGTGGAGAGCTTTTAGTATGTACATTGGCTACCTCCATACTCCAAGATGACACTTTAGTCTTTAAGCATAACGTGGCTTGTAACTTGCTCGAAAATAGCTAGAAATAAAGATGTTTGGAATCAGTTCTATAGAATAATTAAAATCTTGTGAGGTATGTGTATTATTAATCAACCATTTATAAGTATACACTGAGGGCCATTAAGGGTATGTTTGGATGGGCTTTTCCATTTCTCCTTATTAACTTTTTAACCTCCTTATCACATTTTTGAAAAAGTCACAACCATGTGACTTTTTCATTTCTCATTTTCAATGGCCTAAAAAGCTCATTTTCACCTTATTACCCAAACACCATTTCACAAAAACTCTTTTTTCAAAAGTCAATAAGTCATAAGAAGGTAAAATAAGCTCATCCAAACATGACCTAAGAGATAATGATTTCGGATTTCCCCCGGGATCTCTTTCTCCCCTTTGGATTTAAAAATACTGCATGTAGTGTTGGCTCGTCGTCTTCTTCTTTATGATATCATCTCTCTTTTTAATTTGAGTCGACTCATCGAGCCACAAGCAAATTTTAGTTCTAAATAAACAGAGTTCGAACTCAAATTTCAACTTGAGAGAAAATTTCTAGTTGACTCGTATACTTTTTAAGCTCAAGCCCATTAAAAACCTACATTTTCCAGATGTTTGGATATGTTTTTGGAGAATTCATCTCCAACATTTCCACCAACAAAGGAGCAAACCTTATTTCCTAGTAGTGTTGCACAAAAAACCCGAACTTGGACCTGAACCCGGAAAAAAAACCCGAACCCGGGCATTAAAAAAACCGGGTTTTTTAAACCCGACCCTACCCGTAGGGTAGGGACCGGGTATGCATATTCTGATTAATACCCGGACCCGGGTTTTTTCATACCCGGTTTGTACCCGGGTTTTCATAATACCCGTAACCGGGCTTTCGTAATACCCGGACCTTGATATTCATAATACCCGGACTCGTTGTGTGAGCCTTTTTTGGGTTGATTTCAAGGCATACAATATATATATAAATAAATGTTTTCATTATATTTCTCTGTTTTATGCCAAAAAATGAATCGAAAAACCAGATCTATACCCGAACCCGAACCATGCCTGACCAACACCCGAACCATACCTGACCACTACCCGAATCCTACTCGGGCCCGGAAATAGGGTATTCTAATACATGGGTATTGAAAACCCGAACGAACCCTACCCGAACTCGGGTACACATGGTATAGATTTTCTGGCCAATACCCGGACCCAACCCAGGTATGACCAATACCCGAAAAGTCAAAACGCGGTCATATCCGTACCTGGGTATATACCCGAATCGGGGTATTAAAAAAACCCGGTTTGTGCACCTCTATTTCCTAGGATTGTGAACAGTATTCATCCTTCAAAAAAGAAATAACTTAATTATCTTTAAACCCTCTTTATAAATACACAATATAATTATTTTTGAAGTATTTTTTTTTATTAGTTTATTTAGGCTAGAATAGATCTTTATTAAATACACAATTTAATTAATTTAAAAAATAATTTATAAGTATTAAATTATTTAGTGCAAAAGATAATGAAATAGATGGTTGAAGATGGAAAAAAATAGTGGAAGATTATTTTTGAATTATGATTCTTTTTCTATATGTTGAGAAATGGAAGATGGTCCGGGGTTATATAAAACCTAATGTTGATATGAAATTTGGCATGCCTCAAATAAGAATTAACATTTCATTTAAAATCCTAATAAATCACATTAAGAAATATTGTATCCAACCAAATATTGCTAATGACCAAGTAATCAATTTAGTCTAGATAAATGATGATGTAAGTATCATATGACTCGTTTGTACCCATCTAACCAACTAATCAGATAAATCTTAGCTTGCACTTGGCAGGTGGCCTTCAAGAGGTCATGTTAGAAAACCAGTTAAAACAAGATTCGAACCTAAGACCTTTGTTAGAGGGAAATCCAGTGTTTACCACCCACCGCATTCACCATAAGTAGTAACTTAATCATTCTCAAACACAACCACATAGCAACATTAACAAGGTGCACATTACTTGCATTCTTTACTTAACTAATCATGCATATACAGGTTCCCAAAACAGTATAAAATGTTAACTCGAGGCGAACTTTATAAACTTCGAGTGTTAATATACTAAACGATATTACACTCACTCGGATTTCCATCACTTTCATCTTCTTCATCCCTTGCAGCATCATCTCTATCATGTCTCCTTTCAGCATAAGCCCTTCCTTGCCTTCGTTGAAGCCTCAAAACATGCGTTACACCATCGCGTGTGTGTGCAACCCCTGAATGATTCTCTCTGGCTCGCCTGTTTGACTCCATAATCTGTTTCATTCAAAGATTCAGATTATGATAATAATATTGTTTTTGTAATCGTAACTAACACGTTTAGTTACCTTATGTAAATCATGCGGCAGGGGATGAATGTTATCCGATACAGGAGCCCAAAGTTTTATATTTTTCTCTAATCCAGTAGAAGCAAGAACAGGAATATTCGGATGTGGTTCAACTTGATTCACTATACGCTTATCGCCTTCCATAACGCGAATAACTCTACCATCTTTTTTCTTCCATATGAAAATACGGCCACAATCTGATCCGCTCATAACATACTCACAACCAGGCCCGAAAAAACTAACCCCTTTAACTGTTAACGAATTACTATGCCCAGAATACATCTGCGGTTCATCCAAACTATCTACATGTTCTAGCGAAGCTGCAACGGGGTACGGGCCTAAGCCCATATTCTTTTGAAATAAATAAATGTGTTCATTGGTATACGAAACAAGAAGCTCACTTGTGTTGGAATATGACATTCCAGTAATGTGGATATCGCGAGTTTTGATCAGGTGTTTCGGGCAGAATGTCTCGACGGGTGCACCCAGATGGAGTTTTCTAATATCATATACGCGTGCGTATTCATCAGAACCTCCTAGTGAAAAATAGTTAGGGTCTCGTGGGTCGATTGTAATGGAGTTCAGTCTGTTTGGAGAAGAATGATGGTGGATGTTTCCGGTGAATGTGGAGCAACAGAAAAGCTTTATGGAAGAATCACTTCGCAAATCAAACTGCAAAAACAATAAGTTGTGTAAGAGTTACTTCCCATGTTGACTTTATATTGGTCAAACTAGTTATATTTTGGATATCGTATTAACTTACTTGTTGAACGAGTCCATCCTCGCCGCAGCTGTAGAATATGTAGGGACTTCCGGGCTCAACAGCAAGCTTGTGAACGCGCCCATTGTGTTTCCCTAATCGTTTTGTTTGTACCTTACCGTTGTCTGCTACCTGACCAAGTCTTACCTGTAAAATTAGATTGTCACCCGTTTTTTTAACTTTTTTCCATTTTTAAATGAACATCAGATTGCTTCGCTTAATGGTCCATTATATGCGTGCTCTAGATCCAAACCGATATGCTAACAAGTAATGATAAAACTAACTTGATATGTTTATTCATTATTGTAACATATTTTTGAACATTTTTTACCTTTTAACTATAGAACTTCATATACATTATATCTGATTATGAGTATTTGGTATCACACAAGCAGTTTTAAATCACACATCCAAACACCCCCTAAATGTACATAACAACTCTTAACCATCATTAACCCGATACAATAACTACTACCGATGTTCATGTATGCTTGGTTTTAAAAAGCGCGCCTTAAGCGCGCTTAAGCGCGAAGCGCATCTAGGCGCAAACTCCATCGCTTTTGCGCTTCAAAGCGGGCAGGGTGTACAAGAAGCGCAACTGAGGCGCGCTTTTTAGGGGAAAATCGACCTAAGGCGCAGGCTGAGGCGCACGCTTTTTGTACATGGGGTGTTTCTATGCTTCTAAGTGTTGTACAGCAGGCTTTTTATGCTGTACATTTATGTTTTTTTCATTTTAAAACATATATAAAGCTTAATTATAGCTAAATCATAGGTATTGGAGGCTAAACACTTATGGGATATATAAAATAAATTTTATAATCACTTTGCGCTTTGCGTACAAAAAGCTCACCGCTTTTGCGCTTCGCTTTAAAAAAATCTTTTTAGACCTCATCGCTTTTGTGCGCTTCCCGCTTTTTTAAACCAAGCATGTATGCACTACACTAATCTTTAACAGGGGACACAGGACACATGAATACAACTAAGTTGATCGATGATAAGCTTAGGTGTTGTTTGGCAACTTCTGACTGGTTAAGTGCTGAACAAGTAAGAGATTTACTGAACCAAGTGCTGAATCAGTAAGAGGCAGTATAATGCTTAACCGTTCAGAGGCAAATGTCTAACCAATTCAGATTATAGGTCTTAACCATTCAGACCCAGTATAATGCTTAATCATTCAGAGGCAAATGTCTGAACCATTCAGACATCTGCTCACGAAACAAACAGTCTGAACCATTAAGAGCTAAACAAACATCGCCTAAAATAATGTCAATATAGAGTTACTCACCTGACCATCAGCAGCAGAAGTCACTATACTTCTCTCATCACTAAACGGCATAATCCGAGCCTGCATTACATTATCAGCATGACCCGAATCATACGAAAAGACCAAACATCTACTTGCCACATTCCACCACACAACTCGCCGGTCATCAGAACCCGACACCAGCCGATCACCACTACGGTTAAACTCAACCGTGTTTACACACCCTTCATGCCCAATCAGCCTACCAGCAAGACCAACTCTACTCACAACACCCTACAACAACAATCACACATATCACAACCCAATATTTCTTAATAAACAAACAATTTAGAATCTTTAACCACATCAATACAAAACCCAGCTAGCTAACAACCTTAAACACCTAAAAACTTAAAAAAAAAAAATCAAAATAGTGAGACTGATGACAACATTGTTACCTCGGAAGCAGAGAACCGGTGATGGAATATTCTGGGGGGATTGAAACCTAATTCTCTGTTAAAAACTTCCAAAATCTGATGTTGTGAACAACTTTTGTTATTGTTATGTAGAGTTGAGGTATTCATTTTTGAGTCAGTTGATGAACATTTGTGGGTGTGAAATTTTGAAAATTATGGGAGAATTAAAGTGAGAAATGTAGGAAATATGATGATGATTAGTAACTCATATATGTTCATATATTTTTTTTGGAGGTTTCTTCATTTGGCTAGTGTACAATTCTAGTCATCACCCTTGCACCAAAAGATTTGTTATGAATAGCCAATAGGACATCACCACACTCCACTAACTATGTCGTCCTGTCTTTTTTTATTCCTTTTAATTTTTTGTATTTTATATATGGTAAATTGGGATTTAAATAATTTGAACCGGCTCTTTTTCCTCGATAATAATCATAAATCAGTTATTTACCCGTAGTGGTCCGAACTTCTCCCTTTTGTTTGTAAAATAGTTCGTTGTTAACAAATATAACGGAGTTAAAAAAAATTTCTCCAAATTATAAACCGATGTTTTTGGGCTTTTAATCAGAACGAGGATATTAGTCTATTGATGTAAAACTTACCTCGAAACAGTGTCCTAAACGACGAAAACGGTGCTTCAATGCGGGTGTTTGAATTTCTAATTAACAAAAATCAAGTCGTTTATAGCACTGTTTCGAGGTAAGTTTTACATCAATCGACCCGTATCTTCGTTCTGTTCAAAAGCCCGAAAACATCGGTTTGTAATTTGAAAAAAAAAACTTAATTTCCTCATGTTAACGGCGGACTGTTTTACAAACAAAATGGAAACGTTCGGACCACTAAGGGTCTAAAAATTGAGTTGCGATTATTATCGGAAAAAAAGCCGACTCGGATTATTTAAATTCAATTTTTCTATATATTTGTTTTCTCTTTTTTATATAAATACATCACTTGACACATGTCCTTTCCATTTGTTTTGTTTCTTTAACTTTTTTTATATATTTCTTTTTTTTTTCCACCATTGCAATGTAATTATTTGTAACATTCTGAATTTTTTTTTGAGTTAATATGCATACACCTCTCCCTTCTCTCTCTTTATACATAGATATATAGTGAGAGATAGAGTGAAAATAACATATAGGGGTGTGGGAATAGTAACTTAACAAGTTTTCTGGTTATATTTAAATCATTAAGTTTATTAAAAAAAAAAAAATATTACTAATAATTATTAGGTTTAAATGATTAAGAATAAATAAAAAGTCAGTTAATATTAAGTCTTGAATAGTCTCTTTTAATTTAAAAGTTATTATTAGGATTATAGCTTTCTTTTGAACTTCTACATGAATTGCAACAACCTGTTCATTAGTTAGTGTAACCGTAAAATTAGCTTTGATAACCGGCAACCCATTAACCCAGTATTTCAATGTCACCATCATTTTTATTTACTGATATTAATAACTCCAAAAATCATAAACCAGCCATCATATTTCAACAAAATGGGTTGATCTCTATGCTCATTCCACTGTCCTTCAATTTTGGTCTTTTTGAAAAATTTATGAAAGTAATAATCACTTTTCCTTCATATTGTGAGCTGTGCTTGAAAATGAAAGTAAAGAAAATAATAAGAAACTATTATTTTTAATTGTATAGAAACATATATGAGGGATAGAAATAGATTTAGAAGGTTTTAAGAAGTTTCAAAACTTGATATAAATGTGGTTTTTGGTTAAAACTAGGTTTATGCCACCCGCGTTGCTGGGCGATAAGCCGAATATTTCTCAGTATTTTAACATGTACGTATGTGTTTCGAATACTTGTACAGAATACTCATAATACAATCTTAATAAAAATTACATCGAGACGTAGATAAAAGTAAGGTCGTCAGAGAATTTTGTTAATTAAGTTTATGAATTTTTAGAGTAACTTTATTAAAGTCCAGAAGTAGCAGCGTTTGTCCATTAATAGCAAATGATCACTATTCCCCAGGTTGGTTCGCCACATGTATATTAACAAAGTTAAAGTAGAGAGACTAAACACGCATTTACATAAACCGAACCAACAAAAAGAAAGTTTTTTTAAAAACAGAGGGGTTAAAGACGTATATTAACAAAGTTGAAGGTTTAAAAGTAAAATACAAAATAATTAAAAAAACATGACCAATGAAGAAGTGGCCATGCCTTTTAAATATATATATATATATATATATATATATATATATATATATAGGTAAAGAGTACTGTACAATATTGCTTATCGTACATTACGTACGCTTCAATCTCAGCCGTCAGATCATCTTCCCGCTTTTTAAAATCGCATGTTTTTTTTATAACAATTTCGCATGTGATATTTTTTATGAATTCGCATGTTGTTTTTTTGTACCAATTTCGCATGTGATAATTTTGATGAAATAGCATGTTTTTTATAACAATTTCGCATGTGATAATTTTTGATGAATTCGCATGTTGTTTTTTTTGTACCAATTTCGCATGTGATAATTTTGATGAAATAGCATGTTGTTTTTTTGTAACAATTTCGCATGTGGTACAAAAAACAACATGCGAATTCAATGCGGGAAGATGATCGGACGGCTGAGATTGTAGCGTACGTAATGTACGATAAGAGCATTTGTATGATAACCGGCCTATATATATATATATATATATATATAGGTAAAGAGTACTGTACAATATTGCTTATCGTACATTACGTACGCTTCAATCTCAGCCGTCAGATCATCTTCCCGCTTTTTAAAATCGCATGTTTTTTTTATAACAATTTCGCATGTGATAATTTTTGATGAATTCGCATGTTGTTTTTTTGTACCAATTTCGCATGTGATAATTTTGATGAAATAGCATGTTGTTTTTTATAAAAATTTCGAATGTGATAATTTTTGATGAATTCGCATGTTGTTTTTTTTGTACCAATTTCGCATGTGATAATTTTGATGAAATAGCATGTTGTTTTTTTGTAACAATTTCGCATGTGGTACAAAAAAACAACATGCGAATTCAATGCGGGAAGATGATCGGACGGCTGAGATTGTAGCGTACGTAATGTACGATAAGAGCATTTGTATGATAACCGGCCTCTATATATATATATAGGATTAGGTTCAAGACAGTGGCGGATCTTGCCCGTTGAACATGTCAGGGCCGAAAGACACGGGCACTAAAAAAAGCACGGACAAGCCCGGACCAAACATAGTATATATAAAAAATTTTGATCGAAATGCGGAAAATTAGCACTACGCCCGAAAAACTTGCCCGGGCTGTGGCTCTGCCACGGCTCTTTTAAGAACCGCCCCTGGTTCAAGAGTGAACACTAGTGTAGCTTGCGAACTGAGTGAACTAATCCTGGCCATACACGTGTGTAGATCAATGGCCATGATTTAATGTTGAAATACACTAGTGTATTTTACGACTTGATAATGAGATCTTGGCCATACACGTATGTAGATCAATGGCCAGGATTTGTTCACTCAGTTCGCAAATACACTAGTGTTCACTCGAGAACCGCATATAGGGTTGGGTTATATGGAAAACCCCATCTTTTTTAGAAAACCTTGGAAACCCAACCTCATCCATTGATTTAAATAGATCTAAATAGATCAATGGCCCTCATTTGTTTAGAGGATTCTTGCCTTTAAAATACAATATATTTGTTTAGAGGATTCTTGCTTTTAAAAAACAATATAATAGTCCATGCTAGTACAAGTTAAGGGCAATATGGGTAATGAAAAAACAACTTTATTGACTTTGGAAAACACAATTTGAATTTGGAAGTACCATCAAATCACCATAAAAAGCCTCTCTTTCTCTTACCTCTTTCTCTTTCCTCTTTCTCTTTCTCATTTCTTCTTCCCTAATCTTGAAGACAATGGTTCCAGGAGAAATAACCACCGCCAGCAACCACCTTCTCCAAGAGAAACAAACAACCACCACCAGCAACCACCTCCTCCGGCGAAACTCACCGAGCTTCTTCTCCGGCCATCTCTCTCCTCAATTTTCAACTCATCTAACAACCATAGCCACGCCAATCTCTCTCCTCTCCGTCTAATTCTACAAAAAGCTTCAACCTTTAGAAGGAAATGAAGGGTCTGAATGTCTCTATAATTTGTTGTTTTAGAGAGAGAACGATGGCACGATGAATGTTTTTAGAGAGAGAGAGTTGAATGTTCAAGTGTGTGTGAGAGAAGAAGGTTTGAAGACCTTCTTCGTGTTCATCGGACGGTTCTAGATCCGGTAAGTGTTCTTGAAATATCATTTCACAATTGATTTTTTGTTGAAATGGTTGTTAATATGTTTTTGTGGGCTGAAAGTGTTCTAGTAATGGTTAATGTTCATGTATTTTAAATAAATCCAAAACTTTAGGATGAGATTTTGAACGGGTTTTTTTGTTGGTTTGGTTGCTGGTTTGGGCTTTTGATCTGAACAATAAGTGTTTTTTTGTTGGGTTGCTTGATTTACAGAGACAGACCCATAACATGTGTTAAGCACCTGTTAGAACGATATATAACGTGTGTTAACCTTTTGTTAATTAAAAAAAACAAGTAATATCTATTTTATTTTTGTTGATGTTTAAAATATCCGATAATGTGGATACTGAGCGTAAAACTTGTACAAGTAATAAATGTACAAGTTAGTATGTAACGTGTAATATGAAACGAGCCATTTATGGTAACACGTGTACCGGTAATTTTGGAATATATAATATGAAACGGGTCATTTGTTTTGCACATTTTGGAATGTATAACATGTGTTAAGCCTCTGTTATAATCTTTTTGTAACCTGACATGTATTCATGTATAAGCTAGTGGTTTACAAAACACCATGATGTGTATATACTGATCTAACATGTGTTACAATTTGTCTGTTCGGAACATGTAATTGCTTAACATGTGACAAGGGTGAAAACAGTTGACGGGGGAGATGAGTTGAACCCAAAGACACATAGTTATTGAAAACGTAAAAACACAACAAATAATCATGGCTAGACCAATCATGACTTTTATGGAGACAGTATACACATTAAGATCATTCATGACTTTTAAGACCCACTATGTGTCTTATTAATACATGCATGCCTCAATTTAATATAACTTGGTTAAGTTATGTATATCATGACCATTATGACTTATTAAGACCGAATATGGCTACCACATCTATGGCACATTATAACTCATTACATCCTAATATGACTTTTTACAAACTAAACTATTAAACAAACACGTAGTACTACCTATCATGGCCCATTAAGAGTTACCATGAGCCATATGACCCAATATGATAACTTATCTTAACCAATTACGACCTAATCTAATTCATTATGACATAATATGACTTGTGATCCAATCATGATCATTTAAGTGTTATCATGACTCTTAAGATCCAACACGACCCATTAAAACATTTATAATCCATTATATCTCATTACAATATTTAACCCATTACAACCAAACCTAAAATAAAGACCCAATATGACCTATGAAGGCTTATGATGTCCTGAAAGAAATAATATCATGGCTCGTAGAAATGTAACTCATTATGATGAAATATAATTCATTAAAACTCAATGTAACACTCTAAATCCTAATATAACATCTTGGTTTAACCCAACACGGTGTCATGTATAAGTTAGTGGTTTCCAAAACACCATGATTTGTATATACATCCTGTAACATGTGTTACGCGCCTGACATGTATAACGTGTGTTAAGCCTCTATTATAAAGTATGTTAAGACTTCCAGAATGGATGCATAAACTCCAATAGTAACTTAATAACAACATAGTATACCTGATATAACGTGTGTTAAGCCTCTTTTATAACGTGTGTTAAGACTTCCAGAATGTGTTAAGTCCATACCGTTTTAACATCATGTACTAGACAAAACAATAAGAGTCTCACATTACATATTACTAGTAAACGAAAATACATAGCACTAAGAAAATGGTGGAGCTTCCTTTGACAGTCTGCCTTAGCTTTTCAGCGGCTACCTTTGCTGCCTTAGCTTTTCAGCGGCTATCCTTGCTTGTTTGGGTCGGTCTTGAAATGGTTTGTAAACATGTGGGTGTGCGTATGCCAGGGAAGTTATAAAAATGTGTTTTCATGTCACACGTAACACGTGTTACGTTGTACATGGGTTTCATGTCACATGTAACACATGCATGTCCGAGAAGTTCAAACTATAACACGTGTTAGTTGTGTTGTGTTGTAACATAAACATGGTCATGATCCTTGAGCATCTGATCCACGTTTGACGAAACCAACGGTCCCGAGAATTGGATCTTATTTCCCTTGTATCCATCATCGTCCTAATAACAAAAAGATAAGATAACCGTTAACCAGACATAAATATTAACACATTCATAGCCAGAAAATCTTTTTTCTCAAATAACATCACAAAAACAGTTACTATTCAGATCAAAAGCCCCAAACAAAGCAACCAAACCAACAAAAAACAGTTACTATTCAGATCAAAAGCCCAAACAAGCAACCAAACCAAGCAGGGGCGGATCTAGTGTGGTGGGAGGGGTACCCTCCGCCACCCCTCAACTTTTCCTGCGAAGTAGATATATATAAGGTTTTTTTTTACGTATTATCCATTACGTTACCCCTGAGATTATACTATGTTACCCCTCAAAAATATGAAAGATAAATAAGTGATTTAGAAAGAAAAGTGAGATAACAGGTGTAGACTTGTCAAAAGCTCATAAGATGAGCTTGTCGGATGTGCGATGTGCGATGTGCTCGTCGGCTTGTGTTGAACTCGCCGGAGAAATAGCTGTAGACTTGTCAAAGCTCAACACCTCGGACTTTTCATAAGCTCGTAAGATTTCTTAAGGTGGTCAAATTTGCTTGATTCTTTAAGGTAGATGAACTGAAGATTGAGATAGATGTAGGTTTATATATTTAAAAATCTAAA
Source organism: Helianthus tuberosus (assembly GCA_030545235.1). Classification (NCBI taxonomy): domain Eukaryota; kingdom Viridiplantae; phylum Streptophyta; class Magnoliopsida; order Asterales; family Asteraceae; genus Helianthus; species Helianthus tuberosus. Next base: position 24,952,354 of record CM060387.1, read on the forward strand.
AAGTGGGTTTGTGGTTTCTATGTGGGTTTATGGTTTCAAGATGGTTATGGAAATTGGAATAATAAAGTATCTTTTCATTTTTCTATAAATTGTTTTTTATTTCTAATTTATTTTTAACCTTTTAAACCTTCTTTTATATTGCATTTCGTATACATTTTGTATTTTTGTTATTTATAAATTAGCTATTATTTATAATATAGTCCGATTTAAAATTGAAAGTTATTTTTGTATTTTTTTATTAATAAATTAGCTATTAGTTATATATACATTGAAAATTATTGGTTTATACAAACGTTTCAATCATTTTTTTTCAAATAAACATAAGATCATGTTGAGATTTTTTACAAAGAAACCTTGCTATAAAAGTTATTTGTAGTTTTAAATTAATCTTTTGTACATAATTTATATACAAATACAAGCTAATAATAATTAAGTAATGATTATCTAATCACCAATGAAATCTCAACCAATCCTTTCCCATTACACCTTTTTTTTTTGAACGGCAAATTTGGATCACTGACGGACCACTGGAGTATCATCGTGCCACCAGCGGAACCACCCGATCATATCCATCTATTTTATGTATTTTTTAGTAGAAAAAGTGTGCGCACGTATTAGATTTTATGCATTTTTGAGTAGAAAAAGTGTGCGCACGTATCAGATTTTATGCACTTTTTGTAGAAAAAATGTGCCTACGTGTCAGATGATGATCTAATGACCAATTTTAAGCTTTGAAAGGCCAAAGAGGAGAATTCTATTACGTAAATCTTTAACTTTTTTATTATCGTGTTTTCTTTTGTTGCATTTACATTGTATGAATGTACGGTAAAAAAAATTTGAACGCTACCCCTAAACGTTTGTTCTAGATCCGCCACTGAAACCAAGCACAACTTTTTAACACAAAAATAAAAACCTGCAAATTACATAAACATTTACCCCTTTTAAGAACCATTTTAACAAAAAAAATCATGTTTCATCTCTAAAACAACCATTACACAAAAACCTATTAACAACCATTTTAACAAAAACATCAAGTGTGAAATGATTTTCTAAAATAAAATACTCAAGAGATTGTTGTTTCTCTCTCTAAAACAACAACTTTCTCTCTCTAAAACACTTACCGGATCTAGAACCATGCGATGAACACGATGAAGATCTTCAAACTTGCTTCTCTCTGTGTGTTCTTGGTGTTCTTGATAAACATGATGAAGATTGTTGTTTCTCACTCTAGAAATCAGCTTTCAACAAGCATGAGCACAACCGAGATGAAGATGACAACGTGAGATGAAGCATGAACACACCCGAAAATCAGCTTCGAAATAAGCATGAACACACCCGAGATGAACAAGATGAAAATTGTTGTTTCTCTCTCCAAAACATTAGCTTTCTCTCTCTATAACACCATGAACAAGCTTCATCATGTTTGGGATCAGACGATCTGGTGACATTAACTCATGCGTTGTTGGAGCTTATCAAAGGAAACTCCACCATTTTCTTAGTGCTATTAAAAGGAAGCTCCATGGTTCTTTAATGGTGGACCTCGTACATGAAGATATTAAGAAGATGAAGAACAAGTGAAAATTTTCTTTATTATTTAAAAAAAAGTAAAAGGAATGGGGTTGTACAAGTGATGTGAAAGGCAATAAATGATATTGGTCAATTCAAAGTAGAAAAGATCTTCTAGGATAAAATTACACATATACCCTTATATGCTATAAGAGTTATCAGCTTCTTGATGCACACGTGGATGAATCTTGGCCAAGTAATGGGTTTCCAAGGTTTTCTCAAAATAAAGGGTTTTCTCCCTAGCATTTCCCTATATATATATATATATATATATATGTTATACCACTAATGTGTTTATTTGTATTTAAACTTTGATATAAATAATTATTAAAAACTAAGAAGGGTTAGGGAAAAGCCTGCGGCTTGGAGCTTGCTTGGATTCAGTTTGGAAAAAGCTCGCTCGATATGGCTCGGTTAAAAAAAAATCCTAGCACGGCTCAGTTCGTAACAAGGCAAATCGGCTCGGTTTGGCTCGTTCGTTAGTTCAGCTTCGTTTAGCTCGGATTATTTTACTTTTACTATACTTCATTTTTATATACATATGATATATTATAGAAGATTTATTTATCCGTAGATATCTATGGTATATCTGGGGGTTGATTTGGAAATGAATCTATATTGTAATTCATTGAGATTTGAAACTTATTTTTTATATGGTTGAACTTAATTTTAGCTAAAATATATTAGGTTGAACTTAATTTTAGCTAAAATATATTAGATTGAACTTATTTTTGATACGTCATTTGAACTATTGAACAGTGTTGTCAGAATCGCTAGGCGCCAGTTGGTCAGTGGGGTACCGACTAGCGATTAACCGGATCAGGATTTTTATACGTAATTTTTAGTTATACATATACACACACGTTTTTATATGTAGTTTTTAAAGTAGACATATTGACCCATTTTTTTAAGTAATTCACGGGAACTTATAAGGTTTGGTCGAAATTTGGCCGGGATCTTGACAAATTTGGCCAGAATAGGACCGTCATTGACCGCCTAGTAATTAATCAGACATATTGACCGGTAAACCTCCGATTAGTGATTAACCGCTGACTAATCGGAGACTAGACGAGATTTTTGGACTATTAATTTTGAAAGCTATTTATTATATTTTGATTTTGATTTTGAGCCTAATTGAGCCGAACCGACTCTATTAAAAACCAAGACGAGACGGCTGGGTTTATAATCGAGTCGAGCCTGAGTTTGTCCCGGCTTGACTCGTGAACAGACCTAAGCCGGGTCAAATATGATATCTTTTCACTTTTTTTCTTCAATACACATCGTTAGGAGGTGCTTTAAGTATAACTAGTTTTTCTGCCCGTCGCACGTTGCGGCGGCGTGATAAATGGTAGACTATAATCAACCTGACTTGTTTCCAATTAAATTTATGTTGAAACGTAAAGTAATCAGAATTCATACCGTTGAATGAAAATGTATTTTATTTGGCCCGACTTGTTTTCAAACAAAATTTACGTCGAAATGTAGACTAACTCAAAACGTATATAAAATATAGACTACAATTGACTCGTTTTCAAACTAAATATACGTCGAAACATATAGCAACTCAAATTTATATCGTTGAATGAAAACGTATTGTATTTCACCCGATTTGTTTCCAAATAAAATTTGCATCAAAACGCAGTCTAACTCCAAACATACATAAAAACAAAACATTATATAATTGACCCAACTTGTTTCCAAACAAAAAATACGTTAAAGCGTAGATGAATTCGAATTTATATCAACACGTACAAAAAACGTTAAGTTTTAGGGTTACTCAAGATTTAGAAACTTGTTGGGGTTAAAGTGCCATTTACATAGAGGGATTAGTTTTGACATTATCACAAAGTTTAAGGGTAAGAAGGTAGAACAACTCGTTTCCAAACAAAATTTAAGTCGGAGCGTGGAACAACTCAAATTTGTACAAACACGTATATAAAAATAATCACACAACAAATTAGAATGTTTTTTAAATTAATGAATGAAAGTTATTAAGGAAAAGTCAGATTGTATATGCCCTCGAGTAGGGATGAGCACGGTACCCGTTTGGTACCGGTGCCGAAAAACAAGAAAATTGGTTCATAACGGGTCGGATCGGGTCGGGTCATGTAAAACAAGTAAACACAAACAAACGAAGTTTCATAGCGGGTCTAATCAGATCGGGTCGGGTCGGGTCCATTTCAATTTTCAAACAACCAAACCCTAGTTCCTAACTTCCTATCACATTAACAAACAAAAAAGCATCAAAGTTCAAACCATCTCTACTTCTATTTCTCTTAATCATTAAATAAAAGAACAAAAAAACTTATCTAAAACATACATTGGTCATTAGTTAGAAGAATCCGGCGAAAAAAAATGGTTCAACCCCTTTCCTCTTGAGAAATCGCGACATAACTTCCCTATTCATTGTTCCTTCCTAATCCAGTCACATACAAAATAAACAAGGATCTTCAAGTGTTCAACTATAGCCCATGTTCCTTAATTTTTAATTTAAAATTTTGAATTTTAAGCCCTGCTAAATTGTTATTTACCAACCAACAATCACATAATCAACAAAACCACCCAGATAAAGACTAGAACAACCCAAAAATACATGAAAACATATAAAATTTTAAACCTTTTTAACAAATATATATATCTGTTTCTTTTGAAAAAAAAACCCAATAAAACATCAAAACAAATCGAATTACCTATTTAAGTTCAATTTTTAAATTTCATCTTTTCAAACCCTATACTAGAATCATATAATCGATAAGAAATTAAGAAACAACAAACTCATCCTATAAAGACTAGAACAACCCTAAATTACCTCAAAACACATAAAAGTTTAAACTTTTTTTATCCCATCCTAAAATCCTATTATCTCATGACTCTTGAACAAAATCGCATAAACATCAAAATAAAAATAAAAAATAAAAAAAACAAAATAAAACATGTACCTGTTAGGGCGGCCTGAATTAACCAGTTTGCAGCTGGAATTTTCCGGTGCCGGCCGGAATTATGTTGTCGCTGGGCGCTGAAGTGAGGCAGAGGGAGGGCGGGAGTCGCTGGTAAGTTGAGCGATTTAGGTTTTTTTTTATTATGTGGACTGATTTTGTTTAACAAAACTAGTAGTTGGGTTGGGCTTGAATGAGTATTAAGTTATTGGGCTTGATGGATTGAATTTAAGTTTTATTAAAAGGGTTAGTGGGCTAACTTGTTTACATAATTTGACCGGATTTCAATCAGTGTTAACAAATTTTTTATATAAATTCCTAAGGGGTGCGGTTGGAATTTTTCAAGGGGTGCGGACGAAAAATTCCAAGGGGTGCGGTCAGGATTTTTCGCGAAAAATACCATAATTTGTTTTTCAAGGGGTGCGGCCGCCCATCCACCCCTTAAAGTGAGTCCGCCACTGGGTGTTTTACCCGTAAATACCGGTATCCGTACCAAAAAACGGGGAAAGTGGGTACCGGTACCGAATATACCCGATACGGTTTGGTACCGATACCCGATACCAAATGCTCATCCTTACTTTCGAGGGGGTTAAATGATATTTTACAAACTTCATAGAAAGCTAAGGGGTGAAAATAATATTTCTAAACTTAAGTGGGCAAAAGTAAAATTTGAGTAAGTAGAGTTTTCTTATGAATTATGATCGGTCGTTGGTTTTTAAGATATAAGACTATCTCCAATGCTAAGGCCGTCCTTAGACGCCCTTAGCTGCCTAATCAGCTGCCACATCATATCTTTATAAATCCTTAAAAATCCTTATAAATCCTTAAAAACCCTAATTTCATCTCCAACCATACAAACATCCTTATATTTTCCACATCATCACCCATTTTCCTTTAAATTTAATTACTTAAATTAACTAAATGTATGCAATTAATTAAATGATCAAATAATTAATATAAATAATTAAGTAGTATCAAAAAAGTAAATAAAAGTTTGGTTAATGAAGTGTATATAGTGAGTTGGTGAATTTTAGTGGAGTTAGATGAATTAAAAAAGTAAACTAGATATTAAAAACAAAAATAGAAATGTCACTACAGCAACCGATTATTATTATTTTTTTTAATTGTTTTATTTTAATTCGATTTTATAAAACTTAAAAAATTTAAAGGTTTCCTATGTAATTTACTTTAACTAGAGGGGTGGTTATAAAACTGTAATATTAAAACAACTTCTTTCTCTTTACCTTTTACACTTCACCTTCTCTGCAACCTTTCTTTTTCCATTAAAGCTCCATTCAAGCTATTCAAACTTTCCAAAATTTCATAGTGACGACGGGCCCATAGTTTGCCCCATTTGCCCGTCTTGGGCTGCTATCATGTCGGCCCAACATATAAAGCCCAACATTATAAGACTTGCCCATTAAGGTTTCTCTCATGAAAACGGGCGGAAAAAGGAACTACCAGAGGAGACAGTGTGCATTAAATGAATGATATGAAAGGCATCTCCGGCTGGCATAGTACTTCCAAGCCGGTATCATTAAATGAAGGCGACCATCTTCCCGTTGGGGCTCAAACACGTGTCTGAGTCCCCCAAAGGTGATCAGAGTCCGTTAGATCATCTTGGAAATATCCCACAGAAGAGATAAGGCCTCTTGATTATATAAGGAAGGTAAGGAAACGATCAACAGACAAGTCCGGGGTATCTCACTTAATGCTTCATTCTCTCACTTACTCCAATAATACTCACACAATAAATATACTCACATACACTTGATTCACACCACAGAGGAATATTCCGGTGATCATATTCATCGGAATAAGCTTCTCATACTCTCCGGCAAGTTTACTTACTCTCACGCCGGAGCTTGATCACGGATCCCCCCTCCGGGTCCCTCCATGACTAGGCTAACGGTTTCCTTTTTTGTAGCAAACGAAGGCTGGGATATTCCGACTTCAGCGAAGACCCTTTGAACGTCATCAGGGATCTGGGGATTCGACATTGGCGCCATCCGTGGGACCTTTCAGTCTAGCTGATTTTCTCACTCTGAAACACCGACGTTGTAATAGCCCATTCGAAAAGAAACAACCTGGCAACACCACCAAGTGCACGAACCATCCAAACGGTGCAAAACGACCGCGATGAGGTCACAGTGGAGGACATTACTCACTAGGAAGAAAATGAGAACCAGGTAGAAACCCTGGAAAAGGAAGAAGCCATCACTCTAGATTTCGTTGCCATGCATAGGGAGAAGCTGAAAAAACATCTCGAGGACTTAGAAAGGCAGGAGAGACTCGATAACCTCAGGGCTAGACTGACCTTTGACACACCACCCAACTAGGGGGGAGTAGATCAACAAAACAAGAACGATGGCACTGACCCTCTAGAAACCTTCATGACAGCCCTCAAGCAAATGTCCTCGGAAGAAAGAGAGGATCTTATCACAGGGAAGAAGCAAAAAGGAAAAGAAAAGGAGAAGGAGAGTCAGAATGATGACAGCTTGGATTAACCCTACCTCCCTCGAGATTTAGCCGAGATCTCAAAGTTCACCAAAAGAATCGCTGAGGCACCTATGCCCCTAAGATTAAACTACCTCCGAACTTCGACAGGTATGACAGGACGAGAGACCCGGAGGATCACCTCCATGCTTTCAAGGGTGCAGGGCAACTGGGGCGGTGGTCCATGCCTGTTTGGTGTCACATGTTCGTGCAAACCCTAACAGAGGGAGCCAGGCTCTGGTTCGACAGCCTCCCTCCTGGTGGAATTGACAGTTACGAGGAGCTAAGTGAGAAGTTCCTAAGGAACTTTGGTCAACAAAGAAAGGTCATCAAAAACCCAAACGAAATCATGCACATAAGGCAAAGGGATAATGAACGAATAGATTAGTATATGGAGAGGTTTGTCAAGGAAAGTATGAATATCAAAGACGTCCCGGAGGTCATGAAAATCAACAGTTTCATCAATGGGTTAAAGCATGCACAACTATGCGAGAAGTTAGGGGAGGAGTTCCCACACTCGTTTGACAATCTCATGGATAGGGTCAGGGCCTTCGTTAGGGGTAAGGACACGGTTAGCAAAGCCAAGGAGATGGACACCCCGTCCCGAAGAAACAACCCAGCTCCAAAACCTCTAGAAAAAGGTACACCCTACTCACGAAAACCGGCTTTTGATAAGATGTTGCATGACAGGACTAGACCCGTGTATTCCCCGTACAGACCCCGGGGTAGGGGGCACTCCCTTACTCTGATAGCTTCACACCTCTCACTAAGACTCCAAGTGAAATATTGGCTACTGAGAGGGTGAAGAATTCCTTTCCAAGGCCACCACCCATAAAGCCGGGACCAAAGGCACAGCCGAACGAATACTGTGATTTCCACAAGGACTTCGGTCATAAAACCGATGATTGTATGTATCTAAAGAGGGAAATAGAAGCCGCAGTAAAAACGCGTAAATTGGCTCACTTGGTTAAAGAAATTAAAGAAGGGCGAGGGGATCGCAAGGGAAAAGATATAAGGGAGCCTGGAAGGGCAAATGTAGACATGATCAGGAGAAGGGATGAGTTTGACAACACCAGAAGTGTAAAAGCTAGAGTCCTGGGCTCCCCAGACCGCATAAAAGCCCCCATCCTGATGTCACACCTGGAGGAAAACGAGGTGCAAAGGCTCCCCCTCAACATTTCAGCCATAATAGCTGGACACAAGGTAGCCAGGATACACGTGAACGGGGGAAGCGGAGTAGAGGTAATACACGAGCACTGTTTCCTGAGGTTTGACAGGGATGTGAGGGATCGGCTCGAGGAGGACTCTATCCCCCTAGTGGGTTTCAACAACAGTGTGTCACACCCCCCTGGGAAAGATCAGAATCCCATTTACTGTCGGGGTAGGGGACCGTGTCCGAACCATAACCCTAACTTTCACAGTGGTCCGAGCACCCTCAAATTACAATGCAATCCTAGGAAGACCCAGGATTGGTGATTTGCAAGCACAGGCCTCAACCCCACATGGAGCTTTGGTGTTCCAAACGCCAAAAGGCTTGGCCTGGGTAAAATCTGCATATGAGGTAGTGTCTTTTGTCTCTGAGGGGGAAGTGTCCGAGAAACCCCAAAAAGAAGGAGTAGAAGAATGGGTCCTTTGCGACAGGTTCCCGGAGCAGACAGTCAAGGTGGGAAGCCACCTGAGTGACAAATGCAAGAGTGCTCTCAAAGAACTGCTTCTCTTCAACATAGATGTGTTTGCGTTTCAACATGGAGACATGAGGGGAATCCCAAGAAGTCTGACCGAGCATCGTCTTAATACATACACCTGGGCAAGGCCAGTGAAACAAAAGAAACGAAGCATGAGTCCTAACATGAGAAGGGCATCCTGTGAAGAAACCAGGAAGTTGCTCAGAGCAGGAATAGTAAGAGAAGTGAAATATCCATCCTAGGTTGCTAACCTAGTCATGGTCAAGAAAAAAGATGGGGGGTGGAGGATGTGCATTGACTTTTAAGACCTGAATAAAGCATGCCCCAAGGATTGCTATCCCCTGCCAGAGATAGACGTCCAAGTGGACTCCCTATCTCAGTAACCCCTGAAGTGCTTCCTGGACGCTTACAAAAGATATCATCAAATACAAATGTCAATGGAAGACGAGGAGAAGACCGCTTTCATTACTGACGAGGGAACCTTTTGTTCTACCAAAATGCCCTTCGGGCTAAAAAATGTTGGGGCCACTTACCAAATGTTTATGAACACCCTCTTCAGAGAGCAGCGGGAGCGGAACTTAGAAGTGTACGTCGATGACATTGTCATAAAAAGCCTAACTGAGATGGCCATGATAGACGATATAGCTGAAACCATCCGAGCTATGCAAGACGTAAATATGAAGCTGAACCCTGGGAAGTGTTGCTTTGGGGTAGAGGAAGGGAAATTCCTAGGAGTAGTGGTCACTAAGGGAGGGATCAAAGCTAATCCGGAGAAAACCCAAGCTATAGCCAAAATGCGATCCCCCCGGTCCCTAAAGGATATTCAACAACTGAACGGGAGGTTAATTGCCTTGAACCGTTTACTCTCAAAGGTAGCTGACAGGACCCTTCCCTTCATGAAAGTACTGAAGGACTGTCTCCAGACAGACAAGTTCAGATGGACTCCAGAAGCTGAAACCGCTTTCCGAGAAATGAAAGATTACATTTGTAAGCTCCCAACCTTAGCCACTCCGGTTCCCCGGGAAGACCTGCTTTTGTACTTGTCTGCCTCGAAAACAACCATAAGTGCAGTAATGATGGTGGAAAGAGATGGAAAGCAGATCCCAATATACTTCATTAGCAGGACCCTCAAAGGTCCTGAGGAACGCTATATGCCCCTGGAGAAGTTAGCTCTGCCTCTTGTCTTTGCATCCCGAAGACTTAGAAGATACTTCCAAGCACACAAGGTCACCCTAATAATGGATCAACCCCTTCAAAAAGTACTCAGGAGACCATAACTATCAGGTCGATTGGCCAAATGGGCAGTTGAGTTGGGAGAGCACTCCTTGGAATTCAAAGCCAGAACTGCCATGAAGGGACAAATACTGGCTGACTTATTGGCGGAGGTCCCGGAGGATGAGGAGAAAAAGTTCCTAAAGTGGGAAGCCCTGGAGAAGGAAGAAAAAGAGAAGGAGGATAAAGCAATATGGAAACTACTCACAGATGGGGCCTCAAGCGAAGAGGGAAGCGGAGCGGGCATTACGTTGATCAGTCCTAAAGGAGGTGAGCTAACCTATGCCATCAGACTGGACTTCGAGAATACCAACAACACAGCAGAATACGAAGCCCTTTTGGCAGGGTTGAGACTAGCCAAAAAGATGAAAGCAAGGCATGTGGAAGCCAGTAATGACTCATAGCTAGTAGTCAAGCAGTACCACTGGGAGTACGAGGCTAAGGACAGTATAATGGCCCAGTATGTGGCAAAAGTGAAAGAAACAACCAAGAATTTCAAAACCTTCAAGCTAGAATACATCCCCCGAGGGAGAAACAGGAAATCTGATGCTCTTAGCAAGCTGGCTTCCGTGGCGTTTGACCACCTAGCAAGAGAAGTCAAGGTGGAGGTCTTAACCTCCCCATCCCTTGGCACAGAAGAAGTAGCTACGATCGAAAACGCCCAGGAGACGTGGATGACACCGATTGTAAGATTCCTCAAAGATGGAATACTACCTGATGGTGACTGGGCAACCCGGAAGGTAAGAGTCTGTTAGTGCAATACGTCTATTGACTTCGTCTTGTATCATATAATAGGATAGGATATCAGTGTTCGAGGTGCAAGAAATTGAGATTAGAAAGTTAAGGAAGGCATTTCGCTTGAAAGTGTCAAGAAACAAGTTCAAGCGAAACCAACTTAATTGAGTTCGCTTGAACGTGTCCTGGTCACCCTCAAGCGAACTACCACTACTATAAATAGGACACTTGTTCAATTCATTTGAAAATGCTTCTGGATTTGTAACGAAGTGCTGCCAAAGTCTGTCCAGGTTGTAATCAGTGTTATTATCAATAATAGTGATAGATTTAATAGTATCAAGCTGTTTCCACGTTCGTTTCACTGATTCCGCATTTGAATCGGATATAAAGCTCTTCTGAACGACTCAGTTGGGTCCAACAACGAACCTACAAGTGGTATCAGAGCACAGGAAGAAGAGTTTAGCTTGATATCATCTATTTTCTGACTTCTACACCTTCTTTTTCAATCTGAATAAGATTTCACGGTCAAAATGGCATGAATTTTTCACCGAGCATGCAAAATAGTGTTTTAACAAAGCCTTGAGAGTTTCAGACACAAATTTGGACTAAAAATGACTAAAACAGGCCTAACACTTGAGTTCGCTTGAATGGACATCGACATTTCGCTTGAAATTAGCATTTGAGTTCGCTTCAACTAGCCATTTCGCTTGAAAAACCTTGCTGGTTCGCTTCAAATCGCCATTTTCCTTGAAAAACCTTGCTGAGTTCGCTTTAAATCAATGTTCGCTTGAAATTAGGCTTGTCTCGCTTGAATCAGTGTCTTCGCTTGAAAGTTCATCAGAGTTCGCTTGAAGTGCTATTTCGATTGAAGTGCTATCTCGCTTGAATGGCCATCTAGGCATTTTCTCTTGAAAGTTGATATTCAGTTTCAACTTGTTGTTTAGCTTGAAGTCTTATTTCGCTTGAAAGTGAAAATCCCGAGTCAAGATCATTTCATGTCAATCGAGTGTCAGTCTGTTTCAGGATATTTGATATTGTTTGTACTGATTGTGTTTGTTTGATTGTTTGTTCAGGATTACACCATGGCTGAAGAATTTTACAACACGTTTTTCAACACGTTCACATCTGAATCTTCCGAGATAACAAATGTTACACCAAAAACTATCACGAAAGCGATCAATGAGAACATCAAGCATGATAATTTCTACGGAACACACTCAAAGCCACCAACTCTGGAAAGCATTGAGGATTATACATGGTGGAAAGAACGGTTTCTTAACTGGGCGAAAGCGTATGCGCATGAAAGCTGGTTCTGTTTAGAATTTGGATACGAACGACCAAAAGATGATAAAGGCGAAGAACTTTCATTCAAGAAATTGACCAGAGAGGATAAATCTGAATTTGCTGCCGAACAGAGAATGATTGCTTTGATTCAGACGACAATCAGAAATGATATTTTTGCATTGCTAAACCATGATGGGTCGTCGAAATCTGTCTGGGAAGCTTTACGTGTTAAAGCTGAGGGGGGTAAACAGATCAAAAAGAACAAAATTGCTTTACTAAAGAAAAAATTTGATCTATTTGATAGCTTAAAAGGAGAGACAGTGAGGCAAATGATTGAGATATTTTGTCATTTAAAAATTGAACTTGAGAGGTTTGAGATTGTGAAAACAAGAGAGGAAATTATAGACAAAGTGATTGAAGCGTTACCACGAGCTGATCAGTGGCAAACGTTTGTTTTTATTTTGAAAAATGATGATTTATATGATACGATTTCTCTTGATGCGTTGTTTGAAAAGATTGAGAGTCATGATCTGGAGCTACAAAAGCAAAGCAAGATGACTGGTTCTTCACATCAACAGAATGTTGGCTTGTACTACAAAGGCAGTTTACCTTTAGAGAAAGGTGTTAGTTCACCAAAGACAGCATTCAGTGGTGAGAAGATGAAAGAACCACAAACAACTTCATCAAGTTATCATTCTGGATATCATTCATCTTCAAAATCAAGTTCTGATGAAGCTGAGGAGATTCTGTGCAACATCGCTCTGAAACTGAAGAATTCTCCTTCGATGAGTATCAATGCAGCTAAGCAGCAAATGAGTTTCCTTGCATCTATTCTGGATTCATATGAAGGACTTGTAGCTGGCAAAATTGGAAACTCAGAGTTGACTAAAGAAGACTATGACCAGATTGATCCGGAAGAGATGGAGCTCATTGACATCCGTTGGTGCTTAGCAAGTTGCATTCGAAGAGCGCGGAGATATATGGAGATTACTGGGAAACAATCTCTTGGAGGTGCATCAACAAAGCTTGGATTCGACAAATCCAAAGTGACTTGCTTCAAATGTAAGCAGAAAGGTCATTTCAAGAGAGAATGCACTAATTCTGCAGTTGGTGGAAATGAACATCCGTTCAATGATGATTACTACTGAAAGGCAATCTATCATCGAAGCAGAGAAGAGCCAAAGATGATTGAAGATAAACGTAAATCAAGAGCTTGTTTTGTAATTCAAGATGATGAAGGTTTTGATTGGTCTGAGATATGTCCAGAAGAAGATCGTTTGGAAAATGTTCGAAAAATAGCTCATGGCAAAGCTATAACAGAGGAAAGAAAGTTTGTTTTTGTTGCTGAGATTCAAGACGAAAACAAAGACAAAGATACAGCTGAGATCAAAGTGAAAACCAGAGAAGAGATTCTGAAAGAAAAGACTTACAAAGAAAGAAACATTATGTTGAACAGAATGGATGAAATGCAGGAAGAGTATGAGATTGCTGTCAGCAGCAAAAGATGGGATAAGAAGAGAGAATGTTACTTCAACAGAGAAGGAAAACCAGTTGTTCCAAAGAAAGACATAATCTTTGATGATGTTCTTCTCATAATTCCTTTGAGAGCCGAATACTATAGAAATGTGATGAAAGATGACACATATGCTAAAAGGCATGAAAAGGAGATTAGTGTTCGAGAATACCAACAACACAACAGAATACGTCACCTTCAAAAGAGGGGCCTACTACAATAACTAAGATAATCTCTTAAATATGTGCAAAAGTGCGGAAATAATCAAAGGTTATACTAGATACGAGTCGGAACCAAGTGATTCATCTTGTCTATCTGTTTTTTCTTTTATTTTTATTTTCAGCATTTTAGTTAGTTTTTATTTTTCTTAGTTCAAAACCTTTTCTAAACTTTTTATTTTTGATTAGACGTTGAGGATAAACCGGTACTAAAAGCTCTTGTGTCCTTGGACGACCTCGGTATCTTACCAGTGCTATACTACGCCCACGATGGGTGCACTTGCCCATATGTGTGTTTAGTGTTAGTAAAATATCGTGTTTTATAAATTTAAAACTTGGCTAAAAAGTGTTAAAGGGGCTTAAAATATACACCTAATATATATAACACTTCACACGCATCAAGTTTTTGGCGCCGTTGCCGGGGACACAAGGATTTTAAGAAAGTTAGGAATCAACGGCCTAATCATTTTTTTTATTTTTTCTTTTTAATTTTTTAGGATTTTCTTAGTTTTTCAATTTCTGCAGAACTCAGCACGGGCCGTGCCTGGTCAGACACGGGCCGTGCCCAGCATCATCACTGGCAGTTTTTATTTTCTGAGTTACAGAGAGCTGAGCACGGGGCCGTGTCGGTGCAACTCGGGGTCGTGTCCAACTCCGAGTAACTGGGATCCAGAAAACAATTACTGTACCTCTGACCACGGGCCGTGTTCACTGAGCACGGGGCCGTGGTGAACATTCTGGCCAACGTTCTTTTCTGTTTTTATTGCAGGACTTGGAACCCAGGCGCCACATTTGAACCTCCTACGTAGTGCATGAGCTCCAGTTCTAGTAGAGACATAAAAGAACCTTTAGAAGAACCCGAACGCTTTCTCAGAAAAAAACTTAAGGCTAAAAATCAAGAGAAAGTTTCGGGGGACCCACTTCCAATGGCGGACCAACGTACCCTCATGGATTACCTACGGCCCACCGTAGGTAATCTAGGCGCCGCTATCAATGCACCGAATGTCGAAGCCAATAACTTCGAACTTCGGCCGCATTTGATACAAATGCTTCAAAACTCCGCAACCTTTCATGGGCTTGCGGACGAGGATCCCCATCTGCATATTACTAATTTCTTAGAAATATGCGATACCTTTCGGATCAATGGAGCATCAAATGACGCCATCCGCCTTCGAATGTTTCCATTTTCACTCAAAGACCGAGCTAAAGCTTGGCTCAACACCCTCCTAGTTGGCTCGGTAAACACCTGGGATGAACTAGCCCAAAAGTTTCTATATAAGTATTTCCCCCTGCTAAAACGGCTAAATTAATGACTGAAATTAATACATATTCACAAGAAAATGGGGAATCGTTATATGAAACTTGGGAAAGGTTCAAGGAGCTACTAAGAAAGTGCCCTCATCACGGTCTTGCGGTGTGGCAACAAGTATCCACTTTCTACAATGGGTTGTTGCCACACACAAGGCAAACACTTGATTCTAGCTCCGGGGGACTTCTAGGTAATCGTTGCCCAAATGAAATATATAATCAAATCGAGGAAATTGCTCAAACCAATTTTCAATGGCACACTCCCCGAGGTAATAAATCTATTGCCCCGGGCGCCCATAAGGTGGATGAAAGCACTTCTTTACAAGCCCAAATCGAGGCCCTCTCTTCAAAAATCAAAAAGCTAGAAATGATAAAAACGGCCTCGGTTATGGCTTGTGAAGGGTGTGGTGGGCCACATGAAAATTGGAGTTGTATGAAGGAATTAGATGAACAAACAGAAACGGTAAACTACATTGATAACAGACCTAGGCCGTCAGGTCCTCCAACGGGTACCTACAACCAAGGATGGCGTAACCACCCAAATCTTGGTTGGAGAGATCCCAGCAATAGTAGTAACCAACAAAACCAACGAACTAACTTTCAACAACCACAAAATTTCTCTCAACACTGAAAAGAAAAACTCGGATCGATTTCAACAATTGGAATCGAATTTTAGAAATCAACAGGCTAGCATTCAAAACGTTGAAAAACAATTAAATCAACTAGCCCAAAATTTCTCCGAGAGACCACAAGGCGCGTTACCTAGCAATACCGAGACCAACCCGAAAGCACAAGTACATCTCATCACATTAAGAAGTCGAACCGTGGGTCCCGAGGATGCTCCATTGCCAAATGAAAGAAGCCAATCTAGCCAACCTGTGACTCCTCCTGCATCAGAAAAGGCTTCTCTACCAACTCAAGAGCCCACCAAGACTCCTCCAATTCCGTACCCCGGTAGGTTAGATCGTCAAAAGACCGATGAGCATTTCGCAAAATTTGAAAATTTACTAAAACAATTGCATGTTAATATTCCTTTTATCGAGGTCCTAACCCAAATGCCTAAATACACAAAATTTATGAGGGATTTCCTCACAAACAAAAGGAAAATTGAATCTTTACAATTAGTTAACTTAGGCGAAGAATGCTCCGCCTTAGTACTCAACAAACTTCCACAAAAGAAAATCGATCCCGGAAGCTTCACAATTCCTTGCTCGATTGGGGAGTCTCCCGTTCGTAATGCATTAGCCGATCTTGGGGCTAGCATTAACCTCATGCCCACATCGATGTTCAAACGACTCGGCCTAGGAACAACAAGCCCTACAAAGATGAGCATACAACTCGCCGACAGATCCGTCAAATTTCCACAAGGTGTCGTTGAAAATCTATTGGTAAAAGTTGACAACTTTGTCCCTCTCATCCTCGGGAGGCCATTTCTAGCCACCGCTCAAGCGGTGGTAGACATGAATGACGGAACGTTAACATTGAAGTTTGGGGATAAGGAGGTGAAGTTTGAATGTGGAAAAAGAATTGAGGACGAAGACCCGGTCAACTACATGAAGGTCATAGACTCAAGCTTGGATGACGCTCTCCGACGGTGTAACATGGGATGCAATACATCCCACTTGGGTGACATATGACCGGCTTTGGGTCTAGCCAAGGACCCCTATAAACGTGGCGCACCACGGAGGCATTCCGCGGAACTATCCTTAGTTTAATTTAGATAAAATTTTATGTTTTCTAGTTAGTTTTAATTTTCAGGAATAAAACACACTCATGGTGGTAAGGGATGAAAAGGGGGAACGAGAAAAATGACCTCATGCACAAGAACAAGGCAACCCGGCATCAATCTCTCCATTACAGAAGGTTCAACACGGGCCGTGTCCAACCAACACGGCCCCGTGCTGAACCCCCTGCAGAAAAATGCCCAGTTCAGGTAACTGGACACGGGCCGTGTTCACCAGACACGCCCCCGTGTCCAGGCTTCTGTTTCTTTTCTTTAATTTTTGTTACTGGCACCTGAACACGGGGCCGTGTCCGGTCCCCACGGGGCCGTGTCCAGACTGCCAGTAACATAAATCTTTGCTTTTAACACCATTTTACACATCTAATCAACCTAAAAATTTATTTTTGGGACACATTGAGGACAATGTGTAATTTAAGTGTGGGGGGATGCTAAAACCTTGAAATTTTGCAAGTCCTAATAACAAGCCTTATACACAACTCTATTGGAACCGCTAAACACCCCAAATTTTTTCAAAAAATTTCATTTTTTTTACTTGTCTAAAGTTTAAGTTTGGAATCATAGGATTAATAAGGTTATATTTTTACAAATTTACAACCGAGAGCGTCGTGATAACAAGAACCAACATAAGAAAATTATGAAACGGCATGACAAGCTTAATTAAAATTTGATTATATATACTTGATCACATAAAAAAACCCATTCCCACAAAAGTGAGTTTTGAGCCTTTATTGAGCATACAAATTTACATCTTTAGACTAAATGCTCATTTTTCGTTTCTTGTGTGAATAGCCGCTTGGTTCTTACGACTCTAGAACTTGCCATGACGATACATTCCCGGTCCTTATCAACTTAAACCCGAGTAAGTAAATTTTAGAGGCATTAGGACTAACCCTTTTTTCTTCTACACCATTATTTTTTTTTACCACCTACCCAAAATCCCCCTAGTTAGCCCCTTTGAGCCTAAACCTTTTCATTTCATAACCAAAACCAAACACCCTTTTACCCACCAAAACCTTTTACATTTTTAACCCTTTGTTTTAGTAACAAGTTCGGTTTTTTCGTATGATCGTTTAAAAAAAATGTGTTGATGATGAAGCAAAAGAAAATAAACAAACAAGTTCATCAAAAATAACTTTGTTTGAATAATAGCTTCATCAAAATAAAAATAGAAAGTCCTACGAAAACCGACACTTGTTACGCTTTTTCACCCTTTTTCTACTAACCACTAACCCAACCACCTACCGTTAACCCAAGCCTAACCCCTCACCCGCAAAGTTCTCTTGATATTTACAAAGGTATAAAAGTTAAAAAGGAGGAGGATTGATTGCTTGGCAAGCCTATGGTAGGAATAAGTTCCATGCCGCTCTCGAGTGATTCACTAAAAATACACCTTCGGCCGAGTGTGAGTGATTTCTCCCGTGAGGTATGTGAACTTGTGTATAAATGGAATTTTAAAAAGGCATGTTATGCCCAAATAAGTAATATCTCCTATGAAACGTTCTAAAAAAAATCATAACGAATAGGATTGTAAATAGATAAAAATAAAACCCAAAAGGATCTTGGATTCCCAACACTCTATGACAAGCCCAAAACCTTCTCTTCTACCCATTCCATTTGGGAGTGTAAGCCACATATTAAAGAGTTTTGCTTGAGGACAAGCAAAAGTTCAAGTGTGGGGGTATTTGATGTATGTAAAATGTAACATATAAATTACATCAAATGAGGCATAAAACTAACCCTTTTTAAGTACTAATGTTGGAAAAAGAGTGTTTTTGTCTTCCTTTTGTATTTTCAGGATTAAATGAGCTCAAATTCACAAAAGAAGCAAAAAGACAGCTAAATCTAACATAAATACAAGAAAAGGAACATAAGTGGACTGCCCGACCCCTCAATGGCATCTTCCCAAGCAAAATAGAGAAGGCAGAAGACTGAACACGCCCCGTGCTCAGCCAGCATGGGGCCGTGCCCAAGAAGCAGCAGAAAAGACAAACCTATAGAAGCTTCTATTGCCCACCACGGGCCGTGTCCATTGAACACGGGGGCGTGGCGAAAGTACAGCATGCGCATTAATTGTAATTGCGAATTACAATTAATGAAGAGAGAGAGTGTCAGACAGGCACGGGGGCGTGTCCAGCGGACACGGGGCCGTGCCCAGCCTTCTGTTCAGCCAATAAATAGGAGTGCTTGGTTTCATTTCAACTCATCCCTTGGCACACCACCTCTCTCACACTTCACCCACCACCCACCACCCACCACCACCATAACACCATCATCCACCACCATCATCCATTGTCCATCATAGAGTGTGTGAGTCGTCTCGGGATCCAAGATTGATCGTAAGAGTTCTTGACAATCAAGGCCATGTTTGCCTAAGTCTCTTACAACACTTGGTGAAGACAAAGTGTCTAGTATAATACTTTTTATTTCTAATCTTTTGCACTTTTTATTTGGTTTTGTATTAATGACTTTAATAACTAGTTACTTATGTTGAAGGTGATCTTTCCTTATCGTTTGTCCGTGGTGTCTTGGCATTATTTTACTGTCTATATAAAATAAAATATTTTCACCATTCATATCTCCACGGTCTATATGGAGGTATGTTGGCTACCTGGTCGGGGGTTAAGGGAACGGTTTGGTAAAGGTCTTGCCATTGTTCAGCGTTTAGAGGTCCTGCAATGGACCTGCGTCAAATTTAGTAGGACCTCCTTCAATGCTTCACGGTATTGGATGGCGGGGGTCCAAACTCTTTGATCCCCTCATATGTTAACTACTATTAATACTATAACCCGGCTATTTAGGACTGTATCCCTGCTGACTCAGACTACTTAGCCGAGGGTAACGTCACCGCCAAAAGCGGGGCCTACCATAATTTGCATTAATAACTTAATTAATTATCTTCCAATAATCCACCCTTTTAGGATTGTATCCTTGCTGACTCAAACTACTGGGGTGAGGGTAACGTCACCTTCAAAAGAGGGGCCTACTACAATAACTAAGATAATCTCTTAAATATGTGCAAAAGTGCGGAAATAATCAAAGGTTATACTAGATACGAGTCGGAACCAAGTGATTCATCTTGTCTATCTGTTTTTTCTTTTATTTTTATTTTCAGCATTTTAGTTAGTTTTTATTTTTCTTAGTTCAAAACCTTTTCTAAACTTTTTATTTTTGATTAGACGTTGAGGATAAACCGGTACTAAAAGCTCTTGTGTCCTTGGACGACCTCGGTATCTTACCAACGCTATACTACGCCCACGATGGGTGCACTTGCCCATATGTGTGTTTAGTGTTAGTAAAATATCGTGTTTTATAAATTTAAAGCTTAGCTAAAAAGTGTTAAAGGGGCTTAAAATATACACCTAATATATATAACACTTCACACGCATCAGGAGGCTCGGGAGGAAGCAAAAGGGGTGGTTGGAGGAGCTGCCTTTTATTCTATGGGCATATAGGACCACTCCCAAGGACTGCAACGGAGAAACCCCTTTCAGCTTGACCTACGGGACGGAAGCCGTTATTCCAGCTGAGATAGGATCCCCAACCGCAAGGATGAAGCTCAGGGAAGCCGAGAATGAACAAGATCTCCGAATGAACCTAAACTTGCTTGAAGAAAGAAGGGAAATAACAGCAATCAGGGAGGCCAAGTACAAAAAGCAGCTTGAAAGCTACTATAATGCAAAGATGAAAAAGTTCAATCTCGTCCCTGGAGACTTGGTCCTGAGAGCAAACGAAGCTAGCTTGCAAGAGAGCACCGGGAAACTAGGGCCTAACTGGGAAGGGCCCTACCAGGTTACTTGGGCAAACAGCAAGGGAAGTTGCAAACTGGAAACACTTCAAGGCAAGGAAGTCCCAAGGACATGGAACCTTATGCAACTCTGGAAATACCACATGTGAAAGATGAAGGCGCATTCAAGGGGAAACGACCAGGGAGCCACTTTTGTGAAAAATTAACCACTAGTAAGGGGATTGCCCTAAGGAAAACATTTTGTAAAATCTTGTACTGGAGGACAGAGTCCCCAAGAAATGTACGGCAATGAATAATCCACTTGTTCCTTTTGATAAAAAATACAGGCATTGTATCAGGGCAGACGTGCCCAAAAACTACAAACCTAACAACAAACAACACACGTGTAAAAGGTATACTCAACATACCAAATGCCCGGCTGTGGGGCAAAACAGGGCCTAGCTAGCCCAAAGAGAACGGACAAACAAGTTAAGAAACATAATCTAACATTATGGACTTGCCCAAGGATTGTCCTCGAACAGACAATCTTGGGTTACAAAGCAAACCATAGAAAGAAAACAACACACTTTTGTAAGCAAACTACAAAAAGAACTAACACATACACACTAAAAAGGAAACTTTTTGTGTATAAACTACAAAGTGAACATACATAAATAGAACAGGGAATCTTGCTAACCCTAAAAAGCAAATATACAGATAACAAACTAGAAAACCTAGTAAACAGACTAACAGAATTTTTGCAATCATGCTGCAAATAACCAAAAATCTCCAGGTAGATGCTGGGCTGGCTCCTGGTAAGAACACCTACAAAAGAAGAGCAACACACCAAAAACAACAAAGGCAAATCGATAATATACAGTCAAAAGACGACTAGCGGGTTATACGATAGATACTAGGAGGACCCCGACACAAAGCCCCCCCCCCCCCCATACACCAAAAGCTAACAGTGTTTTAGAGTGCGTAATTGTTTAGTTACAACCACATCGAAATAGTTAATGTTCAGAAATTACTGGGAATCATCCCTAGATAAAGACTTCGGAGAAGAAGGACCAGCGGGAGTCAGCAAGGCTTTCAGCTCATCAATGGACATCATGGGGCGCTCAAGGATCTTTTCAAGAAGGGCATGGGTCTTACCCCCGAACTCTTTGTCCAGTTTAGACAGCCGCTTCTTGGCTTTGGAATTATAAAGAGGGGTCTCCTTCCTGCCCAAACCTTGAGCGGAGTAAGCATACCCATCCTTTAAGCCTGATTGATATCCCACGTCCTGGTAAGCCCTGTAAATCTGTTCCAGACTGCTTTTAAATTCCTTCGACTGGGAGACAGCAGTAAGGAAGGCCCCGAAGCCTTCGGTGATCAACCAGTACTTCTCCTTGGCTATCCTCTGATTATCATCCGACTTCATCCCATACTCAGCAAACATAATATCCAGATCTTTTTGAGAAACGGAGTCAAGCTCCCTCTGATGCTTCAGCTCGGTGGTCAACTCCTCCTTTTCTTCAACCAAAGCTGCCATCTCCCTCACCTAGGCATGTTCCTTCTGCTCCAGCATAACACCAGCTCCTTGAGAAAAAAATGTTACAAAAAACTCCAAGAGAGTTAAATAAAAAAAAAGGGGAGGGGGAGGGGGAGGAGAATTATGCACCTTCTCCTCCTGCAGTTTGCGCTCAACATCAACCACCTGACACCGAAGCTCAACAGCGACGGTTTAGAAGTCTTGAGATCACTCTTGAGCCCCTCATTCTCCCTCCTCAGATTATCAACTCGTTGTAACATGCCAACACCCCTGAAAAGCCCTTCGCAAAGCGACATGCTATATTGATCATCGAAGAGATCATCCCTCAGGGCAGAATTCATAAATCTATGGGAGGGAGGAACAACATGAGTCAAGAAGTCCCGGGCAGTTTCAGGGGTCCCCACCACTGAAGACTGAGTAATCTTCCACTTGGGGACATATGGAGCTGGAAGGGCATCGGCAAACAAAGGAGCCAAAAGGGATCGAGAAGCAAAACCCTCAAAATGAGAAGGTTTGCTAGTCCCAGTGGCATGGTGAGGGGAAATCTCAAAAGCTGGGGTAATGCGAGCAACACTTACTTCAGGAGTCTTGTCCCGGACACGAGAGGAGGAAGGGGCAGTAGGGATCTCAATCGGAGCATGAGAGCTTCCCTGCTGCAAACAAAAAAAGGGGAGGGAATATTAGAAACCTGCCAGAACAAAGTTAATCCAAAAAAGCAACAAGGGGCTAAGAACCCACTGCAACAAAGCAGAAGATAAGTGAAGGACTTACCAACAAAGGCTCACTCACAAGACTGGAAGATCGGAAATGCTTAGACAAGGAGCCTTTAACCCCTGTAGGAGGAAGTTCGGAAGCAGCTTTTGTGGCAGGGAAGGTTTTTTGACCACTGGCACTTCGGAGTCTCAGCCGGATACCACGTGGGGCAGGAACTTGCTTATGACTGACAACTTTCCATTTGCGAGCTAAAAGGCTCTCCAGGTCTTCCTCGTCACCATCACTAGAACACTTCACTTGAAGGGAACCGGGGGAATCCTCCTACTCACCAGAAGAGGGCCCCTCATCTTTCTCCCCGGCAGTAGAATCCCCTGCCCGAACTGATCCCTCAATAACCCTCGTCTCTACACCCCGGCTCAAACCCGGTTCAAACTTATCATCAACCATAAATTTAACATCCCTGGAATCCCCCTGAAGCAAGCCCCACAGGGTCATCTCTACACAAAAGAAATACTAAAGATGACTACACAAATCCCTAAAAAGTTTTCAGAAAAGAGATAGGTACAACAAGTCAAGAACAAGAGAATACCTTTTTTTGCCAAAGAAAGCCTTTGGCCGGACCGAATAGAAGGGGCTTAGGCCTCCCATAGCCAGGATCCCTTTAGAGAAAGTGAAAGCTCTCGTTGGATTCTCGTACATACGTTTCCACTGGACAATCTCGTCGGCAGACAAGATTGGAACACCATCATCAATAGCAGCCTTGGCATCCCTCAACGATGGTGATTCTGGTATCATGGCGGCAGAAACAAAAATGAAACGGCTTTTCCATTCTTTAGGGTAGGTAGAGGTTGGCATAAAGGAGTAACAAGGCTGAGATACACTACCCTTCCATTTGGCGAAGGTAAACCAGTCCCCATCCGAAATTAACTTGTAAAACATGCAAAACAGGGGAATCGTCGGCTAGCCGGAAACCGCCACACATGAAAATTCAAAATGCACCACCCTCATGAACCCTAGAGGGTGCAATTGAGAGAAATGAACTTTGAAATAACGTAACAAGTTTATCTTGAAAGGTGAAAGTGGGTAACGAACACCACAAGAGGAAAACGACAGAGTATAAAGAACGATCCGGTCGTGTGTGCACTCCGCCGAGTCATCCGAACCTGGTAAAGTAGGGGAAAAGTGCTCGGGTATCTTATAGGTTTCAACGAAGGATTTCAAATCTTTCGCCGTCAGAACAGACCGGATCATGGAACGGCCGGTACGGCTCATGGCAAAAGGGAAACGGTGATCGGAAAATTACAACGAAAGAAAAGTATGGAAGAAAAGTGGTGGAAGTGAAAGAAAATTCAAAAGGCTATGAGGGTTTTAAAGAAGGTAACTGACGAGAGGGGAAAACTGTCACATCACCATCCTTTCAAATTTAAAACCACCGTGCACGTGTATTAAGGGGATTAAACCCCCGCCATTGATATTCGGTGATTAATGAGCCTCGAAAAAAGAAGGGGCGCGTGATGATTAGCTAAGGGTAAAGCTACCCCCATGGACGGTTATGACTCAGCCCCGGATCATGAGATTTGAATCTCAGAACCATGGACTAAGGATGACTTGACGACGGGCCCATAGGTTGCCCCATTTGCCCGTCTTGGGCTGCTCTCATGTAGGCCCAACAGATAAAGCCCAACATTATAAGACTTGCCCATTAAGGTTTCTCTCATGAAAACGGGCGGGAAAAGGAACTACCAGAGGAGACAGTGTGCATTAAATGAATGATATGAAAGGCATCTCCGTCTGGCATAGTACTTCTGAGCCGGTATCATTAAATGAGGGCGACCATCTTCCCGTTGGGGCTCAGACACGTGTCTGAGTCCCCCAAAGGTGATCAGAGTCCGGTAGATCATCTTGGAAATATATCACAGAAGAGATAAGGCCTCTTGATTATATAAGGAAGGTAAGGAAACGATCAACAGACAAGTCCGAGGTATCTCACTTAATGCTTCATTCTCTCATTTACTCCTATAATACTCACGCAATAAATATACTCACATACACTTGATTCACATTACAGAGGAATATTCCGGTGATCATATTCATCGGAATAAGCTTCTCATACTCTCCGGCAAGTTTACTTACTCTCACGCCGGAGCTTGGTAACAGATCCCCCCTCCGGGGCCCTCCGTGACGAGGCTAATGGTTTCCTTTTTTGTAGCAAACGAAGGCTGGGATATTCCGACGTCACTGAAGACCCTTTGAACGTCATCAGGGATCTGGTGATTCGACTCATAGCAATTTGGAGCTTTATTCCAAGTCTTCACATTCTTCATGGGTGGTTGTGTTAAAGATTCCATATTATCGTTGAAATAAAAGAAAAAAAATGAAAAGAAAGTGGCACAATAACCAAAAATATGATTGTAACACCCCGTGTTTCAAAAGTCAAAGTCAAGATTGAAGTCAAAGGAAGAAAAGATTGCTAATTGCGATCAGTCTCTCCTTGTTCAATTCCTGTTTTGACTTCTTTGACTTGTAGATAGTCTATTTTGTGTTTTACTTTAGTTGTATTATGTGGAGTATCTATTAATAATCGCATAGTAACCGCTAAGTATCGCATGTTTAATCGCTTTTTTGCTATCGCAATCACACTCGCAACTCGAATTACGCATTTTGGTTATTGTTATACGTGTGTGTGTGACTTATGTGTTACTTGTGCATGCTTATTTATGTTATGTGTGGGAATCAATCGAAACGCAATCGAACTCAATCGCAATCGAATCGCAAACGCTAAACGAATACGAAATAAGGATGCTTGTATGTTGATATAGTGGTTGGGATTAAAAGTAATTTGACTAGGAAACTCTCTCGCATCGAAAACTCGCAATCGAAATCGAAACGACAAAACTCGGTGACTGATCGACCAGGCGACCAGCCGATCGACCAGCCATTCGACCGGAATGCCGTCCGATCGGACAAGCTGTTCGATCGTGCTGCCTAACCGATTGACCAGCCCCTCTCCACTTCTTTCCACTTTGGGTAACCCTATAAATACCCCTTGTCACTTTCATTCTTTCTACTTTTGGCAGCTGATGTCCGACCAGTGCTCTAACCTTGCTTTTTCTCCGATTCCTCGCAATTCCGGTAAGATTTCGTCCTAAATCTTGTACTTCCTTAATCTACACACTCTCTTACACCTTTCTATCTTTTGAATATTAACTTTTAACCGTGAAATTATCAAGATTCAAGGTGTTTTTAAGGATGACGTCATTATGTGTTCTTGAAGAACTTCATGTTCTGGCCTCAATCCACCAAGAACAACTTAGATCTAACTGATTTCCACATAAACAAACAAAGATCTTTCATAGATCTAAACATATTTACAATGGAAAGGATTGAAAGATGGTTTATCAACTTTCTTTCAACTCTTTTACACTCAATGCACTCAACACCGATAGAATCGGAGCTTGTGCCGACTTACTACTCATTCTTGTGGTCGCGTTGGTTCAAGATCCGTATTCTACCCATGAGATAATCGATTCCGGGTTAACCAAGAACAACCTTCTTGAACCGGTGGACTGACTGAACTTGGGTGGTTCCTTTTCAATCGGGTCACTAGAGCTTAGGATGGGGTTCTGTTGGTTGGCACGATATCAACACATCTCGATAAAATGACAAACAATCAAAACAACCAAGTGTAAGACGAACAGGTCGCCCAGGACGGAGTGCACAGTCCGATCGAACAGCCAATCCGAACGACTGGCCAATCCGAACGACATTGCACCTTGGTCCTACCTTAATTTTCAAATCAACTCTCAAGAGTTTTGGAACACCGAACGGATGCCACCTGAATATGTGATGTTTCGAAACTTCAACACTTAAACAATTTTTAACATGTTCAATGCACAAAGGATGCCACCCGATCGAACGACCGTCCGATCGAGTGACAACCTGCTGTGAACTTGTTCTCACTGGAGTGCCCAACCAATCGGGTTAACTTCCGATCGAACGACCGTCCGATCGACCGACTTGAAAGGTAGAGATACTTCAATGTTTTCAAATGCTACAAAGAAAACTTCAAAAGTCAAGCCATCATACACAAACACATCCTTCTCAAAGGAGGAAACAATCCACTCGAAAGGTCACCTGATCGGATGACCATCCGAGCGGACTGTCAACCGAACGACCAGCCGTCCAATCGGACTACCATCCGATCGAACTGCTGATCGACCCAACTTTCACTTGCTCCGTTTTACACGTCGCTTATTGTTATACTATCAATCTGTTCAGGCTAACCCTACTCTCTAGCGCTCCCTTCAATCCATCAACCGCTGTGAGTATACTCAATCCCTTGTTGCTTTACGCACTCTTGGGTGTTACATACGTTACTTATACAAAATCACATCAAACACACTACGCAATACTTTAATCGTTAACCAATTACCGCATGTTATACGTGACTTAATGAATGCTTGTTTGTTATGTTTACACATGGAATGTTGTCTACCTACCTTATCAACGATAGTACTATTAGTTTGGACTCAGCACCCGTTCACTCGGGGGTTGTTAAGGACAATTACCTACATGGCTCACAGTGGTGAGTGTGTATCGCGAACTGCCTTGGGCAGTCAACCCGCAGTCATTGGTATCGATAGGTTCATGTCGATAACTAACATGCCTCATTTTACACTGTGTACGTGCTGGTTATGCGTAACGCTTTCGAACTCTATATGCTATTATCAAACTTGTATGCTCACCTTTACACTATGTGTATTGACTTTTACTTTAACGTATGTGACAGGTGCTTAGGATGTTTACATGCTTTGTGTACTGTGATGAAATCGAGGCTAGGGACGGAGTCCTAGAAACCAATAAATAAACAATTGTCGGTAATAAAAATCTGATTGTCAGAACAGAATAATTTGACTAGATCTTTTCTGTAATAATTGTATTATCATTTATGACATGGTATGGGACGTGTTACTTTAAAATATTTGGTAAATATAGTTGTTATGGAAACTTCTGGACAATCTGTTTCGCTCAGTGTCATACCCTGATGTTTCCGCCATCGGTTGGGATGTGACAATGATGCCCTTGCAGTAGGATTTTTCTCACGGATCTGTCCTAATCAGATATGCTCCATTGAGCCTATAAACTTGGATTTATGCCAAGTCATCTCGGATGAGTTTATGGATCTCCCGTTGGAGATAGTCTAAGAATTGTATGTGAACAATAAACCACTACAACACTTACAACTTTTATTTAAGGTTTTTATTTTTCGGTATTTGATTGAGGAAAAGTCGGTAGAATGATGTCCGCCGACATTCTCTTTTTAAGATTATATAAATATCATTTTTGCTTTATTACAATCATGTCGTGCTAATTTTTATCCATGTTTCAGTATGAGCTTTATTCTAAACTGAGTCGCACAATGCGCGACCATGACCCGCTAGTAAAACTTCGAATTTAATATTATCTTTAAATTTCTCAAAAAGTAATATTTGAGGTGATTAAACATTATCATTGGAAATGAGAGAAAGAAATAATAATAAAATTATTTTTTTCTCCGTATCGTGAATGCTTGAATAATGAAAGAAAATAATAATCAAATTTATCCTATATAATGCGGCATAAGCTGTCTCCTTATTTATTTACTAGACAACTTACAATTTAACTACACAATTATACAAATATTATATAATTTTATAAATATTATATAATTATATAAATATTGTTTACGAAAGACGATGAATAGCAACTTTATTTTTATAATAATTTATAGATTTTTGTTTTTTTATTTAATATATTATAATAGTTTATTTTTATATTTACTTCTAATAATATATTTCCTATACCATTTTTTAATAATTCTTTTTTAGAATATACATTAATTTATCGATTAATTTGATACTTCTTTAATAATTTATGTTTATAATTTTTTTTCTAAAAACTTAAGTACGTAGTTGTGTTTGATTCTTCCCTGACATTGTGTTATAAGTTTTGTTAAAAATTAAGTTTTACTCTAAATAAAGAACGACGATGAATAGTAACTTTTATTTTTATAACAATATATCGTTTTTGTTTTTCTATTATTTAATATATTATAATAGTTTATTATTAAATTTTATTTCTACTAACATATTTTTAATTTTCCCCCTTTTTAAAACTATATATTTCCTATACCAATATTTTAATGATTCTTTTTTTCTTTTTTAGAACATATATTAATTTATCGATAAGATAAATTTGATACTTCTTTAATAATTTACATACTTTTTTTCTAAAAAACTGAAGTACGTAGTTGTGCTTGATTTTTCCCCCACCATCTGTTATAAGTTTTGTTAAAAACAAAGTTGTACTCTAAATAAAGTAGTTATTTGGTATCATAAAACGATACGATAATAAACTAAACCGTTCTAATGGTTTGTCTTTCTAAACAACATGTTTTATTTTCAAATCACATTTATTTTATATTATCATTTGCTCGGCTTCGCCGTAATGCACGACCTAAAAGAACGGTTTCGCCATAACGCGCGACCTAAAAAAAACTAGTATTACCATAAAAACATCTCATTGATTGCCATTAATATTTACAACAAAATTACAATCAATGATTACTAAAGCCAAGAACACCTAAAAATGCTAACCCTTACAACGATTACTAAAGCCAAGAACACCTAAAAATGCTAACCCTTACGAACGTTATTAGCGTAACGCGCATAAAGTACGTTGATTTCAAGCTAGAGTTTAGTTTGCTTCTTACGAATCCTAGACATTCACTCAGTTAAATCAGCCAATTTTTCGTTAATCCTACGCTCTGACTAGACAACCTATTTAAGAATACGTCCAAGTTGTTCGAAAACGTTATGCTCCTCGATTGGGATTGTCATTTTTTACCTACAAATTGATTTATAAGTTAAAATTTAGTTTAGCTTTTTAAATACATAATTCAACATACTATAAAACTATTAAGAAAGTAAAAGTAAAAGTAAAACGACACTAATGCAAAAAAAAATAGTTTTAGACAAACATTAACACGTTGAATTTTATATGATTCTTAGATTAGGCTCAAATAATCTTGCGTAAACCGCTTGCTTGTGTTAAGCCATCACAGTTTGGTAAATTGAGATGTAATCCATCATAGCCTTTCTAATCGTAACATTTATATACTATGAATTAGCAACATGTCGAAGACATGTAAATAATTTATGGGCTATAGATACATGAGTTGTTTTAGACAAACATTAACACGTTGAATTTTATATGATTCTTAGATTAGGCTCAAATAACCTTACGTAAACCGCTTGCTTGTGCTAAGCCATCATAGTTTAGTAAATTGAGATGTAATCCATCATAGCCTTTCTAATCGTAACATTTATATACTATGAATTACATGTAAATAATTTATGGGCTATGGATACATGAGCTGCATATATGACAGTGTCTGGGGTTCGGTTATGTTACGAATGTAAAGTCAGAGGGTTAAAATGTAAAATTGATTGTAAGTCTAAAATGCTAAATAGGAGATTGACGAGGGACTAGAATGGTAAATGCTTAGTTAGTTAGTTGTTAGAAATTAGTTGGTAGTTAGTGAGTATAATAACAAGATGTAACAGCTTAGTAATTAGCTTGGCGATAATGAAATCTTTTCCCTTTCTCTAGATTCTCTCTTCATTCTTATTAAGTGGTATCAGAGTTGTTCAATCCTTGGACACTCTTGTGCTGAAATACTACGATAATTCGTTCAATTCAGTATCACTTTTGTTCTAATTTAGTTGGAATTCGGTTTAATCGGTTCATTTCAATCGAAATTGATCAATTGTCCTGTCACACCCCGATATTTCCACGTATTACCGGTGGGCCCGGTGGGGAGTATCGTGACGTAGTTGATATCATCATAGACAATTTATCACAGTTTAATACACAGCGGAAGTCGAAAGATAAAAACATTACAAACCGAATGAAAGTAATATCAATTATTACAAAAAACGATTGTAAGGGATCCACAGGCGGATCAAAGTTAAAACGAACATTGTTCAACAGATTTATAAACATCTAAGCTTGCAAGACTCTTTATTGATGCTAGGAGTAGCCAGCCTATTCCGCCTAGTACCTGCACTTAGCCTTTTGGAAAATACGTCAGTTTACACTGGTAA
The DNA here is from genome assembly GCA_030545235.1 of Helianthus tuberosus. Lineage (NCBI taxonomy): Eukaryota > Viridiplantae > Streptophyta > Magnoliopsida > Asterales > Asteraceae > Helianthus > Helianthus tuberosus. Next base: position 24,983,227 of record CM060387.1, read on the forward strand.
ATACCAGTGTTGTAAAAGTCGCTAGGCGGTCCCTAGTCGGCCGACTGGGGAGTTGGGAGTAATCGGAGTACTCGGAGAGTACTCGGGGAGTACACGGACATGGTAACTATAAAGAAAATTAATTGTTATATATTATATATATGTTAAAATAAGCATAATTCATGTCAACTAAGTATAATTTAAAATGAAACATGTTTAAAGTTCAAATATTCTAAATACAAGTCCGACTAGTCTGAGTACAAGGTCAAGTAGTCCGAGTACAAGGTCGAGTAGTCCGAGTAGGCCGATGTTGACCGATTTTGACTAATTAAAAGTCAACAAACCAGATTGACCGCCTTGACCGACTAGGCCAACTTTTTCCGACTACGTCCGACTAGGCGCCGAGTTTGACCGAGTTTGACCGAGGCCGACAAATTGAGTCCGCCTAGGAGGAAGTCGCCTCGGAGGGGTTCCAGGGACCGAGTACTCACCGAGTACTCGGCCTTGGAATCCGACTTTTACAACACTGGTAAATACAATTAACCGACTCATTTTGAAAATGTTTAAGAAAAATTGATTTAAATGCACAAGGCACAAATATTCTTTTATAACTTGGGATAATTATTTAAAAATAAACTTGTTAAAGAATTACATGTTTATTATACGTTCAGTAGCCCGGGCTGAAAACCGGGTTAAAGATTAATAGACCCACCACATAATAAGTCCCACGGCGAGTTATTCTCGAACAGGTGGGTACATTATTTTTACATACGCACCGGCAGGTGTATGCCTACACCCCGTGCTTAAGTCATGGCCATTTCAATGAATGAGCCGAGGATATCTAGGACATGGTCATTAACCCCCCAAAGGCTTAGAATAAACAAAACAGATTAAACGGTTTATCTCAATGATTTAACCTTCATACGATTAAAATTCAATACCCGACCAAGCGGCATTTTATATACCGTACCCCAAGCCCGTATAAGGGAAAATAAGTTAAAAGTATTTACCTGAGCAAATTATACAAATTTATCCTAGCCGTACAAATCAGCAAGTGCAAATATCTTTTACTGGTCTCCTAAATCTGGAATGAAAGTTTTAATTAACCTATTAGATTCCTAACGGGTCTTACTTAAATTTAAACTTAGACCGGTTAGTTTTAAAGAAAGGTATACGGTTCAAAACGCATGATTAAGCGAAGACCGGATTAGAATGTGGTTTAGACCCGACAAGTATGAAGACTTGTATAATATGGGTAAACTAAACACATTATGGATTTTGAAGTGAAAATGATAAGGTTTGACCCGTTTCGGTTAATTTATGCAAACTAGTTACATAAACCGTACCGAACGCGATAAATGCATAACGAGTAACCAAATGAGTCATGAACAGGTTTCCTATGTTAATATGCCTTAAATATGTTGTGATATCAGTAGGATACCTTCCATTATGCCCAAAACGGATTTAAAATCAATTTAAGCCCCGTAGGGGTATTTTGGTCATTTTAAGGATTATAAAAGAGGTTAAATATTAATCTGAGGTTCTGGTCTAAAAAGATCAGTAAAACTATTTAATTTAATAAGTTATATCAGTAGGGTATTGCGTATATGTGAAATTTATCATTTATAACCAAACTGTACAGCGTAGGGGCATTTTGGTAATTTCACATAAGCTTTAAAGGTCAAATTTAGAAATCTGAGTTCAAAAATTTTGCTTACTATTAAAGTATAAAATTTCTCCTGTGGTTTGGAATTGTTTACTTTCATGGGGCATGTCCCATGTTTGAACTAGTGTAGACTCTCTACACTACTTGTTTTTGGTTGGTTGTGAATATATAGAATCACCGGGGTAACCCCTTTACCCAAAAAAAGTATTAAGTCTTATATGCCAAAAATAGTTTTTAACCCAGAAGTCTTATATGCCAAAAACATCAGTAAAACTATGCGTTTAAAACGCGTAAAAAGTCGGTTTTAAGCGATTTTCGGGTTGCATAAGGAAAGCTGAGATTTTTATCAGCCCAGAAGGCTTAAAATATTTTATTTATCATATAAAATCAGTAGCAAAAGATTTGGTATCAAAATGTTATGTAAGACTCATTTTATTAGTAAAAATGGTATAACCGACAATTACCGAATCAAAGAAAGAACCCTATATTATGTTCAGTTTAAAAATAAATAAAAATCTTCAAAAATCCCAAAATATTATATTACATCAGTGGGTAAAAATTTTGGTGTCAAAATTTGGGTTTAGATAGGCTTTATGCTAATAATGCCGTTTAATTAATAAAAAGCTTTCAAATTACGATATTGAGCATAACTCCTAATTTAGACCTCAAACTGATGTCAAATTTTTAGGACATATTTATAAATCAGTAACAAAGGTTTTTGTCCTCTCATATTTTCAAAAATCTTGTTTTAAGGTCAAAAAGGCATAATGGTCAACATTTAAGCAATTAACGGAAACATGCAAATGAATCGGATTAATTAGGAACCAAGTTGAAAAACCTCAGAGGGTTATACTAACCTATAACCTGGTCCTAATGGAACTCTAAGGCATGTCTAAACTACGCTAAATCGGGTCAGAAGTGAAAGTCAAAGCAAAAGTCTACTTTTACGACTTTCGGTTCCGAACCGAGCCTAAACTCAAAATTGTCGGGTTGAACATGCTTAGACACATTCTTACATTAATTACCAAGTTATATAAGTGTTAAAACAGGTTTCATGGCTTCTACATTGTTAATTATGAGTTTATTTGCAAAATAGCTTTCTGTTGACCTTTTAATATTAAGTTTGACCCGACAATTGACCAAGTTAGATTGATAATCAGGGGGTACCCTTTTAAGGACTTATTTCCCACATAATTACCAACTCATAGCCACTTTCAATTCAAAAAATGATTGGACCATTAGTGATTAATCACTAAGTCAAATCTTAATTACGACGACTTTGACTTTTGGTCATTAGACTAATAAAACATGAACTAGAGAGGCTAAGATTGCTTACAAAGGCCCTTAGCATGAATTAGGAGCTTGTGGAATCTTGCTTGAAGTCCAGAGAGCTCCAGAGAGTGTGTTTTGAATAAATTTTGAAAGATGCAAATGAACTAGCAACAAACAAGTTCTTATATAGGACATTAGAACTCACAAGATCAATCCAACAAGGTCTACACATGTTTCCTGATCATCCCAGGTGTCCCCTATGCATGAAATACCATTGGTGCAGCCACTGAATTCGAAAACCATGCATCTAAGGCGGTGGAACAGGCTGAACAGGCAGCTGTCCATTTTTTTGCCCAGTTACAGGTCTTACGGACTGTAAGCTAAGGGCCTTATGGTCCTTATCCTCTTTTTAATCTTTATCGCCCAGATCAGCCACCTTACGGTCTGTAAGGTGGTCTCATTGAGGTCCGTAAGACTTGGTCAGAAGACAAAAAATTTGAGAACTTTTGACATTTGACCATGCAACCCATAATACCTTGAGTCTTTGGTCATTATCAGTAGTAAGGGCCCTCAAGTTCAGGTCTGCATCATTAAGAATGCATTCCATGCATTTGTGTTGCCTTGGAGTCTTGTATACATCAAAACTCCACAAGATTAATATCCGTTATCTTTGATATAAAAAACATATATATAATTGTTACAATGTTTTTGGGTTCGTAAAAAGGTCACTCAGAGGTTACTTTCGATATGTTGACACTTTTAACCCCTAGGTTTCATAAGATCCTTATTTTAAGCACAAACGACTTTCAAGTTCGATAAATTATTCTTTTAAAGAATACGAACGTCGTGTAAGGTCAATCAGAGGCACAAGAATGGCATGTTGACACTTTGGATCCCTTTAATCGCATATTTACATTGTTTGACAACTTCAGTCCCTCAGAAATAATTCTTTATACGTTCAAAGTCTATGAGACATGTCTTCATTATATTGGTCACGATTTACGAGGTGTTACATCCTCACCCCCTTAAAAGAAATCTCTACCTCGAGGTTTACTGGAATAAATAAGGGTACTTCTGTTTCATTGCGGATTCTACCTCCCGCGTGTACTCGTGACCTCTACGGGCATCCCATTTAACCTTTACAATTGGTACGTGCTTCTTTCAAAGTTTCTTAACCTGTCGATCCTTGATTGACAAAGGTTTTTCAACAAATTTCAAGCTCTCATCTATATGCACATCCGTATGTGGCATGACTAGTGATTCATTAGCTAGACACTTCTTCAGATTGCGGATGTGGAACACATTATGAATTCCACTTAGCTCTTCAGGCAGGTTTAACTTGTAAGCCACTGTTTCGACACATTCAATGATCTCGAATGGTCCTATGTATCTTGGGCCTAACTTGCCTTTCTTGACAAATCGCATTACCCGTTTCTAGGGTGATTGCCAAATCGCTTCCAACAGATCCATCTGATGTGTATTTGGGCTCGGTTTCCTCTGTTTCGGACTCAGGCCCAGATGTGAATTTAGTGGTTCAGTTTCCACTGTTAAGCAAGACAGGCCCAGTCAGTTATGGCCCACGTTGTAGCTCTATAAGTCCGATTATTTCTGGCCCAAACCGAGATCCAAATTTATCAAATAATAGGGCCCAACGTAAAGGAAGTGGGTATTTTGATGTATCAAAACAGAATTTTGGGCCTCGACAAAGCCCAATGATTGGCACTAAAAATTCGTTTGAATCTCTTCAAGTGGAGGAAGATTGTTTTGATACCGAGCATGCGTTGTGGGAAAAAGAAATGCTTATGGTTCGCAAATTTTACAAGACTAATACGCAACCGCCGGATGATGTATTTTCTTCATGGTCGGAGAAATTGAAGGCTTATTATGTAATGCTTACAAAGTTTGATCCGGTAAAAGAAGCTTTGATTGAAACAAATGTTGAAGATGAAGTAGAGGTTGAATCCGAAACGGATGAATCGGCAAGAGACATCGCTCGTGGAGTTTAGCTTCTTTTCATTTTTATTTTGGGGTATTTTGTTTGTTGGTTTTGTTTCTGTTCTTTTTTTTGAGGTTTGGTTTTTTGGCTTGTCGCCTTGGCCAAATGCTCTTTATTTGTAATCTCACTTTTGAACATTATTAATAAAAGGTTTGCCCGGGGGATTTCCCTTGTTTCCCAAAAAAAAATTTAGAGGTTTACGCCTTTTATCTGCGTAGCTTTTCTTTCTATCCCTGGCAGCTTTGAGACGATCTCGTATCTGTACAATCTTATTTGTCATCTCCAGGACTATATCAGGTCCTATTAGTTAGAAATCTCCAACCTCTGCCCAACAAACGGGCGTCCTGCACACTTTCTTCCATACAAAGCTTCAAAAGGTGCAGCTTGAATACTCGAATGATAGTTATTATTGTATGAAAATTCAATCAATGGAAGATGATCATCCCAACTTCCACCTAAATCAATAACACAAGCCCTTAGCATATCTTCCAGTGTTTGAATTGTACGTTCGCTTTGACCATCCGTCTGAGGATGATATGCAGTGCTGAAGTTTAATCGAGTGCCTAGGGATTGCTGAAATCTTTTCCAAAAATGCGATGTATATCTCGTATCCCTATCATAGATTATAGAAACTGGCACTCCGTGAAGAGATACAATCTCGTCCACGTACAGCTGTGCTAAATTATATGAGTTGTGTGTTTCCTTTATAGGTAGGAAGTGGGCTGACTTGGTCAATCTGTCTACTATAACCCAAATAGTATCATTTCCTTGCTTCGTCTTTGGTAACTTAGTAATGAAATCCATAGTTACCATTTCCCACTTCCAGGTGGGAAGTTCAGGCTGTTGCAGCAAACCTGACGGCTTCTGATGTTCTGCTTTAACTTGAGCGCATGTCAGACATTTGGCCACATAAGTGGCTATAGATTTCTTCAAACCTATCCACCAGTAATTTGCCCTTAAATCCTGGTACATCTTGTCACTACCAGGGTGAACAGAATACTTGGAACTATGGGCTTCTTGGAGGATAACGTCCCGAAGTCCTCCATAGATTGGAACCCATATTCGTCCATTCAATCTTAGGATTCCATCCTTGCCATATGATAACTGCTCAGCAGTTACTCCCAACTTTTCATTCTGATAGTTGGCTCCCAATACAGCTTCCTTCTGAACGGCTAACAATCTTTCATTTAAGTTGTTCTTCAATTCAATGCTCTTGACATTAATTCTAATGGGCTTAACCCTTTCCTTTCTGCTCAAAGCATCGGCGACCACATTCGCCTTACCTGGATGGTATTGGATTTCACAATCATAATCATTCAGTGTCTCCATCCATCGACGTTGTCTCATGTTCAGATCTTTCTGATTAAACAGATGTTGAAGGCTCTTATGATCAGAATAGATCACACACTTGGTACCATATAAATAATGCCTCCAAAGTTTTAGTGCAAACACAACGGCACCCAACTCCAAGTCGTGGGTGGTGAAATTCTTTTCGTGCACCTTTAATAGTCGGGAAGCATAGGCAATAACTTTGCCCTTCTGCATTAGCACACATCCCATGCCAGTGTGTGATGCGTCGAAGTAAACCACAAATTCTTCAATCCCTTCATGCAATGTCAACACAGGAGCATTGGTCAGTTTCTGCTTAAGTATATCAAATGATTCTTGCTGCTTAAGACCCCAGTTAAATTTGATATTCTTGCGAGTCAGTGAAGTTAGGGGCGCTGCAATTCTTGAGAAATTTTCAATAAAACGCCTATAATATCCTGCCAGACCCAAGAAGCTACGAATCTCTGTGGGTGTCTTCGGCTCTTTCCAATTCATGATATCTTCAATTTTAGCGGGATCCACCTGGATACCACGCTCACTAACCACATATCCAAGAAACTGGACTTCACGAAGCCAAAACTCGCATTTTAAAAACTTGGCGTAGAGCTTTTCCTGCTGAAGTAGTTTAAGAATACAACGAAGGTGTTTCTCATGATCAGCCTGGTTCTTTGAATAAATAAGAATGTCATCAATGAAGACGATGACAAACTTGTCCAAGTAGGGTTTGCAAACGCGATTCATGAGATCCATGAACGCTGCTGGTGCGTTAGTGAGCCCAAAAGGCATCACTAAGAACTCGTAGTGACCATAACGAGTCCTGAATGCAGTCTTCTGCACATCTTCATCTCTTACCTTCAGCTGATGATAACCTGACCTTAAATCAATCTTGGAGAAGTAGTTTGCCCCTTGCAATTGATCGAATAGATCATCGATCCTGGGCAATGGATATCTGTTCTTGATTGTAACCTTGTTCAGTTCTCGATAATCAATGCATAAACGCATTGATCCATCCTTTTTCTTCACAAACAGAATCGGTGCTCCCCAGGGAGATGAACTAGGTCAGATAAAACCTTTTGCCAACAATTCATCCAGTTGAGTCCTCAACTCTTTCATCTCAGTAGGTGCTAATCTGTAAGGTGCTCTTGCAATAGGTGTTGCTCCAGGTATAATGTCGATTCTGAACTCCACTTGCCTATCTGGGGTTAAACTAGGTAGTTCTTCAGGGAATACGTCAGGGTTTTCAGAAATGATAGGGATGTCTTCAATCTTGGGCTTTGGTTCATCAATTGTCACTTGTGCCATATAGATGACACAACCTTTCTTCATGCACCTTGATGCCTTAAGCATAGACACTTGCTTAGGCAACCCATGCTGAGTGTCTCCCTGAATTGTCAACGGCTCACCATAAGGTGTTTTAATAACCACTTGCTTCTTATCACAAACGATCTGAGCTTGGTTATGAGATAACCAATCCATGCCTATTACTATGTCGAATCCAGCTAGTTTCAAAGGAAGCAAAGACAATGGAAAAGAGTGGTTCCTAATGGATATGAAACATCCATCTAACACGGTTGAAGCAGTTTCTATGGTACCATCGGACAATTCTACTTCATACTTTATACTTAGGGTTTTAACAGGCAGATTTAATAACTTACAAAACTTATTATCTACAAATGATTTATCTGCATCCGAATCAAACAATACCCTTGCATAAACATCATTGATAAGAAAGGTACCTGTTATCAAGTTGTCATTTTGGATCGCTTCTTGGGCATTCATTTGGAAGACCCAGGCATTGGTCTTCTTGCCTTCTTCAGGTTTCTTCGCCTACTTTGGACAGTTGGACTTGATATGCCCTTTCTCGTTACAATTGTAAAAAAGTTACATCCTTAATCTTTTTACAATCCAACGACTTATGCTCAGAAGACTTACAGATCCCACAAGCTCTTGGCTGTGATTGGGATTTGTATTCATACCTGCATTTTCCCAAATGGCGCTTCTTGTAGGTCTTGCATTTGGGCTTCTCACCCGACTGTTGGTCCTCTTTCTTGACCCCTGAACTCTTCTTGTGATCAGAGTTCCCTTTGTGCTTCTTGTCTGAACGGTGTGAGTTATCATCCTCACGTTTTCTCTTCCCAGCATCAGAATTCCTAAGCGATCTATGCCTGACCGCATCAAGGGTAAGAGATAATGATAAATCAGCTACAGACCTAAAGGTAGTAGGTCTTGATGCTTTCACACTCGCTTTGATCTCCGGGGCTAAATCCCCAATGAAACGGGCTATACGCTTTGGTTCTGGTGTCACCAAGTATGGAACCAATCGAGACATCGTATTAAAGCTCGTGAGATATGCCTGACAGTCTAAGTTTTTCATAACCAATGTCAGAAAATCAGTCTCGATCTTCTCAACTTCATGTTGAGGACAGAAATTCTCTTTGATCAACGCAACAAACTGAGCCCATGTTAAGTTGTATAACAGAATCTTTCCAGTTTCTTGGATCAAAGACCTCCACCAAGCTAGGGCTTCTCCCTTGAATAACTGTGAAACATACTTCACAATATCTTTATCGGCACATCCACTAATATCGACCACCGTATCCATTTCATCTAGCCACGTCATGCAATCTATGGCGCCTTTTTCCCCAGTAAAATCTCTGGGCTTACAAGAGACACAATACTTATATGAACAGGTCTTTGCACGTGGCTCTTGATCAAATATAATCTTCTTAGACGGGATACTGTGCTGATTTGAGGAGTGTTGGGCATCATCCTTCATCGACTCATGAGATTTAGAAGGTGGCTTACTGTGAGCTACAGAGTGAGTCTTTGAGCGTGTACCACTAGACTCTCTAAATTGCCTGTCCATGGCTTTAGAAACAGCATTATCAATCAATGCTTGAAGTTCCGCACCAGTTACGTGGATTCTGGTAGTATCATGATTCTCTACAGTGTGACTGTTGATTTCTTCAGATTCTGCCATGTAGCTTGATTGCTACATAAAATAATGATAATGATTCATTCAGAATTCTATAACAGGATTGTCATCTTTGATAATTTTATTAACCATGGTATTAATAAACCATATTGGTTAATTTATTAAGCATATTCATTCAGGATTTTATCATAATTATCCTAAGTCATAATTTATTAATGTATTATAATGGCACAAAAGGCCAGGTTACAGGGACAATTTAAACTATAAGCCATGATCTTTATAGGATCGAGGCATTAAGGCATTGAATCATAGTTTATTACCTTTCTTGACAGGGAGTCATAGACTACAACTGTCTTTTGTCTTATATGACAATGAATATGGCCAGCAGGCATTACATCACTAATGGATCTTGAATATAAGAAAGGAATTGGAAGGATCCAATATAAGGATGACTTACGTGATTTTATCGAATCACATTTGCCAGGAGTGTTAACATGTTTTCAGATGTTAACAAGGATTTTGAATCTTACAAGGAATTACCATCATGGCCTGTCTTAATACGATACATGGCTAGGTTTTGCCTTCAAGATTTTTTTTAATATATAATGGCAGAATTAATTTTTAAAAGGAATGATATTTAAATTTATTTCATATTTTATATTTATGCATATAATGACAAAAATGAAAACATTCCACTAAAATTAAAAGAGTACATATTTGCCCTAAACGGGACTTTAACAGAAATGACTTGCCCACACAAGGGCTAAACTGAAAATACAAGTCCTCGCAGGGACTGAATACATAAATAGATGTCCACGCAGGGACTTGATTGAAATAAGGAAATTATAATAAATAAATAAGGAATATTCAAAAATCCCTTTTCTTCTTTCCCTTAATTAGATTCGCCAGACCTTTGAGAAATCCTCGGTGGCTCCTATGCTCTTCTTGAACCTCCCGTTCCACCTGACTCAACCTTTGAAGAATATCCTATTGCTGCGATGGTTGGATCTGCGGCGACTGCGGCTGCTGATGCTGCGGAGGTTGAGGAGGTGGCGGGTATTGGTACCCATAGGTCGGGTACCCAGTCTGATATGGGACTCCATAGGGCCCCTCGGGATGAAGAGCATTGTAGTTCGCCGTTACAAGGTATGGGTCAACTTCGGCGTAGTTGTAGTTAGTATGGGCTGGCTGCTCAAAAGGGTTATACGTCGCTGTACCGGCGTATGAAAGAATCGGGTTATCATAACCCATTGGTGGTGGTGGTGCGACTTGTGTAGAGACCACATTAGAAACGGGGTTTGAAGGCCCACCCATCTGTGGGTCTTCATATAGTGGCGGGTAATGACTGCCACTTGAATGCTGAGGGGTGCTGAAATGGAATCCCCCTCACACGGACATCTGTGCTCCTGATCTCCTACGCCTTGGTGGCTCCGGAAACGGTTGTTGCTCTGGCGGCGGTGGTGGCGGTGGAGTGACCGCTACAAAACGTGAATCCTCCGAGGGATCCTGCTGCTGCTGGTGCTGCGATGGGTTGTAAGAGGGAGTAAACACCCAGTCGTATTGGGCAAACCTTGCCTCATAGCTGTCTGGACCACGATAAGGTGATCCATGAAAAGACGACCCATCCGAAATCTCGATGGGGTGAGTAGGTGTCCCAGATGGTGGTTCGGTAGGATCTGGGTCATCATCCATATCCATGTCTTGAGCTTCAGGAAAATGGCCTTCAGGCCCCAATGGGTTATGACCCATTGGTTCTTCAATCTGATTTGCCGGGTTAAACCGGCTCTGGAAATACGGGGTCGGGTCTTGAAACGCGCAGTGTGACCCCGACCGCTGCAGTGGTAGGTAGGAATGGCGTGAATGGTCGGACTCGTTGCCTTGATTGAGTCCGAAGGAATCATGGTAGGAAGGTGAGGATCTAAGCGAGACAGAGCGCCTCGCAGGCTCTAAGTAGGTCCTCCAGTCTTCTTGAGGACTGGTGCTCATTGTAACAGACGGAGTTCGCCGGTGGGAAGGTCCGGCCTCGTGATCGTTGGGGACGTTGAATGGCCCCTTTCCTCGTCCTCCTCTTCGGAACCTTGGAGGCATTTTGTAGATCCTGTCAAAACAAACAAAAGAAACAACAAAGGACAAAATAAAATAAATTAGGATTAGTCCTAAGTTCTTTGTCTAGACTCGGAAGTCGAGGAATGTGCAAACTGTGTCATTGAGATTAAACACAAAAAGGCTAGTGTTTAATTCACTCAATGTTGGCTCTGATACCAACCTGTCACACCCTGATATTTCCACGTATTACCGGTGGGCCCAGTGGGGAGTATCGTGACGTAGTTGATATCATCATAGACAATTTATCACAGTTTAATACACAGTGGAAGTAGAAAGATAAAAACATTACAAACCGAATGAAAGTAATATCAATTATTACAAAAAACGGTTGTAAGGGATCCACATGCGGATCAAAGTTAAAACGAACATTGTTCAACAGATTTATAAACATCAAAGCTTGCAAGACTCTATATTGATGCTAGGAGTAGCCAGCCTATTTCGCCTAGTACCTGCACTTAGCCTTTTGGAAAATACGTCAGTTTACACTAGTAAATACAATTAACCGACTCATTTTGAAAATGTTTAAGAAAAATTGATTTAAATGCACAAGGCACAAATATTCTTTTATAACTTGGGATAATTATTTAAAAATAAACTTGTTAAAGAATTACATGTTTATTATACGTTCAGTAGCCCGGGCTGAAAACCGGGTTAAAGATTAATAGACACACCACATAATATGTCCCACGGCGAGTTATTCTCGAACAGGTGGGTACATTATTTTTACATACGCACCGGCAGGTATATGCCTACACCCTGTGCTTAAGTCGTGGCCATTTCAATGAATGAGCCGAGGATATCCAGGACATGGTCATTAACCCCCCAAAGGCTTAGAATAAACAAAACAGATTAAACGAGTTATCTCAATGATTTAACCTTCATACGATTAAAATTCAATACCCGACCAAGCGGTATTTTATATACCGTACCCCAAGCCCGTAGAAGGGAAAATAAGTTAAAAGTATTTACCTGAGCAAATTATACAAATTTATCCCAGCCGTACAAATCAACAAGTGCAAATATCTTTTACTGGTCTCCTAAATCTGGAACGAAAGTTTTAATTAACCTATTAGATTCTGAACGGGTCTTACTTAAATTTAAACTTAGACCGGTTAGTTTTAAAAAAAGTTATACGGTTCAAAACGCATGATTAAGTGAAGACCGGATTAGAATGTGGTTTAGACCCGACAAGTATGAAGACTTGTATAATATGGGTAAACTAAACACATTCTGGATTTTGAAGTGAAAATGATAAGGTTTGACCCGTTTCGGTTAATTTATGCAAACTAGTTACATAAACCGTACCGAACGCGATAAATGCATAACGGGTAACCAAATGAGTCATGAATAGGTTTCCTAAGTTAATATGCCTTAAATATATTGTGATATCAGTAGGATACCTTCCATTATGCCCAAAACGGATTTAAAATCAATTTAAGCCTCGTAGGGGTATTTTGGTCATTTTAAGGATTATAAAAGAGGTTAAATATTAATCTGAGGTTATGGTCTAAAAAGATCAGTAAAACTATTTAATTTAATAAGTTATATCAGTAGGGTATTGCGTATATGTGAAATTTATCATTTATAACCAAACTATGCACCGTATGGGCATTTTGGTAATTTCACATAAGCTTTAAAGGTCAAATTTAGAAATCTAAGTTCAAAACTTTTGCTTACTGTTAAAGTATAAAAATTTACTTAAAACATAAATAGGTTTTAAGTCTTATATGCCAAAAATAGTTTTAACCCATACTATGCGTTTAAAACACGTAAAAAGTGGGTTTTAGGCTATTTTCGGGTTGCATAAGGAAAGCTGAGAATTTTATCAGCCCAGAACGCTTAAAATATTTTATTTATCATATAAAATCAGTAGCAAAATATTTGGTATCAAAATGTTATGTAAGACTAATTTTATTAGTAAAAATGGTATAACCGACAATTACCGAATCAAAGCAAGAACCCTACGTTATGTTCAGTTTAAAAATAAATAAAAATCTTCAAAAATCCCAAAATATTATATTACATCAGTGGGTAAAAAGTTTGGTGTCAAAATTTGGGTTTAGATAGGCTTTAAGCTAATAATGTCATTTAATTAATAAAAAGCTTTCAAATTACGATATTGAGCATAACTCCTAATTTAGACCTCAAGCTGATGTCAAATTTTTAGGACATGTTTATAAATCAGTAAAAAAGGTTTTTGTCCTCTCACATTTTCAAAAATCTAGTTTTAAGGTCAAAAGGGCATAATGGTCAACATTTAAGCAATTAACGGAAACATGCAAATGAATCGGATTAATTAGGAACCAAGTTGTATAACCTCGGAGGGTTATACTAACCTATAACCTGGTCCTAATGGAACTCTAAGGCATGTCTAAACTAAGCTAAATCGGGTCAGAACTGAAAGTCAAAGCAAAAGTCTACTTTTGCGACTTTCGGTTCCGAACCGAGCCTAAACTCAAAATTGTCGGGTTGAACATGCTTAGACACGTTCTTACATTAATTACCAAGTTATATAAGTGTTTAAACAGGTTTCATGGCTTCTACATTGTTAATTATGAGTTTATTTGCAAAATAGCTTTCTGTTGACTTTTTAATATTAAGTTTGACCCGACAATTGACCAAGTTAGAGTGATAATCTGGGGGTACCCTTTTTAGGACTTATTACCCACATAATTACCAACTCATAGCCACTTTCAATTCGAAAAATGACTGTACCATTAGTGATTAATCACAAAGTCAAAGCTTAATTACGACGGCTTTGACTTTTGGTCATTAGACTAATAAAACATGAACTATAGAGGCTAAGATTGCTTACAAAGGCCCTTAGCACGAATTAGGAGCTCGTGGAATCTTGCTTGAAGTCCAGAGAGCTCCAGAGAGTGTGTTTTGAATAAATTTTGAAAGATGCAAATGAACTAGTAACAAATAAGTTCTTATATAGGACATTAGAACTCACAAGATCAATCCAAAAAGGTCTACACATGTTTCCTGACCATCCCTGGTGTCCCCTATGCATGAAATACCATTGGTGCAGCCCCTGAATTCGAAAACCATGCATCTAAGGCGGTGGAACAGGCTGAACAGGTAGCTGTCCATTTTTCTGCCCAGTTACAGGTCTTACGGACCGTAAGCTAAGGGCCTTACGGTCCGTATCCGCTTTTTAATCTTTATCGCCCAGATCAGCCACCTTACGGTCCGTAAGGTGGTCTCTTTGCGGTCCGTAAGACTTGGTCAGAAGACAAAAATTTTGAGAACTTTTGACATTTGACCATGCAACCCATAATACCTTGAGTCTCTGGTCATTATCAGTAGTAAGCTCCCTCAAGTTCAGGTTTGCATCATTCAGAATGTATTCCATGTATTTGTGTTGCCTTGGAGTCTTGTATACATCGAAACTCCACAAGATTAATGTCCATTATCTTTGATATCAAAAAATATATATATAATTGTTACAATGTTTTTGGGTTCGTAAAAAGGTCACTCAGAGGTTACTTTCGACATGTTGACACTTTTAACCCCTATGTTTCATAAGATCCTTATTTTAAGCACAAACGACTTTCAAGTTCGATAAATTATTCTTTTAAAGAATACGAACGTCGTGTAAGGTCAATCAGAGGCACAAGAATGGCATGTTGACACTTTGGATCCCTTTAATCGCATATTTACATTGTTTGACAACTTCAGTCCCTCAGAAATAATTCTTTATACGTTCAAAGTCTATGACACGTGTCTTCATTATATTGGTCGCGATTTACGAGGTGTTACATGTTCGTTCAATTTCAGTTCATTTCAATTCAATTTTGATCATTTTTTCGATCAGAATCATTCAACAATGGCTATGAGAAATCAGTCGTTAGAACAGAGACTCAATGATCATGATGTCAATTTTGCTAGATTGGAAACAAAAATCGACTCGAATCAAGAAGCATTGATGCAATTAATTCAGTCGATGAAGGACAGTCTTCCTAATCCACATCAACATCAGCATGATGAATTGCCGAATCAGGGGTTTCAGCAACATCAGTACCAGGGGTTCAACCGTTTGGGCAAGATTGAATTCCCAAGATTCAATGGTACAAATGTAGAAGGATGGCTGTGCATGGTGGAGCACTTCTTTTCTGTTGACAACACTCCTGAGCATGCTAAGGTTAGACTTGCTATTATTCATCTTGAGGAAGCTGCTTTGCTATGGCATCAATCATTTGTTAGATCAAAAGGGGTAAATATTGATGGCATGCCTTGGTTTGAGTATAGGGGCTCAATAGCTAACAGATTTTCCATCATAATGGGTCAAAATGCTATGAGTTCTTTAGCCTCTATTACACAAACAGGAACTGTACAAGAGTTGTGTCAAGAGTTTGACTTAGCATTAACCCGGGTATCTCTTTGTGAGGAATATGTAATCAGCCTATTCTTGAAAGCACTTAAACCAGAAATTGGTAATCCTCTAAAACTTCTTCGAATTTTTAGTTTACCTGAGGCATATATGTTGGCTAGACAACAAGATGAAAATCTTAAACTTCTTGCATCTTAGTCCTATTCAAAACCTTCCTATAAACCTTACAAGCTTAATGATTCAAGTTCTAAGCCAGTTTACAATCCTACACCACTTACTTCCACTAATCTGCCCCTTCTTCCTGCACCACCTATTAAACCAAAGAATCCTATTATTAAGAATCTAACAACCAAGGAAATAGCTGACAAAAGAGCAAGGGGTGAGTGTTTTGGTTGCAATGAAAAGTATTCTTTAACCCACAAGTGTAAGGCAAAACAATTATTTTCTTTACAAGTGTGGGAAGATGAGGAATGGAACCCAGTAATGCCACAGTTCTTGATCCACAGATTTCACTTAATGCCATTTGGGGGGTCACATCTTATTCAACCATGAGAGTCACAGGATCGATTGGTACTAAGAAGTTGCATATATTAATAGACTCCAAATCTACCCATAATTTCTTGGATGAAAACATTGCATCCAAGATGAAATGCCCTTCAAAAACTCTACCTCCTATGAAAATTACAGTTGCTGATGGCAATGTAATGTCATGTACTAAAGAGTGTGATGGTGTTCAATGGATGATGCAAGGTTACTGGTTTAAAACTGATGTATTGCTGGTTCCTCTGCCTAACTATGATATGGTTTTATGCATACAATGGCTGCAAAGTTTGGCAGGCACTACTTGGAATTTCAAGGAGCTTACCATGAAATTTAAGATGCAAGACAAGGTAATCGAATTAAAAGGGTCCAAAGAGCCAACTGATATTACCTTGTGTTCAAGTGAGAAAATGGATTGCTTGCTGAGTAATTCAAAAGGAGTGGCTCAGAAACATTTAATCAGCATGCAGACTGATGAAATGACCCATGTACCCTCAGTACAGGGTACATCAAATCTCACTCAGTTAGAATATCTTTTGAGCCGATTTGAACCTATCTTTGAAACACCAACATCTCTACCCCCTAAAAGTTTATGTGACCACATAATTATACTGAAAAATGATGTTCAAGTGGTAGCCCAAAAACCTTATAGATACCCAGCTGCGCAAAAGGATGTTATTGAAAAAATGACACAAGAATTATTAGATTTGTGTATTGTTAGGGAAAGCACAAGTGCTTTTGCAGCTCCTATGGTTCTAGTGAAGAAAAAGGATGGTTCTTGGCGCATGTGTGTAGAGTATCGAAAGTTGAATGAAGCCACAGTAAAAAACAGTTTTCCAATACCTTTAATTGATGAATTGTTGGATGAGTTGGGGGTGCTTTAGTGTTTTCTAAGCTGGATTTACGTTCTGGGTACCATCAGGTGAGAATGCATGAGGACCATCAGGTGAGAATGCATGAGGAAGACATCCATAAGACTGCATTCAGGACTCACCAAGGTCATTTTGAGTTCTTAGTATTACCCTTCGGCCTCACTAATGCACCAGCCACATTTCAGGCCTTAATGAATGTCACCTTCAAACCGCTGTTAAGGAAATGTGCCTTAGTTTTTTTTTATGACATTCTAGTGTATAGCTCTTCTCTGGAGCAGCACTTATTGGATTTGGAGGCGGTTTTGAACCTATTCTTGGCTAATTCCTTGTTAGCCAAGAGATCAAAATGCTCATTTGCAGGATCTCAGGTGGAGTATTTGGGTCATGTTATATCTTCTAAGGGTGTTAGTACAGATCCTTCTAAGATTGAGGCTATAATTAATTGGCCACTTCCTACAACAATCAAACAGCTTAGAGGATTTTTGGGTCTCTCGGGTTACTACAGGCGGTTCATTAAATCCTACGGAGGTATAGCAAGACCATTGCACAACTTGTTAAAAAATATGCTTTCAGTTGGAGTACAGAGGTCCAGTTGGCTTTTGAACAGTTAAAAGAGGCCCTAACCACTGCCCCAGTTTTGTCTCTACCTGATTTCTCAAAAGTGTTTGTTATTGAGACAGACGCATCAGCAAAAGGGTTGGGGGTTGTCTTAATGCAAGAGGGACATCCGCTGGCTTATGTTAGCAGAGGTATATCCATAAAGCAACAATCTTTATCAGTGTATGAGAAAGAACTGCTGGCAATACTGATGGCTGTTAAACACTGGCATCATTATCTTATTGTCAAGCATTTTATCATTTGAACTGATCAAATGAGCCTTAAATATCTGTTGGATCAGAAGATTAGTACCCCCCTTACAACAGAAATGGTTAGCAAAGTTATTGGGGTATGATTATGAAATTCTATATTGTAGGACCGGTTTTGACTCCGAAACGATTGCGAAACGAACGTATGACGTGCGGAATCCGTACACGAACGTGACCTAACACACACGACGTAATATAAACGTGATTCTATAGAAAAATATGAAATTGTACACCACTTGAATCACTTTCTCTCTATAGAATCTCTCTCTAGATCTAGAGCTTTCTAAAACACAAATGAGCAAAAGTCTCTAATCTATGACACAACCTCCCTATTTATAGTCCTTGGCTTTTAATGAGATTTCTCAATATTACAATTATGCCACCTTGCCTTTTTGTCTAGCTATCACTAATATAACGACTCATTTTCTTCTGTTTCTCGCTACGGCTCAGATTGACGAAGGCGATAGACATAAATGCACTAACAGACTCCCCCTTGGATATTGCCGCAGTCAATCTCGTAACGCCTTGTCTTTCTTTCTCTCTGAGTCTTTTTGAAATTTTGACGGTATCAGCAACCATAGACTCCCTCTTTTTCGAACAGAATCCCCGTAGATCTGTCTTCGGCTTCCGTTGCTCTTCCTTTCCTTCAGACTCCTTTTCTTCAGGATCCCCCTTTCGTCAAGCTTCCGCGCTTTATGGATCGACACCATGCTTTCCGGTTACAAGCTCCCTCTAACTTTGAGCTCGTCTTCAGACTCCCCCTTAGACTCAGCTTCCGGGATCGTAGTCTGGAATCTTTCCTGCAATCACTCATACATTCATAAGTAACAACATTTTAAACTTCCAGGAATCGTGACCTGGCAATTCAAGCTTTCTAAATCACTCCCCCTATCAACAATCTTTACAGATTTAGCAATGTCAAGTATCCAAAATCCCTCACAGTTCATCTTCCAAGTCCAAACTAATGACCTTGGAGATATCACAAACTGTTTTGATTTTTGATTTTAATTCAAGTTTCAATTTAATGAACTTGTTTTATTTTCAGAAACACAATCAGCTTACTTAGATTTTGAAACTTGGCACTCAGACATCGGTTGTCGAAAATAAAGCAGAAATAAAAAATCTTTTTGTATTTTTCTGAAAATATAAAGCAATAAAGAAAATATGTACAAACATATTTACATACAATATTTTTGTTTGAGTTTGCGTCAGAGGATCATATCAGATTTTGACAAGTCACAAGTACCGTTGAGCTTAGTTACACATTAAGAATTAAACAATTCACTTAGATTGTCGATATACTGATCCACTTAAATTTTCACACAAACTTCAACTGATTCAGGATATGAATTATGTGTCTTAAGAACTTAAACTCATTCATGTGTCCCACCTCTTGAATATACTCCCGTATCCAGATCCCAATATTCAGTCTTACAGGTGAGTATACCTAGATGATATCTGTAAGGGGTTAGATGCGAGGGCCGTGAGAGCTCAGGTCGATACTTCTGTATACGCAGAGAGATGACGGCTTCGTCTTTTCAGTGCGTCCCCTTTAGAGGATCTTTTTTTTACAACAGCAATGACTATCAATTTTATTGTTTCATCATTTTTGTTGAGGGCGGCGCTATATTTCAAGCATGCGGAAAGTATTCTCCGAGGACTAGGCTATTGCTTCCGCAAAATCAGAAGTCCCGGGATAATACCCCAGATATCACTAAGCATAAAGACCTAGTATCTCAGAAAGAGGGGTCCTTCAAACGAGATTTCAGGGGTTACCTATATATCCAAGTAGTGTTCCCCACGAAATAAGCAAGTTTGAATTTATGTTTATATCCCGAAAAAGTTTACTAAATGTATAAAAACCTATCGGCATATCATCAGTGAGACTGTTTAACGCTATTTAATCATTACAATTCTTTAGCATACTGTAACTGTCTACTGATGTACTATCATTTCCTCTTTTTACGCAAAAACTCAATTTTTTAATTTTATCATGTTTTTGGCTTTTTCAAATTTTCAAATGTTTTTGTATTTTCTGACAATTTTTCTCCCCCTAAAATGCAAAACCATTTAAAGAAAATTTGACAACACGATGCTAAAAGCTTTGTCTCGCCATCCATTTTCTGCTAACTGTGCTCTGTTTTGAAAAAAAAAACTAATATAAAGTACCCCCCATGATTTACAACCCATTGATTTTCGACAGTTTAAAAACCGTTTTTCAATCTTGTGAAATTAATCATGTTTGTTCAGCCATGAGGGTTTCGGCATATTCAATCAACACATATTTTTGAAATTTTCTATTTTTGACAAAAATTAAAAACAAACATATTTTTGGTTTTTAAGTTTTTCAAATTTTTAGAGTTTTTGAAAATATTGTTTATTTATGTACAGAAAATGTTAAACTACCTGTTCAACCAAACCAGGGTTCAGCAACCTCTTCCTGTGCCAGGCTGCCCCAACTTTCTTTCTCACAATCTTCGGTTATGTTGAGCACCTGCACATTCAAAGCATTCAATTACTTGAACAATTTAACCCAGGTCTGTTGGACCTTAGGCATTTCAACACAATATTCATCATTTAGCTTCGGAAAATCTTTCTCATCAAAAACTTTTTCAACTTTTTCATCTTTTACCAAAATTACTTGTTTCTTAGCACTCTATTTTTTACCTTTAGGAGTACCTCTTTTGTAAAAATGTGAATCTTTTTGAACATTTTGTTTTTGATCAACAACTTTTGGTTTCCAAAACTCTTTGGGTTTTGTCATATCAACAGTTGTTTTCCAACTTTGAGTTGTTCTCAATTTGGGTGTGTGAAAAATCTGTGTTTGTCTAAAATCAGACCTAGTCTGTTTTGGTTTCCAAATTTGATTTGAAGCAAACTTGTTTGTGTTGTACCTCCAAGTTTGTTTTGAATCAAATTTGGCTGACCTTTGTTTCACACCCTCAGATTTTTGTTTCTCAAAATTTTCAGGCTTCTTTTTGTCAACATCCACAGATTTTAGATTCGGACACTTTCGTGCAAGATGTCCTAATTGATCACACTTAAAACATGTTCTCTTGAACACATCTTTGACCTGTGGTTGTTGCTTTTTCTTTTGAGCACAAAACTCTTCAATAGACTGTTGTCTAAATTTGAGTTTTTCCTCTTCTTCAAAACTTTTTCCTTGAACAAAACTCATTTTTGCCTGAGAATTTGGCATTTCATTTTTCTTCCAATTTTGTTTCCTTTTATAACCCAGCCCAGCCTTCATGTTTTTCTTTTTGAAACCAGGTTTGTTATAAAAAGTTTTATGACCTTTACCAGCAAACTTTGAAATTTCTGATTTCTCAATCTCGACCATTTTGAAAACTTTATCAACCTTTTCTGAGATCACATTCTGAATTGGGAACACAACATCCAAGAATTATTTGTCTGGTCCAATCATGGTGTAAACCAATCCTTTTGAATCATCATTCAAATTTTTCTCGGATTTTGTCTGGTTAAGATAACCATCATGAAAATTTCCCTCATTTTCATCATGTGATTCAGACTTACCTTTGTTTGACTCATCTTTCAGAACGCTTTCAACAACCTTACTTACCACCTCTGAATCATTAGCTTCATCAGATTTGGAGTAAGTCACATCGATACTTTCAGGTAATTGGTCAACAATATTCAGACCTTTTGCCACCTTTTCCTCATCATAAAAAGTATAATTGTTTCTCAATGGTGGTGGTACCTGATGAAATTCTGAACCAATACCTTTTTTGTTCTTGTCAGTATCTTTGTCATCTGGTGTGATGTTGAAAATGCGTTCGAGAATGTACGAAGAGTTATGATAACTTTGAAGTTTGGTAACAACCTTTTCTTTTTCAGCCAAAACTTGTTTGAGATTAGCAATTTCATCAACACACTTGTTTAATTCAAGTTGCTTTTCTTTAAACTGCCTTTCATACATTTCTTTAGTGACTAAAGTTTCAGACAATCTTTGGTCAAAACATTTGACTTGGCTCTTCAAAGTATCATAAGCCTCTTGTACTCTCTGACTCGACCACTTTAAAACATCATACTCCTTTTGAAAATCTTGAAACTTATTTTCTTTTTCAACACAACCAACACATTTTGCTATACACATTTGTTTATACACATCATTTTCTTTTTCAAGATCTTGACACTTCTGTGTCAATTTTTCAACTTTTAGTTTCAAAATTTATTCTTTTTCAATCATTTCTTTACATTTTATTTTGAAAATATTTTCAAGTTTGCTTGTTTCAATATCTTTTGTTTTGATTGTTTCAGCTTTTTCAATACAGGCTTTGCACATTTCTATGCAATTCCTGCATTTGTTCTCATTTTTATCAACAATTTCAACACTCGATAGATCAGAAGATTCATTTACCTCTGTCTCTTTCAGCACTGGTTCTTTTGTCTGATCTTCCTCTTTGTTCTCTTCTTTTTCTTCTTTATGTTCTTCTTCAATCTTCTGCTCTTTCTCAGCAGCAAGCTTTGCAGTAATCTTTACTTCCTCTACCATCTTTTTCAACTCTTCTTCTTTTCTCTTCTTCATTTCTACCACCTTTGGTAGACTCGCTTCGCAAACTTCTTTGATTTTGTTCACCAAATCTGGCCAATATTCTTTTTCAGATAACCTTCTTGTGTTGAAAGTAGCCTGACTTGGAAGCAAATTTGTTACAGCTTCAAAATCCACCTTTGATGGGTTAACAACTGGATTACCCCGTGGATCCATGTAACATTCCAAATCATCATTCCATCTTTTGGCTCTCTGGGCTTCTTTGAATGATTCTCTGAATTTTTCAATTTCCCATCTCGCATAATCTATTTTCCACCATCTATCAGGATCAACCTCAGCTACAAATGCATATCCAACTGCATCTTCTTCAGGTAAAACTTGACTCCAGTCATAACCTTCATCGTCATGAATAACTGCCAAAGCTCTTGATTTTTCTTCAGGCTGTTTCAATCTGGGAGGTTCAGACTTGTTCTGATGATAGATTGCTTTCTTGTAGTAATCTTCCTTGAACGGATTAGCAGTATCATCAGCATAAGCATTTCTGCACTCACGTTTAAAATGACCATTCTGTTTGCATTTAAAGCATGTCACTTTGGATTTGTCAAAGCCTATCTTGGTAGAAGGTCTACCAATAGACTGCCTTCCGGTAATTTCCATAAAACGTTGTGCCCTCCTCACTGCACTGGCCATACACCATCGTATATCGATCAATTCCATCTCCTCAGGATCTATTTGATCATAATTTTCCTTCGTCAGATTGGTGTTGCCTATCTTGCCTGCCACAAGGCTCTCATACGATTCAAGCACAGATGCTAAGAAGACCATCTGTTGCTTTGCAGACTCCTCATTGAAATTTTGAGTATTCTTCAAATCTACTGCAATGTTGCATTGGAATACATTCTTTGATGCAGATTGGCTCGATGTGGTTGAAAAAGATCCACTGTGAAAACCACTGTGAGGACTTTCATTGTTCACAGAGTTTGAACTTTCTGCAGAAAACGTTGTTCTTGGAGACCCAGCCTGTGGTAGATTTCCTCTGTAGTACAACTCCACATTCTGTTGATGAGCTGAGTTGTTGACTTTAGATCTCTTTATCTCCAACTCGTGACTTTCAAGTCTTTCGATCAGCAAATCCACTGTTAACTCTTCAGGCTTGATTGTGTTTTTCAACATTAAGGCAAAGTATTGCCAATCCTGATCATTTGGCAATGAGTCAAACAATTTATCCACCAGCTCTTCTTGAGTGTATGTGATTTTGTGTCTGGCCAGCTCCATCTTCAGATGTCCAAATCTCTCAATCATTTTACAAACCGATTCATTTTTCATACAGCCAAAAAGATCAAACTCTTTACGCAACAATTTCTTTTTGTTTTTCACAATCTCATTACTTCCTACACACTTTCTCTCTAACGCTTCCCATAAACTCTTCGACGTTTTCTCTTGCTCAAGTAGCGAAATGATATCTTCTCTCACTGATTGTTTTATCAATGTAATCATTTTGTATTCAGCTACAACATTTTTCACATCTATTTCTGTAAACTCTTTTTCATCTAATAACTCTCCTCATGCTTTTACCGGTTCTGTATATTCATTTTTCAATTTTAACCAACTTTCAGGAGCAAATGCTTTTACCCAACCTTCAAACCGATTTTTCCACCAGTTATAATCTTCAATCTTCATTAACTTCAGTGGTTTCTGTTGGCTTCCATACATATTCTCGTACTTCAAATTTTCTGAAATCTCTTTCGAATATTCTCTCATATCAGATCTTCTTTCTGTCGATTCTGAAGTAAACGCGTTGTAGAATGTGTTGTAAAATTCTTCACCGCTGCTCGACATCTTTAATCACCTGAATCAAACAAACAAACACTTATCAGTTTAAACACTATCAAACAACTGAATCAAACTGATACTTGGACTGGTGAATATTTTGTGCGGACTGAGTTTGATGCGAACTGAGATTTAAGTTGTCAAACCGTATGAACTGCTATGACTCGGATCAAAATCAATAACCTTTTCCAATGACCTGACTAAACCACACAACCTGGAATGAGTTCGAATTCAAACAGACTGAACCACCTCTTGTGAACTGGGATCATATTCAAACTATGTGAAACAAAGTTCACTTTGTGTGAACTGATCAAATATCAAACCTGAATAAAAATTCAATTCATGTGAACTCAAACTAACTCAAACAATCTCATGAAAGTCGAACACTCTAGTGTTATTTTCAATCAAAGCCCATGGAAACTGACATTGTCACATGCAATTATCAACTACTTCACGTGGGCCGCCACCATGTATCTTGGGCCAAACAAAAATGCAGACAACCTTTTTATCCAAATCAATTCAATTGGGCCGCTAAAATCAATGTCACATGAGCCTTTAATATGTATCACATGCAGCCGACAACAACTTTAGCAATTGATTAGTGATTAGGCCGATTAGTTTCACCAACTACACATATGCAGATCAATTTATCTTGGGCCAAACAACCCTTAGATTCATGTGATGGACTGACAAACTTGCTTAAAGACCTGATACTTTCAACAAATGATTGAACCGATTCTTACATTAGACCGACAACAGTTCAAAACATTTAATATCTGATTGGACCGAGACACTATGTGGACAGAAATATCACGTGAACTACTGAACCACTTTCAAACGGAATTCGTGTTTCAAACGGTATTCTCAAACATAATTACTCCTTCAAACGAGACAGCACAACTTTTCAAACGAGATGTCGAATTCAAACGGAATCTCTAGATTCTTTCAAACGAAACTCAGTTTTCAAACAGGATTCTCAAACGTAATACATTCCTCAAACGGAATCAACCCAATGTTTCAAACGGACCACACGTTTCAAACTAGATCACCTAGTTTTTTTCAAACGGGATACAAGTCTCAAACGGAATAACCCATATCTTTCAAACGAGATACTCGTCTCAAACGGAATGTGGTTTCTTCAAACGGAATCAAGCTGATTTCACGCGATGTCGGACACAAAAACTCAGATTTCTCTCAAACGGCTAGGAATTAGGATCTGAAACTTGGTAGGGTTATAAATCAGGTGTTTTCGCACAACATATCAAAAAATCAGCCGATTTGGACCGTAAAAACCCGTTCAATTTGACGAAAATCAGTTAATAACGTGAAAAATATGAAAAAGATGAAGAAATAGATGAAATCCGAATCTGAAATCGATGAAATCACGAGCGGAAATGTGTGTTGGATCAGTGCAATCGAGCTCCTGCTCTGATACCACTTGTAGGACCGGTTTTGACTCCGAAACGATTGCGAAACGAACGTATGACGTGTGGAATCCGTACATGAACGTGACCTAACACACACGACGTAATATAAACGTGATTCTATAGAAAAATATGAAATTGTACACCACCTGAATCACTTTCACTCTCTAGAATCTCTCTCTAGATCTAGAGCTTTCTAAAACACAAATGAGCAAAAGTCTCTAATCTATGACATAACCTCCCTATTTATAGTCCTTGGCTTTTAATGAGATTTCACAATATTACAATTATGCCACCTTGCCTTTTTGTCTGGCTATCACTAATATAACGACTCATTTTCTTCTGTTTCTTGCTACGGCTCAGATTGACGAAGGCGATAGACATAAATGCACTAACATATATAAAGAAGGAAGTACTAATCAAGTAGCTGATGCCTTATCACGAGTGGAGGGTTTAGCATTATTTGAGATGGGATTGAGTTCTATTAAACCCTGTTTGTGGCCTCTAATTGTTAAAAGTTGGGAGATGGATGAGAAACTACAGGCTATTTTACATCGGCTACAACATACTTCTAGTGTGAAACACTGGTCTTGGGATGGGAAAGTGTTGAAAAGGAAGAATAAGGTGGTGGTGGGTCAAGATAATCAGTTAAGGAAGGACATTCTGCATTTATGTCATTCTTCTGCAACTGGGGGTCATTCAGGCTATTATGCTACAATGAAAAGGCTGAAACAACTGTTCTATTGGAAAAAATGTGAAGCTGATGTCAAACAGTGGATCAAAGAGTGTGAAGTTTGTCACAGAGCTAAATATGATAGGGCTGCTTATCCGGGGTTGTTACAACCACTGCCCACTCCTACATCAGTGTTTTCGGATATTTCTATGGATTTTATAACAGGATTGCCTAAAGCTGCTGGTAAGGATGCCATATTAGTAGTCATTGATAGACTAACTAAATATGCTCATTTCCTACCCTTAAATCATCCCTATTCAGCTTCTACTATAGCCCATTTAATGTTTGATACTGTTTTCAAGCTTCATGGATGCCCTACAACAATTGTGTCTGATAGGGATCCAATATTCATCAGCAAGTTTTGGAAAGACTTTATGAAATTACAGGGGGTGCAGTTGAATTTTTCTACTGCCTATCATCCACAAAGTGATGGACAAACAGAGGTGCTTAATAGATGTCTTGAAACATATTTGAGGTGCATGGTTATGGATGATCCTAAACAATGGCCTAAATGGCTAACTTTGGCAGAATGGTGGTACAATACCACTTATCATTCAGCTATTCACATGTCTCCATTTGAAGCCCTTTATGGGATTCCACCCCTATCCACATTCCTTACATTCCAAATGACACTACTATTGCTTCTATAGAAGATTAGTTTCAAATAAGGGAAGCTAAATTGGTTTCTCTAAAAGCTAATCTGTCTAAAGCAAAGAATCGAATGAAGCTATTTGCAGACAAAAAAAGAACAGGAAGGGAATTTAAAGTGGGCGATTGGGTGTATGTGAAATTACACCCTTATGTTCAGCAGACATTAAGGAAGCATCATCATAAAAAATTGGGGCCAAAGTTTTTTGGGCCTTACCTAATTTTGGAACGAGTAGGTGCAGTTGCTTATCGTTTGGATCTGCCAGCAGACTCACAGATTCATCTAGTCCTACCTTCCATGTGTCTTTATTGAAGTCCGCACCGGGTTCTCCGCAGCAGATTACACCGATTCCTCAACTGCAATTTAATTCACTGGTACCGCGAGCAATTTTGGATCGGAAAATGTATAAGAAGGGTGATCAAATGGGTGTCAAGGTTTTAATTCACTGGAACGGTCTGCCAGTAACATAGGCAAGTTGGGAAAATTGGGAGGTGATTCAGGCTCGTTACCCTGATTTTGAATCTTGAGGACAAGATTTTCAAAAGGGGGAATGTATTGTTACGAATGTAAAGTCAGAGGGTTAAAATGTAATATTGATTGTAAGTCTAAAATGCTAAACAGGAGATTGATGAGGGACTAGAATGGTAAATGCTTAGTTAGTTAGTTGTTAGAAATTAGTTGGTAATTAGTGAGTATAATAACAAGATGTAGGGGGGGGGGGGGGGGGGGGGGGATAGTGCACGGTCCTCCCAACCGCCGGAGTGATCCCACTCCGGGAGCCGCTACCCGACCAAGCTAGCTCCGCGGTGAATTCCCCTTACCGAGTTCTTACCCTGGGCGACATATGCCACTTCCAAGACTCGAACCCGGGACCTCTGGGAAGAGGTGGGTGTCGGTGTCCATCTGGGCTACCCCAAACAGCTTAGTAATTAGCTTGGTGATAATGAAATTTTTTCCCTTTCTCGAGATTCTCTCTTCATTCTTATCAGGTTATCATGCTTTATGAGGTTAAATGGAATAACCAGTTGTCTGAAAGAACGGATTATGAGTAATGGCTATCTGTAAATGAAGGGAACTTTGTGATTACAACCAAAAAGTTTATGGGTTTAAATCTCACAAAAGTCGATGTGTAAATATTGTCACAGGATGCAAAAGTTCTACGACACGTTAAACCAAATCGTATACCATAGATTCTTCAATGAGTATAACTAAAATTTGTACCTTTGTTGTTTATTACCAAAAACAGAAACCAAAAAAGAAATAGAAAGATTATAGATCAAAATCTACATACACCTTGGGGCAATCCAATATAAAAGAATCCCCTCTTTACAACACCTAATTATATGACCTTTTTGTGCAGGCAGGACCTTAAGGTACCATCAAATCAGATATATCCGGGCCAGGTCGATTTCTACAACGCTATGTTAATTCAAGCTGCACATGTGTGAAACTCAATAACCGTCCGATTATTCTAACTAGCCAAAATTCTGTGTGATTAACGGTGTGGTGGGTGAAAACCCGATTTTGTCCTTGTTGGAGGAGAAAATATGTAATTATACTAATCTTCATCATCGGCTATTGCTGCAAAGGAGAAGGGTTTGAACTTATAACCATCGCCTCCGTAAAACTTGTTTTGAAATTCCACCCAATGTAGCCTCAATGCATGAAGGAAAGCACTTAGCGTCTCCATCATGAGTAATATAAATGCAGTTGCAAATGCAAAAACTGCTAGTCCCACCATCCGAATTAAGATGTTATTATACCTGAAAATCACATTAATTTTTATTCTCTAACGGGTCAAATTGGTAATTTCAAAAAAGATAGCTAAAAAAATGTCAAATGGATCAAACAGATCAAAAGTCGGCTGACTGGTAGCGAAAATGCACAAACCTCTTAAATTATTTTATTCAAAAGGGTAAAATGCCATTTTCGTCCCTGAGGTTTGGCCAGCTTTGCAACTTTTGTCTAAAGGTTTGTTTTTTCGCATCTGGATACAAAAGGTTTGAAATCTTGCCATTTTCACCCGTCTCGTTAACTCCATCCATTTTTCTCCTTTAAGTCAGGGGTATTTGCGTCTTTTTTGTTAACTTAAAGGGCAATTCGGTCTTTTTCACTTTATGTAAAAAGACCGAATACCCCTGAAAAAGACTTGTACATTATGCTAAATGCTTGTACATAAAGTGAAAAAGACCGAATTAGCCTTTAAGTTAAAAAAAAGACGGAAATACCCTTGACTTAACGGAGAAAAATGGATGGAGTTAACGAGCCGGATGCAAATGGCAAGATTTCAAATCTTTTGGATACAGATGCAAAAAAGCAAACCTTTGGACGAAAGTCACAAAACTGGCCAAACCTCATGGGCGAAAATGGCATTTTATTCTATTCAAAAAGTTCATTATACTACTTTTAATTAAAAGAAAAAATAATATAAAATCGGAAAAAACATGTTTAGAAAGAAGAAACTTACCCCCAAGCAAGAAGGAGAACTTTCTCATAGAATACAGTGGACAATTCTGAGTGTGCTAAGCTGTAATAAATATAAACTATCAGTAAATAAAGACACAGTAAACAATAAATACCTGATTATTAATCTTAACTAAGGTCTGTGAATGGTGTACCTCAAAGCCCATAATCGAAGGTATGAAGCAGTGTTAGAAACTGAACCAAGTACAAACTCGATAGAATGTATCATTTGATGTACAAAAACCTCACTGAAATTAAATTCCTCTTCATGCTGCCGTGGAGAACCGGGGTCAGAATCTGTATCAATCTCAGACGACCGAAGAATCCCATATGCACGACCTTGAAACCTCTAAAAATATCAAACGATAAAACCATTAACTTTGCAAGCTGATTATATATTTATATATTAATCTGCAATATAATTAGATTACAGTACTACTGGAACATTGACAGTTTGACACAGCCATTTAAGACGCAAAAGAACAATATTTATAGTTTTTAGTCAAGTGTTAATGGATGAGCGTAGATAGAAACGGGTAGTACCTCAATATGGAGTTTCCTCAAAATAAAAGGCTTGGGGAAAAGCATCCATGGAACAGCAACAAGAGCCGAAAGCAACAACAGGATCTGCAAAAATCTGTTATTAGAAAACCACTGGGGGGCTGGTTGATCAACTACGTAGAGTATGATGTGTACAATATAGACATGGTAGTTAATTATAGATGTTTTATGAAGTGTATCATGTATGGTTATAGACATGGTATATAACTTCAGATGTGTTATGTATACTGATTATTGTATAGCGTGTAGCTGTATGTGCTTAATTGCGTAGAATGTATATTGACTGTTAATTGTTAAGTCATACTCAGCGTAGCTGACTTTTAGTATGCACATTAGGTAGTTCGAAGAAGTGACGGCTGGCTTGTGGCAAGGCTCCACGCTAAATACTGGCATCCCCTTGTTATGATTTCAGTGTTTTAGACAATGTTTAAATTCAGTGATTTGTAAAGACTTGAAATGTTTCTGCTACATTTGTTTTTAAATTGAATGGTATTTTATTTTCAAACTATTTGCCAAAGAGTAAATCCAACGAATGAGACCCCCGAGTTTTGGGGCGTTTCATTTCATGCATTAGTACAAATTTTGAGTGACATTCGACCTGCTCCGGCTCGACCATTTGACATGTTTCATTTTTAGCTAGTTTTTTTATGTTACCCGTTTGAGGTAAGATAACCCGAACCGACTGTATCTTAACTAAATGGGTCGAAACCGACGCTTCTAATTCTAAAGGATCAACAATAAAGAGAAACAATAAGTTGTACCTGAAGGGGCCGTTGTCCCCAAAACAGCTCGTTTTCACCAAGATCATCAAAAGGACTCAGGAACATATAAATCATCACATGATAAAGATCGGCTTGAGAACCAGTGCACCACTTTATGATAATGAGAAGCGAAAGATACCCAAAAAGGCTGTTTAAAAATATCATCTGTGGCACAAACTGATACCTGACAAAGTTGCATCAATCCTTAACTAATGTCACATATCTACAAGAGTAAAGTACACGAATAGTCCCTGTGGTTTTCCTAAATTTTGGATTTGGTCCCTAGCTTTTCATAAGTACACAGACGGTCCCTGTGGTTTGCACTTTGTAACGCATTTAGTCCCCAGCCAACAAATATAAAGGTTTTAGGAGGTCCAAGTTAAGGACTAAATGCGTTACAACGTGCAAACCACAGGGGGCATGCATGTACTTTTTACAAAAAAATTGGGGACTAAATTTGTTACAAAGTGCAAACCGCAGAGACCATCGGTGTACTTTTGGAAAACTAGGGACCAAATCCAAAATTTTGGAAAACCACAGGGACTATCCGTGTACTTTACTCTATCTACAAAAATCAAAGTACACTACATAGAGAATCATAAGATCTATACCTGATATCCAGTGAGTTGTTAAAGAAAATTGAATTAAAGTAGCTTAACATGATTCCGAGATTCATCTGGGCAACACCGAACAATATCGACATCTTCATTTTAAGAGAGTTCAAGAACGGTAGTTCTGAACGACTCCCGCGCCAACTAGGGTCTACACCAAATGGATATGCATCGCGATATTTGATTAAACCGACTGTATATGCATCACTGTTAATTGAAACAGAAAATGGTTGTTTAGTGCTAGTAGACGAGAAGCTATCTTCAACAGAATTATATTAAATAGGGCTGCGAACGAACCAAACGTTCAGCGAACAATTCGTGAACCGTTTGATGGAAAGTTTATTTGTGTTTGTTCATTTAATATATGAACGAACACGAACAAAAAATTCCGTTCATTTAGTTGATGAACGAACATGAACAGAGGCCGCATTCCTTTATTTATGTTTGTAAATGTTCGGTAACGTGTTCGTTTGGGTTCGATAGTTCATTAGTGTTTTTGGTTTTTATATTCTATTTAATACTTCAAAATTCCGACAAATAAAATATTTAAAAAGTATCAGTGTTTTATATATTCTGTTCTACGTTGCCTAAAATTAATAAAGGAACACGAACACGTTTATTTTCCTTAACGAACGAACATGAACATAAAATCTTGTTCAATAAGTGTTCATGAGCACATAGAGAACCTTAACAAACGAACACGGTTTTGTTCGTGTTCATTCGGTTCATTTGCAGCCCTAAATTAATAATGAAGAACAAAGTGTCCGGACATAATATATGAAAATGTAAAGGAAAGTATACCTGCACGAATCGTCACGGCATTTATAAGCAGAATCGCCAAATATGTGATAAGGAACAGAAAAGAATTCATTGTATATTAGTCCACAATAGATTGAAAACAGTGACATCAAGAGAAGCACATAACGACCACCGAATAACATCTCCATGAAGCTCCCAAGTTTCTGCCATAATGAATGAAAAACAAAAAAAATTAAAAAGCTAAAAATTGACAATGTATTAATAACTGTTTTATAAAAACAAGTGAAAAATGTTTTATACTGCTTTAAATTTTGACAAGAACACTATTTTGTGACATCCCAAAAAAATAAACTTCTATTTCTCAATGTGAAAAAGAAAAACTTTCAAAGGCAATCTGAATATACCTTAATTTTGACATTAAAATTAATTGCTGCATAAAACTACAAAAGACGTAAAAGACAAGGGAGTACATGCACTAATCCCCTTTGTCTTAATTGTTGAGTGTTATGTGCCTTACGTCCAAGGCTTGATGCAAAACTACTATCGAGCCGGGGGTCTCACTGGAAGCAGCCTCTCTATTCCTACGGGGTAAAGGTAAGGCTGTCTACATCTTACCCTGCTCAGACCCTGCCTTAGCTTTGCTATTGGTGGGAATTACCGAGTATGATGATGATGATAAAACTACAAAAGATGTAGATAAACTCATAAGAGTAAAATGCTATTTTCGTCCCTGGGCCAGTTTTGCGACTTTCGTGTTTGTTTTTCCGTATCTGAATCCAACAAGTTTGAATCTTGCCATTTTCATCCGGCTCGTTAACTCCATCCATTTTTCTTCGTTAAGTCAGAGGTATTTTCATTTTTTTTGTTAAATTCAAGGGCAATTTGGTCTTTTGAATACTTGTACATATGACAAAAAAAGACCGAATTGCCCTTTAATTTAACAAAAAAGACAAAAATACCCATGACTTAATGGAAAAAATGAATGGAGTTAACGAGCCGGATGAAAATGGCAAGATTTCAAACCTTTTGGATCCAGAATCCAGATGCGGAAAAACAAACCTTTGGACGAAAGTTGCAAAACTGGCCAAACCTCAGGGATGAAAATGGCATGTTACTCAATTCATAATGATTTTTAAGTTAGAAGCACTAATTTAAATGTCAATACATATATAACAAGCACTAGATTTAAATGTCAATACATATATAACAACAAAACAAAATTACTTTGATATAAGACGACCACATGGATTTATAAAAACAAAATCAACGTTCTAAGAGAACAAACCTGAGAACTAAGCTTCCCTTCACGAGCTATGAGAATCAATGCACCGATCAATAGACATATTCCATGTCCCCAATCCCCAAACATGACCGCAAAAAGAAATGGAAAAGTAATTACAGTATAAACTGCTGGATTAGCTTCCTGATATTTAGCAACACTGCAGTAAATAGTATATAGACATCAATAACTCCCACGCACAAAATAATAACATATGCAGTCAAATATGTAGTGTTTCATCAAGAAAAACTAATATTGATTTGACTAATATGGAAATGAAACATAGGTTTACCCATAGGCGTCAACGATTTCTTGATATGCATTTGTGAAAGCGTTCGTTCTGAAATATGTTGGAGGTGATTCCACAGCATCCATGACATGGAATATGATGCCGACTTGTGAGTTGCTGTCAAATGTTGCTCGTTGCAGCGCCTCTTGAATCTAATGTAAAGTATAACGTAGTTCAACAAATAGAAAGCAATAACTTGAAAAGGAATATACGATATAAATAAAAGAGTAAAGTAAACGGATGGTCCCTGTGGTTTACCAAAATTTTGGATTTAGTCCCTAGCTTTCTAAAAGTACACATATGGTCCAAGTGGTTTGCACTTTGTAACTCATTTACTCCCTAGCCAACAAATCTAAAGGCTTCAGCATGTCAAAGTTAGGGACTAAATTTTGGTAAACCACAGGGACCATCCATGTACTTTTGGAAAGTTAGGGACTAAATCCAAAGGGACTAAATACGTTACAAAGTGCAAACCACCGGGACCATCCATGTACTTTTGGAAAGCTAGGGACTAAATCCAAAATTTTGGTAAACCACAGGGAACATACTTTACTCTAATAAACAAGGCACATAAAATACCTGGGGTTTGGCAAAGAGTGGGCACCATCCCTCTCCAACTAGACACTTCTTTGTAACATCAAAGTTTAACATATTCAAAGTATCAAACACGGCTTTCTCTCTTTTAACCTACAAGATCATCTCATTATATAAAGATGCAAACAATATCAAAGTTTAATGCAGTTAACATGGTAAAAAAACAGATATTTGAGATATAGGTTATCGTGGTGGGATATTGGTAATTTTAATATATGTAGATATATAGAGGCCGGTTATTGTACAATATCCCTTAACGTACATTACGTACGCGATTTGTGTTTAACATGTGATTTTGTAATTTTGGGGATTCCGAGTTTATCAGCCATGCAAATTTATACATGTCCGGGTTTGTATAACATGCGATTATGGGGAGTTCGAGTTTATCAGCCGTGCGAATTTGTACATGTCCGGGTTTGTATAACATGCGATTATGACATGTCCGAGTTTGTGTATAACATGCGATTTCTAATCGCGTACGTAATGTACATTAAGGCCAATTGTACTATACACTTTTTCTATATATATATATATATAGGCTAGGAGTTGGCTTGAAAGTCCAAATTTCCTAAAAAGTGTAAAAAGTCATAAAACACCATAATGTCAACCATAAAACACACAAAAAACCCACAAATAATATAATGAAGATTACTAAAACATCATGTATGTGGGTTTTGTGTTGTGTTTTAGATGTTAAGGCTCTGATTATGGAATGGCAAATATTATTGTGTTTTATGTTGTTTAGCCTTTTGTGTTTTAAATTCATAGTTCTACGATGGTGTGTTTGAAGTTTTTATGGACTATTAGAGTTTGAATATGGTGTTTTAGTAATCTTCATTCTATTATTTATGAGTTTTAGGTGTGTTTTATGCCTGAAATTATTGTGTTTTATGACTTTTTACACTTTTTAGGAAAAACACACTTTCCGTAGGATCCCCACTCTATATATATATATATATATATATATAGCAATTTAACACTAACAGTTCAGCATACTCTCCTACCATTAACAAATTAACCTTTTGCAACTTGCAAAACACTAACAATTGTAGCAAGTAGGAACCCATTAAGACTTAAAACACTAACAATTAAGACTTAAAACACTAATAGCAGCAATAAGAAGAAAGACGAATGGTGAAACTAAGAAGAAAGGTACTGAGATCGGAAAAATATCGGTCAATATTGCCGATAATATCGGTACGAATATTTCACACCGATATTTTACATGGGGGCTGATAACCGATATATCGATGATATGTAACCGATATTAACTGCATAGAAGTTTATATTAATGCAAAATAAAATACCTATAAGCACACCTTACCATGTTCATCCATAGTGTTAAGTGAAACCCGATGGAGTGAAGAGCAGCATTCCTATGACGAATTCCAACATCCAAGGTGGTTTCCAATTCAGAAAGCCGTGACAAAACCTGCAAAAGGATAGGCTGAAAAAAAATGTTTTCAAAAAGAAAATCACGTGTAGTTGCAGGTTCAGAACAAGGATCAATAGCGAAACAAAAATCATATATACATTTTATATTTTTTAAAGTATCAGTACTATCCCTTTGAAAACAAACCTCTTGAGTTATTTGAGTCTGCTTTGTTAAGTCTTCTGGAACAGGATAACAATTTGCACCAAATGCTTCACAGATTTTAAGTATTTTTGTCTTTGCCTGCTCTCCGGAAAAGAACACTACAAATACAGTTTTTTCAACCTGTACAGAAACATGTGAACTACATTCATTTGAACTTTAAATATAATCAACTAGTATTTTGACCCGCCGAGCGTTGCGGTGGTGTCGAAACTTAAAGTAACTCCAATTTATACCGTAAGATATTTGACCCGACTCGTTTCCGGACAAAAATTACGTCAAAACGTAGACCAACTGAAAACGCACATAAAAATTAGCACGAAAACATATTATATTTGACCTGGCTCATTACTGAGAAAATTTACGTTGAAACGTAAACCAACTTGGATTTATAATGAAACGTAGTTAAAAATAAGCACGTAAAAAATAGCTTTTTACGTTAAAATGGTACCACGCGTTGCGGTGGAGTTGAAACGTAAAGTAACTCGAGTTTATACCGCCTAGTGAAAACATATTATATTTGACCCCACTCGTTTCCGAACAAAACGTAGACCAACCAAAAACGTACATAAAAGTAAGCACGAAAATGTATTATATTTGACCCACGTACATAAAAATAAGCATGTAAAACTCGAGGGGGTCCAAATGACATTTTGCAAAGTTTTTATAAAGCTGAGGGGGTGCAAGTGGCAATGCTAAAAGTTGAAGGGTAGAATACAAAAAAAAACATGAGTTGGATGGCATTGCTTTAAATTTGGCAAAAAAAAAAAAACAATAAAGTTAGAGGTTGTGTCTTAGGTACTATTCCTTTGGCAAAAAAAAAACAACAAAAATA
Organism: Helianthus tuberosus; assembly: GCA_030545235.1. Lineage (NCBI taxonomy): Eukaryota > Viridiplantae > Streptophyta > Magnoliopsida > Asterales > Asteraceae > Helianthus > Helianthus tuberosus. The sequence goes on from CM060387.1 coordinate 25,020,016, forward strand.
GAGGTTGTGTTAGGTACTATTCCTAAGACACCCTCTTTTGTTATATATAATAATATAGATACTGATGTTTAAGCAGCAGAATGATGACATTTTAGTTATATAGAGTGTAAGTATGTATTTGTATTTATGAGATGTGAACGAACCATTTCAGATGATACAGGATCCATGATGAGCTCATCCGCAGGGGCCTGATTGAAAAGCAAATTTCCCCTTGTTGCACGGAACAACATTCTCTCAAACAATAATATCTTCGATTTCGGGATAATCCCACTTATAAATCTAAGGCCAGATGAATTTGGCGGTCCAGATTGTGTCGCCTGTGTGATAAACAAACTTTGAGTATCTATGTGATGGCACTTCAAAATGCAAAATGCACATTTTTACGGTTTTACCTGCTCAAGCAAGGAGGCTGACTCCGGATAATCACTAGGGTACACATTATCGTCTAATTCCGTGCCTTCTGCAGTATCGTAACTCTTACCTGATACAAGAAAGACTCCTGCCTGGAGAACATACTTACATTCAGAATAATGTTCTGGAAATAGAAAATTTACAGTTATAAAACTGGATGTTTCCGTTACTGAAAACAAACATCAAAACGAACAGCATGCACAATGTACCTTCTGCAGCACGATCTTGAACTCTAGCAGCTCATTATACGTTTGTTGTAGTTTCTCACTGTTGGCATTCATCTCAATAAGTTCGTGTTCATGCTCAGCAAGTTGTGTCTGTAATTACAAAATAATAATATGAACAAAATTTAGTTCTAAAGCAAGTTAACCTCCTCAAAGAGGGTATGTTTTTTGTTCTTATTTTTCCTCAGTGAGCTTGAAAGAACAGACCTCTAATGCTTCCAAGTCGACATCTGGTTGCAGTGTAGGAAGAGCAGAAGATTGCAGTCCGGCTTTGTGTATCTGATCTTTGAAAAACCGAAGCTTTCTTGACATTTCAGCACATCTTTTTACCTAAAAACCAAGGCATGATGTGCAAGAAAACATAAACTGAGATATACATAGACCTTGCTTTATGCTGGTGATATATATACACACACACATATCATAGTGCTGCTGTAAAACCAAAACATATTTTATTGAAATGATTACATAAAACAAAATCCAAATTGTATAGAACCATCTTCGATGGAAGAGTTTAGGCTCAAAACAAAACATTAATTTAGCAGTATAGCATAATAAAAGCCACAGCCAAAAACATAAATCTACATGAATAAATTAACAACTGAAGGAAGTTATGAATTTGGTATAATATTACCTGATTAACAAATGTTCTTTGAAATGGGCTTTTATCATCATTTAACTGCCAAGAAGAATAAAATGCAGTGAATTAGAAAATTGCATGACTTATATAAGAATAAGAGAAACTAAGTGAGTAAAAGAACCCTGACAATTGGAATTGCACTTTGATCTCAATGACTTGTATATCATATCAAACAATCAAAAGAATTGCATCTTTCAGTTAGTTTTCTTTTTATATAAAGATCCTTGTTTGCTTGCAATTACTGTAACCTGATCCAGCCTTCTTTTATCAAGGAAAAAAAAAACTATTTAGCTCTCAGCAAGACCTAACCACTATCAAACAAAGAACAAAGTATGTGTGAATTGTGAAAGAAAGGTAAAAATCACTCATCGTTCTGCATCTCTCAAACAACTTAAGCCTCTAAAAGTGCATCCACGTCTGTTACAGCCAAAACAGAAGAACCCATCCCAAAAGACTAGTCTGGTGGGTGAGGAAGCCCATTTGGTCTATAAACCCCACATCTATTGCCTATACAACCGATGTAGGACAAGTCTCATACCTTGCAATGGTTTCAATCCGTAACAACATCATCACTATCAGAATCATCCTAAGAGATTAGGATGTACAAAACATACCTAAACATGTTCTTCCGCTTTAACAACAATCTCTGTGAAATCACCATCACTCTAGTGACTAGTTCATTCCTCTATATGAAACTTATTATCTCAAATAGTTTTCTTACTCTAAGCCTAATCTACTGAGAAAGGACCAATATCATAAACCTTCTAGCACCCTTTAAATCATCATCACCTATGACAATATTTAACCTATGCTACCATATTACCTTCAAAAATCAAGTAAATTCAAAAGCTACAGCTACACTAACACTAATTTAACACTACACGGTATTAACTAACTCAAAACAACAAACTACATACAACAAATTCACAGCAAAAGATATCAATCCTCTAAAACAACAAACATCATACACATAAACCTCCATCAAAACATTTAAAACCTAAATATCAAACATCATCAATCCAGCAACCATTCATACAAACACACACATTCACATACATATACATATACAAAATAAAGTCAGATCGAAAACATACGTCACGGAACTGAAGTAGACCTAATTCACCGAGATAAGATACAGCACGATGAGCAGATTCAACCGGAATGATTAACTGCACGAACGTCATCTTTTCCGATCGCATGAGATCCATTTCCGGCAAATTCTTCAACAATTCCATGATTATTCGCTAATCTAAACCGTTCCTATAACTAAAAACTGAAGATATACCGATTGATGATACCGAAATTGCAGATATCTAGGGCTAGATCTTCAGATCTGGCCTCTGTAAATTCATACTGCGTGCAGTTTCTGGATCTAGGAATGAATATGATACAGGGGAATTTTATTAGTTATGGTTTTATTATTTTATTTTATTTTTTGTTTGTGTGTGTTTTTTTAACTGTTTTGGGTAGATGTCAACGGTCTCTAGACGGTGATAATTTGCCTGATAAGTGCCTAAAAGTTTGTAGATCCGGCAAAAAATGGTTTCCTTTACCACTAGGATACTCTTTAGTATTTTATATTTCGGGTGAGTATCAAATGAGAAGTTTATTTTGGCTAGTAAGGGTAGAAAACAATAGAATTATGACATGTGACAACATTTAAAATAAAGAGTAAGGGTATTTTAGTCAATCGTATTCTTTCTTCTTCCTTTTTTTCCCCAGTAACTTCAAAACCCACCATCTTCAACCTTTTCTTCACTTTCTATCTCAATAATCACTACATTATAGTGCGATTTTCGTCAACAATCAATGATTCAAACACCCGATCAACGTGTTCTTCAGCTTTTTTTTGAAGAAAACTCAGTTTAATTTCATACAAAATCTCGTTTTTTCTCATGATTTTGAAGATAATCACTCGATCCATTCGATTCGATCGCTGATAAGTGTTTCTATCATTCAAATTCCGTCAATCGTTGAAGAAATCGGCTTCAATCCATGTAATAAATTCTTTAATTTTAGTTTTACGATCTGGGTTTTTGATTTAGTCGTTGCGTTTTACGATCTTGGCGGGGGTCCGGGGGCAGCGCCCCTGGTAGCAGGGTCCAAGGGGCAGAGCCCCTGGCTGGGGTTGACATTTTTATGTGAACAACAGGTTCTGGTCATTGCGTTTTAGACAGTTTCTGGTTCTGTGAACAACAGTTTCTGGTCATTGCATTTTAGACAGTTTCTGGTTCTGTGAACAACAGTTTCTGGTCATTGCGTTTTAGAAATAAAACATTTTTGAAGTGTTTTTACTCATTGCTTTTAGGTAAACACATTTTTATGTGTATTCAGTTCATTGCGTTTTAGAGAGAACAGTTTCTTTTGTGTTTTTAGGCCATTGCGTTTTAGAAATAAGACATTTTTATGTGTTTTCTAGGCATTGCGTTTTAGAAATAAGACATTTTTAAGTGTTTTCTAGCAATTGCGTTTTAGAAATAAGACATTTTTAAGTGTTTTCTGGCCATTGCGTTTTAGAAATAAGACATTTTTTTGTGTTTTGGGTGCATTGCGTTTTAGGTAAAACACATTCAGTCCATTGCGTTTTAGAAAGTACACTTTCTTTTGTGTTTTTAGGCTATTGCGTTTTAGAAATAAGACATTTCTTTGTGTTTTTGGTGCGTTGCGTTTTAGAAAAGGTTATTTTTTTACTTTTTTTTTTCATTGCGTTTTACGCAACTAGGTTTTCTCCATTGCGTTTTACGCAACTGGGTTTTCAAAAAAAAAATTCGAAAATATAGCAATAGTATACTCGTTTTAAAGATAAAAAAACGCTCGTTTTTGGTGCAATTTTTATAAAAAAATAATATCGTATGAAAAAGTTATTAACGTTTAAAAAATGAGGGGGAATTGGAGGAGAGAGAAACTATTGTGCTAGATTGACTAGAATGCCCCTAACAAACCCACGCGCCCCCTTTTTTTGCTTCAATTTCATTCATTTAATCTTAGCCCTTGATTAAGTAAATGGATGGTTAAGATCACTTCCTAGCCTTCCTACCCAAATAAACTTCCTATTATATATCCTAACCCTTTATATTTCTTCATTTTTTTTAATTAGTACAATTGTTAATCGATAAGATTACGCGAGAAATGCCTTAAGAGGCGTGATTTCAGATGGCAACACGTAAGCATATTTAGGGCGTTAATTGGTGTCGGTGGACGCTATATGGGTGCCATGGGGTTGGGGGTTGGGCGTTAGCTTGGTAATGCCTGAATGGGCAAAAGGGTAGACAGGAAGGTGAACATAAATGAGGAAAAGAAACCGAACTCACAATAAGGTATGCTAGGGTTTTGGTTGGAGATAAATCTATAAAGTCATTAGCAATTAAAAACACTTACATCATATATGAACAAGACAAAGCCAAACTCGACTAAGATCACGCCTAGGTCATTTAACTTTATTGAGCTTGATCTCAAGCTCGATCATTTTGAGATGTATTGTAACCATGGTTTTTGCATTACCAAAATAGGATGTTGAAATCAAAACTCTTAGTCGTATAAAAAAATAATATTATTCCCAACTTTTATCAAAATATCATAAAGAACTAAATACATAGTGGTTTTATAAAAAAAAAAAAGTGAAATACAAGTTCATTAGTTGTGATTTATAAGGGTGGGAGGGGTGCTCACCGACGAAAACACCACAACCATGTGCCCGATTGAAGTGGCGACGGTGTTACCGATCGATGACTATCCTAATAGTGTCTCTGTCCTCTCCCACACATAACTTATCTCTCTCTCTTTCTCTCTCTCTCTCTCATCTCCTTTTATCGATGACTACCACCCTGAATACATACCCGATGGAGTGGTGTCGGTGTTACCGATCAGGTAACACTACCTGATTCATGGTAACCGAGAACGCCCCTCCCACCCTAAATTCAGAAATCCCAATCATGGAATAAAATTTGCTTTTCAAAAGTTTAATGCACTATAAAACTATAACGACCACTCGAAACAATTGACCTTAAAGCTTCACTTCTCAATCTTAGTCTTAAAGCGGGGTACAACTGAAATATACATAATATAATTAGGAACCGAAAAGATACACATTTGGTATTAAAAAATATAATTAGAAACTGAAAGAAATACACATATGGTATTGAAAAAAAAAACAAATACACCTTGATCTCAAAAACTAAAGCAAATATGAGATATTACTTGCATTAAGAGATTACTTCTTGTCACACAAGATAGCAAGATGTTAGGTGGTGTTTGTTTTTCTAAAAAAGATATGCGCAACCATATCTGTCTGTGTAGTGCACACCACGCGCAGACATTGTCATCTACAGACTGTTTGTTTACGTTTCATTAAAAAATGTCTGCGCAAGCTCTTATTGGTGCAGACTTGGACCAACCACCTCTAAAATCTTCTAAGGTCCGCAGAGGGTTAAAACCACCACCGTCCACCACCCATCATCGTCCATCACCACCACCACCGTCCACCACCACCATCGTCCATCAACCACCACCGTCCACCACCACCGTCCACCACCACCAGTGGCGGATCCAGGAATTTTATCCTGGGGGTTCACTTTTTTAAATGTTCCAATTTCTTTCCGAAAATAAAATAAAAAATCGGGTCGGTTCGACGGTTCGGGTAAGGTTCATTACCTTCTCTACGAGGTTTCCAAGCTCCTGAATTCGCATATCGAGAACTGTGTTGAAGTTATTAACCACATAATGGTGACGATCGGTGATGTTGGTCCCTTTTTCTTCTATTTTTCGGGTCAACATACTGGTCTTCCATGTTAATCGGTGGATCTTGTTTACCCTTAAACAGATATAATATTTCTTAAACAGTTAAAGTTAACCATTTTGCTGTAAGGGTAATGTTTCCCATAAAGATTGCTTGCTGTACATTTTCAAAGATTGAATCTTGTTTGTTTCAAAACTAAATCAAGAACAATAGATGACCTCCATAGTTTCAAACTAGATTATCACAGATTGTTTTAAACATTTAGTGTGTATTTTATAGGATAAAATGTTGCAAGTGAAGATAACTCCAGACAACAAATAATAAAGCTAGTATCTTTATGCATCAAATTAGGACATTTCTACCCTTATCCTATCTTTCTTTTCCATACCACCAAGTAATCAAGTTGAGCAAAACACATAACTCAATTTTCAAAATTCCATCCTTTATTATGCAATTTACAGGAAGTTCAACTTGTATTTTACAAAAACTGTTGCAAAATAACATATGTATATGTTGGTATTTAGATAAGTACTTTTAATTGTGAGTGTGTATATATGTCGAGAGAGAACCTGGGCAAAAGAACAAAATTGAATAAAAGAAGGTAAAACGTCATTTTGGGTGTAGGCTTGTAGTGGGGATCGTGATAGTGAATCTCAGTCTTGATAAAACATTAAAGCCCTAGTCTGTAAACTTGTTTTACAATAAACAAAAAAGGGAAAACGCAAATAAAAATTAACCGGATAGCGGGAATCGAACTCGTGACTTCGCCTTTTCAAAACATGCGCGTAACCACTCAACCACTTCAAAAGTTTGGTTACAGGTTCCCCTTCAATATATTAAAGGGTTCCTTCCGTATTTTCTATATGGCATAACACTACAAATTACAAACCGAGGGGTTCCCGGGAACCCCCTCGGAAGCCGTAGATCCGCCCCTGACCACCACCCACCGTCCATGTCCACCACCAACCACCACCGTCCAGCACCACCACGACCACCCACCACCACGTACACCACCACCAGTTTATTTTAGATGTCTACATACGTTAAAAATACAAACACCCTTCTTCTTGCAGACTGTAGAGGTTTGGTTCACCTCTTCTTCTACAGATGTTTGCAGATTTGGTCCGCATACTGCATACATTTTACCTCTTAAAAAACAAACATCACCTTAGAAATTATAAAATATCTAGCCTCTAGCGTTTAATTATGAAATATAAAACAAACAACACTTTAGAAATTATAAAATGGTATCTATGATATTAACTCGATTTAAAAAATAATAAAAATTTTGATTTTGATTAAAATCAATTTTTTTGAGCGATGATAAGATGTTGCAATGTGACATTTTGAAATCATTTATTGGAAGTAAGACATACTTATACAAGTAATATCTTATATAAGCTTGCGAACCCAATAAAGTTTGTTGTTTAAGGGTTAGAGCTTGTTTATTAAACAAACCAGCTCGTTTAGCTCGCAAACGACTCCATTTTTTAATTGTAGCCATCCACACATCAAAGCTTCCAAACCAAAGGCACGATGATTAATAGTTACACCTAATGTTTATGTAGACGATTAAAACTTGAGTGTTCATTTTATATAGAATCCTTAGGTAATTTCATTAAGTTGTATTTATTATTGCTTGTTTTTTAATTGTAGCCATCCACGCATCAAAGCTTCCAAACAAAAGGCACGATGATTAATAAATAGTTACACCTAATGTTTATGTAGACGATTAAAACTTGAGTGTTCATTTTATATAGAATCCTTAGGCAATTTCATTAAGTTGTATTTATTATTGCTTGAGCGAATAGAATATGAAAATAAGTTTTATAAGGTTTCCTTAATTCATTCAATTGAAAATACAAACCAAGTGCCATTAAATACTCATAGATATCACAAGTGGAACAGGTGGTGGTCCTCAAGAGCAGGCCCAACAATATCACCAGCTAGACCATGCATGAACGTACAAGCACATCAATTGATAAGGAGATCATTTAAGTATTTAGTATACCCATACTAATTTTATATAGGAAAAATGGTTAGAAATGATGCAACTTAAAACAAACATAAGTTTTACTTCGTTTTACAGTTGCAGGCCATAAGATGTGGATGGGAACTCTACAACGAGACATGCGACTCGACAACTAGCTATAAACAGTTTGGGGTGTTGATCAGTTTTGTATAAACATAATGGAAAACATGTAGAAATACCCGTGACAGCAGACATGCCAGTAGAGAATCCAGTCAGAGACGCAGCCATGGAGTTCAACATAGTTGTTAGGATGATTTGGTTCCTCCTTAGGGTGTAAGTTCTTGATGGTAATACCGAATTCTAGGGTAGAGAATTCGTATGGAGAGAGAGATGTAGAGGAAACGATTTTGATGATGTTATGGTTATGATAATTGTGTAACCCTTAACCTCTCTAATTATCTCCTTATATATACACACAAGAGGAAACCCAATTAGTTAATAATGGTAATATGGTCCATCAACAATCACCAAATAATTATATAATAGGTTTAATACATTTTGATCTAGATATTATATAAATGATTATATGGCTACAAAGATTAAATATCACATTACAATATATTTAATCTTACATGGGGTCTAAGTTCTTTCTTCTTGGTCCATGATTTTGAATTGTAAGATTTTTCTGTGATATTCTTGAATTTTTATTTGATTATGTTTTAATTGTGTGAATGTGTGAATCTGAATTTTATTATTAATAAGATAAATTATATTAGTTGTAGTGGGAGACTCAAGATCATATGTGATGGAAAGGGGCTAGTAACCTTTGTTTTCTTTTTCTAAAAGGTGTTTAGATTATGATACATTGTTACCCCATGAGAAAGTTTTAACGTATGTAACTTTTGGTACAAATGGTACAGATAAGACAAAACCTTTCTTGTTATATTTGGTCGTTAAAAAGGGTTTCATATTCTAGTAGAGTGATTAGGTAACCAACAAACCTCACGTACGTAGACTTCTTGTGTGTTGTTTTGTTGATTATTTATTCATTTACTTGTTTATATATTGTTGTTGTAATTTACTTTTATTTCATTTTTTTATTTATATATTGTTGTTATAATTTACTTTTATTAACAATAACAACATTGCATTGTTACTTATACGCATGAGAGATAATCAATCACGTATAGTGAAGAAGATAAAAAAAACTGTAAAAAGTTGTTTAATACAAAGAAAAGTTGGTGTGATATAATAAAAGTATATACATGTTATCTAATGATGATAAATTATTAAAAAAAAAAAGTTAATTACAACCAAATACAAAATGGTCTCTAACACCCTACTTTCATTCTCAAAGAGAATTACACAGGTTGCTTAATTAAAAAAAAAACTAGAAAGTTTGCAGGGGAAAGTTCTTGTACAAATAATCTTAACATACTAAATATACAAATTGAAGGAAACTCAAAAAGACAAGGTGGCATTTTTTGTAATTATCAATAACTATCAAAGTTACTCTACAAATATACCTAAAAAACCTTTAAAAAAAACTAACCCCCCCCATCCCCCCCCCCCCCCCCAAAAAAAACCTAAAAAAAACTTACCCCCCCCCCACCCCCAAGCTAAAATGCTAAAAACTAAACCCCCAAAAAACCTTAAAAAAAAAAACACACACACAAAATAATTTTTTTTTAGTATTTTTTTTATAAAAAAATCGCTACTTTTAGTAGCAGCAAAAAAAAATTTGTAACAAAATGTAGCGATTTTTTTATAAAAAACATTTAAAAAAATTGTGTTTTTTAGGTATTTTTGATTGAGTTCACATTTGTATAGTAACTTTGATAGTTGGTGGTAATTACAAAAATGACACATTGTCTTTTTGAGTTTTCCTTCAATTTGTATGTTTAGTATGTTAAGATTATTTGTATTTGATCTTTTGCCAAATTTGTAACCCTAACTCCATTATTATAAAATAGATGTATAGGGCATTGTAATTTTTCATCACCTCTAAAAAATTAAAAGATTCTAGTTGCAACCTATGAACGTGGGTCAACTTTAACCAAAACACGTTAACTCCCCGTGTTCTTTATTTTTCGTACTTGTGAATAGCTAACACATATTAGTATCTCTACAATTAAGAGTTGAGTTTTATGTATCCCATAAAGATACAATAAAGATGTACAACTAAAACAAAAGAAAACTTATTAATTCTGAAATGTCTAATGATACTTTGAAGATAATACCATAACACTACGTGGTGTTCACCATGTTGATATATTCCCGATGTTCGATTATGTTTTTTTTCATAATATTCAATATATTTAGTGAATATAACAGTTTTGGTTCGGTTGTAAGATGGGTTTCCTTGTGTTAACATAATTAGACATCCCGATATTTACATGAAGGGTTGTAAGATTATGTTATACAAATGGAAAAAAACCTTTACTAGAGAGTTGAGTATGAGGAGAAGACCAAACATTAACCGACGAGTTCAACCATCACTAGAGGAGCTTTAAGACCTAAGACACGAGAAAGAGGAGAATAGGAAGTTAAGGAGCAACAAGCTTGTCCATGAAAAGGAGTTGCAGGGAGCACATCGTAAGAGGAACCCTAGGTATGGTCATTGTAGACCGTTTGATCGGAAGGAGGTTATCATGGCGACTACCTTCTTTGTATAAATCTTCTATGGGTTTGCGATAGCAATCGCTTGTGGAATGTCTTCCAACATTGTGGTAAATTAGAGGATACCTTTGTCCGTAAAAAAAGAGACTTTGGAGGTAATGTTTTTGGTTTCATCGAGTTGTTCGGTATTGAGGGAGAGAAATGGAAGTGGAGGAGGAGAAGGAGTTGCAGGGCATAAAGGTGGATGGGGTTGTGTTGGCGTGTTGCAAGCGAATCTTGCCAAGTTTAACCGGTTTGATACATCCTCATTTACGTTCATGAAGTAGGGTAAACATGATAATCCTCCTATTTCTAATCAGAATGGGGACAATCATAATTTTGAGTTGGATGTTCCTGTGGGGAGCACTATGGGTAATTGTTCTTTCAAGCATACGGTGGTGGGAGCTGATTTGGAAGCCTCGATTAAAAATTCGGCTTCTATATTACTTAATCCGATTAGCACGGTGTAACACCCCGAAATCGGGGTTGGTAATTAAACCATGTTAATAATAATGAACGGGTAAAATACCGTAGGTGGTTAAGTAAACCCGGTGAATATTAAGATTTAAATAAATAAATCTAATATTTATTTAAAAGGATGAAAAATACTTTGAGAAAACAAAAGTATATAAAAAGGGCCCGAGTTAACGGGACTTAAAAATAAAACGGATTATGAACAAGATAAAGTAACTGGGAATAAATGACCTAGTTAGTCATAAGTCTTATAGTAATAAGAAAATTTGTTAAAACACATTATATGCAACTTGGTAAAGTGTAGGGACCAAAGGTGACAAACTTGAAACAAGTTTGTATTAAATAAAACATTCAACACCAAAACACACACTCTAAGTGTGTGTTCTGGTCGTAAATCGCAGGGGAGCCAGGGAACTCCATGCCCAAACCCTAACTAGCAAAAATCAAGCAATTGAGATGCCAAATCGACTCCAAATCGAAATCTAAGCTTAGATTAGTGATCACCTCAGTGAAATGATCATAAGGTATGTCAAAAATTCCCACTTTGGTTCCATCTCAAATCTGGATGAACACATAAGAATTCGAAATTTATGGTTGCATGTTTGTTATTTTGATGAAATAGGAATGATATAATGTCTAGGAGTAAAACCCTAGTCAATCACATGTTGAAGTCATGCTTATTTCTTGTGAATTCACAATCACCATTGAAGGTGATAAGCGGGTGTTGTAGGAACATGTTAAACACTAGAATTTTAATTGTTGTTCTAGTGTAATTTGAGTTCTAGGAAGTAAATTCAGATTTTGTTAATGTGAAAATTGATGTAAACATGCTTAGTTGATGTTAACCATGGCTAAATGACAAGTATTGAGCTTGATAATAAATTGTGAGAAATTATGCCCGCAAGGTGTTTGTTAAAATGCCTAAGTGAATGTTTATATGTTGAAATTACGAATGAAACGCGTAATTGCCTTGTTTGACGAATTACGTGAAATAAGGGTTAAAACGGGTTCTAATCATAATGTTGATTTAACTTAATTATGTCTATTGTATGATTTAAGATAGTTGACCTATAAAAGTCAAACTAACCAATGTTAAAGTCGAATAGTGGTTTCGACATAGAAAATACGTAAGGTGGAATAGTCGTGAATTGAAATGACTAATCTAACCACCTTGTGAATGATGATAGTTTGTCGCCTAACGAGCTAGGTGGAGGCTTGGGAAAGAAGCGGTCAAACGAATCAAGCACGAGAAGAAAGCGTATTCGGATGCGAGGTAAGTAGAGCTTACGCCCCTTTACATTATTTGCAAAGTTACTAAATTTCAAGTATTGATATGAATGCTACTAAGTGGTTGGTATATGATATTCCGACACGATTCAATGAGAGTCGGAATGAGGGAAAATGGTAAGAAATCATGAATTATAGTAAAAGGGGTAAAATGGTAAATTAGTCATGTAATGACGAATAAATAAAAACGGTTTTAAGAAAAACAAGTTCAAAGGAAAACCAGGAAAGGTTTAAAGGGGTGAAATGGTAATTAAATACCATCTCATACGGAAAAATGGTCAATTAGACTAAATGGGTCAAATGGTGTGGTTAACACCATTTGAAAATAACATTTGACAATCGCTTGTTGAGTTTTGTAATCACAGGAAATAACATAAGCTTGCGTTGCTTAACTAGAAAGATTTAAAGCAAAAGTTATGTAAACGGGTCAGTACTTTGACCCGGGCCAGGTATGCATAAATAAGCTTTTAGTTAAACATACAATTTTTGGTCAAATATTTAGCGAAAGTCCCTCGTCGTAAAGTGAGGGACTAAAGTTAACCAAAACACCCTTGAAGGGTATATTGGGTAAAAGACCCATAGGGGTTGTTTAGGAACTTGTATTAAGATTAGGGAACCATTAAATATGAATAAAAGTCATAGGAATACACATTCGTGGGTCAAATGCTCAAAAATGGTCATTTGCGTAAAATGACCAACCGATGGGTAAAATTGGGGAAAAGGTGTTCATTATGTTAAATCCACCACAAAATAGTTGTGGTGGAATATTTGTAGTTAATTAGACATGGAATTTTTGTTGTGTCAAAAGAAAAGCACAAGTTCTAGACTAAAATGCGTAAATACCCTTAACGGGTCAAAATAAGTATACGAGCGAAAACGGGTTTAAATTGTGTAAGAAACCTGTGACTAGAACCTAAAACGGTAGATAACATTAATTTGAAGAAGTGTATGTGATATAGGAATCAAACAAATACGTTTGTTTGATAAAATGCATAAACGGGTTAAAATTCGGTAAAATGGTAATGAGTCGAGGGCTTAGAAGTCTCAAAAATTTCTTATGTTGGATGTAGGATTTTAACTCCATAAGATGGAGAATTAAATTACGGACGCGTAGGAAAAAGAATCGCGTAAAACGGATCAATAACGAAGAAGTTATGGCCATTTCTGTAAAAAACTGGTATTGCTGAAAATTGCAGGACCCAGCTCCAGACCTGCTGGAAAACGGTCTCTCTCGCGTGGCGCGAGGGAGCAACTGGGTGCCTTCGCGTGGCGCGAAAGGGCACTGTTTTAGCGAAAAAAATTTATTTTAATCAGTTTCGCTTCCCGGACTCGTTTAGATACGTTCTAAGTTACGTATGACTAATTTAACTCATGTTTTATGAGTTTCAGGTATAATTTTAGCACCGGAGGACGATCAAGCACAACGAAGAACCGAACACGATCAAGAAATAAGCTTCCGCACTATGTATCGTTGTTATGTTAATTGACGAACTCACACATGTTATGTTGTATAGTTTTAATTCTGTAATAAAGTTTAATGAAACCCGTATTTTCAATGTATTTGAAATTCTAATTACCCGTTTATTTTCGTAAATTATACGAAAATTGTTAAATAATAATAAGGGTGTTACACACGGAAGCTAGGAAAAGTTGGTGTAATCAATCCCTTGTTGGTAATGTCCTTAACCTGTGTATTCTTAAGGACATCAAGATTAAAATCGATGTTTCGGAATTGGAAGGTGTTGAGGTTAGCTATATGGGGGGGGGGGGTATGAAGGTTCTTCACAAGTTCTCGGATTCCTAAAGGGCCAAGTTTTTAAGAGGTTGTGAAGGTCCTTCACAAGTTCTCGTTAGTTATGGATGGATTGGTTCTCAAATTTGTGCCTTTAGCCTGGTCAAATTTTTAGGTATGGACATATTACTAGGCTTACGACCAGAGATGTACCCCTTACCCTTAGTCTTTGGGATAAACATATTTTAACCAGATTGGCGAACGGTTTGGAAGACTGGTTCATTTTCAGAGGTTTCCTCGGATAGTGGTAACCTATCTTTCGCCAAAGTTGTGGTGATCGTTTCTCAAGGTTTTGTTATTTCGTAGGAGGTGATTGTTCATTCAATTTTTTCAACAGTTCAAGGTATAGGTTGTGGAAGAAGAGCATAGTTGGGATCCTCCATTCATTACTGGGCGGTGGAAGGAGCGGGGTCAAATGAACCAGTTTTGGATAACATGGATCCCGTCAATGCTACATCCATGGTAATAGAAGAGGAAGCATTTAATGGTCAGCACAGAGGTGCATTATGTTCAAGAAACAACTGAATTTGGAAAGGTGGTGCATGAGTATGAAGGCAGTGTAAATTTCAAGGCTCATATCTCTGATATTTCCAATTTTCGTGCCGAATGTTCCCCAAACCCAAGGGTGGGGGTTTTGGGCCTAAACGTTCCACTTCTCTGTGTGAAGCCCATCAGGTAGTGGTATGAGACCTAGATTTAAAAAGCCTATATTGCAGAATATATCTCAGAAGAAGCAGAAGTCTGAGCCCATGGATCTTCTTTGTGTTCCCGGTCTTAATACTTTGTTGATGATTCTTTTGGTCTTTAGGAGATCATATTGCAACAAGCACAGGCGTGTCACCAGAGTAAGCGAAAAAGAGTCCATGTGTGCCTTCTCCCTTGAGCTTGGCGACATGTACGAAGAGGCAGAACTGCAGAAGGTTATGAGTAATGATAGGGACTCAGGGGTCATTGGGTTATTGAGACTCCGGTGGGTGGTTCTAGTCCGGTTATTAACAAGGACCTAGTAATTGAGGTGTTGGGGACTCATGATGAGGCGATGGTTTGGAAAAAGAAACGGATGCCAATGTCCATGTTGCCGGTAAAGTGGGTATTGTTTTGAAAGGCTTCGAAAATTAGGTGAGTGTGCTTATTTTTTTTAACATAAAACTATTGTTGGTGGAGGAGCTGTAGGTCGGTTATTATGAATTTCTTTTATCCTAAATATTCTAGATGTGGGGCTGTTGGAATATCCTAAGAATGGTCAGAAATTCACTTTTAGGGCTGGTAATAGTTATACATTTAGTAAGATTGATAGGGCCCTTGTTTGCTCTAACTGATGGAATGCTTGGCAAGAGGCAACGTTTACGGCTCTTCAGGGAGGTCTTTGGAACCATTATCATATTACCCTTGTCACTAATTTTTCTAATTTTGGCCAAATTCCCTTTATATTTTTTAATTCTTAGCTATCTTACCCATAATTGAATAAGCTTTTAACAGATTTGATGTAACACCCCGTCCCGGAACGGGCCGGCGTGTTACTATAACGGTAGTCAGATCAAAAACATAATTCCATTTATACTTAAATGTATTACAAGGCTTTACAACTTAATGAAGGATATCTAATCCATTACAATTATATCTACCGTCTTTTCCAAACACTCGAGCACTCTTCCATATTCCGTCCCAGATTGTCTTGATAACCTGACGTAAAGAAGAAAACAACAACAAAAAACGTACGTCTGAGCAAAGTTTTGAAAAGTTTTGCCCAGTGTGCGGATAGAGGAAAACAAAAGCTTATTGTATTTGATATCCGGATGGAACTTTATGATGCAAATAACTTAATTTCATAATCATATCTTACGGATGTACCCATGAGCAAACTTAAAACGTGACAATACACAGGTAGCTACTCCTGCATACTTATCACATGAAATGGCGAGTTGGCATACCCGTTATCCATCTCCTTATAACTTAAATCCTAGGATCGATCCATTCGCCTCCTAATAGCTTATATGTACCACACTTGTACTTAAGAGACGCCGTGAACTGATCTCTCCGTCACGGGTGGAGCACATGAGGTTGATGCCACAACAACATGCTCGTGGGACACTCCACGAGAAGCGACACTCAGGGTATCAGAGTACAAAGAGTCTTATTCACATAACTTATAAAACTTATTTTCAGAACAAAACGGAACATATATTGGAACATGCGATAATGAGTACAACTTAACAGAAAACTATCGCATGACATGAAAGCTAAATCAAATGATTAGAATAGAAATCGAACGGACTGTCAAATGAATCTTTGGAGAGATTGAAAATCTAAGAGTGGAACCAGTCACCAAGGTATGGATATCAATCCTATCTTGACAATTTCGTCCCCAAAAATGTGGTTTATTAAACGAAACAAGATAAAACCTTGACTCGTTAATAAGGAACCACTAGAGTATGAAAAACAAATAACTCACAAACATGTATACTTGTGATTACGAAAAGACCATTTTCTAAAGAACTGATGAAAAACAAAACCTTTGTCAAAACGTTTGTAACTTCTAACACATATTTCATAACTTAATCTTAATACGGATTTTAAAATCAGAAATGATATACTTGTATCAAAATGACATAAATCAACAGAAAGGATTCTATACGTACCTAACTGACATAAATCGAAAGAAAGGATTCTATCCTTACGGAACTTATAACTTATTTTATAACTTAATCTTAATACGGAACTTAAAATCAGGAAAACGACATAAATCGAAAGAAAGAAATTCTATCCGTACGGAATTCATAACTTAATCTTAATATGGAACTTAAAATCATGAATGATTTACTTATATCCAAACGACGTAAATCGAAAGAAAGGAGTCTATCCGTACGGAACTTATAACTTATTTCTTAACTTAATCTTAATACGGAACTTAAAATCAGGAATGATGACGTAAATCGAAAGAAAGGAATCTATCCGTACGGAATTTATTACTTATTTCATAACTTAATCTTAATATGGAACTTAAAATCATGAATGATGACGTAAATCGAAAGAAAGGAATCTATCCGTACGGAATTTATTACTTATTTCTTAACTTAATCTTAATACGGAATTTAAACTCAAGAATGATATACTTAAATCCAAACGACGTAAATCGACAGAAAGGAATCTATCCGTACGGAATTTATTACTTATTTCATAACTTAATCTTAATATGGAACTTAAAATCAGGAATGATGACGTAAATCGAAAGAAAGGAATCTATCCGTACGGAATTTATTACTTATTTCATAACTTAATCTTAATATGGAACTTAAAATCATGAATGATGACGTAAATCGAAAGAAAGGAATCTATCCGTACGGAATTTATTACTTATTTCTTAACTTAATCTTAATACGGAATTTAAACTCAAGAATGATATACTTAAATCCAAACGACGTAAATCGACAGAAAGGAATCTATCCGTACGGAATTTATTACTTATTTCATAACTTAATCTTAATATGGAACTTAAAATCAGGAATGATGACGTAAATCGAAAGAAAGGAATCTATCCGTACCTTAAAATTTCCAAGTGATGCTACCTTGTTTTCAATTGTAGATTTATACGGGCAGAGTTTAGCCTACTGATTATCCTCTTAACCTAATTTGCACACAAACTAGGTAATTAACTTAATACAGCATTTACGATAACTCACGAGATCAACCCTCACAACAAATGACAAAGTGTGATACTTAAACATCCAGCGGATTCACAACGAATGACAGAGTATAGTCCGATTTCGAACAGCACTCAAACATTCAAGTCGAAATCACGACTAATGACAAAGTATAACTCAATTTGAGCAGCACTTAAACATCTATTGAGTACATTGATTGATCGGACAATGAATCGTAATAGCGATCGAGTTAATACCCTGTTCTGCAGCACCTCGCTATACTAATTAGTGTTTCGTGTGTGTTAATTGTGATAAACAGAGCTTATCTCAGTCTACGAAACGAATTTCTTCGTCGTTTGAACACCAGAAAGCGAGTGCCAATGTCCTCTATTTATAGCTGAATTTTGCCCCCCCCCCTTACGGACCGTAACAAATAATTTCTTACGGTCCGTAACAAACACTTGCGCACCGTAACATTATTAACCTTACGGTCCGTAAGGGACACCTAAACACTATAGGGTTGCCACGCGTGGAACTTGCCTAGCTGAGTCGACAGTTTTTAAAATTTCAACTTCGTCCGCAAGTTATTAAGATAATCATCAAGTAGGGAATACCCCCCCTGAGTTTTAGGGGCCCTAATCCTGATTCTGAAATTTCTGAAAATTCTAGGGT
Source organism: Helianthus tuberosus (assembly GCA_030545235.1). Lineage (NCBI taxonomy): Eukaryota > Viridiplantae > Streptophyta > Magnoliopsida > Asterales > Asteraceae > Helianthus > Helianthus tuberosus. The sequence continues at coordinate 25,038,522 of CM060387.1, forward strand.
TTGTACAGAATCACTTGGGTGTCTTAATTAGGGTTTCCTATTGGACTATAAATCATAAGAAATAATAATTTTTTTAATGAGGGTTGTTACATTTTTGTTTTAAAATTTTCGGGTGTTACATTTGAATGAGGGATTTTCTGTTATGGGACCTCCTGATCTTATGTTGGCTGAAAAACTCAAAGCTTTTAAGGAATGAATCCAAGAATGGGTTCGTATGAGGAAAGGATAATCAACAAAGGGTCGCTCTTAGTGCCAAGCTGGAATGTTTTGACAATATGATGGAAGTGGGTTTATTATCGGAAAAAGAGCAATTGGAAAGTATTGATTGTAAACAAAAACTAGCCGAGTTAGACCAAGTTCAAGCCGTGGATCTCCGACAAAAGTCTCCCGTTAAATGGGCATCTAAAGGAGATGAAACTACGACTTATTTTCATGGAACCATTAATAGCAAGATTTGTCATTGTAACATCCCGAAAATATAAAACTTTATATTAGGATTATATAAAGTTAAATAAACAAGAATTTACTAACTAGGAATCTTAACCTAGTTAGCTAATAGTCTAGAAATAACTTATAATAGGGTTAAAAACAACCAAACTATAAGTTATACAAAATAGGAGGGGTTAATCTTGTAAAAACTGAAACTAGAATTAATTAAAACAAAAACCAAACACACCATTTGGTGTCTGGTCGATCAGGAACGCAGGAGGAGCGACCAAAGCCCCTCACCAAACCCTAACTCCACAAATTTGATCAATTGAAGGCTAATTCCTGTCCCAAATCGAAATCTGAACATAGATTCGTGATCCTCATCACAAGGGGGTTACAAGGTATGTAAAATTTGGTATAAATTCTCTGTTTGAAATTCTCATGAAATTGGGAAATCTGAAAAATTATGTTGCATGTTTGTTACTTGGGTAGATTAGAAAAGATAAAGTGTCTAGGAGCAAAACCTAGACAACAATATGTGAAATCATGATAAAATTCTGAAAATTTCATAAACACAATGAAGGTGATTCATGGGTTTTGTGAGATAATGGTAAACACTAGGATGATAGTGGTTGTTCTAGTAATGTTTGACATGTATGGAGTGATTTCAGAATTTTAGAAGATAAAGTTCACGTAAAATAGTTGATTGATGAAGAATTAAGGCTATATAATAAGTTGAGAACTTGATAATATATATTGTAAATTTCTGCCCTTAAAGTGTTCGCATAAATGCCTCAAAGAAGGCTTAAATCTGAGAATTTAAGTTAAACCGCATGATTGTGATGTTTAGGCAAACTATGCGAATTGTGAATTGAAAAGAGTTCTAAACATGTTTTGGTTGAACTCAATAGGAAAGGATACCGGAGCTTCAAGCGGACAAGCCGGTGGCGACTTGCGTTTGAAGGGCGTGCACTAAAGGTATGTAAGTTGACCCGTTACATTCGATGAATTGTTGTTAAACTATGCGTTGTTGATTAAAAGTTGTGTTGATTGTAGCGACCATGTTCGTTACTTAAATCCGTAGGTTAAGAATTAGTTTGTAGTCGTTTGGTAGTCATCAAAATGGAGGATTTCCATAGATGAACCAAACGGGTCAAATAATGATACATTGTAGTATTAATATTGTAAATAGATAGAGATGGCGAAAATGGTCACAAGAGCACGAAGCCATAGGTTTGGTAATGAAGTGCCGGTGATAATAAGCCCCGGAAGTTGGGTAAGATGCGCCTTAGGTTTATTAGTTAAATGGTAACAAAATAAGTAGAGTTATATTGGGTCGAATAAATGCATAGCGACATTTAGTTGTTCGGTCCGTAAGTTAAATTTTTGGTATCAAAATTTTAATAGTTATGTCGGTAATGAATTTACAGACGTATAGGAAAAAGAATCACCTAAAACGGACTTACGAGTCAAAAGTTATGGTCAAATGAAGTTGAAAACTTGAATTTCCGGAGCTGGCAGAAAAATGCAGCTCAAAAACATAAGCTGCTGGAAAATCCATTCCCCCGCGCCACGCGGAGGAAGCCATAAAGCTGTCGCGACACGCGGGGCGCTCTAGCGGCCCGCGTAAGATTAAATAAGATCTGTCGCGGGGCACGACTGACCAGAAAGCTGAAATTTTTATTTTTTTTAATTTGTTAGATATTGGAATTTGATTAAATACCTTCTAATGTTGTCAAAACTAACAATTGATGTGGTTTTGACCCTAGGTAAAGGTGGGGGCTTTCCGGATGGCGATCAAGCTAATGTCGAAGAACCGAACACTCATTTTGAAGCTTCCGCAATATCTTAACTTTTAATAGACTATGTTTATGGGTTGTAAACAGTATTTTAAGCAACTTTTGAATGTTCGAATTAGTCTTTAGTTGACTAATGTTTTGATACCTTTGAACCTTATTTTTGGAATTTATGTTACAACCTAGATATCTTTATATAAAATGGTATGAATCATTATTAATTCAAGTAAATATTAGACGAGTGTTACAGTCATTCAAGGTTAATGACCTCATTATAAATAGAGAGTGGTGCTCTAAATCGATAAAAATAAAAGATGATGTTTTCCAGTTTTTCTTACAAAAATTCATGAAGCCGGTGAGGAGTTGATCGGAGTTTGTTTGTCATAGGATCAAAAGGTTGATTGATGCTGATGGGGTTATGATTTGTATCCCCTTCTTGGTGGAGGAGGTAAAATCGACAGTCTGGGACTGCGATGGAAACTGGGCCCCAGGACCAGACGGTTTCAACTTCGCCTTCATTCGTCATTTCTGGCCTATTTTGGAGAGCGGCTTTGTTGAAGTTATGAACAGATTTTATGAGTCGGGATCTATAAGTCGGGGATGTGCTTCATGTTTTATTTCTCTTGTGCCTAAAGTCTCTGACCCATCATCCTTAATAAGTTCTAGCCGAATAGCTTAATTGGGTGTATATCTAAAGTGATCTCCAAGATTTTGGCGAACCACCTTAAGAAGGTGATTAGATATATCATCTTTGATAACTAATCGACCTTCCTCGCTAACTAAAATATCCTGGATGGTCCAATGATGGTTAATGGAATTATGGCTTAGGTTAAGGTTGCAAGAAAAAGGCTCTTCCTTTTAAAATCGATTTCAAAAAAGCCTATGACTCTAGTAGTTGGGTTTTTTCTCAATTCAGTGATGCTTCAAATGGGGTTACCTCTCCGTTGGAGAAGGTGGTTTAATAGGATCCTTGTGGCTACAAGGTCCTTAGTATCAGTGAATCATTCGCCTACGCGTAAGTTCCAATGCTTTATAGGATTTCGCCAACAGACCCCTTATCCCCATTCATTTTTATCATCACAATGGAAGCCTTTACTTCTTCATAAATCTAGGCACCCATCTTGGTGTGTTTAATAAGCTTCCTACTCCAAATCATGAGCCAAATATTTCACATTTAATGTACGCGGATCACGTTCTAGTGATGGGGGAATGGTCTACCTGTTGGATATTTTAGTGTAATTTGAGATTGCGTGTGACATACAAATAAGAGTGCACGCTTATTTAAATGTCATCGGGACTAACGGGGGATCCAAGGGGGCAGCGCCCCCGAGAGAAGCGGGGTCCAAGGGGCAGAGCCCCTGGCTGGGGTCGAACTTTTTTTACAGTTCGTGAGAATCCCTCAAAAATTCTCTCAACCAAATTCTCATACAGAAATCTAGAATCAATTCTGATTTTATCCGATCAAAGATTGGTAGCCACTCCAATTGTTTGATCTAAAAGTGATTACACGACTTCAGATTTATCCAAGCAATTTCGAATTTCCCCAACACTACCTCTAATTTAGAGAACCTTGCTAGATTACTTAGGACCTTTTACTTAGTTTCTGGATTGAAAATCGATTATAACAAGTCTACCCTCTTTGGACTTAGAGTTGAGGAAGATGCGATTGAAGATATTGCTTCTAGGTTTAATTGCAAAGCTCAAGTGCCTCCCTTTTCTTATCTTGGGTTATTTGTGGGCGTCAATATGAATCTGTTCAAGAATTGGAGACTAGTGATTTAGGTTGTGGAAAATAGATTATCGGTGTGGAAGGCGTCAGTGTTGTTGGTTGGTGGTAGGGTTACGCTTTGGAAATCGATTTTTGAGTACATTCCCGTCTACGTTTTCTCTTTATATAAAGCTCTCTAGCAGGTTATCCATTAATTAAAAGGGCATAGAAAGAAATATTTGTGGGGTGGCAAAAAGATAAGAATAGCATCCATTGGGTAAGTTAGGATAAAGTGTTGCTCCAAAAAGCAAAGAGGTTTGGGGCTTTCCGCTTTATACATAACATTTTGGTTATACTATTGGGTGGGGTCAAATCCTTTGTGCTATGAGTTCCTGGGTCTGTTCAAGTTAGATTCGCATAAGGTGGCCTTTGTTGCTAGCTGGGCGCTGAATGAAGACGGTGGGTAAGGCCCGAGTTGGGCTTGGGTTCGGGAACCGAGATCTATGGTGGAGCTGGATGAGTTGGCAAAATGTATTGACTTGATCAGCCGACAACTGTTGTCAAATTCTAAAGATTCATGGCAACGGCCTGCAAATTTGAGTGGCCCATTCTCCGTTCAGTCCGTTAGAAAATCGTTGCGACAATCAATCCAAGGTAATGTTTCCTTTATTTTTCAATGGAATAATTTGCTTCCCTTGAAAGTGAACATGTTTGGGTGGCGGGCGGCTTTGAACCGTCTTCCGACTTTGGATGCTCTGAATAGAAGGAATGGGAATGTCAGTCCACTTTGTGAGGATGGTTTTGAATATGTAAATCTTTTGTTCTCAACCTGCTCCTTCTCTTTCCGAGTTTAGTTGGGGGTTTCGACTTGGTACCACCTACCTCTGGTTCTAGCCTTTGCGGTTCGTGATATTTTGAGCTATAATGAGTCTTTAAAGGTGTCCACAAATTATAGGAGAATGGTTCATTCGGTAATGCTTCTTGCTTGTTGGGCTATTTGGAAGGCTATGAGCGATCTTGTCTTCAACAAGAAGAAGGCCTCGGTTAAGAGTGTTGTTGAGGAAGTTAAAGTTCTCGGTTTTTTATGGTTCAAGAATTGAGCGAAGTTGTTTTATTTATGGAGTCTTGTTGTATGCGAGCTGCTGGTCTCTTGCTAGCTGTTTCGGGTTTGAATAAAAATTGCCTTTCAATTTTTTTTTTGATGTTATACGATTTTTATAATTGCCTTCTTTACCTCTATTCCAAATACCAAAATACAATGATTAATTTGACGAATATCCATGTATTCTCCATGTGTGTTAATGATATACATGTTTTTTTCCTTAATCACTAAGATTTCATCTAACATATATTTAAGTAAGGGTGTGAATTTCTAACATGACTTGAAAACCTGACACGAACCTAACATAAAAATTACGGATTTGGGTTTTAGTCTAAACGGGTTCGGGTCAGTTTTAGGTTGAACCCACGAACTCGTTGCCTAAACGGGTCAGGTTTGGGTCAACCCGATTGGGTTGATGGGTTGACCCGTTTAACCTATTTATGTTGTATTATATTTTTTACTAACATGTTTTATGTTATAAATTGAATTGGCTGTGTTTTTATATCATAACTTAAAAATAGAATTGACATAAGATTTTATAATTTAAATGTAATTGTATTATAGGCATTTGTGTTTTTTTAGTAAATTTAAATTATAATATATTAATTTGCGGAAAAATTAAAAAAATAAAAAGTTCGGGTTTAACGGGTCGTGTTTGTGTCATCCTGTGAATATTCGGGTCGTGTTCGGATTTATATGTATGACATGGTTTTCGGGTTCGGGTCGTTGGTTTGTCTAAAATTTTCGGGTCAGGTTGAACCCGAAAATCCGCGAACACGACCCATTTAGTCATAACTCACAAGTGAAACTTTTTCAACTTAGTTTATTTGTGTGTTTTTAGTTTGATTTTAAGTTTTCCTAGTGTTCATTGATTAAATTGAGTCAACTCTCATCCTAAATGATAAGAATCGGCCAAATTGGATTATTGATTTGATTAATCAGGTGCTAGATTAACATCTACAACATGCCAAAATCATCAGTGATGATATGATGTGGTGCTAAAGCCTAAAGCAGTCATATTTAGGGATTCTGAACGATTCATCCGTCCATAATATCTTAATGATCGTATAATTGAGTTACAATGTTGATGTGATGACGGTTGAATGAAATAGTTAGTGGAGCTTATATGTGTTTGCGAAACCGCAAATTATTTGTTTGTGCCTCATAAAACCACGCAAACCATCTTTATAGTACACTAATACCATACGCCGGTGTTTCTAGAACTTGTTATATGGAATGTGATTGTACATGTTATGTTTGTTAATTGTATGTTTTAGCCATCATAGAGTAAATATTTAGTTGTATTTACGGCGTAATGATCTAGTGGTATGGTCTTTGCTCCTTACATAAATGAAGTGGGTTCATGTTCATATTCTTGTAAGTGCAAGCTTATCTGGTATTTAGGTTTAAAAAATTGTCACTGTAAAAATAAATATTTATTGTATTTTTCTTGAGTTGTGTATTATATAATGGTGTGGAGGTTACATGGATTTCTAATGTAGAAGACGGTTTAGATATCGCACAAAAAAAATCTTAGCAACTCTCGAGCTTCGGAAGACGTCAAGACAAAAGAGCCGCAATTATAACAACTCTCATCAAAAGTCCTAATTTTTATTTTAATTTGACCAATAGGAAACCCTAATTAAGAAACACAATTGATTCTGAACAAACCCTAAAATTTTCAGAATTTTCATAATCAGGATTAGGGCCCCTAAAACTCAAGGGGGTAAACCCTAGTTAACGATTATCAACAATTACTCGCTGACAAAATTTTAAATTCAGAAACTGTCAACTCAGCATAGCTAGTCCCAACCGTGGCTAGTCTATAAAATATAGGCAACCCTTACGGACCGTAAGGGTTATTTGTTACGGTCCGTAAGGGGTGGCAAAAGTTGGGTATAAATAGCAGACATTGATACTTGAAATTTGACGTATGTTCGACGAAGAAATTCGTTTCATGCACCGATTTACGTTCTGTATACTACAATTAACACACATAGTGCACTAATCGACGCCGCAATCAGGGGAATAACTCGATCGCTATTACGATTCAACGTCCGATCGATTATAACTATCCAATGATTGTTTAAGTGCCGCTCAAATTGAGTTTATACTTTATTAATTCATCGTGATTTCGACTTGAATGTTTGAGTACTGCTCGAATTCGGACTATACTCTGTCATTCGTTGTGAATCCGCTGAATTGTTAAGTATTGCACTAATAAATCGTTGTGAGGGTTTAATCTCGTGAATTGACGTAACTGCTGTATTAGTTACTAACCTGTTGTGTGTGCATTGTTATTTAAATTAGGTTAATCAAGGCTAATCAGTAGGCTTATATTCTGCTCGTTAAATCTACAATGTGAGTCATTCTCTTTTTTTTATCAAATTGCTTTATAAATTCTTAAAAATATTTTCAAAGTTATAATTACAGTGATTAAGTTTATGTAATCACCAAATTACAGCCGGTATGTGGGGTATTGTGCACAGTATTGCAGTTTTATCACTTTAGGTGGGCGAACCTAAATTTAGTGATATTCGTCATTCATTGGGGCAGCCAATGGTGATATGACCACAGTCACCGTAAAGATTCGAGTGACAAATACTGTGGGTAGTTGGTTTGATATCAGAAACATTGTAATCTCTTAATACTGTGAATTATAACAAACGAGTCGTTTTATTAAAACTGAATGATTCACTCAGTATTTCCCTGCTGACAAAACCTTTTTCAAACATGTTTCAGGTGATCTGTTGTGAGCTCAGGAAAAGTGCCGTGGAGCACTACAAGCTTAGAAAGTGGCTCAATGTAAATAAATAAAGAAACATGTTTTAAGAAATAAAGGATGTCCTAGTGAAATCACTTATTTGTAAATTATGGGATTTATCCCTATATTATATATAAACGAGCAGTTTTAATATTAATCGATCCTGTTTAAAAAGACTTCCGCTGTCACTTAATTAGATACCATCGGATTTCCTGCCTCGCGGCTCTGGACCGGGTCAAACCGGGGCCAAGGGCCGTGACAGGAAAAGGTGGTATCAGAGCCACTGATTTAAGCTTACTATTGATTTTAGCCTATTAAAATAATTGAGAAATTTAATTGCTATTCTGTGAAAACGTGTTTTATTAACTGATTAATAATTGAGTTACAGTATGGGTAAACAAAAGATTTCTGCTATCTACCACAAATTAGATACTGCACCCACTGAAAAAGGAACCTCTTCCTCCAAACACCCAGCAGATCTGGAAGAAGGGATTTTTGTCCGTAAAGCAAATTATGAAAATCCTCTTACCCAAGATAAAAGAAATTTGATTCTTAGAAAGGGAAAGGAGAAAATAAAGAAACCCCAAGTCAAGAAAATGAGGTTTAATTCAGAAATCCAAGAATTAGGCAATAAGTCACCTTGGGAAGACACATTAGATGAAAAATGGGCAAACCTTTATATGCTAGCTACCGTAGCAGAGAATGCAAACCTTTAAAATAATAAAAAGCCTGGTCTAGTAGAAAATTAATTTCCAGTAAATAAATAAAGTATAGCGTGTTCTCTTTCCTGTAGTCTTTTGTACAAATCCGTATGCAATAAAACTTTAATGTTTATTTAAAACTTTGTTCCAAAGTTTTAACTTAGCATTTTTGTGCATTTTGTATATATGCTATCCAGCATGAGTGGGATATCGGAAGCATTTCAGAATCTCAACCTCTACCCAGTACCAATTGAAGTCTCCCACGACTTTACTGGTTATATTGCTGACATAGAGGAACCTCTGGAATTCCAAGCTCCACCGCTGGAAAAAGCAAAACTTAAAAAGAAAAGAAGATATGTAGGATGGCGGAAAGTGCGCAGAAGAAAGCCAGTTACTAGGAAACTCCCTAAAATAGAAAACCCTATAGACAAAGGAAAAGGAAAAGGAATAGAAATCGGAGAGAGTTCTAATCCGGCAGAGATAGAAATCAGGGAAGATTCTAAACAAAAAGGAATAGAAATTGGAGAGAGTTCCAGACAAACTGAAGAAATCACATTCCAAGAGGAAATAGACCGTCTACTGGCAAATTGTGATGTCATTAGCCCTATCCATAATAATCTATATCCTTACCTAGAAACCCAACTTCCTGTGAATCTAGAACCAGCTATTCCAGACCCACTAATCCACACTCGACCTTTAGGCCAAATGGAAGAATGGTGGACAAATGACTGGCAATTCGAAAATATCATCAACAGTCCTTATTCTTTCCTTCCACAGTTTGATCCTGAACCTATCCCTAATCCTCCAATGAGCAACGAAAACTTAGCCGAACTCCGTCAGTTCGGTGAAGAGCTGATAGGTACAGGGAATAGGCTCCGGGAAATGGGAGAACAAATTTCCTGGAAATACGACGAAATGGAGCGTCGCTACTAAACTGCCAATTGACCAGAGAATAGTGGGGTTGGGAAGAATGTCTGTATAATAATAATTGTTAAATATAAATCTGTAAAATGGGAAATAAAACATTGTAAGATAAACAGTGTGTATGGATGCCTATATAATATATAAAGCAAAATAGAAGTCGAAACATCGACAATTTTGGATATATATATCTGTGTTGTAAGATTTTATGTGCTTCTGTGTAATTGTTTTATTTACAATCATTTGATACTAATAGTTATATTTATAATAATTATCAGATGGAAAACGCTAGTAATGAACCAGTTAATGAAGGAAATCAATCTGAACAAAATCAGGAAAACCAGTATATGACTAGACAAGATATTGAAAATATTGTTGCTCAAGGGATAGCTAATGCTATTCCAGCATTCGTTGCTGCTATAAAGAATCCAATCGAACCGCAACAAATCGTTCCTAGTAAACGTACTCAGGAAGATAATTTTAGTCATAGTATAAATGGAGGCGGCAATCATGACGATAATAATCCACGACAGGCTCCACCTCCTAAGAAAATGAAAGCCGCAACACCTGGTTGCACTTTCAAGGAATTTCTTGCTTGTAAACCTGCTGAATTTGCAGGCAACGAAGGAGCAACTGCAGTACTGCGTTGGTTAGAGAAAACCGAAGCAGTAATTGCAATAAGTAAGTGTTCTGAAGAAGATCAGGTTATGTACGCATCAAATCTTTTCAAAGACGGGGCGCTAGAATGGTGGAACACGGTGCTACAAGCAAAAGGAAGAAGGATGGCTTATGCTATGAACTGGGAAGAATTTAAAATTCTGGTAGAAAGAAAATATTGTCCTGAATATGAAAAGGAACAAATGGCAAATAAGTTCCTAAATCATCGTATGGTAGGCGTAGAGTGTCGCGGTTATACTTCGACATTCTTTGAATATGCTAGAGTGGTACCAACACTGGCCTCGCCAGAACCGGTACTCATTTCCCGTTACATTTGGGGATTAATTAGTGAAATTCGTAACATCGTTAAAGCTGCGAGACCTCGCACTATTGACGATGCTGTGGAACTAGCTAATACCCTAACTGATGAACTAGTGCGAACAAGAGAAGAAGATCGAAAGAAGGAATTGGCTCAAAAGATTACCCAAGGATTTCGTATGGGTAATGATAATAGGTTCAAGAAAAGAGGAAGGAGACAATCTGCACAACCGCCTTTTTGCAGCAATTGCAAAAAGAATCATTTTGGAAAATGTAATGTAGTCTGCAACTTCTGCAAAATGGCAGGACATCGTGAAGAAAATTGCAAAAAGAAAACCATAGTCTGCTATAACTGTGGAGAAAACGGACATTACAAAACAGAATGTCCTAAATTAATTAAAACCGCAGACAATAAAGGCAAACTAGCTGATGGAACAACAAAGAAGAATGCCCGAGCATTTCAGCTAACCACTCAAGAAGCTGAACTAATCCCTGACGTTATAGCTGGTACGTTCTTGGTCCATGACGTTTATGCAAAAGTATTATTTGACTCTGGTGCAAACCAAAGTTTTATCAATACTTCATTTTGCCAAGCCCTTAACTTACCCTTAATCACCCTTAGGCAAATTTTTACAGTCGAAACGGCAGACGAGAATTCTGTTAACATAAATAAGGTTTTGCAAGAAGGAAAAATAGAACTGTTAGGCCATAAGTTTTCTGCAAACCTGTTACCTATGAAGTTAGCTGAATTCGATGTAGTGTTAGGAATGGATTGGTTAATAGCCAACCATGCTCGAATTCTCTGTGATAAGAATTCCATAGAAATTCAGGCACCTACCGGAGAAGTAATTAGGATTACAGTTGATAAACCACGTAAGCCTATGAAGTTCATATCAGTAATGAAAGTTGCTAATTATGAACGAAAACAAGGAATAGTATATATGATTTCAGTAATCATAAGTACTAAGGGTAAAGATCTTAAGGAAATTCTTGTAGTTTCAGAATACCCAGACATCTTTCCAGAAGAATTACCTGGGTTACCACCGGATAGGGAAGTAGAATTTAGGATTCATCTAATTCCAGGAACTACACCGATAGCCAAGGCACCTTATCGGTTAGCACCCACAGAAATGTTAGAACTGAAAAAGCAATTAGATGAATTACTAAGTAAAGGTTTCATACAACCTAGTTCATCCCCTTGGGGAGCACCAATGTTGTTTGTGAAAAACAAAGATGGATCGATGAGAATGTGTATCGATTATAGAGAATTGAATAAGGTTACAATTAAGAATCGATACCCATTACCTAGGATTGACGATCTTTTTGATCAACTTCAAGGTGCTAGGTATTTTTCTAAGATAGACTTAAGATCCGGATATCACCAGTTAAAAGTACAAGAAGAAGACATACCTAAAACTGCTTTCAGAACTAGGTATGGCCATTATGAGTTTACAGTCATGCCCTTTGGACTAACAAATGCCCCAGCAGCATTTATGGACATGATGAATCGGATCTGTAAGCCATACTTGGATAAATTTGTAATCGTATTCATCGACGATATACTTATTTATTCCAAAAGCCAGGAAGAACATTGCGAACATTTGCATGCACTCTTAACTTTGTTAAGAAAGGAAAAACTTTATGCCAAATTCTCAAAGTGTGAATTTTGGTTAAAGGAAGTGCAATTCCTAGGACATATGGTGAATCACGAAGGCATTCACGTAGATCCTGCTAAAATAGAAGCAATTACTAAATGGAAGGTTCCACAAACAGCTATGGAAATTAGAAGTTTTATAGGTTTAGCTGGGTATTATAGACGGTTTATTAAGGATTTTTCCAAGATAGCCGTACCATTGACTAAGTTGACCTGTAAAGCCACTAAGTTTGAATGGGGACATAAGCAATAAGAAGCTTTTAAGATTTTAAAGCATCGATTGACGAATGCTCCAATTTTAGCATTACCCGAAGGAACAGAAGATTTTGAAGTATATTGTGATGCTTCAAAATTAGGATTCGGATGTGTGTTGATGCAACGCAAAAAGGTAATTGCGTATGCCTCCCGACAGTTGAGAAAGCACGAGGAAAATTATACAACTCATGACTTAGAATTAGGAGCCGTAATTTTTGCCTTGAAAATTTGGAGACATTATCTGTATGGAAGTAAGTTTACTGTTTATACAGATCATAAAAGTTTGAGATATATATTTGGGCAGAAAGAATTAAATATGAGGCAAAGAAGATGGATGGAAGTTCTAAGTGATTACGACTGTGATATTCAATATCACGAAGGAAAGGCAAACGTAGTTGCAGATGCCTTAAGTCGTAAGTATAATGAAAAAAAAGCGAGTCCGTGCTCTTAGATTAAATCTACAAGTAGATTTAATGGGACAATTAAAGAAAATTCAGGAAACAGCAATCAAGGACGATGCTGAAGTAATGAAAGGTTATATAAAGGAACTAGAGCAAGGAAATGATGGAATTTGGAAATTCCACAAGAAACGAATTTGGGTACCTAAGCAAGGAGAATTAAGAAATAAGATCTTAGAAGAAGCCCATAAATCTAGGTATACTATACACCCAGGAAACAATAAGATGTACCAAGATTTAAGAAAGAATTTCTGGTGGATAGGCATGAAAAAGGATATAGCTAGATATGTTTCTAAGTGTCTTACTTGTTCACAAGTAAAGGCTGAACACCAGAAACCTTCAGGACTACTACAACAATTGGAAATGCCTGTATGGAAATGGGAACTTATAACAATGGACTTTGTTACTAAGTTGCCTAAAACCAGAAAAGGTAATGATGCGATTTGGGTAATTGTGGATCGATTAACCAAATCAGCTCATTTTCTACCAATGAAGGAAATCTTTAGCATGGAAAGGCTAGCCAAGTTGTACGTAGACGAAGTGGTATCTTTACATGGAGTCCCACTCTCCATTGTATCAGATAGAGATAGTCGTTTCACTTCCCATTTTTGGAAAAGTTTCTAGCAAGCTATGGGAACTCGACTAAATCTAAGCACAGCATATCATCCACAAACAGATGGACAAAGTGAAAGAACCATCCAAACTCTAGGAGACATGCTTCGAGCATGTGTAATAGATTTTGGTGGAAATTGCGATGATCATTTACCATTAATTGAATTCTCCTATAATAATAGTTACCATTCAAGCATTGAAACTGCTCCATTTGAAGCACTATATGGACGTAAGTGCAGAACTCCAGTTTGTTGGGCAGAAATAGGAGAAAGTCAATTGTCAGGTCCAGAAATTGTGCAAGAAACTACTGATAAAATTACTCAAATCAAGGAAAGACTGAAAACAGCTCGAGATCGTCAAAAGAGCTATGCAGATAATCGCAGCAAGCCGTTAGAATTTCAGGTCGGAGATAAAGTACTCTTGAAAGTTTCTCCTTGGAAAGGAGTTGTTCGATTTGGTAAGAAAGGAAAGCTAAGTCCCAGGTACGTAGGACCATTTTCAGTGATCCAACGTACAGGACCAGTTGCTTATCGTTTACAACTACCAGAAGAATTAGCTGGAGTACATGATGTATTTCATGTATCCAATCTCAAGAAATGCTTATCAGATGAATCACTGGTAGTACCTCTTCAAAATATAGAGGTAAACGAAAAGCTGAAATTTGTTGAGAAACCTCTTCAAATTGAGGATCGAAAGATTAAGTTTCTCAAACGTAAACGACTAGTTTTAGTCAAAGTCAGATGGAATTAAAAGAGAGGACCAGAATACACTTGGGAGCTGGAATCAGAAATGAAGCGAAAATATCCTCATTTATTCCAATAAATCTCGAGGACGAGATTTTTCTTAAGGTGAGGAGGATATAACAACTCTCATCAAAAGTCCTAATTATTATTTTAATTTGACCAATAGGAAACCCTAATTAAGAAACCCAATTGATTCTGAACAAACCCTAAAATTTTCAGAATTTTCAGAATCAGGATTTGGGCCCCTAAAACTCAAGGGGGGTAAACCCTAGTTAACGATTATCAACAATTACTCGCTGTCAAAATTTTAAATTCAGAAACTGTCAACTCAGCATAGCTAGTCCCAACCGTGGCTAGTCTATAAAATATAGGCAACCCTTACGGACCGTAAGGGTTATTTGTTACGGTCCGTAAGGGGTGGCAAAAGTTGGGTATAAATAGCAGACATTGGTACTTGAAATTTGACGTATGTTCGATGAAGAAATTCGTTTCATGCACCGATTTGCGTTCTGTATACTACAATTAACACACACAGTGCACTAATCGACGCCGTAATCAGGGGAATAACTCGATCGCTATTACGATTCAACGTCCAATCGATTATAACTATCCAATGATTGTTTAAGTGCCGCTCAAATTGAGTTTATACTTTATTAATTCATCGTGATTTCGACTTGAATGTTTGAGTACTGCTCGAATTCGGACTATACTCTGTCATTCGTTGTGAATCCGCTGAATTGTTAAGTATTGCACTAATAAATCGTTGTGAGGGTTTAATCTCGTGAATTGACGTAACTGCTGTATTAGTTACTAACCTGTTGTGTGTGCATTGTTATTTAAATTAGGTTAATCAAGGCTAATCAGTAGGCTTATATTCTGCTCGTTAAATCTACAATGTGAGTCATTCTCTTTTTTATCAAATTGCTTTATAAATTCTTAAAAATATTTTCAAAGTTATAATTACAGTGATTAAGTTTATGTAATCACCAAATTACAGCCGGTATGTGGGGTATTGTGCACAGTATTGCAGTTTTATCACTTTAGGTGGGCGAACCTAAATTTAGTGATATTCGTCATTCATTGGGGCAGCCAATGGTGATATGACCACAGTCACCGTAAAGATTCGAGT
Organism: Helianthus tuberosus; assembly: GCA_030545235.1. NCBI lineage: Eukaryota > Viridiplantae > Streptophyta > Magnoliopsida > Asterales > Asteraceae > Helianthus > Helianthus tuberosus. The sequence goes on from CM060387.1 coordinate 25,053,769, forward strand.
GACAAATACTGTGGGTAGTTGGTTTGATATCAGAAACATTGTAATCTCTTAATACTGTGAATTATAACAAACGAGTCGTTTTAGTATAATCTGCCCAAGTCAAGTCAACACTTCAGAAAAAGCCATTTCGAAGTACATTCGCGGCTTGCCTGAGTGTGTGGGTGATTTTGTCGAAGCTGCAAGACCAGCTACCATCGAAGAAACCTACCGCTTAGCCGCATAAATCAACAACAAACGACTCATGGAAGAGTTTTCCTCCAAAAATCCTGTCAAGCAAGCTTATCAAGCGATCGTCATTAATTCTTCAGACAATCCTAGCGACGAGTCTTTTGACGAATCTGCTAACGATTCTTCTGACGAATCTGCTAACGATTCTTCTGACGAATCTGCTGCCGATTCTTCTGACAAATCTGCCGACGGATCTTCCGATAACTCGGCCAAAGATTCTGCAAGTGAGTCCTCAGACGAATCCTCCAACGACGACATCTCATCGCAAGACACCGACAAACCTAGCCGCAAACGAAAGATTTCAAGCCCGAGCTCATCAACAACCGAACTGCTGCAACCGAAACCTCTTCGAGCAGTTCCGATGTTTCCAAAACGAGCCTACACTGGAGCTCATCCTCAGTGTTACTCGTGTACCTATCATCATCCAGTTGGGGCTGACTGTCACTATTGCAATAACTGCAATCGTTACGGTCACTTCACCCGCAACTGCCGCATCGAACCCCGAACTTGAGTACAACCACAACAGCTCCAGCAAAAGTCTTCAACACCAGACATCTAGCAAGCGTAGGATAAAGTTGTAATGATACAATTTTCTACGTAAATTCCTAAGTGTGTGACACTAACTCTCGCTTTCGTATTCTCTTTCACACTCTAGTCGTCGCACTTAGACTAGATTCACACACATACTATATACTATATCACGAAATAATGTGTTTTACCCTCACTACACTCTTAGAACGAGGTACGATAAACGTGCAAGGAACGACTAATCACGGGTGCACACGAGATTATTTGGGGTCAGTGCTCGGAGATCGTAGTAAATTCTAAGGTGCCATAAGCGTTACGACGAAGTATGACACCAAACCACGGGATCTAAGTAGTAGGGGTCAAGCAAGGTGTGCTTTATCATACTACCGAAGTTCCGTGAAGAAAGTGCCACGTGGAGTTGAACGTTATTAGACCTATTATACTATTGTGATTATTTTCAACACACTACACTTAATCGCAAGGCGTAACAACTAAATCGCATCATCACAAGACTTGTCGTAAGTCTGCAAACGCAATGCAATCACCTCATCGATGGACTCTGGGGAGTCTACCTCGCAGGGCAATTGCATCGAAGCAAGACTGGTCGTAAGTCTGTTGCAACAAATCTCATCAAGTACATAAACGCTCACGATATTGTTGAGTGAGGACCTATTCTACCCTCCTCGATAGCCGTGATGCGACGCAACGTAACGTTAAGCTTATTCGAAACAAAGATCGGCCAATCGCTTATCATGTGTATCTCGCAATCTCTATCGCTTATTATGTGAATCTATATCGCTTGCTGTGTATCAATCTATCGCTGTCGCCTACCGTTATCTGTGATGTTTGTGTAAAGTTAGCACACATGACCTCGCTTCACGAAATAAAGTTCATATAGTTAAGGCAGGGCGTTTTAGTCATATCAGCAGGCTTTCGTGGAAAGAGGTCGTGTGGGGTCTGATGTTAGTTAAACTCGGTGATGTTAATCAATCAAATCGAACCGCATAAATCGCGCATACCTCCATCGCTTGCAACGCAACAACTGCCGCTTATCGTAATTCGTTTATCATCGCCGTCATTGTTGGTGTTGTGTTATTCGCTTAATCACCTAATCGCTTATCGCTTATCGCTCGACGCCTACCCAGACACGACACATAAGCGTTTTGTGTCGTCAGGCTACTCGCGCACGCTGTTGTAGCTACGTTCGCAATTCAACTTGCCGGCTTAACCTATTCGATTCTATCTTATACTCGGTCTAACTTTCTATCGATTGGGCCGAGTAAGCGCAATTCTATCCATGTCGTATCGGCGCACATGACACCGCCTCACGAAACGGAAGTAATATGGGAGAAACATGGTGGATACGCCGCTGGTACTTCCTATATATAAATGTTTTAATCATATTAACGAACTTCCATGGAAGGTGCCAAGTGGGGCTCGATGCTAAATTGCCTTTTTCAAACGGTTAAAACTGATTTTTATAAAACTTTTATTAAAACCATGGGACAAGTGAAATTCCTCACAATGTGGAGGTAACATCGAATCAGCCTAACTCCATGCCCAAGGGAAGTTTTCATGAGTCGAATTTTTCCTTAAAACCTTTTGCAAATATCAAAAACAAGACTTTCTTGAGACGTCGTTTCAACATCAAGTGCAGCTGAACCCATATCGTAGGAAAGTTTTGATAACCCCAGTTTTCCATCTTCGAATTCCTTAAAATGTTTACAACCTAAACTTCCTTGCAACATTGGTTAACATCGACTCAGTTGACCTTACGTTAAAAGGAATTTTTTCAAAATTTCCATCCAAAACTCCTTTTTAAATATCTAAAAACGAACGTTTCTTGTAACGTTGGTTAACGATCGACTCAGTTAACCCTACGTCATGAGAAACCTTTCAAGTTCTTTAAAATTTCAATCGCATCGAACTAACGAATTCTTTGTGACACAAGGTACTTTGGAAACCCAACTCGTGGGATATTACTTTTGTCTTTCACGTCGCCTTCTCGCTATCGCAATCGATCTCTCTTATTCGAAACGCTCTCGCTTGTCAATTCTTGGCCAAATCACTCGCTGTATCACTACTTATACAGGATAAACTCTCAGAAGTCTACCTGTTGGATTAATTTCGGGACGAAATTTCCTAAAGCAGGAGAGACTGTAACAACCCGCACTTTCGTGCGTTGTTACTACTCGATATACTCGTTACGCCTAGCACCAGAGATTCGGATCATAATGTAACTATATCACATACATAGCTATTCGAAGGATAAATCGCATATTTTCGCAATACATTATCGTTACATCACATCACAAACACTAACACTCACGATGACATTGAGTGAGGACCTATTCTACCCTCCTCGGTGGCCGTGATGTGTCGAAACGTAGACAATTAACGCTAACAAAGACTCTCGGGTGAGTGCTATAGCTCCAGTCGTCGTGACGATGATGACAATACGAGTGAGTGGTACCACGTCAGTCATTGTGGCACAACACACAATAACGTTCACGATGACATCGAGAAAGGACCTATACTACCCTCCTTGATGGCCGTGAAACGTCGCTAATAATCGCATACTCGAATCGAAAACCGATTGTTATTTCGAAACTTTGAAATATGGATACGTAAATACGACCCCTAGTGATATATATATACATATATAGTAATAATATAAATTAACTATATAAAGCGCGTACTCCAAGAAACTATCGCAACGATCGAAAACGAAGAAGCTCCCTGCGCCGGAGTGGCCATCCGAACGGATGGGCCATCCGAACGGATGGGCCATCCGAACGGATGGGCCATCCGACCCAACATCCCCATTATCCTCTGTTGCCTATAAATAGCGTGTCACATCACTTGAACAGTGATGTGACAGCTCCCACTCGACCAAGCACGCTCTTGGACCCTTTTCTCTGGATTCCTCGCGATTCCGGTAAGATTTCAACCTAAAACTTGTACTTCTATGATCTACACTCAATTCTACATCATTCTGTCTTTTAAAACTCAAATTTTAACCGTGAAATCTACTGATTTGAGGTGTTTTAAGGTGATGTCACCAAGAGTTCATATGAACTTCAAAGTGTGACCTCATCCCACCATAAACGACTCAGATCTGGGCGATTTCCACGTGTTTTTACAACAATCTCACCTAAAATCTATGTATTTAACCAAGGAACTGTGCAATTTCGAGTTAACCATGAGGAACCATCAAGAACGGCTATATCTGATGGAACGGGGTGATTCCTGGCCGTTAGAACGGGTTGGAACTGATGGAATTTCAATTGTTAATACGAAATTACACTGTCCCAGTAAAACCGCATGTATTCCTTCAAAAAACACTCAAAAACAGTTGATCAGGACGTCAAAACAGACGTGTCATCCGACCGGACAACATGTCATCCGAACGGACCACATGCCATCCGATCGGATAGCATGTCATCCGATCGGATAGCATGTCATCCGACCGGATGACTGTCATCCGACCCAATCAACATGCCATCCGATCCGAGCACATGTCATCCGATCCGAATACATGCCATCCGATCCGAACATATGTCATCCGATCCGAGTACATGTCATCCGATCCGAATACATGTCATCTGATCCGAACATATGTCATCCGATCCGAGCACATGCCATCCGATCCGAACACATGTCATCCGATCCGAACATATGTCATCCGATCCGAGCACATGACATCTGATCCGAAACCATGTCATCCGATCAGAACCCTTGTCATCCGACCAGATGAGCCTATCCGATCGGATGAGCACTATCCGACTGGATAACTATCATTTTGATACTATTCCCGCTTAACCGCGCATCGTTTACTATATCATTCGATGATTAACGCAGACGTACTCGCAACCGATCCAATCAAGTTGTATTCTCGCTAACTACGCATTGTGAGTATACTTGAACCCTTTTAATCGCATTTTTGGGTGTAACATACGTTTCTAACAAATCGAACTTATCAAACGAATTATTTAAATCAATCGAATTATCACTTGCGAATAACTGTTATGCATAGATATACGTGATGCTAGTTGCATATGTGCTAGGGCTTATACTCGCGACGTCCCACCACGACTAGTATAGTAGGGTCTAGTTTGCCATCGCATATTCGAGCATCGAGGACTTAGTTGGTAGTATCAATCTTGTGAGTATATATGTCGTGTGTTACGTTTATGCATGTGGAAATTCACAACACTTTTTATCTATTACGCTATACATATCAAACCTGTATACTCGCCAATACTTTCGTATTGACAAATATTTTAACGTATGTTGCAGGTTAGATCGCAGGCTATTTCAAATCAAGCTAGGAAGTCTAGAAACTCAACTAAAATCCAGGTTGTCGGATTTGTATTGTTCAAGAGGACAAGAAATCTGTGATAACTTATGTGATTGTATTACTTGTTAGTATGGGATAACGAATGTATTAAATATTATCGCAATATAGTTGTTATGGATTCTCTTGAGCAATCTGATTCGCCTAGTGCCGCGCCCCGATGATTCCGCCATCGGTTGAGGTGTGACATCCTCGCTAACTAAAATATCCTGGATGGTCCAATGATGGTTAATGGAATTATGGCTTAGGTTAAGGTTGCAAGAAAAAGGCTCTTCCTTTTAAAATCGATTTCAAAAAAGCCTATGACTCTAGTAGTTGGGTTTTTTCTCAATTCAGTGATGCTTCAAATGGGGTTACCTCTTCGATGGAGAAGGTGGTTTAATAGGATCCTTGTGGCTACAAGGGTCCTTAGTATCAGTGAATCATTCGCCTACGCGTAAGTTCCAATGCTTTATAGGAGTTCGCCAACAGATCCCTTATCCCCATTCATTTTTATCATCGCTATGGAAGCCTTACTTCTTCATAAATCTAGGCACCCATCTTGGTGTGTTTAATAAGCTTCCTACACCAAATAATGAGCCAAATATTTCACATTTAATGTACGCGGATCACGTTCTAGTGATGGGGGAATTGTCTACCTGTTGGATATTTTAGTGTAATTTGAGATTGTGTATGACATACAAATAAGAGTGCACTCTTATTTGAATGTCATCGGGACTAACGGGGGATCCAAGGGGCGGGGTTCGGGGGCAGCGCCCCCGAGAGAAGCGGGGTCCAAGGGGCAGAGCCCCTGGCTGGGGTCGAACGTTTTTTACAGTTCGTGAGAATCCCTCAAAAATTCTCTCAACCAAATTCTCATACAGAAATCTAGAATCAATTCTGATTTTATCCGATCAAAGATTGGTAGCCACTCCAATTGTTTGATCTGAAAGTGATTACACGACTTCAGATTTATCCAAGCAATTTTGAATTTCCCCAACACTACCTCTAATTTAGAGAACCTTGCTAGATTACTTAGGGCCTTTTACTTAGTTTCTGGATTGAAAATCGATTATAACAAGTCTACCCTCTTTGGACTTAGAGTTGAGGAAGATGCGATTGAAGATATTGCTTCTAGGTTTAATTGCAAAGCTCAAGTGCCTCCCTTTTCTTATCTTGGGTTATTTGTGGGCATCAATATGAATCTGTTCAAGAATTGGAGACTAGTGATTTAGGTTGTGGAAAATAGATTATCGGTGTGGAAGGCGTCAGTGTTGTTGGTTGGTGGTAGGGTTACGCTTTGGAAATCGATTTTTGAGTACATTCCCGTCTACGTTTTCTCTTTATATAAAGCTCTCTAGCAGGTTATCCATAAATTAAATGGGCTTAGAAAGAAATATTTGTGGGGTGGCAAAAAGATAAGAATAGCATCCATTGGGTAAGTTAGGATAAAGTGTTGCTCCAAAAAGCAAAGAGGTTTGGGGCTTTCCGCTTTATACATAACATTTTGGTTATACTATTGGGTGGGGTCAAATCCTTTGTGCTATGAGTTCCTGGGTCTGTTCAAGTTAGATTCGCATAAGGTGGCCTTTGTTGCTAGTCGGGCGCTGAATGAAGACGGTGGGTAAGGCCCGAGTTGGGCTTGGGTTCGGGAACCGAGATCTATGGTGGAGCTGGATGAGTTGGCAAAATGTATTGACTTGATCAGCCGACAACTGTTGTCAAATTCTAAAGATTCATGGCAACGGCCTGCATATTTGAGTGGCCCATTCTCCGTTCAGTCCGTTAGAAAATCGTTGCGACAATCAATCCAAGGTAATGTTTCCTTTATTTTTCAATGGAATAATTTGCTTCCCTTGAAAGTGAACATGTTTGGGTGGCGGGCGGCTTTGAACCGTCTTCCGACTTTGGATGCTCTGAAAAGAAGTAATGGGAATGTCAGTCCACTTTGTGAGGATGGTTTTGAATATGTAAATCTTTTGTTCTCAGCCTGCTCCTTCTCTTTCCGAGTTTAGTTGGGGGTTTCGACTTGGTACCACCTACCTCTGGTTCTAGCCTTTGCGGTTCGTGATATTTTGAGCTATAATGAGTCTTTAAAGGTGTCCAAAAATTATAGGAGAATGGTTCATTCGGTAATGCTTCTTGCTTGTTGGGCTATTTGGAAGGCTATGAGCAATCTTGTCTTCAACAAGAAGAAGGCCTCGGTTAAGAGTGTTGTTGAGGAAGTTAAAGTTCTCGGTTATTTATGGTTCAAGAATTGAGCGAAGTTGTTTTATTTATGGAGTCTTGTTGTATGCGAGCTGCTGGTCTCTTGCTAGCTGTTTCGGGTTTGAATAAAAATTGCCTTTCAAATTTTTTTTGATGTTATACGATTTTTATAATTGCCATCTTTACCTCTATTCCAAATACCAAAATACAATGATTAATTTGACGAATATCCATGTATTCTCCATGTGTGTTAATGATATACATGTTTTTTTCCTTGGTCACTAAGATTTCATCTAACATATATTTAAGTAAGGGTGTGAATTTCTAACATGACTTGAAAACCTGACACGAACCTAACATAAAAATTACGGATTTGGGTTTTAGTCTAAACGGGTTCGGGTCAGTTTTAGGTTGAACCCACGAACTCGTTGCCTAAACGGGTCAGGTTTGGGTCAACCCGATTGGGTTGATGGGTTGACCCGTTTAACCTATTTATGTTTTATTATATTTTTTACTAACATGTTTTATGTTATAAATTGAATTGGCTATGTTTTTATATCATAACTTAAAAATAGAATTGACACAAGATTTTATAATTTAAATGTAATTGTATTATAGGCATTTGTGTTTTTTTAGTAAATTTAAATTATAATATATTAATTTGCGGAAAAATTAAAAAAATTAAAAGTTCGGGTGTAACGGGTCGTGTTTGTGTCATCCTGTGAATATTCGGGTCGTGTTCGGATTTATATGTATGACATGGTTTTCGGGTTCGGGTCGTGGGTTTGTCTAAAATTTTCGGGTCAGGTTGAACCCGCAAATCCGCGAACACGACCCATTTAGTCATAACTCACAAGTGAAACTTTTTCAACTTAGTTTATTTGTGTGTTTTTAGTTTGATTTTAAGTTTTCCTAGTGTTCATTGATTAAATTGAGTCAACTCTCATCCTAAATGATAAGAATCGGCCAAATTGGATTATTGATTTGATTAATCAGGTGCTATATTAACATCTACAACATGCCAAAATCATCAGTGATGATATGATGTGGTGCTAAAGCCTAAAGCAGTCATATTTAGGGATTCTGAACTAATCATCCGTCCATAATATCTTAATGATCGTATAATTGAGTAATGCTGATGTGATGACGGTTGAATGAAATAGTTAGTGGAGCTTATATGTGTTTGCGAAACCGCAAATTATTTGTTTGTGCCTCATAAAACCACGCAAACCATCTTTATAGTACACTAATACCATACACCGGTGTTTCTAGAACTTGTTATATGGAATGTGATTGTACATGTTATGTTTGTTAATTGTATGTTTTAGCCATCATAGAGTAAATATTTAGTTGTATTTACGGCGTAATGATCTAGTGGTATGATGTTTGCTCCTTACATAAATGAAGTGGGTTCATGTTCATATTCTTGTAAGTGCAAGCTTATTTGGTATTTAGGTTTAAAAAATTGTCAGTGTAAAAATAAATATTTATTGTATTTTTCTTGAGTTGTGTATTATATGATGGTGTGGAGGTTACATGGATTTCTAATGTAGAAGACGGTTTAGATATCACACAAAAAAAATCTTGCTACCTAATTGAGTTGTGTTTACTCCAGTCCTCCACTAATGAGTTTGCTGGTAGCCGATTTTAATTGTTTATGGTAATAATAATTCCACACTCTAAAATCTTAATTTCACATACAGTATAAGGGCTGTATAAGGTTATACGATCCGTATAAAATAATATAACATGACAAATATTAGGCCGTATAATGTTATACGACTCGTATAATGTTATACGGCCCGTATACATAGAGAAAAATTAAGCCACATAACATTCTATACCGGTCGTATAACATTATACATGTCGTATAACATTATATGAGGTTTGGGTCGTATAATATTATATGGGTCGTATAATATTCTATACGGGTCGTATAATGTTATATGACCCGTATACATGGACAAAAAAACACTCTGACATTTTGTTTGTGTAACAATCAGTTATACGGCTCATATAACTCTATAGAGGCCATATACATGTAGGGGTATGAAAATAAAATTTTAGAGGTGTGAGAATAGTAGTAGCCTTCTTTATTTCATGAATACATGTATTACCTACATATACATTTCCAAGTTAAAAGGAATAGTGCCAGGCAGCTTGCCTGGCACTTCCCTATTGCCCTCAACTTAAATTTACATTTCGCCCATCGTTTTTGTTTGTTTTCCTGGTGAAATTACAATTTTGCTCCCAGTGTAAAATTATAGTCGTGCCGGCAGCTTCCTGCCACTCCCCGTTGGTCCATTTAATTTACGATTTATCCCCAAATTAAAATTATGATTTCGCCCTCAGTTAAAAATTACGTTTTTCCCATCATTTTAGTTGTTTTAGCAAAACTATAAAGGCTTTTTGTTTTAACTGGTTTACTCGATTTATAATTTTTTCGTGTCAAAGAGCTGCCTAACACTGGCTCATTAGTTCTGAAAAATTACAGTTTTGTCCCGAGCCCAAAATTACGGTCTTATCATCGTTTTTGTTTTTTTCCTAGCAAAATTATAGTAGTTTTTTTTTAATTGATTGAGAGTTATTCGGCCATCGCCCCGCAACACGGGCGGTAGACATGGGCAAAAAAACCGGTTTTTTAACCGAAACCGGTTAATAACCGTAACCGAAACCGGTTTTTAACCGGTACCAAAATAACCGGTTTAGGTTTTTTAATAACCGGCGGTTCCTAACCGGTTTTAGTTATTCTTATCAATAACCGGTTTTTAACCGGTTAATTAAAAACCGGTTTTTTAGAGTGTTAATAATAACCGGTTTTTAACCGGTTCCTAACCGGTTTTTTTACATGTTAACCGGTTTATTATAACCGGTCGGTTATTAACGGTTAATGATGTTCAGCTTGAATAACCGGTTATTAACCGGTCGGTTATTAACCGTAACCGGGTTTTTTTTTCTTGGCCCATTAACAGCAAAAACCGGTTAACCGGTTTCGGTTAAGAAATTAACCGAAATGTGCACCTCTAGCGGGCGGGGCATCAACTGGTTAGTTACAATTACAATTACAATATACATATTTACAACCGTTAGGCCTAAATGGGCTTAAAATTATGGCTCTTTGACGCATTATGGGCAAACCAGGCCCTTCATGTTTCTTGTCATGACTCATTGGGCCAAGGCCCGCTTCAGACCTGTTTTTATGTCAAATTGCCAATATTGTAAAGCAGGTATTTGAATTGTGAGTTTATTTAAATTTCAACTTATAAAATGTTTAAATAGCGAATGCAATGTATACGCACATGATTCAAGAATCGAATAATGTTATAATTAATTTTATAAAAAAGTATCTAAATATTGCATAAAATGTAAATACTACATCAAATTGAAAGTAATATGAGTTATGGTGTTATGTTAGCTCTATTAGAAAAGAAAAACAAAAATATTGTTTCCTTAAAAGAAGAAATTAAAAGAGATTGAATGAATAGGGAATATATTCGGTGTACCTACACACATACATAATTGATAGTTTCAGTTTAGGTTTTATGATTTGTGTTTCTCAACACACACACTATTTTCTTTATGTTTCTAATTTCTGGGCAAGTGTATAATGGATCGAATGTGTGCATATGCATTTCATTTCATTGAGTTTAGCCTGTTTCAGCTTTGGACATTACCCCTGAGGGATGATACACGCGATAATGTGGTGAGGAAGGGCAGATGATAGAGGCAATGGAAGGGACTGCAAAAGAAAAAACTGGTGATTTTGGCCTCGGTGGTGGGAGGTGTCGGTAAGTGGTGTGGTCATGGTAGAAGTGTTAAGTGTTTACTTGTCAAAGCTCAAATGATTAGAAGTCCTATAACATGAAGAAGAGTAAACTGCCAAAATCGTCTCTAAGGTTTGGGCATATTTGTCTGTTTCATCCAAAACAACTTTTTTGTGCATTGCAGTCTTTCACCTTTGGGTGTTTTTTTTTCATCCTTGAGGTTGTCAATTTATTGCGACTTTCGTCTCTCGAAAGTGGCCCTCACGGGTGAAAATGACAAGATTTCGAACTTTTTGAATGAAAATGGCACATCAGGAATGAAAGTCGCAAAAATAACCAAACATCAGAGACGAAGACGACATTTTACTCCACTAAGAATTAAGAATTAAAAAGGAAAGAACAACTCACTTTTGATTAGACATTACTATATTAGTGAAAGGTCCATAAACGTTAAGAAATACATCTCCTTCACCACATATTTCAAATTACATGAAACTTTTCTAAAGTTTGGCCTATATTTTATCCTTAATCATAAGGTTAAATATTTAAACTACCATAATTGTGTCAGGTTTATATTATAACTAGGATTCTACATTGTCCTGACCAAAAACAATATATAAAGTAGATAAATCTAAAGCCATTTTATTACCAAGACATATAAGTTATATAAACTTGTATAACTTTTTTATATTATTTTCTTAATTTTTTTTATAGAAAATGGAGGAATGAAGCATGAGAATGGATAGGGACAAATTTGTCAGAAAAGAAAAGTGTGAAGTTCATATTTGAAAATGAGACAAAGCTGAAGAAGTTTCCATGTGAAGATGTTCTGTTACTTCAATAGAATTTCTTGGATTCATCACACACCCTTTAATTTTATCTTGTTTACAAAAACATATTTTATTTGTGTACATAATTTGCCCTTTCACTTTTCTTGACACTTGTTTTCTTCTCTGACTAATAATATGGTTTGACCAGTCAATAAACCTGACTCAATCCCAACACATATATGTATCATGCCTCCCTGTCCCCACCCCCCATCCATAACTACCTCAAATCAAAACTAGGTTTTCACTCTTTTTTCCTATACTCAACTATTATTATATCAGAATATACTTAGTTTATACTGTATGATATAAATAGTTCAAGTATTAAGACACATAGAATAAATATATAGTTATGTAGTAATGATGAATCCTTCTAGCAATAAGATTGTTATACTAATGAAAATGACAAGATGAAACATTGTTGTAACTAGGATTGGACTAAGGCGTTAATTTACGGTTTGGTTCAATTGATTTTGTCAAAAAATCATGTGCCGAACCACTAAGAAAATGACAAATTAAATTAGTCAGGTTGATCGGGTTAGCTAGATTAAACAAAACGGTTGGGTATGATGCTTTGGATAGTTTAAGCTAGTTTTTTAAAAGAAAAAACAATTTCCTTAATTTAAGTAGTTACAGTATTCGGTTTGGTTGGTTTATAAACACACTATAGATGAATTTCAAATTATACCACATTTATTAAGTATTAACCCGTGATTAGATTTGTGTATATTATGTATTGAAAAAAGAGCCAAAAATGATAGGATCCAAGGAAGATTGAGTGGAATGAATGATTGTTTGTTTATTTGGGTCTGACAAGATAATGACAACTTAGAATATTTGTTGGCAACCTCGAAATACCCACCACGACCACCCTCCGTATAATTTTCTTTTTTCATCCCCATATTTGTTGGGATGTCAGCCACTCTTCACTACAACTATTTCAATTTAAACAAGCTATATATGTAGATACGCTCATACAAATATATAATTTATATATGTGTGAGTTATTGAGGGAGGATAAAAGTGAAAGTTTATTAATTTTAACGTTATTTTATTAATTTCGTGAAAATAACGTTAAAAGTGAGAGACGGTTAATCATGCATCATGTGATGACGTTGATATCCGAAAGATAAAAGTGTACATGCACTAACTGGCCTTTGTCCCTATTGTTGAGTGTTATGTGGCTTATGTCCAAGGCTTGATGCAAAACTACTATCTAGCCGGTGGTCTCATTGGAAAAAGCCTTTTTATTCCTATGAGGTAGATATAAGACTGTCTATATTTTACCCTCTTGACTCTTCAAACTCTACATTAGCTTTGTTATTGGTGCGATTTACTGAATATCATGTTGATTTTACTAAAAAAATATTAAATGGAATTCAGAAAATATTATATTAAACTACATAAAAATGTTATAGATTGTATTGTGATTGGGTTGGTAAGTTAGTGAGTGGGATGCATGTGTTTTGTGTCCGGCCATTTTGGCATTTTCTTCGGTACTAAGAAACTCAATCATCCATTTGATTATGTTTACTACTACTTTTTATGCTCATGTTTATTATTATTATTATTATAACAAGTCGTTAATACTATTGTACCATTAAATATTATTAAATTTAATTCTTATAGGGACATATTGTTTTGTTCTTTAGTGAGAGCATTCACATTCAATCCATCAAATTATACATACATTCCACTAAAAAACAACTCCTATATCAATATATTTCCACTAAAAACAAATACTTTTTCTCTCTCCTTTCAATTAAATAATATTATCATTACATTTTTCTCTCTCCTTCACTCACAACCACTTTCAATATATATTAAAAAAATTATACTGGATGAACAGTGTCCCCCCAAATATACAGATGAACAGTAACATTTTCTCTCTCCCCCACTCACAACCACTTTTTATACCCTTTATAATATAAAAACCTCTCCTCTCATTATTTGATGGATTGAATGTGAGTGCTCTGAGACATCAAAAGACATAGAGATATCTGTCCATATCAAGCATAGGTTATAACAAGATTTACCAATTTCACACACACATATAAAACTAATTTTATTTACCAGTTGTGATTTAATAGTAACAAGTTTCACATTTCTTTCATTAAAATATAAAGATCTTAGCCTAAATTCACTTTTAAATAAAAAATAAAAAAGTTAACATTACAAAACCTTGTTAAGTATCATAATTTGTTAAAATTCACATACTATAAAAAAAATCTACTCAATATAAAAGTGCCGTGTGGCTGTTTTTTTTTTCTTTTTCTTTTTCTTATTTGTTTGAATACTCTAACAGTTACAATAAAAATTTACGAGACTGCAACTAGTACGATAAAATTTACGAGAGCATCAGTATAAGTTAGCAACAAACCGAGAAAGCTAAAAGATAATGAATAATCAGTGGTGTTTGTTGAAGTAATAAAGATAAATATTCCATAACTTAATATATATATATATATATATATATATTTTGTGATTCACATGTGTGTTCTGTGTGGGTTTTTTGTTGATGTTTAAAAAAGGTAATTAAGAGACATGCATCATCACTGGAAAAGATGTATTGTCGAGACATTTGCTAGGGAGAGAAATCACTAGTACTTTTCTAAAGATAAATCAAATCTATATAATTTGTAACATATTACTCTCCTTCTATGTATATTTAATTTACCATTAAAATGAACAAAAAATCCCGGTTTTTCAAAGATCAAACTTTTTTTTTTCCTATGATTATTTTTCCATTTTATATACAATACACACATCCTCTTTGTATAAAATTTGCGTGTACATATCTATACTATATTATAAAGCATTTCCTTAGGGGCTTTTTAAAAATTAAGAGGTATAAGTAAAACTGCTTAGTATACAACACACAATGCATATATTAATTATGTTTGGGGGTTAAATTTGTCATTTTTCTACAAGGACTTCTTAAAAATTAAAAGGTACAAGTAGAAAGACTTAATATACACACGATGCGTATATTAATTATGTTTTAGGGGTAAATTAGTCTTCCAACATGAATATTAAATTAATATCTTAATTCTAACGGATTATAATTAATTAAAATGGATCTCTAAGGACTATAATTAATTGAATGTCATGACTCGTCTTAAATTAACAATACAAAGAAAAGAAAATTAGTTTAAACATTTATAATGAAAATACATTGAAAAAGCAATTCCAAATTCCCAAATACTTCCAAGCTAGCTAAATAGATCGGGTTGATCCCAAATAATAACGCCGAGTTCGATCAAAATTGTTGTATCAAATATATGATTTTTTTTAGTTACATCCTTTAATTGTTGGATTCAATCAACGCCCCCAATTTGATTTTCTATCTCATCAATTTCCTTTTCATAACTTTGACCCGCCGTTAAGTTATTTTAATTATATAGCAATCAAAAAGTCACCGAAAGTTTGAAACCATTTGTACAAATACATGTATAGTAAATGACAAATATAATACTCTCCCATGAACCGTTTTGATATAAATGTATTCTTAAGCTAAAATGAGTTGCAACGAAATGATCCATTTAAGTGAGTGAATATGGTATTGTAAATGAATTTTAATATGGGAATTAAACCGACCATTTCATAACCAACGTTTTCACTAGAGTTTCTTTTTTTATACCTCACTAGCATACGTATGTCTTTCATGTTCCTTGTGCTTCTCAATATTCCTATCTCCTTGTTGTTCGAAACGTCAGCAACGATTACACGCAACTATCTTGTTCACATCATCATCTCCCTCGAACCTGTGATAAAGTACCATTCGTTGTTGTGGCATTTCCGTTAATTATCCACGCTTGGACACTTAGCTTAGTGATCCGACCGGGTTGTTTGCGTAACAGGTAACAAAACCGATTCTTAATTATTATCATACGATACATACACACATAGTAGTCATTTACGAAACTGTTCTATATATGAAACTGATTGGTAATATTAGAATGATATCGGACAAACATAAAAATAAGTTGTGTTTTCGGTATTACCTTTCCAACCAAAAATGTATATATGTATAGTTAATGCAAATAGTTTTATAAGAAAAATGATCTCTTGCTTGCTGTATATTTCAGACAATGCATATAAAATAACTTATAATCGTGTAAATCCCATTTTTGTTTCAGAAAAAAAATTATACTGAATAAAGTTCAAACCTGTACTTGATATTTGAATTAATAAATGAGATAACAGAATTATAAACATATGTGTAAATTGGATTTTGTAACAAATTAGATTTAATAATCATTATATGTCTATAATCGTATAGTTTAATTGATAACTACTGACGGGTCCTTTGAATCTTTAATGTAATGTCATAAATTTAAATTTAACTATAGGATATCGAATGAGACCTCGAACATGGATTATTTAGCAAATATATTATATAATATTGAATGATTTCTTCTAAATGACAAGAAAATCACTTTTATGTATCATTTATTAACAAATCTGACTGTTCATACGATAAATTGTTAATATTCAATGATTTGGCCCACTGTGACGTTAACCTCAAGTAAACTTAGCTATAGGATATCGCGGCATCAAGAAAGACGTTAGAGTTTTATGAATTTTAATCCTCATGTTAAGGTACTAATTCTTTGGTCTCCTCATCATAGTATAATTATTGTATCCGTTAATTTGAACTACCGATTTGATTCCATTTTCTTTTAGTGACTCTTGGAACTCTCTAAGTCGGTCACTTGACTTTTGGTCCAGAAACCATATTACGTCCGGTGAACCATTGTCAGAACCAAAGTAATTATCTATTCCACTGTTTCCATTTTAGTCAAGTAAGGCAAACACAAACTCAAAACAAATGTATATTAGTAGAATCGTTTTCTTTTTTGCCACTATAGCTTTTTTAAAAAGATGTATGTGTATCTAGAAACTAATATCACTTTCCGTACTAATGAAATGTGCAAAACACTTATTTGGATTCTTGAGAAAAAGTAGTTGTCATATTTCCGTGAATAACATGAAATGTGCAAAACACCTATTTGCATTTTTGTACTAATGAACTTATATTAGTTTCTTTATGGCCACATGAACTGTTTCAACTATGAATTTCTCACTATCTTCTTTGTATTGTTGTTTTTTCATTAGAGGTGTAGACGAAGATCAAGGGAAGCATTTGCTACACATTACTTAGTGGTGCCAGTGCTGAACCCTGCTAACCAGGGTGAGGTGTATTAGTAACTTTTTCTTCTTATTGTTATTTTTGTCCATTTTCCATCTATAGATGCATACAATTATAATTTAACTAGATGGAAGCTCCCGCCGCGATGCGGCCGGGGCTTACAAATTAAGACATAACATGTACATCAAGATATAGTCATCCAATGCAACTCAATCTGGATCTTCCCATTCCTTGAATCAATCAGACAGTACGTCTCATTGATTTTCCTGTTGTGCACAAACATCCCCCATACTGATGTTCACATAACCCAATGAGTCCTGTTTTTATACAACAAAACATGTAAGCCTAATTAGTATTGATAAGTTCAATAGATCGCATACCTAAAAGGATGATCACATATCTAAAATGCTAAAACGGGTCAATTTAGATAATGCTGTATCTCCAATGAGCTAAAAAAGTACGTAAAACTGAAACGGATCGAAACTCGGAATAAAAATGCTTACAAACTTCTAAATCACTTTTGTTCATGCCCCGTAAACTCCAAAGATTGGGTTGATGGCATAAGTTATGAACTATAACCAAATTGGTCTTAAAGTTATGAACTATAACCAAATTGGTTTTAAAAAGGTGAACCGTTCATAATCTCTTCATGTCATCATATCATATCGATATATATAGTGTAAACAAATTATAACTACATGAATATGAATCTACATTAAATTAACACAAACGCTAAATAGACATGACTATAGCTTGTAGCAAACCAAATATTCGTTTAACTACTTGTCTTGTTATTGGTTGACACGCTTTCGAAAACTAAATAACATTATGAATAATTTTAAAAACATACCGAACATTTTCAAAATAAAGGCTTGATCATTACACAGATTGACTGAAGCATATTTTGTTTCATCAAAGACCTTCGTAAATCCATATTTGTTTCGGTTCATACCAAGACTTTGTACATAAAAGGTAAAGCAAATCATGTAAGTTTTTAATTTTTTATAGTATGCATGAAACCTTTTAGGCACGGATTCAAGTATGTCTACTTTCTTTAATGTTTATAGAAAAAAAAAGTAAGGGCATTTTTGGTAAGTCCTGGGAAAAACGTCCCTCTGCATGTGTTTTCAATTTGCATATGTTCCTTATCTAGGCAAAGTGACTTGTAGAGTACAACCTTACGTCATACTCGAACCAACATGTTTTAAATGATAGGCCATGTGTAGTGGTAGAACCCCTTGGAGCCCCATAGTGGGGGGTTATGTGACAAGTGACGAAACACGTAAGAAAGTGGGGTTATATAACTTGAGTGTGTAGTGGGGGTTATATAGATGTGGGGTTATACTATGTATATTTGAATGTATATATATTTGTGAGTGAGGGAAAACAAATGTGTAGAGCCGTTGTCACCATAGTAGGCTTCCAAAATCTCAAGCCATAGCACCCCGGGGGCGGTGTTCCCGGGCGCTATGGGGCGTTTTGGGTGGGTATGGCATCGGAAAACGCTCGACTACGGAAGGTCTTAGTAACTGGTAAGGGTACCACAACAAAATATTATATTAAAATATTAGAAAGTAATGAATCTAAGAAGTATGAGATATGAACACATGAAGTAGTAGTCTAAAAAGTAAATATATATAGATATAGACCTTTAATATTCATGAGCTAACCTCAGAAAATCGTGCAGCAGCGATCTAATCTTTAATTACCTGTAAATAGCAGCACAAAGCAAGAAAATAATTATTAATAAGCAAACTGATTAGTATATGAAATTAGTCCCTACCCTACTTTACATTGTTAGTATGGATGAGCTGGGCTAAGAAATGGCTCAAAACAAATTGGGTAAAACAGTCACAATTTTTTTCCTTCTTTTGATAAAAAGGGTTTAGGAAGTGCAGCAAGTAGAATTCATCTCAACTTATAACTGAATTAAACAACAAATATAACAAATTTGGTATAAACCAATAATGAACAAATGCAAGATGTAAAGCTTAAAAACATGATTTTGAACAGTAACATTGACTGCATTTAGGCAGCCAATTTTGATTATATACTCCTAACATCATATTTTCATAAAAAGGGCATATTTTATTCGATTTGTGTAAAGGGTACATGCGAATAATCAATGAAAAATAGCAAAGTGGGAGATTAATATAAAAGATTAAAAAAACTGCATAAATAATAAATCACGATTAAGAAGATGATGCTAGGGTTTTTAATAAAAATACCGAAAGATCATCGGAAAAGCCCCAATCTTGTCGAAAGTTGTTGGAAGCCTAAAAATCTCACCGTTCGTAGCCCATCGAATCTTGGTCGCTGAAATATAGCATGCAATCAATTGGATATCAAATTAGTTAATTCGTATGTGAAAAAAGGGTGAGAGATTGATCTAATGTATACATACTCGTTTGGACCCCATTTAAGCTCAAAACCCCTCCACCGTCGCAAACCAGCGGCAGTGGCCACTTTATCACCACCATTACAAACAGTAAACAAACAACTTTCAACATAGAGCAGCCCTAAATCAAATCTACAACATATATAAGAACTCTAATAGCCCCAAATCAAAAACTCTACAAAACTTAAAATCGAAAGACCAAATACCAATACAACACATACATCTTACCTAATACGCCGGAAGACTGAGGATCACCCGTTACCATTGCCGATCTGCCCTAAGTTTGACTGCATAACACCGATCTACCTTTCTAAGACATCTTCATCAACATCAGACTTCATAAATCGTCGCCTACTATCGAAGTCATAACCCTAGGTCACCGTGACAGCTGCCACCGTCGTTGTGTTTGCGGCGGAACCCTAAACGCCGCCGCCGCGTCTCTTTCCTGCCCCTCTCTACCGTAATTTCTTTCTCTTCCTCTTGCTTATACAAAACCCTAAAGCAAATACTATGTTTTGAAAGGAAACAAGTTTGTGGTATGATGGCAGAGCAGAACATTAAAGAAGAGCTATACAGAAAGCCTGGTTAAGACACGTACTGGACACCTTGTACAGAGCAACAACGTGGCAGGCAGAAAAAAAAATACAACTAAAATACCCACATGTACACCTTACATATGCACAAAACACACTTTAAACATGAAGTACAACCAGCTATTGCCTAGATGTGTTGCAAAATTATAATATATAATATGAGGTAATTTATGTTTTCTTACCATTCATTGTTCATAAGCTCTATGAGCTCATAAGAAGAGACACCCAAAAGCACAAAATATTGCGAGTCCCTGACCCTAAAAATAACTAACAAAACTGAAACCCCTAATTATTTTAAGTGATTCAAAACCTAACATAAGACTATCGGAAATTGTCCCCCGCCGCAACGCGCGGGTTTCCCACTAGTAATTTCTACATGTGTTTAAAAGAAAGGAAAGGAACAATAACAATAAGCTTGCAAATGTCTCAGAATTTCTAAAGCCCAATGATATCAGTTCTTATTTTTTTAATTTTCAACACACACACACACATATATATACATATATACATCGGGATACACTCCCCTTCCGAACCAGGGAAAACCCTCACCTAGGGCCGAAGCCTATGAACACTCGCCCGAAGGCACGACAGTGAGGTGAGGTAAAAGTAAAACCCGCTAATTTCAACCTAAATCACATAAATTGAAGCCCTAAATTAAACCTAAAGATAAAAAACACATACCTTGAAGATTGAAGAAGTCGAACAAGACCACAAGTAGCGCAGCCCTTCTGTTCCTCGTCTCCTCGAAGTCGAACAACACCGCCAGCCGTCCAGCCCCTTCTATTCTTCTGTTTCATCAGCTAAATGGCGCTGGTTTTTTTTTTTTTTTTGATTGTTCGTAATCCCCCAAATCCACCGATTTGGGTCTTTTTTGATACAATGTTAGGTTGGGCTTTATATAATGATTTGGACTCAATAGAATTGATTTTTAGGTTTTTTTATTAAATATTTTATTTGGGCTATATAAATAAATTTTTTATAAAACCGGGGGTCGAAAACGTATATACCTAATTTTTTTTAAAACCGGGGGGTCGAAAACGTATATACCTAAAAATTTCTATACGAAAAGGGCATATGTAACACTACTGAGCGAAAAGTTCCGGGAGTCGGGCGCCCCTCTCCGCTCCTTCAATCTTGCGCCCCTGTCTGAGCCCCCAACGTCTTTTTTTCTAACCCTTTGGCCCCTAACACTAACCCCATCCATTAAATGTTAGAGGCCAAAAGGGTTAGGAAAAAAAGACGTTAGGGGCCAAAATGGTTAGAAAAAAATACGTTAAGGGCTCAGATGTTAAAAAATATTTTTTTTAAACTAAAAGGGTAAAAGTGCTATAACCACAGGGGCCAAAATCGTAATTTACTCTTTAATATTCAAGTTGTTATTGGACTCCCAATTTACTTTTTCTTTCTTTCATTTGTGTAAATTATTCAAACTACTACTCTTATCCAAATATATAAGCCAGTAGTTACCTTTCGATTTATATTGGTTCTAGTTGACACTAAAGACGAAAAACAAGTGCATGGTAATACAAGTGTAGATAAACCACTCGTTTGTTGACGTGTAGTTATAGAAATAAGGCAAAAGTGTGTCTGTGTTTTTTTTTAACGACGAAACTTCTAAAAATATAGAAAACCAGGCCAACAAGCAACTAAAACATCAAAAGCTACATAATTACATCACGAATATTAAATTCACATCACCTATTCCAATTAATGTCAACATATTTTGATCTATTTGTCATCCGGTAAAACGAATTTTCTTTAATAAGATCCCTCCTCTGATTGAAGTGGATATTATGGCTGTTGAAGGTCTTCTCATTTCTTGCCTTCCAAATCTCTCAAGCTGTAACCAAACGAACCACTTCAAAGATCTTTTTCCAGTCT
Source organism: Helianthus tuberosus (assembly GCA_030545235.1). Taxonomy (NCBI): domain Eukaryota; kingdom Viridiplantae; phylum Streptophyta; class Magnoliopsida; order Asterales; family Asteraceae; genus Helianthus; species Helianthus tuberosus. The sequence goes on from CM060387.1 coordinate 25,075,684, forward strand.
TTTGAACCTTTAATATTCATTACCAGGCCTAGGATTTGTTGGATAGGGAGCTCCCATTTAGTGAACGGGATATTGAGCCAAACCATAATCGACCATCAAATAGATTTGGCTATCAAACAGTCCCACATAATATGAGAAGTGTCTTCCTCCCTTAATCCACATCGAGAGCACTTCAGATCTTCAACCACCACACCACAAAAGGGCCATATTCGATTTTGAAGGTATTCGGTTAATTGAAGCCCTCCAACCAAAGATGTTAATTTTTGTAGGAACCCGATTATTCCGCAACGGCCAAGGTTCGTTATTTTCTAATCTAGCAGTTTCGTGAAGAGAGAAAGAAAGATCTATTGGTGTAATTACATAGCAATTTAAAAAAAAAAAACACAGGTGTATAAATTTCGTAAAGTTACATCATTATATATCGTTCTAAAACTTTTTGAAAATAAACAAGCGAAAGATGTTAAATAATAAACCTATGAATACTCAATCCTTTCCATTAAAGACCAAATCCCTTTAAAACATAAGTCAAAAAATTATAATAAACACCAACGTCTCATCTAGTTGTAATGATTTGTGTGACTATGTGACGATTTAGTGTTGCATTATATGATTCTTCATATTTGGCATAAAGTTCCATTTTGATTTAGGATTTCATCGCCTTTTGGATTAATATAGGATTTGAAGGTGATTTGATATTTGGTTGGTGGAATCAAATTCTTTGGTTTAAATGAATAAGAAGGTGAGTGGGAGTGGTGGTTAGGAGGCACTGGTGGGGTTTTTTGGTTTGGTAGAAATGCTAGTGACATCATTTCTTGATGGATTTTTTTGGTTTAGTAATATATGTTTAAATTAAGGTAATTGACACATATAACATCACGACAAAATATCAAATACAAATGTCTTTATCATAGAAAACGTACGAATAGGGTGAAAAGGTAAAAAAAACACGGTGCCATTTTCGTAATTATGTACTCGTATAGTAATTATCAAAATTACCATACAAATGATCTTGTAGGTTAATTTTGATCTTGTACGGTAATTTTGTAAAATGTTCTTGTAGGGTAATACGGTTCTTGTAGGGAAATTTTGTAAAATGTTCTTATAGGGTAATTTTGATCTTGTAGAGTAATTTTGTGGAGTATCATAATTACTTTACAAATGATCTTGTATGGTAATTTTGATCTTGTAAGATAATTTTGATCTTTTGGGGTAATTTTGTAGGGTATCATAATTACTCTAAAAGTGTATCAAAATTACTCTGAAAGTTTAAAAATTACCCTACAAGAATATTTTGCAAAATTACCCTACAAGATCATTTGTAGAGTAATTTTGATAATTACCCTACGAGCAAATAATTACGAAAATGCTACCGTGTTTTTTTGCTTTTTCATGCCTTTCGTACGTTTTATACGATAAGGCTGTTTGTACGTGAACATAACTCATAACTTCATTTGTAATCTACTTAACGGCCTCTATTAATTTAGTCGAAAAATGTAGGGTTATAAACGAATCAAACGAACATGAAGGGGGGTAATTCTTGTTTATTTGTTTAAGTTTAATGAACAATTATAAACCTTCATATAAATGAATTTTCTTGCTTTGTTCGTTCGTAAAAAAAAGATACCTTTTTTTTTATCCGTAATAACAAATATAATTAAATGAGCATAAATGACAAATTATAGAAAGTTAATGAAATGAAATAGTCTATCAAAAAAGTTATGAAAGGAAAATTTACAAAACGTTCACATATGCATACATTATTAAAATATGTGATGTATATTATATAAATGAATATATATGAATGAAAAGTGTGTCAAACATTCACTAACATCAATAAATAAATAAACGAAGAGTTTGTCATTGTTAGTTCATTTACATAAAAGAGTATACAATATTGTTTATGTTTGCTCATTTAATAAGTAAACGAACATAAACAAACAATCGATGTTACTAAATATTCTATAAACTTATAACCTTAACAAAAAATTTAGCGACCTATCACCGTGAACGAAAAAATAATTTATCTCTATAATAAAGTAACAACAACAACCAACAACCATACCCAGTAAATCTCACAAATAGCAAAGCTACTTATAGGGTCTGGAGAGGGCGGGATGTAGACATACCTTGCCTCTATCCCCAGGGATAGAGAGGCTGCTTCCAGAGAGACCCTCGACTCCAACAACAATAATAATATTTTTCTATGCTTTACAACATGCTTTAGAGGAGTTTATCTATAAGTAAATAGAAAGAATAATATCTAATGTTTGATTATATTGAATGATAACAAAGTAATTAGTAATAATAATTGTGGAGTGGCAATGAGTTCATATGGTACTTATTCTTTACTTGTTTTGCAAACAAAACACACCCCAATCTGGGTGCTCACGACAAGAACGTGTCAATGAAATAGAGAAAGCTTACCATAGAAAAAATATTGTGACATCCAGCACAATGATGATGACACATCGCATCCATTACTATTTCGTGTGATTTTCCTTCCATTTAAATATAACTATAGTGTTGGAGGTGACTTCATATTCACTATAATCGACTTATAAATTTTAAAATTAAACTAGTTCATACAAACAAATAAGAAATTTGATAGTTTATGAATCAAATTTAATGCTTTTGAAATTAGTTCCTTTATGAACACTATTTTAAGGTCATCCGCAGCATAAAGCCCCCCATGTGGGCGTTATGCGACAAGTGGCGAAACGCGTAAGAAAGGGGCTTTATGGGGCTTTATATAACTTGAGTGTATAGTGGGGTTATACATGTATAGAGCTTTATATATATGTATGTATGTATGTATGTATGTATATGTGTGTGAGTGGGAAAGGAATCATCACGCCGTGATAATCATCGCGCCAGGACAAAAAATTTACCCCATAACGCCCCCCGTAATGGTGTTCCGGGCGCTATGGGGGCGTTATAGGAGAAAAGGGCGCGACAAACAGCCCCATTACACGTGCTCTAATAATCACAACAAATTAAAAAAAATGTTAGAAACGTTATTCTAACACACACACACATATATAGGTACCAGATCATCTATAAGAGAGAATTAACGTGCGAAGGCTAGGAAGACTTTTGGACCATTAATCTAGCAATCAAATGGTTGCGGTTATGTGATCCCCAAATCACAAAATCACGTAACAAAAACAAGTGGGTAAAAAACAAAGTAAATATTTTTGACTACTAAACTTATTTATCTCACGATTTTTAAAAGGCCATAATTCTTTTATACGTTAATATTTTTGAAAAAAAAAAATACACCATCAAAACGAGCATTTTATTATTTTTAATTTGAGTAGAGTATTTTTATGGGTTTTTTTTCAACATGTTACATTGTTACATGATTATACACCAATATCTGATTACATAACATTATGTATACGTAGTATGCCTTATATTCAGAACAAATATAACGTTGCAAGATTTATATACACTACGTGATTATATACTATTACGCAATTATGTAACACTACGTGATTATGTACTACTGCTACGTGATTACATGAATGATTATACCCATAGCTTGAAGTACAAATGCCTTTTTTGCTAGGGTTGTAAACGAATTGAACGTTCAAGAACAGTTTCTGAGCCGTTCGACAGGAAGTTCATTTACGTTCGTTCGTTTAATAAATGAACGGACATGAATACAAAATTTCGTTTGATCAGTTAAATGAATTAAAATGAACAACGGTCTCGTTCGTGCAATTATGCCCGTGAACCGTTCGGTAATGTGTTTATGAACGTTCGTTCATTACGATCATTCATGTTAGTTTGTTTATGTTGTTCATGAATGATCTTTGTACATTTGTTTATATTATCTAAACATGATATTATTACCCTAACAATTAAAATAGGAAACCCTAGTCCCACCTTGTTGTTGAATCGTTCTCCTTTTCTTTCTCATTATTCACATCGATGAATAAATTGACTTCCGTTCCACTATTATGACTTCAAGTTCCTACGCGGCTCCCTCCGACCTAATTGCAAAAACCACTAAACTTTTGAGCGGGAAAACACATTGGAATGGCTTTAGAATGATGTCATGTGTCCCTTAGGCATGTTCTTTATTAGGTAGCATAGATATTTTCGATTATATAACTTTTAAATAGTTGTACAAATATTTTTATATTATATAGGTTAAGATAATTTGTAGAGAATAACCCAAAACTTTAAAATACAATCTAAAAATAAAATAAGAGTAAACAATGTGTTTTATGTTACGGTGGATGTGTGGGCACACAAGGTGTTACAGTGGCAGAGATGAGAATGCTACGGTGGATGTGTGAGCACACAAGGTTAGACCAGATAAGAAATGAGGTTTTTAGGAAAAGATTAGGAGTAGCAAGTATATCAGATAAGATAAAGATAGAAGATTGAGTTGGTTTGGGCATGTGAAGAGAAGGAAGACGACAGAGCCAGTTAGAGTGGTTGAAACTCTCATTTTGGAGAAGAGGAGGGTTAGAGGTAGACCCAAATTTACTTGGGATGAGCAAATCAGTCAGGATATACTAGGATTGCACCTCTCTGAGAACATGATCCATGATAGGAATTCGTAGAGACGTGTGATTAAGTTAAGGATTTTTAGGGGAGAGTACAAACTATGTCTTAGGTGTGGTGTATTGCCGTAGATAAGCTTACGCATTAGTGGAACTTACATGTGTTTGTCATCTGTATTTAGGTGTATAGGTTGTTGTGATGTTATATTTGTCTTGTTTACCATGTACTCTGTCACCGCACATGATATATTGGTAGCTTCAAATATATGTACACACACCTCATGTGCTAGTTATTGATTTATTGGGTGTTTTGGTGCCGAGAGTCTCGTTGGAAGCAGTCTCTCTATCCTTGGAGTAGAGATAAGATGTGCCTATATTTCACCCTTCCCAAACCCTACCTAAAGTTTCGCTATATGTGTAATTTTACTTCACATGGTTGTTGTAGTGTGTTTTGTGTTAACTACTATATGTTAAAAAATGAAATTAATTCAAAAGAGAAAATCAATTTTTTCTTTTGAAATATATATGAGGACCTAATTGAGTAACAAGTCTCATTCCTTGGAATTATTAAGATTTTTTATATGTATATATAGAAGTTTTAGAGTTTCACAATCAAAATTTTCACACACTATTGTATTACAACTAAATATCAAAGTAGTCAAATTCACGACACATCTAAACACCCTTTTAAGAGTGATAACGACTAATGTATGACTACCATTAACATTACCATCAAACTAGTAATAATTGTTACATATTAGAAAAACATGTGATGTAATTCTTCATAAAAAGTGATGCAATATATTTAGTTTTGTTTTAATATGGCACTGTTTCATTTTTTTTCCATTTTGGTATGTTAATTAATAACCTTTTAACCGACATGCTATTTGGCTATTGGTGTGGTGATGGTCCTAATTGTTATCACCACCTTCTCTGTCATCGCTACATCACTCTATTCTTCATCATCATCCTTCATCACCAATTTATATGGTGTGGTGATGGTCCTCCCATTTTTTAAAATTTTGTTTTTAAATTAAATATAGGTTTTTTTAATTTTGTTAAACAATTAGTAAATAAAAGTAACATTTCAGTCATATTTAAAAAAGTAAAAAAAAAAAACACATAATTATAATAATGAAAAATAGAAAACTAAAGACTCCATTTTTTTGGTAATTTTCTGCTTGATTTTTTCCAACACTTCTTTGTATCTATCTGCGAGTGACTCGAAGTTGGTTATCATTAGCTTAAACTCTTCGCGTTTGGCCGCTTCTTTCTCTAACTTAAGCTTCCCTTTTTTTTCTCGACCGCTTCTTCGTTTACTTATTGTTTTAACTTAAGCCTCTCCGATTGTATTTGGTTATATTCGGCAAACTTACTCATCAACTATCCACCTTCGATTCACTAGGAGATTGGGTTTTTTGCCGATGCGTCCTTTTTTGCTTTGTCTCTACCGATGGGGTGTTCCAATTCAGGAAGATTCGTGACATCATTGTCAAACTCTGGTTCGTCATTAATTTTAATATTGCAACGCGCATCCGAACCACCGACATTATAATCTCTCGACTTGGATGTTTTCGAACTTTTTTAATTCACCACCTCGTTTGGAATCGACGCCCACTTGGATTACTTTTTTTTTAATTTTCTACCCCTACATGTTGAAACGTATGCTTATGTTTCGACTTATATCTGGACATGGCCATTGTAAACATCGCTTCGTCACTCGACCCACTTAGCCGATTAACGTAAGCATTGTTGTATTGACAAATAAACCACAAGACCCTTCTGTTCATTTCTCGATACTTCGTGCCGACTGAATCGACTCCTTGGTACAACTATCGTTGCATTAAAGAATTTCTTCCAAAAGCTTTCTGATCTTTGATTGTTACCTACAAAAAATAATAATTAGGAAAGAAAGTAAAAACAATTATGTAGATAACAAAAAAATAATAATAATTAGTAAACTAACTAAAAACAACAATGTATACAACAAATAACAATAGTAATAAAAATAAACCTATTATTGGACACGTAGAAGCATTGCACCACGCCCGTGCCAACGCCTCCTCTTTGATCGGTGTCCATGTTTTGACCTCTTGCTTTGCTTGTAGTTTCAATTTTCGGTTGCCCGACCGCTTCTTTGACTTTTTTTTCTTCGACGTTTGAGGTTGTGTTTCGGGTACTGTGACAACTCGTGTTTCGCACGGTCATTTCTGTGTATTAGTCTTACCGTGTTTTGTGTTTTGATGTGACTTATGTATTCGTTATCTGTATGACTAGTAAGTTTGATTTCATAATAAGAATGGTTATGAGTTATGTGGTGTATGAATACTTTATATATGCTGTTAGAATGGTTTTTGGGCCGCACACAACCAACGGATCGCATACCTTCTATGCGACCCAAACCTGTCCATGTGTTCTCGGTCCAAACAAAGCCCGAAGACTGGGCCCAATCCCCCAAGGTATCGAATACATACACATGCCTTGTGTGTAACTCCTCATAATGATAAAACATAAAACTCAACACCAAACCCTAATCCCTTTCCCTCCTTTTTCGAAGTCGACGGCTGCACATCCACCCGAGGCATCCTCATCCTTCTGATCAATCCTTTAACTTTGAATCTCCACATCTCGGTTAGTAAGTTTGCTCGTGATTTGGTTTAGATTTCAAATGTGTTTTCTTGTGAGTTGTGCTGCCATGTTCATTGTACGATATCATGTCATGGCACTTGATTTTTGTTATTGATGCATGTTAATAGGGTTCATGATGTAGTGATGATCAATGATTTGAACCGATTGGTTGGGTAGGGGACTAACTTGTGTGAATAATGAAACCATAATGAAAAGGGATTGGTGATACTAGGATGGTTATAACTAGGGTTTGATAAACAACATGCCATTGAATTAAGATGTGATGTACAAACATGTTTATTGATCGAATTGGGCGATGATTAGATTGTTCCGAACATTGTTGACTAGAGGGAGTTTTAATGCTAAATGATCATGTTCATGATGGTGATTATGTGATAATACAAACTGCCATGATTAGGGTTTATAGAAAATCTTGGAAGGTTGTTTTGATCTTATTAAATGGGAATGCATAAATGTTGGAACTGAATTTTGGGTAAACAAAAACGTGTGATTGATTCACCATTAATTACGGCCGAACATGACCCACCCGCACAACTGATCGGCCGCACAAGTTTATGCCAATCGCACAAACCCACCCTAATCGCACATCTAAAGACTTGGGTGAACTGTTGGGCCGATCTATATTGGACCTGTAGTGTTGGAATCGCACAAGCTCATATCGGTCACACAAGTTCATATCAGTCGCACAAGCTCATGTTAATCGCACAAATAGGCCCAGTCGCACAAAGGCCATGTGGGCTGAACTTCTCATTGGGCCACACACAGGCCCACGAACGATATAACAGCCGCACAGTTCGAGCCCAATCACACAATTCATGTTGGGTCGCACAAATGGACACCGATCGCACAACTATATGACCTATGCGTTAAATTGGTTATTTGTTGCTATGTTGTATAATTAACTGATAAATTATATGAGGCCCAAGAATGCATGATGTGTGTTATGATTTCTTGCATGAAAAGTTTGTTGAGATCCTAACTGTTGTGGGTAACTTAAATAGGACCCGGTTGATTAAGTCTAAACAAGTAATTAGTCTTACCGAGCAAAACCAAGGTGAGTTCACTACTCTCAATACAAGCATGCGTCTGGTGGGGACAATCAAACAGGTAAACAAACAAACATATTTTCATAAACCTATATCCTTGTAGGGGATATGAGGCAGTTTTCAGTAATGAACAGACTTTCACAAACCCATATCCTTGTAGGGGATATGAGGCGGTTTTCAGTAAATGTTGATGTTGGATAATACGCTCACTTTCTATCACTTAAGTCCCATCATACTACCGAACAAGTTGCTTGTAGGGCAACGAGGTTATTAGTTGATAGCGCTATTAGGTTTGGCACCCTCATGACGTACCTGGATAGGACGGGCGTGAACTAATAACTTTAAAATCATGACCAATGTTTGATAGAGCATTGGAGAAGGGCGAAAAGGAGCCGTCTGCGGTATCGAGTTATTATCAACATAACGTAAATCAATACTTGGTAACATACGGTTAAACAAACTGTGAACTCGCCAGCTTTTTGCTGATACACTTTTCTGCATGCTTACAGGCCCTTAGGTACACTAGCATGGAACTTGCGGTCTGGGGAGCTGGAGTGGTCATGGGTCGTGGCAACTGGAATGCTCCTTTGAAGTTTCCTTGTTTTAAACATTACCATTAAACTTATTGGATAAATTATTATGCTTCCGCTGAACATGTCTGATTTTCCAAATTAGTGTTGAATTATACTATTTTGTTTAATGGAAAGTTCTATTTTACTTATGGTTCAATGTGATTAGTGGCTAGATCCTGGTATGTCACACGCCTCGCGGGGGTTTTCGCTTGTGGTATTTTTGGAGGTGTGACTGTTTGGTATCAGAGCCAGGTGTTTGCACTTAAAATCTGGGGGTATTACTTGTACGGTACTAAATGCACTATTTATACCGACCATAAGAGCCTTCAGCATATGTTTGACCAGAAGGAGTTGAACATGCGACAGCGTCGCTGGGTAGAACTCTTAAATGATTATGACTGTGCAATCAAATACCATCCAGGCAAAGCTAACGTTGTAGTTGACGCCCTTAGTTGCAAGTAGACGAAACCCAAGCGTGTTCGAGCTTTGCAGCTCACCTTCCACTCTAATCTACCTGATCAGATTCGTTCTGCCCAGACTGAAGCTTTGAAAGATGAGAACCTTAATTCCGAAGCCATGTGAGGCTTGGAGAAGAAACTTGTTGAAAGATCTGACAGTATCCGCTATTTCATGAAGCAAATATGGATCCCTTTGTACGGAAATCTTAGAGATCTTGTGATAGACGAAGCACACAAGTCTCGCTACTCTGTTCACCCAGGTTCTGATAAGATGTATCAGGATCTGAAAGTCTTGTATTGGTGGCCGAAAATGAAAGCCCACATAGCGATGTATGTGAGCAAGTGCTAGACCTGTGCAAAGGTCAAGATAGAGTGCCAAAAGCCATCGGGTTTGCTTCAGCAACTAGAAATACCCATGTGGAAATGGGAACAAATCGCCATGTATTTTGTCACAGGGCTACCTAGAACTCAAAACGGGAACGATACCATTTGGGTGATCGTTGACCGTCTTACGAAATCAGCGCACTTCCTCGCAATCAAGGAAACTGACAAGTTTTCGCAGCTGGCTGGTATCTATCTGAAGGAGGTGGTTTCTAGGCACATAGTGCCAACCTCCATTATCTCTAATCGTGATCCGCGTTTCATATCCGATCTGTGGCAAGCAATGCACAAATCGTTCGGCTCACGTCTTGACATGAGCACTGCCTATCACCCTTAAACAGACGGTCAGAGTGAGCGAACCATTCAGACCTTAGAAGACATGCTACGGGAATGTGTTATCGATTTTGGTAAAGGTTGGGAAAGACACTTACCCTTGGTAGAGTTTCCTACAATAACAGTTACCACTCCAGTATCTAGGCAGCTCCGTTCGAGGCTTTGTACGGACGTAAATGTCGATCTCCTCTCTGTTGGGCTAAAGAGGGGGACAGCCAAATCACAGGTCCAGAACTTGTGCTCGAAACCTCTGAGAAGATTGTACAGATCAGAAATCGTATGGCGACAGCGCGTGATCGCCAGAAAAGCTATGCTGATAAGCGTAGGAAACCTTTGGAGTTTGCTGTAGGCGATCGTGTCATGTTGAAAGTCTCACCCTGGAAGGGTGTAGTACGTTTTAGGAAGCACGGAAAACTCAACCCACGTTACGTAGGGCCATTCAAGATTCTGGAGCGGATCGGTAAAGTGGCTTACAAACTAGAATTACCTGACGAGTTGGGTAATGTCCACGACGTCTTTCATGTTTCAAACCTAAAGAAGTGTCTGTCTGATGAAACACTTGTGGTACCGTTGCAAGAACTGAAAATCGATGACAAGTTTCAGTTTATCGAAGAACCTATTGAATTCATGGACCGGGATATCAAGGTTCGTAAGCACATTCGAATCCCGATCGTGAGAGTTCGCTGGAACTCAAGACGTGGACCGGAGTTCACATGGGAACGCGAAGATCAGATGAAGCTCAAGTATCCTCAACTATTCCAAACTGCTAATTTGAATCCTGATACAACTGGTGAATTTCGGGACGAAATTCCCTTTCAAGTTGGGGATGATGTGGTACCCGGGGAAAATCCACAGTCATCTTAATCTACCTACCTCGATATCACTTATCATTCCACTCCTCTGAGACTGCTTATCAAATTTCGGGATGAAATTTCTTTCAAATTGGGGATGATGTGACAACTCGTGTTTCGCACGGTCATTTCTGTGTATTAGTCTTACCGTGTTTTGTGTTTTGATGTTACTTATGTATTCGTTATCTGTATGACTAGTAAGTGTGATTTCATAATAAGAATGATTATGAGTTATGTGGTGTATGAATACTTTATATATGCTATTAGAATGGTTTTTGGGCTGCACACAACTAACGGATCGCATACCTTCTATGCGACCCAAACCTGTCCATGTGTTCTCGGTCCAAACAAAGCCAGAAGACTGGGCCCAATCCCCCAAGGTATCGAATACATACACATGCCTTGTGTGTAACTCCTAATAATGATAAAACATAAAACTCAACACCAACACCAAACCCTAATCCCTCTCGCTCCTTCTTCGAAGTCGACGGCTGCACATCCACCCGAGGCATCCTCATCCTTCTGATCAATCCTTTAACTTTGAATCTCCACATCTCGGTTAATAAGTTTGCTCGTGATTTGGTTTAGATTTCAAATGTGTTTTCTTGTGCGTTGTGCTGCCATGTTCATTGTACGATATCATGGCACTTGATTTTTGTTATTGATGCATGTTAATAGGGTTCATGATGTACTGATGATCAATGATTTGAACCGATTGGTTGGGTAGGTGTCACACCCCGGATTCCACGTGTCACCGGTGGGCCCGGTGGGGAGTATCGTGACGTGGTTGGCAACATAATAGTCAAACAACACAATATTTAAATGCACAGCGGAAGCAATTGAAAGATATATATTTCAACTGAATAAAATATTGTAATATCGTGTATCACAAATAGTTGAAAGTTTTTCCACAGACGGATCGAAATAAATAGGAAACAGTAGTTCAACAGACGATAGGCATCTTAAGCTTGCGAGACTCTTTATTGATGCTAAGGAGAGAATCCAGCCTATTACGCTTAGTACCTGCATTTAATCTTTTTGGGAAAATACGTCAGTTTATATTGGTAAATACATTCAACCGACTCATTTTAAAAATGATTAAAAATTGGTTTAGATGCACATGGCATAAACATTTTATAACTTGGGATAATTATTTAAATATATAATCTTGTAAAAGAATTACATGTTCCTTATGCGTTCAGTAGCCCGGATTGTGTCCGGGTTAAAGATCAATAGACACACCACATTATTCTTTTATGCACTGACGGGTGTACGCCTACACCCCGCGCTTAAGTCGTGGCCATTTCGTAAAATGATGCCAGGGATATCCGGGACATGGTCATTAACCCCCCAAAGGCTTTAAGTAAATAAAACATATTTAAACGGGCCGATTAAATTATTCAATTAACCACCAAACGATGGAAGATTTAATGCCCGACCAAGCGGTATTTTATATACCGTAACCCAAGCCCGTATAGGGAAAATAAGTTAAAAGTATTTACCTGAGCAAAGTAATAATCACAATAAGCAAATGCAAGTAGCTTTTACTGGTCCTCCTAATCTGGAACGAAGGTTTATAATAACCTATTAGAATCCTAACGGGTTTTTAGTTAAGCTTAAGCTTAGACCGGTTAGTTTCAAAGATACGGTTCGTACGCACGATTAAGTGAAGACCTGATAGAATGTGATTTAGACCCTACAAGTTCGGAGACTTTCTTAATATGGGTATTTCATACACATTCTGGATTTTGAGATAAAACCGATAAGGTTTGACCCGTTTCGGCTAATTTATGTAAACTAGTTACATAAACCGAACCGAACGCGTAAAAAGCATAACGGGTAATTATTAAAGCCATATACAGGTTTCCTAGGTTAATATGCCTCAAATATGTTGCGACATCAGTAAGATGTCTTTTATTATGCCCGAAACGAATTTAAACACAAACTATGCCCCGTAGGGGTAGTTTGGTCATTTAAAAGGTTATAAAAGAGTTTAAGTATTATCCTGAGTTACAGGTATGATGTAATCAACAAAAATACTCAATTTAATAAGTTATAACAGTAGGGTAAAGTATATATGTGAAATTTATCAATTATAACCAAACTATGCACCGTAGGGGCATTTTGGTAATTTCACATAGGCCGTAAAGCTCAAAACCGAAGTCTGAGTTAAACAACCTTTGCTTACTGTTAAAATATTATAATTTACCTAAAATATCAGTAAGAATCAACCCTTGTATGTTTAAAATAGTTCTAGTACATACTATGCGTTAAAAACGCTTAAAAAGGCGATTAGAAGCCATTTCCGGGTTCTATACATAAAGCTGATATTTTTATTATCCCAGAAGGCTTAAAATAATTTATTTATCATATGTAATCATTAGCAAAAGGTTTGGAATCAATTACATATGTAAAACTCATTTTATAGCCCGTAAGGGCAAAACCGACAATTACCGGATTAAGCCTACGACTATAAGTTATGCTCAGCCTACAATTAATTAAAAATCTTAAAAAATCCCAAAATAATATATTACATCAGTGGGTAAGAAGTTTGATATCAAAAAGTGAGTTTAACTAGGCTATACGCTAATTACGCCGTTTAATTAACACAAAGCTTTCAATTTACGCTAATGAGCATAACTCTCAATCTACACCTCAAACTGATGTCAAATTTTGGGTGCAAGTTTAAATATCAGTAACTAAGGGTTCTACTCTTTTACATTTTCAAAAATCACGTTTTAAGGTGAAAAGGGCATAATGGTCAACATATAGGCAATTAACGGAATCATGCGTATTAATTGGTTAACTAATGAACCATGGTGTATAATCACAGAGGGTTATACTAGCATGTAACCTGGTCCAAATAGAGCTCTAAGGTATTTCTAAATCATACCAAAACGGGTCAGAACTGAAGTCAAAGCAAAAGTCAAAGCTTTGCGATTTTCGGTTCCAAACCGGGTCTAAACAGTAAATTGTCGGGTTGAACATGTTTAGACATGTTCTTACACTAATTACCAAGTTATATTAATGATCAAACATGTTGTATGTGTTCTACATTGCTAATCATGCATAAATTAGAAAATAAGTATCCTGTTGACTTTTTAATAACAAGTTTGACCCGACATTTGACCTAGTTAGAGTGGGAATCAGGGGGAACCCTTCTAAGGGTTTATTACCCACATAATTACCATCTTATAACTACTTTCAATTCGACTAATCACTGGACCATTAGTGATTAATCTTGAAGTCAACCGTTAATTACGACGGTTTGACTTTTAAGCTAAAACTAAGCAAAAACTTAACTAAGGAAGGACAAGCAAACTTACAAGAGTCCTATGAACGACCGGAGATGATTTGGAATTGCACTTGAGCTCCAGAAATGATCAGGAATGCAAATGGGAATGAATGATCAATGTTGCCAACATGTGGGACTTTATATAGTGATTCAAACCCACTAGATTGTTGACATGCAAGTCTACAACTGACCACAACTCATCCACAAGTGTCCCTAGTGTTCTAGGGGTTGCCTAGGGGTCGCCCATGAAGTGAAACAACTGATTAAAGTCGGTTTATGCATGAAAAATGGATGCTGTCCAAACTTTCTGTATCTTGGCGGGCCAGGCGGCCCGCGTAAGGGTGTTGATGGGTCTTACGCGGCCCGCTTGGGCCTTCTGATCAGGCAAAAACGTTTTCAAGTTGTTGCATCTCATCTCTTGGCCCTTCCGAAAGGTCAATTAAGCTTATTTCTTGCAATTTAACCCCTTCTTATTTACCTACAAGGGCCTTAAGACTTGTACCCACTTTTCTAAGTCCTTGGTCACCTTGTTATTCCCCGAAAAGTCATAACTTTTCAACGTTAACGCTTTAACCCCTCGCATACGAATTTGATCATAACTTTCTCATACGATAACGAAACTTTATGAAATTTATGTCGTGCATTCTAGTGAGCATAATTAACCGTTACAAAGCTTCGGGTCTGTAAAAAGGTCACTCAGAGGTATAACTTAAAAATGTTGACACATTTAACCCCTGTAGTTTGTAATCTCTCACTTCCTTTCATATTTAGCTTCGTATGATCCATGATTTATTCGTTTGAAGGTATGAGCATCATGTAGGGTTAATGTACAATATATTTATTCACTGTTGACATTTAGAACTCGTATATTCACATACTTTTCATGTTTGTCAACTTTAGTCCTTTCAGAACATTCTTTCACACGTTCAATCATATGACACGTGTCAACACATTATAGGACGTGAATTTTCGAGGTGTTACAGTAGGGGACTAAATTGTGTGAATAATGAAACCATAATGAAAAGGGATTGGTGATACTAGGATAGTTATAACTAGGGTTTGATAAACAACATGCCATTGAATTGAGATGTGATGTACAAACATGTTTATTGATCGAATTGGGCGAAGATTAGATTGTTCCGAACATTGTTGTCTAGAGGGAGTTTTAATGCTAAATGATCATGTTCATGATGGTGATTATGTGATAATACGAAACTGCCATGATTAGGGTTTATAGAAAATCTTGGAAGGTTGTTTTGATCTTATTAAATGGGAATGCATAACTGTTGGAACTGATTTTTGGTAAACAAAAATGTGTGATTGATTCACCACTAATTTCGGCCGAACATGACCCACCCGCATAACTGATCGGCCGCACAAGTTTATGCCAATCGCACAAACCCACCCTAATCGCACATCTAAAGACTTGGGTGAACTGTTGGGCCGATGTATATCGGGTATGTAGTGTTGGAATCGCACAAGCTCATATCGGTCGCACAAGTTCATATCAGTCGCACAAGCTCATGTTAATCGCACAAATAGGCCCAGTTGCACAAAGGCCATGTGGGCTGAACTTCTCATTGGGCCACACACAGGCCCACGAACAATATAACAGCGGCACAGTTCGAGCCCAATCGCACAATTCGTGTTGGGTCACACAAATGGACACCGATCGCACAACTATATGACCTATGCGTTAAATTGATTATGTGTTGCTATGTTATTAACTTTGTAAATCAACCAAGATGTCATATGACACACAAATTTCACACAATAAGTGATATCATGCATAAGTCACTCATAGTTTTCAGATCTGAAAACGTATCTGTTAAACTGTGGGATCATTTCATATTTTCTAAATTGATTTCAATTGCTGTTATGAAAATTGTGATGTCACCTTATTAAAATGCTAAAGTATGAACCTCAGATTAACAAAAACCTATGTTCATAAAACATTAGTGTTTTTGATAACATAAAAAGAGGGAACTTAAAACTTTAGTCATTCATTTCTTATGTGTTGAAAACAGGTTGAGTTCCTCAAAAGGACAAAATCAACTATGTTAAAATACATTAAGAAAATTCACAAAAACTCAGAAGTGTGTTTATCTCAAAACTTTTGAAGTCAAAAGAAAAGAGTATAAACATAAAACACTTATGGGTCAAAGTTTAGGGTAATAATGGTTATTAAGCAACTATGTGCATTCATCTGTTCAGGAAAAGGTTTTGATTCCCGTAGATGAACTCCAAAGAGGACTAGACAAATGTTCAAATATTTATTCATGTGTCCGCATGATTGCAATTAACTGACAAAGAATAACGGTACCAAACAGTGGTCAAAATGTATTCAGAATGTTCTACCAACTGATGCCAAACCACTGACCATTTTTCAGAAACTTGAGAATGATATGATTACGTTCTGTTTTTGGAAAATACCAGATCCTTTTTTATGCTGTTCTCAGATAATTCTTTAAGATTTTTTATAAAGGATTTTCTCGAATAATCAGGATATATTATTCATATTTTTTCTAGGAGTAATATATTTTGAACTTTTGTTTGTTTTTGTTGGCATTAGTTTCAATTACCTGTCAGGACATAGTACCTTATTTTTGTTGGTATTATTGTCCTCATGAATGGGTCAAAAGGAAATGGTACATATGTCAAGATCATGTCATACTCAGGTTTGCTCCTAAATGTTTATCAAAGGTTGATTGCTAACTGTGCTTGAATTACTAGGGTACTCATGTTTTAATTGAATATTAAATGAAAATGAGTTGCTTTAGCAAAAAGTTATCATCATCTGGGGTACTAAACCACTGTTCTACAAAATGGACATGTGGCAAAACCTTGAATGAAAATTCTCAAAACTGTTGCTGGAATACTTGTCCTTCAAATCTGTACCATTTACCCTAACCACTGTTTTGTTCCAACGTCTGATCTCTAAATATTGTCCACTGCTGAAAGTTAGCCACTGATCCTTCATTATCTTGACAAGCACTGATATTCACAATCAGTGTTCTATCCACTGATATGCTATCCACTGATAGTAAAAATCATCCACTGTTCAAAATTTTTACCGTTGTAACCACTGATGCTTGATACGTCAGTGGCCCTTAAAACAACTGTTCTCCATCCTTCATCCATTTCATCAGTGTTCGACACGTGGTCAGTTTTTAGCCTTCAGATCATAATAACCGCTGCCACATCAGCGATCATTTTTTTTCCCCTAAATAAAACCCTGATCAAAACCCCAAACAGGGTTTTACACTGTCGAATTGAATTCCAAAGTTCTCTTCACAAAGCAGTTTCCAACCTTTCTTCCCAAAACACTCTCTGATTCTTCTTCATCAAAATGACGAAGTCAAAATCACAATCAAAATCTAAACCAAAATCACCATCATCTTCAAAAGATGTCGCCCAAACAACCGAAGAAACCATTGAAATTCCATACAAATCACCTCATAACTACGTGGGTCTCCTCACAAAACCTACCGATAACCACACCTTCGACTCCATTATTGATACACTATCTGCATCAAAGTACAAAACTTTGTTGATAGTAGACACTCCCATTTACTTGCAAACCCAGAGAGAGTTTTGGAAAAATGCTAAGCTTGAAAAACAAGACGAAAAAGTAGTAGCCATTAACTCCTCGATACAGGGTAAAGCATTTCAAATCACCCCACAATCAATCTCAGAGGTCTTCAAACTCGATGATCTGAAAGGTAAAACTTCTTTTGATAAAAACGAGTTAAAAGCTGATTTTCTGAAAAGGGGGTATGCAGAACAATCAAAGGTAGAAACCTTACAAAAAGGTTATTTTCCATCTGCACCCAGATTTTTATTTCACACACTTTTGAGTTGTGTCTCAAATAAAACAACAACGTTTAACGAAATACCATTGAAGATTCAATGCCTGGGCTATGCTATTTTAAACAATAAAGATTACAACTACTCCCAGGAGATCTTCAATGACATGGTAAAGAATGTTGACAGCAAATCATTTCTTCTTTTTCCAAGATTTCTGAGCTATTACTTTAAACAAAAAATTGAAAAAGAGGATGAAAATTTGCCCAAACAAGGTGTCCATTTTCAAATAAAAAGTTTAACAAAAGAAACATTTTCCAGAATGATGGCACCAATAAAAACAAAAGCAGGGATACCTGAGCAGATTTTAGCGGTTACAACTGCTCCTCAGGTATCAGCTGCTGAGCCCACTGCTCCAGGTGATCATGGCAGCACTACCACTGCTTTGAAACCCACACCTGACATCACCAAAAAGACCAAAAGAAAAACATCCAGAAAACCCACCAAACCCAAAACAAAGGCAACTATGGAAGATGAGATCCCAGAGGAAATGCTTGTGACAACACAAAAGTCACCACAAACCACTGCTGCTACTTCCTCACAGCAGTTGGTAGAAAGATCTCCACCTTTGCCTGAAACTCCTCCTGCATCCTCACAAAAGGATCAGGTTGTAAGCACAGGGATACCACAATATGAAGCTCTAAATCCACTCGGATCCATCTTCCTCAGTCCTGATCCCAAGGACATGTCTCTTTCAACTCCCATACCCTCACCAATCATAATGCCACAATCCATGCTACCCTTGTTGCATGCAGCTGCTATAGCTCAGACACAAACCAGTTCCTCTCTATCACCTATTACTGAGAGTATATCCCCACAAGAGACTGGATCTGATGCTACTACTTCTGCTATCCCAGCAACAATTGAGGATGTTACACCCCCTGAGTTACAAGTAACTCTCGGTGGTAATTCAAGTGGAGCAGCAACTACAAATGTTGGATCTACAGATCTGCATTTGGCCAGTTGTTTCATTAATCAGACTCCCTTGAAGGCAATTTCTTCTATAGCACTATCGATAACCACTAGTGAGCCTATTTTGACCACTAGTAACATCAAAGGATTATCAAGTGCTGAAGAAAGAAGTCCCTAATACCAAGAACAAGGGGCATCAATGGGTGATTTTTGGGACTCAGTTCCTAAGTCAAACATTGATATAACCACTGCTGGTGGGGACTCAGATGATCCTACTAAAGTAGGTGATGATTCAAAATATCAGGAATTGACGGACAAAGTTGAAAAACTTGAAGATTCAGTTGCTGAAATAAAGAATATGGTGCAAGAGATTTTAAAAGCTCAAAAAGCACAAGCCACTGCTGTTCCAGCTCAAGCACCTGCACAACATGCATTTGCTGCAAATGAGCTTTGGAATATTTTTCAACCCATGCTTGAAAAACAGCAACATATGGCTGATAAAAAGCATGCTATTCAAGTACAAATGCTGACCAACATGGTGGAATCAAGGTTTAAAGACACTCAAGCAGATATCAAGGCTATAAAGGCTAGCATTCAAAGCGCCTCTGGCAAAGTTCCTTCTTCCATATCATTTCTTGTTAACCCCCATTCAGATAATGCCAAAAAGGGGGAGAATATCAAGCTGATGGGAAAAATGAATAAAATGGGAATAGAACATGGCCTTTGTATTGAGCCTGAAAAAGAAAAAGAAAAAGAAAAAGAAAAACAGGTCTCAAAACCTGTTAGTCAAACAGCTGATACACCAGTAGTTACAAAAACTGCTGTCAGTAGCCAAACAGCTGCCATGTCATCAACACACACATCTTCAACACACACCACTCTACCACACACCACTACAACTACTGCTCTACCACCATCATCTACAATCACACCATCACCACTGCCTCCTGTCATAAAACAGAAGACAACAGATGTTGCAACATCTGTTGTAATGACAGCAGCGGTTGGAACACCAGTTGTTTCAACAGTTGTTTGTCAGACACTCTCCATCATTCAAACCACTGATCCACCCAAAACATCATCTGCCCCTTCTTCATTAAAAAGGAGAAGGAATCTCATATCAGATGATGATTCACCACCACCATCACCATTATCAAAAACTACTTCACCACCGTCATCCCCTGCTCAAAAGCAGAAGACATCTGCTGACATATCAGCAGGTGTAATGACAACAGCAGTTGAAACACCAGTTGTTTCAACAGTTGTTAGTCAATCATCCACCACTGCTTTCACCTTCCCTACATCACAACCAAAGCTCTTCAACAGAAAAAGAAAGCCAATCTCTGCCGATGAGGGTATACATGATCCTAATGCTGCACAACATCCACTGGAACTTGAAGCTATCAAAAATGAGATGAGGCAATTCTATGCAGAAGAAGATCCTTCAAAAAGAAGATTCTCCTCACTCATAGGTTACATGCCACCAGATGATATAGATGATTACCTCAAAATCAAGGCAAGGCAAGCTAAACTAAGAGCTAAAGTTGAGAGTGAACATGAACGTTTAAGCGAAGATGGCATTGCTAAAAGACTGGAGGTCTACTTCACAAAAGTAAAGCAGATAGAAGAGTTTGCACAAGACCTAAACAAAGAAAAGGCTGATCAAAAGAAAAAGTTAAGAAAACAATATCTAGCCTACATCATGAAAGAGAAATTCTATCCTGCTAAAGAACAACAGTTCGAAGAATGGCCAATAGTCGCTCTAAAGCATGAGGCAGAAAGGATTGAGAAAATCAAGAATGATCCTACAAAGAAGAAGAATGCTCCAAACTGGATAAAATACAAAAAGCTCATTGCTGACCTAACTGCTGAGTATAAGAGAAATAAAAGGGAGCTGGTGGATGCAAAAATGGACACTGCTGAAGCCATATCAAAATGGTCAAAACAGCAGACTGATGAAGCCTATGAAAGGCTAAAGAAAAGAAAGATAACTGTTTCAAGCACTTCAAAGAAGCATGAACAAAGAATGAAACTTGAACAGCAGATAGAAAACCTCAAAACACTGTTCCGGTCTACTTTTGTGACAAACCAAGAAGAAAAAGAACAGTTGACCAGTGAAGAGGTTAAAGAAAAGGAAGTTGAGTACTTCACAGAATCCATCATGAAAATGGGTCTAAAAGAAGAAAGCTCGGAAAAACTTCAAAACCTTTTTAAAAGGATATTAACCAAACCTGCATCACCAAACACTTCAACAGACATGACAGACATTGAAAGGCAGGAGCTGATTGAAAGAGAAACTGCAGAAGATATAGCTGTAGCAAACGATGTCATTGAAATGGCTTTCAAAAGAATGTCTGAAAGTCTGCAAGTTTTCACAAGGCCAACATCTCCCAACTCATCCTCAAATAAATCTCTCCCGAGAAATCCATTGGGTTCGAAAGTACTAAAGTGGATGTCTGACCAAAAGACCCATGTATTGACTATTGTCAGATCCAATGGAGATGTGAAGTACATATCAAGGAAAAAAGCACTAGGCCTTAGTGTTCAAGATTTGCAGGATCTCCTTGAACTTTCACTGTGCAGGGATGAAGATGACATAAGTTCCAAAGAATTTGAAGAAGATTTCAAAAGAAAAGCAAGGGAACTTTTGATGAGTAATAAAGATCCAGAATAATGACAGGTTTTGGCATTATCTGTTCCAGGGGGAGATTGTTGGGATTGAACCCTACCAAAGGAACAGATAATGTAAAGCCAAAACCTGGTCACAACAGTGGATTCACTATAAGCAGACGGTTACTCTAAGCTCTCCCCTTGACAGTGGTCACCTATCTGCTGATACACTCCTAGTACTGCTCAGAAGAACAACTGATGAACCAAACACTGATGGAACAACTAAAGACTGCTAAAAGGCAAATACTGAGCTCTATCTACTGCTGTCTCTTAAGTACTGCTGAAGACCCAAGCACTGCTCATTCAAAGACTGATCACCTTTTGAAGAAAGCACTGATGATCAAGTAATCAGTGCTTAGGCCACAACAGTGGAACGTGAACTGTGTTAGACTTGCTTTGTATTTTATTATCAATCAGTTGTTAGACATCAATAGTTGTATAGAACAGTGTTTACAGGTTGTTAGGCTGTTAGATGTCACTATCATGGTGACGTCAGCTGAGGTACATCAGTAGTTTGGTTTGCCTATAAATATGACAGTACTCTGTACTGTTATATTTGATTCGTTTTGAGAGAGTTCGTCTCCTCAATTCAATCCTTTCATCTTGTGCAACCAACTCTGAAGTATCAGGCTGAGGGGGAGTTTAGTCTGTAAGCTTGCATTGTAACCTTTTGCTTTTGATGTAATCTTTCGACTCTATGAAAAGCAATTGTTTATCAAACTATATTCTCCTTTGATTGTGTTTACAAAGTTTGTTATTCATTTCCGCTGCACTTAAAACTGTTCATATCTATTTGATTTGTTCAAATCTCACAAACAAACACAATCATGAGAGCCTCAGATCCTAACAATTGGTATCAGAGCCTGGACAGTCAAATTCGATCTAACAATCAATTTGACATAACGGTTTGGCTCAAAATTCATTGATACTAAGGATGGTTGTATTCAGTTGAAAAACAGAGTAACGAGTAAATCATGATCAAAATGGTTGTATCGAGTTATTATCAACATAACGTAAATCAATACTTGGTAACAAACGGTTAAACAAACTGTGAACTCGCCAGCTTTTTGCTGATACACTTTTGTGCATGCTTGCAGGCCCTTAGGTACACTAGCATGGAGCTTGCGGTCTGGGGAGCTGGAGTAGTCATGGGTCGTGGCAACTGGAATGCTCCTTTGAAGTTTCCTTGTTTTAAACATTAACATTAAACTTATTGGATAAATTATCATGCTTCCACTGAACATGTCTGATTTTCCAAATTAGTGTTGAATTATACTATTTCGTTTAGTGGAAAGTTCTATTTTACTTATGGTTCAATGTGATTAGTGGCTAGATCCTGGTATGTCACACGCCTCGCGGGGTTTCCGCTTGTGGTATTTTTGGGGGTGTGACAGGTACAACTCCAACATCGTCAACAGTTGCGGAACTAGCCCAAAAAGTTAGGGGTATCCTATTTTTTTAGGATCAGGGGTATCCTTTATATAACGAAAACGAAGTTGACGGTATTTTTACACTACGGAAATGGAGTTAAGGGGTATTTTTACACTACGGAGACGGGGTTGAGGGGTAGCCCGTGCTACCCTACTAACACTTTAAGTCCGCCACTGATCGTCAAAGTCTTCTCTAGGTTGGCGTGGTTGATGTGGTAGAATTTTGTATTTGTTGTTGACTCATTTGTAATTGTTGTTGCATTTGTTGATGGTATTGTTGTTGGAATTGAAATTGTTGAAGTTGAGTGAACCTATTTGAAGTTTGAGTTTGTTGAAGTTGAGTGAACGCATTTGAAACTTTATTGAATCCTAATAGTGAATATTGTGTTGACGACATCATATCACGGTGGGCTAGTAGCCACGTGACATAAACAGGGTTGGTGACGAATTATCGGGTCGTTTGGATCCGTGGTTGGTTTTTTTTTTTTTTTAGGGTACAAAATAAGTAAAAAATAGAGGGAATGAGAGAGTGAATATGTATTTTAGTGTAAAGAATATTGGTGTGTTTGTTTAAATAGTGATAAAATAGAATTTTTTTTTACTATTTCTTTTTAAATCGACCATTCCCCATGGGTCAAAGGCACAACAATCAAGAGGGGAGGAGCGTGGAGACCGTGGGGTTCTCCATGAGTACCACGAGTGGAGGATGGGGGGGGAGGGGTAGTACAATATTCTTTACGACTCATGTGACAAGGCCATGGTCCTCTTTATGAGGGTCACACCGTGCAGCCTTATGGTCATTATGCAACTCGTGACCGGTTGAAAAACATATCCATAACTTTTTTGTTTTTGTACGATTGTTAAAAATTTTAACAATATACTATCAAGATAATATTATCTTTGTTTTGATATAATCACCAAAATCTCAAAGAACTTTCTTTTATGGTCGCTATATTGAAATATTGACCATCACAACACTCCTTTTGTATATTTAATGATCCTAAGAAGATAAAATGTTAGCATATCATATTAAAGTAAATAACTATAAAATCATTCATACTAGAATATTACTTGATAAAAATGTGAATTATTCAACTTTTTTAATGAATGCAACACTCGTATTATATAGAATTGTCAAAATAATTGTATCACAAGTTTTGGAAAAAACCAAAAGAAAAACATTATGAAGCTAATTTAATGAAATTAAAAGATTATTGATTGAGTACAATAACATAATTAATTGTTAAGCATATCAATATATTATTGAGTAGGGTAATTGCCATTATCAAACAAGGTGTACATCATAATAGGCCAAACTAGAAAAGAAGGCCATTCTAGTCTAGTAGGCCCTCCACACTCTCTATTATTATAAGATTAATAAGATGTGAAAGAATATTTGTTGAAGTAACATGAAAGGAAAGTATAGTCAATGTCTCAAACCTTCTATCCATTCACATCACTCTCCATTCACCATTTTTTACATTATCTTATTAAGGAAATACTGCATTTATTTTAAAATACAATATACAATATTATTTTATTTTCAAGGTTGTCTTAAAAGATGGAATGTTAATTTTTCATAAAGTTGGATCCGTTTCATTTAGTTGTTAAGTAAGAACCGTTAAATATATTTATTAGTTTTAAACATTATAAATACTAATGAAGCTATTTCTTTTTTTCTTTAACGGCAAACTCAAACACTTACTAAATATACACTCGAATTTTACACAATGTTTAAAGGGAATAGAACCTGCACCACTTAGGAGCAATACCTCTATAAACTCATTGGTACCACCACGAGATTACAAACCCTTTGGTTAAAACTGCTTCTTACTAAAATTAACAAGCTTTCTTCAAGTTTGTATTTATAGATATATTAAATAATATTTCACAATTTCAATGATTTTCTGGTGTAAAACATCCCTCATTTGCTCATTTAGGGCAAATGAGTGCACATACATTTAACTTTAAAAATATATTTTATGCCTCTTAGCTAAGACTAGCTATGTTTGCATACAACTAAATGAAACCAACATATTTTGTGTCATAAAATAATGAAGAAAGATTGTGGATGTCTAAATCTAGAAAAACTGAAAAGATAAATATAGCCAGCAAAATGAAAGATGGCATATGCATGACTAACATTGGGATGGTGGATGATGGGTGCCGGTGGTGGAGGCAATGGCCAAGAGGTATGGATGGAACGGAGTAGTTGTATATAAGGCTATTTTATTTGTGTTAAATATTCACTAATAACTTAGAAATGTCTTCTAGTCTAACGGCACTCCGTGTCTCTTTTAAAAGGGAGATCGAGGTTCTTAAAAGGGAGATCGAGGTTCGAATCTTGTTGCTGGTGAATTTCTTTTGAAAAACCAGTAAGGAGGTTTTACGAGCAAATTGGTTTCCTCCTGAAACGGTTTGGCGTCATCCTCGAACGTCAAACTAATAATGGACGATTGTAGTTTGGTCTGACGTATGAATATACGCATGGGCTATGAAGAGGCATGTCACTGAGCCCGAATACACCGTCATTCAAAAAGAACTTAGAAGTAAATATATATTATCATAGGGGTGAGCATAAAACCGAATTAACCGAGCCGTAATCGAAATAACTGAAAAAATTGAACTGAAATAACGGAAAACCGAAATAACCGAAGGGTCGGTTATTTATATTTTTGTTAACCGCATGTTGCGGTTCGGTTATGGTTATTCTTATTTTCATAACCAAATATAACCGAACCGAACCGAATGTTTTAACCATGGCCCAATCCATATGTTTTTTTTTTTTGTGAAGTGTTTAAGTCTTTTAACCATGACCCGATCTCATTAAATTTAAAACTCTAGCCACTTTGTGTTCGTATATATGCTTCCACATAACACGTGTCTACATGTGTTATTTTTGGTTTTGGATTCAATATGCATGTGTTAGTGAAATATAATTGATAACTCTACAAGCTTTAACTGTGTATATTTATTTTTTGCGCATGAAAATTTTGCATAACCCACACAATTTAAAGCCTAACTTTAGAAATGATAAAAAAAAAAGAAAACTGACCTATAACCGAACCGAAATCGCATTAACAGCAAATAACCGATTATCCGAAACCACATTAACCGAACCAAAGGGTTATGATTTTTTGATTACCGAAATGAGCGGTTATGGTTTAGGTTTTAGGCAATAACCGAACCGAATTTTGTTATTCATATATGGTTTTGGTTGTATACTTATTGTTAGAGGCATACAAAACTCCAAATTTTAATGCATTTCCAAACTATGTATTTGCCTAACTAGATTGATGATTGGCCAACAAGACACGACACCTATCCTTATATATGGTTATCTATCAACAGAATAAAAACTAGTACAAAACAAAAAGGACGTCATGGATCACAGTGTTTGCGTCTTTGTAGAGAAATCGAAGGACCACAATATAGTTTCGGTCCCTATGTCATATGGTCCTGACATATACTATTTGAAAACTAACAAGAGTGATTCATTATCCTCGTTTTTCTACATTTAATCCATCCATAAAAAATATATATATAAAAACTAAATATCCTAATATATTCTTCATTACTTACAAAAATCTTTTAACTTCTTTCATCAATTTTTTTAATTTACTTATATGAAAATAACTTTATAAATATAAAATGCTTGAATGAAACTAACCTACTCTCATGATTGCAAAACAATAGTAAAACAATTAATATATTATAAAATCTAGGGTTATTAGATTTTATCACCCACAACTATTGGCTATTGGCCGCTGTCACCCCCAACTATCACTTTGACGCCCGTCACCCCCAACTTAACACTTAGTGTGTTCTGTCACCATGTCGTTAACTGATCACTAACTTTTGATCATGTTACAACACTTTTTAGGGTGTCATAGGGATCTTGGGAAGGTTTTAGGGATCTTAGGACACCCCTAAAAGTATAGTAACCGGATCAAAAGTTAGTGATCTGGTGACAGAACACACTAAGTGTTAAGTTGGGGGTGGCAGACGTCAAAGTGACAGTTAGAGGTGGCAGCGGCCAATAGCCAATAGTTAAGGGTGATAAAATCCAATAACCCTAAAATCTATTATGATTTAACTTAGTTTATTTTTGTTTAACAATCAACAAAATAATATAATAATATTAATATGTTTAAAATAAACTTGAAGTCGATCAATCAAGTCACAACATATAATTGATTAATTGTCTCCACTACATACATACATACACACACACAACTTATAAAATAAGATTACATACACATACTGTGTACGTATATGCTTTTGTCTATATATATATACACCCAGGTGATACTCTTAACCATATTTACTTTGCATGTAGCACACTCTTCTTTACCTTTCTCTCTCTTCATAGTTTTGAACTTGAAAAACTCCTTTAATCTTCACTCTTTGATCTCCCCTTCACTCTTTCTCACACACACACAAAAACACCCAAGAAAACACACAGTGAAACTTCATGGAAGTAGAAATGGATGTTTCAAGCCTCCACCATCATCATCACCAACAGGTACACTACTAATTCCTCTCTCATTCATCCATTGGCGAAGCATAGTGGGGGCAGCCGACCCCCCGAACTTTTCGCCTAGTAGTACAAATTATGTAGTTTTCGTATAGAAATTTTTTGGTATATACGTTTTCGACCCCCAGTTTTATAGAATTTTTTTGGGTATATACGTTTCGACCCCCGGGTCGGAAATCTCAAGGTTCGCCACTCATTCATCTTCATTTTTTAAAAATCTCAGAGGATGAATTTCAATCAGAAATAAGCAAAGTGTTTGAAATTTATGAGTTTTTACTCGCACAATTAGGTCACTCCACGCCTGTCCTTTGCAGAATTTGAACCCACAACCATTTCGTTAGGGTTTTCTTCAAGTTTTTGCTTAACACTTAATTATGATTCACTAATTAGTTACCAAATTTTGATCAGAATTAATTTATTTTTGTGAATGTGAATTTATGTTTGTAGGATATATCTTCACAAACACTAGAGAGCATGTTGGTGTGCACAAAAGCCCAACAAGACAAAAAACCAAGACCACCAGAAGAAGCTTTAAAATGTCCTAGATGTGATTCAAGCAACACCAAATTCTGCTACTACAACAACTACAGCCTCACACAGCCAAGATACTTCTGCAAATCGTGTCGAAGGTACTGGACGAAAGGCGGAACTCTAAGAAATGTTCCGGTGGGAGGCGGGTGCAGGAAGAATAAAAGGCCCTCTTCGTCATCATCCGCGACATCATCGAATTCATCAGCATGCTCTGGACTATCAAAGAGACCTCAAGAACACCATCTTATCCCACAACATCATCATCATCCACTTAATATTATGACATCTAGTTCTAACAATCACCTGCTTTCAGGTCTACCACACTTACCATATGACTCAACTTGCACTGATCTCTCACTTGCTTTTGCTAGGCTCCAAAGCC
Source organism: Helianthus tuberosus (assembly GCA_030545235.1). Lineage (NCBI taxonomy): Eukaryota > Viridiplantae > Streptophyta > Magnoliopsida > Asterales > Asteraceae > Helianthus > Helianthus tuberosus. Next base: position 25,104,109 of record CM060387.1, read on the forward strand.
AAGCAAATGGGCCCATGGGGTTTGACCACAATGACCACCATTTGGGTAGCAATGGGGACCAACACCAACTAGGTTTTCTTGATGCGGTTAGGGGCGGGTTTCTCGAGAACAATAACGCGCTTAACGGGTTCCACAATGTGTTATACAATGGGGGTAATATTGGAAATGGGGACATGGGAAGTTTAATGGGATTAAACAATGTTGGTACTAATCATGATCAAGACCAACAACATGTTATGAACCCAATGTTTCATGATCATCAAGATCAAGAAATCACTTGTGGTGCAGCCACAACAGCAGTGACAATGACAACAGTGAAGCAAGAAGCATGCAGCATGATGAGATCAAGTGAAAATCACATTGGAGATAATAGACCAGGAGGAGGAGGGGTACTATGGGGATTTCCATGGCAGATGGGTGCAGGTGGTGGAGATCAAACAAACATGGTTCATGAGGTTGAGTCAGGGAGGTCAATGATTGGAGGATGGAGTGGGATTGGTTCAACAAATTGGCATGGACTCATAAATAGTCCTCTTATGTAGTTGAAGTAGAACTATATATCATATGTTGTTATTGTTGTTTAATTAATGTTAGTTGATCAGGAGAATTTTACTTTTAAAATATTTTGTTTGGATGAGGGAAGGATAGATCATAGATTTATGTACTTGCTTGCTTTTAACTAAATTTGTTTGTTTGTTTGTTTGTTTATGTATGACAGTCTTAGAATTACCAGTTTTTGTATCCCAATCCAAGAACATTAATACGGAATGTGTTGTATTGGATATGACCAAATGTTTATTTTGATGTGACTACGGTCTTGTAGGTATTTACATATAATCAGAATTTTACAGTCTTTATGTTATTATATAGGTTTTATTTATGGTAAATGTATGAGGAAATCATAATATTTCTTTATGAACACAGAGAAAATTATAGAATTTGGTGAGTGTAAAATACATCAACAAGATAAAGAAATCAGAATGTGTAGCAAAAGTTGAGAGATCATGAAGAAATTGAATTGGTTTTTATACTTATTTGAAGTAGAGATATGTTAAGAGAATAAACAAAAATGGTTGATATTTGTGTTTAACCCAGTGTTGTTAAAATATATGTGTTTTTTGCGCGTCTATCTAACATGATAAAACAAATGGAACAATAGTTTTATTATCGAGATGACTATCTAGTAGGAGAATAGCATTGAGTATTCTATGTTGTCTCTTAGACTGGAAGGTATGGAGGAGGCAAGTCCTCCAAGGATGGGCCGCCAAGTCACCGCCACGTAGGAGTGGTTTGGAGGAGATGGACCTAGAGGGGTGGAGGATGGGGCTAAATATATATATATATGCATGTATGTATAGGTTGGTGTGTGTGGAGATAGGCCCGTCAAGAACGTCCGCTGGGCGACGAAGATGCCGGAACCGGCCGGGGGGGGGGGGGGGGGGCGGTGTGGGGGACCGGCGCCGGGCCTCAGCCGGCCCCCATACCGTCTAGTCTTATAAGGAAATGAAAGAATCTGCTTTAAGATTGCAACGAAGCATACGTGTATGTATACGAACAAGAGAGTTCATGCACTCTCTTGTCACGCGTATATTGTGCAACTAAACTATAACATGAAAGAGTAGTCTTTCTTTCTCTCCAAAAAAAACGGAGTTCATGCCCTCTCTTGTCACGTGTATATAGTTTGCACGTTGCACTGTCGTGCATGATAATTTTAAATCATGTAAACAATTTTTGATTGAAAATTTTCAATTATTCTCTTGAAATCTCAATCAAAAAATTGAAAAGACAAGTAAGAGTATGCAGGGCCGGCCCTGAGAATTTAGGTGTCCTGTTCAAGCTATGAAAATGTGCCTGTAATGCCTTAACGAACTGAGAATTTAGGTGCCCTATTCAAGCTAGGAAAAACGTTCCTGTAAGGGCTAGCTTAACGAAATAGATAATGTAAAGTATTTTCTTTAAACAATGATTAAAGTTAGGCAAATTGGAAAATAATAATCCCATCTTTCTGAAATTGGCCGATAATAATCCCAAGTCAGTTATTAGCCAATAATAATCCGACCTCGTCCAATTTTTTTTGTAAAATAGTCTGCCGTTAAAATAAGCTTAACGGAGTTAAGTGTTTTTCCGAATTACAAACCGATGTTTTAGGGCTTTTGATCAGAATGAGGATACGAGTCGATTGATGTAAAACTTACCTCGAAATTGTGTTCGAAATGGCTTGAATTTTGTTAATTGGAAGTTAAACACCCGAATTGAAGCACCGTTTTCGTGGGTTGGGGGCAGTATTTTGAGGTAAGTTTTACATCAATCGACTCGTATCCTCGTTCTGATCAAAAGCCCTAAAACATCGGTTTGTAATTCGGAAAAACACTTAACTCCGTTAAGCTATTTTAACGGCAGACTATTTTACAAAAAAAATTGGACGAGGTCGGATTATTATTGGCTAATAACTAACTTGGGATTATTATCGGCCAATTTCAGAAAGATGAGATTATTATTTTCCAATTTGCCTTAAAGTTATAGCAATAAACATTGCAATTACCAAAATAATAAAAATCATAGTATTCGAATAAGCGAATAATATGCCGTAATAGGATAATAGCTAACCGATAACCGATAAAAGCACTCTTTAAAAAAAATTTACTTCACATAAACTAGTGATCTGGAATCCTAAGCAATACTCATTTTTATTAGTTACACAATAAAATGATTAACTGTGAAAAATATTTTTTTTGCCTTTTGTGTGCTAAATAAGTCTTGCCATGGAGTATTTTGGTTTATCTTAAAAAGTTCAGGGTGCATGGCTGTCAATTTTTAATGTTAGATCATATTAGCAAAGATCCATTTCCTTTTATTTTATATATCCAAAATAAGCATGTATGGTAAGTAGGTATTATAATAGAAAGAAAAAAAAAGCGAACTAATGGAGTTGAACCTGTGCTCCAAACATACACACTAAACGCTGAAACCAGCTAAGCCACATCAATATTTTGATATAATTTTGGGTTGATAGTTTTTTATATACAAATATATGTAGGATTTTTTTGACAAATGTGCCCCAGAATAAAACGGGCCCTGGCCGGTGGTCCTCGCCGCCCACCCTCAGGGCCGGCCCTGCGAGTATGCATATTTATGTTATGAAAACAATACCTATAAATTGACTATGCTGTTAATATGTAGAATGGGAACCACCACAACGTTTCGTTGAATCGATACAATATTTCATGAAAGAGTGTCTCGGTTTGGCGGTTAATTATGCTAATTTGCTTTTGTCATTGGTAACTAAGTATCGTTGATGATTTTCTTACATTTTATGTAACTTAGTTACGGTTATGGTTGATTACTTTTGATGGCTTATTAGCTGTCCATTGCTTGATTGTTGATGTTCACTCAATTCCTAAGGGGAGGAGGGGTGGTCACTAGTGATACAATTCTATCACTACCAAGCACCAATCAACTCATGCCATGTCATCACCCAATATTCTATCACTAGTGATAGAAATGTAGTGGGGTGGTATCACTAGTGATGGAATTCTATCACTCCCAAATTTTTTTAATTTTTATTTTAAAATTAGAAATTATTAAAACAGAATGAAGGTTCGAGAGTTCCAAAAATATATTAAAACATGCTATAAGGGTTCGTCATAATTGAGGGTTCGTCGTAATTGAGGGTTCGTCAAATATAACAATAAGGATTCGTCGTAATTGAGGGTGTTCGTCGAAGAAGGGTTCGTCGAATTTTGTAAAGTTTCAACGCGTGATTGATTCAACGCGTTACAAATATAACGCGTGACCACAAGGGAGGCGGCGGTGTTCGTGGTTTTATAACGCGTGGCCGGGCGTCCATCACAGACCGCCCCGCCTGGCCTATTGATGGATCATTTCCTACTAACCACACATATTAGAAGTAAGTTCCAGAAGCATAGAACCATGGTAATTGAGTTTTTGCTCGTCACAACCTCTTGAACCCCAAGGTTCGTCGAAACTAGAAATTAGATTACTCTCGAACAAACATGCACACCACACCAGCTTTCAATTTATATCGATATGATATGAGTTGAGAGGTGTAAAGTACATGTTAAACTAAAACAATTTGATAATATAGCAACACTATATATTTTTCAAATAAATACGAATTTGAAAAATGGTCGTATAAGCATGTGCTAGATAATGAAAACCAATTTGTGTTTTATGCCTCTCATATTTTTAAAACCAAATCAAATATTTCTATTCACCTTCAGTTCTTCCTTCCAGTATCATTTTCCACTATTTTTCTATTCGCTTTTCTAGTTTTTACATCAATAAATCATAAAAACTAGATGAAAACGTTATAGAATAATTAAAAAACCTTACAAACAAACATTTAAATATCTAAAAAAATAGCTAGCACTGTGACTAAGTCACACACATTAAGTTATATTATTAAAAAAAAAATCTAGAATGATATATGAAAATGAAATTTTAAAATTATCTTAAAAACGCACTAACATTAAAAATAAAGAAAATCAAAATCGATGTATGTGAAGACAAAATGAAAGATTTGAGCGTGAGAAGATTGGTGTCAGTGAGAGTACCAAATCCCCATTCCAATCTGTACGTAAACTCCCAACAATTATTTTATTGGTCGATTCCTGTCCACGGATTTTGTCTCATTATTCACATATTATTATTTTTAATTATATTTAACATTATTATTTAATTAAAAATAAAAAATACCATTTATAAAATTCGTTTTTTTATTTATAGTGGTTAACACTTTATTTTAACAGCTTATTAACACATTCATTATCACATATTATTTATAGGAATTTCAATTATTTTTTGTTTATTTATAAAACCAAACCGCTATATATAGTTAGTGACATTAAATCAACCATCTATTATTAAAATCACATTCAAATCTACTGTTTATTAAAGAACATAATTTTTTAATGAACCCAAAGTAACGAACAACGCACCTCACCCTTGACAACCCCACACATAGACGCTAGAGCACATGGGTGGGGAGGACTTTACAACAATCGTACCAAATAATTAAATGGGTTTTATTAAACATAATTCTCAAGAATAATTAAGAGTATCTATATATAATCTAAAATTTAGTTACATCTTCTATTTTAAAACCTAATTTATGAATGTTTTAAATGCAATTTTTAAAATACAATTCATTACAATAATATAATACAAAAACAATATCACCCTCCATCCCCGTTATCCCCTTTAATTAGGGTTATCTCAATCTCTGAAGATGGAGAATCCATCTTCCACAACCAAATCCCTCCTCGACGAATTTTCAGGGAAATCCCCAAACTGGCATCACACACTTCGACTTTTGAAGATGGAGAATCCATCTTCCGCAACCAAACCCCTGCTCGACGAATTCTAAGGGAAATCCTCAATCTTGCATCATCTGTCTTTCTCACGGTTCGAGTTTTTGAAACCCTACTCTCCGTTTGCCTCAGTCACTACCGCGATATTCCTTAATCTCCGTCGGCAATGACGTTGCTGATGTGTGCGGAGGCGGTACTCGACGGTAGTGATGGGCGCTTGAATGTGGCGACACTGAACCCTAAACCACTGACGATGGTGCGTTTCGTTTTAAAATGGTATTTTCTGAATTCGTTTGATCTTACATGTTCGCTTCAAATTTTAGTTTTGGTCTTTTGAATGTGTAGGGAAGAAATTAGTTGGGTTAATTTGAGGGTTTTAAATTGGGTTTGATTTAGGTTGAAGGTAGTGTTTCACTGCCTTAATCTCCGACGGCAATGAAGTCGCTGATGTGTGCGAAGGCGGTACTCGACGGTAGTGATGGGCGCTTGAATGTGGCGACACTGAACCCTAAACTACTGTCGATGGTGCGTTTCGTTTAAAAAATGGTACTTTCAGAATTCGTTTGATCTTACATGTTCACTTCAAATTTTAGTTTTGGTCTTTTGAATATGTAGTGAAGAAATTAGTTGGGTTAATTTGCGGTTTTTATATTTGGTAAATTAGTTGGGTTAGTTTGAGGGTTTTTATATTTGGTTTCATTTAGGTTGAAGGTAGACATTCCCGTATATCACGGTTGGATTATAGATCCACAGGTATATCCGTTTAAGCATGTAAATCTGTATATGCAATAAGAACATGTTTAACAATCAACATGAATATAAATAAATTTTGTCTTTACATTGGTGGCAGGATATCGAAACTTCAAATGCCATTGCTCAAAGTCGTATGATACGCTGATGGAGGATCTTACGGATCTACAAATTCGAAATATGAGAACTCTTTCTATGAATACTAGAGATCCTGAGAATCATGAAAGTGATGAAGTAGTGAAAGAAACAGATACGTCGGGTGGTGAGTGTAGCGGATCAAGGATCAGGCGCGATGGTGTTTGGGTAACTTTCGGTGAATCAACGTCAAATGAAGCAAGCTCATCTGCAGTTAATATCGTTCGTGGATCAGCGATAGAGATGACGGAAATGATATCCGGTTCTTAAACTTCATCATCTAACGAGAATGAAGATGAGGTTGGAATTACTGCAAGACAAGGGGAACTGATAAAAAACTTTCTCGACAACAATGCGAGTCAGTTAACTGTGCATGGGTATGTAACTATGTATTTCTCATTCAGCGCGTTATATATTTCTGTTAAAACAAAGTTCTGATATCTTCGATTATTGCATCGTTTGCCGCTTATATTGCTTGATAGACGGTATAAAAGATCGCGAGCTTTGTGTGTTATTTCGCAATGATCACTTCAGTACGATGTTCAAGGTTGGTTCTTTCAATAAACTTTGTATGTCATTTCAAAGTGTAACTTTTTTGTATGTTGTTTAGTTACTCGACGGTAGTGAAGGGCGCTTGAATGTAGCGACACTGAACCCTAAACCACTGATGATGGTGCGTTTCGTTTAAAAATGGTACTTTCTGAATTCGTTTGATCTTACATGTTCACTTCAAATTTTAGTTTTGGTCTTTTGAATGTGTGGTGAACAAATTAGTTGGGTTAATTTGAGGGTTTTATATTTGGTTTGGTTTAGGTTGAAGGTAGTGTTTCACTGTCTTACTCTCCGACGGCAATGAAGTCGCTGATGTGTGCGAAGGCGGTACTCGACGGTAGTGATTGGCGCTTGAATGTGACGACACTGAACCCTAAACCACTGACGATGGTGCGTTTCGTTTAAAAATGGTACTTTTAGAATTCGTTTGATCTTACATGTTCACTTCAAATTTTAGTTTTGGTCTTTTGGATATGTAGTGAAGAAATTAGTTGGGTTAATTTGAGGGTTTTATATTTGGTTTTATTCTCTTTGGGTATTTTCATGAAGTGTGAAGACTGGGCAAAAAAAAAATGATTTTAGTTATGTCTTTTGCAGCCTCAATGGATAGCACATGAAGTGCTTCGTAACGAACCTTCAAACGAACAGTAACATTTAGTTAGCAGATTGAAATTAGTCAATTCAGAATATGAGTTCCAAGATAATATACACTTTTACTGCATACACTGTTTAAATGATCTGATATTTGTTAATTGGTGTTAGTTTTAATAAAGAATCAGCCTAATATAGTATGATGTTGATCAGGTTGGGGATGTCGGCCTTTCAAAATTGAAGCATTCAACCTTTTTCCTTGGTCTTGCAAGCGTACGACATTGTTGGATATTTGATTGTTCGACAATCTTCGGGTGATGATTTCCATTTTTACCCTTCTCAAAGTTTTTTTTTTTTGGCTTATCATTTAAACCTGCCGTGATATTCACCAGGTTGGGTGCTTCGGTGTTTTAAAGTTGAGGCATACAACCCTTTTATCTGCTGCCTTAGTCAAGGGACAGTAAGGAACCCTCAAGGTTGCTAAATGTGTCAAAATTGGTAAAAAAAAATATTGGTTAGGGTTTTAGCTAGGGATATTGATTAATGAGGCCTTTTATATACCACATTTGCATGAACATTCAATGGGTCGATTTACGGTAGGATTTAATTGCATTGATAATAATGACCCAACTTCTTCCTAGGAAGGTGAATGGTCTTACTTTCTATTATATGACCTCCACTCTCCCTATTGTTGTTCACCCATATTCAGAGTTGTTAAACTGCTGTCATGTCTAGCTCTCTCAATGTTAATACATCAGAAATTGGTGTTGCCAAACAATTGGTCCTTGCTGACCTCCGTGAGGGGACTACCGGCCCCATCACGGTGATGGTTTGTAGAAAGTGGGACGTCACAAGTGTCAATGGCCGCTTCATGAGCACTGATTATGTTGTCAGTGATGTAAAGGTAACTATCACCCTTTTACCCCCCATACCCTTTCCCTTTTACGAGCTTCATCGTTATTGAAAGTCTACTGTTTGGTTTATGCAGGGAGGTGTCATGCATTGTACCGCCCGGAATAACATTGCACATTACTTCTTTGACAAGCTAAAAGAGGGTGGGGTATATTTACTCAAGGGTTTTGTAGTCCAACGTACCGATCAATACCGGATTCTGAAAGACAACCCCTTTGTTATCGGGTTAAATGGCTCCACGGTAGTTAAAAAGGTTGACGATGGCGGTAGTTCATTTACGCGCTACCCGTTTTTACTTACGCCGTTTGAGGAGCTCGAACCAACAGAGGGCAAGTACTTTGTAGGTATGTTTACTCTCCTGATGCTGGTGTAACGGTTTTGCGGGGGAAATCAGGCTCAAAAAACAGTACTAACCCCACATGGTATGAAACTGAGCTTTTATTTAGTTTGCAGTCTACTATAACGGGCTAAGAGAAATGACTGAACGAATGGTGAATCCGGTTTTCAGTTCAGCCCCTAGCCGTGTTTCAGTATAAATTCAGAATCCGGGTTCCGCAAACATGACCAATATAACGATAAATATGTCTCCTGTTGGTTCGAATTCCTAAAAAGCCGTAAACTAATTTATCCGGGTTTGGTTAAATATACATGTCAAATATACATACTAAACCGAATCAATTAGTTAACTCATCCGAATTTATATGTATATAATATCAAAAGTACCCTGTTATATATGCTATTTTACATGTATATTTAACCAACTGGGTAAACTAATTGGGTAGCTACACAGAATAAACGCTGGATTCTAGGTTTTTGTTAAATATACATGTAAGATAGCATATAAATTCAGAATCCTTTAACCCCAAATGGTTCAATCAGCTACCTACACCGAATAAATTAGTTTACTCCGACGAATTTGGCTCCACATTGGCTCAGTTAGGCTATTAGACATATTTATAATTCAGACGAATATTCATTACACTACAGATGTTATCGGATATGTTACTGAGGTGGGCCCGCAGTCTGTGAAATCATCGGGTGCACGCGCGGTTGAGTTCAATCTAAACAACGAACGGTATGTACCTAATCCTTATCCCCTGTTTGTTCTTTCTTTTTCAGTAACCTAACCCTCTATCTTTTTGACCTTTTCAAAATTCACCCAGCAATCGCCGAGTTAGAGTAACACTGTGGGGTGATCTCGGTGATGTTATGCTTAAGAAGAAGGCCGAAAACCCGGCTGTCTATTGTCTAATCCTGACTTCCATGAGCGCAAAGTTTTACCTGGGTACGTTTGTTTTCCGACACGTAAATTATGATGCGCATTACTTAAAAAAACTTCACCTACCTTAAGATATTGCAGGTGTCCTTGGTTTGTCCAGTTCATCGTCAACTATTCTTATTGATTCATCCGAGGTTCCCGCACTGCAGACGTTTAAGTCGTCTGTGAGGTACTGTTACACCCTTTGTCGCACGCACTTTAATTATCTATTTTCGCCCCGTTTGTTGCTCTTGCTGAATATGAAGCTATGCTTCCCAGCTGTGTTCCTATGGGAGATACTAGCGATCCAGTCACCGAGGAAGTTGTAAGTGTTGGAACTCTACAAGAGCTTGTGGACAGAGTTCGTGCTGACAAATCCAAGAAAAAGGTATTCACGCCAACTAACTGTTTACATACGTCTCTCCCGTTAGACCACTTCAACCAGCAACCCAGAACTTTACCCAGCAGCCTCCTCAAACTCTTTTCTAAAAAAAAAAAACTTCGACAGCTACCAAGAAACTAAAATAAAAGATTAACCCACTTTATGAGCTTCAACCCACCATAATGTTTGTTTGAAAGTGACAAATTAAATTAAACAAGACATCTTCCATAGGTTCAGAAATATATGTTTGAGGAAGGGTATGTTGATGTTATGGTAACGACAAACTGGTGGTTCTCGCTTTGTTTGTTCGGGGGAATGATTACTAAACTACTACACACACTCTGCATTAAAACCATTCGTTCATACCAGCTTTTGTTAAATGTAATATAATAAACACCCATATCCTGCTTTATTTTTTAAAATCTTTTACTGTTTTAAAAGTTAGTATAAGATAATGAATAAATCATTCTACGTTCGCCATTCTTAGATTAAAACATAAGAAAATGACCAGTGCCCAGAGTATGTTCAGGCAACCATTATTCTGTTTAAAATTAAAAAAACATACTTAACGTATGCTTTAGAGTCCGATAATTACCACCACCGCTACCGCTAACGCCACCCCACCACCATTGTGACCCATCACCGTTGGGACCATACCGATCTCATTTCTCCAGCTTTTTGTCACAAAAAAAAAAAAAAACACCTAGGGTCCTTATTTTTTAAACTGACCTCCTACTAAACAGAACTGCCTAATCTATCAATTGTATGGAAATAGGGATTACCCTCGCCAACACAACCTGCCCATATGCCTACTTGTGTTTTTGTTCGCTGTAGGCCATTCTTTTCCGGAACGTCGTCGAGATTACGTCTATTAGAACCAAGAACAGCTGGTATCTTTTCGCGTGTTCCGGTAGCCAATGTCGTAGGGGACTAACAAGAGAGGGCGGTTACTTCATTTGCAAAGCGTGCAAATCGAAGGTTGACTATCCAAGGACGAGGTATACGTTTCAACATCTCATGCCTAACTTCATGGCTTTGTTCCCCTACCAATATGATGTGATGATTCTTTGTTGTCCAGGGTGATTTGATACCCTTCTACCTTCGCCACCAAACAATTTTGTCCCCGTTCTGCCATTATTATTGATCTACTTTACCGTGCTAGGTTTCGGATTCAAGCGGATGTAACTGATGGAACGATGAGCACCGTTGTCACCCTCTTTGATGAGGTTGCTGAGCAGTTGGTCAAGAGGACCGCAAAATCCTTAGTAGAAGAGCAGCTAAATGTATGCGCACTCCTCATTACAAAATGATTTTGAAGCGTGTGGGAAATTGTTGCGATAACTTTTCTGGTTTGTACTTGGTATGCAGGATACTTCTCTAGATGCTCCCCTATTACCCTCCGCCCTCGAATCCCTTATTGGAACAAAACACACTTTCGAGATAAAGAGCCACACATACTACCGTTATGGAGAATATGAAAGCTTCAATTGTGCGAAGATTGTCGGCCCTGGTTTGGATGATACAGATGGAAACTCTAAGTGTGTGACGTCGGATTTGGGTTCCCTGCCATCTGACTCCCCAAAGCGTGGTTCGAGCCTCCCGCCTCCGACACCCGGATCTGGACGCAAGCTTAGAAAACTGTAAGTTCCACCTGCCAATTCTCCCCTGTTTCAAATGTTTACGTGTTGGAACTTTGCACCAATCCATACGTTCCCATCTTTCTTTGCAGCTACCTTGAAGAATCGGATGACGATGATGAGGGGGTGTCCGTTGATCCTACACGTGTTACAGGTGTGGTTGACAATAGTGGGGCTGCTAAGAAGGGCTCTCACTGACATGGCGGTGGTCATTTCTTTTTTTCTTCAATTGTTTGCGCTCTTATGACTTTCCCTTTTATGGATCCAAATAATGTTGCAAAATATATAACTTGTGCCCACGCGAAAACTGTGTTGCTTTACTATTGTGCAATATATGTTATTTTCACGCCTGACCAGCCTCTCTGAAATTCTTAAAACAATAATACCACGCATTTACATCGCATCAAGATACTCCGCTTAAAAAGGGATGGTATAGTCCAAATAGGATCATAATATGCCACCTCGGAACACACGCTCCCAGATACGTTTACCCAGCCCTTTTGTTACATCGTTAAAGTCACAAATAACTTCCAAACACTGTAAAAGGGTTCTATAAATGTTTGCTCAGAATCATGCATATTCCAACAGAATAATACCAATGAACAACGTAAAATCAGATTTGGAAACGTATTAGAGTTACATGAATTTTTTGCTAAGATGTTGAATAACCGATATAGATAAATGGAAATATACAAGCGATGCCTGTGTCACTATACAACCTTCGTGACCACTTACGTAGAAGACTGCATTATAAACAAGAACGAAATAACCAAGTCATGACTTGAGCTACACAAAGACCTAACCACATATGCCCTTTTCTGTCCGACTGTGGCTGCATACGTTATTTTGGAAAAAAAACAGGCACGCGGCCAACAATAAATCTGATCTTTACACCAGCTTTAGCATGCATTCTTTGATACTTATTTTGTTGTAGATACTATGCCTTTTCCTTACGTGCAATTTACTTTGTTTAACCCCCCCCCCCCGGCCCCCCGGGAGGGGCGGGGACGTATATGAATGATTCATTTTTGACTGATGTGTCATGTAACATTATATGCAAAATACAGCTGGCTGTGACCCCCTTTGTGATGCTCGAAGCCTCTTTCGCCTTTCATGCATATTCACGTCATTTGCTTAACGGGTTGGTCCAATACGTTTGTGGGTTAAAACTGATTGAACAGGCTGGAACAAACAAAGGTATGTCGATTTTAATTGCAGTGTTATCCCCGACCCCGCATATGGGGTTTTAAATACTAAATTCTAACCCTTCCTGTTCCCTCATAAAAGACGAGGTTTGTAGGTTATGGCCTACTGCTCCTGATGCGGTTAGTAATTCGATCCAGGCCCGCCGTTGTTCCCATACGCTGCCAAATGGAAAGATTCAAACATATTTTGGCCTAGCATTGATTAACAGCTGCAGCGATTCTAGCATCGTGGGTACCAAACATTCTATCCATATACAAAATCGTAATTATGTGGGTCTTAGTGGGAAGGTCGTGACATACTGTGGGCCTACCCTAACTACCATAGATGCAACTACTTCCTCTTCTGACCCCAACGCAGGTTAGTTACACTCTTCATAAAAATGGAACCTTTTAGCCAAATGTCCACTTACCGACATGCGTGGCCGCTCAAATTACAACTCTAACTAGGCTGCAAACAGTTTAACCACTCCAATGTTGACCTCGCCGCTGTACAGCCACACGCAATGGAGTGGAATTTACTTTCTTAGCCAGTTATTTATAAGTTTCCTACCTACTATGTTGCGTTTATGCTATCTGCATTCTTTGTACCTCTTTCAGGTTGTACTCAAATACAACCGCCAATTGTTACAGTGACCACTGGGCCTGGCGCTAAAGTGTGTTCAAGAGAATCAATTAAAGGTCGGCCCCATATTCCCTCATGAACGTCCCTCTGGGGCGCAGTACGCCTATTTATACTTTCTGGATTGTACGCTTACATCATCGCTCAGCCCACTACGAGCACTACATAATAGTTGTTTTAAAGCATATGTTACAGGTAAAAACGCCATGCAGAGCGATGCAGCACAGATGCAGCCTGCTTCATGTCCACCAACAACATATTCTCCCTCCGTATCTGCCCAAGGTCTGCAACGTTATCTACAGTGTTTAGTATTATCCTTTTATCAATCCCGTAAATATTACGTTTTTACAGACAATATTTCCTGCACTACACGGCATTCTCATCAAAACATAGCGGGCCCATCAGGCCTGCGATCTTCTCGGCCTAAAAAAACAGAAGGTAAACGACCATAACTGCCCTGTACCTGACTAACCTTCGCCCCGCTTATCATGCAACATAGGAATAACATTGCCATATTTTAATATGTTACCAGGTATTCGTGTTCGTACCCCACGAAGGGCAGCGTTTGCATCATCAGGTATTTCCCGACCCTGTTTCTTGCCATGCATGTTTTGCTCCCTTTTGCATCTGCCTTCGCTATGCTGTTTGAAACGCTTCTCTAAATCGTGCGTTGTGCTAAGCATTCCTGTTACAAATATCATAGGTGCGCATGTTAGGTACCAGAACCTTGGCCGTCCAACCTTCACGTGCCATAATTGTGCGGCGATCATGTGGTATGAAGAGAGGAATAAAAATGCAAAGTCGTCTGATGGGACGACTTTCTCTTCGTGCTGCCAGGATGGCAAGGTTTTGCTTGCTCGCCTTCTTGATCCGCCTGAACCATTAAGATCATTACTTGATTATAACGACCCGTCGACACTTAGATTCAGAGAACAGATTAGAGTTTACAATAGCATGTTCTGTTTCACATCGTTTGGGGGAAAGATTGATCATGCTATAAACAGTGGTCGAAGCCTATACACCTTCCGAATAAGTGGGCAGAACTACCATCGAATAGGCTCCATGTTGCCAGTTGAAGGTGAGCAACCAAGATATGCTCAGCTGTATTTCTACGACACGCAAAACGAAGTTAAAAACCGTATAACTGCTTTGTTTGGCCAGACCCATTGTCACGACACATGTGACGAAGCAATTGTTGCGTCCCTAATCAAAATGTTAGACACCCACAGTCCTTTGGCTAACGCCTTCCGCATGGCACGTGACTGGTGCACTCAAAATGAAAGAAACAATTGTCATCTACGCTTACTTGGCCAGATAATAAACAATCCACAATACAACCGCCCTAATGTGTCTGAAGTTGCTGTTCTTATCACAAACGACTTTGGGGACAACCCTGAACCACGTGATGTTATCGTTAGCCCAAAGCACGGCGCGCTTCAACGCATATCGGAATTACATCAGCTTTACATGCCTTTGCAATATCCGCTGTTGTTCCCGTACGGAGAGACCGGGTTCCACGAACGAATACACTACCATGACAACACAGGACGCCGAGCCACTAAACGACAATGTGTCACAATGCGGGAATACTACTGCTACAGAATCCATTATCGCAATACCGAAGGCACCACCCTGTTAAGAGGCGGTCGTTTATTCCAACAATACTTAGTTGACTCATACGCAGCTATCGAAGAACAAAGATTGCGCTGGATGAGGAATAACCAAAACGAACTGCGTGTTGAACTCTATCATAATGTTTGTGACGCTGTGACGCGTGGGGATACAAATGCCAAGGCTATCGGCCAACGTATAGTTTTACCGGCAACCTTTACGGGCAGTCCAAGATATATGATCCAAAATTACCAAGACGCCATGGCTCTATGCCGCACTTTTGGGAACCCCGACCTGTTTGTAACATTTACAGCTAACCCAAAATGGCCTGAAATCGATGACATGGTATCTCTCATACCCGGCCAAAAGTCTCATGATCGTGCAGATGTTGTATCACGCGTTTTTAAACTAAAGCTTACCTCCTTGATTGAAGATATTATGAAGAAACAAATCTTTGGTAGCTGCGAAGCAGGTACAGTTTGTAATACCTCGCCTCTTTCTTTTGGTATCAATTCTCCCACAAATACTAACCTTTAAAAACTTTCTAATTTTCCCCTTTTCCCCTTGCTGACTTCAATATTTGTTCCCTTGGTTCTATACAGCTGTTTATACAATTGAGTTTCAGAAACGAGGCCTACCGCACGCGCACCTTTTGTTGTGGCTTGAACATTCTGTCGAGTCACGCACACCGGATGGCATAGATGATTTGATTTCTGCAGAGATCCCATCGGAAATGGACGATCCATCCGGCTATAAGGCCGTAACAGATTACATGTTGCATGGCCCATGTGGAAACGATGCGCGCAGTGCTCCATGTACAACAGATGGAAAATGCATGAAACACTTTCCGAAACCATTTTACCGAGAAACAACAATTGACGAAGACGGTTACCCGGTTTATCGCCGACGAGATACCAAGATCTTCTTTAAGAAGGGCAAAACGAAGCTTGATAACCGGTTTGTAGTCCCATACAACCGCTACCTCCTCTTAAAGTACGAATCTCACATCAATGTCGAATGGTGCAACCAATCCCGAGCGATAAAATACCTGTTTAAATACTTGAACAAGGGGCCAGACAGGGCTACAATGGTTGTTCAGGAAAACATTGGCAATAACGGTGAAAAGCGTACACAACAGATTGTTAAGGTTGATGAGATTAAAAACTATCTGGATTGCCGGTACTTATCACCATGTGAAGCTGTGTGGAGGATGCTTGCATTTCCTATACATTACTCATTCCCATCCGTCATGAAACTAACGTTCCATACACCTGATCAACATCTGCTCACGTTACGTGATTCAGACAGCTTACCGGCATTGTTAAACCGGGACGGGATACGAGACACGATGTTCACCCAATGGTTCGCGCTAAACAACAGAGATGAAGCGGCAAGAAAGTTAACGTACGCCGAGATACCAACAAGGTATGTGTGGCAAGAGGATAACAAGGTTTGGAAAACGCGGTTGGAACGGACAGCCATTGGGCGGATTGTGTATTGCAATCCAGCAGCTGGGCCAAAGTATTATCTAAGAATGTTGTTGGGGATTGTGAGAGGGCCTCGAAGTTTTGAAGAAATAAAAACGGTCGACGGAGTCGTATATGCAACGTTCAAAGAAGCCTGCTATGCGTATGGCTTGCTTAATGATGACAAGGAGTGGAATGACGCCCTGTCAGAGGCTAAATTATGGGCGTCCGGTTCCCAACTACGGGAATTGTTTGTTACCATGTTGTTGTTTTGCGAAGTGAATCGTCCGGCGCAACTCTGGGAAGAAAATTGGGAGATACTATCTGATGATATTTTGTACCAAAAACGTAGGCTTTTCATGTTCCCAGGGTTACATTTATCTGACGACCAACTTAAGAACTACTGCCTGATCGAACTAAATGAACTATTAGAGAAAAATGGAAAATCGTTATCGGATTTCACAGATATGCCTCAGCCAGATACGTCGCTCCTCGATAAGATGGATAATCGTCTAATTAGGGAAGAGTTGAGTTACAATAAAAAAAAGATAACAGACGAACACGATCGATTATATGCATCACTGAACACGGAACAGACGGCCATATACGACACAGTCATTGAATCTGTTACCACTCGAAAAGGCGGGTTCTATTTCGTGTATGGTCCGGGTGGGACAGGCAAGACGTTCCTGTACAAAGCCATTCTGTCACGCTTAAGATCTATGGGCATGATTGCCCTTGCGGTTGCATCTTCAGGTAAAAAAATAATTCTGGAATGTTGTATTATTATTCTTATGCAACATGATGTTTGTGGTCACGTACGCAACTCTATTTTTTACTCACTTTATCTGTCTCTACACATCAGGTATCGCGTCCCTTCTGTTACCCGGTGGTCGGACAGCTCATAGCCGCTTCGCTATCCCTTTAGAATTGCTTCAAAATAGCACGTGTGCCATCAAACAAAATACCCATTTGGCACACCTATTACAAGAGGTAAGGTTAATCATCTGGGACGAGGCACCAATGATGCAAAAATATGCTTTTGAAGCGCTTGATAAAACACTTAGAGATATCTTGGGGTTTCCTGCCCACGCAAACAGGGAACGCATTTTTGGTGGCATGCCTGTTTTACTTGGTGGTGATTTCAGACAAATCCTGCCCGTCATCCCAAAAGGAAAAAGAGAAGATGTTGTTCAGGCATGCATAAATAAATCGTACCTGTGGAAAAGTTGTAAACTCTTCAGACTCCACCGCAGTATGCGTGTCAACGAATACACCTCAGCAGGTGTGCTAGACATGGATAGGCAACTTTTCAACAAATGGTTATTAGAAATCGGCGATGGAATTGTTCCCTCAAAGACCAAAGAAGGGGAGGATGAGCCTACCTGGATCGAGATACCCACCAGGTTCATCGTAGCTGGTTCTGGGCTTCCTGTGGAATCGATTGTTAACGCTGTCTTCCCGTCGTTTACAGAAAGGCAGGTTGATGACGCTTATTTGTGTGAAAGAGCAATACTAACCCCGCGCAATATAGATGCGGACGAAATCAATGATTACATGTTTGCACAACTGAGACGAAACACAAAGATCTACAAGAGTTCTGATGAGATATGTCGCGCGTCCACAGATGTATTAGAACAGGAACAACTCTATCCGTCTGAATTTCTAAACTCTTTGACATTCCCAGGTAACCCCCCCCCCCTCTCCCTCACCTGGCACAAAAAATTATTTGCAGACAAAAAAAATGTGCCCAGTTAAATTCTTTAATTATTTGACATTGTCAGGTATGCCGCCACACGCTTTGCATTTAAAAGAAGGCCTCCCTATCATGCTTTTAAGAAATGTGAACCCCTCACAAGGATTATGTAATGGCACCCGCCTTATTATAACAGACCTTGGTAAATTTGTTATCAAGGCTAGAATACTAACTGGGTCTAATCGTGGAGATACTGCATTAATACCGAGAATAACCCTTTCATCGACGAAATCAAAATGGCCATTTATTATGAAAAGACGCCAGTTCCCAGTTAAACCATGCTATGCAATGACCATTAATAAAAGTCAAGGCCAATCATTAAAAGTCGTTGGTCTGTATTTGCCTCGCCCTGTGTTCAGCCATGGCCAGCTATATGTCGCGCTTTCAAGGGTTACGACACCTGAAGGTTTAAAGATTGTCATCGTCGGAGACGACAACGGTAGCATGAAAAACCATACCAGAAACATCGTTTATAAAGAGACGTTTAACAATTTGGCGCCATCAGATGAGACACAATAAACAATACTTGGCATACCGTAATCTTTTAGACCACCAAGAAACTTTTATCGCCTTTATTGCTGTTACTCCAACATAATAATTTATACACACCCTAAACCCATATTTTCTGTTTGTTCTGCCCCAGCCACAACAACTATGTACATACCACGTTGAGTATTACGCATCTGCCCTCCAACGACAAACTATCCCCGTATTCTTCCAGTAACGCCACCGCAACAACTATTCATGCGCCACAGGTCGTAGGAATGTAATTCTTTATAGCTTCCTTGCAAATTTTGAAAACTAATAGTCTTTTTAATTTCTTTGTTTTTGGTTTGTTGATCTTATTCCGATACATGTGCTGATTGGTTTTTTTTATATTTTAGGTGGAAAAGGCACCGATGATTCAAAAACTGTTGTTTGTTGCTGGTTTGGACACATTTACGCAAACGCATATTGAGCCACGGTTGCCAACTGTCATTGGGGGGGGGTGGCATACGCTTTCTTGGCCGCAACTATTTCAATCATTTTGGGTGGTCAATATAGCGACTTCGTTGACCCTGAAGGTTGCTAAATGTGTTGAGGTTGGATTGTATGAACTAGGTAGGCATGCCCTAGGTAGGCATGCCCTAGGTATGCATATACAAATATGTGCGTCTATATATATATATTTTCTGCATATAGGGGATATGTATATAGATTGCTGCTAATTATGCGTAAAAAGATTTGTTTTACATGCTTCCTTAAGATTTTGCAGGGTACTATGTGTGTTGACATTGGCTTGCCTCAGATTATGGCAAGCAGCTTTTATCATCTATATTGCCGTTAAACCAACATAGTAAGCAATGCATGTCCTAAACACCTTTTTTTTGGCTACGCTCCAAACACGCGACCTGACAACTACATTCTACATAGCCTGCCAATAACGATAGCGCACCAGCTACTTTTGTGGCACAAGTGGTGGGAATGTAAGTGTTTACACCTTCCACTACATTTTGAAATCTCATACTCTTTGATATTTCTTAGCTTATCTTAATTTTATTCAGGGACATGGGATGGTTGGTTTATTTGTCTATTTTAGGCTGGAAAAACAACGCTGCTCCAAAAACTGTTGATTGTAGCTGGTTTGAACACATTGACACAAACACGTATTTCGAGACGGTTCCCATCTGTCGTTTTGTGGATGGGGGGTGTCATAGTCTTTCGTGCCTGCTACTGTTTAAATCATTATGACAGGTCAATATAGCGACACCGTGGAACCTCAAAAGGTGGTTACAACCTTGCACATCAACCTTTTATAAAACTTATGGTGTTTCGCTCAATATTACATCCAACTGACTCCCACATGTTGATGCTTATATAGAAAATTTAGAGGACTATGAGAGGGGCTTACGAAACTACTGATATTGTTACTTCAACTCTACAAATTGTGCTTCGTTTTACTTGGTTTTGGCGTAATGACACACGGTTAGTTTTGAATCATCTTACATATTCTATCTTTTACAATTAAGAACTTAATTGGCTGGAAATGTTTCTGTTTTATAGATTCAGATTTATGCGACCACTACCTACAGTTTCATTGGCAGCTCTAAACGGTTATACATCATGAGAGCTTGGTTTTACCTTGGTATGCATATCTAAATATGTGTATGTATGTATATATATTCTCTTCATACAGGGGATATGTATATACATTGATATAAATTTATAACTTTATATATATTTAATAATGTTCATTTATAAATGTATGCGCTCCTGATACTCAACTTCCATAACCTCAACTTATCAGTATTGACACAAACACGTATTTTGACACGTTTGCAATCTGTCGTTTTGTAGGGGGGAGGGGGGGTCATACGCTTTCATGCCTACTATTGTTTCAATCAGATTGGCTGGTCAACATAGTGCCACTGTGGAACCTCAAAAGGTCGTTACACACTTCCACATCAGCGTTTTATAAAGCTTATAGTGCTTAGTTCAATATTACCACCAATTGACTCCGACATGCTGAAGATTATATAGAGAATTGACACGAATATGACAGGGACTCAAGGAGCTGCTGCTATTGTTACTTCAACTCTTCGAATTGTGCTTCGTCTTAGTAGGCTTTGGCGTATTTTCACACGGTCAGTTTTGAATCATCTTATACATCCTGTCTTTTCCCGTTCAGAATTTAATTGGTTGGAAATGTTTCGGTCCTTATGATTTCGGATTCATCAGACCATTATCTACTGTTTGTTGGGTCGCTCCAGCCGGTTATATATCATACGAGCTTGGTGTTAGTATGGTATGCATATCTAATTATATACGTGTATATATATGTATATATCTATATATATTTTCTGCATATAGGGTATATTTATATAAACTAATATAGATTTATAGATTTATATATAGATTTAATAATATAGTTTTATATATGTATAGACTCCTCATATTCAACTTCCATAACATCAAATTATTATTAATGGTTATCATTTCAGATATTGTAACATCTTTGCTTTTTAACTTCCATTCAAATGAAAACTGCCATAGGTCATCCCAAGAGGCTGCTTATCATGTTTCTATAAATTCACAACCATATTCAAGCATCCTACCTTTCATTATACAACGTGTGGCTGAATATCCAAAAGACCCCTGCAATCATGAAGAAAACTACTATTGCTAACTGTCCAGCAAGTCTGGCAACTGTTGAAGAAATATTAACCCATGGGCGAGAAAATAAGAAACACGCGGTATAAACACTTTCTAAAATTTCGAATGTTTCCCCCATTATTATTATTATCCATACATTGAACGTGTTTCTTCTAATCCATGCAGAATGTTGAGTTCAACTGCCGTGTTGTGATTAAAGGCGTACGTAATAGCGAAGAGTGGTTCAGACTTATGTGTGGAGGAGGGAAATGCATGAAAGGTATATCGCATGAACACGGGGAGTTGTGGTGTGAAGGCTGTGAAAACCCAGTTATGATTCCTCGAGCAAGGTTCGTCTTTGGTATTCTATAGTTATGTACTTTGGCAAACCTCTTTACACATTTCCACATCTGAATAAAAAAAAATTACCAACAGATTCCATCTTCAACTTGATGTGGTCGATTCCACGGCTAACGTGGTCATCGTGTGCTTCGATGACACTGCACAACTTCTAACAAACACCACTGCCCAGTCTATACTGAATATGGAATCAGGTCTCTCGCACATCTACACCGTTTCTTCTGCAATCAACCAGGACAGCTTCACACCAGTCATGATACGGACCTGTAACGGTAACATCTCGACGCTCCCAAACTGCTTACATTCACTTATAGGCACCACCCGAACCATCCAAGTTGATACATCCACATACTACCATCATGGGGCCTTTGAGAGTTTCAACTGCAAACGTGTGCTCCTAGACGAACCCAACTATCAATCCGTTGGATCTACCACTCCTACTCCTATGACTACGAAGGGTAAAGGGGTGATGACAATTCCAACGCCGGTTAAGCTCAAAGAAACAGTCAGCAAGTACATGTAAGTTTGTATACATACTTTTGAATTACGAAATTCCATGAACCACGTAACTACCTGTCCATTTGTATTGTGTTTTAGAAACTGTTCAAATATCAATAATATATGCTACAAACATTATGTTTACTTCTTTATGGCTGTAGTGACACCATCGTTTTTTGATATGTGCTTTCCGACTTGATATGTTTATTCCGTTTGGATAGCTAAATGGAATTAATTGATTTTCAATGAGTTTGAACTGTAGTTCATACATGGAGATTTACTTGAACATAGTTACATTCTTTCAATTTTTAATGCAAAATAATGGAAATACATAGATGGTCAACATTAACGTTCGGCCTAACATTTCCCTTCTTTTCACAGCCCTAATTATGAAGATTCTGATTCAGATGGTTCGGTGGGTAGCTAATGGGAACGACGGTTGCATGGTCATGCATTAGCAACAGAAGATTTAGTTGAGCATTGAATAAAAAAGGAGGCTTTGTGAACTACTTTGAGTATTCCTCTTTAATGTGTTTTTTTAGACTTGCCAATTTTCTTGTGCTATGCACGTCTCGAATTTTGTGAGGCCAGTTTATGGTGCAAACTCTTATCACATTTTGTATGGTTTCACTTACATTGTCTTTTGGCTAATTATGTTTTACCCTTACATAAACACTTTTCCTAAATACACAACACAACGAATGACACTTAAATGACGATCATGCCGTGCATCGCACGGGCCTTCCCTCTAGTTATCTTAAATATAATACTCAGGATTAATAATGTGGCTATCAATAATCAAATGGTTAATTATATAACATGATTCTTTACATTTTAATTTATTGTTATTAATTATTATCAACTATATATTTAATAGATGACAAATTTTAACTATAATACGATTGTTTACTAAATCTCTTAGGATTATGTTTAACTATTAAAAATTAAAAAAGAATCCACTGATCCATAGCTTATATCGCCAGAAAAGAAAAATGAAAATCCTAACTTGAAAGCTTCAAACCTAGTATAATGTATTAATAATCTAATATATTCAATTTTTTTTTGGTGGAAAATGGATATTGCACCAGGTTTGTGTAATCGGGTCAAGGATAATTTTATACAATAACCGTTCATTTAGGATGCTCATGATTGAAGAAACACGAAACTAATTTAAGGGTTAATTAGTTTGGTTTATGTTTCAAACATGATGGTTAATCTTCTTAAACTTTCCTGAGCTCCGATTTAATCCGTCTTCCTGCAAAACAGAACACCGTTAGCTCGTTAAGAGGGGAATATGGGGGTTTCCCTCTTAACCAGACTCCGGCGTGAGAATAGGTAACTGCTTTGAGGAAATAAGTGTGTGTTAAGAGTGAGAGTGAAGAGAATATAAATGTTTAACCTGTGCATGGAGGTCTCTATTTATAGCTGGAGAGGTGTAAGAGGAGATGGGCTGATGGGCCTTGGGCCGGAAGGCGACAAACAGGGAATATCCTCCTTGTCTCACTGGCGTCGACTGTTAGTGTCTTCTAGAAGATCCCAGGAGCTGGCGCATCATGATTGGAGCCACGTGTCCCAGTTGTCGGCCTTGTTGTCCCTCTGCCATCAGCAAGTAAGTGGAGATCATGGGGCAGGTGTCGCCGCCCCCTGGTTGGTGCCACGTCGGCGTCCTTGTGTACTCTCTGTCTCCTGCACGTCAGACGATCGTGGAGCACGATAGAGCACAGCCTGGAGGATGCTGATTGGCTTGTTCTTCTGCCACTTGTACCTTTTGTACTCTCTGAAGTAGCCTTGCGCCCTAACTCTTGCACGACCCTTGCTAAGCACGTGAGTAGCCCGCGCAGGGTTGTAGGGGCAGAGGCTCTTATTCAGAACACTAAGTGTGGAAAGTGATGTAATCTCTTGTATGGACCTCGCGCGAGGTCATGGTTTGCTTGAACATCCCGCGCGGGGCTGAAGATTGATTAGCTTTGTGAGTAAGGAGTATCGTCCAGCGCGCGACCTTAAAATGGTTTGCGTGGCTTTTTGGGACCATACACCTTCAAGTCCCCCCAGTCCAGTGCTGCTTCACGCGCGAAGTAAGTGGTTGGAGCTCTGGACTTAGAAGAAAGTGTTGGCTTTGAAAAATGCTTGCTAGGTCTTCGTAGGTGGTACGCGCGTGTAAGTGGTTGCCAGTTACTACGGCGCGACTACCAGATTTTCCTGATTGTGGTTGTTGATTTTTAATGTTGTTGCGCAGCATTATGGGTAATCATGCATGCGGCGCAACCTTGCTAGCTTGTGGATAAAGTTTCATACTTTGGGCGGGAAGAATCTCGAAATTTGAATTCTGACGAGTTGGTGCAAAATGTCGTTGATGGCGACGTTTGAGTTGACTACTGACGCGGTCGTCATCATGTTCTCACTGACGGTTCGCCTTTTGTCAGGCGATTGAGGACCACGCGCGCGTGATAACCGTCACCCCGAGAAACCCGCCCTACGTGGCGGCTTCGGGTTGGTTACGCGCGCGGTGACTCCGGCACGTTACCCATCGCATTAAATGCGATGAGTATAAATAGCCGATGATAGGAGAGAAGAATTCACAAACTCTTCTTCTGCTTCACTATTTTCTCTCAAATCTTCAAATCTACTTCGAATCTTCAACCATTTCACTAGCAGATCTTCAAGTTCTTTGAATATTCTTCAAGTTTTCTAGAAAATTTTCAAGTCTTCATATCTGAATATCTATGGCTGAAGAAGAAAACCCAGTTGACGAAGGTCCCCTCCGTGTCCTCAAATGGGACCAGGGGATGTTTGAACAGATAACTAGGGGATTCCGGTTTCCACCGGAATGGGATGCCCTGTATCCCGGTCAAAACCAAACAGCCGTCGACGCACCGCCGGGGTATATTACCCTCTTTGAAGATTTCTTTCTGCAAGGCAACTTCCGGTTGCTAGCGACGGATTTTATGGCCCATATTCTTCATTACTATGGGTTTCATATATCCCAGATGAGTCCACCCGGTATGGTGAGGGTGCGATATTTCGAGTTCTTGTGTCGGTCTCATGACATAGAACCCACAGTGGAGAAGTTTAGGGTATTCTACCAGTTGATTAGGAATATGGGATTCTACTCCTTTGGCAACTGAGGGTCTTCCAAGAAGATTCTTCTGAACCCTCATAAGAGTTTCCATGACTGGAAACAGAAGTTCTTCTTCATCAGAGAAGAAGTTATTCCGATTGCGATGATCTTCCGCGCACCAGATGTGATCGAGAAGGAGGAACTGCCGATCCCCAAGGGGGCTGACTGGTATGTGAAGCTAACTGCCACACCAAATCGAATTTTTGGTGAAAATGTTCTGGTCGCAGCGCAGATGAGTGATCAGTGGCCGGAGAACAGCGCCGAGGTGCCTGTTTTGAAGTTTCAAGATAGAGGTTAGTCATTTCTTTGATTATTCCCCCTTTCCTTTTGCTTAATTTGCGCTTAATTGTTTAATTTCCTTGCAGAAGCACATCTTTACCAGGCTGCTTTCCCCACCTTTGGTGGATCTATGGGCGTGCGCCCGCTAGAACCTGGGGAGCGATATTGGTCCAAGGGCATCAAGGGTCGTTTTCTTTTTCCTCCTGCTGGAGCTTTTGCCAATCCTCCCACTGCAACTGAAGGTGCGCATCTACCCAACCCCAGGCCCATGCGTGCTGTGACTTCCGCTGGGAAAGAGGTTCTTTATCTTTCCAGTGAGGAGTCCGTAGGGTCTTCGAATGGGGAGCTAAGTTCCTGGTCTAACATCTTTGCAGGTGTGTTGCGGGACCTTGGGATTGATCCAGAGGAGGAGAAGAAGAAGCCAAATAAGAAGAAGAAGAATGTGATTACCATCGATGCTGAACCAACTAGCAAGAGGGGCGGGAGTAGCCGCGCAACTGCTGGTGCCTCTGACCAAGGTACTCACCGATTCCGACAGAGTAACCTGGACGATTACGTCGTTGCGAGTGACTCACTTGAGGGATTGTCCCGTATAGGTGAGAAGAAGACTAGTGCTGCTGGTTCAAAGAGCTCAGGGAGAGTGGGGTCAAGGAACCCGGATACTATTGCTACCCCTTCGTATATCGCGCTGGATGAAGAGGAGGAAGAAGAAGAGCAAGAAGAGCCTGCCCTCAAGTTACCGAGCAGGAAGAGAAGTAGAGAAGAGACTGCTGCGGGTGTCAAAGCAACGCAGAAGGCTGAGGAAGTCCCTGTGATAGGGAAGCAAAGCAGCTTGCGTTCTCTTTACAAATTTTCTCCAGGTCAGTGTTATGACGCCCCTCATGCGTTCCTTAGTTTCTTTTTATCACCTAGTTTTTGCAGAGGCCAAGAAGAAAACCCCTGAAAAGAAGGGTGTTGAGTTTAAGGACCCCCAAGAACCGGCGCAAAAGAAAACCAAGTTTGTGATCAAACCTCTCAAGTCTGCTGAGTTGGAGGCTGAGAAGGAGAGAGAGAAAGAAAAGGGGAAAGAAAAAGAGAAGGAAAAAGGGAAGGAAAAAGAGAAGAAGAAGACGGTTGAGAAGCCTGTCAGTGATAAATCCAAAGAGACCGAGACCGCTGCTACTACCGCGCAGGAGAAGACGCAGGGTCCGGAGGTCGTGCACATTACGGGGCTTGACCAACCCCTTCATGAAAAAAAAGAAACTACTCGGGGGAAGGGACCCGAGATTGTTAAGCCAACCGAGCTTGCGCAGGTTGATGCCCCCACCTAAACTGTTCAAGTGACTTCTGCTGCTGGGGGGTCGGCTGCTGCTGTGCATAAAGAGACTACCACTACTGCAGGTGGTGCAAGTGCGGCTCGTGGTGCTGGGGGGTCCATGCCACAGACTTCTATCGGTCCTAAGGATACCTTAGGCGATATTTATTACAAAAGCTACACCGAGGAGGTTCGCGGTGATGCTCCACACCAAGCCCCATGAGGCTTAAAGCAGAAGGATACATTCTTGGAGTTTGGGTCGTGTCGCGATTGGTTTTTGAATTCATTCCCTCCCGGTGAGGTTAACCGGCAAAAGGCGCGAACCCATGATGGGTTATATCATGCTTATATCGTTGGTGAAGCCAACACCCGCGCTGCTAACCACCAAATTGTGCGCGAGTGGCGCACAATGGTTAGAGAGTGAGGTGATTGGGAAAAATACCGTGATCGTTTGTTTAGACAAGCTAAGGATTTTGAGAAGCTGAAGAGCACGTTTATTGAGGAGAAAGCCGCTTTTGAAGCGGAGAAAAAATCCGAGGAGTGGGGCCGTGAAGGCTTAAGGAGCAAGCTACGTGCTGCTGAAGAGCTCTTGTCTAAAGAGCGTGCGGAATGGAAGGAGGCGTGTAAAAAAGATAACCAGCGCATGTACGCTGCTCGCTCCAAGATTACCGACCTCGAGGCTCGAAATGCCACATTAACAAAGAAGGTTGGGGATGTTGAAGCTGACAAAGAGCGCGTTGAGGTTCAAAAACTTTAGCCTTTTCTGCTTTATGTTGTTTTTTACTTGTCACAATATTACTAAGTCATTATTTCGTCCCTCGCAGGCTGAATTAAATGGGCAGGTGGCTAGCAAGGACAAGGACTTGCATGCCAAGGATGTGGAGATTGCGTGAGCAAACTGACAAGAGTGAATCCCTGGAGATTGATTTGGAGGCTGAAAAGGTGAAGGCTGCTACCGCCTAGGAGGCCAAACAGAGGGCCGACGAGACGCGAGATATTAGCACCTCTGCCCTTAACGTAGCCCAAAACAATTATGCCAAAGCTCAATCGATCGTAGACATGCTAGTCTCCGAATCTGAATGGATGCGCAATAGAGGGGTAGTTCTGGTGAGGTTCCTCTTTCTTAACTTAGGCTTTATTTTGTTGTCTTGGTTCTTATCCATTGCCTTTTTTGTAGATGGCTAACTCCATCCTGAATGCCTATGAGCTGGATGCGACTGTTTCCGCGCTCATAGATGCCTCTCGTGTGGTTGGGCGTCGTGGAGGTTATCTAGAATGCGCTCATCAAGTTGAAAAGGCATTTGGGCAATAGTTTGATATTAGTCATTGCTCAGTGACTGATCATGCCGATGCTGCGTTAGCTCGCGCTGAAGGGGTTTATGACCATCTCACATTGCCTGTGATGGATTTGGTCGCAGAAACACTGAAGTATGACGACTGGTGTTCGCGGCTGAAGACTATCTTAGACCCACCACAGACTGTGGAGTTATCTGATGAGGAAGAAATAGACGGTGGCGATGGCGATGGCAATGGTGATGCAAATGATGACGGAGATGATGGTGATGGTTACGAGTAGAAGATTAAGTGTTGATAGGATTTGTGCCTTGTAATTTACTTTTTAGATGTTAAATGTAACTCATCGCGCGGTTGCGCTTCTTTAATCGAACTGATGATGTTTTGCTATTTTTTATGATCAACGCGCGGGCGCTCTTTTTGGAATATGACATTTATGTTTGCTTTTTATTTGTCAAGTTACAATTATTGCATTGTTGTTAGAAACTTTGGTTAAATTAGCTCGAATAAATGTAAGTGTGGCTCGTGTATGAGTGTTTCTGCCCCGTCTCCCGCTATGATCGCGGAGGACCTTGGAGGCGTACTCAAGAGCTCGTAATTTACTAAGTATTTTCGTGCTAATCAAAAGATTAACATGCATTTGTAACGTAGAAGTCATGATGATAAAAACAAAAGGCATAGTCAATGCTTTCATTCAGTAGTTTAGAAACAGGCGCAAGGCCAACATACATAATCAAAGTAGAGGGGCGTAAAGCCAACATAAGTAATTAAAAAGGCACGTGGCCAACATAGGTGGATAAAGGCGTGTGGCCGAGAGTAGTCACATGTAACACTTGCGCAATTCTTGCGTGTTCCACGTGCGCGGGATGATGTATCCATCCAGGGTGCGCAGCTTGTATGCCCTTTTCCTAGTACCTCATGTATTAAGTATGGGCCTTCCCACTTGGGTGCTAGCTTCCCGGGGCGTTCAGCATTGGAGGCTTCATTGTCTCTGAAGACGTACTCTCCTAGAGTGAAGGTACAAATGCGCACTCTTGCATTGTAGTACCTCTCCAACTGTGTTTTGTACTTGGCCTCTTTGATTCGCGCTATTTCGCGCCTCTCCTCGAGTAGGTCCAAGTCTAGACGACGCTCCGCCTCGTTATCGATTTTGTTAACCGCTGTCAAGCGCTGCGAGGGGAGGCCAATTTCAGGTGGGATAACCGCGTTTGAGCCGTAGACCAGGCTAAAGGGGGTTTCGCCAGTGCTCATTTTCGGCATGGTTCGATGAGCCCACAGGATGCTTGGGAGCTCATCTACCCAGCCTTTTCTCTTAGTGCCCAGGCGGGCCTTTATCCCTTCGACGATACTTTTGTTGACACTTTCTACTTGGCCGTTGCCCTGAGGGTGCGCGACGGAAGAGAAATTATGCTCGATGTTCATCTCCTTCATCCATTCTTGAAGGTCTTCAGAAGCAAAATTGGTGCCATTATCGGTTACAATCTTGAGTGGGAGGCCAAATCTGCAAATGATGTGCTCCCATATGAACTTGTGCACCATCATTGCAGTAGTTGAAGCGAGTGCTTTGGCCTCCGCCCATTTGGTGAAATAATCAACGGCAACAATTATGAACTTCACATCTCCAGGAACTTCAGGGAAAGGTCCCACCATATCGATTCCCCACTGTTGAAAAGGCCAAGCAGTGGACACAGGGATTAGATCATTCTTTGGGCGCAGGGTTTTCGGAGCGTGTCTTTGACATGAGTCGCATTTGCGCAACTCCTTCAGGGCGTCAACATGCATCCCTGGCCAATAGTAACCAGCGTTTATTATCTTCGCGACAACCATGCACGGGCCCGCATGAATTCCGCAGATGCCTTCATGAATCTCCCTGATCAGGTAACTTGCATCTTAGGGGTCCACACAGCGCAGGAGTGGCCCTAAGAAGGATCTTCTATACAAAATTCCGCCATTCATTTCATAGATTAATGCTTTGTTTTGTATCTTCCTTGCCTCTGCTTTGTTTTCAGGGAGAATTCCTTCTTGCAGATACTGGATGATAGGGGTCATCCAAGACGGTGGCCCTATCTCAATCACATTCACTTGGCCCAACAAAACTAACGGGTTTTTCAAGACTTCGATTCTTACATCCTTGGCGAGATGTTGGAAGGCTGTTGAGGCGAGCTTGCTTAGCGCATCCGCTGACTTGTTCTCAGATCGATTGATATGAACAACCTTGTATGATTGGAACTGCTGAAGCAACTCCTTCGCTTGCTCTAAGTATAAAGCCATAACCTCGCCTTTTGCATCATACGGACCATTAATCTGACTCGCGATCAGAAGAGAATCTACATGCGCTTGTAGATTTCGAGCTCCCATCATGATGACTAGGCGCCGGCCTGCTAAAAACGCTTCATATTCTGCCTCATTATTGGTATTTTTGAAATCCAACTTGATGGTGTAGGTGAACTCATGCTTCTCTAGGCTGACAAGGTGCAAGCCAGCTCCAGGGCCGTCTTCGTTCGAGGCTCCGTCAGTGTATAACAACCATAACCCTTCAGATGTGTCTTTGATAGGATTATCAACAACTTCACAATCTTTGATCTTGTCTTCTGGAACTTCAGTTATGAATTCCGCTAACACTTGGCCTTTAATGGCTGGGCGCGGCCTGTATAGAATGTTGTGGCACCCCAGCTCGATTGCCCACTTTGCTAAGCGTCCTGACGTCTCTGGTTTTTGTAGGATTGTGCCCATATGGAAGTTAGTGAGTACAGTGATTACATGCCCAGTAAAATACCTGCGCAGCCTCCTGGAGGCGTGTAGCAGCGCGAGCACTAACTTTTCCATGGTTGAATATCGTGTTTCTGGATCTGTAAGCACCCTACTGACATAGTAAATTGGAGTCTGAACTCCGTCTCTTTCCACCAACAATACCGACCCAACTGCCTTGTCCAAAGAAGACAAGTATAGAATGAGTGGTTCTTTTTCAAACGGCGCAGTTAGAGTAGGGTGCTTGATCAAACACTCTTTCATCTGTTGGAAGGCAACTTCTGCTTCTGGAGTCCATTTGAATTCTTGCTTTTTCATGCAGTTGCTCAGAGTACTGATAAAAGGGTACGATTTTGCAGCGTGGTTTGATAGAAATCGATTTAGCGCGGCTAGGCGGCAGGCCAATCTCTGCATTTCTTTGATTGTACGCGGTGACGGCATCCGTTCTATGGCTTGAACCTTTTCATGGTTAACCTTGAAACTGTCGTTCGTTGCCACGAAGCCTAAAAACTTTCCTTCCTCCATACCAAAAGAACATTTTGCTGGGTTTAGCTTCATGTTCACGCTCCTTAGAGAATTGAACGTCTTCTCAATGTCTTTTAGGATCTGGTCCTCCTCGGGACTTTTAATCACAAGATCGTCAATGTACACTTCGATATGTTTTTCGATGTCATCAGCAAATATCGTATCCATCAGTCGCTGGTAGGTTGCGCCAGCATTTTTGAGACCGAATGGCATCTTTGTGTAACAGAAGATTCCAATGTCAGTGCGAAAAGTTGTTTTGTCTTCATCTTCCAGTGCCATTTGGACTTGATGATACCCCTTGTAACAATCCAAAAAACATTTCCACCTGTATGGCGCGAGAGAGTCTATCTTCTTTTTGATCTCAGGCAGTGAATAACAATCCTTGGGACATGCCTTATTGAGATCAGTATAATCCACACACATGCGCCATCCTCCAGTAGACTTCTCGACCATAACAGGGTTTGCCACCCAACTTTGATAGCGCACCTTCCTCAGAATTCCTTCCTTTAGCAGCTCACAAACTTGCTCATTCATAGCTTTAGTCTTATCCGCTCCTAGGCTACGCCTTCTTTGCACTTTTGGCTCGACGGAAGGATAAGTGTTTAAACAATGTTCAGTGACGTCACGCGGGACACCGGTCATGTCGGCCGGAGTCCAGACGAAGATGTCCATGTTCCTGAACAGTAACTGCTTGAGGTGCGTCCTGATGTTTGGTGAGATTGCATGGCCTATTGTCACCTTCTGTTCTGGGTACTTGCGGTTCAAGACCCATTTTTCTGGCTCTGTTGTTGAGATTTTTGCTGCCTTGGTTGGGCACGCATCCTCTACTGACATCACCTCTTTCTTCGCATAGATAATCGCCACTCCTGTCTCAGTTGGGAATCCGATGGCTGAGTGGGGTGTGGAGGTTACCATGTTCAGTTTGCCTTGTGTTTCTCTCCCAATTAACACATCATGCCATGATTTCACTTGCATAACCATGAAGTTGACATTTGTAGTTCTTGAATGTTTCCCATTAGATATCGTGACAGGGAAACTGATTTGGCCTAGTGGGAAGACCATCTCATTGCAGAATCCTGATAGAGGATAATCAACAGGTTCTAGGCGCGCTTTATCTTCATCATCGAACTGATTGAAGCATTGTTCATAAATGATATCAGTCGTACTTCCCGGATCGATGAAGATGTATTCTGTTTCGTAGTGACCAATGATGCCGGTAATGACAACGGGGCACGTGGCGCGTGGTCCCCCGTGCACCACCGGGAAGATGACTTGTTGTTTTTGCCGTGCTTGTTCGAATGGGCGCTTGCCTTTGTCCCTTGCGCTGTACCTTGGTCCATTGACCATGTGTGTTTCTAGGCGCCTAACCTTCTTCTGGTTTCCCTCATCATTGAGTTGAATCTGGCGTGTCTCCTTGCGCACATTCTTGACCAGATGGCTTAACTTTCCACTTTTCAGCGCTCTCTCGATTTCTTGCCTTAGACTGATACAGTCATCCGTCAGATGACTTGTGTCTTTTTGAAAATCGCAGTACAAGTTCGGGTCTTGCCCCTTCTTGTTGGTCATAGGCTTTGGTGCCTTGAAATCGTGGTTCTCCGTCATGAGCACCTCTTTGGGTGTTTTAATGAGCGTAGTCCAATGCTTTTCCCGATTCTCGTTCTTGACGGCCTTTCGATAGCTAATTCTATCGATTGTTTCTCGCGTATCTTCTTTGTAGCGTGACCGTTCTTCATAATCACTGGATTGTCCTGACTTCCATCCAGGGTTTCTGTTCTTGTTGCGCTTGCCATAGTCGCGCGAATTGCCTTTCGAAAATCGATCTTCGGTGTAAGAGCTCTTGGTTCCAGCCAACGATTCTTCAGTCTGCGCTACAATCTTTGCAGCCGCCATCAGTTTGTCCCATTCTTTGGGCATATCGTCCTTTCCTGTGATAGTCCTGATAAGGCTATCACAGCGAATGGCTTTCTTGAAGTGAGCGCGCATTTGTTCGCTTACACCACCGATCTCCAAACAATCCTTATTGAAGCGAGTGATGAAGTCTTATAAACCTTCGTTTTCTCTACGCCAGATGTCTGTTACTTCAGACGTATCGCGCTGATAACGTCTTTGCTGACTGAAATGGTTTACAAATTGAGTTCTGAAGTCGACCCTGACGTGATTTTTCCAGGTGGAAGGCTGTCGAACCAGGCGCGAGCATCCCCTGTGAAAGTCTGGATAAACAGATGGCACCACATTGGCCTGTTCCATCCTCCCATAACACCAACGCTTGTAAATACTCGAACATGATCGTCAGGGTCGGTTAGACCGTTGAACTTACCCACTGTTGGAGGTAACTTTTCTCTTGATAGCGGGGCTAGAGCAATCTTCGGGATGAATTTCGAGTGTTCGGCGGCTACCGCTGGCCTATAAGCGAGGCTAAAGTCTCGTTCTGCTTCTTCGCTGTATGCGATGCGCTGCCTTGGCTTGTAAGACTCATGATTTTTCTGCAGATGGTTAAAGACTGACGAGTCCTCGTCATCTTGCCAAGTAGGATCATTCGGGTCTGTGTCATCCCATTCGTTATTTATGTTGCGCGGCCCCAGCCGGCTGTGAACTGGGCCCCTTTGGACGTTTGACGGATGATCATAATAACTCCCAGTCTCCCCGTGTGTATCGCGCGTATCATGTACACTTGGCCTTCTCTAGGGAGGATGTCTATTGATTCTTCCTTGAAAGTTTTGCTGTGGGGGTATCTGGCGCGCCCCCTGACTTGGACCTGGAGGGGTAACCAAGGATGGTTCTGCTTGCAAAATTGCTTGTTGTGCGCTCAAAGACTGATACGCGGTGTTTATAGTAGCAATTTGTTTGGCGTACCAGGAAGCTAAAGTTTCACCTTCTGGTAGCCCTAATAACGCCGAAATGTTCAGGTTTGGAGCTGGATTTGAAGGACCAGCGACATGACTTACTGGGGTTCCCATTTGAGTGATGCGAGTGAAGCTTGCGCGGGGTCCCCCAGTGTTTGTTACTTTAATTTCACCTACCTATTCAACAGGTTGGACTTGGACATTCGGATTGTCCTCCCCCAATCCTGCATTAGAGTTCGTGCCAAAACTGAAATCAGGAATAATCCCTTGACCAGCCATGATCAAAGGAACAACAACTCAGAAAAAGAAGATGGAATTGATTGTAAAAATCGGTGGGCGCCAATGAAGAAACACAAAACTAATTTAAGGGTTAATTAGTTTAGTTTATGTTTCAAACATGATGGTTAATCTTCTTAAACTTTCCTGAGCACCGATTTGATCTGTCTTCCTGCAAAACAGAACACCGTTAGCTCGTTAAGAGGGGAATATGGGGGTTTCTCTCTTAACCAGACTCCGGCGTGAGAATAAGTAACTGCTTTGAGGAATAAGTGTGTGTTAAGACTTAAGAGTGAGAGTGAAGAGAATAGAAATGTTTAACCTGTGCATGGAGGTCTCTATTTATAGCCGGAGAGGTGTAAGAGGAGATGGGCTGATGGGCCTTGGGCCAGAAGGCGACAAACAGGGAATATCCTCCTTGTCTCACTGGCGTCGACTATTAGTGTCTTCTAGAAGATCCCAGGAGCTGGCGCATCATGATTGGAGCCATGTGTCCTAGTTGTCGGCCTTGTTGTTGCTCTGCCATCAGCAGGTAAGTGGAGATCATGGGGCAGGTGTCGCCGCCCCCTGGTTGGTGCCACATCGGCGTCCTTGTGTACTCTATGTCTGTCACGGCCCCCGTCCCGGTGTGACCCGGTCCAGGAGACGCGGGACAGAAACCCGTGGTATTTATTATTTGAGTTGACAGCGGAAGTCTAACAGGATCTTTTAAAACTTGAAAATGCCCAATTTATTTTATTTCACAAATTGGGGATAACACCCATAATTTACAATAAAGGTGATTTCACTGGGAAATCCCTGTTTTTACAAAAACATGTTTCTTTATTTTATTGAGCCACCTCCTCAAGCTTGTAGTGCTACACGGCAGTTTTCCTGGATCACAGCAGATCACCTGAAACATATTTTAAAAAAAGTTTTATCAGCAGGGAAATACTGGCGAGTCATTCAAGTTGCACAAAACGACACATTGTTATAATCTACAGTATTAAGGGTGATTACAATGTTTATATCAACCAATTACCCCAAATCGGTATTTGTCACTTAACAATATCTATGACTATGGTCAGATCACCCATTGGCTAACCCGTTGTCAAATGGTGACGGGTATCAAGTAATGTATACAAAACCCCACATACCGACAATTTGAAGATTTCAAAGACTTAATCCCTGTAATTATAACTGGAAAACATTTAGGGTTTTGTAAAGCATGTTGATAAAAAGAGAATGACTCACATTGCAAGTTTAAACGGGCAGAGTTTAGCCTACTGATTTAGCCTTGTAACCTAGTTTAAATAACAATGCATACGAAACTGGGTCAGTAACTTAACACAACATTTACGATAACTCACGAGATTAAAACCCTCACGACGAATGACAAAGTATAGCCCTGATTCGGGCAGCACTTAAACATCCATCGGATTGGTTTCAATCGATCGGACATTGAATCGTAGCAGCGATCGAGTTAGTACCCTGTATCGTAGCAGCGTCGCGACACCAAAAAACTCGTTTTTAGCATAATTGGGGCATTTTGAGAGTAAGATTTCGAGCACAGATGAAAGCCCCATGCACAGGCTACTTATAGCAAGTTTTTCAGTTTTACGCGGCCTGCGAGAGCCACCTAGTCTACGGGGTTGTTTGGTAGCCTCTGAATGATCATTAAGAGGCTACCTCTTAATGGAACCATTAATAATTTTACCAATGAGAAGGTAGAAGAATGTGACATGTGATGATTTACCATTCAGAGGTTACCTCTTAACCATTCAGACTTGAGGTTACCTCTTATTCATTCAGAGGTTTTAAACCATTAAAAGGTAGCATCTGAATGGTTATTAAGAGGCTACCAAATAGCTCCTACTACTAGGGCTTCCGTGTCACACCTAGGTACGCCACGTGTGCGACACGTGGCCTAGCATGCTTATCCGGTCAACTTTAAGTTGACGCGGCCCGCGTAAGCATATGCTTATCTTTTACGCGGCCCGCATGAAACCCAGAAATCTTGTTTTCTTGGTTTTTCATGCACATTAGGGTTTCAGGGGTCCGGGTTTTCACTTACGGGTCGTTTTGGGACATTTTTGCAGGTCCTTACATCCTCCCTACCTTATTTAAAAATCTCATCCTCGAGATTTACTGAAATAAGTGAGGGTACTTTCGCTTCATCTCCGATTCCATCTCCCAGGTGTATTCGGGTCCTCTTTTTGAATCCCACTTGACTTTGACTAGTACCAATCTTTTGTGTTTGAGGAACTTAATCTTTCTGTCTTTTATTTGAAGCGGTTTCTCCACGAACTTCAAATTTTCATTCACCTCTATGTCTTGAAGAGGGACTACCAGGGATTCGTCAGATAAACATTTCTTGAGGTTGGATACATGAAATACGTCATGTACCCCGGCTAACTCTTCTGGTAGTTGTAAGCGATAAGCAACTGGTCCTATGCGTTGAATTATGGGAAAAGGTCCTACGTATCTTGGAGTTAGCTTTCCTTTCTTACCGAATCGAATTACTCCTTTCCAAGGAGAAACTTTCAATAGTACTCTGTCTCCAATATGGAATTCTAACGGCTTGCGTCGATTGTCTGGATAACTTTTCTGGCGATCTCGAGCCGTCTTTAGTCTTTCCTTGATTTGAGTGATCTTGTCGGTGGTTTTGATGTGCGTGAGTGTTATTAGTTTTTAATGTATTTATTAAGCCCTTTTTAACACTTTTTAGCCAAGTTTTAAATTTATAAAACACGATATTTACTAACACTAAACACACATATGGGCAAGTGCACCCATCGTGAGCGTAGTATAGTGTTGGCAAGATACCGAGGTCGTCCAAGGACACAAGAGCTTTTAGTGCAGGTTTATCCTCAACGTCTAATCAAATCAAAATTTTAGAAAAAGGTTTTAAACGAAGAAAATAAAAACTAACTAAAATGCTGAAAAATAAAATTAAAAATAAAAACAGATAGACAACTCCGACTCGTGTTTAGTGTAACCTTTGATTATTTCCGCACTTTTGCACTATTTAAGAGATTATCTTAGTTATTGTAGTAGGCCCCTCTTTTGGAGGTGACGTTACCCTCAACCCAGTAGTTTGAGTCAGCAAGGATACAATCCTAGAGGGTCGGATTATTGAAAGATAATTAATTAAGATATTAATGCATATTGTGGTAGGCCCCTCTTTTGAAGGCGACGTTACCCTCGTCTAAGTAGTCTGAGTCAGCAGGGATACAGTCCTAAGTAGCCGGGTTAAAATATTAATAGTAGTTTAACTTATGAGGGGGTCAAAGAGTTTGGACCCCCGCCATCCAATACCGTTAAGTATTGAAGGAGATCCTACTAAATTTGGCCTAGGTCCTTTGCAGGATCTATACACTGAACAATGGCAAGACTCTTACCAAACCATTCCCTTAACCCCCGACCAGGTAGCCAACATACCTCCATATAGACCGTGGAGATATGAATGGTGAAAATCTTTTATTTTATATAGACAGTAAAATAATGCCAAGACACCACGGACAAACGATAAGGAAGAATCACCTTCAACATAAGAAACTAGTTATTAAAGTCATTAATACATAACCAATTAAAAAGTGCGAAAAGATTAAAAATAAAAAGTATTACACTAGACACTTTGTTTTCACCAAGTGATGTAAGAGACTTAGGCAAACATGGCCTTGATTGTCAAGAACTCTTACGATCAATCTTGGATCCCGAGACGACTCACACACTCTATGATGGACAATGGATGGTGGTGGTGGATGATGGTGTTATGGTGGTGGTGGGTGGTGGGTGAAGTGTAAGAGAGGTGGTGTGCCAAGGGATGGTTTGAGCTTGAACCAAGCACTCCTATTTATAGGCTGAACAGAAGCTCGGGCACGGCCCCGTGTCCACATCTTTCTCTTTCTTCATTAATTGCTCTTGTCTTTATTAGTTGACCACGACCCCGTGTCCGCTGGGCACGACCCCGTGTGCAGAAGCGTATCTGTACTATCAAGATTTGCCTAGATTCTGCGAATCTTATAGTTGACCACGACCCCGTGTCCGCTGAGCACGGCCCCGTGGTGGGCGATGGAAGCTTCTACAACTTTGTCTTTTATGCTAACACTTGGGCACGCCCCCGTGCTCACTGAGCACGGGGCGTGTTCAGCCTTCTGCTCTCTTGTTTTGCTTGGGAAGATGCTTTCGGGGAGGTCGGGCATGCCACGTTTGTTCCTTTTCTTGTATTTATGTTAGATTTAGCTGCCTTTTTGCTTCTTTTGTTAATTTGAGCTCATTTAATCCTGAAAATACAAAAGGAAGACAAAAACACACTTTTTCCAACATTAGTACTAAAAAGGGTTAGTTTTATGCCACAATTGATGTAATTTATATGTTGCATTTTGCACACATCAGTTTCCTGTACAATTTCGGGACCTGATAATTGGCTTTCTCCTATTTCTGCCCAGCAAACTAGAGTTCTACACTTTCGTCCATAGAGTGCTTCGAACGGGGCAGCTTCGATGCTTGAATGATAACTATTGTTATAGGAGAATTCGATTAAAGGTAAATGGTTGTCCCAATTTCCTCCAAAATTTATCACACATGCCCTGAGCATGTCTTCCAAGGTTTGGATAGTTCTTTCACTCTGTCCATCCGTTTGGGGATGATATGCAGTGCTCAAGTTTAGTCTAGTCCCCATGGCTTCTTGGAAACTTGTCCAGAAATGTGAAGTGAAATGACTATCTCGATCTGATACAATAGAGAGTGGAACTCCATGTAAGGAAACTACTTCGTCTACGTATAATTTTGCTAACCTTTCCATGCTAAAGGTTTCTTTCATGGGTAGAAAATGAACTGATTTGGTTAATCGATCCACAATTACCCAAATTGCATCATTACCTTTTCTGGTTTTGGGTAACTTAGTAACAAAATCCATGGTTATTAGTTCCCATTTCCAAACAGGCGTTTCTAATTGTTGGAGTAACCCTGAAGGTTTCTGGTGTTCTGCCTTAACTTGTGAATGTCACACCCTGTCTTTTGCGGAAGCGTATGGTGTGTGACTGGTTTAATATCATTGCATTCAATCGTAATAAACAACTACATGATCAAAACGATGTTCATCCATTCATGAAAATTTGAGTATTACAAACACTTGTTATTTAAGTTTTAAAAAAACACAACCTTCGTCTAGGTTACAATTCAACAAAAGTGGATGACATCTAAACTTGAAGTCTACTTCTAGTTACGACACCCATGCCCAAGATCCATCATGTCACCTGAAATACATGTAATTTTGGAAAACATCAACAAAAGTTGAGCGAGTTCATGCGTTTTGTATACCTTGTATGAAACATGGTATGTATCTTGTATAAATAAAGTATTCTTGTGAAATAACGTATTCTTGTAAAATAAAGTATTCTTGTGAAATAACATATTCTTGTAAAATAAAGTATTCTTGTGGTACAAATCTTGTACCAATAAAGTATTCTTGTAAATCCTTGAGAGACTTTAAGGCATGTGAGGACATGGGGAGTACTTGTTATGACTCCTTGAGGACATGGGGAGTACTTGTTATGACTCCTTGAGGACATGGGAAGCACTCGTAATGGCTTATACCATTGTCGATTTTTCTTGCCTGTGTCGATTAACCTCGACTGTGTCAATTTCCCTTGACTGTGTCGATTTCCCTCGACTGTGTCGATTACCCTCGACTGTGTCGATTTCCCTCGACTGGGACTCCGAAGCACTGCTTGGTACTAGTTGTGACCATGAGTGGGGTTCGGTCGAACCCGTTAGATCTAACCCTCGTCCCTAATTAATGAATGTTTTTAATGGTTTGGTACTAGTGTTCACCAAGACTTTATGGCATTTTCTGTATTATGTCTGTGCTCACATGATCTAGTATCTCCTAGGCATTTCTTAAAACGCATCAAACTTGGTACTCGTTCTCACCAAGAGTGCTTCTGGTTATCATACCATTTGTAAATATTGTAATATTTGTAACATGTATTTCACCCCCGAGAGTTATAAAACCAAAAACAGTTAAAGAAAAGGGGGAGCATGAACTCACAACTTTGCGTTCCTGCGTCGTAAACTTCACCGGATTTGCTTATCTAGCGTCGTGACCTAAACGTGTTTTATTAACGTTAGTCACTAGACTTCTATCGCACAAGTACAAGTCACTATCTTTTGTAAATGTGTTCTTGTGTTAAAAATAATTTATATTTTTAACTATGTGTCTTACTTATATTATTTTCACAAAAATAAATATAAGTATCTTGTATTTGTCTAAGTATGTTGTATATGTATTTTTGTATCTTCACTCCTTAGGAGTATTTAGTGTATCTTCAAGTCCTACTACACTATCAAGTATAATACATACTACATACACTTAGCACAAAAATTGGTGATAAAAATATATATATATTTTTCTCACAAATATACATACTTAATATCCATTTTTATTCTTGAAGAAATCCTCATTTCTTAACACAAAAGTTGGGGAAACCTTGGTAAATGTTTTTAGATACATTTTTAGGGAATAAGTTTCTCAAAAACTTATATTTTTCTAAATGTCAAAATTTATAAAATTTTGGCAGAGTTTCCCCTAAAAATGGAGGTTTCCCATGTTTTCAAAACATGTGTTTATTTTCTTTTAAAACATCCTCAACAATCAACAATATGCAACTTCTTCTTACCGAACTTGTCAAGAACAAGCATGAACTATAAACCCATGAACTTGAATATTTATGAAAACATGTAGTAACTTACTAGCACACTTAGTAAGTCTTGTTTCCTTCCAAAGTGTGATTAGTTCTTTAAAACTTTATTTTTAAAGAGTGTAAGTGTTTACAACTTAAAATCATATTTTCTAAAAATATTTCTTCGTGAACTCTTCTATTTACACAAGTGCTTCTACACTTGTTTATTACCAAAAATGTGATTAGTTTATGTAAGATCCAAGTTTTAGTGAAACTCATATTTTTAACTTGGTTCTTTTGAAACACCACTCATGGATCTTTATATCTACAAGATTATAACCTACTTTGATCCTTATTTTTCAAGAAAACATTTATTTATTCAAGTTCATAGTTTATGTGTGGATGGTTTCATCATCCTACACATTTCTATCTTCTCATCTTGCTAGATCATGTTTTTAATCATGATCTAGCAAGTCCACATGATGATCCATATCATTTCTACTAGCAAACAATAATCAACAAGCATCACAACACAAGAATGTCATGATTTCTTAACCATTTTAACACTACTTCATCACAAAGTTAGTTTATGTTCAAGACTTTGTTTATGGTTCTTTAGAGTTCTTGAGATATCATCTTAATATAACTATTAACCACCATAAACATGGCATAAGTAAGGATTCAAGATACTTACTACTAGCTTTTAAGCTAGGGAAGTCACAAGATGAAGATTGAGTGGTTAATAGCAAATGAGTGAGGTCCTCAAGTTCCGAGAGCTCCTAGCTCCTTTGTACCCCTTCTATCACCCTTGTATATGTATGGAATGGGAGAGACTTGATTGAATGATGATGATGGTGGGGTGCTTGGGTTCGGCCGAAGCCAAGAGAGGGAGAGATGAGAGAGTTTTGTTGAATGATGAAGATGATAAGAATGTGCAAGATCTAGTGGTTTCTATAAATGGTAGTTAGATTAGTTTAGTAAGGAGTTAAGTGATTTATGTTGGGATTTTAACATGTTTATCAAAGCAATTTCATCCATATGAAATAAAAACGCAGCGGAATTAATATTTAAAACATGTTACTTTTAAGATATAAATTTCATTTATAAGCAAAATCCCAAAACCCGGATCCATATATGAAGATGCATACTATCAAACACAACCATAGGATGTTTAGAAAACTACCTTCTTGGAGTACAAGGATTATGAAACGGATGATGCTTCTTGAAATGGTTGTCCTCAAGAGTAGAAGACCTCAAGTTTGTATACCCCAAGCTTCCAACAAACACCACAAGTTTAGCTAGGATTTTTAACAATAAAGATCAAAAAACCGAACACTTGAGAAATGCTTATGATGACCGAAAATTAGAGACCTGTTTCTCTAGTTCTTGCATTTGTCATCTAAGTATTTATAGAACCATGAGAGAGAATTGCCACCCACCTTGACCAATCATGTGCCAACTTACACATGCAAGTGCATGAAACCTCATTGGACCAAAATGGTCTTGGTTAGACCACCCAATCAAATCTCCTCTAGCATATGACAATGGCATGTCATCCCATTGGACAAAATATTTCTTGGAAAGGCACATGGGGGGGGGGGGGCACTTGGGGTTTTATTAAAAAAAACAAATTTCTTTTATAAAATTTTATGTCTTGGTTTATATTTATAACATTTATAAATATAATACTACATAAATGCAAGACTTTATACAACCCTTTAAAATGTTATTTAACCCATTAAATAACAAAATAAAATATTCTCTCAAAATAAATTATCCATATAACTTATTGGTTTCTCAAGTGTAATTATTTAGAACACCAACTTCTAAATATTGTAAGTGTTAATATTTATTTGTTTGATCATATCATAAATAAATATTTAAGTGTTTGTCTAACTTGTTATTGGGTATGACTCGACTTAGATCATAACGTACTAGCCACATCAATTTAATATGTGTCTTGGGCATACAGAGTCCAACAATCTCCCACTTGCACAAGATACATAGAAGATTGATGCAAGTAGTAAATGACGCCTAACTACGGTTTACTACCCCCAATACGTATGACTATATTTGCCATTCAATAACATCATCCCTTTCAAGTCCCTTACTTGAAAATGATTTAGGTGAATCTATCATTTATCCTTTCGTTACAGATGTCATGTTAAATCCAGAGACATAGAGTGATCACTCTCTGTTGATTTAACTTTATCAGGCCTTAGACATCTTACTCTCAACGAATAAGAGGAACAAATCCCTTCTTGACTACATACGTCTCTCACAATCACCTTGTACCACACCTGAGTTTAGCCTTATGTACTGCCTTATTACAGACAACGAAGAACTAGGTCAAGGTATAGTACTTGGTGAATATCAAGACCCAATATGTATCTCAGGTCAGAGGATACTATGATATTCGCCTTTACTCAAATTTACTTATAATCAATCATAAATGATTCCATGCAGTAATATTTGAGAGCGAGTCAGTCCAATATTTGTATCCCACAAATATCTATGAACTTTGGCAGCAACACTTTGCTCTATATTCATTCTAAATGAATATCCACCAATCTAAGTTCATAATAGTCTTACATTCATATTTGTTCCCACAATTATGATCGACTACGGACATTTAGAATAATTAACTTATTCAC
The DNA here is from genome assembly GCA_030545235.1 of Helianthus tuberosus. Taxonomy (NCBI): domain Eukaryota; kingdom Viridiplantae; phylum Streptophyta; class Magnoliopsida; order Asterales; family Asteraceae; genus Helianthus; species Helianthus tuberosus. The sequence continues at coordinate 25,147,998 of CM060387.1, forward strand.
GGATTTAAACATGCTAATATGAAACATAACTCAAAATACCATAAAAGAGTTAAAATAACAATTGTTTCAATATCCAAATACAAAATAGATCAAATCCAATCACTAGAATATCGAAGTCCTAAGGCACATGTATGACCCTCATGTTTTGCCCTGTCAAGGAGCTTCGTGAGTGGATCCGCAATGTTTTGATCGGTGTGAACTTGGCGGATACATATCTTTCCTTTTTCAACTTCATCCCTTATGTAGTTGAATCTCCGCTCGATATGTCTAGTCTTTTGGTGCGCACGAGGTTCCTTGATTTGTGCAATCGCACCCTCGTTATCACAAAAGATCTCTAGGGGGTCTTGAATGGTAGGGACCACCCCTAGGTCGGCTATAAATTTCTTTAACCATGCAGCTTTCTGGGCTGCCAATGAAGTGGCGATGTATTCTGATTCTGTAGTGGACAATGCTACCACGTCTTGTTTTGAGCTCTTCCAAGAGACTGCTCCTCCATTTAAAATGAAGACATACCCCGATTGTGATCGAGAATCACTTCGATCATTTTGGAAACTCGCGTCCGTGTAACCCTTTACAACGAGTTCCTCGTCACCAGATCCATATATTAAGAACATATCCTTAGTCCTCCTAAGATATTTCAATATGCTTTTAACAGCCATCCAATGACTGTTACCTGGATTCTGCTGGTATCTACTCGTCATGCTTAAGGCGCATGAGACGTCCGATCTGGTGCATATCATTGCATACATGATGGATCCTATAGCTGATGCATATGGGATTCTTTTCATTTTCTCTTGCTCATCGCTTGGACATGAGATGTATTCAATATTGTCCCCTTTTGAATAGGTACAAAACCTCTCTTAGAGTTCTCCATTTGGAACCTATTCAAGACTTTGTCAATGTATGCACTTTGGTTTAAACCTATCAAGCGCCTTGATCTATCCCTATAGAACTTTATTCCCAGAATGTAGGCTACTTCACCAAGATCCTTAATGGAAAAACAACTTCCAAGCCAAGCTTTTACACTTTCCATGGTTGGAATGTCATTCCCAAATAGTAGAATGTCATCGACATACAGTACTAAGAAAGTGATGACGCTCCCACTAGCTTTCTTGTACACACAAGCTTCATCACCGTTCTTGATGAATCCAAAATTCTTAATTTCTTCATCAAAACGGTGATTCCAACTTCTAGATGCTTGTTTCAATCCATAGATTAATTTCTTTAACTTGCATACTTTGTCAGGATGTTTTGGATCGACAAAACCTTCAGGCTTAACCATATAGACATCTTCATCAAGATATCCATTAAGAAAAGCCGTTTTGACGTCCAATTGCCAGATCTCATAGTCATAATATGCAGCTATGGCAAATAATATCCTGATTGACTTTAGCATCGCCATAGGCGAGAAGGTCTCATCATAATCAATCCCTTGAGTTTGAGTGAAACCTTTTGCTACAAGTCTTGCTTTATAAGTATCCAAGTTACCATGCATATATGTTTTCTTCTTGAAAACCCACTTACTTCCAACTACTTTGGAGTTGAGTGGTGGCACAACCAATTCCCAAACTTGGTTGTCATACATGGATTGCATCTCTGTGTTCATGGCTTCAAGCCATTTGTCACAATCGGATTTTCACATTGCATCATGGTATGTGGTTGGTTCATCTGAATCTACCACGTAGCATCCATCCATGAAAAATCCATATCTTTCAGGTGGATTACTAATTCTACCAGATCTGCGAACATTTTGTGTGTTCTGATCAACCTCTTGATCGTTTTCAACAACCTCTTGTTGAGTGCTAGTGTCAACCAAACGTGTATCATCTTGTGGTTCTTGATCCTCCTCAAGTTCCACTGTTCTACCACTAGTTCCTTCCATAAGGAACTTAGCTTCTAAGAACTTACCCTTTCGAGCAACAAATACCTTTCGCTCGGTTGGGTCGTAGAAATAATATCCTATATCATCTTTAGGATATCCTACAAAGATACACTTAGTAGATCGGACTTCCAATTTATTTGGGGTGTATTGCTTAACATAAGCTTCACAACCCCAAACCCTTAAGAATGATAATGATGGAGGATTTCCATGCCATATTTCAAAAGGTGTCTTTTCCACTTTCTTGGTTGGGGCCATATTTAGTATACGGACTGCGGATCAAAGCGTAACCCCAAAACGATAGAGGTAATGTGTTTCTAGCCATCATTGATCAAACCATATCTAATAGAGTTCGATTTCTCCTTTCGAACACACCATTGTGTTGTGGTGTTCCTGGTGGAGTAAGTTTTGAGATAATCCCACAACTCTTAAGATGATCTTGAAAAGCACCACTAAGGTATTCACCTCCTCTATCGGTGCGAAGGACTTTAATTGTTTTCTTGAGTTGATTTTCTACTTCACTTTTGAAGTCTTTGAACATTTCAAATGCTTCATCCTTGTGTCTTAGTAAGTACACATATCCATAACGACTATAGTCGTCGGTAAAGGTAATGAAGTATCTTTCACCATTCCTAGTCATCGGCTTAAAAGGACCACATACATCTGAATGTATGATACCTAGTAAGTCTTTAGCCCTTTCAAAAGTTCCACTAAAGGGTGTCTTGGCCATTTTGCCTTGTAAAAAAGATTCGTATACATCAAATGAATTATCTTCATTTGTATTCAGAAGACCATTTCTTTGAAGTGTATGCATGCGATTCTTGCTTATATGTCCAAGGCGACAATGCCAAAGGTAGGAATCACTCAAATCCATTTTGAGTTTCTTGTTGGTTACTTGGTACATTGAGCTATCGTATGATGCGTTATCATGATCTAATTCATAAATACCATTTAAAGATATAACTTTAAAATAAAACACATCATTCATAGAAACATAAATGTCTTGGTTAACAAATTCAAATTTAAAACCACATTGTCCCAAAAGGGAAACAGAAATTATGTTCCTAGTCAAACTAGGAGCATATAAAACATTCTTCAAAATAACTTCCAAACCACTTGGAAGCTCTAAAACGTAGTCTCCTTGAGCTTCGACATCAACCTTTGCTCCGTTGCCCATGAAGAGACTAGCGTCTCCCTTCTTATAATGTCTATTTATTTTGAACCCCTGCAACGAATTGCAAATATGAGTTCCACATCCGGTATCAAGTACCCATGTGTTAGAAGAAATAACATTAAGCTCAACATGTATCATAAAGATAGTACCTGAGGTTTTCCCTGCATCCCTCTTGTTTTTCAACTCTTTGAGATAGGTCGGACAATTTCTCTTCCAATGTCCTATCTCACCACATTCAAAACATGGGTCATTCGTAGCAACCTTTTGCTTCTTCTCTTTTGGTTTGGCGGGTTCTGCTTTAGCTTTTCCTTTTCCCTTTCCCTTGACGTGTCCCTTTCTTTTAGCATAGTTTGCTTTAGAGTCGGGGTGGGGCCTCTTCTTGCTGCCTCCTTCATTGATCGCTAGGACGGGTAAAGCCTTTTTGCCCATACTTGCTTCGGCTGTTTTAAGCATTGCATGAAGTTCACCAATGCTCTTGTCCCATTCATTCATGTTGTAATTCATTACAAAGCTCTCAAATTTCTTTGTTAAAGAGTTGAGGATCAAATCCGCAGCCAACTCTTTAGAGACGGGACAATTTAGCCTTTCGAGGCGATCAATGTGGCTTTTCATCTTAAGGACATAAGATGATACCGATTGGGTTTCCTCCATTCGACATGCATGAAGCTCCCGAACAGTTTCGAAGCGTTCTACACTTGCTTGTTGTAGGAACATTTCCTTTAACTGGGTAATCATGTCATATGCCCCGTGATGTTCAAAATCCTTTTGAATTTCGGGAATCATAGTTCCCAACATGAGGCATGAGGCTTGCATGGAGTCCTCGGTATACTTAACCCAATCGTTGTAGGCTTCCACATCTTCCACGTTAGGTTCATCGGGAATAGGATCGTCCAACACATAGGATATCTTCTCTTGCTTGAGAACGATTCTCAAGTTTCGAAACCAATCCATGAAGTTGTTATGGTTGAGACGATCCTTTTCAAGGATGGTTCTTAGTGATAGGTTTCAGACGATTTGGTTAGTCGGGTTTGCATTGTTAGCGGCCATCTACAAAATTTAACAAGTTCAATTTTAGTATTTTCGATATTATTATATTTTAATCATTAATACCCTTTTGTGTCTTAAAGATAATTAATAACTAAAATCTAGAATCCAACATTAGATTTAAATATTGGTTAGGTGACCTTTATCCCTCTATTTAAATTAACAAGGTAGTCAACGTTTGACAATCGCAACTCTTTGCAATTTCTAGCCATATGGGATCGGTTAAACATCTTTATGTTTAGTTGGCATGTTTAATCCCATCAACACCTTTGTTCCCCATGCTTTGGTGACCCTAAGTTCATGGTTTCCAAATCAAGTCGTCCAACTTACACACACGTGTGACTTTATTCACATAAGTGGTTAGGTGACCTTTATCCCACAAACATGGTAAACCCACCTCGATCATACAAGTTCCCACAAATGTGGTTAGGTGACCTTTATCCCACAATAAGAGTTCCCAAGTGTTTCGAGTGTTGTATAAAAGGATGGTGTTTGACTTGTTTTATAAAAGGGTTTTTAATATTTCAAAATTCTAGTTTAGAAAATATTATGTACCATACATTTGCATGCATTCAAATCAATGGTACTTTAGTGAAAACAAATTTTCAAGGTTCTTTTTAATAAAACCCATTTTAATATAAAACCATTAATTTTTAATAAAACCTTTATTAAACATTTTAATGATTTTGTCAAGAACCAATTTTACGCTTGTTGTTGATTATTAGTTTGTTAAGTCATGTATATCTACATATCATCTAAACAACAAAATAAACAACCAAACAAGCACATCATTCATAACAATAGGTGCATAACCATAGCCAACTATTTTGACAACACTTGTTAGCCGAAACAAGTGTGCCAAAAGGTCCTTCCTAAAGGGTGAAAAATGACACAAGTAATGTGTCGATGAACTCCCACTTGATCCCGCATCCAAATGCTTCAAGTCTCCATCTTGTGTTGTGATTGCTCCACCTTCTTTGAGCTTCCAAAAGTCTTTTATTTTCAGCTCCAAACTCTTTTGGACTTCAAAAATGTGTTTTGGTTATCGGGTTAAAATCCCGTTGAGAACGATGAAGTTCTTTGGACCGAATATTATGGTCCAAACCAAAACCGCTTTTTTGTGTGCATCTTCTTTTACAAAATATATCCTAATACATTTTTTCTAGTAAAATAAAATGCACCTAATCTATTTATTTTACATACCAAATGAAAATAAATAAATTACATATCTTCTAATGGAAGAACAAAATAATAATTATTACAACACATTGAAATAATAAATAACAACACAATCATTCAACACAAGGTCATAGCTAGGTCATATGCACCAATATATATATATATATATATATATATATATATATATATATATATTAATTTCAAGAAGCATAAAATGGTTCCCTTTTACTAACCTTTTTCGGCTATGTCCAAAAAAAACGAAAATGTAAGTTTTGTCCAAACAAACAAATCATCCATATGAAATAATTTTTCAAGATTCTCTTATTCATGTAAGAAAATAATCTTGAAAAACCAAGGGATAACCATGTTAAAATTTTCGGCCATAGGGTTTTATTCAAACCCGAAACCCGAAATTTTTAATCTATTGAAGCTTGCACTCATATAAGCGGCTCTAGATGCCATTGTTGGGATTTTAACATGTTTATCAAAGCAATTTCATCCATATGAAATAAAAACGCAACGGAATTAATATTTAAAACATGTTACTTTTAAGATATAAATTTCATTTATAAGCAAAATCCCAAAACCCGGATCCATATATGAAGATGCATACTATCAAACACAACCATAGGATGTTTAGAAAACTACCTTCTTGGAGTACAAGGATGATGAAACGGATGATGCTTCTTGAAATGGTTGTCCTCAAGAGTAGAAGACCTCATGCTTGTATACCCCAAGCTTCCAACAAACACCACAAGTTTAGCTAGGATTTTTAACACTAAAGATCAAAAAACCGAACACTTGAGAAATGCTTATGATGACCAAAAATTAGAGAGCTATTTCTCTAGTTCTTGCAAGTTCTTGCATTTGTCATCTAAGTATTTATAGAACCATGAGAGAGAATTGCCACCCACCTTGACCAATCATGTGCCAACTTACACATGCAAGTGCATGAAACCTCATTGGACCAAAATGGTCTTGGTTAGACCACCCAATCAAATCTCCTCTAGCTTATGACAATTGCATGTCATCCCATTGGACAAAATATTTCTTGGAAAGACACATGGGGGGGGGGGGGGCACTTGGGGTTTTTATAAAAAAAAACAAATTTCTTTCATAAAATTTTATGTCTTGGTTTATATTTATAACATTTATAAATATAATACTACATAAATGCAAGACTTTATACAACCCTTTAAAATGTTATTTAACCCATTAAATAACAAAATAAAATATTCTCTCAAAATAAATTATCCATATAACTTATTGGTTTCTCAAGTGTAATTATTTAGAACACCAACTTCTAAATATTGTAAGTGTTAATATTTATTTGTTTGATCATATCATAAATAAATATTTAAGTGTTTGTCTAACTTGTTATTGGGTATAACTCGACTTGGATCATAACGTACTAGCCACATCAATTTAATATGTGTCTTGGGCATACAGAGTCCAACAATTTAGTCAAGTGTTTAGGTGTTGTGTAATAATATAGTATGTTATGATGTTCGGGAACCATAACTAGTTCAGAAGCATTAAAACAATGCTTCTAGTAATATTTTTATGTTCCGGGTATTGTCCGGTTGTTCGGTTAGATACCGTTCCGTTAAAGTGCTAAATTGCACCTTTTAGTGTCTTTTAAGTATTCTTTTGTGACACTTTCAATTCCCGACACTTAGGGAAATATTATGGGTGATAAATCATAATTTCTGCATAATATTTCAGTGTCATAATGCTGATTATAGCTGAATTTAATGAAATTTTGCACTTAAAGTGCGTTTCGGGTGCTTTTTAGTGCTTATTTTAGCTTCCAGAATGTCTATGGATTAACCCTTGTATGTACTCTTGGATTTTAATGTATTCTTGTCGTTGGTCCTACACCTAGGCTCCAATTCTATTGTCTAACTGCTTTTTGCAGAAATGTTGACACAATGTGTCTTACCGGTGAGTTTACTAGTATTTCTGACGCAACGCGGTTCATTAATGCATAAAGCCATATCTTGTATAAAACATGCATGAATTCACTTGCATGGAATTCAGAAATTTATTTGTCTGGTAACGGTGCCAATTCTGTTCTGTGTATCATTAGAACTATCTCGTGTTGCATGTAGCAACGAATAAAGTCTTGTATCATGAAATGCCATTGTATGTATATAACGGTAATCAATAATTCATTTGTCTTGTAAACTAGATCATGCACAATTATTTAAGCACGGATTACTGTTCAATTAGTGTTCGGAATGTACAGAAAAGTGACAGTTGTCACAGTCTCCCCCGTTAAAAGAATTTCGTCCCGAAATTCAAGCGATGCCATCGGTCGCAGGGGAGTTGTGAATCAAATATGGTCACTTAGATTCATGATTTGTCTTCATGTTCCCATGTAATCTCTGGGTCGTGTTATGAATTCTATCGTACTTAAGTAAATCAATCATGTCTTTTATGTATCTTGTGGACTCTTGGTCCGTAACCTTAACAGGTTTCTATAGTATTGTGGACTGTTGGTCCAAAACCTTAACAGGTTTCTATAGTATTGTGGACTGTTGGTCCAAAACCTTAACAGGTTTCTATAGTATTGTGGACTCTTGGTCCAAAACCTTAACAGGTTCTATAGTAATTCTTGTTGTTTATCATTGACGTGAATTTTAATTATGGGAACAACGCTGTTCCTCGAGTCAGACTCCTCTAAAGACTAGACACATGAATGCGTCGTGATCACTACTGATCTTTTTCTGGGAGTTTCATCTTGTGCGTAATGGTTTTGTTCCCTACAACGGGGATTTAACCTTTTCGTTTTCCAAATCACACTACGCCTTCTCTAGGCGAGGCTCTCTTTTAAGTCATACTTTTTGTCTCAAATTCTTACGTTTTCTGCCGTTCATCGGGGCAATCTTTCTGTACCCAGCGGCTGTCTCGATATGATCACATAGCTGAACGATCTTGCCTCTAGTTTTTCCCGGACCAACTCGGGCCAGTAGATTGTTTATTCCCGGTCTCTGATCAACACGACGGGGATCGATTTATTATGTTCCATCTAAAGCTCTACACGAAGCGGTTTAAACGGCGGTGTGATAAATACTGTTGTAGGAAGACTCCACTAAGGGCAAGTGAGTGTTCCAACTTTTCATCAAAGTTTATCACACAAGCACGTATCGTGTTCATGCAGTCTGCATCGTTCAGTAGCTTAGTCCATCTTCGTTAATATTCAAGTTTTTACGATCAACGGTGTGCTGCAACCCTTGTGTTCAGTAAAGGTCGTGCAGCGTGTTCTTTCAGGTAGTGACGTCAAGTTTGCGGCACGCAATTACTGTATCTAGCTCAAGGTTTCTTCTTATGATTCCTTAATCAATGTGCCGCATATGCAATGTTGTGGTCTCGTTTCATCGACGTACTATCGAGACTTTGTCGAGAAGCGTCACATAATTGCAACTCTAGCTCCTTAGCTCTTGGTTGCAGGGTTGGCATGATTTTCGTTCTTATCCACCATGTATCTTAAAGTTCTCACTTCGCGAAATCGAAATCCGCTTTTCGTCATCATAGCACATAATTGTTCTTTTCTCTAAGAGTTGCAAGGTAAATTGCAGCTGTTGCTCACGACCTTTCTTGGTCGTTGGCCATATAAGAATGTAGTCAATAAGTATAATCATGATTTATCCAGGTATGGCTTACACCTTTGATTCATGAGGTCCATGAATATTGTCGACGCATGTGTTAAGCCAAATGGTACAACAAGGAACTCGTAATGCTCGAAGCGAGTCCTAAAGGTCGTTTTAGGGATATTTCCTTCTTGTATTCACAGTGTAGGACATCTTGTCCTCAAGTTGATCCTTGAGTGGTAATTATAGCCTAACAATTTGTCTGTTCATGTTATCAGTCCTTGGCAAAGGATTCTGATTCTCGATTTTCTGGAATTTATGCAAAATGGAACTGTCAACTTTCTCCTCATGTCCTTAACTAAGGATGTCATGTCCTTAATCCCTTCTGTCTAGCAGCCCTTGCAGTTATATTGGAAGCTCATGTTTCGCGGACGAAGCTAGTCAGTAAGGCGTCCTTTGGTACTGGTGCCGCTCTTGGCACGAGATTTATCCTAGACTCCTCTTGACGCTGTGGAGGGGCGTTCGTGGCAAGTCTTTAGAAAAGGCTTATGGGATTTCTTCCATAACGGGGATGTTCTCAGGCTCTATACTTGGATATCTAATCCATGTTGACTATCATATTATGACTTCTCAATTTAATGGTAACAGAAGGTTCCGGCCTTCTGAGTTCCTAGAATATAATTCCTTAATTGCTTCGTGATGTGGGGTAAAATACACATATTTGTCCAGTGTAAAGTGTATATTTTTTTGTATAGATTTTATTTGTTTTTTTTAGTTTTAGTATTATATTATATTATTTTGTGTTTGGCTAGTTCCTGGTGCAAATGGAGCAAAAACGAGTAATATGGAAATGACCAGCCAGTTGAGCGGAGTAGGGTGCCAGTGACCGAAATAAAATTGCCGCTATTTCCTATGAATGGACCAATGCCACTATCTCTATTTTATATGTTGGATGGCCAAATTGATTAAAGTTGAGGGTTGTTTAAAAATAGTGCATGAACTCAAGGGACTAAAGTGCAAATGATATGAAAGTTGAAATTAAATCATGTCACCAAATTACAAAAGTCAGAAGATTCTCGTGAATTGTTTCATGTGTTGACCGAAGCAAACCAACATTGACCAGCCATAATTACCTTCCATGCCATTGCTTCTAATTTTGTGATTGGGCCGTTTGGGACACCTTAAGCCCAGTGATTTCATTTAATTCGTGATTTTGGACCTGTGGAGAAATATACATTATTTAATGGGATATCAGACGCATCACTTGGGCCGGGGGAAAAAGTGGAAATCGTGCACCGACTTGTGAACTTAACGGCTAGTAGGTTTTGCATAATTATATATTCATCATGATCGACAACAGCAGGGGGGAAACGAATTATTACGAATTTGGATATCTTTTGGACATCTTGGAGGCTGATTGAAGTGCTTTGAAGGTTCAGGAAGCCAAGGAATCGTCGGGGAACATTCGGGAGCACTCGGGATCGAAGTTTACGGGTTCTAATATCTTATTTCTTCGTTTTTCGTTTGTTATTATTTGTTCAATGATGAATTCAGATTTGATTATGATTTGTGTTTTGTTTTTGAATATGATTATTGGCTAGAAACCTTTACTACCTAGGCTATGATGAATGTTTAACAAAGTTTGGATTTTCTATTTGATTTTTGGCGTGGTTATGGATTTTTCTTGTACTGTAAAAGCTATGGGAATTTAACTTGGTGCGTATGCGTGCTTGTGATTATCTTATTATTGTTTATTGCTTCGTTTGATTCTTGGTGACGGTCTTTATCACGGAATAGAGTCGAGCTAGGGTTTTAGGTTTTGGTGAGTGTCTATATCACATAATAAATCTTTGATCCTTTAGGGTGAAATTACGTAACTAACCATAGAAGTAATAATCGGTAATTTAATAAAATCAAGTGTTCTGCTAGACTCGTCGCGGAAAAGCTCGAGGATATTAATAGGTCTTGGTTTAGTTATAAGGACTTAACATTCCATTGTCTATTAAGTCAAGATTAAAACCCGTAGTTGCTTTAGACGTTCGCGCTGAAAGGTAGAGCGTCTTATATAGGCACTTTCAAGAAACTAGAGGACGGAAAAGAAATCTAGAAAACCGGTGAGCGTAACAACCTAGGTAGTGCCATAAGAATCGCCTTGAGAGTGTTTGAGGGGCTTAGTGGTGTCTTAATAGGTTTAGTATCCAAAGATCCCGGTTCCATACCACAAAACTATCAAATAGAAATCCAATCCAAGTTAAACAGGAGTCTAGCCTAGGTAGCCTTCATCATCTCTTGAGTTCAGTCGTCGTTCGAGTTCGTGTTAGTTATTTAGCTAATCTAGTTATTCGTTATTTGCATTCTTAGGATTTTTAGAAAACCCCCCATCAATAAACAATTAGTTAAGTCGTGTCATTCTAAGTTTAGATAGAGTCGTTAGCGTAATTTAGTAGAGTCTCTTGGGTTCGATACTCGGACTTCCTTAGGCTATACTGCATCGATCGGTACACTTGCCGGTCGTGTGGTTTAGGATTTAGAGAGTCTTAGTTTTATAAATTTAAAACTTAGAGAGTCTAGTTTAGGGTTTAATTTAGTTAAACCACTTTTTGTGCACATCAAGTTAAACTAGCCTTCTATATGCCCATTTCTAAAGAATACGGGACGTCTATTTTACTCGAAACTAGGCCAAGCAGTTTCTTATGTTCTTAGCATGCAAGGTTAAAGTTGATGCCAGTATCAATTAAAAGTAGATGCATTAGGTTGGTTACTAGGGAACGTACCCGTAACCGCATCTGGATCCTGGCGTGCTTCACGAGTTTCGATCGTGAAAACCCTTCGTTGCTTGTTTCTTTCCAGGACAATCTTTCCTAAAGTGCCCTGCTTCACCACATCTGTAGCAACCTGGTATTCTCTTATTTCTTCCATCTGGGTCCTTCGCCCAACAGGCATCCTTGCTGTGCCCTTCTTTTCCACACTTTCCGCACTTAGGCCCCAGACATCGACCTTCATGGTGAAAATTGCATTCCCCGCACCTCGGCTTAGTCCCCGAGTAAATTTTACCACCGGCCTTATTAGTGGCTCCATCAGTTTTCCTGCCATGCGGCTGTTTCACTTTCTTTCTTTTGTTTGCTTTAGAGCTTCCATAGCCGACTTGTGTGCCCACCTTTAGGTTCGAAGACTTCATTTTCTTATTGCCTGATGACTCCACATGAGTCTCTTTCTTGTTATCCTCAGATTCCGAAAATTTTCCCGCACGTAGAGCTTCTTCAGTAAGTGTAACGCTTAAGTCGATAGCCTCTGTGATCGTTGGAGGCCTTGAGGTAGTAACCAAGATCCTAATTTGAGGTGCAAGTCCCCAAATGAATAGTTCAATCCTTTTGAATTCCGGTTCGACTAAGTAGGGGACGACTCTAGACAAGTCGTGAAATCGCTGGACGTATTCAGGAATCTTCGGTCCGTCCATTTTCAAATTCCAGAACTCCACCTCAAGCTTCTGGATTTCAGCCCTAGAACAGTATTTCTTTTCCATCATTTCCTTGAGCTCGTCCCAGCTCAGTGCATAAGCAGCATCTGAACCAAGGGTTTGAACCTGAAGGTTCCACCAGGAGAGTGCGCCGTCCAAAAATAACCCTGAGATATAGGTAACACTCTGCTGGGGTGAACAGTTACTCATTCTTAGAACGGAGTCAGTCTTTTCTGTCCAACGCACAAACGCAACAGCACCTCCTGTGTCGTCAAAGTTTAATGGCTTGCAGTACAGGAATTGTTTATAGGTGCAGCCGGTTGGAGGGTTATTTCCAGTAGTGCCACCGCTGTGCTCCAAGCGGAGGGCTTCATGTCGTGCAATTGCCTGTGAGATGCGTTCTTGCAACTCGGCTTCTGTCCTTGGTAACGTACTGGTGTTTGTGTCACGTCTGGGCGACATTCTCTTCTGTCAAAATGGTATGAAGTAGGTTAGACAATATTCCATAATTGTCTATGAGGTACATAGCACCATAAGCCATCATGTAATCACCCAATTTTACATGTATATATAATCAATGTATGAGCGAGGAAACAATTACTAAGCCTTCACATAGGCTTGCCAACTTGGCTTATTGTTTGTAATAAAATGAACTCGAGGTTACATCGCCTCGGTCATTTAGGTTTTAGTTATTTCCTGCTACATTAGCTTTATTGATGTGTATATTTTCCCAGAGATGGGGTTGTTCGTGTAGAGGTGATAGAGAGTGTAACGTCGCTGAATCTTTTTGAATGTTACCCATCTTCTCTTGCTTAAATGTCGTTTTCTCAAACGTCTCGTATACAGGTAGAAGTGTCAGTCACGAAGTAGGCTAAGACAGGCTTCCTACTTTATAGTGCGCTAAAGCACTGATCTATGTATTGTTCTACCAGATGAAAGTGTGAACACCTATAGATTATTTTTTTGGTTTTCATTAGCTCGACCCGCAGAGTCCACCAGGATTTCTGTGCACTACAAGTCGTTATTACGTGGGCCCCCGTAATAATAAATTGTCTTGCACCGTTACCCCAATTTTCTCTCGTCCAAGCAGATGATCAATCAAGGAGGGGACACTACTGTCCTTATACCTCTGTCATGGAAAGGACCTTTGCGGTGGTCCACGCGCTAACACTCGTTATCGTTACGCGCGTATAGGCACGATGATTAGATGGGAGAGGAATAGAGAGAATTCCTAGTAGTTGGAGGGGCACCTTTAAGATGAATACTTCATCTTCTTTTTCTGGTCAAGCATGTCGTCAATCTTGCTTCACATAAGCCGCAGGGATCTCGTCCCGTTGATTAAGAATTCGTTCTAGGTTGCCGCCTCTGCCTCGTCGTCATCACCGCAGTCATGCACCTTCATGATCGAGAGAGAAAGCAGCCATTTCCTACGGAAGCAAGCTCAGAATCTTGTTTGATAATCGCTCCAGTCATGAGCCTTGCAATGAACGCGAGGTCGATAGCTTCATCGTGCGAGTTACATACAGTAATAGGAGTCGGAGTCGAAAGTATCTTATTCACATCAATAATCATTCCGTACACTTATTTGTATGTATTCACGTCAATATTTATTCCGTACACTTATTCGTATATATGTATATCAATAACAAATATGCTACTTAGCATAAATAGGCATCTCTATGCATCATATTTCTTATAACTCTCGTTTTTTGGGGGTCATTTTTCTAGTTGTCGATTTACGACTGAGGCAAAAACACTACTTGGTACTAGTTATCACCAAGAGTGTATTTTACCTTTGGCAAGTCTAACTCGTGTAGACTATGCTTTAATTGGCACCTTATCTTGAGGGTATTCCCTACTAATGTCCTTGCCTTGTCTCTTCTTTGAAAAGTGTTTGACTCGTGGATCTTGGCGCTTACGTGAATGCAATGAAGACCTTTTTTGTAAAATGTTTTTGTGAGAGGACTCTAGTGATTGTAGTATAGACTCTAGAAGGAATCCTAGTTCACTACAATCGAAGCTCTGATACCAAACTGTCACACCATGTCTTTTACGGAAGCGTATGGTGTGTGACTGGTTTAATATCATTGCATTCAATCGTAATAAACAACTACATGATCAAAACGATGTTCATCCATTCATGAAAATTTGAGTATTACAAACACTAGTTATTTAAGTTTAAAAAAAACACAGCCTTCGTCTAGGTTACAATTCAACAAAAGTGGACGACACCCACGCCCAATATCCATCCTCTCACCTGAAATACATGTAATTTTGGAAAACATAAACAAAAGTTGAGCGAGTTCATGCGTTTTGTATACCTTGTATGAAACATGGTATGTATCTTGTATAAATAAAGTATTCTTGTGAAATAACGTATTCTTGTAAAATAAAGTATTCTTGTGAAATAACGTATTCTTGTAAAATAAAGTATTCTTGTGGTACAAATCTTGTACCAATAAAGTATTCTTGTAAATCCTTGAGAGACTTTAAGGCATGTGAGGACATGGGGAGTACTTTTTATGAATCCTTGAGGACATGGGGAGTACTTGTTATGACTCCTTGAGGACATGGGAAGCACTCGTAATGGCTTATACCCTTGTCGATTTTTCTTGCCTGTGCCGATTAACCTCGACTGTGTCAATTTCCCTTGACTGTGTCGATTTCCTTCGACTGTGTCGATTACCCTCGACTGTGTCGATTTCCCTCGACTGTGTCGATTTCCCTCGACTGGGACTCCGAAGCACTGCTTGGTACTAGTTGTGACCATGAGTGGGGTTCGGCCGTACCCGTTAGATCTAACCCTCGTCCCTAATTAATGAATGTTTTTAATGGCCTGGTACTAGTGTTCACCAAGACTTTATGGCATTTTCAGTATTATGTCTGTGCTCACATGATCTAGTATTTCCTAGGCATTTCTTAAAACGCATCATATTTGGTACTAATTCTCACCAAGAGTGCTTCTGGTTATCATACCATTTGTAAATATTGTAATATTTGTAACATGTATTTCACCCCCGAGAGTTATAAAACCAAAAACAGTTAAAGAAAAGGGGGAGCATGAACTCACAACTTTGCGTTCCTGCGTCGTAAACTTCACCGGATTTGCTTATCTAGCGTCGTGACCTAAATGTGTTTTATTAACATTAGTCACTAGACTTGTATCGCACAAGTACAAGTCACTATCTTTTGTAAATGTGTTCTTGTGTAAAAATAATTTATATTTTTAACTATGTGTCTTACTTATATTATTTTCTCAAAAATAAATATAAGTATCTTGTATTTGTCTAAGTATGTTGTATATGTATTTTTGTATCTTCACTCCTTAGGAGTATTTAGTGTATCTTCAAGTCCTAATACACTATCAAGTATAATACATACTACATACACTTAGCACAAAAATTGGTGATAAAAAAATATATATATTTTTCTCACAAATATACATACTTAATATCCATTTTTATTCTTGAATAAATCCTCATTTCTTAACACAAAAGTTGGGGAAACCTTGGTAAATGTTTTTAGATACATTTTTAGGGAATAAGTTTCTCAAAAACTTATATTTTTCTAAATGTCAAACTTTATAAAATTTTGGCAGAGTTTCCCCGAAAAATGGAGGTTTCCCATGTTTTCAAAACATGTGTTTATTTTCTTTTAAAACATCCTCAACAATCAACAATATGCAACTTCTTCTTACCGAACTTGTCAAGAACAAGCATGAACTATAAACCCATGAACTTGAATATTTATGAAAATATGTAGTAACTTACTAGCACACTTAGTAAGTCTTGTTACCTTCCAAAGTGTGATTAGTTCTTTAAAACTTTATTTTTAAAGAGTGTAAGTGTTTACAACTTAAAATCATATTTTCTAAAAATATTTCTTCGTGAACTCTTCTATTTACACAAGTGCTTCTACACTTGTTTATTACCAAAAATGTGATTAGTTTATGTAAGATCCAAGTTTTAGTGAAACTCATATTTTTTTACTTGGTTCTTTTGAAAAACCACTCATGGATCTTTAGATCTACAAGATTATAACCTACTTTGATCCTTATTTTTCAAGAAAACATTTATTTATTCAAGTTCATAGTTTATGTGTGGATGGTTTCATCATCCTACACATTTCTATCTTCTCATCTTGCTAGATCATGTTTTTAATCATGATCTAGCAAGTCCACATGATGATCCATATCATTTCTACTAGCAAACAATAATCAACAAGCATCACAACACAAGAATGTCATGATTTCTTAACCATTTTAACACTACTTCATCACAAAGTTAGTTTATGTTCAAGACTTTATTTATGGTTCTTTAGAGTTCTTGAGATATCATCTTAATATAACTATTAACCACCATAAACATGGCATAAGTAAGGATTCCAGAGACTTACTACTAGCTTTTAAGCTATGGAAGTAACAACATGAAGATTGAGTGGTTAATAGCAAACGAGTGAGGTCCTTCAAGTTCCGAGAGTTCCTAGCTCCTTTGTACCCCTTCTATCACCCTTGTATATGTATGGAATGGGAGAGACTTGATTGAATGATGATGGTGGTGGGGTGCTTGGGTTCGGCCGAAGCCAAGAGATGGAGAGATGAGAGAGTTTTGTTGAATGATGAAGATGATAAGAATGTGCAAGATCTAGTGGTTTCTATAAATAAACTCCAACAAGTCTTTATCCATTAGTTTTTGTGTCTTCCAAGTACTTAACAAGTTCAAGTTTTTAATTCAAAGAAATCAAGGGGGTGTCCCACTTCCAGACACGGTTGGGGGGGGGGGGGGTTGGTTTAGTTGAGATACAATGGTAGTTAGATTAGTTTAGTTAGGAGTTAAGTGATTTAGTCAAGTGTTTAGGTGTTGTGTAATAATATAGTATGTTATGATGTTTGGGAACCATAACTAGTTCAGAAGCATTAAAACAATGCTTCTAGTAATATTTTTATGTTCCGGGTATTGTCCGGTTGTTCGGTTAGATACCGTTCCGTTAAAGTGCTAAATTGCACTTTTTAGTGTCTTTTAAGTATTCTTTTGTGACACTTTCAATTCCTGACACTTAGGAAAATATTCTGGGTGATAAATCATAATTTCTGCATAATATTTCAGTGTCATATTGCTGATTATAGCTGAATTTAATGAAATTTTGCACTTAAAGTGTGTTTCGGGTGCTTTTTAGTGCTTATTTTAGCTTCCGGAATGTCTATGGATTAACCCTTGTATGTACTCTTGGGTTTTAATGTATTCTTGTCGTTGGTCCTACACCTAGGCTCCAATTCTATTGTCTAACTGTTTTCTGCAGAAATGTTGACACAATGTGTCTTACCGGTGAGTTTACTAGTATTTCTGACGCAACGCGGTTCATTAATGCATAAAGCCATATCTTGTAGTATAAAACATGCATGAATTCACATGCATGGAATTCAGAAATTTATTTGTCTGGTAACGGTGCCAATTCTGTTCTGTGTATCATTAGAACTATCTCGTGTTGCATGTAGCTACGAATAAAGTCTTGTATCATGAAATGCCATTGTATGTATATAACGGTAATCAATAATTCATTTGTCTTGTAAACTAGATCATGCACAATTATTTAAGCACGAATTACTGTTCAATTAGTGTACGGAATGTACGAAAAAGTGACAGTTGTCACAGTGAACAAGTTAGACACCTAGATACATATCTAACTATGTCCTTTTTCATTCATATCCACCAGAAATTATTCCTTAAATCTTGGTACATCTTATTATTACCAGGATGCATGGTATATCTAGATTTATGGGCTTCTTCTAAAATCTTATTTCTTAAATTTCCTTGCTTAGGTACCCAAATCCTTTTCTTATGGAACCTCCAAATTCCATCACTTCCTTGCTCTAATTCTTTTATTCGTCCTTTCATTCCTTCAGCATCATCCTTGATCGTTGTTTCCTGAATATTCTTCAGTTGTTCCGTTAAATCTAATTGTAGATTTAATCTAAGAGCACGAACTTGCTTTTACTTTTCATGATACTTACGACTTAGGGCATCTGCGACTACATTTGCTTTTCCTTCGTGATATTGAATATCACAGTCGTAGTCACTTAGAATTTCCATCCATCTTCTTTGCCTCATATTCAATTCTTTTTGCCTGAATATGTATCTTAAACTCTTATGATCTGTATAGACTGTAAACTTACTTCCATACAGATAGTGCCTCCAAATCTTAAGGGCAAAAATTATCGCTCCTAATTGTAAGTCGTGAGTCGTATAATTTTCTTCGTGCTTCTTTAATTGCCTTGAGGCGTACGCAATTACCTTCTTGCGTTGCATTAACACACATCCTAATCCTAGCTTAGAAACATCACAATAAACTTCAAAATCTTCTGTTCCTTTTGGTAAGGCAAGAATTGGGGCGTTTGTTAACCTTTGCTTTAAAATCTTAAAAGCCTCTTCTTGCCTAGATCCCCATTCAAACTCTACTGCTTTACAGGTTAGCTTAGTTAATGGTACAACTATTTTGGAAAAATCTTTAATAAAGCTCCTATAGTACCCAGCTAATTCTAGAAAACTTCAAACTTCCGTAGCTGATTGCGGGACCTTCCATTTGGTGATTGCTTCTATCTTGGAGGGATCTATGTGAATACCTTCGTGATTCACCATGTGACCCAAAAATTGCACTTCCTGTAGCCAAAATTCACACTTCGAGAATTTGGCGTAAAGCTTTTCTCTTCTTAACAAAGTTAAGAGTGCATGCAGGTGCTCACAATGCTCGTCCTGACTTTTGGAATAAATAAGTATATCGTCGATGAAGACAATTACAAATTTATCCAGGTACGGTTTACAGATCCTATTCATCATGTCCATAAATGCGGCGGGAGCATTTGTTAACCCAAAGGGCATGACTGTAAACTCGTAATGACCATACCTAGTTCTGAAAGCAGTTTAAGGTATGTCTTCTTCTTGTACTTTCAACTGATGGTATCCGGAGCGTAAATCTATCTTAGAAAAATATCTAGCTCCTTGCAATTGATCAAAAAGATCATCAATCCTAGGTAATGGGTATCGATTCTTAATTGTAACCTTATTCAATTCCCTATAATCGATACACATTCGCATCGAACCATCTTTCTTCTTTACGAACAACACTGGAGCTCCCCACGGGGATGAACTAGGTTGTATAAATCCTTTTCTTAGTAATTCATCTAACTGCTTTTTCAATTCTAACATTTCGGTGGGTGCTAACCGATAAGGTGCCTTGGCTATCGGTGTAGTTCCAGGAATTAGATGAATTCTAAATTCTACTTCCCTATCGGGTGGTAGCCCAGGTAGTTCTTCTGGAAATACGTCCGGGTATTCTGATACTACTGGAATTTCTTTAAGCTCCTTACCTTTAGTGTTGATGATTGCTGAAATCATATACACTATTTCTTGTTTTCTTGAATAACTGGCCAATTTCATTACTGAAATGAATTTCAGTGGTTTACATGGCTTATTTCCTGTAATCATTACTATTTCTCCTGTGGGTGTATGAATTTCTATGGAATTCTTATCACAAAGAATTCGAGCATGGTTGGCTACTAACCAATCCATTCCTAATACAACGTCGAATCCGGCTAAATCCATAGGTAACAGGTTTGCAGAAAATTTATGGCCTAAGAGTTCTATCTTTCCTTCTTGCAAAACCTTATTTATTTTAACAGAATTCCCATCTGCTGTTTCGACAGTAAAAATTTGCCTAAGGTTGGTTAAAGGTAAGTTAAGAGCTTGGCAGAATGAAGTATTTATAAAACTTTGGTTTGCACCAGAGTCAAGTAATACTTTTGCATAAACGTCATGAACTAAGAACGTACCACCTATCACATTTGGGATGAGTTCTGCTTCTTGAGTAGTTAGCTGAAAGGCTCTTGCGTTTTTCTTGGTAGTTCCTTCTACAGGTTTGGCTTTATTATCTGCTGGTTTGACCAATTTAGGGCATTCTGGTCTGAAATGCCCGGCTTCTCCACAGGTATAGCAAATCTTTGTTTTCTTTCTGCACTCTTCTTCACGATGTCCTAGAGCTTTGCAGAAGTTGCAGGTTTCATTGCATTTCCCAAAATGTTTCTTTTTACAGTTCCTGCAAAACGGCGGAGTGGAAGATTGCCCAGTTCCCTTTTTCTTGAAATTACTACTATTACCCACACGAAATCCTTAGGTAATCTTTTGGGCCACTTCCTTCTTCCGATTTTCTTCTCTTGTGCGTACCAGCCCGTTAGTTAAAGTATTGGCTAATTCCACCGCATCATCAATTGTGCGGGGTCTCGCAGCTTTGACAATATCCCGGATCTCGCTAATCAAACCCCAGATATAGCGAGAAATAAGTACCGGTTATGGCGAGGCTAAAGTTGGTACCACTCTAGCATACTCGAAGAAGGTCGAAGTATACCCTTTACAATCAACATCCACCATCCGGTGGTTTAGGAACTTATTTGCCATTTGTTCCTTTTCATATTCGGGACAGAATTTTCTTTCCACCAGACTTTTAAATTCTTCCCAATTCATGGCATAAGCCACGTCGCTTCCCTTGGCTTGTAGTACCGTATTCCACCATTCTAGGGCCCCTTCTTTAAAAAGATGCGACGCGTACATGACCTTGTCTTCCTCGGCACATTTACTTATTTTAATTACTGCTTCCGTTTTCTCTAACCAACGCAGTGTTGCAGTCGCCCCTTCATTTCCTGCAAATTCGATTGGTTTACAGGCAATAAATTCGTTGTAAGTGCAACCAGACATTGCAGCTTTCATTTTCTTAAGGAATGGGGCTTGCATCCCATCATTATCATTATTATTAGTGTTGCCGCCTCCATTTACACTATTACTGAAATTGTCACCGTGAGTATGTTTGCTGGGAATAATTGGTTGAGGTTCAACTGGATTTCGGGCAGCAGCAAGGATTGCTGGAATAGCATTAGCTATTCCTTGGGCAACGATATTCTCTATATCTTGCCTATTCAGAAATTGATCTTCATGGTTTTGCTCAAATTGGTTAACTTCGTTAACTGGTTCATTACCAGCGTGTTCCATCTGGTAATTAATATATATAAGTTATTAACACAAAATGAATAACGGTCAAACACAATAAAACAATCGCACATAATCATGTCAACATGTATAGCCAAAATTGTTGATTTTGCGACATTAATAGTTTATATATTTTTAATATGCATCCATACATTACTAAATATGTTACAAAAGTTTTATTTTTAGTTATTTCACATGATTATATTTTTATTATTATATTATTATTAAACACACATTCCCACAACCACATTCATCAGCTGACACTTCAGAAACGACGTTCCCTCTCGTCGTATTTCCATGATATTCTCTCCCCCACTTCCCGGATTCTATTTCCTGCGTCCACCAACTCCTCGCCATAGTGGCGGAGTTCAGCCAAGTTTTCTGTGCTCATAGGTGGGTGTAGTGGAGGCTCAGGATCAAATTGGGGGAAAAAGGTATTAGGGTTATTTAAGAGATTCTGGCCAGTCAGTTGTCCACCATTCTTTAGCTCTCCTGGTAGAGGTCGGGGGTGGATAATAGGATCTGGGATAGCAGGTTCCAGATTAACTGGAAGTTGTGCTTCAACTGGGTAATTGAAGAGGTTTTCATCGGCAGGTCCGATGAGGTCACTAAGTGCCAGTTTACGATCCAGATCCTCCCATGATGGCATTTCCTGGGCTTGCCCTGAATTTTCCCCGATCTCTATTCCTTTGCCTTTATCCTTGGGATCCTCAGTCTTTATAACTTTATGTGTCGCTGGTTTCTTCCTACGCATACGCCTCCAGCCTACGAGTCTTCTTCTCTTTTTCGGCTTAGGTTTCTCCTGAGGTTGGGCTTGGAATACCATTGGCTCTTCAGTATCAGCCTGGTAGCCAGTGAAGGTACCGGTAGTATCCATATCTGTGGTATGGATAGTAAAGTTTTGAAGTGCTTCTGATAGTTCATTCATGTTGTTAGCATACATGAAGAAACACACAAAATTCTAAGTGAAAAATTTTGTAAATTAAATTTTAATAGAATCACAGAATGGCAATCAGAAAAATTAAGTATTTCTAAATACTTAATTGGCTTAAATCAGTGGCTCTGATACCACATTTTTCTGTCACGGCCCCCGTCCCGGTGTGACCCGGTCCAGGAGCCGTGGGACAGAAACCCGTGGTATTTGTTATTTGAGTTGACAGCGGAAGTCTAACAGGATCTTTTAAAACTTGAAAATGTCCAATTTATTTTATTTCACAAATTGGGGATAACACCCATAATTTACAATAAAGGTGATTTCACTGGGAAATCCCTGTTTTTACAAAAAACATGTTTCTTTATTTTATTAAGCCACCTCCTCAAGCTTGTAGTGCTACACGACATTTTCCTGTATCACAGCAGATCACCTGAAACATATTTTAAAAAAAGTTTTATCAGCAGGGAAATACTGGCGAGTCATTCAAGTTGCACAAAACGACAGATTGTTATAATTTACAGTATTAGGGGTGATTACAATGTTTATATCAACCAATTACCTCAAATCGGTATTTGTCAGTTAACAATATCTGTGACTATGGTCAGATCACCCATTGGATAACCCGTTGTCCAATGGTGACGGGTATCAAGTAATGTATACAAAACCCCACATACCGGCAGTAATTTGAAGATTTCAAAGACTTAATCCCTGTAATTATAACTGGAAAACATTTAGGGTTTTGTAAAGCATGTTGATAAAAAGAGAATGACTCACATTGCAAGTTTAAACGGGCAGAGTTTAGCCTACTGATTTAGCCTTGTAACCTAGTTTAAATAACAATGCACACGAAACTGGGTCAGTAACTTAACACAACATTTACGATAACTCACGAGATTAAAACCCTCACGACGAATGACAAAGTATAGCCCTGATTCGGGCAGTACGTAAACATCCATCGGATTGGTTTCAATCGATCGGACATTGAATCGTAGCAGCGATCGAGTCAGTACCATGTATCGTAGCAGCGTCGCGACACCGAAAAACTCATTTTTAGCAGAATTGGGACGTTTTGAGAGTAAGATTTCGAGCACAGATGAAAGCCCCATGCACAGGCTACATATAGCAAGTTTTTCAGTTTTACGCGGCCCGCGAGAGCCACCTAGTCTACGACTAGGGCTTCCGTGTCACACCTAGGTATGCCACGTGTGCGACACGTGGCCTAGCATGCTTATCCGGTCAACTTTAAGTTGACGTGGCCCGCGTAAGCATATGCTTATCTTTTACGCGGCCCGCGTGAAACCCAGAAATCTTGTTTTCTTGGTTTTTCATGCGCATTAGGGTTTCAGGGGTCCGGGTTTTCACCTATGGGTCGTTTTGGGACATTTTTGCAGGTCCTTACACTGTCTCCTGCACGTCAGACGATCGTTGAGCACGATAGAGCACAGCCTGGAGGATGCTGATTGGCTTGTTCTTCTGCCACTTGTACCTTTTGTACTCTTTGAAGTAGCCTTGCGCCCTAACTCCTGCACGACCCTTGCTAAGCACGTGAGTAGCCCGCGCAGGGTTGTAGGGGCAGAGGCTCTTATTCAGAACACTAAGTGTGGAAAGTGATGTAATATCTTGTATGGACCTCGCGTGAGGTCATGGTTTGCTTGAACATCCCGTGCGGGGCTGAAGATTGATCAGGTTTGTGAGTAAGGAGTATGGTCCAGCGCGCGACCTGAAAATGGTTTGCGCGACTTTTTAGGACCATACCCCTTCAATGATCATATCTTGGCTCAACATAGGCTTGATCTCAACAACATACAAACCAACTCAGCTCGAACTAAGCTCGTTTACAAGTCAAGACAACTCATGACTTGACTCCACTTTAAAAAAATAATGAGGAATTGAATGATTGTAAAAGAGGGTGAGAAATGGAAGGGGAAGCCAAAATAGGAGCGGGTGATTGCAGGGGCGGACCTAGCATAGAACAAGGGGCAACCCCCGTTGCCCCTTGACGCTCCGACGGTAGTGTAAAATTAGTGTAAATTTTGAAAAAAAATTGACGTTTTTTCGATTTCGCTGCCCCTTTTTATAGAAACGTTGCCCCTTTAGGTTTTTTCTAGATCCGCCACTGGGTGATTGAGAACCAATGGGTTAACCCAAATGATTTGATTTTTAGTTCTCTTTGTCGAGTTTGGACTTTTCAATAATATTTCTTTATAATTATATTTTATGTAGAAGATGAATGAGAAGTGACACACTACATTGAGATTATGTAATTGCCCGTTCATTTTATTATTAAGAATGTTATATTCTGCCAATGTGATGGTAACCCACTTGATAGAGGCATATACCTCTTAGAGAAGAGGTCCCAGATTCAATGTTGGGCAAGGGTGGATATTTAGAATTATTGTTGTAATAGAGTATAAGCAAACGTTGTCATTAAAAAAAGAATGTTATATTCTCACTTTCTCAAAAATGATGTGCTACTTTCTAAGGGCTCAAATGCAAGCGTTGAGATGGCTCTAGAGGCGGATCTAACCCTTTATGATGGGGTGCCCAAGCCCCCATAAGCCCACGAAAATTTATTTGTCAAAAATGGCGATGCTACGTCACTTGGCGAAAACTATTTACAAGATTTCAAGGCGAGTATACCATTCCAAATGAGGACACATCGAGTTTGATTTTTAAAAGTTTATTTAAGATAAAAGTTGATTGTAAAGTACGGCAAATCCTTCATTTTGTTGTTGGAAGATGTTCTTATATCATTTAATAGTATGTTAGCATTTTAGTGATGGTTGTTCATCTAATCATCTTATGAGATTGCTAATATTTTAATGATGGCTGTACATATGATGAGATCCACATGGATGAGGGTTGTCCAAGTATATGATGAGACCGGAAGTCCTTAGCATGGATTCATAAGTATAGATGTGTTGAATGAAAGATGTTTAAGTGTGGGACATATATCACTTGTCATATGTAGACATCATTATAATATTGTAACAATATTATTGGTGGGCCGGGTTTAGTGGTTGAAATGATTGTGTTTTGGCACTTGGAAGAGAACTATAAACTTGCTTTTGGAAGAATGCTTGATTTGTGTCAGGATGAACATTGTGGGACCGATTCCCATGGTTGCATATGTTGGAATCTAACAAGAACCATATGGTTTGTAACCGTTGGGTGTCTGGAAATGGGGCCTGGTTAGATCGGTGTGGCCGGGTGGGTGTCAATCTTAGACCAGGGGTAGATCATTTGATGATCTCGCTCGCTGGAAAACATGAGTGTCCATTCTAACTTTGCCAAACTTGATCCCAGATTTGTGGCGTTGGTCCCTTGACCCATCAAGGAGCTTTCTCGGTGCAAATATAGCCGCCATGATTTTATTATTTTAAGCATGGTTGTAAAACAAGATTTCCAAGTCTGAGTACTCTCCGAGTAATCGCTCCAAGGTAGACTACCGAGATGACTTTCTTCAACTCCATCTAACTACTTGGAATCGATCAAACGCGGTCAACCTCAACATAATCGGATCTAGTAGTTCAATTCAGGCCGAGATTGACTTTAAAAATAAAACATAATTTCTATGCTTATCATATTAAAGAATAAATATCATTTTCACGTATTTTGTTATAATTATTAGTAAATTTACATTATTTGACATATATTTAATTTTTCGAAAACTAATTTCTTTATAATTTAGTATGTCCCAGTACTCCCCGAGTACTCTCTGCCTAGATCGAGTACTCTCAACTCCCCGCTCGACCGATTAGGGAGCGCCTAGCGACTTTTGCAAGTAACTAGGTGTTAAAATAGATTATTTAACGATTTCTGAAATTGTACTCTAATTTACTAAGCAATTAAAAGCAATTAGTTCAGCCCAAAATAACTAGTTAAGTTAGCAAGGGCAAACTTATAAATAAACAGAATTAATCAATAAGTTAAGTCTAGGCCCAGCACCTAGCTACAACCGGCTTCTTGCTGTCTTTCTCGGCCCAGAATCTTTATAATCTATTAGCTCACTATAGACCTATACAACTTGAGCCCAAGAGTGTGAAGTAATATGTGGTTACTCTCATTTATTCATGTGTATATATACTTGTATTTCCTATCCTATAAATTGCTTGTTAGTCTGATATATTATCTTACTCGGTCTCTTATTTGTCTCACATGTATAGTAATAAGATTATACACAACATAGTGTATTAATGTTGCACGATATAACGCATGATATACGTGTGACAAGTGTGACAAAAATTAAGATAACATGTCTCATTACAATAACATGTATTGTTACATAGAATTACATAAAGTATACTATAACTTATACTAGCAACAATTTTTTTAATGTACAAATCAAAGTAAAAAAAATACCTAGTGCTTGCAAATTTTAGTTTTTAAGTATTTCAAAGAATTACAAAGATTGTTACACAAGAAAGTAACAAATATAATGAAAGTTAAAGAGAAATTGAAGTACATCATTTGTTTTGTGGTTTCTTCCATAACACCCCAATCCTTTTAAGCATATTACCATTTTTCCTTTTTAAAAACTCTTCATCGTCATCATCGTTATCATTATCATCATCGATTTCCATATTAAGAGGTGAACCAGTAGTATTCATCTTTTTCCGTGGGCTAAAATGGCCCATTGACCACGCCCTATCCGCCACCATCCGACCATTGTTATCCTTGTTTTCATCACAAAGCATAGCGGTAGCCACCTCTGCTGCCTTGCGCCATTGACCCATCTGCAGTTTCAACTTCCTCAACTCTTCCTCGAGTTCACAGCTTCTCATCTTCACCGTCTCCATCAAACCATCCGTTTTCTTGATTTCCAATTTAAGCGTCTCATTTTCATTCGACTTTTCACATAAGTCCGTGTCCATAATAATCAACTTTGACTTTAAACCGTTGACTTCTTGTTTCGACTCCTCCATTACACCTTTCATTTTATGAATTTCAAGTCTGAGATTCTCATTTTCATCGTACTTTTCGAGTAATTTGCTCTCTAGACTTGTCAGTCTCTTGATTTCTAGTTTTAGCTTCTCATTCTCATCCGACTTTTTGCGTAATTCGTTCTCCAAACTAGTCAACTTTGACTTTAAACCTTTGACTTCTTCTTTCAACTCGTTTTCTTGCACACCCGCGATCAAATTCCCCAATTTCGCATTCAAATCCTCATTCTCTTCAACTACACACTGCAATTCAGTCTCTTTATCCATCAAATTAGCCTTCAACTCCTCAATATCTTCTTTTGACTTTTTCAATTCAGCAGTCAACTCCATTGTTTGACTACATTGTTCATTTTTCTTCATATTCTCAACAATCTCTTCTAAACAACGTACACGCGCTCTCGAGTGTTGCAACTCCATAACCACTGCATTATATGCATCACTGTTTATACTTAATGACTCCATGTTCTTTTTTGCAGCTTCGAGTTGCTGTAATGTTTCGGTTGCTAAAGCCTGGGCTTTAGACTCAGAAACTTTGCAGTCTTCAAGTTGGTTCTTCATCTCCTTCATTTTCGAAAGTGTTTCGGCGATGTTTTCTTTTAAGGTGTGTATCTCTGCTTCTGCTGATTCTGCTTGTTTGGTTTTTGTAGCTTCTGATTCAGTTGTTGTTAAAAGTTTGACTTTTAGTTGGTCAATCTCAATTAATGCAGCTGCCAATGCTGCTGAATCATCATCTTGTTCATCCTGTGAGGAGATTGTTACAATGTAGTTGTTATTCAAATGTTGTTATAAATTTGAATAAAATAAAAGTTTTGACTTTACGAGCAACTCAACGACTGTGTTTATGGTCCGGTTTTTACAAAAAAGTTTGGGCCAAACCGCTAACTACAGCTTCGAAAAACGAAAAAAAAATCGGTCAGGGTTAATGGGTCGGCCTCGACGGTTTTGGCGGGTCGGGTTGTGGGTTGGAACCCATTTTCTTTTCAAAATAGTTGCATTTTTATTAAATTGGTAAAGATGTTTTATGAATATTATACATATAAATATAATACATATAAATAATAATTTGTTTTAAAAATATTAAAAAAAGGTTAAACAATTAGTTTAATTTACAAGATCGGTTCAAGTTTCAAACTGTCCGCCGAACCGTTAAACTAGTGCCAAACTGTTAAAACCAAATGGTACAAATCTCAAACCTGTTAAACCCACCAACTTGTTTCAGCTTTGACAGTTCGGGTCAGTTTCAACGGTTTATAAACACCCTCGAACCAATTTATGAATATAGTTATCAAGAAAAGGCCTTACACGCGCTTCTTTGGAAGATGATTGATCTAAGAGCTTTTGAGACTCTTCAAGCCGTAAACTCAAGGCTAAAAGCTCCTTTCTCGACTCTTCGGCATCTATTTTGGCTTGTTTTTTCCATGATTCCGACACAATTAGTTGATCCTTAACCGTTCGTAAAGCATCCTCGAGTTGAGTAACTTGAGTTTCGAGTTCAGAAATTCTTCCTAAACGATTCTTCTGCAACTTTAACAAAGAAATAGGATTTTATTCCACATTTATACCCAAATAAATAGGCATGTTATCAACTTATCATCTCCCAAAAGAAACAAATACCAATTTGTGTACATTTTCTTATTGAAAGTTCAAATTACTTTCCTAAGCTCCCACTTGTTTTGGTATTTAATATTCATTATGTATTGATATTGATATGAAAAGAAAGTTGTTTTCCATTGGTCCGAGAAGACCCTCTACTTTACGTAATGAGAAACATTTAAAAAATTGTATATTGAACCATTCAAACAAGTAAGAGCATGTGTAGTGAAAGGGCCCCCTTATGGCGTTTTGCGTCATATGACGGTCTAGTCAGCAAAGAGGCATTATGGGGCATTCTGTTAAAAATGGTGTAGTGGGGATGTGGGTTATGGGGCATTCTGTTAAAAGGGGGTATAAATATAATTAAATAAAAAAAACCTTCAAAAAATGCTATTGGCCAAAAACCTTCATATAATACCATTTTACCGTTATTCAAATCACGCCGGTGGGGGGTTTTTGCGAAAACACGCCGGTGGGGGGTTTCTTGCGAAAACACGCCGGAGGGGGTGGGGGGGAGGGCGTTTTGGGGCGTGTTTGGGGGGAGAAAACGCCGGATCACGGCCCACTACGGGAGGTCTAAGGTGTTCATTATTACTATTTTAAACAAAGACTAAAAGTTTTATTATTGGCTAATTTTTGTAATTATTGACGTGTCAACCACTTGAGTGAGAAACGCGTACGTATTGTTAGACCAAAGTCGTATTTGTGATTCTAACAAACTAATTAGGTGCAAACAGTGGATTTTTGGTTCATTAAAAATACAACAATTGGAAAAAACAATTGAATACGGGTAAACTTGTGTGTTTCATGTTAAATTTTAAAGGGTTATTAGATTTAAATAATCTCAACTTTTATTATTTGGCCGATAACGCTTCAAACTTACGAATTGTACCACGTCACTCACAACTTTCAACTTATTTTACTTTGACACTCCCAAACTAACTAAACCCTAACCCAATTAGCTGACACTAGATGCTACGTCACTAAACAAGTGCCACGTCACTGAATAAGTTTCATATCAGATGACACGTCAGCAAAAAAATGCCATGTCACTAAACAAGTGCCACATCATCAAAAAACTAACTGGGTTAGGGTTGAGTTAGTTTGGGAGTGCTAAAGGAAAATAAGTTGAAAGTTGGGAGTGGCGTGGTACAATTCGTAAATTGAGAGTGTTGTCGACCAAATAGTGAAAGTTGAAGTTATTTAAATCCAATGTACCATTTTAAAAGATAAAAGAGAAGTGAGGTTAAGTTTTAATTTTTAAATGTATGTAACTATTTTATATAGTATATACACCTTGTATTTTTAGTTGAAAGTTACTAATCGTCAATACACAAACAATAAAGTAAAATATCGGGTTAAATGGGTGGTGTTATGGTAACGTAAGTATTTATACGGTTATCTACTTAAAACTATTGTGTATTTAACACACTTGTATATGCTGAGGTTCTATAAGAACACCTCCAAATATAACAACCAAAATGTTTGTCTTCTAAAACATGTATAACGGTTTTCAATTTAAAATTGGTTATATATTTACCACTATATCTGTATGTATGAAACATATAAGGTTTTTATAATATGAAAAGTACAGAAAAGAAAAAAAAGCAAATAAGCACTTATGATTCAAACCCCAAAACGAAAAATATAATTCGGGTTTTTTTAGCCCAAATATCCTAAAAATTGAACATACAAATCAATGGGTCAAAACAAAGATCCGAAAATTGATGGTGGACTCGGGTTACTCTCGAAGTACTCCGTTTGGTCCAATAGGTGCCCCGAGAATGCTCGGGATTGATTTTGTTGATTGTTAAAAAAAAAAAAAAAAAAAAACAAAGATCCGAAAATTCAAACCATTTGATACAATCCAAATTGTCTTCATTAAATAAAAATATGTATACCTAACTTAAAACCATTTTCAATTACCTGTAACAAACTCAAACTATTCTTTTTTTAATGTAATAAATTCTAGAAAAAAAAACCTCTATATATTTTCGAGTACCTTACATTTTAATACATTTTTTATACACAGCAGGGTTTTTTCGGTTTGTTAAGTACATCAAAAACAAACATTTTAGTTAGATACACGCATTTACAAAATTACAATTGATGTAAATAAAGTTAGAAAATTACTAGAAATAACATGTATTCATATTTTACCAATTAAATTAACTATGATGTAAAATTTTATTATAACTGATGAAATATAAAAACACATTAATATTTCAAAATACTTTCAAAAGAGTGCTGCTAAACGTATCGTCTTCTCTAGTTTTACATGTGGGTCCAGCTCACCACTAAAAACCAATTTCTTTTTCACGTGTATATGTTTAGCAACACCCATGGGCGGACCTAGCTTTTGGCCAGGGTGGGCGACCGCACCCTTTTAAAAAAAAATTAACGTATATTTTAGGTAGAAAACCCGACCGCACCACTTGAAAATATGGTTGAACACCTCATCCGCACCCCCAGCAAATAATTTCTGGGTCCGCCACTACAACACCCCTTTTAAAATAACATGTGAAATATGATCAAAATCATAGATTTGCTAGTACAATACCTCGGTAACGTGGCTTCTCGGTGAGGCGCGATCAACTATTTTCGGACGAGTAGTTCTCGGTGTTTTGGTACTCGGTTGGCTTGTTGAAGAATTCGGTTCAAGCCGGGTGGTCTTAAGTTGTCGAACAACTCGACCAGAGGTCCGGTCACTGCTAGACGACACCGATCGAGGCGATACCCTCCTACCACCTTCAGATCCAGAAGAGCTCTTTGTGCTAATAATAACAATAATAACAATTCAAACAAGATCAAAACACATATAAAAGACAATATATAATATTAATAATATTAATAATAATATAATGAAAGTTGTGAAGGTACCTTGTTTTTGGAGTCTGCATTTGATTTGATATCTTAAATTCGATCCAATTAAAACCAAAATGGGGTGTTTATACCCAACTGGCCAAATTAAATGTTATGTGACCCACAAAACCTGCAACAAGAGAGGTTTAAAAAGTTGGCTAGAAAGAAGAGATAACAACCGGTGGTTATATGTATATATTGTTTGTATATATGACGTCATAAAGATGAAAGTTGTCATGAGCAAAATGGGAGAGAATTGAATGTGAGATTGGAGAATTAAATGGCCATGAGGGTGTCTGAAATAGGAAAAAGGGTATGTATGATTATTAATGATAAAAAGAAAAAGAAAAAAATAGAAAATAGAAAATTAAGAAATATTGAGGTGGTGATGGAATTTGACAACGATGAAGTAACAACACGCATCCAATATGGTCAACTCACAATGGTTGATTTGGACTCTTAAACTCTCATAATATGTCTTCTAAAGTGACAATTTAATATAGATGTTTGTTTAGCTTTTAATGGCTTTTTAGTGATTCAAATATCTTACTGATTCAACCCTTAAGGGTTCAGACTGTTTGTTTCGCGAGCAGATGTCTGAATGGTTCAGACATTTTCCTCTGAATGGTTAAACATAATACTGAGTCTGAATGATTAAGGCCTATAATTTGAATTGGTCAGATATTTGTCTCTGAACGGTTAAGTATTATACCAACTTTTAATGGTTCAGACTTCTTACTCGTTCAGCAATTAATAAATCAGACTTGTTACTGATTCAACATTTAACCATTCAGAAGTTGCCAAACAGCCCCTGACTTTGTGGAGCGTCTCCAACGTCTCAAAAGAGACGGACACGACGAAGCTGGGGGGCGGGGCGGTGTGCGGAACGGCGCCGGACCAAGACGAATCAGGGACAAGCCCCATACCGAGCATCCTTAGTTTACTTCTCTAATTTCATTTCAAGATTTGATAATATCTATAAAATTTCAAATTTTCCTATTAAAGATAGCTATAAATATTCGTTTAAGAGTGGACATCATTCATTAGTGGAATGGACTAATGGAGTTAAATGTAAGATTTCTACTCATAAAAGTGATATAATATAGTCTAAGTATTCAATTACTTGCTAATTTTCCACTATTTTTTTGAAAAATAGATCACTAGTATCTTGCCAACAACCTATACACATATATTAATCCTGCAAGCAGCAATTATTTCAGTAGGAAGCAATTGTGATAAAATTTAATGAAAAATAATTGAGTATCTGAGTAGTAGCAGTTGAAGCATGTTTGGTGCTCTCCATTATTGTTTTCACGAGTGTCAGGCCAGAAGGATGATACATCACATATTACCCATACTACCCTCATTTCAAACTTAATATCGTCTGTTTCCCAAGGGCATTTCCGTCTTTTCAACTAATACTTCATTTTTATCCGTGATTGAAGGTGGTAGAAAAAGAACGTAAACTAGTCTGAACTTGACTATTTGCACCACGAAAAATAATAATAACTAGTAAAATATCCCGAGTGTTGCGATGGGTATTTGGTAAGTATTGATTTGGTTCGTTATAATATTGGTAAGATACCGGTAATTGGTATAGCAATCTAAATAAATATGTTCAAAAGGATATTGACACGCAATTTACATCGACAGAAAACCATAAAAACGAACATTAGTATTAGTTCGTAGTAACAATATCGGAACCTGTTTGGATAATTATTCTGTCAGAATCATTATGTTCATCACACCATAAAAACAAATATCAGTACCAATATTGATTCCAGTTCAATCCGTCATGATAAAGAACAAAAAGATCAACTATATTTGACCCGTTCGATTTTAAACAAATCTTTTATTGAAACGTAATAAATATAGGCATGTTACAGCATCATACTCGTAACTTTATAATACATAGTAGAGAAAAATGCAATTTGCGTCCCTGTGGTATGTGCCAAACATCAACCTGAGCCCCTAAATTCATTTTTTGGTTTTTTGAGCCCCTGGCCTTATGAATTCATAACAGTTTGAGTCCTTCTGTCACACTGCCGTTTGTTTGACTGTTTGAGCCAGGGGTAAGACCGTCTTTTGTCATCTCTTCCCTTCTAAAAACCCCAAATAACTTTATTAAGCCCTAATTTAATACATATAAAAAAAACAATCCTTTCTCTCTCTCTCTCTAAACCATGGTTGTAAAAATCCCGACTAGGTGACGATTAATCCTTGATTAATCACCGATTAATCTCGAATAATTTTCGATTAATTACAATTAATCGCGATTATATCTGATTAATCCCCGGTTAATCCCGATTAATCGCTAGTCCCCACCCCACCGGCCGACTAGCGACTAGCGATTTCTACAACCATGCTCTAAACAAGCCCTAGCTACACTTTCTTGCTGATCTTTGTAAGTCAACCAAATGTGCGAGGGAGATGGTTCCAGTAACGAGATACCTGCAGCATAAATCTCCGTCGCTCTGTTCGATCTGTCAAGATAAAGCACCGGTGTTCGGAGCACCACCAAAATGGTTCAGTTTTAACGAGCTTGAAGACGCTACGAATGGGTTTTCGGAAGCTAACTTCTTGGCAGAAGGTGGATTTGGATCTGTACATCGAGGGGTTCTGAAAGATGGTCGAATGGTTGCTTGTTTATGAATATATTTGCAATGGTTCCCTAAGATTTCGTTCATGTCTGGTCGATCATCTGGATCCGGTCGAGTGCAGCATAAAGCCAACTGAAGAATCTGTTCTACAACACCCTGTTTTGTGTTGAAATTGGAAGCCAAATCAGGAGATGTTTACCGGTTGTTGTTGATGACGATGTAGATGCATCATTCGTAAGTTAGCATCGGCATTACCACCCATGATTGTCAGCAAATAAATTATGCCCAATTTGAATCTTGAGATTTGGTTTGACAAAGGTAGCACGTTTTACAGGAAATTTGGCTTACTGAAATCAAAACTAACATAGTACAGTATATATGAGTATATTAATTAAAGCAAGCTCACTGTAATTTTATCTTTCTAAATGATAAAGAGAGGGATGAGATATGGTGTTGATTATCTTTCTAAATGATAAAGAGAGGGATGAGATATGGTGGTTCAACAATTTTTTTCCCAGATCGTTCAACAATTATCTTTCTAAATGATAAAGAGAGGGATGAGATATGGTGGTGTTGATTATTAAATCAATGATTTCTTAAAAAAAAAAAAAAAACAAGAAAAGAATTTAGGGGCTCAGGTTGATATTTCACTCATACTATAGGGACGCAAAGTGTTATTAATATATGCCAAAAGACGGTCTTACCCCTGGCTCAAACAGTCAAACTGACGGCACACTGACAGAAGGACTCAAAGTGTTATGAATTCATAAGGTCAAGGGCTCAAAAAACCAAAAAATGAATTTAGGGGCTCAGGTTGATGTTTGGCACATACCACAGGGACGCAAATTGCATTTTTCTCTACATAGTATCTAAAAAGTCATAAAAGAAAAACAAAATATAGCTATAATGATTTATTATAATAAAATAAAAATAATGATAAAAAAAACTAACATTTTTCATGTAATTAAAAGAGAAAAAGAATAAAAACCATAGAGTATTCTAGTGGAAACCCATCAAACTTTGGTGACAAAAAAAAAAAAAAAAAAAAAAAAACTTTGGCTACTGTTCCTAAGCCTTTCATTTCAATAATAATAATAATAATAATAATAATAATAATAATAATAATATTTAAAAGTGGGTCGTGACACAGTTTGTTTACTTGTAAATTTCTAATGGTTTGTAATAAGAGATTATATAATATGATTACGATCTAGTAATGATAATAAATTGAAAAACAAGGTCCCATGATTTACATAGCAATGTGGTTTACATGTGTAATCATCGATTGAATTAGAAATTAATGTTTTATAGATCTAAATCTTTATTTAGGAAAAATGAAGGTTTTTTTTGTTTTTGTTTTTATATATCAAGAATAGGAAATTAAAGAGATACAGATGGGGATGGATCGTAACAGTGACATAACATGTCTGTGAATTTGTGGATAAGCCGCCAATTTATTACACTTTATGTGAATTTGGGTCCATGTGAAGGATTAATCTTAATCAATGAGATAACATATCATATCGTTATGTAAATGCCAATTTAATTTAATTCGTAGAAGAGAATTGTTGCTATGTAAAATGATGAAACTATTCGATAAAAAGTTATCTAGTTTGTTTTTTCGTTGTATGAATATAGTCATGAGCTATGAAAGACACAATGCAACGTTCTTGGACTGGCTAATAGAACAACTGATAACATAAACAATCTGGTTGAGTACTTTTAAAAAACTGGCGAATCATGGTTGGAATAGATTTGACAATAAAATAAAAAAAATAAAGCAAATGAATGTTTGTGTGTATGCATGTATATGATTGGTGAAATGTAGCGGACTCCATCTCCACTTTGTTTCCGCGCTCGTCAAGGGGCTAACACTCCCCTCTTGGAGCCTCCTTTAATATTCACGTTTTGAGTTTTGGTGCTGATGAAAGGGTGAGGTAACATGGGCGCCACCCCACAAAACATAGTCTAAAATAGCTTCGACTGATTTCAAAGATTTTTGACATCAACTTTTCAAAATAATAGGTTAATAACCGGTACCGTTTTGAAAACAAATATGTATATACCATCTGCCATTGGAAAATATCTAGTATAGATCTCATGACCCACATCGGATCATTTATGAAACCGATTCATGTGGAAGAGACAATATTATCATTTAGTATTTGCAAATTGATACCAAGTTATATGTGTTTTAAATATTATTATTTATTTACATTTTTTGATTTTTTTAAACAAAACGAATTTCGTCTACATTTGACCTTGGAAAAACATAAAAATTGGGTTAGGTTACATCTGTTAGGTTGAGAATCGTAAAATCTGTTGGAATAGACTTATATGCAGATAGACATGAGACATTATATGAGATTTTACCTCTTAAAAAATAAATCGCACCTAACTCCACGTCTTACCCACTTGTCTATGAGATTTTTTATTATGTACTTTTAACACTATTTATTATTCATAGAAAAAGTACTATTAGTTACAAATATTTATTAGAGTTAATTACATAGTTAGTCCCTGTGGTTTGCATAAAGTAACATACTTAGGTACTAATAGTTTAAAATCACATTCTAGGGTATTAACTTTTCATTTTATAACGTTTGGAGGTATTAACGTTATTTGTAGGTTTAAAATCACATTCTATTAGTACCTAAGTATGTTATTTTATGCAAACCACATGGACTAACTATGTTAATACCCTAGAAGTTAATACCTCCAAACGTTACAAAATGAAAAGTTAATACCCTGGAAGGTGATTTTAAACTATTAGTACCTAAGTATGTTATTTTGTGCAAACCACAGGGACTAACTATGTAATTAACTCTATTTATTATTTGTTTTTTTTAAATGACTTAAAAAGAGGATTAGTGATTTATTTGTATTTTGAAGAAGTCGTCATCATCATACTCACTACATCTCACCAATAGCAAAGCTAAGGTATGGTCTAAAGAGGGTAGATGTAGACAGTCTTACCTCTACCCTGTAGGAATTGAGAGGATTGGTGATTTACTGGTATTTTGAAGTGCAATGAGAAAATAGGTTCTAAAATCAAACTTCAGTCAGCGTGTTTTATGCCATAAACATAAAAAATAACCGAAAAAGAACGAATAAAATCTATCTATACTTTCTATAAAAGGAGAAATCTGAGTGACATAAGAAAAGCTGATGTGTTAGCTGGAGAGGCTGTCCAACAAGGTTTTTCTTATGTCATTTTTACATCATAAAGCCTAATATATAAAATCATTTAAAATTAAAAATCTGTCTAAACCTCTACCCTCAACATTTAACTACACAAACCTTTGTTCCCAATAAACCTCTGTCCAAATTCAAAATTCTGGCTCCACATTCAAAATTCAAACCATATATTCTAATCCTATAAATAAGATATATGAATCTGGCTCCACATTCAAATCTCTCTCGCTCATATCTGTGAGCGTATATCTCTCTCTCAAATGCATATTTCTCGTGATTCAGCCGGCTAATCTCCGATTATACTTTTTTGTTCGAAGGTTTGTTAATTCTGTTTACATGTTATTGTTCCAGTATCATTGTTCCAACATCGTCGTTTCAATGAAGCTTCCCTTCACATATCAACCTTTCAATATCGATGTTGCAGTATCATTGTTGCGACATCGTGAAAAGTTGCATGTGCTACCTTCTTTGATGGGAGAGTTGCATTGTTCGATTTTCGTTAAATCGAAAGTCAGCTTTTTTTGCGTCAGTAAGATTTTCTTCTTTTATACAAAGTATAGATTCGTGCAATATCGTGAAAACTTAGATGTGCTACAACAGTTGAGAGGAGACCTTTGCATTTTAGGTTTGTTTCTTATTTTGATCAACTGTTAATGATATTGAGAGTTTTTATTGACACTGGCATTTTAGAATATGTTAAGATGCATGTTGATATTATTAAAATGAACTACTACATAGAAAAATAGAAATTTAACGAAATATTTATAAAGTATTACACGCTAGAGTTAACACTTGCTAGGATTCCGTAGACTCTGGCCTTTCTCCATGTGATTTCATGCTCTCTTTTGAATTTCAGGCCAGTTAGCATGTTGCAGATTTTCTGATCCTGTTTTAGAAGTTGTGTCAGAAACTCTTCTGGATTCTTCTGGAACTCTGATGGAGGAGAGTGGAGGACTTTATCGAGCAATGCTATGCTGTTCCAGGTTTTGTTGTAATTAGTGTCATTGATTATGCCGACTTTCCTGTTTAGTTCTTCGTCTGTTCTTTTTTCTTTGAGTGACCACATCGAGAATTGTGTTTTAACATCGCTGGTAGTCTGACCAGTGGTAGAAGCTGAAGTTTGCCATGTAGATTTTTTGTTGGTTTTTCTGATTTGGAACAATTTTTTATAGAAAGTGATTTGTAGGACAATGTGTTGATGTTTTGAATCAAAAGTAATCATCGGTATTTTATAGAGTTTAAAAACGCGTCTACATGGTAAATGAAGAGGTTAATTGTAATTCTGATAATTTGCTTTTGTTTTTTGAACTTCGAAATTTTGTCCCTTGGGTTTCTTGGTATTTAATTTTACAGTTTTCCCATAAAAGTTGGGGTTTGAAAAGGTTTTTGCATTAAAAGACTGTTGTTTTGAAATATACTTTAATATGTCTATATTAAATATACACGTTTTCACTGTTAGATATTTCAGTATATAAACTCATAGTCACTTCACCTGTTTTTCATCACGTTTTCCTACGAAGATATCATACTTTCAGGAAAGTCGAGTAATATAGTTTATTCAAATGGCGTCATTCACTTTTGTAAAATCAGATGATTTAAAGCAGCGTTTTGTCAAGCAAATCGAGGAACAAGTGTATGAAGATAGGGCTACTCTTCAAGAGCTGAATATATGTTTTGATGGATTGCAAGTTGGCCTGTTCACGAGAGAGCAGGTTTCCAGAAATCTTATGCGTATGCCTTCAACTTCCGTTCGTGAGCTTTGTGTTGTTAGTAATATAGAGTGCGGTGATAAAGACGTGGAGTTCATGGTGATGCTGAAGGACATACATCGAGAGGTTCAGCAATCGATGGAGTTGACACTAAAGTTTCTTAATTCTTGTTGTTGTTGTTAGATTTGAACTTTAATGTTGTTCAGTATGTTATGTGATTATTGTACTTTTAATGTCATGAATAAATGAATAAATTTTAATATTATAAATCTATGTTGCGTTTTAGTTTTACTTATTTAGTGTTTGAGTTTGATTTAGATTATGTTGATGTTGAATTGTGTCTGAACTTCTGTTTGGTAAGTCAACAGAGGTTTAATAGTATCAAGGGTTGGTTTGATGTGAACAGATGAGTGCAAAGATAAAACAAATGTTCAGAATTTGATCATTGATAGCGGTTTTTTGAAGAATCTGTGTTCCTGCAAATTACAGATAGTCAATATTTGGAGTTGTAAAAGGTCTGTTGTAGTTAAAGTTTGGTAAAAGAGAACATCTGCTGATGATGAAAGATTGAAGAAGGAAAGGTCTGTATGGGAGACCAGATGTTAAAGAACAACAGAGATGATATTCAAAATATGTTGAGCCGACAAAAGGTTTTTATAGTAACAGTGGTTAGGTTAATAGCAGATGTTGGGACTTTGTTAGTCCATTAGATTAGATGTTGTACAGTAAGTGAAATTGTAATTGTAGACCTTTGTATAAGCATGCTGCTGTCGTCATATATTCGAACCTTCTTATGAAACAACTGTCACGGCCCCCGTCCCGGTTTGACCCGGTCCAGGAGCCGCAAGATAGAAACCCGTGGTATTTATTAATTGAGTTGACAGCGGAAGATTTTATAGGATCTTTTAAAACTTGAATTCCCGATTATTTTATTTCATAATTCGGGATAAACCCCGTAATTTACAATAGAGGAATTTCACAAGGAAATTCCCTGATTTACAAAACATGTTTATTTATTTAACTGAGCCACTACTTCAAGCTTTGTTAGTGCTCCGTAACACTTTTCCTTGGTTCACAGTAGTCACCTGAAACATGTTTTGAAAAATATTTATCAGCGGGGAAATACTGGCGAGTCACTCAAGTTTAATAAAACGACACATAGTTATAAATTACAGCATAAGAGCGATTACAATGGCTTCTATCTTATTTTTATCTGGCGCCGTGTCACCTCCTGGTGACGATGGTCATACCACTATTGGGTCCTTTCACCCAAGTAGTGATGATTATCACTGTTAGGATTTATTAGCCTAACCGTGAGAAATTAGTAATGTGCACAATACCCCACTAGCCAGTGATTCAAGATAACCATGACTTAATCCCTGTAATTATAACCTTTGAAAATAATGGAGTATTGTAAAAATACTTTTGATAAAAGAGAATGACTCACATTGCAGATTTAAACGGGCAGAGTTTAGCCTACTGATTAGCCTTCTAACCTAATTTAAATAACAATGCACACGAACTAGGTCAGTAACTAATACAACATTTACGATAACTCACGAGATTAAAACCCTCACAACGAATGACAAAG
The DNA here is from genome assembly GCA_030545235.1 of Helianthus tuberosus. NCBI lineage: Eukaryota > Viridiplantae > Streptophyta > Magnoliopsida > Asterales > Asteraceae > Helianthus > Helianthus tuberosus. The sequence goes on from CM060387.1 coordinate 25,188,783, forward strand.
TGCAATACTTAAACATCCATCGAATTCACGATAAATGACAAAGTATAGCCCTAATATGGGCAGCACTTAAACATTCATTGGATAGTTTCAATCTATCGGACATTGAATCGTAGCAGCGATCGAGTTAATACCCTGTATCGTAGCAGCGCCTCACTATCTTAATTTTCGAAATTGAGCAGTAGCACTTCGTTTTTGAGAGTTGTTTTCGATACTAGTGAACTGCTCCTGATCCAAGCTATTTATAGCTGAAAATTGAGTCTTACGCGGCCCGCGTAAGCCTTAACAGACTCTTACACGGCCCGTGAGAGCCCCCTATGTGTAGATTAGGGCATCTGTGTCACACCTAGGTCTGCCACGTGGCTGCCACGTGGCCCTGAACGCTTATCCGGGCAAACACACTTTGATGCGGCCCGTGTAAGCTTCCCTTATGGCTTACGCGGCCCGCCTGAAACCCAAAAACCTTGATTTCTTAGTTTTTCATGCATGTTAAGGTTTTCGGGGTCCGGGTTTTCACTTATGGGTCGTTTTGAGACATTTTTGAAGGTCCTTACATCCTCCCCACCTTATTTAAAATCTCGTCCTCGAGATTTATTGAAATAAGTGAGGATACTTTCGCTTCATCTCCGATTCTAGCTCCCAAGTGTATTCAGGTCCTCTTTTTAAATCCCATTTAACTTTGACCAGTACTAGTCTTTTGTGCTTGAGAAACTTGATCTTTATGTCTTCTATCTGAAGTGGCTTCTCAACAAATTTTAACTTTTCGTTTACCTCTACATCTTGAAGGGGTACTACCAGAGATTCGTCCGATAAACATTTCTTGAGGTTGGATACATGAAACACGTCATGCACCCCAGCTAGCTCTTCTGGTAGTTGTAAACGATAAGCAACTGGTCCTATTCGTTGGATTATTGGGAATGGTCCTACGTACCTTGGACTTAGTTTTCCTTTCTTACCAAACCGAACTACTCCTTTCCAAGGAGAAACTTTCAAGAGTACCTTGCCTCCAACATGAAACTCTAGTGGCTTGCGTCGATTATCGGCATAATTCTTCTGGCGATCTCGAGCCGTTTTCAGTCTTTCCTTGATTTGAGTGATCTTGTCAGTGGTTTCTTGTACGATTTCAGGACCTGATAGTTGACCTTCTCCTATTTCTGCCCAGCAGACTGGAGTTCTGCATTTTCGTCCATATAATGCTTCGAACGGGGCAGCTTCGATGCTTGCATGATAACTATTATTATAGGAGAATTTGATTAAGGGTAGGTGGTCATCCCAATTTCCACCAAAATCTATTACACATGCTCTAAGCATGTCCTCTAGGGTTTGGATCGTCCTTTCACTTTGTCCATCTGTTTGAGGATGGTATGCAGTGCTTAAATTTAGTCGGGTTCCCATTGCTTCCTGGAAACTTGTCCAGAAGTGGGAAGTGAAACGACTATCCCTATCTGATACAATGGAGAGTGGAACTCCATGTAAGGATACTACCTCGTCTACATAAAACTTTGCTAACCTTTCCATGCTAAAGGTTTCTTTCATAGGTAGAAAATGAGCTGATTTGGTTAATCGATCCACAATTACCCAAATTGCATCATTACCTTTTCTGGTTTTGGGGAACTTAGTAACAAAATCCATTGTTATGAGTTCCCATTTCCATACAGGCATTTCTAATTGTTGTAGTAGACCTGAGGGTTTCTGGTGTTCTGCCTTAACTTGTGAACAAGTAAGACATTTAGAAACATATCTAGCTATGTCCTTTTTCATTCCTATCCACCAGAAATTATTCCTTAAATCTTAGTACATCTTATTGTTACCAGGATGCATGGTATATCTAGATTTATGGGCTTCTTCTAAAATCTTATTTCTTAAGTCTCCTTGCTTAGGTACCCAAATCCTTCTTTTGTGGAATCTCCAAATTCCATCAATTCCTTGTTCTAATTCCTTTATTCGTCCTTTCATTCCTTCAGCATCATCCTTGATTGCTGTTTCTTAAATGCTTTTTAGTTGTTCCATTAAATCTAACTGTAGATTTAATCTAAAGAGCACGAACTCGCTTTTTCTTTTCATGATACTTACGACTTAAGGCATCTGCAACTACGTTTGCTTTTCCTTCGTGATATTGAATATCACAGTCGTAGTCATATAGAATCTCCATCCATCTTCTTTGCCTCATGTTTAATTCTTTTTGCCCAAATATGTATCTTAAGCTCTTATGATCAGTATAGACAGTAAACTTACTTCCATATAGATAGTGTCTCCAAATCTTAAGAGCAAAAATTATGGCTCCTAACTCTAAGTCATGAGTCATATAGTTTTCTTCGTGCTTTTTCAATTGTCGTGAGGCATACGCAATTACTTTCTTGCGTTGCATTAGCACACATCCTAATCCTAGCTTAGAAGCATCGTAGTAAACTTCAAAATCCCCTGTTCCTTCTGGCAAGGCTAGAATTGGAGCGTTTGTTAACTTTTGCTTTAAAATCCTAAAGGCCTCTTCTTGCCTAGGTCCCCATTCAAACTTAACTGCTTTACAAGTTAGCTTAGTTAATGGTACAACTATCTTGGAAAAATCCTTAATAAACCGTCTATAATATCCGGCTAATCCCATAAAACTTCTAATTTCCATAACTGATTGCGGAACCTTCCATTTAGTGATCGCTTCTATTTTGGAGGGATCTACATGAATGCCTTCGTGATTCACCATATGTCCTAAACATTGTACTTCTTGTAGCCAAAATTCACACTTCGAGAATTTGGCGTAAAGCTTCTCTTTTCTTAACAAAGTTAAGAGTGCATGCAGGTGCTGACGGTGTTCATCCTGGCTTTTGGAATAAATAAGTATATCGTCGATGAAGACAATTACAAATTTATCCAAATACGGTTTACAGATTCTATTCATCATATCCATAAATGCTGCAGGAGCATTTGTTAACCCAAAGGGCATGACTGTAAACTCGTAATGACCATACCTAGTTCTGAAAGCAGTTTTAGGTATGTCCTCTTCTTGTACTTTCAACTGATGGTATCCGGAGCGTAAGTCTATCTTAGAAAAGTATCTAGCTCCTTGCAATTGATCAAAAAGATCATCAATCCTAGGTAATGGGTATCGATTCTTAATTGTAACCTTATTCAATTCCCTGTAATCGATACACATTCACATCGAACCATCTTTCTTTTTCACAAACAACACTGGTGCTCCCCAAGGGGATGAACTAGGTTGTATAAATCCTTTACTTAGCAATTCAACTAACTGCTTTTTCAACTCTAGCATTTCGGTGGGTGCTAACCGATAAGGTGCCTTGGCTATCGGTGTAGTTCCAGGAATTAGATGAATTCTAAATTCTACTTCCCTATCGGGTGGTAATCCAGGTAGTTCTTCTGGGAATACATCTGGGTATTCTGCTACTACAGGAATTTCTTTAAGTTCCTTACCTTTCGTGTTAATGATTACCGAAATCATATACACCACTTCTTGTTTTCTTGAATAACTGGCCAACTTCATTACTGAAATGAATTTCAGTGGCTTTCGTGGCTTATCTCCTGTAATCACCACTAATTCTCCTGTAGGTGTATGAATCTCTATGGAATTCTTATCACAAAGAATTCGAGCATGGTTGGCTACTAACCAATCCATTCCTAATACCACATCGAATTCGGCTAAATTCATAGGTAACAGGTTTGCAGAAAATTTATGACTTAAGAGTTCTATCTTTCCTTCTCGCAAAACCTTATCTATGTTAACAGAATTCCCATCTGCCGTTTCGACTGTAAAAATCTGCCTAAGGTTGGTTAAGGGTAAGTTAAGAGCTTGGCAGAATGAAGTATTTATAAAACTTTGGTTTGCACCAGAGTCAAATAATACTTTTGCATAAACATTGTGAACTAGGAACGTACCAGCTATCACGTCAGGAATTAGTTATGCTTCCTGAGTAGTCAACTGGAAGGTTCTTGTGTTTCTTTTGGTAGTTCCTTCTACAGGTTTGGCTTTGTTATCAGCTGGTTTGACCAATTTTGCAGTCTGGCCTAAAATGTCCAGCTTCTCCACAGTTGTAGCAGATTGTGGATTTCTTCTTCCTGCAATCTTCTTCTTGATGCCCTGGAATTTTACAAAAATTGCAATACCCTTTGCATCTTCCAAAATGCTTTCGTTTACAGGCATTGCCAAATGGAACAGTGGAGGTTTGCCCAGTTCCCTTTTTCTTGAAATTACCATGGTTACCCATACGGAATCCCTGGGTAATCTTTTGGGCCACTTCCTTCTTTCTATTTTCTTCTCTTGTGCGTACCAGCCCGTCGGTTAAAGTGTTAGCTAATTCTACCGCATCGTCAATAGTGCGTGGTCTCGCAGCTTTAACGATGTCACGGATATCGCCAATCAATCCCCAAATATAGCAGGAAATAAGCACCGGCTCTGGCGAAGCCAGGGTTGGTACCACTCTAGCATATTCGAAGAATGTCGAAGTATACCCTCGACAATCTACATCCACCATCCGGTGGTTCAGAAATTTATTTGCCATTTGTTCTTTCTCATATTCGGCACATAATTTTCTCTCCACTAGCCGCTTAAATTCTTCCCAACTCATGGCATAGGCCACATCGCTTCCCTTGGCTTGTATTAATGTATTCCACCATTCTAGCGCCCCTTCTTTAAAAAGATACGACGCGTACATGACCTTATCTTCTTCTGCACATTTACTTATTTTAATCACCGCCTCGGTTTTCTCTAACCAACGCAGTGCAGCAGTCGCCCCTTCGTTGCCTGCAAATTCAACCGGTTTACAGGCAAGAAATTCCTTATAAGTGCAACCAGGCGTTGCAGCTTTCATTTTCTTAAGGAGCGGGGCTTGCATTCCATCGTTGTTGTTATTAGTATGGTTACCGCCTCCGTTTACGCTATTACTGAAATTGTCACCGTGTGTGCGTTTGCTAGGAATAATTTGTTGAGGTTCAATTGGATTTCGGGCAGCAGCAAGGATTGCTGGAATAGCATTGGCTATTCCCTGAGCAACGATATTCTCGATATCTTGCCTATTCAGAAATTGATCTTCATGGTTTTGTTCAGATTGATGTACTTCATTAACGGGTTCATTACCAGCGTGTTCCATCTGGTAATTAATATATATAAGTGATTAGCAGAAAATACTTAACAATTAAATATAACAAAATAATTGCACATACTCATATCAACACGTATAGCCAAAATTGTCGATTTTTCGACGTTCGATATTTTATATATTATAATAGGCATCCGTACAAACTGGTTATTTTTACAAAAGTTTTATTTTTAAGTTATTACACATAATTATATTTTATTATTATATTTTTATTAAACACCTATTCTTACAACCACACAACCACAGTCACACCATCCTCGTCAGCTGGCATCTTTAGAAACGACGTTCCCTTTCGTCGTATTTCCAAGATATTCTTTCCCCTACTTCCCTAATTCGATTCCCTGCATCAATCAGCTCCTCGCCATAATGACGGAGTTCCGCCAAGTTTTCTGAGCTCATAGGTGGATGTAGTGGAGGTTCAGGATCAAATTGGGGGAAAAGGTATTAGGGTTATTTAGGAGATTTTGAAACTGCCAGTCGGTGGTCCACCATTCTTCTAGCTCTGCTGGTAGAGGTTGGGTGTGGATAATAGGATCTGGGATTTCGGGCTCTAGGTCAACTGGAAGTTGTGCTTCCGCTGGGTAATTAAAAAGGTTTTCACCGGCAGGTCCGATGAGGTCACTAAGTGCCAGTTTATGATCCAACTCCTCCCAGGGTGACATTTCCTGATCTTGCCTGGAACTTTCCCCAATCTCTATTTCCTTGCCTTTACCTTTGGGATCCTCCGTCTTTACAACTTTCCGTGTCGCTGGTTTCCTCTTGCGCAAACGCCTCCAGCCCACAATTCTTCTTCTTTTCTTTGGCTTCGGTTTCTCCGGAGGTTGGGTTTGAAATTCCATAGGTTCCTCCATGTCGGCACAATAACCAGTAAAGTCTCTGGAAACTTCCACATTAACAGGATAAAGATTGAGATTCTGAAGAGCTTCAGACAACTCATTCATGCTGTTTAGCAGATATGAAGAAACACACAAAATTCTAGGTTAAAATTTTGTAAATTGAATTTTCACATAATCAAAAAAAGACAATCAGAAAAATTAAGTATTTATACAAACAGATTGATTAAAATAAAAATATTGCGAATTATATATATATATATTACAACTGAAATTTAAAATATACTAGGGATTGTGCATTAATAATTTATTTTAGTCTATCTTTTCTTACTAAGTTGTTTATCTAATAGGCGAGTTTCTTGCTTATAGATGATATAAGTGCTGGTACTAGTTTGGCGATTCAACTATAAGTTATCATTTACTGCTGTAGTGACTAACATATAGAGATTTGCCCATTTTTCATCTAATTCATCTTCCCATGGTGGGTTATCACCTGTTTCCTGAGTTTCCTTATTAATCATCATTCCTTTTGGATGTGACTTCTTTATTTTCTCTTGACTCTTTCTAATAATCAAACTTCTTTTATTAGGGGTAAGTGGTTTCTCAAACTGTGCCTTACGAACAAATATTCCTTCCTCGGTATCTGCTGAGTATCTTGAGGAATTTGATTGAAATGAAGTTCCCTTATCTTTTGGTGAAGAATCTAATTGACGATAGATGTCCACAATTCTTTGCTTACCCATACTGTAACTAACAAGTAGTCAGTTAAAAAAAACACATAATCACAGGATGGTAATAAGGAAAATTAAGTATTTCTAAATACTTAATTGGCTTAAATCAGTGGCTCTGATACCACCTTTTTCTGTCACGGACCCCGTCCCGGTTTGACCCGGTCTAGGAGCCGCGGGGCAGAAACCCGTGGCATTTATTAATTGAGTTGACAGCGGAAGATTTTACAGGATCTTTTAAAACTTGAATTGCCCGATTATTTTATTTCATAATTCGGGATAAACCCCGTAATTTACAATAGAGGAATTTCACAAGGAAATTCCCTGATTTACAAAACATGTTTATTTATTTAACTGAGCCACTACTTCAAGCTTTGTTAGTGCTCCGTAGCACTTTTCCTTGGTTCACAGTAGTCACCTGAAACATGTTTTGAAAATATTTTATCAGCGAGGAAATACTGGCGAGTCACTCAAGTTTAATAAAACGACACATAGTTATAAATTACAGCATAAGAGCGATTACAATGGCTTCTATATTATTTTTATCTGGCGCTGTGTCACCTCCTGGTGACGATGGTCATACCATTATCGGGTCCTTTCACCCAAGTAGTGATGGTTATCACTGTTAGGATTTATTAGCCTAACCGTGAGAAATTAGTAATGTGCACAATACCCCACTAGCCAGTGATTCAAGATAACCATGACTTAATCCCTGTAATTATAACCTTTGAAAATAATGGAGTATTGTAAAAATACTTTTGATAAAAGAGAATGACTCACATTGCGGATTTAAACGGGCAGAGTTTAGCCTACTGATTAGCCTTGTAACCTAATTTAAATAACAATGCACACGAACTAGGTCAGTAACTAATACAGCATTTACGATAACTCATGAGATTAAAACCCTCACAACGAATGACAAAGTGCAATACTTAAACATCCATCGAATTCACGATAAATGACAAAGTATAGCCCTAATGTGGGCAGCACTTAAACATCCATTGGATAGTTTCAATCGATCGGACATTGAATCGTAGCAGCGCCTCACTATCTTAATTTTCGAAACTGAGCAGTAGCACTTCGTTTTTTAGAGTTGTTTTCGACACCAGTGAACTGCTCCTGATCCAAGCTATTTATAGCTGAAAATTGAGTCTTACGCGGCCCGCGAGAGCCCCCTATGCGTAGATTAGGGCATCCGTGTCACACCTAGGTCTGCCACGTGGCTGCCACGTGGCCGCCACGTGGCCCTGAATGCTTATAGGATGCTTGATGTTCAGCAAGTTGCACCTTATAGGATGTTTGATGTTTAGCAAGTTGCGCATTATAAGAGGTTTTATGTTTAGCAAGCTAGATGTTAGTTTTTAGGAACACAGTGCAGGATCATAGTTTTGATGTTTAATTATAGTTATGAGAGTTTAGAGAACTCGTCCTTCCCGTGCGAGTTTCGACCCCATTTTTTTACACCCCTAGTTTAAGACGTTTCAAACCCGGGTGTAAAAAAAAGTACAAAATAATTCGATGTTTGTTTTCGACCCCTTACAACAGCTGTAACAAGTTGATGACATATGCATCACATCATCTTTTTACAGCATTTACGGCTGCTGTAAATTAAAGAAAAAAACGCTTTTTTTAAAGTTGATTTTTTTAAGGATTTTCGTAAGGCTGAGTTCTCTAAGTTCTCACAACTCGTATTACTTTACTAATCCCTATACACCAATTCAAAATTAAATCCAATATACCGTTGTGGAATCGAATTAAGGTTTACTAATACGTAATATTCAAGCTGTGCGAGGCGGTTTTCCAAACTTGGTAATAATGATAATACAACTATAAAACTAAATAATAATTATTATTATCATAGCAATACATGCATTCTTTCTTACTGCCTTTTGAAAAGAAAAGAAGAGGGTTTTCGTAAGGGTTTTCGAAGGAGGTGTGTTTTAACAAGGGTTTGCTTGGATTACGTGGTTGTATAGAGGTTACTGTGTTCAAGTGATGGATCCTAATCTTAATCCAGTTGAAGAAGATGAAGATGTAGTGCTTGATGATATTCAAGAAAATGATGTAATGCTTGATGATTTTCAAGAACTTGACAATGATTTTTTTGAGAACTTGGCTGAAATATTGGATGAGGGTGACAATGTGTTTGGGGGAGAAGATATACAAATGCCTCCTATTGGTTTTCAAGAAAACCCGTTACCGGAAGACGAAGTTAACTTGCCTGAAATCTTGAATGAGGGTGACAATATGTTGGGGGGAGAAGATGATATACAAATGCCTATTGATTTTCAAGAAAACCCATTACCGGAAGATGTTAACTTGCCTGAAGGTGGTGACGTGGATATTGATATACAGCCTTTGTTGATTCCAGTCAATCCCAATAATCTGGAACCGGGTCTTGATTTAACAGCTGTGGGTGAAGGCGATTTGGGTGAGGTTGAATTAGGGGATGAGGCTGGTATGTTACATGATTTGGCACTGGAGAATGATGTGATGGAGGAAGTCTTGATTCCAGTCAATCCCAATAATTTGGAACCGGTTCTTGATTTGGCTGCAGGTGAAGGCGATTTGGGTGAGGCGGAGAATGATGTGATGGATGGTAACGGAGGAGACGTCGAGGCTGGCCAACTAACCTCAACAAAGTTATCGAATTCCATAGCACACGAATGATTAGGATCACTAAGATTTTTAGGAGAAACTTGAATATCCGTATGTGTCTCACTTCTTAGTCTCTTTATCATTGCACCCCCTATCCCAATAAGGTGAGCAGACTGACTAGATGGGGCAAGAATCTGGCACTCTCCTGATCCCACCACCTTCACAATCGCGACATGCACCCTTATAAGCGCGTCCTAAGCATCACATATAGGCTTCGTTTGACGAAGCTCTTCACCTGGCTCAAGATCCACTTTCTCCTTAACATAACAATAAATCGTTATCACCCTATGCTTAAACCCCGGAAACGGATCCGCCAACTTAACCTTCGACCCGTATCTTGTATAATCGAGTCTATAATCACACTCCTGATAAACCGATCCGGACATAATATCCTATACACAACCAACTCACCATTCTCCCTCTCCTTTTCATACTTATTGTTATTGTTAGTCTTATAATTGTTATTACTTCTATCGTCTCTTTCGCTACCTCGTCTTCGCTGATTCTTGTTATAGTTCCGGTCCTACTCCCTTCCTCTGTTACCAAACTGTTGTCTTCCATTCTCACCCATACTTTATACAATTCCTGTATATATTATAGAATAATTGATAAAGTAACTAAACGTATCACATATATTGATATAACAACAACTTTATGATACGAATTAATAATGATCATGAGGTGAAATTGTTACATGAATTAGTATAGGATAAGAACCTGATGAGATGAACGGCAAAAAAAGTACCAAATTGAGAAGAAAACCCCTAGGATTTGCTGCGAATGGATGGAAACTGTGTGTGTTGAAGTAACAAGTACCAAGGAGATGCAGCCGCTTGATGAGGGTAAGGAGCAGTTTTAGTTTTGATTGGTTTGCTGTGTACGCCGTATTTTTTTCTGCTCTGTTGCTTGTTCTGCTTTCTTTGGTTGTGCCTTTGTCAGGCAGACAGTTTTGAGTTTTAATTTCAAAAATAAAATTCTCACCTTTCTAACCATATTCTTTTCAACTCTCGTGAGTTGTCCATTAGCAAACTTTTTTGGGACCCACCAAGTACACATGTTCAACCAATAAAATGGTAAAATACCCTACCACACACTCAGTGCATGTGTACTATTTTGTCATTACGCTGTTTAATTTAACATAACATTGTGTGTACTATTTTCTCATGTTATGTTGTTTAATTTAACATAGTAAACTACAATTTGAGTCCATGTTTATTTGTACATGTTATATTGTTTCCTTTAATAGGACTGTTTAAGTTTGATGTTAGTTATAGGATCAATTGCAGATGCATATAGGGACGATCATAGTGCACAAACAGGTTGTAGAGTCAACTGCACTCTGTTTGACCTGTTTACATAGTCAATAACACATTAGTTGCATGATCTTCTATATAACAGTCCACTTAGAGTTTGATGTTAGCACATTTTTCAACTGCACGTTACTTGCTGGATCCATTGTATATTATAGGATGCTTGATGTTCAGCAAGTTGCACCTTATAGGATGTTTGATGTTTAGCAAGTTGCGCATTATAAGAGGTTTTATGTTTAGTAAGTTTGATGTTAGTTTTTAGGAACACAGTGCAGGATCATAGATTTGATGTTTAATTATAGTTATGAGAGTTTATAGAACTCGTCCTTCCCGTGTGAGTTTCGACCCCATTTTTTTACACCCCTAGTTTAAGACGTTTCAAAGCCGGGTGTAAAAAAAGTACAAAATAATTCGAAGTTTGTTTTCGACCCCTTACAACAGCTGTAACAAGCTGATGACATATGCATCACATCATCTTTTTACAGCATTTACGGCTGCTGTAAATTGAAGAAAAAAACAAATTTTTTTTTGAAAAAGTTGATTTTTTTAAGGATTTTCGTAAGGCTGAGTTCTCTAAGTTCTCACAACTCGTATTACTTTACTAATCCCTATACACCAATTCAAAATTAAATCCAATATACCGTTGTGGAATCGAATTAAGGTTTACTAATACGTAATATTCAAGCTGTGCGAGGCGGTTTTCCAAACTTGGTAATAATGATAATACAACTATAAAACTAAATAATAATAATAATTATTATCATAGCAATACATGCATTCTTTCTTACTGCCTTTTCAAAAGAAAAGAAGAGGGTTTTCGTAAGGGTTTTCGAAGGAGGTGTGTTTTAACAAGGGTTTGCTTGGATTACGTGGTTGTATAGAGGTTACTGTGTTCAAGTGATGGATCCTAATCTTAATCCAGTTGAAGAAGATGAAGATGTAGTGCTTGATGATTTTCAAGAAAATGATGTAATGCTTGATGATTTTCAAGAACTTGACAATGATTTTTTTTGAGAACTTGGCTGAAATCTTGGATGAGGGTGACAATGTGTTTGGGGGAGAAGATATACAAATGCCTCCTATTGGTTTTCAAGAAAAACCGTTACCAGAAGACGAAGTTAACTTGCCTGAAATCTTGAATGAGGGTGACAATATGTTGGGGGGAGAAGATGATATACAAATGCCTATTGATTTTCAAGAAAACCCGCTACCGGAAGATGTTAACTTGCCTGAAGGTGGTGACGTGGATATTGATATACAGCCTATGTTGATTCCAGTCAATCCCAATAATCTGGAACCGGGTCTTGATTTAGCAGCTATGGGTGAAGGCGATTTGGGTGAGGTTGAATTAGGGGATGAGGCTGGTATGTTACATGATTTGGCACCGGAGAATGATGTGATGGAGGAAGTCTTGATTCCAGTCAATCCCAATAATTTGGAACCAGTTCTTGATTTGGCTACGGGTGAAGGCGATTTGGGTGAGGCGGAGAACGATGTGATGGAGGGTAACGGAGGAGACGTCGAGGCTGGCCAACTAAACAGAACAAAGTTGTCGAATTCCATAGCACACGAATGATTAGGATCACTAAGATTTTTAGGAGAAACATGAATATCCGTATGTGTCTCACTTCTTAGTCTCTTTATCATTGCACCCCCTGTCCTAATAAGGTGAGCAGACTGACTAGATGGCGCAAGAATCTGGTACTCTCCTGATCCCACCACCTTCACAATCGCGACATGCACCCTTATAAGCACATCCTGAGCATCACATATAGGCTTCGTTTGACGAAGCTCGTCACCTGGCTCAAGATCCACTTTCTCCTTAGCATAACAATAAATCGTTATCACCCTATGCTTAGACCCCGGAAACGGATCCGCCACCTTAACCTTCGCCCCCGTATCTTGTCTAATCGAGTCTATAATCACACTCCTGATAAACCTATCCGGACATAATATCCTATACACAACCAACTCACCATTCTCCCTCTCCTTATCATACTTATTGTTATTTTTAGTCTTATAATTGTTATTACTTCTATCGTCTCTTTCACTCCCTCGTCTTCGCTGATTCTTGTTATAGTTCCGGTCCCACTCCCTTCCTCTGTTACCAAACTGTTGTCTTCCATTCTCACCCATACTTTATACAATTCCTGTATGTATTATAGAATAATTGATAAAGTAACTAAATGTATCACATATATTGATATAACAACATCATTATGATACGAATTAATAATGATCATGAGGTGAAATTGTTACATGAATTAGTATAGGATAAGAACCTGATGAGATAAACGGCAAAGAAAGTACCAAATTGAGTAGAAAACCCCTAGGATTTGCTGCGAATGGATGCAAACTGTGTGTGTTGAAGTAACAAATACCAAGGAGATGCAGCCGCTTGACGAGGGTAAGGAGCAGTTTTAGTTTTGATTGGTTTGCTGTGTACGCCGTATTTTTTCTGCTCTGTTGCTTGTTCTGCTTTCTTTGGTTGTACCTTTGTCAGGCAGACAGTTTTGAGTTTTAATTTCAAAAATAAAATTCTCACCTTTCTAACCATATTCTTTTCAAACCTTGTGAGTTGTCCATTAGCAAACTTTTTTGGGACCAATCAAGTACACATGTTCAACCAATAAAATGGTAAAATACCCTAACACACACTCAGTGCGTGTGTACTATTTTGTCATTATGTTGTTTAATTTAACATAACATTGTGTGTACTATTTTCTCATGTTATGTTGTTTAATTTAACATAGTAAACTACAATTTAAGTCCATGTTTATTTGTACATGTTATGTTGTTTCCTTTAATAGGAATGTTTGAGTTTGATGTTAGTTATAGGATCAATTGCAGAGGCATATAGGGACGGCCATAGTGCACAAAATGGTTGTAGAGTCAACTGCACTCTGTTTGACCTGTTTACACAGTCAACAACACATTAGTTGCATGATCTTCTATATCACAGTCCACTTAGAGTTTGATGTTAGCACATTTTTCAACTGCACGTTACTTGCTGGATCATTGCATATTATAGGATGCTTGATGTTCAACAAGTTGCACCCTATAGGATGTTTGATGTTTAGCAAGTTGCGCATTATAAGAGGTTTTATGTTTAGCAAGTTTGATGTTAGTTTTTAGGAACACAGTGCAGGATCATAGTTTTGATGTTTAATTATAGTTATGAGAGTTTAGAGAACTCGTCCTTCCCGTGCGAGTTTCGACCCCATTTTTTTACACCCCTAGTTTAAGACGTTTCAAAGTCGGGTGTAAAAAAAGTACAAAATAATTCGAAGTTTGTTTTCAACCCCTTACAACAGCTGTAACAAGCTGATGACATATGCATCACATCATCTTTTTACAGCATTTACGGCTGCTGTAAATTAAAGAAAAAAAAACGATTTTTTTTTGAAAAAGTTGATTTTTTAAGGATTTTCGAAAGGCTAAGTTCTCTAAGTTCTCACAACTCGTATTACGTTACTAATCCCTATACACCAATTCAAAATTAAATCCAATATACCGTTGTGGAATCGAATTAAGGTAATTAAATCCAATATACCGTTGTGGAATCGAATTAAGGTTTACTAATACTTAATATTCAAGCTGTGCGAGGCGGTTTTCCAAACTTGGTAATAATAATAATACAACTATAAAACTAAATAATAATAATTATTATTATTATCATAGCAATACATGCATTCTTTCTTACTGCCTTTTAAAAAGAAAAGAAGAGGGTTTTCGTAAGGGTTTTTGAAGGAGGTGTGGTTTAACAAGGGTTTGCTTGGATTACGTGGTTGTATAGAGGTTACCGTGTTCAAGTGATGGATCCTAATCTTAATCCAGTTGAAGAAGATGAAGATGTAGTGCTTGATGATTTTCAAGAAAATGATGTAATGCTTGATGATTTTCAAGAACTTGACAATGATTTTTTTGAGAACTTGGCTGAAATCTTGGATGAGGGTGACAATGTGTTTGTGGGAGAAGATATATAAATGCCTCCTATTGGTTTTCAAGAAAACCCGTTACGGGAAGACGAAGTTAACTTGCCTGAAATCTTGAATGAGGGTGACAATATGTTGGGGGGAGAAGATGATATACAAATGCCTGTTGATTTTCAAGAAAACCCATTATCGAAAGATGTTAACTTGCCTGAAGGTGGTGAGGTGGATATTGATATATAGCCTATGTTGATTCCAGTCAATCCCAATAATCTGGAACCGGGTCTTGATTGAGCAGCTGTGGGTGAAGGCGATTTGGGTGAGGTTGAATTAGGGGATGAGGCTGGTATGTTACATGATTTGGAACCGGAGAATGGGATGATGGAGGAAGTCTTGATTCCAGTCAATCCCAATAATTTGGAACCGGTTCTTGATTTGGCTGCGGGTGAAGGCGATTTGGGTGAGGCGGAGAATGATGTGATGGAGGGTAACAGAGGAGACGTCGAGGCTGGCCAACTAACCTGACAAAGTTGTCGAATTCCATAGCACACGAATGATTAGGATCACTAAGATTTTTAGGAGAAACTGGAATATCCGTATGTGTCTCACTTCTTAGTCTCTTTATCATTGCACCCCCTATCCCAATAAGGTGAGCAGACTGACTAGATGGGGCAAGAATCTGCCACTCTCCTGATCCCACCACCTTCAGAATCGTGACATGCACCCTTATAAGCGCATCCTGAGCATCACATATAGGCTTCGTTTGACGAAGCTCATCACCTGGCTCAAGATCCACTTTCTCCTTAACATAACAATAAATCGTTATCACCCTATGCTTAGACCTCGGAAACGGATCCGCCACCTTAACCTTCGTCCCCATATCTTGTCTAATCGAGTCTATAATCACACTCCTGATAAACCGATCCGGACATAATATCCTATACACAACCAATTCACCATTATCCCTCTCCTTATCATACTTATTGTTATTGTTAATCTTATAATTGTTATTACTTCTATCGTCTCTTTCGCTCCCTCATCTTCGCTGTTTCTTGTTATAGTTCCGGTCCCACTCCCTTCCTCTGTTACCAAACTGTTGTCTTCCATTCTCACCATACTTTATACAATTCCTGTATGTATTTTAGAATAATTGATAAAGTAACTAAACGTATCACATATTTTGATATAACAACAACATTATGAGAGGAATTAATAATGATCATGAGGTGAAATTGTTACATGAATTAGTATAGGATAAGAACCTGATGAGATGAATGGCAAAGAAAGTACCAAATTGAGTAGAAAACCCCTAGGATTTGCTGCGAATGGATTCAAACTGTGTGTGTTGAAGTAACAAATACCAAGGAGATGCAGCCGCTTGTTGAGGGTAAGGAGCAGTTTTAGTTTTGATTGGTTTGTTGTGTACGCCGTATTTTTTTTTGCTCCGTTGCTTGTTCTGCTTTCTTTGGTTGTGCCTTTATCAGGCAGGCAGTTTTGAGTTTTAATTTCAAAAATGTAGGATCGGGTTCGCGACCTAAATGAGTCGGTTCAGAGGAATTCCATCAAATACAGGTGCGGAAAACAAGTATTTGACTTTAAAACAGCTGAATCTTCACTTTAACACTGATTTGTATTGATATGAACACAATTACAATCAGTTCTCACACCGGCAGCACCTCGGTATGGAATCACTCAAATGTTACTTCTTTTCTCTCTTATAATTTCGCTTGACACTGAACCTCTATATATAGACATCAAGGTTTCGCTTGGGATGAACATCAGCAAGTCTCAAGCGAAATCTGATGAAATGATTTCGCTTGAGATGCTTCAAGCGAAACCTTCAACTTAAACTATTGTTCAAGCGAAATCTCATTAATTCTATCACATTTTCTCGTTCTACGTGCCCTGATCTAATCTATCTAAAGTAAGACTCGATACAAGACGAATTCGACAGATGTAGTGCACCAACAGACTCCCCCTCAGATGTTGACGAGTCGACTATCGAGTTACACCAATGCTGTGTCTTCACATCTTCATTCTTGATCAGTCTCTGGGCTTTTCTCTCTCTCTCTCTATCTTCTTTACCAAAATCATCTTGCTCTATCAGACTCCCCCTCACGATTTGCTGGTATTCATTTGTTCTTCAGCAACATCTGCTTTAGGATCAATATCTGACTCAAATGTTGTTTACAAGATCATTGCCTGGCTTTTATCTAATTCTCTTGATCAGATCTCTTGATTCCTTAAGTTCATCAGCATCAGCAACTAGCAAACTTTTAGATTCATGATCAACGTCTGACTTTAGTAAGCTTTGAATGAATTAACCTGGCTCACCTGTAACAATCTTAACCCAGAAATAAATTTTCTAAATTTAACAATTTAAATTCTCCAACAATCTGATATAATCAGATAATTTTCTCCCATATCACAAACCAATGATGAACCAAATGTAGGTTTTTTTAATAAAAATTGTAGAATTTTAACAAACCTTTTTGACATTTTAAGATTCACTCCCTCTCACAACCTGATATAATCAGATAATTTTCTCCCATATCACTCCCTCTCACAACCTGGAAAATCCCGATTTCGGTTTTCGACATTAGATATCATTGGATTCGTCTTTTCGAGACGATTCTAACGGTGTAATTTGGTAACCACTGTTTTCGGAGAAATTTTGTACGGTTTTATCAGTACGGTTACGATAAAAACGTGTTTAAAGATGGTCAGAATGGACAAGGTTAGTGAGAGTGTTAAACATTCGCCAAAGCTGAAAAATGTCAAAGAATATGCTGACTGGAAAGAGGAGTTTGAGGCATTTGTGAAGAGTGAAGATACCAGAATGTGGTACTGTATGATAGATGGCTATGTTGCTCCTACGCGTAGTATTGAAGGAAGGGTCTTAGTGCTGTCTTATGACAAGATGGATAAATCTGAGAGACAGGTGGTTGATGCTGAAAAGAGAGCCTTGGCGGCGATAAAAATGTGCTTACCTGATAGCATCAAGCATACCTTCACAAAGTACACTAATTCAAAGGATTTGTGGGATGCATTAGAAAAGAAGTATCAAGGAAATGAAGATGTTAAAAGGAATAAAGGTGCGAGCTCTACATCTCGAGAAGGTTCAAATGATTGTAGTGTTCATCTGGAAGATAATGAGCATGCCACTCAGGCATTCATGGCAGAAGTAGTGCAAGTTGATGAGGCTGAAACTATTGTGAGTGATGCTGAATCTGAAGTGAAAAATACTGAAGCTCAAGTGGAGAATGCTGAAGCAAAAGTGGATGCTGAAGCAGAGAAAGAGAGTGAAGCTGAACAGGTTGTTCCTGATGAAAATACAGAAGTTCATGAGGAAAAGGTACAATCTAATTCAGTATGTTTGAAATGTCGTGAACTACAGGGTGAGGTTGCCAGGTTGACAACACAAAACCAAAGTCTGGTAAGTGAGATGTCTAACATAAAAGAAGCAAACTTTTTTGTTAAAAGAAATGAATCATCATACTTGAAGAAAATAAAAGGTTGTGAAGCTGAAATTGAAGCTTTAACATGCAAGTTAAATGAAAAACTTCAAGTAATAGATTTAGCTCATGACATGATGGTTGAGAAAACAAAAGAGATTTCTGAAAAATGCAAAGAGTTGTCAGATGCACAACTCAAAATTGTTGAACTTGAAAAGAAATTGAGTCAATTCAGAGATTCGTCTTTTGTTATGAAACACATGATGGGTGGGTTAAAGAAGAGTAATGACAAGACCAGTGTGGGCTTCCAGGGCTTTAATGAAGTTCCACCTCCTCTTAGTCATGACTATTCATTCCTGCCTAGTGAAAATGAGCTAGCAGACTTTATGGCATCTACACCTAGTAGTTTCGCATCCACATCAAGTCAAGGTGATGGATCTAAGAGTGATGATGCTAAGGAGAGCAATAACAGGGAACCTTTGAAAAGGAAAAATTCACCGCCTAAGAATAAAAATCAAGCTTTTGTTAAAAAGATTAATTTTGTTCAAGGTAGTGATATGAAAAATGAAACTACTGTTATTGAAAATGAATCAAATGTAGAGTTTGCTAAAAATAAAAACAAAGAAAAATCTGAAATCAAGCAAACTAAACAAGGTTCATCCAAGGGATCATCACCATCTGATAAGGGATCTACATCAAAGACTTTATCTAAGAAGTCTTTGAAAAAGAGATCGTGCTTCAAATGTCACACAAAGGGACATGTAGCAAGCTGCTGTCCTAACAAAAAGAGTGAAGCACAACTTAGTGAAAAACAGAGAGGGAAATTACCAGTGAAGGAAGGTGATAGTAAGGAGAAATGATCAAATTCTCCAAAGAAATCTGCTCCTAAGCAACCAAAGAATGTTGCTGTTGGTGTAGATAAGGCTGAAAAAGGAACTCCACAAGTTCCTCGTTTTCAAAGAAATCAATTTTCTATACACGAAATCAGTAATTTTTAATAAATTTTCTAAATTTAACAATTTAAATTCTCCAACAATCTGATATAATCAGATAATTTTCTCCCATATCACAAACCAATGATGAACCAAATGTAGGTTTTTTTTTTTTTTTTTTTTTTTGTCGTAAAAATCCCACGAGTTCAACGGTACAAACGGCTTCTTCAGATGTGTTACAGATTGTTCTCTAAATACGAAACACTGAAAAAATTCCTACGCTTGCCTTTCAAAATTCCACCACTTGTGAATCACACAAGATAGGATCGCACAAGACCCTTTGAAACGCACAAGGTCTTCTGGATTGCACAATCCACCAACTTTGGGCCAAACAGTCGCTTTAACGGGCCTGGGCCTGGTCGCACAAGTTACTGATTCGCACAAGCTGACTTCTGGTCGCACAAGAGCTCCAAGCGCACAAGATCTCCAAACGAACAAGATCTTCAAACGTACAAGATCTTCAAACGCACAAGCTGAAAACGTACAAGCTGAAAACGTACAAGATTTCAGATTTTAAATTTTCAAATGATCGCACAAGAGCTGATTGGGCCACCCAGCCACCCAACCCCGAAATTGCAGCAGCTGACAACACGAAATCTGCTTCCTTTTTGAAACTTTCCAAGCAAAGTCTCAATCAGCACTTCTTTCCATACACGAAATCCAAGCAAAGCTATTTTGAACTGTTCTTCCTTGTTCTTGCTGTTCTTCACGAAAATTATGAATGAGACACCAAAAATTCTTCAACCGAAAAACAAACTTGAATCCAATCGATCAGTCTTGAACCCCGCACAAGAGCAAACGCTCTGATACCAATTGTAGGTCCCTGAATCCCGTTGGATCTTAACAAGACAGATAATCTATCAAGGGTGCGGAATCCCCTTGATTGATCTTCGAACCCAGAAACAAGAATAAGTAGAAGAACAAGAACTCAAACACACAAACACACAAACTTCCAAACTGATCTTCTGTGATTATCAAACCCTTAGAAGTGTTTTACAATCACTAAGATCTACAAGAACCTAAACAGCCGATTTCTGTTTTGTTCTTAAGCTCTCACACTTGAATGCTCTCTCAAGTTGTCTAAAGTGTCTCTAGTGTCTGCAGTGTCTAACCCTAAACATGTAGCAGGAGGGTGTTTATATACTACAACCTCCCATACACGAATTGGGCTCTGGCCCGTATTACATTTGTTCATATAAACTTGGGCCTAATAGACTTGTTACAAACTTGGACTGATTGGGCTTCATAGAGCTCGTTTTTCTTTAAGTCTTCATGATCAAATCTTTTGTTTAATATCCAAAGACCAATCCAAAGCTGTTGTCATATAACATGCACCAACAAGCAAGTTGCACCTTATAGGATGTTTGATGTTTAGCAAGTTGCGCATTATAAGAGGTTTTATGTTTAGCAAGTTTGATGTTAGTTTTTAGGAACACAGTGCAGGATCATAGTTTTGATGTTTAATTATAGTTATGAGAGTTTAGAGAACTCGTCCTTCCCGTGCGAGTTTCGACCCCATTTTTTTACACCCCTAGTTTAAGACATTTCAAAGCCGGGTGTAAAAAAAGTACAAAATAATTCGAAGTTTGTTTTCGACCCCTAACAACAGCTATAACAAGCTGATGACATATGCATCACATAATCTTTTTACAGCATTTACGGCTGCTGTAAATTAAAGATAAAAACGATTTTTTTTTTGAAAAAGTTGATTTTTTTAAGGATTTTCGTAAGGCTGAGTTCTCTACGTTCTCACACTCGTATTACTTTACTAATTATAAGCATTACTTTAGATGACTATCTATGCGTTATTGTAGTTTTTTTCTGAATGTTTCCATCATTAAAAAAATTATACATTTACTAATTATGGGGAATGTTCAAATGAAAACCACTAGTTATTGTGAAAACTTGAAAACTAATTAAAAAAGCCAAAAAAAACGTACCAAATTTTTTTTTTTTGCATACCAATTTTCGCCACTTTTAGTATATAATTTTTTTTTGTAGTGCACATGTGTAATACAAAAAAAAATTTCTTTTTTTTTTGAAATATTTTTTTATATAAAAAAACCTGGGCTTTTTTATAAAAAAAAAAAAATTTGGTGTGTTTTTAGGCTTTTTTTTAGTTAGTTTTCGAGTTTTCACAATAAAAGTGGTTTTCATTTGAACCATATGGGAAGGTTCAAATGAAAACCAATAGTTATCGCAAAAACTCGAAAACTAACTAAAAATGCCAAAAAAACATACCAAATTTTTTTTGCATACCAAATTTCGCCACTTTTTATATATAAAAAAATTTAAAAAAAATTGTAGTGCACATGTGTAATACTACACATGTGTACTACAAAAAAAAATTTGTTTTTTTTTTTTTGAAAATTTTTTTTAGATAAAAAACCCTGCGATTTTTATAAAAAAATTGTGTGTTTTTTAGGCCTTTTTTAGTTAGTTTTCGAGTTTTCGCGATAAAAGTGGTTTTATTTGAACCATCCCCTATATATATATAGGGGAATGTTCATTTGAGAAGAAAATTTTATTGAGAAGAAAAAGAATAAAAGGGTATAATTGTAAAACATTAAATAGTTTTTTTTCTCATCTCATTTATTATTATGTTTGACTAATTAATTAGTCATTAAGACTATAATCCTCCACACTAAATATTTTTGCCTACACACATCAAAAGTTATCCTACACATTTCGAAATTTATCCTACACATATTGAAATTTATCCTACACAACTCGTAATTTATCCTACACGCCTCGTATTTATCCTACACTTTAAATGAATTTTTATTTTTATTTTTTGTGAAAAATATATATCTTAAAAATAAGTTACAAATTTAATATAGTTAGTTATTAAAGATGAAACTACCAATTAATGATGTATGTAAGTTTACTAATATACCCTTATAGTTACATTAAGTACAAATATTAAATGAAGTCTAATGAAACATTCCTATTGGTTGAAATTTCTTCTTTTTTCTTCTTACAAAGAATTTCTTCTCATTTGAACCCTCCACTATATATATATATATAGGAGATGGTTCAAATAAAAACCAATAGTTATCGCGAAAACTCGAAAACTAACTAAAAAAGCCAAAAAAACATACCAATTTTTTTTTTGTATACCAATTTTCACCACTTTTTATATATATAAAAAAAATTTGTATTGCACATGTGTAATACTACACATGTCTATGTGTACTACAAATTTTTTTTAAAATTTATTTAAAAAACCTGCGATTTGTATAAAAAAATTGATTTTTTTTTTGTTTTTTAGGCTTTTTTAGTTAGTTTTCGAGTTTTTGCGATAAAAGTGGTTTTCATTCGAACCATCCCCTACCAATTATAACTATCTAAAAGTTCTTTTTAATTGTAAAAAAAAAACATAGGCTTTGAACTATCCTTTATTTTTTTCAACAAGCAAGAGCGCTCATGCATATAGTATGTTTCCCTTCTAAAAGGTTATGTGAGTACTCTTTCCAAACGTTCGCAAAAATGGTGAGTACACTAACAAACAAATTATCAAACGTTCATGAACATAAATGGATGAACGCGACCATTAAAAAAATGTAACTTTGATCAGGTATTGCAATCCTTTGAAGTATTTTAAAGTGTTAAAATAATAAAATCAAGTGAGGCAAATGAAAGATATATGAACCTATTTAGTGTTTTGTTTTTCAATTTAACTTAAAATAACAATTGGGAAACTTATTATAATTTAGAGATTGTTTTAATCATGATCTCCTAATTCAAGTTAACGGAATCCACGTGCGGACCTACCTTGATGGGTGGGTGGCAGGCACACCCTGTGAAAAAAAAGTAGTGTATTTGATAGGCAAAAAACCCGATCGCACCTCTTGAAAATATGGTTGAACCCTTCATCTGTACCACAGAAAAAAATTCCTAGGTCCGCTACTAACGGAATCATGATTGACATGTGTTTCATTTGACTCGCTTAATTTTAAAACATTTATAAAAAATACATAGAATTGAAACACCTAACGAAAGTTGTATTACCTTAGAGTAGGGATGAGCAAATGGTATCGAAACAATACCGTACCGTATCAAGCCATTTGCGATACCAATTCGGTACCCACTTTTTTGTCATTTTCAGCATCGGTACTTTCTGTTTTGTATGATACTGGTAATTTGGGTTGATTTTCGTTCAGACAATGTATCGTACTTTACCTTACCAAGAACTTTCAGTACCGGGACCGGTAACCATTTTAATTATTATAATGATTTTCAAAACTGATACTTTCGTACTGATGCGATACCGATCTCGATCCTACTTTAAAGTAACAAAAAAAGACTTTAAGTGACTACAGAAAAAACAAATACTTTTACTTCAATAAAACACCTAAATTTTTTTATTATTATTTATTTAATAAAGATTTCCCTTGGGACTTAGTGCTCTTCTCGTGTGAACTCTTATGGTAAAACATCTATCTCTTATGCTAAAGGAATACATCATATTCCACATGTCATCCACTTAGACCATGTTTTGATGACTTGGCAATGCTCATTAGGCTCATGATTAGATTTTGAGCGGCAATTGTATAGAGCCATTTTTCTTCTTTTCCCTCACACAGCTTCTCAATCATCCGTCTTCAATCAAATCCCCTTTTCCTTAATTATGCAATCCTTTTCTTTCACATTTTTTTCAATTAAAAAATCCTAGATGTTACACAATCATCCACGTTCGTGAATATTGCTATCCAGATTCATCTCGACCGTGTAGATTGTGGAATTTCTTCTTCAATCGGTAAAATTTTTAACTGAATCCATCATAGCTTCTAATTCATTGTGTATTTTTATCCATTAATCGCAATGTTTGTATATGTTGGCCCATGTAATCAAGCTCAGAAGAACAGATGATACTGAAAGCCAAAACTGGTTCTCAACAGTTGATCACAAATAAGCAGTGCATGCTCTAAGTTCCCTCCAATGACAGTGTTTCTATCAGCTGATCATCCTAAAGATTGATCTACTCAACAACTGTTCTCTAAAGACTGCTGATTACAAAGACTGATGAAGACTTATCAACTGATGATTGTTAAAGCCCTATTGAAGACCAAAGCACTGCTAATTCAAAGGCCTGATCAACCTAAGAGGAAAGCACTGCTCAGCTAAATTAGTGGTTCAACATCAACAGCGGATAGAAGCATCAGCACTTAGTATATCAGTTGTTTATTGTATCAGTGTTTGTTAGTATCAGTGTTTAGAGGTTGTTAGTCTGTTAGATGTCACTGTCTAGGTGACGTCAGCTTAGATGCTCAGTGGTTAGGACTATACTATAAATAGAACAGCACCTGTACTGTTCTAACAGCTCTTTTCACCATCATCTTGTACGAACTAACTGTGAGCTTAGGCTTAGGGGGAGTCTAGTATACATGCATGCATAGTTGAACCTTTGTAATTGATACAATCTTTTGACTAATGAAATCATGTATGATGAAAACTATTCTCTTGTGATTGTGTTATAAAAGTTTACTTTCCATTTCCACTGCAATATATCTCTGATTCATCTTTCATTTTATTAAACAACGCAATCAACGAAACTCAGATCTTAACAATTGGTATCAGAGCCTAGGACAGTCAAATTCGATCTAACAATCAATTTGACATAAAAGTTCAGCTCAAATTCATTGACACTTCAGTTGTTCGTATTTAGTTGAAAAACAGAGTAAAGGGTAATCACATCTGCTCCAGCAGAGGCCAGTCTGCAAAGCTTCTTTACTCAAGGCTTTGTTGATTGGAGTAGCATGCCTGATGAGCTATCTGATGAAAATTTTGCTCTATTTGCTGGGAATGATGCTCCTTGTAATGAATTTTGTTTTGCAGCATTAGAGTCAATTCCAGAAGGGCTGGAAACTGAAGAGATGGAATCCAGTGCTGAAACAGTGGATGAAGTTGCTGAAGCAGTGATTACTACTGTTGTTGGTGAACAGCTGTTAGAGAAGGAACCTGAACCACTGTTAGAACCTCTTGCTGACCCATGGTGTGTTGATGAAGTGGAGAAGAACACTAGTGCTTGTGAGAATGTCTGTGATTGTGCCATGATGGATGCAGCTAAGGTATCACCTCAGGTCTTGAAAAACCTATGTTCAGACAAATGCATCATAGCATTTGCAAATGTTAAAGAGGTGAATGAAAACCTTAGGGATAAAATTTTAAAAGGTGAAGTACAATTTGAAAAGTTTGTTAAAGAACTGAAAAACAAATTGTTTGAAAAAGATAATGAGATCTGCAGTCTTAAACATGAACACAACATAACCAAGGACCAACTCCAAGCCTTGAAAGAAAAATATCAAGCCTGCAAAAAGGAGTTGGAATCCACCCAAATCACTTGTGAAAAATGGGTGGAATCCTGCAAAGGTTATGAGCTGATGTTAGAGAAACTGATCAAAAGCAATGTAAAATTTGGCATAGGTTTCAGGAAAAATGACCAAGTTGAAAACACTGCTATAAATGAGTCTGGTTCTGTTGAGATAATACCAACAAACAAGGATGGTCAAGAAATTAAAATAACTGATAAAAATGGTAATAAAATCATTTTGGAAAAACCAGAGGGTTCATCAACCTTTGAGGAGATTGAAAAATATCAATTCAAACCCACCTGGTCAGATGAGTGTGACATCCTTGAGACTTTCAAACCAATGGATTTTCCACAGTTGAAGGTGTGAAAGCACCTAAGGCCAAGGTCATTTCTCTTAAAGACATTCCAACAGTGGTTCAAAACTCTGTTGCAAATGAAGTTGAAAAGAGGAAGAAAAGAGAAAAGATTAAAAATTTGTTTTGTGACTTTTGTGAAAAGAAAAATCATTCCACAAATGATTGTTTCACTTCAAAGCTTATGACATTAACAAAACAAGCATCATTGAGCCTGCACAAAGTTGCACCATCTGTGGAAAAACCAATCATCTTACTCATGAGTGTGTGTATCTCAAAACTTTTGAGGTTAAAAGAAAAGAGTACACACCAAAAACACCTGTGAGTTCATCAAAATCATTCATCAAGAAACAACAACCATTTGTGCCTGTCCAAATAGCTGTTACAAAACAGTTGAACAGAAACTCTGCTCCCAAAGATGTTCAAGTGACAGATGCACCTCCTACAAACCAATTCCAAAGAGGAAAAGGTCAACCTCCATACCAAAGGGTCCCACATGTTTATGAGACTTACAAAAAGCCTTCTAAACCAAAAGTGAACAGGCGTCATTTTGGATTTCAACATCTGACAGGAAATGGTCCATAACAGTGGTTAGAGAAAAATGCTTCAAAAACTGTTCAAACCCCTAAGCTAACCACTGTCCATGTTCCTGGACTTGATACTGATACTGTTGTAATCCCATCCAAAGCCTTGTTGGCTTTGGAGACCCTCCTGAACTAATTGTTTACTTGATGTGTAGGGAGCTTCTGCATGCTTAGATAGTCTTTGGTATGTAGATAGTGGAGGCTCCAGGCACATGACTGGATGTAGAGACCTACTCAAAGAATTCAAAAATCATGGAGGGGGTGATATATCTTTTGGTAACAATTCTAAGGGAAAGGTGTTAGGGTCTAGAACAGTTGAGTCAGGAAAAATCAAGTTTGAAAATGTCAATCTCATTGATAATCTAAAGTTCAACCTCCTTAGTGTTTCACAAATGAGTGACAAAGGCTATGGGTCATTCTTTACTAAGGAGAGTTGCAAGATTGTTGGACCAGAAATGGTCAAAAAGATTGAAGAAATAATAGCCAAAGGAAAAACACAACTTGTTGCTCAAAGGAGTGGAAATGTATATGTAGTTGATTTGTCAAAAGAGAGCCCAATGACTGATGCCTGTCTGTTCTCTGCTGCCTCTAACAAAGAGACAGAATTGTGGCACAGAAGATTGGGGCACACAAATCTCAAGACAATCACTACTTTATCAAAATAAGGCCTTGTAAGAGGTCTTCCACGAAAATTGTTCACTTGTTCTGAGCATTGTGTTTCCTGCTTAAAAGGTAAACAACATAAAATCTCATACAAGTCAATTGAAGAGTCCAAAATAACCAAGTGTTTGCAAACGCTGCACATGGATTTGTTTGGCCCAGTAAAAATCATGAGCTTGAAAAAGAAAAGATACTGTTTGGTTATTGTAGATGATTTTTCTATGTTTACATGGACTTACTTTTTACATTCTAAAGATGAGACTGCAGGCATTTTGCATGACTTTGTCAAACAGGTTGAAAAACAATTTGATCTGCCAGTAAAAATCTTTAGAAGTGACAATGGAACAGAATTCAGAAATAAGGAGTTGGATGAGTTCTGTGTGTCAAAAGGGATTATAAGGCAGTACAGCATCCCAAGAACACCAGAGCAAAATGGGGTGGTTGAAAGGAAAAACATAACTTTGATTGAAGCTGCCAGAACAATGCTTGCAGATTCAGGTTTACCCTTAACTTTTTGGGCTGAGGCTGTAAACACTGCTTGCTATGTGTAGAACAGAGTTTTGATCAACCCCAGGCATTAAAAGACTGGCTATGAAACTCTGTTCAAAATTAAACCACTGATCTCATACTTCAAAATCTTTGGCTGCCCATGTTTTATATTAAATCTAAAAGATTCAATTTCAAAATTTACAGCCAAAGTAGATTGTGGTTATCACTTGGGATACTCAACCACTGCCAAAGCCTACAAAGTGTTTAACACAAGGACTAGGTGTGTGGAAGAGACCTTGAATGTAAAGTTCAATGAACTTTCATCACTGAAAATCCTAGCAAATCCTGCTGAATTGTTTTATCTTGATAAATTTACTTTTGAAGATGTTGTTAAGACTAACCCTACAGGTACACCACAATCTCCATCACAAGATTATGGATATGAAGTTGTAATTCCACAACACAAATTCACATCCTCCACCAGAGCAGCATATGTTCAAAACAGCTGTCAAAGCTCAACCACTACTGCATCAATAGTTGTTGATCAAAGTAGCCCTTCAACCTCTGCCATCACATCATCCACAACCACTGTTGATAAAAATCTACAAACAGTGGATAAAAATCAACATTGTGCCACACCCATTCCTCCTATCCCTCCACCTCCATTTCAAACAGTTGTTGGATCATCAAAGTCACCAATAGATGTTAGCTCAGATGATTCACATCTGCCTTAAATGCCATTGTTCCATACAAGGGAGATCTGATCTTCCTGAAATCTCATCCACCAGACCAAATTATTGGTTACATCAATGAAGGGGTTCTCACCAGAAGTCAATCCCAAAACATTTGTCTTTTTGCTGGCTTTCTATCACTCCTTCAACCAGTCAAGTACCAAGAGGCACTAAAAGACAACAGTTGGGTAGAAGTTATGCAAGCAGAGCTTCAACAGTTTAAGAGACAACAAGTATAGGAACCTGTACCACTGCCAGAGGGTGTAAGTCCTATTGACACAAAATGGGTCTTCAAAAACAAACTGATGAAAGGGGCATTATTGTCAAGAATAAAGCTAGGCTTGTAGTTCAAGGCTTTTGACAGGAAGAGGGCATTGACTATGATGAAACTTTTGCCCCTGTAGCAAGATTGGAAGCTATCAGACTGTTCTTAGCCTTTGATGTCAACCACAACATCAAGGTGTTTCAAATGGATATCAAATGTGCATTCCTCTATGGTAAGATTCAAGAAGAGGTATATGTTTGTCAACCTCCTAGTTTTGAGAATCCATTTAATCCAAATCATGTATACAAGCTAAACAAAGCTTTATATGGCCTGAAACAACCACCAAGGGCCTTGTATGAAGCTCTTTCCACTTTTCTAATCTCTATTGGTTTCACTAGAGGTAAAATTGATAAAACATTGTCTTTAAAATAGAGAGGAAAAGATTTGATGATTGTCCAAATTTATGTGGATGACATCATTTTTGGAAGCACATGTAATAAAATGCGTGAAGAGTTCAGAAAACTCATGACAGCTGAGTTTGAGATCAGTTCAATGGGTGAACTACCGTGCTTTCTTGGTCTCCAAGTTAAGCAACTGCAAAATGGCACTTTCATTCATCAAAGCAAATATGCAAAAGAACTTTTAACCAAAGTTGAGATGAATGATTGTAAGGCATGTAATACACCCATGGCAACCACCAAGTTAGTCATGTCTGATGAAAAGGATAATTTGGTTGATCAAACCTTATATAGAAGCATGATTGGGTCTTTATTATACCTAACTGCATCTAGGCCAGACATCATGTTTGCAACATGTGTTTGTGCAAGATCCCAATCAGCCCCTAGGAAGTCTAACCTCATTACTGTGAAAAGGATATTCAGATACATAAAAGGTGCTCCCACACTTGGTATCTGGTATCCTACTGATGGGAATGTTAAGCTTTCAGGTTTCTCCGATAGTGACTTTGCTGAATGTAACACAACAAGGAAGTCTACATCAGGTGGGTGTCAATTCCTAGGCAATTGCTTAGTGTCTTGGCAAAGCAAAAAGCAAGCAGTTGTTTCCACATCCACTGCTGAAGCAGAATACATTGCTGCTGCAAGTTGTACAGCCCAACTGTTGTGGCTTCAAAATCAATTGCTGGATTTTGGTATAACTACTTTAAAGACACCTCTCATGTTGGATAGTCAAGCAGCTGAAAATATCATCAAAAATCCAGTCTCTCATTCAACCACTAAGCACATTGACATCAGACATCACTTTGTGAGGGATTGCTATGAAAAAGGTTTGATTTCTCTGCATCATGTTCCAACAAAGGATCAGCTGGCAGATGTGCTAACAAAAGCATTAGACACATCCACCTTTGAAAGCTTGATCTCTAGAATTAGCATGCTTAACATGGAATAACAAGCAAAACCTTGTTTTTCTAATGAATAAAAGCATTAAAATGTTTTTAGAAAATCAAAAATCCATCCTTAAAAATAGTTAAAATGAAATTTTTCATTAATCCTTAAAAGTCTATCCATATCCACTGTTTGGTTCAAACATCTGATTGTTGAAAATTCACCCACTGTTGAAAGACAACCTCTGTTTCTTCATTTTTTCTGTTGACCACTGTTGACCAAACATCAGTGCTTCAACCACTGATGTCTATCCACTGATAGTAGACACTGCTCTCACTTTTCACTACTGTCAACCACTGATATTGTCCATCAGTGGTTCCCAAACAACTGTCTTCCACTTTTCATCAGAGGTTGCCACGTGGGCAGATGTTAACCGTCCGATCTTTGAAACCGCTGCCACGTCAGCATTCGCTTTTTCACTCATATCAAACCCTGATAAAACCCCAAACAGAGTTTTAACTGCCATATCGAATTAAAAAATTCTTCAAAAGCGGTTTCCATCTCACATTCATCCTTTCTCTTCCATTCGCAATTTTTCACAATCACCATGGCTCTCATCATCAAACACCCACACAATTACCTTTGTACACTTGAAAAAACAAGAAAAAACAAAGATTTCCATTCCATTATCGACGCCCTTTCATCATCAAAGTACAAAACTTTGTTGACTTGCAATGCTCCCATTTACCAAGATACCCTACGAGATTTCTGGACACATGCCAAACTTGAAATTCAAGATAAAAAGCCATGGGCAATCTCATCCGAAGTAGGTGGAATTTTGGTCTCAATCACACCACAGGCCATCTCAGAAGCTTTTCAGATGAACGACCAAGCAGGTAAAACTTCTTTCCCTAAGGATGAGTATCAAACTGATTTGATCGAAAGAGGGTATGCAGGACAATTAACAAAAGCTACTATGCAAAAGGGAGAATTTCCACTCCATGAAATTCCTGTTCCATACCTTGCTCACCTGTGTATCTAACAAAACAACTGCTTTTAGTGAAATTCCTCTGAAAATCCAATACTTGGGGTATGCTATCATGTCAAAAACTGATTTCAATTATTCCCAAGAAATTTTTAATGATTTGGTAAAAAATGTGAAAAATATTACAGAAAAGAAGGCACAGGCTTTCTTATTGTTTCCAAGGCTTTTGAGTTATTATTTGCAACAGAAAATACCAAAAGAAAATGCACAGGTACTTGTACAAGGTGCTCCTTTTCAAATAAACAGCCTGTCTACTGAAACTTTTACTCGCCTGTCTGAGTCAAAAGGTTCCAAAACACAAGCAGGGGAGTCTGAGCAAATTTTGGATGAATCCACATCTGCTCCTCAGACTTCAGCTGCTGAGCCCACTGCTCTTGGTGAACACAGCAGCACAACCAACTAACACTTTCCAAGTTATAACAGTTGATTGACAAACATATTGATCAGGCACCCAGTGTCCTACACTTCCATGTGCTCCTTAACAAGTGCCCCCCCCCCCCCCCCCCCCCCCACAAAGAACACATACACACACAAGCCACAAGTAAATCCTATATGAATGGAAGGGGCCGTAACTCCCAAAGATATTCTCAAACGGGAAACTCAACTAAGATCACATAGTGGAGTTTATTTGGGCTCTAATATCTCCCAAATATTCTAGGACAACAATGTAGCGTCATCTGCCAAGTCAAAGGAGTTTCCAAGTTGAGTTGCAGAGTCTAATTATGACCCGGCAATTATGAGACCACCCAAGTAGAAAAAAAAAAGTAGTATATTCTTGGCCCTTTCTCCTGTTATAGATATAATTCATATGTGATTGTAAGAAAAGGGATTGAATGTAAATCATTTATATTCAAATGATGAAATGTGACGTCTTTTTGTAGTTTTTGAGCTTCTTTGAAGAACTAAGTCGAAACAAAGCCTTTGATTATTCATGGCTAGATTATATATATATATATATATATATATATATATATATATATATATATATATATATATATATATATATATTTTTGTAAATCATTTATATTCAAATAACAATTGTTTGTACCACGTGGCGATTTCCTCGTGTTTCTTTCTGAATTTGATATGCCTACAGGTTTTAGTTACATAAAAAGGAGAATGAATTTTGCAGCTTCATAGTGTAAGAGATTGACTGTTAATGATTTGGTTACAAGAGTTCATGTCTACACTTCAAGTAGTATATAACTCTTATAACCCTTTCAATCTTTCACCTTTCTGTTTATCTGGTTGTACATATGGTATTTATATATTTATTAAAATCATAGACGCGTGTGGAGATGGATTGAGCATGGTTTTCAGACACTGGGCCACCAAGAATGGGCGCGACTCAAAACCCAAGAATCTTGGTGTCTAGAAATTTGGTGGTGAGGTGAGGTGAGTCTCGATTATCTGATTATGATCATACAGAATCACATAATCACTTTCGAAACAATATGCTTTCCCATATTTGAACTTGTTTCGATTGTACGGAGAGTGATACCCGGGAGATTATTGCAAGACAGAGAGGCACTCGTTTCCACCCGGGGGATTATGTTGGAATGGTACACCACAAGCTTAGCCCACGCAAATGTTGAACCGAAGGAGGGCCATGTAATTCACCCGCTCTACTCGAAAACTGATGCACACCGCGACTTAGTTGAGACTTGTTACTTATAAAGTGTGGCCAGACCAGAATCATTCTCAGAAACTTTGTCCACTGCTTGCAAGTTGGCAAGTGTCTATTGCAATTTCCAGTTGGTTTGAAGGTTATTAAAATACAGTTTTGAAGGCTAAGTTATTATGACGACTAACACTACCAGCATGCATATTTACCAGTCTATATTCACATGTGAATCTACTAATGGAGTTATTAAAGTTAGGGTTGTAAAATAGCCGGTTACAAACCAATCAAATATGTGAGAATTAGTTATTGGTTTAAGAATTTAAGAAATGCAATTCAGTATTGGACTCTTGATTTTTCTATTTGCATGACCCATTAACACATAACAAAACCGGAACCAAACATTGGTTTCCTGTTTTAACCATTTGAAACGAGGTATAACCGGAATCCAGTCGTGTTTTTTTGATATGGTCCCACCAGAGGCAGATAAGCCCAGCTGGACTATTAACCCAAAATCACCCAGCCCAATAACCAGTCAAAGACCCAGCCCAGTAAGCAGTTAAAGATAGTGGGCTGAATTAGTGGGACGGTTTATTAACTTCTTTCTAGGTATTAGAAATAGGGAATTGGTTTATTATATATATTATATATATATATATATATATATATATATATATATATATATATATATATATTAATAAACGAAATTGAAATGAATAGTGATTTTAATATTAGTATATATTATATAGATTTTCTAATATTTTTATTATTTTAATATTATAATAATAGTTATTTTCTTTACTTTTTAACTTTAATCCTTTTTTTAATATCTGGGGTTGGGATAAGCTTGGTGTCAACCGGTATCGAACCAAAACTGGTATCGAAAATACAAGTACGGTCCCGTTCGGTATCAGTACATGAAGGTAAAACCAGCACTAATACAGAAAACGCCAAAAGCTGGTGCCAAATTGATATTGGAAATCTTTTGGTTCGGGAAATTCAGTGCTGCTATCCGGTACCATTTACTCATCCCTGATCACGGTTACCGTACGAACAACAGTATCATACAACTTTTTTTTGTTGATTTTCTTCAACTTTTAATTTTTTCTTTTTTTAGTTCCAAGGGGTAGGGATGAGCTCGGTGCCAACCGATACAGAATCGGTACTGATACCGAAAATACCGGTTACGGTACCGGTATATGAAAGTAAAAAGCGATACCAGGAACGGTAAAAGTCGGTACCGAATTGATACTTAAGATCTTTCTGTTCGGCAAATTTAGTACTGGTACCCAGAACAATTTGCTTATCTCTGACCATGGGTTTCATACGAACAACACCGTTACCATACAACTTTTTTGATTGATTTTCTTTTGGTTATCTTTTAGTGTTTTTTTCTACATTTTCTTTTTATTCTTGACAGCAGTTCCGTTCATTAGGGTTTTTACTCTAAAATTGGAGATCAAACCTATTTCGAATGTGGCTAATTGTATTGTTCTTTAAGTAATCGAAGTTTTCAGTTTCAAGTTTCTATCATTTTTTTTTGTTTTAAAAAAGCAAACTATCGGTCATTAGTTTGGTTTTACGATTATTTGAATCGATTTATTCTTCCTATTTTCTTGGAATCGTGCAACTTTTTATTTGTTTCTAATCATTAATTCTTTTCTTTTTTTATTTTTATTTTTTTAGCTTAATGATAAATAAGTTATCTAAGGATTGTATGGGTACACTGTATACAATATAAATAGTTACAAACAATTACCTTAAAGTGTTAAAAAATTTTATTTGAGACATATATGAATTTTAGTATTTTATATATAAATCTTAGTTACCTATTTAAAGTTATAATTACATTTGTTAGTGATGTTTCGATGAACGTTTTCAGAGTCTTCAAGAAAGAATTCTGATTAGATTTAAGCAACAACTATCTTGAAAGAAAATTTGATAATACACACTTATGTATATGGGTACAAACAAAATAATTTTTTTAAGTCAATGTATTGTCGTGGCACTTGGCATGGTGTGGGCTGCTTTCTCAGGTATAAGCATGGTTGCAAAAATCGCGACTAGCCGGTGATTAATCGCTGACTAGTCGCTAGTCGCCCATCAACTGAGTAATTTTCAGCTAATCAGTAAAAAAATCGCTAGTCGGCCTAGTCGGCCCTAATCGGCCCTAGGCGGCCCTAATCGCGACTAGTCGGTCGGAAAAAATCGGAAAAAATCGGGAAAAAATCAGAAAAAATCGGAAAAAAACACATATTCTTGCCAAAACCTCCCAGATTCCGGTCAAAACTTGTCCACTTAAAAAAATTACGTATAAAAATATATGTATAAAAACTTAAAATTATACATAAAAAGTCCGATCCGATTAATCCCGAGTAGTCGCTAGTCCCTACCTCACCGACCCGCTAGCGACTAGCGAGTTCTCCAACCTTGGCTGCAACACAGGGAAAACACGTCAAAACACGCTTTGAGACCATACACCATCTTTCAACGCTCTGTGCCTTGAATGAGGAGAGAGAAAGACGTATTTCAAAAATTTCCCTTACACATTTTCCCCACACTTTCATCTTAACCATTCATTTGAAAAATGAAAGATCAAGATTTATTCTTATCATATTTAGGCAAAATCAACTTTTTATTTAATCTCACCCCATAACTTACTAAGCTTATTGAACTATTAAATATGTAATAATTGTTTTACCAATATTAAATTTTTAAATTCGGTCCTAAATTTATTGAATTTTCTTTATACACATGCATATTATGATTTTAACGTTTCTCTACTACAAAATATTTTTTGAAAAACAAGGAACTCATACCTTATAACACATGTCTCGCCCAAAACAAAGACACAACACTTGGATTAGACGCCGTTAATTAAAATTCTACCTCCGCCAACTTCGCTATTGATTTATTAATATATAGACTTAATTACAATTTTTCTCCCTGTGGTCTAGGGAAAAATTCACTCTGCCTCCCGATTTCAAAAACTTTAGGTTTTGACACCCTCTGCTCCTTTTTTTTCTTGCACTTTGCCTCCCTCCGTCACAGAACCGTCACAATAAATTTGAAAAAAGCAGAGAAATGACCAAATCACTTTTTTTGTTTTTCAGTTTGTCTCCCCGTAATCTTAATACTGTTAGACCCAGTACCCCAGTTCATTTTGCCACCTAAATTGAAAACCAACATTTACGATTTTGACTTTTAGATAGTCGATTTCATTGGTGGACTTTTAAAAGTCAAACGGATCCACCACAGTTCACTACACCGTTTCATAGCTGGACTTTTAAAAGGTTAAACTGACCAAATCGCTACACAGTTTCATTTCATATATAACTTGTTTCAAGAAGTAATTTATTCAAATAAGAGAATGATAAAAAAAAATTAAAATTGTAAACAAAGTATATAAAAGGTGCCTCACGAAATTACCGTTTCGAAATAAGTACAATAAAATAAACACAAATTTTTTATATAACAATAGGTTGCCGTAGCGCTGAAACGTAAAGTACCTCAAATTTATACCGTCTAATGAAAACATATAATATTTTACCCGACTGGTTTCCGGAAAAAAATTTACGTCAAAACGTAGATCAACTGAAAATATACATAAAAATAAGCCCGAAAACATATAATGTTTGACCCGACATATTTCCAAAGAAAATTTACGTCGTAACGTAAATCCACTTGAATTTAGACCGACATTTGCATAAAAATAAGCACGTAAGAAAACAATGTTTTTCTAAGTTAAAGAATGGTACGACACGTTGCACCGGTGTCAAAACGTAAAATGGATCGAATTTATACCGTCTAATGAAAACGTATTGCATTTGACCCGACTCGTTTCTGAACAAAATTTACGTGAAAACGTAGACCGACTGAAAACGTACATAAAAATAAGCATGGAAACGTATTATATTTGACCCGACTCATTTCCCGAAAAGAATAACATTCATGCCAAAACGTAAACCACCGAAAATGCTGAAAGTTGAAGGGTAACATTATACAAAAATAAGGAAACACAAAAAAAACCAAAAAAAAAAGTCAAAACACGCAAAGTTGATAAATGTAATATATAGTTAATTTTCTTTATACACATGCGTATTATGATTTTAACATTTCTATACTACAAAATAATTTTAGAAAAAACACGGAACTAATACCTTATAACACATGCCTCGCCCAATACAAAGCCATAACAACACTTGGATTAGAAGCCGTTAATTAAAAAATTCAGCCTCTATCACTATAGCTTTATTAATACTCATAAATATATAAATAATATATAAGTTTTTTGTTTTGGACGGCAAATTTGGATCACTAACGGACCATTAGAGTATTATCGTGCTACCAGCGGAACCACTCGATCATATCCGTTTTCACTAAGCTATAATCCCTATACACCAATTCAAAATTAAATCCAATATACCGTTGTGGAATCAAATTAAGGTAATTAAATCCAATATACCGTTGTGGAATCGAATTAAGGTTTACTAATACGTAATATTCAAGCTGTGCGAGGCGGTTTTCCAAACTTGGTAATAATAATAATAATTATTATTATTATTATCATAGCAATACATGCATTCTTTCTTACTGCCTTTTGAAAAGAAAAGAAAGGGTTTTCGTAAGGGTTTTCGAAGGAGGTGTGTAAAATAACGTAGAAAAATAATGTGGCAAAGGCTCTTTTGTTTCAATCGATACCGGGGGAACAGATTTTACAGATCATGTAAAATATACCACATATCAACAAGTATAATTGAAGTGATATTCTGTGAACTTTTCAATTTATGCAAGTCAACACACTTACGCGTCCAAAACGCATCGAGTATCATTCTTTCTTACGCCTTGACCAAAAAAAACACCACATAAATTTGTTAATATTCAATGGGTCCATTTTATATAGGCATCAGATCGTTTTCAAGCATTAAAAAGAAAATTCAATAGCTTTTCTACCATCAAACCACTAGCAAAGCTGTATCTTGCTTGCAGGATCAAGAACATCATGATATTAAAAACACAGAATTTAAAACGTTTCATCAACTAATAATGAAATTAACTGTTAGTTGGTTCTCCAATGCCAGCCTACTTCTTTAACGTTGGACAGCACACGAAGTTTAACGGGACCCATGTCCTCTGTTACCCGACAACTCTCTAAGCATGTCAATCTAGACCATTGGCCCGGAGAAGCTTCGTAGTTGACCTTGTAGGTCCGAGCTGGATCCAACTCAAACTCCTTCCTTAGTTTCTCCATAACATTTTCATATGTGGATAAGCTTGGGAGGTACAATAACAAGGTTTGGTGTCTATAAGTTGCTAACATCGCTAGATCATCATCCTCGTCATCGTCCTCACCTTCCGGATTGCTGATGTTGTTGGTCAAGGGATACTGATTCAACTCACTCAACTTTCTCTTCTCACCCACAGGTGTGCTTGAACAAGAACTCTCAACATCTACAACCGGTATATCATCACCAAGTTGTTCACCGGAAGCAAACTTGAAACTCGGCAAATAGCTCCTTAGTGTCAATATCAGAGTCTACAACATGATCAGATGGTCATGGTTGTGGGGCCAAAAGAATTCAAACAGATATTCAAGGTCTCCCGTGTGTGCGCTCCTCAAGCACATCACAAACGAAGCACATTTGAGGCTGATGAGTAGCGCCAACACCCCCCTACTGTCACGCAACTTATATAGGTTTCTGCACAAATGAGGCTGATGAGTTTGGAGTGTCCTCCAAGCGAGCCCCTCCCCCTTATTATTATTATTCACCACATTAAACGTATTATAAAAATCTTTTATGGAAGACAGCGGATCATCATCTGAACAAACCGAATGCCCACTCAGCTTCACCAGAAACGATTGAGAAGTGTTCGACTCACTCTCACCCTGTATCCAAACTTGAGCGAGAGTTAACGTATGCGATTCAGAAGCTCTCTCTAATGCCTTTTCAATTTCTAATTTGGCAGCTTCCAAATCACCCGATATAGTCTGTTGTTTTGAAAAGAAACTTATTATTATTATAGATTATTTAGACAATCCAAACATACAAACATAAATTTAGGTTGTTTATTTACCTTGTGTGGCCAGTTTCCTTGTACATGATAGATACAAAGGCCCACCCTCTGCAAACAAAACAGACAAGTTAGCCGCCGCCGCCGCCACATGATGATGAAATTAACTAAATAAAACATATACGTACGTACGTACCTCTAATTCACGTTTCAACTCGTTGAACATTGGAAGAAGAAGAGCAGGATGTTTCATAGAGCACTCGACAACACCGAGACAGTCGGAACAACCACTATAAAAAACAGGAATGATGAAACAACACGTCAAATCACATTTCAAAGCACAATCAGCCAACGGAGAGCCCTTAAGAGCCCTGAGATCAGGAACCACCTCTGGATAACGGTTCAGGAATGCAGTGGCGAATGGACCACCGCTTATGATCCAAGCAGGTGGGTCGTTATCTCTATCCTGGATGATACTATATTGATACTTGATACAACACGCCCAGTATTTCTCTCGTAGACAGGCATCATAAGGCGAAACGGCATAAATGTTACCGTAAGATTCAAGTAATTGCCTTCCGTCGTCTGTTGTTACCGGTTGCCAAAACTGAAAAATCATCTTCTTGAAACGAAAGGATTTTACACCCTCAAACGCAGAAAATATCTTCGACCTAACCT
The DNA here is from genome assembly GCA_030545235.1 of Helianthus tuberosus. Taxonomy (NCBI): domain Eukaryota; kingdom Viridiplantae; phylum Streptophyta; class Magnoliopsida; order Asterales; family Asteraceae; genus Helianthus; species Helianthus tuberosus. The sequence goes on from CM060387.1 coordinate 25,227,890, forward strand.
CCTTATCTGTTTTCATCATTTATTTATTTATTTATTAGACAATCACAACTATTTTATAATACAGATACTATACTATATATCATTAATTAATTATTAATCAAACAGCAATATACAGTACCAGATGGTTCAGTTTCAAATCCATGGATCCAATAAGCCTCTCTACCAGCAAAACTTGTCGTCTTGTCGTCCACCATTTTGGATGGAGATTGCGAACAAACCCTAATGTAATATTTTGACCAAACCCTAATGGAGATTGTCGTAATATTTTGGATGGTATTTAGGTCAAGTTTTCATTCAGCGATATCTTCAAATCTGAATCGGTCAGAGGCCCACTGAATCATTCAGATGTGTCCACTAAGTAAACCAAACACCCTTAACTCTAACCCATCATTAAGAGGCTACCAAACAGCCCCTAAATCCAAGGGGTCATATTTGAAAAAAACACATGTACTTAGAGGTGCACAAACAATCCGTACCCGATAAAAAAAAACCCGAACCCGACCCTACCCGTAGGGTATAGATAGGGTATACATTTTGAGCTTAATAACCGTACCCGATTTATACCCGAAAATACCTGGAACCGATCATACCCTATACCCGAACCCGGTTATACCCTATACTCGATACCGGTTTTTTTAATACCCGATAGAATACCCGAATTTTTAAGGAATATTTTTATGTTTACTTTGCAACTTTTATATTTAAGTTTTTAAAAATTGCATATTATAAAACATGTTGTGTAATAACTAGAACCTATTAGCAATGTATAGAAGAGAATGAGAGAATGGGAGATGAATTTCTTATTGATATATATCATACAAAATACATGAGCCACTATATATAGGCTATAACATTAATACAAACATAAATGTGACATAGGAGTTACAAATGTGTATAGTCACTAATAATGGATGCATTCATAACACTCCCCCTTGACTATCCACATGATGATATACTATTCTTTAATACGCTTGGTGATGCTGCCTCGTTAAAAACCTTGCTAGGAAAACCCAGTGGGACAAAACCTCAGCTAAGGGAAAAAGAGTGTAGCGCGTATTGTCTCCCCCTAATACTTCTGGATCAGGTATGTTGCCTCATTAAAGAAAAAGAGTACACACCCTGTGTATATTTTGGGTACGTTACTCCCCCTCAATTTTACTTGTATATCTTGATGATGTTGAATCCAATCTTCTGTGACAATTGCTTGACTTGATATTTGGCGTAGTCTTCTTTGATTTGGGTGTTGTTGTCTACATTGTCTTCATACAGTATAGCTTGAGCTTCTCTTGATCAACTCTAATTTACATACTTCTTAAATATGCTGAAATCTTCGACCTTCATAACTTGTATCTGGATTGAGATCGAACTCTATGCGAGTCTAATATATATCAATCATAACCCAGGATGCCATATTGTTCTTGTGGAACTATCCCGTGTCTCGAGTTTGTAAATATGTCAAATAATTACTTAATGCGCTTTATAATTCTGCCTCGTTAAAAACCATGCCAGGAAAACCCAATGGGAAAAAACCGTAGCTAAGGGAAAAGAGTGCACTACGCATTATACATAATTAACAACATGATTTATGATGATGTTAAATTAGTACTTCGGGACCTATAAGATAAACTGATACTACTGGATCAGTTATGTTGTCTCGTTAAAAACCTTACCAAGAAAAACCCAATGGGAAAAACTTAGTGAAGGGAAAAGAGTGCAACATTTGAGATTAGAACTGTAATCTTACCAATACAACGTAATATCAGATGTCGTCTTGTTTGCAAGATACGTCAATGCTCTGATCACAATTAAGTATGGTACTTCTTGACTAAGTAGTTCAACATCCTTTTCTTGGGGTTGATAAGAATATTTTTTTCTATGTCAAGCGATCAGACAATAATTCATGTACTCAACGAATGAGCTTTTTCTATATAACATCTTCTAGATGTAGTCAGATTGATGAGCAAAAATAGTATATATATACTCGAAACTACAGATCGAGGATAACTACACTTTGTAAAGGTCATTCAAATTTTTCCTCTTTAGTTTGAGAGTTCCCTCTCGATGATGTTTACATTATCACTGTAAGAGTGAAATCTTGTTAAATAGATGTAGCTCATTTTATCAAAATTATACCTCTCTTTTCAGAGTATAGTCGACTGTACCACATACGAGTAGTTTCCTTTAAGATTCATATATATAACACATATAGGGTTATTGTTTCATAATGCTTTGAGCATTTTTTAATCCTTCAGGGGTTTTCATACAGATGTCATTTGCAATTGTCTCGTGCATGTATACGGTGATGACATCCATAAGTTGTTTTATCTGAAGTCATTCTGAGATTGCGAGGCCGCTTAAACATCTAAAGATTATCGCATCCACTACAGGGGTATACGTTTCCTCGTAATCAACTGCTGGGATTTGGGAAAAATCTTTATGTTAAAATGCGTGCCTTACATCGCAAAAACTCATTATTTACGTTTCCTTTTATTTAAAGACACCCATTTATAACCTACTGGTTTGACGTCTATGGGTGTTCGAACTGATGGTTCGAAAACGTTTAGTTTGTCGAGCAAATTTAGTTCAACCTTAAGTCATGTAGCCATTTTGGCTATTTGTGTGCGTACACTCTTGCACACTTTCTATATATGTAATCTTTTTTTTTTCATCGATTACATCTATTGCTATAGCATAATCAAATATATCATTTTACACGTGTTTCATTACGGTTCCATATTGTACTTATTTTGTACATAATTCATTGCGGTCTCATATTTGTTTGGTACTAGAGTTTCTTTTAGAACTCCATTAGCCTCTTTTGGGGTTTTGACAACAACCTTCTTTAAGGTTTAGTATGCAACCACTTCTGGGGTTTTGTATGCAACTACTTATGGTGTTTTGTGTGTCACCTCTTTTGGGGTTACACCAACTGCGTTACTCTGCTCTTTTTGTGTTTGTGGGTTTTATCTTTTTGGAACCGATTTATCTCTCACAATTTATTAATATGACAATCATTTTGTGAGTACTTCCATTCGAGCAGATAAGTTTAAGCTGGTATATGTGACTTTGTCACCTTATTTGTGTTAGTGAATGCATCTTGTATTTCATTTGTTATTATTTGCAAATACACGCTCTTTCTTTTGGACTTCAGATTTGCATTGACCACTTCAGGGGTCGATATATAATATGATGCATTTTTTTTTAATGTTACCAGTCTTTCATTTTCTTGTCTCCCCCTAAGACTGGGAATACGATGTACATATCCCATTTTATATGTTATGGTGGTGTTATTGGTACATAGGCTGCACAGCAAAATATATAAAAAAAATGGAAACTTGGTTCTCTTCAGGAGACCAGTTGCAATGGGGAGTATTTGTGATAAGCAGTTGGTTTTGAATTGATATAATCAATCGACGAATTCCGTCTCGACTACGTATGCCTCTCACTATATTTCACATTGTGCCCAACAATGGTCCCTATAATTGGGTTGTCAAAGAACATTGTTAAACCATGTCAAAAAAACAACGTTCCATAGTGTTGGGCATATGCTACATACGGGTAGCTAAAAACTCACATGTAACCATGTATGAATGCCACAATCCACACAACTGTACATTTCAATTGTCCCATATAAGAGGGATTGTTTGTAGGAGTCTATTGTTTGGAAGGGCATAAAATTTTATTTGCCACAAAAAAAAAAAAAAAAACTAACTAGACATATGATAAGACATTTTGGGAGCAATGTTTTTAGATTACTTAGAGGTGCTAAGGTACCGGTTAGCATGTTTGATTGTTTAGCATATCATGATGCTATCTTGATGACCTATTTGGTCATGCCATGTGGTGAACGTATAAATATTCTAGTAACTTCTGGTTACTCACCATATTTGATTTAATGGAATATTGTGGAAAATTAGTATCATTTCTAGTAACTTCTAATATAGTCTTCTGGCCATATTTGCTATATGATATATTTTAGATATTTCTTTTACACCATTCTAAGGTGATGACTTTTCATTCAAACATAGTGGAAACTTAATAAATTTCTTCGGTATACATTAGAATATGATGCATTATGAATTACAAAATTTGATTTCAGCGGGTAAACTATCGATGCTCTTCTGGAGCATTTAATATGCTATTAAGACGTGAAATAGTATCAATAGCGTCTCTACAACGTAAAATATTATAGTTTTAGCTTTTGTTTAGAGGGAAAACATGTACTATTCATAAGGTTTTCCATCACTAGGCTATATGTTAGCCAAAAACGCCAAGTGCGATGAACTAAAGTTTGGGTTGAATTTGAAAAATCATTATTAAAAACAAACGGGACTTTGTATACATTTGGGAGAACTTCGGGTTCCCATCATTGATTTAGGATTCAGGTGAGCATCAACACTAACTCAAATGAATTATTATCTATCAATTTAAGTAACTAACATCAGAGTAGTTTACTTAAGCTAAAGTCCACTAATTATTTTCATAGCTATTTTTCATCATTTTCATGTGAGGGCACATTTCTAATGACTATATCAATGTCTATTAATATTTGTTTAGCAACAACAAGCAATTAGAAGAATAACCATACAATTAATTATGTTGACTATGCATAGCATTGTAACAAGCTGAAATATTAAATCACTAAAGCATAACAATGTTTATCTCAGCGTAGTTGTTTTGGTAACCAGCTACCAATGAAATTTGTATTAATTTATTTAGCACATTTAACTTGTCAAAAGGCAATACATATAACATATATGTTATCTAAAACAATGAGACCAACAGAAGTATTGTTAAACAAATGAAATCCGTAATATCTACCCATAAGCAAGTTATATGCATGTTAATTATTCACAATTTATATGCATATCAATTACATATATAAATCACACACAATCCTGGGACATTATACGTATACATATATGTGTGTGTGAGTGTTAAAGAGATTAAGCTCATATTAATTTGCTTGTCATGTCTAGAAAAAAAAATATTAAAGATCACAAGTATATCATATATACACATATTTATCACTATAGTTTAAATTATAAACAAATGTCACTATCAACTTTCTCGATCATATAATAACATATGAATCTTTATCACTCGTAAATGGGCTTTCTTATACTAATAAAATTTTTTTGCTCAATAAAATATAGCAGGCATCTTGAGAATTTTAGTGTCATGTTAATTTGCAAATAATATCTTTTACCACACAAATATTTCATAGAATCAAATCACATATTTAAATATCAAATAGCAACTAAAAGGCTTATACAATTGCAATAACAATGATATACAACAAAATTAACTAAGTAGTTGTCATATTATGCATTATTGTAAATTCATTAACAGAATTGCACTAATGATTATCTTCAAATATAACTATTAGACATCACCTTTTAATACAAATTGTATTTTGGTAGTCATCATAAATTGTATAAATACTAATAACAAAACTAATTAATGGACCAATCAAAACTCATAACCATAATAATAAAAACACATAATGATATCAAAACTCATAACCATAATAATAAAAGCACATAATGATATCAAAACGCATAACCATAATAATAAAAGCACATAATGATTTAGAATTTGTAATGTCTCTTTGAAACGTAATTTGTTGTATAAAATTTAGGACAACAATAAAAGGCTATTTAATTACTATTTACTAACCATAAAATATAATAAAAACAATTTATTAGAATAACAATAAAAGGCTATTTAATTACTATTTACTCATTTCGTAAACTGAAAAAAAAATAGGTAAATATACATCAATATGAATTAATGATGAGGAAATCAGAATTAATTTTATAATTAATAATATTCAATCCACACTCATAAGTTATATATTAGAACTTTAATTGAATTTATGCTATATTAATTAAAACTAAATAATATATTTAACTTTAAAATATATATAAATAATATAATCAACAAGTAAATGCAAGATCATGGATATCATAATACAACTTTTCTTTTCAAGGTTTATCTATTAAACATGCATAAAAAGAATTTATCAAACTATATATCAATTTCTAAACCAAGGAATAAACTTGCAATATAACTAGCAAATAGATAAGATTAGACTTAATAAATTAATAACAAGTATTTTCTCATCGGGTTTTTGTAACAAGTGTCCATGTATATATTAAACTTATATTTCCTATTTTTTTTTTCAATACCGTGATGATCATTTATTCTAGAAAAGGTCATTGAAAATGAAAATGAAAATTATGAGTAGGATTTGAACATCCCCTGTTCAACCGACTTTTAAAAATCTCATTCTGGTTAAACGATTATTCTTATCATGGTAAAATCAAGTTGAAAAGATAAAACATATTCAACAAGAAACAATATAGGTATAAGAGTAGTACCTTATGTAGATAAACATGTATGGTGGAAAAAAAAAACCTTACCTTGAAATAACTAAAGGAAATAGTATCTCCATCACTTCTCAATCGTCATGTCTATGAAATCCAATCTTCGTTGGAAACACCTCGGGCCACCAAAACTTTTATCAACAAAACATCATCAACGACATGGGTCAACCGAGACTTTAATCAACGATTAAAACCAATGATGATTCGAGCACTTTCGTGCTGATAACGTGTTGTGTAATAACTAGAACCTATTAGCAATGTATAGAAGAGAATGAGAGAATGGGAGATGAATTTCTTATTGATATATATCATACAAAATACATGAGCCACTATATATAGGCTATAACATTAATACAAACATAAATGTGACATAGGAGTTACAAATGTGTATAGTCACTAATAATGGATGCATTCATAACAAAACAAATAATTTGTATTTGAGTGAATTTATGTTATTGTAATTTGTTTTTAATTACTTTTACATATTACAAACCAAATTTAATTTCTAAACGCATTTATTTTTATGTAAAATAAAAAAAACATATTTTTAAAATCGGGTATTAATACCCGGTTCCAATACCCAGTTATACCCGGACCCGATTATACCCTACCCGGGTACATAGGGTATGACTTTTCTCTTCAATACCCGTACCCGAACCCTACCCGGTTTCTCTTAATACCCGATCATACTCGAAACCGGGTATTAACAAAAACCCGATTTGTGCACCTCTATGTACAATAATCATGCATGAGTCATATTTGTTTTATAATAGTTTACTAGTTTTTTTTACGTCGCTTGTTGCGGCGAAACCGAGCAAATGATAACGTAAAACAAACGTGATTTAAAAATAAAGCATGTTGTTTAAAAAGCCAAACCATTGAACGGTTTAATTTATAATCCTACGGTTTTATGATACCAAATAAATACTTTATTTTGAGTACAACTTCGTTTTTAACAAAACTTATAACGGAATGTCAGGGAAAAAATCAAGCACAACTACGTAAGTTTTTAGAAATGTTATAAATGTAAATTATTAAAGAAGTATCAAATTAATCGTATAAATCTATCTATACATATAATAAAGTAAATCATATTTGGGACACATGGTGTTCTATGGAGTAATCTCAATTATATTTTCCCGCCTAAATAAATAGATATATAGATAATATTTGTTAATTAACCAGGATTCATCACCCGCCGCGATGCGGCGGGAATCCATTCATATGTCATACTAAATAAAACCCAAGTATTTGTTACATCAATGTTTTATATATAGTAACATCGCCTAACCTAGGTTTAACCCTCACTGCGTTGCGAAGACGTCTTTTAACAAATATGAACTTGGCGGGCCACAGGGGCGGATCTACGTGCAATCCAGTGGTTGCACGGGATACCCCTCAACTTTCTTCGCGAAGTATAATTTTTCTTCTTTAATCGCCGTTTTATGTATTGGGGATACCCTAAAAAAATATTAGGATACCCCTAATATAGATGAAATTGAGATGAAACAAAAATTTCCGGTCAACAGAAACAAAATTTCCGGTCGACGAAAGAAAAGTTGGAGAGATGTTACTTTTAAAGTTGAAGAAGATGAAGTTTTTAGTATTTTAGTAGTTAGTATTGGAAACACAAACCAAAAAGTAAAGCAAGTCTACAGGTCATAACTTAAATTAATATAAAGTCAATACTAATTTGTTATAGTAAACGTTTGGTTTGCTTTTCTGTTTGTTTTTTTCAAAGACTTTATTTATTTATTTATTTATTTGTTTACTAGTCTAAGAACCCGCGAGTTTCGCGGGTGGCTTAACACCAACTAAACACATAAAACATTCTAAACGTAGCATAAAAACACATTAGTTGTTTTATCTGTAGGTTTCCCGCCATTGTCAAGTATTAGTAGTTTGACCCCATCTCTTGTTTTCACCATTGATAAAGCAACATACAATTGACCATGAGAGAATACGGGTTGTTTCAAGTACAAACAAACTCTAGAAAGTGACTGGCCTTGACTTTTGTTGATTGTCATTGCAAATATATGGCTAGTGGAAATTGTCTAATTTGAAAAGCAAAAGGAATCTTTTTATCATAAATGATCAAATTAATTCTAGGTATATATGTGCGATTACCAATATTTGCACCAGATATTATCTCTGCTTCTATTACACGGTTGTACAGCTTTGTTACTTGTAGCCTTGTACCGTTGCACAAACCATTCTGATGGTCAATGTTTCGTAATAGCGTTACTGGAACACCAACTTCAAGCGTTAACCTATGATTTGGTAAGCCTAATATTTTGAGACCGTTGAGCACATCCGGATAGTATATCTCGCTCATCTCTTTTACATATTAACTTTTTGTCAACTAAACTCTTGATGATATTTTCATGCATGTTGATCATATATAACACGCTAATACTTTTTCAAATAAAAAGATAAAATATTTGCAGATTGACTCGACCCAACTTGTTTTGACTCAAGCTAATAGTTACATGTTTATGTTTTGACCCATTACCCGACCCATTGATATTACCACTATATATATGATGTTCATAACATCACATATTCAATAATTTGAATTTTTTGATTTGACGATAATGGTACAAAGGTTCTATATATAGAGAGTTTGATATTACAATTAAGTACCATATAAATATATATACTAAATTGTTGAAATCTATACGAATTAGATTGTGTAAAGCAAATGACAAATAGCAATAAAAATACCATAAAAACATGATACATAAACCCAATGGATCTTGAGAGACTATGGAACCGGAAACCAAAAAGTAGATAAGAATGTTATAACATCCTGGTGAGGTTATACATACACATGTTCAAAAACTTCATGTCTAAAATTTGAAGACGATTTCGAATAATATAATCCAAACAATGAAAATTCACAATTCATAATGTTCATTTAGTAAAGAGTGAATTGCAAGGATTGTCTTTTATCTTTATACCCATTTGCAGGAGCTGTCCTTTATGTTTAAAATTGACGAGTTTTGTACTTTATGTTTTCAAATCATACACGTTTTGTCCTTTAGCCCTAACCCAGTTAGATTTTTTTTGTCAAATCTGGTCATGTGCAATGTACATGAGGGTAAAATTGTCTTTTCACCATTTTTCATTAAAAATACATATAAAAGAAAAAAAATATTATATATCATAACAAAACCCTCTTCTTCCCCAAATCCACATACAACTTAAGCAACAATGCACACATAAGATAAACAATGCATATTAAAATCAAAACAATAAGAAGGTTCCAAATCAATTTTATAACATAAATTTATTCTATCAAAAAATGACACATGGAACAGCATTAACTTTCATATAATTCCAAAATCTATGCCTCTATACATCAACCCTGCAAGTGAATTTTATAATTGATTTTCATACTTGCAGAAACCTAAAACTCTTTGATCTTTATTGAATAAAGGGATTATATATAGATTGATGAAGCCAGTAAACGAATGAGAGACTACCTGAAGCGGAATGACTGACCGCGGTGGACGGACGGAGTGGCTGACAGCGGCGGACCGGTGAATCGGAGAAGAGAGAATCAAATGCGCAGAAAACGAGAAACCGTAATTTGAAACTTCCAATTGCTCTGCACGAAGCAATCAATTTTCAAAATCAAAAAATCCTAATTGAATTTGTAAGAACACATACACGGTTAATCAAAACAATGGTGTAATCATTGCAACTTTACATAATAGGGTGCATTGTTGCTTAAGTTGTATGTGAATTTAAAGAATAGGGTGAAAAGACAATTTTACCCTCATATGCATTGTACATGACCCGATTTGACAGAAAAATCTAACTGGGTTAGGGCTAAAGGACAAAACGTGTATGATTTGAAAACATAAAGTACAAAACTCGTCAATTTTAAACATAAAGGACAGTTCCTGCAAATGGGTATAAAGATAAAGGACAATCCTTGCAATTCACTCTTTAGTAAAATAATCAAATACGACAATGCTAAAATAAGATAAGAATGTTATAACATCACTTATAGCCCAAATGCTAGAAACAATGGTGCGAGAATACTCATTAACATGCAAATTGTAATTCACAATTACCTTTTTGGCTAAGTTTAAATCTATATCCAACTATTATTGCGTAATTTATGTTTCAAACATCATAAAATTTAGAACAACAAATGGTTTATAAAAAGAACCTTCATTGCGCCTAACTATCAACTTCAACACTTCTTAACTTGTATATTTAATGTCTTTTTATTAGGATCCACACTGCAAACAACTAAAGAAAAATGTAAAGTTGTATTACTTTCTAGACATATGAGTATGAATGTAGAATGATCATATAGCAAAGTTTCACACTTAGCAAGAAAAGGAAGATCTGTTAACCCATAAACATTGAGAGATCCTAACATACTTACTACTTTGGGATAAAAAAATGTTGTTAAAAATATAAGACAAAATATTATATTATGAAATTTTATAGGACATTTCGGAAAATTTGCATCATATAATTATATATAAAAAGTCGACATTTAACTATAATGACTTATCTTTTTTGAGTGTATAAAATTATCAGCAATTTTTCAGCGTGATATTTAATAACGTTTATGCCATCTTCCTTTTTCACCCGTTGAACACGTATATTAAAGTAGGGATCACCAAATGGTACCAGGTATCCGGTACCGAATTTCTTGAACCGACTCGATTTTCGGTATCGATTCAGTACCGAGATGTAGCATTTTCGGTACCGATTCGGTATCGGAATATACTGATTTTTACCCTTATATACCGGTCCGTATCGGTACCCATTTTTTGGGATTTCCGGTACCGGGTAGTACCGAGCTCATCCCTATAGTTAAGTTTAATCAATTCAAGAAACTACAAATTATCCAAAGATGTAATATTTTACCTGTAACGGAAAATCTAGGCATTGTGCCCTGCTGGCTGCTACCAATTTCTATCTGCATCCGCTTTGTTAGGTAGGACAATTTGATGCCATCTAATTGTATCCATTCCGCTTCATTCAGTCTCAGTATTCTTCCATCCTTTTCAAAGTGGTTGACTCCCACATTTGAAAGCAAACATTTGTGTTTTCCTTCGCTTTAACATCTAGTAGTTTTATGGAATGTTTTACCTGGTCAACTAAGCAAAGTCATAAAATTTATTTTTTCGGGTCACTATATAAAAATAAGCTATTATAGTTCATTATAAAAGAAACTATTACAATCTTAAGTTGTCAATACACCAATCTATGTAACTGAGTGAGGTATTTGAAATAAAGCCATGTATAACATTTGGTAGAGAATAAACATACTTTTAGGTTCAGGTTGCATGATGAGTGAATTCAAGAAAAGTGCAAAGCGTCTTGTTCATAGAATAAAGGGTTATTGGATTTTAATAATCCTAAGTTTCACCAGTTGGCCGATAATAATCCCAACTTTAAAAATTCCCTCCAATAATCCCAACTTGTAAAAGTTTGGCCGCCATTGATCCTTTTCTAACATAGGTGCACTTAAATCAATTAAGGAGTCTCTAGGTGTAATTGAATCTATTGAGGAGACCAAATTCTTATATGTTTGAAAATGATCAATGGCAGCCAAACTTTTACAAGTTGGGATTATTGGAGGGAATTTTTAAAGTTGGGATTATTATCGGCCAACTGGTGAAACTTAGGATTATTATGTCACACCCTGACCACGTTAAAACAACAAAACCTTGGCGCAAACGTCGGGGAGTGTTGTAACAGAATCATCGTTTCAACAACCATGGTAATTAAAAGTTTTGTTTTATTGAATTATCCAATAATGTTCATTGTCTTTAAACCAAAACAAACAAACTACACATTGTATATAACTGTTTTTAAGTCACTAAGGCCTTGTCCAGATCCTAAGTGAACTTGCTTCCTAGCAATCATCACGCAACATCACCTGAAACATATGTAAAAACAAAGTCAGCAAAGAAATGTTGGCGAGCACATAGGTTTTATAAGAGTATCGGAATCATGGCTCGTTTATATATATTGCAATACCTCGAAAACCTTGTTTTGAAATGTATATAATATTGCAACATGATTAACCAACTCAAATCAATATGGTTATAATTTATAAAATTTCGTAGCCATGATTCTTAACCCCAAAACATTTGTTTTAGTAAACCAATTCGTAAAACATCTTGTTAAAAACTCGTTAATAAAAGTCGTATGGTTTATATCATTTTGAAAACCTCGTTGTGTGACATCGTTTCAAATCGTTTCCCAAGTGAACTAAATAATGACACGCAATGTAATATGATAAAAGCACTTATATATAAGATGTACCAGCGGCGTATCTATCATGCTTTTATCATGCTACACTCGTCCCATTATCTAATCACTACCCAAAACCAATCGTTCGTTCAAATCGTTTATATCGTTCAAATCGTTCCAAATCGTTTAATTCGTCCCAAAAATCGTATTTGTTTTAGTTGTGAAACTACTTATGGTTGCCTCGCTAATAACATTCAAACCTTCGTGACTCGACCACCTCGTTTTTCGTATTAACAAACCACCAAAGGGTAAGTTAACAATAATCAGATTCGGTCGTTACCTACATAACCCCCACACATAACCATGGGTGTAGTCTGATAACGGGATTTGTCAGATCCTATGGTACCATAACCTAATACTGGTCGGCTTGATCAATGCTAATGAATGTCATTCGTTATGTAATTACAACCAACAAGTTTCGTTCACATTATCGAAAATCGTATTTAGTTTAATATAAACCATTTTAATCGTTTTGAAACCATCGTTAAAATATCGAAAATCGTTTTGATACATATGAATCACCCCGAAATAATTGAAAACAATAAAATAGGGGAACTATGTACTCACTTTGAATGGAGGGTATCCTTGATCTAAAGAACTTAGCGAAGCTCAGACAAACCAAGGAAATTCAAGTAGTACCTAGTAATCGGATCACTAGTAAATAAATCGACACCTAAATCGGAAGATCGGATAGAATGAGGTCTTGTAAACCAAATGAGTGTAGGAACTCATGTGATATGGTTTAACAAAGCCTACATTCTAAATCGGAACTTAGCCTAAGTGCTTTTCGACTCTTTACGACCCATTAAGGTAGCTTAAGCTACTTTAACGCGTCGTTCGCACAAAACTATGTTCGGATGGTTAACTATGTGCTATGTCAAGTCTTATATGCCCAATAATACCTAAACATGTTACTAAATCAGATTATATGTCAAAAACATGTTCACATATGTAAAAATATGGATTTATGCTTCAAAAGGGCGTTTTGGTCATTTTCTATGGGCATACAAGCTACTTAACAATTAACTAACCAATCCTATGTGATCATAAGGTATAACCTCAGTGGTTATTCCCAATGCAACTATGATCACTAATCAAGCTTGATCGGATCCTAAAGATCGACCAAACGGGTCGGGTTCGAAAGTCTAAGCGGTTGCTTTGACCGCTTAACTTACGACTTTAAACAAGCACTATACTAATAGTGATGAGTTAAACATGTCAAGACATGTTTAACCTACTAGAAGACTGATTTGGTATCAAAACAATGGGTTTTGATACCCGAAAATAGTTCCGTTGCAAAATGCATGCTAAAACGCATTTTGATCGAAACTTTGACTCGTCACTATGCCTAGTTAGCGTGGTAATCAGTAGGTATAATCTCTAAGGATTATAACCATCGTGATTACAATCACGTTGCAAAGTTCAATTGAACTTTGACTTGACCAATTGATGGTCAAAACCGAAAGTCAAACTGTTGGCCAAACTGTTTGACTTTCTGCTTAAACATAAAGAATAAGCATGAAAGAAGACTTACAATAGGTCCTAGCTATCTTTTCTACAAGAATAATCAGATTAGAAAGCTCCAAACACTTGGGAGAGCTCTCAATTCATAATGTAGAGAAGAGGATGAGGAATGAGCAATGGATGAATGAAATTGTTGGGCTATTTATACTTGTAGGAACCTCACAAGATCATTCCACATGTTTGTGTAGCTTCCAAGCATTAAATCATGGCCCTACACTTGTTTGTTGCAGGTTCAAAGCCTTGGGGAGGTGGTAACTTGGCTACCACACAAAGAAATTGCATAAACAGCCCCTGAAGATCAAACAGAATGCTGAAATTGAGTTTCTGTCGCTGGGCACACTGACACGGCCCTCGTAAACAATGGGGAGGGGGTAACGCGGCCTGCCTGGGCTCCCCAGTTCAGCATAAGTTTGAAAAATTACAGTTCAGGTCCCTGCATGTGTTTCGAGCCCATTTCAGCCCCTTTTGACCCCCCGTTAAGCCATTTTCAAGGCTCTACAAGGTCAATAAAATTTAGAGGACCCAAAATATGCTTGGAACACTCTCGAATGTCGGGTCGTTTGGTCGTACGGTCGTGTTGTTCGTTAAATTACGACGAAACTTAAACGGACGCGAAAACGAACCAAATTAAGCGACGAATGGTATTTTTGCATGCCGATCACTAAAATAAAAATATTTTAGTGTGTACAAAAATTTTGGATGTCCAGATGTGGTCAGAACGTAAGATATGCGCGAAAATGCAAACTTACGTCGTTTTGACACTTTTAGTCCTTGTAAGATCAAATAAGCATGTTTTCGCATACCGAACCCCTCAAAGCTTATTTCTAAGCTATGTTTAGGTTATTTATGGTATGTTTAGCTTATGATCAAGTTCCGGACTCTTCGATACCATACGAATCGGTACAGTTTCGCAGTTTGACACAAATAGTCCCTGCGATCGAATAGACTTGTTTTCAACATACCAAACCATCCAAAACTTATTTCTAAGTTAAGTGAAGGTTATTTAAGGCATGTTAAGCCTATGTCACTATTCCGGAGTGTTTGTCGCGTTAAACTGATTGCGTTTACGCACCAGTTTGCGTATAACTTTCCAGAAAGCGATTTAAAGCTTGAAATCGAATTCGAATCAAATCGTAAAATCATCAAACACAAATACACATATAGTAACACCAAAACACATCGTTTTATTGATAATTAACATCTTTTTGCATTGTACATCGATTACGGAGCACAGTTGTCACATATTAAAATCCAATAACCCTAGAATAAAATAAAATTCCATGAATCAATGATTTTGCTCCTGCTCGTAAGTCATAACCATAGTGGTTATTTTAGTCAGCAATAACAAAATCATACACCTCGGTAAGGCACAACTAAGGCGGGCGCCTCATGTACTTTTCATATTTTTATGTAGCAAGTTGTTGTACAACATGCTTTTCAGGTTGTAAATGTGTGTTATTTCGATACTAAAACATATATAAAGCTTTTTTTTGTTTAAAAATTGTATAAATGATGCTAGAAACCTATGTGAAATATTTAAGAATAATATACAACTATTTGTACCTCGGGTACGAAAAACGGTGCGCTTTCGCGCTTGGCGCTTCACCCCTCGGTTTAAGACCTTGTCGCTTTTCGCGCCTCGGTTTTAGACATTGTCGCTTTTATGCGCTTCTCACAAAACCCAGTTCTTTTGTGCTTAGAACCCCCTTTTCATTGATAGAAAACTTTACATGTGTAGACTATAAATAAAGAACCATATAGCACAATATCTCTTAAAGGACCTAAACCCATGTTTGTTTGAACCACTACTAAACTACTTGACTCAACTAACAAACAATGAGGAGGTGTATAATCTAATACCAGGGCAGATGTGATATCATTAACGCCCATATGAGGCTTGTTTTGGTCAAAAATTACCGAAGCAATTAAGTGATCAAATTAGTTAAGTGAGGTAGTGTGCTAAAGAGTGTGTTGAAAATATGCTGGTTAAGTTGTTTGGAAAAACAGTATT
The DNA here is from genome assembly GCA_030545235.1 of Helianthus tuberosus. Classification (NCBI taxonomy): domain Eukaryota; kingdom Viridiplantae; phylum Streptophyta; class Magnoliopsida; order Asterales; family Asteraceae; genus Helianthus; species Helianthus tuberosus. Next base: position 25,244,102 of record CM060387.1, read on the forward strand.
CAGGATACGGCTCAGGATATTGAGCTGTATCTACGATCAAACAATGAGCAAAAAGTAAAGGGGGTGACACGAGATATACAAGGAAAGCCCTTGATCAATCTAGATCGCCGGCATAAAAGCTCGGGAGCTGACAATCGCAGCTGCCTTGTTCTTCTTATTGCTTTAAACGTCAGGATACAGTGCAGGATATTGACCAGATCGCTAAGTGTTACAACGCTTTTGTGCGAAAGTGAAAATTGCTAGAGAACAAGTGTAAGAGTGTAGTGAGTGTTTTGGTGATGTCCTATTCGATCTGATATACCCACCTATTTATAGTAACGAATTACAAACGAAAACTCCTATAAATATGGGATGCTCCGAATATTCCATTGTTAACGTTGTAGACCGAGTAATGCGGCTTCAACGTCTTTATTTGAATGACTTGGACCGAGTCTTCTGCGGAATGAGTCCTTGTGAACGTTGCTAGCTTCTAACCCGTGTACCTGCACATAATCCGTTAGTGATCCTGAGGATACCATTCAGGATGTTACCAATATCCTGAATCAGCATCCCGGATGTGAACACATATCATATAACCAAGATATAACCCAAGATATTTCTCAGGATATGGGCTCAGAATTTCACCCATAACAATTGTCCCTAAAAATGTTACCGTTTAGTATCCTGCCACTAACGGTTACATTTTTCACAGAGATCGAGGCAATTAAGAGATAAGACCCATGATGTGACCGTTTGCAACTTACTCAGCCTATATTTACTCATTGCACCCTATATCTTCTCATCCCCATCTCTTTTTTAATCACTACCGATAAGGACAAAGGTAAACATTCTCTCTCTAATTTCATCTTCATCCTCCTTTTCCAGTCAAAAATTCAGGCGATCAAATGCCGAGACATACAAGATCCAGTTCTGGTGATTCGGCTCCCACATTCATCTAGCAGAATCTTCTCCAAGAACCGGAGAAAGAGATATGCTCTTTTGATAGTGCCCACTTGTCGGCTCTCAAATCCTCCGATATCTTTCCGGAAAGAACGGTATTCCGGCCGTTCAAACGGGAAATCCGGTCGGATATGGTCTCCAATGAGTGGTTGTGCTTTAGTGCCTTTCCCTTCACCTTAGGGTTACAGTTCCCCTTTCCAGACTTTATCACCGAATTCTTCAACATTACAAAAATCTCTTTTAGCCAAACAATGCCAATGCTTTGGCGTGTTTTGTCCGTTCTTGACCAGATCAAGAAAAACCACATCCCTGATCTTTCTATTCATGATCTCCCCCTAGCTTACCGGCTTAGATGCCATGGATCATGTAGATTTTTGTTTTATTCCACCTCCGGCGACCCGCTGATACTTCGTGCCACCAGGAACGAGGATAATTGGCAATCTAAGTTCTTCTTTGTAAAAAGAGACTCAATCCCTGGTGGAACGGAATATCCGGTGAAATGGTTGAAAAAGGGTAGGATTTAGGGTTTAAGGATGATCCTGCCTCTTATCCTGTTCCATATCCTGAACTGATTAACTTTCTTTTTTCTGTTGTGCACGCATCTGATTTCAGGAAGATTGCACCTCCCCTTGTTGATTCAAAGAAAAGGATTGACGCCATCAGACTCCTTCCAGAGGCTGAAAGAAGTTTCAACCCGTCTCCACCATCTCCAAGTCCTCTTTCTAGTGCAAACATGTCTGGTAAGGATCCTGCAAAATATCCTGTACACACATGTCTTTATTTGATATACTTAGGAGAAATTTTACTCCCTGTATGCAGACTCCAGCAAGGTTCCAGTCTACCTAGACCTTGACGAACTTGACAGCTATCCTACCCCAGTCATGGTCAAGAAAGAGACCCCTGCAGCCACCAGCTCCAAGCCGCTCCCGGCTCCTAAGGCTAATCTGAGGACTCGTGCTTCCACAGCAAAAAAGAGGAAAGGTCCTGAAGTCATTGCTCCAGGTCCAGAAGGGTTCTCCTACGATGAACTCAGCTTTTCTGACTCCTTAGAGCCAATGACATCCTTCCTCAACAAGGTAATATCCTGCTACATAACCTGCACATATATCCTGATAGGATATCCTGACAGGATATCCTGGTTAATATATTATAACTCATACCTGAACTTGATGTGCAGGGCCTCCAGCATTTGCTCCACCTGTACAACGATGCCTGTGGTACTGCTGTACTCCATGAAGCCAGGATCAAACAGCTCGAAAGTACCGTTGTCGACCAAGGTGCCATCGCTGAAGCAAAGACCCGACACTACGAGGCCATGCTGAAGAAGGTCACCCAAGATGCTGAGCTCAAACTTGCCACTGTCCAAATGGATCACGAACAGGCCATGGTTTCTTTCCGGGAAGGAATCAAAGCCTCTGCTATCGTCTCCCTACTACAAGCTCGCATCAAGATGGCCTATGAGGCCAAGGAGACAGGCCTTGTATGCCCATCCTGGCCGGTTGAATCCTGGGTGGCCAAGCTGAAGGAGCTTGGAGGCAAAGCTGTGCCACTTCCTGCTGAAGCCGGAGAATCCTCTAAGTCAGCAGAGGTGGTAGACAAGGCTGGAGATAAGAAGGATGCTGGAGAGGATGCTGGTGAGGATGCTGCTCAGGATGCTGAAGCTGAAAAGGCAGAGAAGGTTGGAGAGGATGCCGTTGTGTGAGGGCATTCAGGTGGGCAATGATGGATATACGTGCCAAGGCCGGAGCCCACCTTTTTAAATTTGAATGTTGGTTTGTAATCCCCAAAACAATTTACTTTTTCTGCACTTTACTTTTCTGCACCTGAACAATTTATATTTCCTGCATGCTTTTTGAACAATACAACAGTTAGAGGTGGATGGGTCTCGGTTTGAGATGAAACCTTCAACTGTTGGGTAAATATGTTTAAAGACTAATTGTGCTTTTGGTGGATGGATCTCGGTTTGAGATGAAACCAAAAGCACAAACTTTTGCTATGTTAATAATATAACTTTTCTTTTGGCCTTACCATTGTTGTTATTAGTGCACAAATTTTACTTACGAAAACTGTTTTGTTTGAACATTCTTGGGAATATTATGGGAACACATTCTGAGAATATCCTGACAAGTATCCCAAGACATATCCTGGTCAGGATATTTTCATATAACTTAGAAAACTTAAGTCATTTGAAAAAAGGAGAGATCATACCAAAGACTCTTAGAGAGTCAATTCCAATCTTCCACCTTAGGAATGTCCCCAGTGCATACTTACAAACTTGGATCCATCCTTTGAATAGTATAATGTATGTCCCCTGTGTACGACACAGAAATGCAAATGTATTCACACTTTGGCTTGAATAAATTCCGAATATCCCGAGGCAAAACCCTTGATATCCTGAAATGAATCCTTAGCATACTGGGGATAAACCCTTAATATCCTGGGGATAAACCCTGATATCCTGGGGATAAACCCTGATATCCTGGGGATAAACCCTGATATCCTGGGGATAAACCCTGAGTTTCATGCGCTACAGGCGAGAGTGTATAAACTCCAAATCTTAGAAAGGTGAAAACCTTTAAACCTTAGAGAGTATGAAAATACCCTTTCGTGAGAGAGGGTGATCAATCCTCATATACCTTCAGGATCCAGGATATAGCCAACAGTAACGAAATTGTCAGCCACTTTTACATGAACTGGTCCCGCTACCTTGAACTATACCTAGATAACTTGCGCTCCAGGTGAGGTGTTTAAACCCAATTCGAAAGAAAGGTGAATACCTTTAAACCTTTGAAGGGATCAGGATCCCTTAAACGTGAGAGAGGGGGCCAATCCTCTAATCTTTCGATTTATCCTGAGTGCATATCCTGGAGCTGTATCCTGAAACATATGCTGCAAAACAACTGTAAACTAAGGTGGGTGTTAGCTTGGCTAACACCCCTCCGATGCTTAAGTCTGTATTGGGTTCAAGATAATAAACAAATATATTTAAAAGAGATAGAATACATACCATTCTGAGATAGAAATTAAATTCTATTCTTACTTGAAATAGAGCTTTAAGTGTATTGCATTCTAGGATCTCGGTAGCATATCCCCTTCCATATTCTTGAGTCTATATGCTCCTTTCCCTGCTTCTGACTCAACTTCGTATGGTCCTTCCCATTTTGGAGCTAGCTTGCCATCGGCAGGATTAGTGGTATTTTGAAAAGCCTTTCTTAGCACCCAATCACCAACTCGAAATCTCCTAGTCCTTATATTCTTGTTATATGCTCTGGATATTCTTTGTTGATATGCTGCCATCCTTAGCCTTGCTGCATCTCTTTTTTCATCTATAGTATCCAAATCTCGACATAAGGCTTCAGGATTCTGTTCAGGATCCTGTAGGATAGATCTTGCAGTAGGTATCGCCATTTCCGTTGGAATCACTGCTTCTGCTCCAAATACCAAGGAAAATGGGGTTTGGCCGGTTGCATTCTTTACCGTTGTCCTATCAGCCCACAAAACAAAGGGTAATTCTTCTGCCCATCTTCCTTTTTTGGCTCCAAGTCTCTTCTTTAAGTTATTGATAATTATCTTGTTTGAAGATTCAGCTTGTCCATTCGCTTGAGGATGTACCGAAGTAGACGTGATCATTTTGATTCCCCAACTCTTGCAAAAGTCAGTAGTCCGCTTGCTTATAAACTGGGACCCATTATCACAAATGATTTCAGCTGGTACCCCAAACCTGGTCAGGATATTCCTCTTTATGAAGGATACTACTTCTTGGTCTCTAACTTGAACAAATGCTTCAGCTTCAACCCATTTAGAGAAATAATCCGTCATTGCTAGCATAAAGACTTTTCCTCCCGGAGCTTTTGGTAACTTCCCTACTATATCCATCCCCCATTTCATGAATGGCCAAGGGGAAGCTACAGGATATAGTGGTTCAGCTGGTTGATGTAGTATGTTACTATGCCTTTGACATGCATCACACCTTCGAGCATATTCTGCAGCGTCTTTCCTCATCGTTGGCCAATAATATCCTGTCCTTAATACTTTCGAGAACAATGATCTGCCCCCAGTGTGGTTACCACAATCCCCTTCATGTATATCCTGAAGTACTTCTTTGGCTTCAGGATCCTCCAAGCACCTCAAATACGGTCCTGCAAGAGATTTCTTGTATAAAACATTATTTATAATAGTGAATCGTGATACCTTCATCCTAAATGCCTTAGGATTTTCATCTCCGGGGATGTGTCCTTCCTTGAGATATCTCATGATTGGAGCCGTCCAGAATTTAGGATCCTTTTCAGGATACTCTGCTCCAGGATCCTGAATACCCGCTACTTCTTTATCCTGAGGATCCGTCGCAGGATACAAGATATGTAATATTGGTATTTGGGTCCCTTCTGGTATCCTGATCGATGATCCTAGATTTGCTAAGGCATCTGCTTCAGCATTATCCTCCCTTGGTACCTGTTCAAGTGTAAAAACATCGAAATATCCTGCTAATTTTTTTAGAATATCGAGGTATTCGATTAATTTCTCACCCTTTACTGCATAGGATCCATTAAAATGGTTAGTAATTAACAAGGAGTCAACATATACTTGCAAATTCTTGATACTCATACTCTTAGCCAACTCTAATCCTGCAATTAAAGCCTCATACTCTGCTTCATTATTAGTAGCAGGGAATTCACACCTAATAGCCTGGGGTAATATGTCCCCCTATGGCGATTTTAGTAGTATTCCCAATCCTACTCCTCTTACATTAGATGCACCATCAGTATATAACGTCCAGGATCCTGAGGATTCTCCTAACTGTTTGACTTCTAGGTCTACCTCATCCTGAATGTCACTACTGAAATCAGCCACAAAGTCAGCTAAAGCCTGAGACTTTATGGCATTTCTAGGTTCATATACTAAATCATAAGCACTCAACTTTACTGACCACTTGGCCATCCTGCCTGACATCTCTGGTTTCCTAAGCACATTTTTGACAGGATAATTTGTTTTAACATGAATCCTATGTGTCTCAAAGTAATGTCTAAGCTTCATTGATGCCATAACTAATGCTAGTATCAATTTTTCTAAATGAGAATACCTAGTTTCAGCATTTAACAAACTTTTACTAACATAATAAACAGGATATTGCTGACCTTCATGATCCTTTATAAGGACGGCACTTACAGCATTCCCTGATACTGCGAGGTATAGGGATAGTGGTTCACCATTCTCAGGCTTCATCAGTAGAGGTGCAGTTGAAAGATATTGCTTCAAATCCTGCAGGGCTGCTTCATGCTTCTCACCCCATTCGAATTTCTTGTTCTTCTTCAGGATATCATAAAACTCTTTGCATTTCTCTGAGGATCTTGAAATAAATCTGTTTAATGCTGCTACTCGCCCTGTTAATCGTTGAACATCCTTCATATTTGAGGGTGATTTAATATCCAAGATGGCTTTAATCTGCTCCGGGCTCGCCTCTATTCCTCTTTTGGTCACCATATATCCTAGAAATTTTCCCGCCCCCACTCCGAAATGACACTTAGCAGGATTTGGCTTCATATTATATTGATCTAGGATATTAAATGCTCCTTTAATATCCTGGAGATGATCCTGAGCTTTCCTTGATTTTACCACCATATCGTCAATGTATACCTCCATGGTGTCCCCCAGCTTGTCTTTGAACATCATGTTTACCAATCTCTGGTATGTTGCACCTGCATTTTTCAAACCAAAAGGCATAGCCGTATAACAATAAATACCTGTTGGTGTCATGAAGGCAGTATCCTCCTGGTCAGAAGGCTCCATTTGAATCTGCTGAAATCCTGAGGATGCATCCATGAAGGTCAACATTTCATGCCCGGCAGTAGCATCCACCATTGCATCAATGTGAGGAAGAGGAAATGGGTCTTTAGGACAAGCTTTGTTCAAGTCTGTGTAGTCTACACAGACTCTCCATTTCCCATTTTTCTTCTGTACCACGACTACGTTTGCTAGCCATCTTGGAAACTTGACTTCTCTGATCATCCTGGACTTCAACAATCTTTTAACTTCCTCTTGGATAATCGTATTCCGCTCAGGAGCAAATTTCCTTCTTTTTTGCTGAACAAGCTTGAATGATCTGTCAATTCCAAGTTTGTGAGTGATAATATCTTTGGATATACTTGTCATATCCTCATGCTTCCATGCAAATGTTGACATCCTGCATTTCAAAAAGTTAGTTAACTGCTCTTCAATATCCTGAGGGATATTGGTTCCTACGAGCACCGAGATATCAGGATTATCCTGATCCAGGATAATTTTCTTCACATCCTGCTCCGAATCCTCCATGATATCCTGGGCCCGTATCTTTAATTGCTATGCTATACTAGGCTTGGTTGAGGATTTCATTGAGGATGAGTAGCATTCTTTCGCTTCCTGCTGATCACTATCAACCTTGACAACTCCCCAAGGGGTAGGGATCTTGATGCATTGGTGATATGTTGATGGCACAGCCTTCATATCGTGAATCCATGGTCTTCCCAATATGATGTTATAGCAGGATAGAGAATCCATCACACAGAAACGTTGTATCGAGTTGACTCCTTCAACATATACTGGTAACTTTATCTCTCCCACTGTGTTCCTAGCCTCTCCACTGAACCCAACAAGCACGGTGGACTTCGAAGTGATATCCATCGGAGATACATTCATTCTCTTCAGAGTCTCTAGTTGGATTATGTTGACGGAGCTGCCATTATCAACCAATATCCTGCGTACAAAATGGTTAGCCACATATAATGTTATTACCAGAGCATCATGATGAGGATCCTGGACAGTATCCCTGTCATCAACATCAAATGTGATCACTTTGTCAGTTGTGAGGGTAGTCATCCTGACAGGTTTGTCTCCCCTTTCGGCCTTAGCTTCTTTTTCATGTCTCTTCGCCGCCGAATACGAAGTCCCACAAATGTCGGATCCTCCCGAAATAAAGTTGATTATCTTGGCATCCGCGGGAGGTGACGCTGCTCGCTCAGGATCCTTCTCAGTATCCTGACCCTTATTCTTCTTTCTTCCTAAGAGATCTTTCAGATATCCCTTGCTTAGAAGATAGCTTATTTCTTTCCTTAGAGCAATGCAATCCTCAGTTACATGTCCGAAATCTTCGTGGAAGGCACACCATTTTGACTTATCTTTCCAATCGGCTTTTTGTTGATTCTTTCGAGGCCACCTAGCCTTGTCTCCTAAACCCTGCATGGCATACATCAATTCAGGAATGTTAACAGAAAAGCAATATTCAGATAATTCAGGATATTCTTCAGGATCCTCGTCTTCGATAGCATTCACTTTCTTGTTTTCATTTCTACCATATGGCTTAGAGCGATATGGCTTAAATGAGGATTCTGACTTCTTGTTAATCGACTCATAGGTGTTGGATGAGTTCATCCTCTCTTGCATCTTTCTGTCATCCTCCAATCAAATATATCTTAGGGCCCTGTTTCGAGCTTCATCCAAGTTCCTGCATGGGTTCATTACAAGGTCTTGGTAAAATTGAGAATCTTTTTGCAGCCCCATCTTGAAAGCTTGCACAGCTGTTGCAACATCAAGATGCGGAATGTCTAAGGATTCCCGGCTGAATTTGTTCACATAATCCCTTAGGGATTCTTGAGGCCCCTGTGTTATCCTGTAGAGGTCACTTGTTAGTTTTTCAAAGCTTCTACTACAAGAAAACTGACTATTAAATAAATTCACTAGGTGAGCAAATGATGTAATCGAATGAGGAGGAACATTTAGGAGCCATTTCAAGGCTGATCCTGTTAAGGTAGAACCAAAACCCTTGCACAAGCATGCCTCCTTGAGCTCCGGAGGGATAGGGTTAATCTCCATTCTTTCCCTATACTGGGCAAGATGCTCTTCAGGATCCGTTGTTCCATCATAAAGCTTCATGTTGGGGGTTTGAAATCTCTTTGGAATCTCAGCATCACAGATAGGATATGCAAAGCGAGATATCCTGTGGCTGTCTTGGGACACTTCCAGGATTGGCTGGACCACTCCAGGTACACTGGATATCATGTCCTTCAACTTCTGAAGCTCCCTAGTAAATGCTGATGTTACACCTGTATCCTGCAAAGATCCACTATTGTTAGCAGCATGAGTATTATTATTATTTGACACGTTACCTGTATGAGGATTCGGCCCATATCCTGAAGCATATCCTAAACTCCTCATGGTCGACATCCTGACCGAGGAGGGTATTTCAGGAGTATGATTCTGAGGAAGGCTGAGCACAATATTCCCCCTATTATCCTCAGTGTACACAGCCGAACTGAAGTTCAAAGTTCTGGGTTGTAGTGGAGTGACGATATCCTCAGCAGATCTGCTCGAGCCAGACTTCAGGAGTTGTATTTCCCTCAACAGCATTTGGTTTGTTTCCTGTTGCTGCCTCATTTGTTCCTGCACACTTCCAAATAAGGTTAGAATTTCATCATTAGAAGCTAAAATGGGAGCAGATCCCTGAATACTCCGAGTAAGGATAATATCCTGAGGTTGTGAAGAAGATTGCATCCTTGGAGGAGGTGGTGGAAGCACCGGACCAGTAGTAGCAGAAGTTGTAGCAGACGCAGTGGAGGAGCTCATGTTTGATCTTGAGGCCATTGTAAACAATGTGGCAAAAAGTTTTGAAAACAGAAAACCGATTAACGTTTTCACAAAGATTTTTAGTAAAGAGAGCACCACTTGCCCCACGGTGGGCGCCAAATTGTTTTGGTCAAAAATTACCGAAGCAATTAAGTGATCAAATTAGTTAAGTGAGGTAGTGTGCTAAAGAGTGTGTTGAAAATATGCTGGTTAAGTTGTTTGGAAAAACAGTATTCAGGATACGGCTCAGGATATTGAGCTGTATATACGATCAAACAATGAGCAAAAAGTAAAGGGGGTGACACGAGATATACGAGGAAAGCCCTTGATCAATCTAGATTGGCGGCATAAAACCTCGGGAGCTGACAATCGCAGCTGCCTTGTTCTTCTTATTGCTTTAAACGTCAGGATACAGTGTAGGATATTGACCAGATCGCTAAGTGTTACAACACTTTTGTGCGAAAGTGAAAATTGCTAGAGAACAAGTGTAAGAGTGTAGTGAGTGTTTTGGTGATGTCCCATTCGATCTGATATACCCACCTATTTATAGTAACGAATTACAAACGAAAACTCCTATAAATATGGGATGCTTCGAATATTCCATTGTTAACGTTGTAGACCGAGTAATGCGGCTTCAACGTCTTTATTTGAACGACTTGGACCGAGTCTTCCGCGGAATGAGTCCTTGTGAACGTTGCTAGCTTCTAACCCGCGCACCTGCACATAATCCGTTAGTGATCCTGAGGATACCATTCAGGATGTTACCAATATCCTGAATCAGCATCCCGGATGTGAACAAATATCATATAACCAAGATATAACCCAAGATATTTCTCAGGATATGGGCTCAGAATTTCACCCATAACAAGGCTAACATCCCTTGTCATCAAAAAGACCTGTTTAGTGGAGCCATGACCATGAATCATTTATAATCTTCACATAAGTTTGATCAAATATTACAATTAAGGTGCGATACATTTTAAAGGACAATTGAAAAGTATTTGAAAGATTATTAACAATCTTTATGGAATTAAGAACTGGCACATTATACGAAAATGCTACAATTAACACAAAAACAATCTTCAATTCCTAAGACCACCCATAGTGGTATAATTTTGGGCGTTTTTTTATGAATTTCACGCCTCTCCATGCCCAAAAACCACTCCCCTGGGAGTTTTTTTCAAAAAAATTGCTTTTTGGCATTTTTTTTTCAACGCCCTGCTTCAATTGTTTTGGCCAATCACCTGTTTCCGCTCCCCATTTGTCCAATAACATTTTTTATGGTTTTTTTTATTTAATTCTATTACACCACAATGCCCACATCCCCACTACACTCATTTTAGAAAAAAACGTCCCATAGTGTTCCATTGCTGACTGGGCTGCCACATGACGCAAAACGCTCAAGGGTAGGAGCATTACCACTACACATGGTCTAATCTATAATTGTTTTAATAAATTACTAAAATCTATTTTATGGTTTAAGTTTTATATCTACATGAATGTTCCTAATTTTGAACGAAAAAGAACTTAAGTTGACGGTCTTCTTCACTGAAAGCATATTTCACATTTATATAACTTTACCATAACAGTTTGAAATAGAAGACATGTAAATAATTAAATATAGTAGGACACCAATCAAATAATCTCAATTATATTGTTTCAGCTAACCCATCCTTGCTAAATGCCGCTATAAAAGGATCCTGTCATTAGGCTCAAATTCCAAAGTTTTGGCTTTAATTTCAATTTTTCCCAACTTTAAAAACTTTTGCAGTTTTCTTTGATTATGTTATAAAATAAATATATTAATGAGTGCAAGAACATCATACATAAAGATTAAAGAAAAAGGATGTGTACCTTTGCCCAATAACCCGGTTGCACCAGTAACAAAGAAGCATTCTCTGCAGCACGATAACAGACTAAATCCTACCAGTTCACATTCCCGTTGGCGTTTAAACCAAATATCACATTGGAATTGTTGTAATGCCCATTTTTAAAGTCCACTTCTTTAACCACATGCAAAAAAGACGATAAAATCCAGTTTATATAAGTAGATATTAGTAACTTCAAATATTGAACCATAATATTTTATGACAGATAAACGGATAAAATCAACAGACTCTTGTAGTAAATTTCATCCCAAAACAAAACCTTGAGCGCATAAGTGGTGAAAAATGTAAGACTTGGCACATGAAGCAAGATATGTTGATACAATCGGCTAATTAACTAAACAGAGAATTAACATTCTAACCTCATGTTTAAAGTCTTGAATATCGTAAACAAAAACAAAAATCAAACATCTAGCTGCAATAGTAACACATCAAAATCAGTAAACATCAGACAACATATGTTTCACAAATCATATATTTTTTAATCACAAAAAAAAATCAGTTAGAACATGAAAATACAAACCTGCATTGACCACAAAATTAAGAAAATGGAACACCTTTTGTGTGGTCTAACCATACTTCGGCACTCTTTGTTGTATCCGAATCAAGTGACCTGTTTAAGAAGTATGGTATGATTAGAAGTTCATTTTTGCTCAAATTTAATACCTTCCATATCGAACCAAACCGATTACACCTGAGGAACTCCTTAATAACTTCCATATCGACCCACTCTTCACCACTTTATCCTAAACCATTCAAAACAAACCCTAATAAGCACAATTACATTATCACAAAAAAACAACAAATCAGACACTTAATTCACAATACAAACATTAACCCATCTAAAAACAATCAAAAACACTTCAAATTATATAAATTAAAAAAACCGAGATAAAATCCAACATCCCTTTAACATAAGCAAATTAAACAGAAGTGTATATAAACTATTTGACCCGTCATTCCCAATTTGCTTCCTTCCAGCTTAATCTGTAACAGAGATTCAAAATCAAATCGAATTTCAAAAAAAAAAACTTAAGATCACAAACATGCATTAAAGCAGACAATGAAAGAAGACGATTGAAGATAAGCATCCAATAATTACGAAACCCTACCTGATCTCTGAGAAATTGAGAATTTAAACTCTAGCCCCGATTCAAACACCCACAAACCCTAAAAATGAGAGTTGGTTGCGGATCAATTGCGATTGAACAACAAAACTGAAAAACGATTCCACTGCTTCTATAAAATATATCAATGTTAACATATAAAACACTGATTAAAGAGAAAGAATCAAAGGATTATCGGATTACATCATTAGACATCGAAGAAAACATACCTTGTGAGAGTTGTCGTGTTTGAGATCTAGGGATTTCTGAAGCAGGTATGAGATCGCTATGTGTATTAAGGTTTCTGAAGTGGGTGCGAGAAAAAGATGTTTTGATTATAAGCGATAATAATGGAAACACGTTCATAATTTTGTAGAAGAATAACTGATTGATAATTGATTGTTTCCATATAAAGATTCTTCATTTAGGCGGTTTCACAAATGAGGAGAAAGGAGGAAAAGCATTTTGCCGCTAAAAACACAATTCTCTCGCCAAAGAGCATTGCCACATCAAAGTCAAAAAGTCAACATTATTTTGCTTTAGTATAAGAGATTGATTTATCATTCTATTAAGTATTAGATTTAGTTTATTAATATTTTTTGTTCTTTTTGTTGTTAATATATTATTGTTACAAACTATGTATTATTTATAAAACTTCTAAATAACATTTAAAGTTCTAAATAAAATTATGTTCTTGTGTATGTTTGGTACACCCAATAATAAAAAAATGATAATCAATGTATGATTTACGCACATTATTTGCATAATTACGCATGGGTTTGGTTAACCCTAATTACGCACATTATTTGCATAATTACGCATGTTATATTGGTGATCGCGTATCGTCGCATGTTAAGAGTCTTTTGTATATAAACCTTTCACTATATATATAAAGCCAATTTTTGCTAGCCGCTCAGGTCCATAAGGACTCTTTAATTCTCAGGAACGACCTCTCTAAGTTAAAAAAAAATATAAGGGCCCATTTTACTAGCCGTACCGGACTCTTGAATTCTCAAGAACGGTCCTGGGTAAAACAATAGGGATACCCCTGAATTTTTCTTCTAGTTCCGCCACTGAGGCAGGCCTCTTTGCAAACATGTTTCAATCATTACGTTGCACGTTGCGGGTTAAAATGACTTCTTTTAATGTCAGCCTCAAAATATCAACCTCAAAAAGCAAAAAGCAAAAAGCAAAAAGCAAAAATCTAATCTTAAACAATACAAAATGTCAAATAACTAGTGGTTGCCCCGCCCGCGTTGCGGGGCGATGGCCGAATAATTCTCAATCGATTAAAAAAATACTACTATAATTTTGCTATATAAAAAAAAAAAACGATGATAAGACCGTAATTTTGGGCTAAGGGCAAAACTGTAATTTTTCAAGACTAATGAGCGAGTGTTAGGCAGCTAGAGTTATGCGCCGCCCGCGTTGCGGGGCGCTAAACCGAGTATTTCTTAGGTTAATAACATGTACACCTTTATGTTGGTTAGTTATACATGTTACCTACAGGGGCGGACTTACATGTAGCCCACGGTGGGCGGGCGCACCCCCGGGAAAAAAAATTAGTGCTATTTTCCGTTGAAAATCCCGTCTGCACCCCTTGGATTTTTTCGTCCGCACCCCTTGAATTTTTTCATCCGCACCCCTTTGGAATTTTTCATCCACACACCTTAGGTAAAAAATGTTTTCGATTTATATTTTAAATTTTTTTTAGTAAACTCTAATTAAAAAAAACTACCTAAATTATATAAATTTATACTACCCAACTTAACCCAAATACCCAATACCTTAACCCACTATTTTATTAAACATAATTAGCCCACTAATTACTAGCCCATTAACCAAACTAAAACTAAGTTCAAACTATAATAATTAAAATAAGCACAATAGTCCCTTAGAATTCCTCCCGTCATCCCTCTCTTGGGTCGTCTCCTACCAGCGATTATCGAACACAACAGCAACCACAACAGCACGTCATCAGCAGCCGCGAACCACCGCCGTCCGACACCAAAGGGTAACAAAATTCTTAAATAGGTTTGAAATTTCATGTGTTTTGACGTTGTTTATGGTTGTTTAGATGATTTTTAGGGTGATTATGTTGTTTAGATGATTTTTAGGGTGATTACACACGATTTCTAGGGTTGAAAATTAAAATTGAAACATTATGTTATGGAGCGATAAACTTATGCATCAATTTGTTTGTGATAGGAACCATGAGTAGGGACGTTATGGCGCAATTTCTTTTGTTTTACATGACCCGACCCGACCTGAACCGACCCGATACGAACCGATTTTTTTTTACTTATATACCTAAGGGCCTAAAATTTTTAAAAATGTTTCGCACCCCCATGAAAAAATTCCTGGGTCCGCCACTGGTTACCTATGACACGATATCAAAAAAGATACATCAAGTTAACCAATTAAAGAAAAACAGTACCATAGTTATGATAAAAAAATTAACTAAAACGATGACAAGCGTGTAATTTAGACTTGGGGGCAAAACAATAATTTGTGAGGACCAATTAGCGAGTGCTAGGCAGCTGTTTGGCATGAATAAAAACAAAATTAAGTCAACAAAGTAAAATAAAACACTACCATGGTTTTGCCAAAGAAAAAAAAACCATGGCAAGATTGCAATTTTTAGCGGAGGTAAAATCGTAATTTTAAAATGGAGGTAAAATAATATTTTTAACTGAGGGCAAAACCATTTTTTTATTTTGGAATGGGGGCAAAATCGTAATATTTTAGCTGCGGGCGAAATCGTAATTTTTAACTGGGGGCAAAATCGTAATTTTAAACTGGGAACCAAATCGTAATTTGGCAGGACTCTAGCTGAGGGGAAAACCAATTTTTTTATTTTGAACTAAGGGCAAAAGTGTATTTTTTTTAACTGAGGGTAAAATCGTAAATTTAAGCAAGGAACAAAAGCAAAATTTTATTTTGAATCGAGAGCAAAATCGTAATTTTACACCTGGGATAAAATTGTAATTTGACATCACCTATAAATAACTATTATATGAAAAAAAAAAAAAAAAGTCAAAGCTGCGCCCAAAAGTAGCCAACCATTTCACGTTACTATTACCTGATGACGTCATATAACATGTAATTGTATATGTTGATAATACTTGATACATGGTTTCACTTACGTTGACATGAACCTTCAGCGTGTCGAATGTATATATAACAACTGACATGAATTTAAAAGTGTAAAATAAGAAAATAAAAACAAATAACACAACTCTTAATAGGTTTTTTTATTGTTTAAGTAACATTAGAAAAGAAAATATACTTTTTATTTTCTAGAAAAAATAGACAATTAATAATAAGTAAATAATCCTACATTATATTTTTAATAGTAACCCTATTGCGAAAGGTTTTGTTCGTAATAGGTTTTTTTATTGTTCAAGTAACATTAGAAAAGATAATATACTATTTACTTTCTAGAAAAAATAGTCAGTTAAAAGTAACTAAATAATCCTATATTATATTTTTAATAGTAACCCTACTGCAAAAAAGGTTTTGTTGGTAATGAACAATTGTTATTTCCCCTCTATTAATTCACAAAAAAATTTTGTGAGTTGATAACACTGTTTCAATTTTGTACAAGTGACTATATACTTTATGTACAATTAGGTAATGCATGATTCATTTTCTTCATATTTTTTCTAACTGTAACTTTTTGTTTGTGAGTAAGAGTTGCAATATTTTTTTTTACACTTTTCACCCTATAGGTTTTGTCTATAACAACTTTGTCTCAAAACATTTTCCATCTTTTACCTCAATACTTAGTTTTCATCTTTTACAAATTTGTTGTTTTACGTTTCAGTCTAAATTTTGGAAGTTAACACCCTGCAACGCACGTGTGTGGTTCAAAGTTTATTACGTTATTTTTTTTTGTGGTTTAACGGCTTTGCCGCAATGCGCGAGTTCTAAGTCAACTTAGTTATTCTTTTTTGTGTTTTATGTTTCAGTCTAATTTTTGCAAGTTAACATACTGCAACGCGCGTGCGTGGTTCAACGTGTTTACGTCGACTATTTGTTTAGTTTAAGAGTTCCGCCGCAAAGCGCGGGTCCTAAATACTAGTTTACCTTTAAATATTAAACTAAATTAATATCTATTAATAGGACTATGGAAATGAACAGTGTTTCTGAACGTGGTTTTTTCCAATTGGCCTATTTGGGCGGCCATCCCCCCATTGCACGCGTGTCTTCCTGGTTAACACCTTACCCCTGTTTCTAGTTTGCTTCAGATGAGAGAGGATGGGAAGAGGGAAAACAGTCACCGTCACACCACCGCGGTCACCATCTGGTGTCTCTGTTTTCTGGGGTTTTAACCTCTATACGAATTAGAGAGAGAAACCAAGGGAGCAGTGAGAAGTGAGAAAAAAAGGCCATGGCCAGCTTTTGAGCAGCTCTGTATTATGACACATTCAGGTGAAGATGAAGACAGGTGAAGTGGAAGGGGTTGCCGATTGTTGATTAGGGATGGAAGGGTGGACTGGTATGACGATGGGGTGTTGGTTTCGCTGCGATGAAGACGAGTGGAGACGGTGGTTTGACCCCGCCGATAAGGTTTTCGACGGCAACCCTAGCCGCCGTTAAGGTTTCCGACCACAACTATCGCGGTTCAGGTCATCCACATCCATATTACCTCTCTATGATTCCGAGTACGTGTTTATTGATTGTACGATTGAGCTTTGATGATCTGATTATAATTTGGGTTTTTTATTTATATTGTTTGTTTTTTAGCTTCTTCATATCAATATTTCTTATTATATGTTTGAATTATGATGTCGATTGAGTTTTGTTAAACTATATTTAATTTGGGCTTTTGAATGAAATTGTGTTTCTTTGATCATCAATTTTGAATTTGAGTTGTTTGGTGAATTTACAAAAGGGGCCAAATTCAGTTCGTACAGTTTTAACATGTACCTTTATGTTTCCCTGTTGTTTTCTTTCTGTGTCATTTATGTGGTGGTTTGAATTGGCAGCAACAGATTCATCCATACTTGCATGTTTCACAGAGGATTTCTTCAACAAATGCTAAACTTTAGCATATCATGAACTAGACCGAGGCCAAACCGATCTCATCCTCTGGGAGGTAATTCATTATACACATGTTGTTTGGATCATGATTTCAAGATTATGATTCTCAATTTCGTCATTATTGTAATGATATGGCCACAAGATCATTGACTTGTGTTGTTTTATGTTATATCAAACTGAGCACGTCAAGCTAAAGTATTAATGATGATCAATCTATAAAGCTGGCTTTTAAAAGGCGCCACTGACATGCACAAGGCTGTTTGCTTCTAAATTGAAAAGTCCCAATGTGTACAGAAGGAACACAAAAGGCGAGGCAGGCACACAGAAAAGTGGCTGGAAGCGAAAAACAAACAATATGTTTGATCATGTGCCTAAAGTGGATGCAGTTCTGTGAATAGTAGAACTCCAGAATGCAGGTGTTGTCGCTTACTGCTTTGGAGCTCCGTGTATCACGCGCAAATATGTTTACCTATTAGAATTGGTCGATGAGTTTTTATGTTGTTGATTTTGTGCAAACACGATTTGTTTTGAATTTCATATGAAACTAATTACAAGATTTGTAGGAAGCTGTTGGTGGAGTCTGGTTACTTTGGTGCTTCTATAATGTCTTTGGTGCCATTAGACAACTTTGGTGCTTATATAATGAAAAGCCAAGTTGAAAGCCCGTTAAGATTTGTATCCTTCTTGGAAAAGCTAACTGATCTTAAGGTTGGACCTGCTGCCATGGCTCGCTTATTTTCCATAGAGTGGTATAATAATGAATTAAATGCGGGTTTTTTTTTTTCGCATGGCAACTGGCGTCACCCTTAATTTGTGGAATTTTTTGGATTTGTGAGCATCATAAGCTTTGGATCTTATGACAACTCGGAATTTAGAACCTTTCTTTATATCTCGATGTAACATGCTTGAACGTTATGTGACTAGTTGACATGTTAACTAATTAATGACATAAGTGAATTTATGTGATTATGTGTTGTGCTTGTATGTATGCGTGTATTTATGTAACCCGAGACACAAGGACCCGACTCGAGACCATGCGGTCTCGAGTGAACAGTAACAGTTGGGCCGGATTGGGCCATGCACCTCTTTAGTCCACCCGAAAGCCCATTAGGGTGCACCACCTTAGAACTAGTATATAACCCTTGTTGTTAGCCACACTTGCCATTTTTGGGCAACCCACACACACTCTCCCACACACACTCTCCCTCCCTCCCTCTCACTAAAACCCTAAGTCTCAACATCCTTCTTCTCTCATTCTCTCGGATTCAAACCGGCAACACTAGAACCTTCGGTTCAAGCTTGGAATCGGCATTCAGAAGTTCACCCTTCATACCCTTTAGCCGGTTAGTGTCTCATTAATTGTTTGATGACAAATACATGAGAAATTGTTGTTCACCTATGATAAAGATGTTTGCTTGATAGAAGATAGTTATTTGTTATCAAATGATGTTTATTCATTGAAGGATGTTGATGCGTGTGAAGTGTTATATATATTAGGTGTATATTTTAAGCCCCTTTAACACTTATTTTTAGCCAAGTTTTAAATTTATAAAACACGATATTTTACTAACACTAAACACACATATGGGCAAGTGCACCCATCGTGAGCGTAGTATAGTGTTGGCAAGATACTGAGGTCGTCCAAGGACACAAGAGCTTTTAGTACCGGTTTATCCTCAACGTCTAATCAAAATAAAAAGTTTAGAAAATTGTTTTAAACTAAGAAAAATAAAAACTAACTAAAATGCTGAAAATAAAAATAAAAGAAAAACAGTTAGACAAGATGAATCACTTGGTTCCGACTCGTATCTAGTGTAACCTTTGATTATTTCCGCACTTTTGCACATATTTAAGAGATTATCTTAGTTATTGTAGTAGGCCCCTCTTTTGAAGGTGACGTTACCCTCACCCCAGTAGTTTGAGTCAGCAAGGATACAATCCTAAAAGGGTGGATTATTGGAAGATAATGAATTAAGTTATTAATGCAATATTATGGTAGGCCCCTCTTTTGGAGGTGACGTTACCCTCGACTAAGTAGTCTGAGTCAGCAGGGATACAGTCCTAAATAGCCGGGTTATAGTATTAATAGTAGTTAACTTATGAGGGGATCAAAGAGTTTGGACCCCCGCCATCCAATACCGTGAAGTATTGAAGGAGGTCCTACTAAATTTGACCCAGGTCCATTGCAGGACCTCTAAACGCTGAACAATGGCAAGACCTTTACCAAACCGTTCCCTTAACCCCTGACCAGGTAGCCAACATACCTCCATATAGACCGTGGAGATATGAATGGTGAAAATCTTTTATTTTATATAGATAGTAAAATAATTTCAAGACACCACGGACAAACGATAAAGAAAGATCACCTTCAACATAAGCAACTAGTTATTAAAGTCATTAATACGAAACCAAATAAAAAGTGCAAAAGATTAGAAATAAAAAGTATTACACTAGACACTTTGTCTTCACCAAGTGATGTAAGAGACTTAGGCAAACATGACCTTGATTGTCAAGAACTCTTACGATCAATCTTGGATCCCGAGATGACTCACACACTCTATGATGGACAATGGATGATGGTGGTGGATGATGGTGTTATGGTGGTGGTGGGTGGTGGGTGAAGTGTGAGAGAGGTGGTGTGCCAAGGGATGAGTTGAAATGAAACCAAGCACTCCTATTTATAGGCTGAACAGAAGGCTGGGCACGGCCCCGTGTCCGCTGGACACGCCCCCGTGCCTGTCTGACACTCTCTCTCTCTTCATTAATTGTAATTCGCAATTACAATTAATGCGCCTGCTGTACTTTCGCCACGCCCCCGTGTTCACTGGACACGGCCCGTGGTGGGCAATAGAAGCTTCTATAGGTTTGTCTTTTCTGCTGCTTCTTGGGCACGGCCCCGTGCTGGCTGAGCACGGGGCGTGTTCAGTCTTCTGCCTTCTCTATTTTGCTTGGGAAGATGCCGTTGAGGGGTCGGGCAGTCCACTTTTGTTCCTTTTCTTGTATTTATGTTAGATTTAGCTGTCTTTTTGCTTCTTTTGTGAATTTGAGCTCATTTAATCCTGAAAATACAAAAGGAAGACAAAAACACTCTTTTTCCAACATTAGTACTTAAAAAGGGTTAGTTTTATGCCTCATTTGATGTAATTTATATGTTGCATTTTACACACATCAAATACCCCCACACTTGAACTTTTGCTTGTCCTCAAGCAAAACTCTTTAATATGTGGCTTACACTCCGAAATGGAATGGGTAGAAGAGAAGGTTTTGGGCTTGTCATAGAGTGTTGGGAATCCAAGATCTTTTTGGGTTTTATTTTTATCTATTTACAATCATATTCGTTATGATTTGTTTAGAACGTTTCATAGGAGAAATTACTTATTTGGGCATAACATGCCTTTTTAAAATTCCATCTATACACAAGTTCACATACCTCACGGGAGAAATCACTCACACTCGGCCGAAGGTGTATTTTTAGTGAATCACTCGAGAGCGGCATGGAACTTATTCCTACCATAGGCTTGCCAAGCAATCAATCCTCCTCCTTTTTAACTTTTATACCTTTGTAAATATCAAGAGGACTTTTCGGGTGAAGGGTTAGGCTTGGGTTAAAGGTATGTGGTTGGGTTAGTGGTTAGTGGTTAGTGGTTAGTAGAAAAAGGGTGAAAAAGCGTAACAAGTGTCGGTTTTCGTAGGATTTTCTATTTTGTAACTTTTTATTTTGATGAAGCTATTATTCAAACAAAGTTATTTTTGATGAACTTGTTTGTTTATTTTCTTTTGCTTCATCATCAACACAATTTTTTTTTGAACGATCATACGAAAAAAAACCGAACTTGTTACTAAAACAAAGGGTTTAAAAATAAAAAAGGTTTTGGGTTATGAAATGAAAAGGTTTAGGCTCAAAGGGGCTAACTAGGGGGATTTTGGGTAGGTAGTAAAAAAAAAAATAATGGTGTAGAAGAAAAAAGGGTTAGTCCTAATGCCTCTATCATTTACTTACTCGGGTTTAAGTTGATAAGGACCGGGAATGTATCGTCATGGCAAGTTCTAGAGTCGTAAGAACCAAGCGGCTATTCACACAAGAAACGAAAAATGAGCATTTAGTCTAAAGATATAAATTTGTATGCTCAATAAAGGCTCAAAACTCACTTTTGTGGGAATGGGTTTTTATGTGATCAAGTATATATAATCAAATTTTAATTAAGCTTGTCATGCCGTTTCATAATTTTCTTATGTTGGTTCTTGTTATCACGACGCTCTCGGTTGTAAACTTGTAAAAATATAACCTTATTAATCTTATGATTCCTAACTTAAACTTTAGACAAGTAAAAAAAAAATGAAAATTTTTGAAAAAAATTGGGGTGTTTAGCGGTTCTAATAGAGTTTTGTGTAAGGCTTGTTATTAGGACTTGCAAAATTTCAAGGTTTTAGCATCCCCCCACACTTAAATTACACATTGTCCTCAATGTGTCCCAAAAATAAGTTTTTAGGTTGATTGAATGTGTAAAAAGGTGTAAAAAGCAAAAATTTTGTGTTACTGGCAACCTGGACACGACCCCGTGTTGAGTGGACACGACCCCGTGTTCAGGTGCCAGTAACGAGAACTTACAGAAGGTGAACACGGGGGCGTGTTGGCTGGACACGACCCCGTGTTGAATGGACACGACCCCGTGTTCAGGTGCCAGTAACGAGAACTTACAGAAGGTGAACACGGGGGCGTGTTGGCTGGACACGACCCCGTGTCTGTCAAGGTCTGCAGAATCTAAACAAATAGCAGGTTCAGGGGAATGGGCACGGGGGCGTGTCGGCTGGACACGACCCCGTGTGGACAGTCTGCAAATTCGAAAAACAGGTTTCTTTCTTCGTTTTTCCAGTCCCGGCTTTAAGAGTACTAATGCTTAGTACTTTAAGCCCCGAATGTACCTGCTTACCCAATAAACACTCCACCAAAACATAGCAAACATCCTGGGGAGTCATCAATCAACCGCTTCCTCCTCTGCTCCTCTCGCCTACTCCATAGCATCGTCATCATCATCATCGTCATCATCCCCTCCATGGCGTGCAATGTGGTCTCGTATGTATCCAACATCGTCTTGGATCTCGGATAGGTTTCTCTCGATAGCTCCGACCCGGTGGTAGGTGTTGCTCGCCATGTTATAGGTGTTCCTAGTACACATAAGGTTTTCCTGCAACAAATCATGCAAACTTTGAAAGTTAGGAAAACCGCCTCCCGAGGAGGATGATTGGCCCGGATCACCGTGGGGTTGGTATTGGTACTGATGATGTTGCGGAGCTGGGAGGACAAGCGCTTCTTGCGGGTTACATGCATGACCTTGCATCCTTTGAAAGGTTACCGTCCCGTCTTCTGCCTCATAAATCAGGTTCATTGAGCGGCATATGTGAATATCCACCGTACCCGACCATGGGCTCCTCTCAAATGACCTAGGTATGTGGGCGAAGTGCTTGAAGAGACGGTACACCCATCCCCCAAAGAAAATAGGCGTCGGTGCACTAGCAAGGCGGTTGTGATGCATGTTTCGGAGCATGAGGAACGGAACATCGAGCGGCCTGCGGTTGTGAATGCAGTGGAGGACAACCAAATCTCTTAACCCAACGACGCCACTACTGTCACGCCTTTGGCTAAGAGAGTAGCCGAGGAGCCTATGAATGTATCTGTATAGCGGATCCCTCAGCTTTGTACTCTTAGTGCTGCTTGGATTGTAGAACCCTTCTCCAATCTGAGCCCACATGGCTTGGCGTTCGTTGTCACCTATCTCTCTCATTCCCCCAGTATTTTCTTCGTTTCCTGCATCCTCTTCCGCATACAACCCGATAATCGACCCAAATTGTGCCATAGAGATCGAATACTTCGTTCCGCCACATCGGAAAGCTACCCCGTCGTTGTCGAACGGGTCGCACCTTGAGTTGAATGTGAAAGTGCTATAGAATTCCAACGTGCATTCGTGGACGGAACGGAGCCGAGTTGTTAGGGCGACTCTGAGTGGTCCCGTGACAATGTTGTTGAAACGGTCAATTTGATTCACCATGGTTAGCAAGTCCGTGCAAGCTTGCCTTAGGTATTCCTCCGGCCTTGTTTGAAGAATTTCGTATCGAGCCCTTGCATCGAGCTCATTGGCGTTAAATCTTGTGAACTTCCTGGCCATCTGCAAGAATACACCAAAAGTTAGCACGAAACAGAAATATTTTCGGACAAAACTGCAAACAGCGGGCTGGACACGACCCCGTGTTCAGCGGACACGGCCCCGTGTCCAGGGGTCTGTTACTAAAAAATCCCATTTTTCGACCCGGTTTCGAAAACTTGAAAATTTTTGGTCCAATAGGTGCGGTTTCCCCCGAAAATGAAACCCTAAGCATCGTTTTACCCAAAATATCCCGTTTACCCCATCAATTTTTATCTTTTTTCGGTTCAAGAACAAGGGTTTGGGGTTTTTGTGCGAAATTGGATGAATCTATGAACAATACGAGTGCATCTACTTTCCTTAACACTAATCTAACTAAATGCAAATAGATCTAAACAAAAATTTGAGTTTCGATCCGGATGAACTTCAAAACCCTAGATTTTCCCCCAAATTTTTGGTGTTTTAACTACATGCAAGTAACTAATCTAACTACTAAAAGTGATAGAATCATACCTTGATGTTGTTAGAGCGATAGGAGACGTTGAAATTCTGCGAAAAATCGCCTGAAACCAGAGCTTTTTCGGGGAAACGGGGCGTGTGGAATGAAGTAACTGTTTTGAAAAAGGGGATTTATCCCGACTGCAGCGCGGACACGGCCCCGTGTCCAGCGGACACGGCCTCGTGCCGAGCGTGGTTTTGAAAATATATATTTTTTTTAAGTGCTCGTGTGCGTGCCCTCTTTTTCCCATAAGCTATGGTTAGAAAACTTACCGCTTTATTTTGTTGTCTCAATCGTTCGTAACTTACCAGGCATGATGTTTTTATTCTTCCACCGTTTGAAGCGAGATCTCTTCTTCTTCATCCTCAATGAATCCTTGATAGAGTTTCAGCCGTTGGCCATTGACTTTAAATGGGGGCCCATTTCGAGATTTAATTTCTACTGCACCGTGTGGAAAAATATGGGTGATGGAAAAAGGTCCTGACCACCTAGACTTTAATTTACCAGGAAACAATCGAAGTCGTGAATTAAACAAAAGAACTAAATCTCCTACCCGAAATTCATTAGGTTTAATATGTTTGTCATGCAAATTTTTCATTCGTTCCTTATAAATTTCAGAGTTTGAGTATGCATAATTCCTAAGCTCGTCTAATTCATTTAATTGACAAAATCGATTTTTACCAGCAAATTCTAAGTCTAAGTTTACATTTTTATTGCCCAGTAGGCTTTGTGTGCAATTTCTACTGGCAAATGACAACTTTTTCCATAGACTAGCTTATACGGGGTTGTACCTATTGTTGTTTTATAAGCAGTTCGAAAAGCCCATAAAGCATCGTCTAATTTATCTGCCCATTCCTTTTTATTTAACCCTACGGTTTTTTCGAGTATTCGTTTTAAACCTCTATTAGTCACTTCGGCTTGTCCATTTGTTTGAGGGTGATATGCTGTTGAGACCCGGTGATAGACCCCATATCTTGTTAAAAATTTTTCGAGTTGATGGTTGCAAAAATGGGTACCTCTATCACTTATTAAAGCTTTAGGTGTGCCAAAACGAGAGAATAATTTTTTCAGAAATCTTACCACAACTCTTCCATCATTTGTTGGAAGTGCCTCGGCCTCGGCCCATTTAGACAAGTAATCTACTGCCACAAGTATATATTTGTTTCCTTTCGATGGTGGGAAAGGTCCCATAAAGTCGAGTCCCCACACATCAAAAATTTCACAAACAAGAATGCCATTTTGTGGCATTTCGTTTTTGGAAGAAATATTACCTGTTCTTTGGCAAGCATCACATGTCTTGACAAGACTTTGGGCGTCTTTGTAAATGGTTGGCCAATAAAATCCTGAATCAAATACCTTTCGTGCGGTACTAGCAGCACCATGATGTCCTCCGTATGGACCTTCATGACAATGGCGGAGAATTCTTCGTGCTTCACTACCATGTACGCATCGTCGGACGAGTTGGTCGGCACACATTTTGAAAAGATATGGATCTTCCCAAAAGTAGTGTTTCACATTGGCAAAGAATTTCTTTCTTCGATGATGTGGCCACCCTTTTGCGACTATACCGCTAGCTAGGTAGTTAGCATAGTCGGCGGGCGTACCATGGTTCTTCCTTGTATTCCACCATTTCCAGGGACTCAGTTGGGAATTTTTCGTTGATTTGCTCGTCCCTGGTTGCTTCCAAAGCTGGGTCTTCTAAGCGCGAAAGATGATCTGCAGCGGTGTTTTCTGCTCCTCTTTTGTCCTTGATTTCAATGTCAAATTCTTGGAGGAGTAGAATCCACCGAATCAAACGTGGTTTTGCATCTTGCTTTTTGAAGAGATATCGGATGGCTGCATGATCTGTATAAACTATAGTTTTAGAAAGAACAAGATAAGAACGAAATTTATCAAAAGCAAATACCACAGCTAGTAACTCTTTTTCAGTTGTTGTGTAATTTTCTTGTGCATCATTAAGTGTTTTACTAGCATAATAAATTGGGTGGAAATGCTTTTCTTTTCTTTGTCCCAAGACAGCTCCAACTGCAAAGTCACTAGCATCACACATGATTTCGAAAGGAAATTTCCAATCAGGCGCTATCATGATAGGTGCATTGACTAACATTTCTTTTAAGGTGAGAAATGCTTGATTGCAATCATTGTCAAAGATGAAAGGAGCATCTTTTTCAAGTAATTTTGTTAGAGGTCTAGAAATTTTAGAAAAGTCTGTGATAAACCGCCTATAGAATCCGGCATGCCCTAGGAAACTTCTGATAGCTCTTACGGAGGATGGAGGTGGTAATCTAGAAATGGTATCTACTTTGGCTCGATCCACCTCCATTCCTTCGCTTGAGATCTTGCGACCGAGTACTATTCCCTCCGTTACCATGAAATTGCATTTTTCCCAATTAAGGGCGAGGTTAGTTTCCTCACATCGGGATAGCATTCGTTCAAGGTTATCGAGGCATTGGTCGTATGAATCCCCAAAGATAGAAAAGTCATCCATGAAGACTTCCATTGTCTTTTCTATCATGTCATGGAAGACGGCTACCATGCAACGTTGGAATTTTGCTGGGGCATTACATAGACCAAACGGCATGCGTCGATAAGCAAAAGTTCCATAGGGACATGTGAAAGTTGTCTTTTCTTGGTCTTCGGGTGCTATCGGGATTTGAAAGTAACCTGAAAAACCATCCAAGAAACAATAAAATTTATGGCCGGATAGTCTTTCTAACATTTGATCAATGAAGGGTAAAGGAAAGTGATCCTTTCTTGTTGCTTCATTTAATCGTCTATAATCTATACATACTCTCCATCCTGTGACGGTTCTTGTTGGTATTAATTCATTTTTTTCGTTAGTTATTACCATCATACCTCCTTTCTTTGGAACTACTTGGACGGGACTCACCCAAGGACTATCGGAGATAGGATAGATAACTCCGGCGTCAAGTAGTTTGATGACTTCATTTTTAACCACTTCTTGAACATTTGGATTTACTCGACGTTGTAGTTGTATGACCGATTTGTAGTCATCATTCATCAAAATTTTGTGTGTGCACATAGAAGGACTAATTCCTTTTATGTCTACAAGTTTCCAAGCTATTGCATTTTTATGTTTTTTTTCAAAAGATTAATTAATTTTTCCGTTTCTAAGCTATCTAATTTAGACGAAATAATTACAGGTAAATTACCATCTTTGTCAAGAAAAGCATATTCCAAACCTTTTGGAAGTTCTTTGAGCTCAAGTGGTGGGTCTTTGGGAGACTCCTTATTTGGTTGCTCATTTCGATCAAGAACCTTAAAAGTTTGTTCTATGGCGACCTCTTCTTCAACAAAGTGGTCAATCTCTTCACTTGTATCGGGTGGTTCATCTTCATCTTCAATTAGGGGGTCATTATTGCCGAAAGGATATTTCATTGACCGTTCGAGATCGACACTTCTTTTAAATGCCCCTAATTGAAGAGGTAGATTTTTGAACTTCCGGTTTTTCAAAGCTTCGTGAGTTTTTACAAATGGTCATCCCAACACTAGAGGAGCGTCATCGAGGATGACAAAGTCGGTCGGGATTACCATTTGATTTGTTTGAACCAAGACATCTTCAACTATACCGATTGATTTTATTACTTTCTGATTGGATAGAAAAATGGGTATTTGAAGTGGAGAAAAATCACTAATACTTAATTTTTCGAAAATGTAGTTAGGCATTATGTTAACACAAAGATCTTTATCGATTGTGACATTACTAATAAACGAATTTTGAAAGAAACATGGAACCGGTGTAATGTTAATTTCAAATGGGTCTTCTTTTATTAGTGAGGTTTGATCATTAGTTAACTTAACACTTACCGTTTCGTCAATTTTAGTGTTAGTGCTTAACTCTTTTAAAAACTTAGCATGAGGGGGTACTAAACAATGATTTTCAAAAGAAGGTGACAAGAGATTAATTTTTTCAAAATTAGACTCTTCTTGAATTTTAACGTTGTTGGACTCACCTTTTTCGTTGTTTAACTCATGTGTCGGTTTTTCACTTATTTGTTCTTCCATTTTTACGCTTTCAGTTATCTCTTCTTTTTTTAACTCTTCTCTTGCGCGGGACTCCTCTTCCCTTGCGCGAGCTTCTTTTATACATCGATCGATAACTCTAATGTGTTCTAATATCCTATCGGTCACTTCGGTTATAGAAGAAGAATCGGTATTTTCTAAGCTTGAATCCGGTTGTTCGACCCTTTGTTCCTCATAATACCCATATGAAGTCGATGGTTCGCACCATTGTTCTTCATTGTAAGCATATGATGGATAAGGTTCGTAATTTTGTTCTTCATAATACTCATATGAGGTGAGTTGTTCACGCCATGATTCCTCATAATAAGCATACGAAGGTGGTGGCTTATATCTTGGTTCCTCAAAGTATGAGTATGAAGGCTCATACCTTGGTTCATCAAAATATGAGTATGAGGGAGGAGGTTCATACCTTTGGTCTTCATAGGATGTGTATGAAGTTGATGGCTCGTACCTGGGCTCCTCATAGTAGGTGTATGAATTGGATGGTTGATATGAGTGATTGTATTGAACCGAGCGTGCGTTACGACAATTAGTGCAATAATTACCCCTATAATCATCCTCCTCATAGGTGTAGTTGTAACCTCCTGAGTATTGATCCATAAGAATCACTCAGCAGACCACAACCAAGTCTCGAGATCAGAAAACAAAAATAAAAACGGAAACAGAGGCTGGACACGGCCCCGTGTCTGGTGAACACGGCCCCGTGTTCAGGATCTGTATCTGGGCGTTTTAATTAAATTTACTGATTTCGTTGAGCACGGGGCGTGTTCAGTGAGCACGGCCCCGTGTTCAGACTCTGTATCTGG
Source organism: Helianthus tuberosus (assembly GCA_030545235.1). Taxonomy (NCBI): domain Eukaryota; kingdom Viridiplantae; phylum Streptophyta; class Magnoliopsida; order Asterales; family Asteraceae; genus Helianthus; species Helianthus tuberosus. The sequence goes on from CM060387.1 coordinate 25,273,163, forward strand.
GTATCTAACTAAAAATATGCAGCACGGGGGCGTGTTCAGTGAGCACGGCCCCGTGTTCAGACTACTGTAAATGCAAACTAAACTAAAATGCAGAAAAATGTGCGCGCGTTTTGAAAAGGTTTTGAAAAACTGATTAGGCCGTCGATTTTAAGATTTCTTAAAATCCTTGTGTCCCCGGCAGCGGCGCCAAAAACTTGATGCGTGTGAAGTGTTATATATATTAGGTGTATATTTTAAGCCCCTTTAACACTTATTTTTAGCCAAGTTTTAAATTTATAAAACACGATATTTTACTAACACTAAACACACATATGGGCAAGTGCACCCATCGTGAGCGTAGTATAGTGTTGGCAAGATACCGAGGTCGTCCAAGGACACAAGAGCTTTTAGTACCGGTTTATCCTCAACGTCTAATCAAAATAAAAAGTTTAGAAAAATGTTTTAAACTAAGAAAAATAAAAACTAACTAAAATGCTGAAAAAAAAAATTAAAGAAAAACAGATAGACAAGATGAATCACTTGGTTCCGACTCGTATCTAGTGTAACCTTTTATTATTTCCGCACTTTTGCACATATTTAAGAGATTATCTTAGTTATTGTAGTAGGCCCCTCTTTTGAAGGTGACGTTACCCTCACCCCAGTAGTTTGAGTCAGCAAGGATACAATCCTAAAAGGGTGGATTATTGGAAGATAATGAATTAAGTTATTAATGCAATATTATGGTAGGCCCCTCTTTTGGAGGTGACGTTACCCTCGACTAAGTAGTCTGAGTCAGCAGGGATACAGTCCTAAATAGCCGGGTTATAGTATTAATAGTAGTTAACTTATGAGGGGATCAAAGAGTTTGGACCCCCGCCATCAAATACCGTGAAGTATTGAAGGAGGTCCTACTAAATTTGACCCAGGTCCATTGCAGGACCTCTAAACGCTGAACAATGGGAAGACCTTTACCAAACCGTTCCCTTAACCCCCGACCAGGTAGCCAACATACCTCCATATAGACCGTGGAGATATGAATGGTGAAAATCTTTTATTTTATATAGATAGTAAAATAATTTCAAGACACCACGGACAAACGATAAAGAAAGATCACCTTCAACATAAGCAACTAGTTATTAAAGTCATTAATACGAAACCAAATAAAAAGTGCAAAAGATTAGAAATAAAAAGTATTACACTAGACACTTTGTCTTCACCAAGTGATGTAAGAGACTTAGGCAAACATGGCCTTGATTGTCAAGAACTCTTACGATCAATCTTGGATCCTGAGACGACTCACACACTCTATGATGGACAATGGATAATGGTGGTGGATGATGGTGTTATGGTGGTGGTGGGTGGTGGGTGAAGTGTGAGAGATGTGGTGTGCCAAGGGATGAGTTGAAATGAAACCAAGCACTCCTATTTATAGGCTGAACAGAAGTCTGGGCACGGCCCCGTGTCCGCTGGACACGCCCCCGTGCCTGTCTGACACTCTCTCTCTTCATTAATTGTAATTCGCAATTACAATTAATGCGCCTGCTGTACTTTCGCCATGCCCCCGTGTTCACTGGACACGGCCCGTGGTGGGCAATAGAAGCTTCTATAGGTTTGTCTTTTCTGCTGCTTCTTGGGCACGGCCCCGTGCTGGCTGAGCACGGGGCGTGTTCAGTCTTCTGCCTTCTCTATTTTGCTTGGGAAGATGCCGTTGAGGGGTCGGGGAGTCCACTTATGTTCCTTTTCTTGTATTTATGTTAGATTTAGCTGTCTTTTTGCTTCTTTTGTGAATTTGAGCTCATTTAATCCGGAAAATACAAAAGGAAGACAAAAACACTCTTTTTCCAACATTAGTACTTAAAAAGGGTTAGTTTTATGCCTCATTAGATGTAATTTATATGTTGCATTTTACACACATCAGATGCGCATGTTTTTGACAATTAAGTTGTGTAGAAATGAATGAGTGTATGCAAACATGTTCTTGAATAATCGGTTGATGATGCATGATGATGTTAATCGGCTATCATGTCTTGATTACGGATTTGGTTGCATGATGAGTTAATGATATCTTATGATTGAATGTGACTTAAACCATTAATTGTTGATGTTCATGAAATCGGCTTGCATATGTGTAATGATCATGTTAATCGGATTGTATACTCTTGTACTAAGAATCGATTGCTTAAATTGGATTAGTTGTAGAGCCGACTACGAGGTGTTATGTGATGATTTGAAACCCTTAGATGAGTGTGTTTAAGTGTTTTGATTGTTGTTCATGTTATGATTATGTTAGAGTTCATAGAGATTGATGCTAAAAACCCTAAAATGATGAACAAGTTTACATGTGAGTATGAACATTTGAATATCTTATGAACATTGAAAAGATGCCATGTTTAATCCAATTTGTTTGGAAATTAGACAAGAAAACATGTTTGTATGGATAGTACACACTGTTACATGAAATCGAAATTCTATTGGTTTAGTAAAAGTGCCGGCGATCAGCAGGTGTTTCAGTCGAGACCCTCTGTCTCGACTCGAGACCACATAGGTGACAGCTCGAGACCCCGGTTGCGACACAGGTTGCGAGTCGAGAATCTCTAGTCTCGACTCGAGACTACGCATTACCAGCACACAAACAGCATAACTCGAGACCACGGTTGCGGGACCAGTTGCGACTCGAGACCGTCTAGTCTCGACTAGTGCATGTATAACTCGAGACCGCACAGTCTCGACTCGAGTTCTCTAATCTCGACTCGAGACCACGAACACATGTTCACTGAGTTGGACTTGTTCACTGTTACGGGCTTAGGAGATTAGGCTGGGCTGTTGGGCTTTATGTGTTACTGTTGAATGTGTATGTTTTGCATTGGACTGCCATGGGAAACACTTGTTTGCAACGTGCTAGTATACATGTAGAAAATGTATGTACGTTACTCGGTTTGTATCTGACTCGTGTGGTAACCATACTAGGACGTGGTTGACCACTTATAGCTTGACCAACTTTCTGTGTATCTGCCGAGCAAACCAAGGTGAGTTCACACCCTCTACAAAGCATGGGATTCCCAGGGGTTGGGAATGGGGTTAAGGAACATGGATTCCTCTTCCTTTCTTGGGTAGGACAACATCGGTTCAGGAATATGATTCCTCGTCCTCATGGACAGATAACTCGTACTAGACCAAAACTCTATCACGAAGTCCCTCCTTTTATATCGACTTAATCACCGGGCCAATGGCGAGCGGGTCATTAGTTAGATAGCGCTATTTAGGTCTGACAAACCTCACACCGTGCCGCAGAGGACGGGCGTGAACTAATGGATCTGGGCACGTCAATGATGATAGACATTGACAGTTCAGGGCACATAAACATGACTACAGTCAGCAGTCGATATGGTAACGAGTCTAGTGTATACATGGGGTAGCCCCCACGGCCGAAATGCCAGATAACTAACATGGGGTAGCCCCCACGGCTGGATTTCCAGAGTAACCGGGAATAAACAAGTCACGTTTTTCAACTATGGGGTAACCCCCACGGCAGGATGCCAGATAAAGGAAACTGTTTTCGAAACAACTTAAAACGAACATCCAACTGTGAAGTCACTCAACTTGCTGTTGACCCGTTACTACATGCTTTGCAGGTCAATAGGTACTTAGCTGGAGCTTGCATGGAAGAGAGTCGTTGTGCGACATGGACAGCTGTGTGCCATGTTAAACTTTGAAACAATTAAACTTATGTGTTGGTTTTAAACGTTATGCTTCCGCTTGCAACTTAAACTATGTTTTGTTTGGACACCAATTGTATTGGTTGGATTTTTATAATTACTTACATGCTTGTTCAATATGATTGGTGGCTGGATCCTGGTTAGTCACGCCTCCAAGCGGTGGTATTCCGCAGGTGGATTTTGGGGGTGTGACAGATTGGTATCAGAGCCATTGGTTATAGTGAACATGGTTTTAATAAGGGGAAAAGGTTTTATTAAAATCAGACTATAACCTGTACAGTGCTCTACGGTCCACAACGACGCTTCACTCCACATGCAAGGCTCGACATCCTAGGTGATATGATCTGTGTATATATATTGCCTACTTGTTAGTTACATAGTACATTGCTCATGGTATGCTTGGTTAGTATAACTACTGTTTCTTGAACACGTGTGTGTATACTCTCTTCTGTCATCGCATTTTCGCGAACCCCTCTCACTCACGTTCCTCTTGATATGAAGATCATGTCTGGACGCATTAACATGACACAAGCCCAGTTGACGGCTCTGATTAGCGAACAAGTTGCTGCGGCACTTGCAGCTGCACACGCAGGAGGTATATCCTGCAGTCCAAAGTCATTCCAGGATCTTTAGATCCTACCCTCGTGAACCAACCTTTGTGTTAAACTCTGTCTTTTCTTTCACCCGCAATAGGTCAACATGCTCAGCCACCTGTATGCACCTTCAAAACTTTTATGGACTGCCGACCAACTACTTTTAGCGGCACTAAAGGAGCTGTAGGTCTCCTCCATTGGTTTGAGAAGCTCGAGTCAGTCTTCGAAATGTACGAATGCCCTGAGGCACGCAGGGTGAAGTATGCTACCGGTACTCTCGAGGGTTTGGCCCTCACATGGTGGAACGCTCAGGTCCAAATGCTGGGGTTGGTTGCTGCCAACGCCACCCCATGGGAAAACTTTAAAGAGATGATCAAGGAAGAATACTGCAGTCGGAATGACATTCATAAGTTGGAAGTCGAGTTCTTCAACCTCAAGATGACGGGGTCAGAAATTGAGGCGTATACCAAGAGATCGAATGAGCTTTCATTATTGTGTCCTACTATGGTGGACCCTCCAATTAAGCGTATTGAACTATTTCTCAAGGGCTTGGTGCCGGAGATCCAAAGTCATGTGACTTCAGCAAACCTCGCCACCATCCAGCAAGTTGTACAATTGGCTCACCGTCTCACGGACCAGGCGGTGGAGCAGAACAAGTTACCAAAGCGCATAGGTGCGGCAACTACTTCAAGTGCTCTTAATGACAACAAACGGAAATGGGATGGAGCTTCAAGTAAGGGGTCGACTTCTGTTCAGTCTCAGTCTCAGCAGAGAAAGACTGAAGACTACAAGAGCCCTAGTCAGCAATCGTCTGGTGGTCAAAGTCATGGTGGGTACAAAGGGAATCACCCCAAATGCAATCGCTGTAGCCTACACCACAGCGGGCCATGCACCAGGGGCAACTGTCATCGGTGCAACAAGCCAGGTCACGCTGCAAAGGATTGCAGGAGCTTATACCCCGCCAATCAGAATCGTCAGCAAGCTCAACAGAACCAACGCCATCAGCAGCAGCAAGGTGATAACAAAGGGTGCTTTCAGTGTGGAGCTGAAGGCCATTTCAAGAGGGATTGCTCCCAACTGAACAGTAACCAGAACAACAACAACAACAACAACAATAACAACAATCAGGGGAATGGTAACAATGGGAACAACAACAACAATGGAGCCAGGGGGAGGGCGTTCGTGATTGGCCAAGGTGAAGCAAGGAATGACCCCAATGTTGTGGCGGGTAAGTTCCTTCTCGACGACTTTTATGTTACAGTTTTATTTGATTCAGGTGCCGATACTAGCTACATGTCACTAGAAGTTAGTCGAATGCTTAAGCGCATTCCAACACCTTTGAACAACAAGCACACGGTAGAGCTAGCAAATGGTAAGAGTTTAGAGGCCACACACGTAGTCAAGGGTTGTAAACTTGTTCTGGCTAACCAGACCTTCTCTATTGACCTTATTCCTATCGTCTTGGGTAGTTTCGACGTTGTCATTGGGATGGATTGGTTATCCCAACACCGAGCAGAGATCCTTTGCAACGAGAAGATTGTTCGCATTCCAAGTTCCGGTAGTGAACCTCTCATGATTCATGGCGACAAGAGGAGTGCTGTTGAGAACATCATCTCTCTCCTTAAGGCCCAGAAGTGCTTGCGAAAGGGCCACACTGCCATTTTGGCACTCGTTACTGACACCTCGGAGAAAGAGAAGAAGATAGAAGACTTTCCTATTGTACGCGACTATCCTGAGGTATTTCCTGAGGAATTACCTGGCCTTCCGCCTCACCGCCAGGTCGAGTTTCAGATTGAACTAGCGCCTGGAGCTTCGCCTATAGCTCGTGCACCTTATCGTTTAGCTCCATCAGAGTTGGAAGAACTCTCTACGCAACTGCAAGAACTCTTGGATAAGGGTTTTATTCGTCCTAGCTCATCGCCCTGGGGAGCTCCAGTGCTATTTGTGAAGAAGAAAGATGGTACCTTTAGAATGTGCATCGACTACCGGGAACTCAACAAGGTGACGGTGAAGAATCGTTATCCTCTACCACGTATTGACGACTTGTTTGACCAACTGCAAGGGTCAAGCTACTATTCAAAGATTGATTTGAGATCGGGATATCACCAGCTGAGAGTCCGAGAAGAGGACGTCTCCAAAACGGCCTTTAGAACTCGATATGGACACTATGATTTTTTGGTCATGCCTTTTGGACTGATAAACGCACCTGCGATCTTCATGGACTTGATGAATCGAGTGTGCAAACCTTACCTGGACAAGTTCGTTATAGTCTTCATCGACGACATCCTGATCTATTCTAAGAGTCAGGAGGAGCATGAGCAGCATCTACGACTTATTTTGGAACTCCTTCGAACAGAACAGCTTTATGCAAAGTTCTCGAAATGTGACTTCTGGCTTCGTGAAGTCCACTTCCTAGGCCACGTGGTAAACAAGGATGGGATTCACGTTGATCCATCCAAGGTAGACTCAATTAAGAACTGGCCTGCACCTCGTACACCCACGGAAATTCGCCAATTTTTGGGTTTGGCAGGTTACTACAGGAGATTCATTAAGGATTTTTCCAAGATTGCACAGCCTCTCACCTCACTAACGCAGAAAGGCGTTATTTATCGATGTGGAAACTCACAGGAATTAGCATTTCAGCATCTAAAGGATAGACTTTGCAGCGCACCTATCCTTTCATTGCCAGAGGGCACAGACGATTTTGTGGTCTACTGCGACGCATCGATTCAGGGTCTTGGTTGTGTATTGATGCAACGAGATAAAGTTATAGCCTATGCCTCACGTCAACTTAAAGTTCATGAAAGGAACTATACTACACACGACTTAGAGCTGGGAGCTGTTATTTTTGCACTTAAGATATGGAGACACTACCTGTACGGTACCAAGTGCACCATTTACACCGACCACAGAAGTCTCGAGCACATCTTCAAGCAGAAGGAGCTAAACATGCGTCAACGACGGTGGGTCGAGTTATTAAACGATTACGAATGTGCAATCAAGTACCATCCTGGCAAAGCCAATGTTGTGGCTGATGCCCTCAGTCGAAAGGACACTGCGCCTAAGCGCGTGCGAGCTTTGCAACTCACTATACATTCTAGTCTTCCTTCCCAGATACGAGACGCTCAGATAGAGGCATTGAAACCAGAAAACGTCAGGGCTGAAGCCCTACGCGGCTCAGGCAACGATTAGAATAAAAGGAAGACGGTGCATACTACGTAACGGGACGCATTTGGGTCCCACTCTATGGCAACTTACGAGAGCTTGTGATGGATGAAGCACACAAGTCTCGCTACTCGGTACATCCGGGATCGGATAAGATGTACCACGATATCAAAACTACGTACTGGTGGCCTAGCATGAAGGCCCACATAGCAACTTACGTCAGCAAGTGTTTGACTTGTGCAAGAGTCAAGACGGAATACCAGAAACCCTCAGGCCTACTCCAACAACCAGAGATACCACAATGGAAATGGGAGCAAATTTCCATGGATTTTGTTACTGGCCTGCCTAGATCTCAACGTGGTAACGATACTATTTGGGTGATCGTGGATCGACTCACAAAGTCTGCACACTTCTTGGCAATCAAGGAGACGGATAAGTTCTCCACTCTAGCAGAAGTGTATCTTAAGGAAGTTGTCTCGAGGCACGGGGTGCCCACCTCTATTATCTCGGATCGAGATGCACGTTTTACTTCAGAACTGTGGCAAGCAATGCACAAATCCTTTGGCTCATGATTAGACATGAGCACAGCGTATCACCCTCAGACGGACGGGCAGTCTGAGCGCACTATTCAAACCTTAGAAGACATGCTTCGTGCATGTGTAATCGACTTTGGCAACAGCTGGGAAAAGCATCTGCCACTTGTGGAATTCTCGTACAATAACAGCTACCACACCAGCATTAAAGCTGCCCCGTTTGAGGCATTGTACGGGCGTAAATGCTGGTCACCTCTTTGTTGGGCAGAGGTGGGGGATAGTCAGATCACTGGTCCGGAACATGTGGTAGAAACAACCGAACGAATTGCTCAAATTCGACAACGCATGGCGGCAGCTCGTGACCGTCAGAAAGTCTACGCCGATAAGGGCAGGAAACCACTAGAGCTCCAGGTTGGGGAGCTGGTACTACTCAAAGTTTCACCCTGGAAGGGTGTGGTTCGTTTTGGTAAACGAGGCAAACTTAACCCACGATACGTCGGACCTTTTGAAATCATCGAGAAAATAGGCAGGGTGGCCTACAGACTGAACTTACCAGCGGAACTCAGTGCAGTTCACAACGTTTTCCACGTGTCGAATCTGAAAAAGTGTCTGTCAGATAAGACCCACATAGTTCCTCTAAAGGAGCTCACTATCGACGAGCAGTTACGATTCGTCGAGGAACCGGTTGAAATCACGGACCGGGATGTTAAGGTCCTCAAGAACACTAGAATACCTCTCGTTCGAGTTCGTTGGAACTCACGTCGCGGCCCAGAGTTCACCTGGGAACGCGAAGATCAGATGAAACAAAAGTATCCCTAACTATTCGCAAACGGTACAACCACTACTGAGGCTGAAGCTATGGAATTTCGGGACGAAATTCCAGATCAACGGGGGGTGGATGTGACACCCCAGGAAAACCAGTGAAAACCATACAACTTAACTAGCTTCCTCAGTGAGTACTTACCAAATTTCGGGACGAAATTTCTTTCAACTTGGGGATAATGTGACAACTCGGAATTTAGAACCTTTCTTTATATCTCGATGTAACATGCTTGAACGTTATGTGACTAGTTGACATGTTGACTAATTAATGACATAAGTGAATTTATGTGATTATGTGTTGTGCTTGTATGTATGCGTGTATTTATGTAACCCGAGACACAAGGACCCGACTCGAGACCATGCGGTCTCGAGTGAACAGTAACAGTTGGGCCGGATTGGGCCATGCACCTCTTTAGTCCACCCGAAAGTCCATTAGGGTGCACCACCTTAGAACTAGTATATAACCCTTGTTGTTAGCCACACTTGCCATTTTTGGGCAACCCACACACACTCTCCCTCCCTCTCACTAAAACCCTAAGTCTCAACATCCTTCTTCTCTCATTCTCTCGGATTCAAACCGGCAACACTAGCACCTTCGGTTCAAGCTTGGAATCGGCATTCAGAAGTTCACCCTTCATACCCTTTAGCCGGTTAGTGTCTCATTAATTGTTTGATGACAAATACATGAGAAATTGTTGTTCACCTATGATAAAGATGTTTGCTTGATAGAAGATAGTTATTTGTTATCAAATGATGTTTATTCATTGAAGGATGTGCATGTTTTTGACAATTAAGTTGTGTAGAAATGAATGAGTGTATGCAAACATGTTCTTGAATAATCGGTTGATGATGCATGATGATGTTAATCGGCTATCATGTCTTGATTACGGATTTGGTTGCATGATGAGTTAATGATATCTTATGATTGAATGTGGCTTAAACCATTAATTGTTGATGTTCATGAAATCGGCTTGCATATGTGTAATGATCATGTTAATCGGATTGTATACTCTTGTACTAAGAATCGAATGCTTAAATCGGATTAGTTGTAGAGCCGACTATGAGGTGTTATGTGAGGATTTGAAACCCTTAGATGAGTGTGTTTAAGTGTTTTGATTGTTGTTCATGTTATGATTATGTTAGAGTTCATAGAGATTGATGCTAAAAACCCTAAAATGATGAACAAGTTTACATGTGAGTATGAACATTTGAATATCTTATGAACATTGAAAAGATACCATGTTTAATCCAATTTGTTTGGAAATTAGACAAGAAAACATGTTTGTATGGATAGTACACACTGTTACATGAAATCGAAATTCTATTGGTTTAGTACAAGTGCCGGCGATCAGCAGGTGTGTCAGTCGAGACCCTCTGTCTCGACTCGAGACCACATAGGTGACAGCTCGAGACCCCGGTTGCGACACAGGTTGCGAGTCGAGAACCTCTAGTCTCGACTCGAGACTACGCATTACCAGCACACAAACAGCATAACTCGAGACCACGGTTGCGGGACCGGTTGCGACTCGAGACCGTCTAGTCTCGACTAGTGCATGTATAACTCGAGACCGCACAGTCTCGACTCGAGATCTCTAATCTCGACTCGAGACCACGAACACATGTTCACTGAGTTGGACTTGTTCACTGTTACGGGCTTAGGAGATTGGGCTGGGCTGTTGGGCTTTATGTGTTACTGTTGAATGTGTATGTTGTGCATTGGACTGCCATGGGAAACACTTGTTTGCAACGTGCTAGTATACATGTAGAAAATGTATGTACGTTACTCGGTTTGTATCTGACTCGTGTGGTAACCATACTAGGACGTGGTTGACCACTTATAGCTTGACCAACTTTCTGTGTATCTGCCGAGCAAACCAAGGTGAGTTCACACCCTCTACAAAGCATGGGATTCCCAGGGGTTGGGAATGGGGTTAAGGAACATGGATTCCTCGTCCTTTCTTGGGTAGGACAGCATCGGTTCAGAAATATGATTCCTCGTCCTCATGGATAGATAACTCGTACTAGACCAAAACTCTATCACGAAGTCCCTCCTTTTATATCGACTTAATCTCCGGGCCAATGGCGAGCGGGTCATTAGTTAGATAGCGCTATTTAGGTCTGACAAACCTCACACCGTGCCGCAGAGGACGGGCGTGAACTAATGGATCTGGGCACGTCAATGATGATAGACATTGACAGTTCAGGGCACATAAACATGACTACAGTCAGCAGTCGATATGGTAACGAGTCTAGTGTATACATGGGGTAGCCCCCACGGCCGAAATTCCAGATAACTAACATGGTGTAGCCCCCACGGCTGGATTGCCAGAGTAACCGGGAATAAACAAGCCACGTTTTTCAACTATGGGGTAACCCCCACGGCAGGATGCCAGATAAAGGAAACTGTTTTCGAAACAACTTAAAACGAACATCCAACTGTGAACTCACTCAACTTGCTGTTGACCCGTTACTACATGCTTTGCAGGTCAATAGGTACTTAGCTGGAGCTTGCATGGAAGAGAGTCGTTGTGGGACATGGACAGCTGTGTGCCATGTTAAACTTTGAAACAATTAAACTTATGTGTTGGTTTTAAACGTTATGCTTCCGCTTGCAACTTAAACTATGTTTTGTTTGGACACCAATTTTATTGGTTGGATTTTTATAATTACTTACATGCTTGTTCAATATGATTGGTGGCTGGATCCTGGTCAGTCACGCCTCCAAGCGGTGGTATTCCGCAGGTGGATTTTGGGGGTGTGACAGATCTGTTGTGATTGTTGGCTTCAATATTGTTTGACGTGTAGGTATGAATGTCTGTCATTTTTCTTTTTCAGATGTTTCAATGGCTATGATGGTCCGCTGAGCTTTCTGTTGTGAGAATCAGTTTGCATATTGGTTGTGCATATAAGGTGTTTGTTAAAAATGGCTAAAAGATAGTGTTTGTGCAGTCGGCTATGGTTAGTATTTGCTACTTTTAATTTTGAAATGGTTCAAGGTCTATGATGCTTTTAGTTTTGTGATGGTACAGAGGCTATGATGTTTGCGTAAGCCCTTTCGAGAACATATGACTGGTGTGGCTGAATGTCTGCCTTTTTTAATTTTCGAATAGTTCTTTTTTTGTTCGCGTGGCTATGTTTCAAGGGCTATAATGGTTGCCTGAGCCCTCTATTGAGTATGCGCATTGTTCTCATGTGTAATTTTGTGATGGTATAGGAGCTATGAAGTTCGCCTGAGCCCTTGTAAGTGTTCTCACCGTCCTAGACTCGGGTTTGATTAATAGTGTGATACATAGTCTATTTTTGTATAATGAGTGGTGGACTAGACTTTAGAGTAAAATGACTCAATGGATGTCAGTTTACTTTAGCTGACCCTGTGTGCTCTGACAAATTTTTTTATTAAATATTTTTTTGGTTTACTCCTAAACTTGATTAAACATAAAGTTAACCTTAAGAGTTAAAACATTAAATGGTTGTGTTTGTAGCATACTACTGATGAAAGGTGCCTTGAAGATTTGAGAGAAAAGGTAAAAAGGTATTTCTTGAGCTTTTAAATGCTACGCAATATGGTCCACCTAAATGAAAAAAATGTATAGAACAATCACCTACTTAGATGCAGAGTAAGAACATGTTTAATCTATATTGACTTCCATCAACTATTTCAGTTATTTTTGTTTTTTTTATTTGTGATTAACGCTTTTGAATGCTATTCAATACTGTCTAACTATAACAGAAAAATGTGTGGGTGCTTTTTTTAAAAACAAAGACAATAACCTATTCGGAACAGAAAATTGCTTCAAAAACTCGATTCCGTCACTACGACAGAACTGTCCAACCGAGAAGAAGGCAACGGTGTGGTACTTGAACTGTATGGTGTGTTATTCAGATCAAAAAATAATCCGAATCGTTGATAATTGGATTTTCGGCAAGTTGTTTAACACGGCTAGGGATCGGTGGGTTTGATAATGCGTTGAGTAACTTGGCAGTTAGGTTACAAACGCAAGCTGTCGGAGGAGATTTGTTTCGGAAATTGGCATTTGAAAGTGTGACGTTTGGGTGGGATTCGGTGACGATCTACGAGATGATGCAATGTACGCCTTATTTATCAAAGGAGCAGTGCAGTTTGTGTTTGTACGGACTGGTTTGAAGGTTTTGCCAACTGTGATGTAATTTAGTTCTAAGTAGATTGTTCCTAATTATTTGAGTTGTAATGTAATTGTGAATCGTATAGTTCGACTTTTTATTGTCAAATTGATTACTCTTCAGTTTTAAATTGCGTTATACCAAACATGTCATATTACTCTATAGAAAGATTAAAAAATCAAGTTTGATGCTTCCTTTTAGTTAGATGAACGCGTGTTGGCAGGGGCGGACCTGTAGTGTAAACGGGCGTAGCCTGGGCTACGGCTCAAGTTTTTACGAGTAGTGTAAAAAAAATTCCGATTTTTATACACAGGACACCCCTGAACAAGTACGAGGACACCCCTAAAAAATTTTGGGGTACCCCTGAGTTGAAGGTCTAGTTCCGCCACTGCGTGTTGGGATAAAAAGTCGCGCAACGCGCGACAAGGAATACCACTAGTTTTCTATAAAAACATGAATTTTTACCAAGTTTCTATAACAATTTGATTTTATAAAGGAAGATTGTTATTTTCGTGTAATTATTAATCAAAGTAAGTTTCTATAACAACTTAGAATTTTATAATAGTAATAATAATGGTACTACTTTTGAGAAAAGTATCTATTTTTTTCAACAGATCATACAAGGGAGGAATAAGTAAATGTGGTTTTGTCCAAAGTCACAAACTCGCAAAGCAATAATCTGTGAAATTTTAATTTGTGATATGGTTTAATTGTAATTTAAATGCCATCATCATCAAATTGTAAAAAAAACGCCATTACAACAATTCTACCGTATTTTTTACCATATATTACATTAAAAAACACTACTTTTTTTCTCTCTTTTATAATTAAATAATATTTTTTATAACTTTATCATTACTTTTTCTCTCTCCTTCTCTCACAACCACTTTTAAAATATATTAAAAAATTATATGAATGAACAGTGTCCCCTCAAACAAATGAACAGTAACATTTTGTTTCTCCTTCACTCACAATCATTTTTTATATTGTTTATGTTATAAAAACCTCACTCACACCATTTGGTGGAACGGATGTGAATGCATCACCTTCTCCTTGCTCTCTCTCTAAAAGATTCTTTATTTATTTCTGTCCATCAATGCATTAATTTTCTGGACATTTGTCTCTATTAAACAATTTTTTAGAAATATTTTATTCTTTTCCAAATTTTCATTTAGTTGTTCATTGAATATTTCGGACTCTATATTTTGTTTATTCCAAGCTTCATATTTTTGTTGACGTTATAAATGTACTAAGGCTATGCGTTGTATGTATGAACGGGTATATTTGGCATGGAGCTTTTGGTAGCTTTTAGGAGCTTCTAGCTTTAAGCTTTTAAGAAAAAACGCCTACTCATTAAAAAACCTTGTTTGGTTGAAGGAGCTTGAAGCTTTTAGGTTAGTAGCTTGAAGCTTTTGGTTGAACGCTCCTACTAGTAGCATTTAGAATGAGCTACAAGCTTTTAGGGAAAAAAATATTATTTTAACCTCTAAAGATAATTAATGCACAAACATTTTAAATTTTTAGTTATGTCCATTTTGGTCATTTTATACATTTATTAAAAGCTTCCGCTACTCTGTCAAACACCAAATATATCTAAAAAGCTACAACTACTAGCTACCAGCTTCCAGCCACCAACAAGCTTCTAGCCACCAGCTACTTTTGCCAAACAAACCCGTTAACTAGAAAGTGCATGTTAAAGTGTCATGTTACTATCACATCACTGCCATGTAGGCAGTGAGCTTTAACTAATCCACCCTTTAACAAGCGTGTTATGCTTTAACTATAAAATAAAAAAAATAAAGCAAATGAATGTTTGTGTGTATGCATGCGTATGATTGGTGAAATGTAGTGGACTTCATCTCCACTTTGTTTCCGCGCTCGTTAAGGGGCTAACACCTCCCCTCTTGGCGCCCCCTTTAACATTCACGTTTTGATTTTTGGTGTTGCTGAAAGGGTGAGGTAACATGGGCGCCACCCCACAAAACATAGTCTAAAATAGCTTCGACTGATTTCAAAGATTTTTGACATCAAATTTTGAAAACAATAGGTTTAATACCATCTGGCATTGGAAAATATCTAGTATAGATCTCATGACCCACATCGGATCAATTATGAAACCGATTCATATGGAAGAGACAACATTATCATTTAGTATTTGCAAATTGATACCAAGTTATATGTGTTTTAAATATTATTATTTATTTACATTTTTTTGATTTTTTTAAACAAAACAAATTCCGTCTACATTTGACCTTGGAAAAACATAAAAATTGGGTTAGGTTACATCTGCTAGGTTGAGAATCGTAAAAATCTGTTGGAATAGACTTATATGCAGATAGACATGAGACATTATATGAGATTTTACCTCTTAAAAAACAAATCGCACCTAACTCCACGTCTTACTATTGATGCATGCGTCTGTCGACTTCGTCTTGTATCGAGTCTAGTATTAGAATTGTTAGATCAGGGCGCGTAGTTCGAGAAAATAGAATTTAGATAATTCCGTTTGAGTGTGGTATTCCGTTTGAAACAGAGTTTTTGTGAAAAATTTGCCGAAACATAGAAGAAGAATTTTATAATGCGTTTGCGACACCCATTGCCCTTGTTACTGCTGCCGAAACATTGTACAGTGAAAATGAGACAGGAACTTACCAAAAACCACCTAAGCTAATGTTCATTGAAGATTTTAAAGGTTGGCAAAATCGATTTGAGAACTGGGTGCAAGCATATAAGTTTGACGCATGGTGTGCTTTAAACAAAGACTACGAGAAACCGAAAAACGAGCGTGGGCTTGAAAAAGCTTTTTGTGATTTTTCAGAAAGTGATAAATTAAAGTATACAAGTGAGAAAATGATGATTAGTCTTCTACAACAAGCAGTAAAGGAAGATATCTTTGTTCTGTTTCAACAAGAGAATACGGCTAGATCAATTTGGAATGCATTGATTCAAAAGTTCAAAGGAAGCGCATATATGATTAAAAACAAAAAGGCATTATTGAAGAAATCATTTGATATGTTTGCAGCTTTCGATCATGAAACAACAAAGATGACCATTGACAGATATTGTCATCTTGTTTTGGAAATGGGAAGATTGGATATAAAGAAAGATGATGAGGAGTGGGTTGATAAACTTGCTGATGCTTTACCACAGCATAAGTGGGGAACTTATTTGATGATTGTGAAACACATGAGAAAATCGGAAAATATGAATCTGGCACAGTTTATTCAAAAGATTGAAGAGCACGAGTTGGATATTCAGAAAACGGCAATCATGAAGAATCCTAATGCTCAACAAGATGTTAGTTTATATTACAGAGGGAATAAGTTTGAGGTTACCCCCAGTCCTAGCCCAAAGATCCAAACTGGTTTTAGTGCTGACAGTTCGTCTAGAACAAAGGGTAGTAATTTGACACAGAGTGGTGGATCTTCATCTTCATATTCAAGCTTTGATCCAAACTTTACAACATCAAGTCCTCAACAACCGAATTCAACAAATCTGCAATGCAATGTTACCTTAAACATTAAAAATGGTCAAAATCTATCTCCGGAAAGAGCAAAGCAACACATGGCATCACTCGTTGCTATGTTGGAATCTTATGAAAGTTTGAATGCTGGCAGAATTGGAAATCCGATGCTTACCAAAGAGGATTATGACCAAATTGATGCAGAGGAACTTGAGTTGATGGATGTGAAATGGTGTTTAGCCAGTGCTATTCGAAGAGCAGAAAAAATTACACAAATCACTGGTAGAGATGATTTTCGGGGAATGAGTGAATCTCCAATAGGGTTTGACAAATCGAAAGTCACCTGTTTTCGTTGCAAAGGAAAAAGACATTTTAAATGAGAATGCAAAAACAAAGAAGCAACAGGAAGACAAGATGGAAAGAATGATTATTATCAAAAGTAAAATTTTCATCAGATTGATCAACAACCACAAATTGATAAACAACCACAAACTGCTCATGCTCGTACCATTCAAGAGAAAAGAGCTTTGTTTGGTATAATTGATCAAGATGATGAATTTGTTGCAGAGGGATTTAGCTGGGATAAATACATTCCTGCTGGTTCAGGTCTTGTTGCTAGAATTCTGGGTGAAGATGAGGCGAGTCAGAAAAGAATCCCGATTTTTCCAGATCTAGGAAGTGATATTGATACTGATGATGAGGAAGAATATCTTAACAAAGCTAGAAAAGGTATAGATCCTGACAGTTTTAATTTGTTTTTTGCAGATAAAGTTGAGTTGCTGAATCAGAAAAAGATTGCCAGATTAAGGAGAGAGCTGGAAGCAGCAAGAATCCTTGCTAATGAAAAAGCAAAGACAGAAGCTGGAGAAGTTAATGTTGATCAAGTAACTGAGAAAGTAGTAGAAAAAATCGTTGAAGTGGAGAAAGTGGTGGAGAATATAGTTGAAGTCGAAAAAATGGTTGAAGTTGAAAAACCATGTTTGAAGTGTTTAGAATCTTGCAAAGCTTGTGAGGAGAAAGACAAGAAGATTAGTGAGTTGGAAGAGCTGAAAGAAAATTTGTTGTCTGATTTGAAGTATGTGAAAGAGTCATATGATGTTTTGAATAAAACAGTTGATAGTCTAAAAAGAACGAATTCAGAAATTGAAAATGCAATGACAAAAATGAACTCGACATTAATGATGAAGCAGAAGGTCATCAATGAGTATATTGAAGACTGTGCTAAGCTGAAGCAGGATTTAGAGCTTGAAAAGATTGAGAGTGAAAGGATTAAACGTT
This sequence comes from Helianthus tuberosus, assembly GCA_030545235.1. Lineage (NCBI taxonomy): Eukaryota > Viridiplantae > Streptophyta > Magnoliopsida > Asterales > Asteraceae > Helianthus > Helianthus tuberosus. Next base: position 25,290,852 of record CM060387.1, read on the forward strand.
TGTTGTTGAGTTATACAACATGTGATTATTTGATTGATCGTGTTTATCCTACTATTTCTGGTCTTGAAGCATTCAAGGAGGAAAAGACTGAAGATACTGATATTGGTAAGAAACAAAGTGTCAAGTATAACAGATGTCCGCCCCCGATCCATGAAAGTTATTCTCCCAGAAAGCCAAATGAGGAACGAGTAAATAAGGCTCTCAACATCAAGTTAAAGTCTGAAATCATTGATGAATTACCAGACAATATTGATGTCACATTCACAACGTCTGACACTGATCATGAGTCTTAGTTGTTAAAGAAAGTGGTCGATCAGGTGTTGGATATGGATGAAGAGTCAAAATCGGAGTCTAAATCTGAAAGTCCGAGTTCGTCAGAAAAGAGTCCGAGTTCACCAGTTAAAAGGGTTTACAATAAAGAATTCTTGTTATCAAAATCTAATTTGAATGATGGATCGATCAAAGTGGCATATACTTTGAATGATTCAGACAAATTATATTCTGATGAAGAATTTCCAATAAGAAGTGTCAAAACTGAACAGATAAAACAGGTTTTCAAATTAATAGAAATTAATATTTCTGAAATAAAAGATTTAAATCTTCATGAAAAACCTAAAAAGTACACTTCAAGAGTTCAACAGAGATTGAACAAGAAAAAGGGTTACAGTTCTGGTTCAGGTTTTCGAAAGAAACCAAACCATAACAGTAATTTCAAAAAGAAAGGTCTTGGTTTTAATTCTTCAGAAAATTTTAAAAATGAGAAAAGTTATAAACCAAAAACAACATTTGTTGCAGGAGGAAGTTCTGAAGATGAGCAGAAGAAACCATTCTGGAAACAGTCAAATCAAGAGTTTCTTGCTGAAATAAAGAAGAATGTGAAGAAATTTGCTCCAAGAGTTGACAGAAGAACCTGTTTCAAATGTCAAAAAGTTGGACATATTGCTTGGAATTGCCAACAGTTCAACAACACAAAACAGGGAGTTTCTTTTAACTCAAAATTGAAAGAAAAATGTGTTGATAAAAAGAAACAACCAACCGAGAAATCTGAAGTGTTTGAAAATTCGACTTTCGAAAATGATGATATTTCAAAACGTTTTTACAAAAGAAATGTCGATTTAAATAAACAAAGATGGGTTGTAAAATCTGAGAATAGTTCTGACAATGAATCTGATTCCATAAAATCAGAGGAGTCATGTGTTGAGAAAAAGGTTGAGAATTCCGTTCCAGAGTTGAACGAGGAAAACTTTCCGCCATTGTCAAAAGATAATTTGAAATCAAAAGGTAGGTTTGAGATTTCAGATCAATTCTTTGTTGGTAAGAAAGATTTTGATGCTGAAAAGGCTTTCAGTGGGAAAGTTAAACACATCTTTGGGAAGATGGTTGATGGAAAGGTTAAAGGTGCAAAAGAATTTTACAAATCAAAATGTTGGTGGGATAGATGTGTACCAGAATCTCCCAAGGCTGGACAGGCTTGGGGGACACCATTTTCTAACTGAAAAACCTGACTTGCCGGAGCTCCCAAGTAGGTAATCGCGGAGCATGAATCGGCATCATTCTTGAATAATTGTTTTTGAAGAAGTGTGACTTACCGGAGCTTCCAGGTTGGTAAGTGAGGAGCAGGTATCGGCATCTTTCTTGAGAAATTCACGAAAGTGATTTCGACTTACAAGTAGTAAAATCAGGGACATTAAGTTGTACTTGATTTTCTACAAGTGATGTTTGGTGATTGAATCTAAATCTGTTATATTTTTCAAGTGGTTAAAGAAGAACAATGTGATGAGAACCCCAAACCTACAAGAGGTTTTATAAAATCAACAAAACTTATTTTCCGAAAAAACCATTTGATTAAAACAAACTTAAGTGTTTTGAAATCACAATGGGAAAATGTTTTGTTGTGAGGGGGAGTTCTGATTGCTTACGCCAGGTGGATGGCAAATTGAAGTGATTTGATATCAGTTGTCATTTTACTTGTACAATTTGTTTTCAAATTTCCTTTAAATGTGTTTGAATTTTAGGGGGAGTAAAAATTTTCAGAAAATCCAAAAACATTAGAAAATTTGAAAAAGTAAAAAACATGATAAAATAAAAAATGAGTTTTGTTGTGAAAAGAGGAAATGATAGTACATCAGTGAACTATCACAACATGCTAAAGTATTGGAAAGAAAAAATGTGATAAACGGTCTCACTGATGATATGCCAGTAGGTTTTTGCACATTTAGTAGATTGTGACGAGATATAAACCTAAATTTCAAACTTGCTTATATTGTGGGGAACATCTCTTGGATATATGGGTAACCCCCGAAATCTTGTTTGAAAGGTCCCTCTTTCTGAGATACTAGGTCTTTATACTCAGTGATATCTGGGGTATTATCCCGGGACTTCTGATTTTGTGGAAGCAATGGCCTAGTCCCGGGAGAATACTTTCTGCTTGCTTGAAATATAGCATCGCCCTCAGCACAAAAAATGATGAAACATTGCAAAATGCTAATCATATGCTGTTGAAGAAAAGATCCTCTAAAGGGGACACACCAAAAGTCGAAGCCGTCATCTCTCTGCTGTACGGAAGTTCTGACCTGAGCTCTCACGGCCTTCGCAATTTAACCCCTTACAGATATCATCTAGGTATACTCACCTGTAAGACTGAATATTGGAATCTGAATACGGGAGTATATTCTGAGGTGGGACACGCGAATAAGTTTAAGTCTCTAAAACATTAATCTCGTATCTCGAAACAGTTGAACTTTGTGTGGAAATTTAAATGGATCAGTATACTGACAATCTAAGTGAATCGTTTAGAACTTAAAATGTTTAAAGCTTAACGGTGTTGGTGATTTGTCTCAGAACTGATATGATCCCCTTACACAAACTTGCAAAAATAGTGTCTGTAAATATTTCTTTAATGTTTTTTTTATATCAAAAATCCAAAAAGATTTTCGGTGTGTTTTAGCATAAATTTTAAAAAATTCAAAAAGATTTTAGACAACTGATGTTGAAAAGCTGATTTTCAAAATTCCGAGTGCTGAACATGACGAACAGGTTTGGGAGTGTGTGTTTTGAAAAGATTTTCTTACAAGTAGTTCATCAGAGATTAATATGTTAAATCGTTTTGTACGAGATGTGTTAAGTTTGTGTCTACAAGTGGTTAGCAGAGTTTAAATTTCTAAATTTGTCAAATTTTATATTTGTAAAATTTATTGTTGGGTAGAGTTTGTGCAGGTAGGACAGGTTGCGATTCTGGATCTGCTGATACTGATTAGCCAGGAATTGATCCTGAACTTGTAAATATATGAGCAGAGTATGAGCCAGACTACGATCCCAGTATAATTCAAGGGGGAGTCTGCTAGTAGATCAACATCCAAGGGAGAGAAGAGTCTGTGGATACAAGAGCCAGAATCAGATCCTGAAGATAGAAGAGGATAAAGATTGAGGATGCTTACTCTGTCAGATATTTTGGATGAAGCCCAAAGACTGATAAAGGATGACGACGTTGAAGACTCGACACTGAAGACTCGTCAACATTCGAGGGGGAGTCTGTTGATGCATGCGTCTGTCGACTTCGTCTTGTATCGAGCCTAGTATTAGAATTGTTAGATCAGGGCGCGTAGTTCGAGAAAATAGAATTTAGGTAATTTCGTTTGAAGGAGGGTAATTCCGCTTGAAGAATGCTTGCATGTAATTCCGTGCGGAATTAGATTCCGCTTGAATCTAATTCCGTTTGGGACTTGTTTCATGCGGAATTAAAAGCCTATAAATACCCCTCCAAACGAAATCATTTGTAAGTTTCATCTTTCCGGTACCGAAGTGCTGCCGACGCGTCAATTGATCTGTATTGCTGTTAAATCAATAAAACAAGACGTTTAAGTGTGATACAAGTTGTTTTCCAAGTCTGTTTCTTTGTTTCCGCCTCTGAAACAGACAAGAACTCTTCTGATTGACTCGTTTGGGTCACGGAACGATCCTACACTTACCCACCTGACTATGAGATTTTTTATTATGTACTTTTAACACTATTTATTATTCATAGAAAAAGTACTATTAGTTACAAATATTTATTATTTGTTTTCTTTTAAAAATGACTTAAAAGAGGATTAGTGATTTACTTGTATTTTGAAGTACAATGAGAAAATAGGTTCTAAAATCAAACTTCAGTGTGTTTTATGCCATAAACATAAAAGAATAACCGAAAAAGAACAAATAAAATAATACAAAGGAAAAAACATAACTGTCAACTTTTATGTAGTCAATAACAACTTTATCTTACCTTAACTATGTAGTATGTACCAAACACCCTTTACAATCTCTTGGTTACATTTTTAACACCTCTTGTTCCCCATTAAGGAGTTTCCATGTCAAGTGTCACTTGAAACAAACATAACTAGTAGGGAAAGAAATTTAAATAAGGAAATCCACATAAACAGTTACAAATATTTAATTTATATACACAGTTTAAAAAGCTAAGATACACAGTTTAAAAACTAGTAGGGAAAGAAATTTAAATAAGGAAATCCACATAAACAGTTACAAATATTTAATTTATATACACACTTTAAAAACTAAGATACACAGTTTAAAAACTAGTAGGGAAAGAAATTTAAATAAGGAAATCCACATAAACAGTTACAAATATGTAATTTATATACACAGTTTAAAAACTAAGTTAGATGGTTACACACACTCCCTTCCTTGTTATCCACCTCATTCATATGTTTTTCCCCTTTCATCGTTTCGGAATAGTCATCACTGATTCTCATATCATTGAACTCACTACCTCCACACTAGACCTCACAATTGTACTGCACTCAATTTTAGAAGAATGACAAACAATACAGGTAAGTAGTCAACTTATGTTTGATAGTTAAAAGGTTTAGCTCAAAAGTGTTAAGTAATTTAAAGTCAAAGGTTTTCTCTATAAACAAAGTATATGGACTAAACTTGTCAAATTGAAAGTTAATAGTTGTTACTGATTAGGGTTATAAATTTGGGGATTCTTCATTTAGAGACCAATAGTTTAATTCTTTGAAACCCTTTGTAATTCATGTTCATTCTTGTATAATTCCAGTTACAGTTTAATAAATAAAGATTCATAATTCTTGTATTCTTTTGATTGTGTTTCTTTCATGTTCATTTTGATAATTCCACTTTGAAGTTAACAAAAAGCAATGCCCATGATGCATTAGGGTTCATTGATGGTTGTACTTATCCTAAAACTTAGTATTTCACGGTTTGCTTCGGCCAGGTAATTTGCCAAAAAAACGTTATGGGCCAAACCGTTTACTACGATTTGACCCAAACCCGTTTTGACCAAAACCCGTTTTGACCCATGACCCAACCCGTTTGCCAGGTCTAATTAATGCTATTCAACTGTCTAACTGAAGCAAGTCGGCTGGTTTGACCAGTTTGAAATATGAACGATTTGGTTCACAGCTTGGTTTGGCAGTTTGACGGTTTATTGGTTCAGGCTACGATGAACCCATCGCTTAACCATTTCTTATTTATTTATCTTTACATTTACACAGTATGGAGTTATTTATATTTATCATACTCATGAACAGTATTTATCATCAGACAAAAAAATTATTTCACAAACTACAAGTTGGGAAAAGGAAAGTTGGATAACCATTTCTTATTTATTTATCTTTTTATTTGAGATATATATGAATTTTAATATTTTAAATATAAATCTTAGTTACCTATTTAAAGTTATAATTACATTTGTTAGTGATGTTTCGATGAACGTTTTCATAGTCTTCGAGAAAGAATTCTGATTAGATTTAAGCAACAACTATCTTGAAAGAAAATTTGATAATACACACTTATGTATATGGGTACAAACAATAAATTTTTTAAGTCGATGTATTGTCGTGGCACTTGGCATGGTGTGGGCTGCTTTCTCAGGTATAAACTAGGCTGCAACACAGAGAAAACCCGTCAAAACACGCTTTGAGACCATACACCATCTTTCAAAGCTCTGTGCCTTGCATGAGGAGAGAGAAAGTCGTATTTCAAAAATTTCCCTTACACGATTTCACAAAAAGACAAACCAAACTGGCCAGGTGATCCTGTAGGTTTTGACGGTCTGAACTACTTTTATATCTATTTCAAAACTGTTAGATTGTATTGAAATTTTTTTAAAATGATAAAGATGGTTCATGAATATAATAGTTATACACAATTCCATATTTTAGAAATTATATTAAAAAAACATAACAAGGCTAAACGGCCTGGTCCAAGTTCTAAACCGGCCGCCGAGCCACCAAATCGAAACCATGATCCAAACCGCATAAATTTAAACTAGCCGACTTGATTCGATTTGAATGGTTCGGTGAGTTTAAACGGTTTATGAATTATTAGTGTATATATAGTTGAGTTAGTTTGAGTTAGTTAGATGTGGCACTAGAGTTAGTTTGAGTTGTTGAGTACCTATATATATATACAGTGTATTCTCACATTTGTAATTCAATATACATAAAATAATATCATACCTTACTACCAATTCAAGCCTTTATGGTATCAGAGCTTTGATACCTAGGGTTCCGGCAGTGTAACAAACTTTTCCGGTGAAGATTCCGGCTGCTCTTCTTCTTCTCCGATCATCATTCCTTTCTTATCATTCATCTTTTCTTCTTCTCCAACCTTCGATTTCATGGCTGATTCTACATCTGATTCTTCTTCTCCTATCAACAATTCATCAAACTCAAACAATACTCTACCTAATATCACCAATTTCTTGTCCATAAAACTCGATGATCAGAATTTCCTCAATTGGAGACATCAGATAACAACAGTTTTGAAAACTTTAGGTCTTCTTCAATACTTGAATGCTGATACAGCTGTTCCTGATGTAAGTTCTGCAACTTATGAACAGTGGATGAGATCAGATGGATATGTAATGGCTCTAATCACAGCTACTCTTTCACCATCGCTTATGCATATTGCTCGAAATGCTTCATCAGCATCTGCTATCTGGAAATCCATTAATGAGTCATTCTTTCAACAAGTCTATGCTAAACAATCCTGGTACATGACTCAATTTCATCTGTTAAAACAGGAATCAAAATCAGTAGTTGATTATCTGAATAGTGCCAAAGAAATTGTTGATGTGTTGAATGCTATTGGAAATCCAATAAGTGATGACATGCTTGTGTTACAAATTTTACAAGGACTTAATCCTGAATTCGAAATTTTGTAACAAATGTTGAAAACTCTACTGATAAACCAAATTATGCTCAACTGAGATCAAAATTGCTTACTTATGAAGCAAGAATGAAGCAACGACAAAGCATTCATACCGTTCCTCTTACTGCCATGAATGCTAGTGTTACTGGTCCTCCTCATCGATTTGATTCCGGATCTGGTTCTGGATCTGGATCTACACAAACACAGTGTCAGATCTGATCAAAGTTTGGACATCTAGCATCTAATTGCTATTTTCGTTATGCAAATTCTTCACAAAATCAAAACAATGGTGGATTTCACGGAGGTTTTCGAGGACGTTCAGGTGGTAATAACTTCCGTAGTGGCTTCCGTGGTGGTGCACGAGGAGGCGGTCGATTTCAAGCGAATTTTGCTGAATATGATTTTGTTAATCAGATGTATTCGAATTGGAACCCTAATTCTTCATTGAACATGATGAACATAAACCCTAACTTTGGTTCGCATGGTAATTTTGGGGGTTCTGGACTTACGACTGGAACTGGTAATGGATATGGGTCACAAGCACCGGGTTTATTTGGAACTGGATCGGGTATGGTTGGAAATGGAACTGGTTTGAATGGAGCAGGCCAAGGGATTTTAGGGGCTGGACCTTCTATTGGGTCTAATTTTCATGTTTCAAATGGGCCTGGTCATGTGTTGCATTCTGGATACCTGGGTTTGGTTCTGATCATTTGTAGCAATGGGCTGGAAAACAAACTGGTGAAAATGGTGGATTTCATTATGGGTTTCACGCTGATCTTTCGAGCACGTGTCAACAAGTTGAGTCTTGGCTTCCTGACTCCGATGCGTCTGCTCATATGACATCCGATCCATCTATGGTTTTTGATACTACACCCTACACGGGTTCTGAGCGAGTTGTTATTGGTGATGGTACTCCCTTGCCTATATCTCATATTGGTTTTTCTTTACTTCGCTTATCTACTTGTACTCTACTACTTCGTTATGTTTTAGTGGTTCCTGGTCTTGCCAAGAACCTACTTTCCATCACACAACTTGTTATAAATCACCCGATTGCTGTTATATATTCTCACTTTGGATTGTCTTTTCAGACACTCATGGGACAGGTCCTCCACCACATGCGTGCTAGTCCCCACCAGCTTTACTCACTCTCTGCTACTTTCTTTGCATCTCGAGAGATTTGGCACTCTAGATTGGGACATCCATCTGATGCCGTTTCATCTAGACTTTCATTTTTACCTTTGAAAACTAAAACAGTGAATAATGTTTGTAATGCTTGTAGTACTTCGAAATCTACTTGATTATCTTTTACTACGATTGTATCACATTCTCTTGATCCATTACATATTATTCATTGTGATATTTGGGGACCAGCACCAGCTATGTCTCGTTCGGGTTATCGTTATTTCATTACATTCATTGATGATTATAGTAGATTTACCTGGATGTATCCATTGACGTGTCGTTCACAGGCTGTTGATGCTTTTCGACACTTTCGTCCTTTTGTCGAAAAGTTATTTTTGTAAGGACCTGCAAAATTGTCCATAAACAACCCGTAAGTGAAAACCCGGACCCCTGAAACCCAAATGTGCATGAAAAACCAAGAAAACAAGAATTTTAAGTTTCAGGCGGGCCGCGTAAAACGTAAGCTTAGGCTTACGCGGGCCGCATCAAAGTAAAGTTGACCGGATAAGCGTTACAGGCCACGTGGCGGACCTACTGATAACACGCTAGCCCTACACGTAGACTAGGGCCCTCGCGGGCCGCGTAAAAGTCTTGTGAGGGTTTACGCGGGCTGCGTAAAACCCATTTTTCAGCTATAAATTAATCAGTTCATGGCCTGTTCATCTGCACTCGAAAAACGTTTCAAAAGACGAAATATACTGCTCAAAATCACAATTTAGCTTATGGAAACGCTGCTACGAATACAGGGTATTAACTCGATCACTGCTACGATGCAATGTCCGATCGATTGAAACCGATCCGATGGATGTTTATGTGCTGCCCGTATTTGGGCTATACTTTGTCATTCGTCGTGAGGGTTTTGATTTCGTGAGTTTATCGTAAAAGTTGTATTAAGTTACTGACCTAGTTTCGTGTGCATTGTTATTTAACTAGGTCACAAGGCTAAATCAGTAGGCTAGACTCTGCCCGTATAAACTTGCAATGTGAGCCATTCTCTTTTTATTAACAATGTTTGACTATACCTAAATTGTTTTCAAAAAGTTATAATTACAGGGATTAAGTCTTGGTTATCTTGAATCACTGGCAAGTGGGGTATTGTGCACATTACTAATTTCTCACGGTTAGGTTCACCAAACCTAACAGTGATAATCATCACTACTTGGGTGAAAGGACCCAATAGTGGTATGACCATCGTCACCAGGGTGTGACACGGCGCCAGATAAAAATAAGATAGTAGCCATTGTAATCGCTCTTATGCTGTAATTTATAACTCTGTGTCGTTTTATCCAAATTGAGTGACTCGCCAGTATTTCCCCGCTGATAAAATATTTTCAAAACATGTTTCAGGTGACTTACTGTGAATCAAGGAAAACATGCTACGGAGCACTAACAAGCTTGAAGTGGTGGCTCAGTAAAATAAATAAACATGTTTTGTAAAACAAGGGATTTCCTCGTGAAATTACCTTTACTGTAAATTATGGGGTTTGTCCCAATTTATGAAATAAAATAATTGGGCATTTTCAAGTTTCAAAAGATCCTGTTAAACTTCCGCTGTCAAATCAAATAATAAATACCACGGGTTTCTGTCTCGCGGCTCCTGGACCGGGGCACACCGGGACGGGGGCCGTGACAGAAAAAGGTGGTATCAGAGCCACTAATTTAAGCCAATTAAGTATTTAGAAATACTTAATTTTCTGATTGCCATTCTGTGATTTTGTAAATAACATTCTAACTAGGATTTTGTGTTTCCTTATATTCTGATAGCATGAATGAGTTATCTGAAGCTCTTCAGAATCTCACTATCTATGCTATTGACATGGAAGTTTCTGAGGGCTTTTCCGGTTATTGGGCCAACACTGAGAAACCTATGGAATTCCAAGCCCAACCTCTGGAGAAACCCAAGTCGAAAAAGGGAAGGAGAATCATAGGCTGGAGACGCGCACGGAGAAAGAAGCCAGCCGCACAGAGGGTTAAAAAGACTGAGGACCCAAATGATAAAGGGAAAGGAAAAGAGATCGGGGAAAGTTCAGGGCAAGGCCAGGAAATGCAACCCTGGGAGGAGCTTGATCTCAAACTGGCGAATTTTGACCTCATTGGACCTGCCAATGAAGACCTCTTCAATTGCCCCGCTGAATCACAAGTTCCAGTTAACTTAGCACCTGCTATCCCAGATCCCATTGTCAACCACCAACTTCTACCCGGAAAGCTGGAAAAATGGTGGACAAGTGATTGGCAATTTCAGAATCTCTTGAATAACCCTAACACCTTTTTCCCCCCCAGTTTGACCCTGAGTCCGCACCAAACCCACCAATGAGCACCGAGAACTTGGCTGAACTCTGCCACTATGGCGAGGAGCTGGTGGACGCAGGAAACAGAATCCGGGAAGTGGGGGAAAGGATATCATGGAAATACGACGAGAGGGAACGTCGTTTCTGAAGTGCCAGCTGACAGGATCGTATGTGGTTGTGTGGTTACGTGTTTAATAATAATAAAATAATAATAAATATCAATAAAAATATAATCATGTAAAATAACTTAAAATAAAACTTTTGTAATATAACTGGTGTGTATGGATGCATACTAATATATAAAAATATCAACGTCACAAAGTCGACAATTTTGGCTATACGTGTTGACATGATCATGTGTGATTGTTTTATTGTGACTGATTATTAATTATTCTATTTTATGCCAATAATTTATACATTTGTATATTGAAAATTATTAGATGGAACCCGCCGTTAATGAGCCAGTTAACGAAGTAAACCAATCTGAGCAAAACAATGAGGATCACTTTCTTAATAGGCAAAATATAGAAAATATCGTTGCTCAAGGAATAGCCAATGCTATTCCAGCAATCCTTGCTGCTACCCGAAATCTAGTGGAACCTCCACCACCTACTCCCAGCAAACGTACTCACGGCAACAATTTCAGTAATAGTGTAAATGGAGGCGGCAACAATAATAATAACGATGATGATGGGATGCAAGCCCCATTCCTTAAGAAAATGAAAGCTGCAACGCCTGGTTGCACTTACAAGGAATTTATTGCCTGTAAACCAATCGAATTTGCAGGAAATGATGGGGCAACTGCAGGACTGCGTTGGTTAGAGAAAACCGAAGCAGTAATTAAAATAAGTAAATGTGTTGAGGAAGACAAGGTCATGTACGCGTCGCATCTTTTTAAAGAAGGGACACTAGAATGGTGGAACACGGTACTACAAGCCAACGGAAGCGATGTGGCTTATGCCATGAATTGGGAAGAATTTAAGAGACTAGTAGAAAGAAAATTATGTCCCGAATATGAAAAGGAACAAATGACAAATAAGTTCCTAAACCACCGGATGGTGGATGTTGATTGTCGAGGGTATACTTCGACATTCTTTGAGTATGCTAGAATTGTACCTACCCTGGCTTCGCCAGAACCGGTACTTATTTCTCACTATATTTGGGGTTTAATTAGCGAGATTCGTGATATCGTCAAAGCTGCGAGACCCCGCACTATTGACGATGCTGTGGAATTAGCCAACACCCTAACCGACGGGCTGGTACGCACAAGAGAAGAAAACCGGAAAAAGGAAGTGGCCCAAAAGATTACCCAAGGATTCCGTGTGGGTGTGGGTAATAGTAGTAATTTCAAGAAAAAGGGAACCGGGCAATCTTCCACTGCTCCATTTTGCAGTACTTGTAAAAGAAAGCATTTTGGAAGATGCAAAGGGTATTGCAATTTCTGCAAAATTCCGAGGCATCAAGAAGAAGATTGCAGGAGGAAGAAATCAACAACCTGCTTCAACTATGGAGAAGCTGGACATTTTAGACCAGACTGCCCCAAATTGGTCAAACCAGCTGACAACAAAGCCAAACCTGCAGAAGGAACTACCAAAAAGAATGCAAGAGCATTCCAGTTGACTACCCAAGAAGCAGAACTCATCCCAGATGTGATAGCTGGTACGTTCCTAGTTCACGATGTTTATGCAAAAGTATTATTTGACTCTGGTGCAAACCAAAGTTTTATAAATACTTCTTTCTGCCAAGCTCTTAACCTACCCTTAACCAACCTTAGATAAATTTTTACGGTAGAATCCGCAGTTGGTAATTCTGTTCACATAGATAAAGTTTTGCGAGAAGAAAAGATAGAACTCTTAGGCCATAAATTCTCTGCAAATCTGTTACCTATGAATTTAGCTGGATTCGATGTTGTGTTAGGAATGGATTGGTTAGTGGCTAACCATGCTCGAATCCTCTGTGATAAGAATTCCATAGAAATACACACACCTACAGGAGAAGTAGTGGTGATTACAGGAGATAAGCCACGTAAGCCAATGAAATTCATTTCAGTAATGAAAGTGGCGAGTTATTCAAGAAAACAAGGAATAGTGTATATGATTTCGGCAATCATCAACACTAAAGGTAAGAAACTTAGGGAAATTCCAGTAGTATCATAATACCCGGATGTATTTCCAGAAGAACTACCTGGATTACCACCCAATAGGGAAGTAGAATTTAGAATTCATCTAATTCCTGGAACTACACCGATAGCTAAGGCACCTTATCGGTTAGCACCCACTGAAATGTTGGAATTGAAAAAGCAGTTAGATGAATTATTAAGCAAAGGATTTATACAACCTAGTTCATCCCCGTGGGGAGCACCTGTGTTGTTTGTGAAAAAAAAAGGATGGTTCAATGCGAATGTGTATCAATTACAGGGAATTGAACAAGGTTACAATTAAGAATCGATAGCCATTACCTAGGATTGATGATCTTTTAGATCAACTACATGGAGCTAGATATTTTTTCTAAGATAGATTTACGCTCCGGATACCATCAGTTGAAAGTACAAGAAGAAGACATACCTAAAACTGCCTTCAGAACTAGGTATAGTCATTATGAGTTTACAGTCATGCCTTTTGGATTAACAAATGCTCCTGCAGCATTCATGGACATGATGAATAGGATCTGTAAACCGTACTTGGATAAATTTGTAATTGTCTTTATCGACGATATACTCATTTATTCCAAAAGTCAGGACGAGCATTGTGAGCACCTACGTGCACTCTTAACCTTGTTAAGAAAAGAGAAACTTTATGCCAAATTCTCGAAGTGTGAATTTTGGCTACAAGAGGTACAATTTTTAAGACACATGGTGAATTACGAAGGTATTCACATAGATCCCTCCAAAATAGAAGCGATCACCAAATGGAAGGTCCCGCAATCAACTATGGAAGTTAGAAGTTTTCTAGGGTTAGCCGGATACTATCAACGGTTTATTAAGGATTTTTCTAAGATAGCTGTTCCATTAACTAAGCTAACCTGTAAAGCAGTGAAGTTTGAATGGGGATCTAAGCAAGAAGAGGCTTTTAATATTTTAAAGAAAAGGTTAACAAACGCCCCAATTCTTGCCTTACCAGAAGGGACATAAGATTTTGAAGTTTACTGTGATGCTTCTAAGCTAGGATTAGGATGTGTGCTAATGCAATGCAAGAAGGTAATTGCGTACGCCTCAAGGCAATTGAAGAAGCATGAGGAAAATTATACGACTCATGACTTAGAATTGGGAGTGATATTCGTTAATTTACACATATTTTAGTCCCCCGTTTTACCCCTATTTTATGCGTTTTTTTACCGTAAAACCGTCATTCGGATACTTATTTATCTACATTTGTGTTTACAGGCCTAAAACTGCATTCCAGACAAGATGATAGCAAAAACGAGGACTTTCCGGACAAAACGACGAAGCTGCAGACATTCTGTTAAGGATTCTGAACTGGGCCTGTGGAACGACCGTTCCACCTATGGCACGGTCGTGCATCTCCGACAAACTTGATCATCTCGGCAATGAACGAGAGGTGCGACTGGTCGTTCCAGGAAAACAAGCGACTAGGTGAAGAACGGGCGTTCCATCTGAGGAACGACCGTGCTTCTCCGGTGAACCAACAGAGTCTCGAAACTGAACGATCGGTGCAACTCGGCGTGCAACATGTAACCCGGAACTGAACGACCGTTCCACACAAAGAACGGTCGTGCCATTTCGAATCTGGTCAACGATCCGATGACGTATGCAGTATGGTGACCCATCCCTAATAATTGAATAAAGTGAACGGTCGTTCCATATGGAGAACGACCGTGCAACAGCAAAAAGTATAAAAACACAGCAGAAACTTTCTGTTCGATATTCTGGATTTTTGGAGAGCTTCTCAGGCGATTTTCAGGCTCCGGAGGCATTAGCTTTCACCCGGATTCAAGCCACATTGTCTCGTTTAGCTCGATTACTACCCGGATCCTTAGTCTAGTACTTGTTTATGGTTTGATTTTCTAATCTTTCCATGTTTTTGTTAATCTTTCAAGTACTTAGATTAATGTTTATGTATTATTGTAGCATTTGGGCAAAAACACAAACAATCCCTTGCTAGATTATTACCATTAGTGTGTTAAACTTTGTTTGTAATGACACTTGAAGTATTTTCTATGATTATCTTTGATGATTAGTTTGCAACCTTGTTATTGATATTGAATTCTTGATTATAAGTAATTATGTTGGATGATTGATGCTTGGTTAGTTAAGATAGTTGAAAAATGAAGCTTAATTAATCTTGTATTAGTAAACTTTGAATTTGGTTAACTAGTTTAACTTGGTTTAAATGTATGCATCATGATACTAGAAATGGTTAGTGATTTAATAAAACATAATTATTGTTAATCAAGAGAGCTTGCCGTCACGTAAGGACCTAAACGGGTTAGATGGTGTCGTTATAAATTCTTGCCATGATTTGTTAGCTTAGTTAGTAGTTTAGGCCAAAATTGCTATCTTGGTGAATTATTGTGCAAGATTTGTAAAATGAACTCGGTTGTGATTTAATCTAGTTTATGCTTATCTCGGTGGTTGCATTGTGTTTAACGGTGTCGCTTTCCTTGTTTAAGTGAGGTTAGAACAATCCTAACGGCTGACTAACTTATTTTTAAGAGATTTTCATAGACATTTATCAATTGTGCTTTAAAGAACAATTTTAGGTGGTTAAAGTGTGTTTATCGTTTTAGCTTTCCGAATGATTGTCATGTTAGGATTCCCGAAAGGGATACTAATTGTTTTAAATTGGAAAAATTGACCGAATGCTTCTAGTGCCAAAACTGACTTAGTTGACATGCTGTGGTTGTGTATTTAGCAAGGCTTTTTATCTACTTTCTATTATGTTTTTATTATGTATTTGGTTATGTTTACTTTAGTTTAGTTTAAATCAACCAAACCTATGTTTTTACCGGTAGTTTAGTGACAAAGGTCTAGTATTAATTCTCCGCCCATTTCCTTGGATCGATACTTGGTTCTTACCGATACTTTATTACATATATGACGGGGTACACTTGCCTCTTTCGTGTGTGTTTTGATGTAAAAGTAATAATCACTTTTATAAATTTAAAACCCAATCGTGTGTAAAATTCATTGTAAAATTATGTATATATACGCACACGTCAAGTTTTTGGCGCCGTTGCCGGGGAAATGGCGAGTTTTAGGAACAACCCGAGTCATTTGGTTATCGGTGTATATACTTGTTAATATTTGTGTATAATTTCTTGATTATTTATTTGTTTATTTATTTGTTAATATTTCTTGTTTTAATCGATTTATTCATTTTTGCGTTATTTTTGTTTCATTTATTTATTTGATCTGGATTTATTTATTCATTTATTCTTTGGGTTTTCGGCACCCTAAAGCCATTTTTGTATTAGTCAATTCATTTATTTATTATGTTGAATTTTTATAAATTTTCGGGCCCATTTTTCGGATTTTTATAAAATTTTCAGCCCATTTATAATAATTTTCTGCTTCTATTCAGCTGGAAAAAAAAACAGCATTATTTAATTAATAAAATATTCACCGTGTCAAATTTTCGTTTGCAGGTTGATGTTCTCGACCCCCGCTCCAGAACTTGTTGAACCGTCAGACGAACCCGAACGTGATCTTCGGAGGCGTCTTCGCGCGAAAGGGCGTGCGGTTGGGCTACTGCTCGCCAGTGGTGGGCCGGATTCGGTGGTACCTACTGAAGCCGAGGGCTCAGGAGGAAACATAATCATGGCAGACGATGAACGACCGTTGAATGAATCTAATCAGCCTGGAGCGACAGGCCTGGAGCCGAGTATCCTTAGACCTACTATAGATGCACCTAATTTTGAAATTAAATCTAGTATAATTAATATGGTGCAGAATTCGGTGCAGTTCGACGGACGCGAACATGTGGATCCCGGACGACATATTGCGGCTTTTCTCGAAGTGTGTTCCACGTTTAAAATGAGGGATGTTTCGGAGGATGCCGTTCGGTTGAGGTTGTTTCCTTTCTCACTGCGTGACAAAGCCAGAGCGTGGCTTATGTCACTGCCAGCTGGGTCCATCAGGACCTGGAATGGGTTGGCGGAGCTATTTATGAAAAAATACTTTCCACCCGAGAAGACAACCAAGTTAAGGAACCGAGTGGTGACCTTTCGTCAGGATGAGGGTGAGTCGTTGCATGCAGCGTGGGAGAGATTCAAGGATCTGTTACTGGATGTTCCACATCATGGGTTCACCAAGAGACAGCTGGTCTTGACATTCTATCAGGGGCTTAGCTACAATACGCAGGAGCGATTAGATATGAATTCAGGAGGCGATTTGGGGACGAAGACGCCCAATGAGGCTTACAATATTATTGAGAAAGCTGCGTTGAAATCCAGCTCGCGCCGGGAAGGCGATAGAGGTCGGGCTACATCATCATCATCTCGCTTAGGAGCTCACGCTGTGGACGATTACACAGCCATTACTGCTCAAATCTCAGCTCTGGCGACGAAATTCGATAAATCCCAAACAGCCGCGCAAGTTGGCCCTGGATGTGACCAGTGTGGTGTGTCACATGTGCCAGGTACGTGTGACCAGGGTGTTATGTTTACCGGTCACGAAGAGGTGAACTACATGGGCAATCAAAACAGGCCCCAAAATAACCCCTACAGCAACACGTACAATCCAGGGTGGAGAAATCACCCAAACTTTGGGTGGAAATCTAGTTCTGGGAACCAGAACGTGCCCGGTTTTGTTCAACATGCTCCCGCGCCACAACAATCTCACGGTCAATCCTTTCAGCCTCAATATCATAATCAAGGCTCAGGAAGCAGTTCACAGCCGCACACCTCTCAAAGCAATGTAAAGCTAGAGGAAATGATGGCACAACTGCTGAACAACTCCAATAGTGCTAATCAAATGGCTGAAAAGCGATATCAGCAGCATGAGGAGCGATTCTTGGTCAACGAAGGAGAAATGCGGAGTCAAAAGGCTTCCATTCAGAATGTTGAGAATCAAGTGGGCCAGTTAGCAAAGATGTTGTCGGAGAGACCCCCGGGTGGTCTTCCGGGCAACACGGAGTAGAATCCGAAGGGGCGTGGTAATGGCCCTCACACGTAAAGTGTGGGGACATGAGTCTTGCTATCGACTCGCCGACAAAAATTTAGCATGAGTCTTGCTATCGACTCGCCGACAAAAATTTAGCATGAGTCTTGCTATCGACTCGCCGACAAAAATTTAGCATGAGTCTTGCTATCGACTCGCCGACAAAAATTTAGCATGAGTCTACGCTGCTGACTCGCCGACAAAAATGCAGCAGGAGCGTCTTTGGCGCTATAAGGGCAAAATTGTCCTTTTATTTGTTTTTGTAGTTTTAGCGTAATTTAGGTTAGTTAGGTAGTTTACGTTTGTTTGTTTAGTTTCCGTACGTACCGGGCGAAGGTTCTGTATTGCAATATTGTTAGAACAGTTGGTGTGTCGAAAAAACGGCGAAAAACGGCCGAAACGGTTGCTGGAAATAACTTCTGCAGAAATTCTGTATCTGCAGCTGATGCACGACCGTTCCACCTGTGGAACGACCGTGCGATTCCGAGCAAGCCGGCACGGCAGAACGCACCCTCGGTGCAATTCCGAGAACACGCTGTGGGGTTTGAACGATCTCGGTGACGCACGACCGTTCCATTCCAGGAACGACCGTGCCACAGGCTGAGGGCAATTTGGTCATTTTGCACACTATATATACCATTATCTGCTGCAAAATCCCTCATTCGCGAACCCTAGCCGCTGCAGACCGTTCCAGGGCGATTTTTCACCATATCGCACGGTTTTTCGCACGATCTAACACCCTTCTTCGCACGGTACGTTCATAGTTGTAGATTTCTTGTTTTCTTGCTTTCTAGGTTAGATTTCTCCCGATTTTCAAGGAATTTTTAGGGTTCTCTTCATAAACAAATCGAAACCCTAACCCTTGTTAAATCGAAGTATCGTGAACACCCGGTTGACTTTCAGACCCCTGTTGACCCAATACTTGTTGAAATTTTGCAAAAATCTGATTGTTCTAAGTACAGGGGTCGTAGTCTGCAGATTTGGAGTTGCACGGTCGTTCCTCGTGTGGAACGGTCGTGCCTCACCGGCTTGTTCTCGATATCGCTGGGCTTGGCCTGTTAGTTCTCGGTGACGCACGACCGTGCGTCTCGAAGAACGACCGTGCCATATGCCCAGTACAGTTAGACAGTTTCTTCATAATTGGCTGCTCGCTTGTTTTCAATTCATTTCTCTCCTGTTTCTGTCCTTCTAACAATGTTCGTCATTACAGATGGATCACCCTTTCCTACAATTTGACCCCAACATTGAGAAAGAAGCTTTATGCATAGCGAAGCGCGATGAATTGTGGGCGAGACGGGGACAGTTTGGTGAACCCCGATGGTTGGACTGGGAGGTCATGCGAGAATTAAATCAATATGACCGACTTGATGAAATGATGACTCCCGCGCTAGCAAACCTGGTCGGTTGCAACCGACCCGTTTACCAGGAGTTGACTATTGAATTCTTCGCATCGTATCAGTATGAAAGGCCGGTTGCACATACAAAGCTCGATTTCCGCTACAGAAATCGGGTAACCTTCAGGTTATGTAGGCGATGGCATACATGGTCGGTGGGTCGTTTGGGACGGAGGCTTGGGATTTATACGCGGGAGGACATGGATGATCCCGACGTCTTCAACGATCGGTTCAACTTCCCTAATGATGCAGCGCGGGATGCATTCTGGGCACGTAACGCTATTGGAGACCCCTACAACCCACGGATGTCAAAGGCTTCGCGACTCCGAGACCCTCTGGTGCGAGTGATGCACCATGTTTTCAGCCATTCTATATGCGGACGCATGGACAGTCAAGGTAACTGTCCAACACCTGATTTGCTCTTTCTTTATGCGTTGGTTGACAAAGCACCAATCAACCTCGCCGCGCGAATGGCTGAGTACTTTGTCAAGTGTTCGGGGCGGACCCATAATAGTGAGATACATGGCGGTTCGTATGTAACCGAGATAGCATACAATGAGCGCTACATGACGCCGGGGGTGCTTAGGGGTCTCACGTTGATTACCGAGGGGGTGCATGTTGATATCCGGTCTCTGAAGTTCATGGGGGTGATTGTAGAGCTCGAGAGGGGAGATAGGTTGAGGGGATTGAATGGCGAGGTCTGGGACCCGTTACCTCCAGCTGAGGAGGAACATGAGGAGGAAGAGGAGGATGTTGAGATGGGTGAGCAGCACCAGCCACAGACACCACCACACTCGCCGCAGCACCATGCATTTCATCAGCATGAGGATTGGCCCACTTTCTACCAGCAGTTCCAGGATATGCGCGTGACGCAGGAGCAGCATGGTACCTACTTCAGCGAGATCAGATCTAGCCAGGACCAGATCCGGGCTAGCCAGGACGAGATTAGGGCCAGCCAGGCAGAGATTGGGGCCACACATGACCAGCTTCAGCATCGCCAGGATACTTTATACCAGGGGGTGTCTGCGGGGTTTTCTTATCTTTTCGGGGAGATGCATCACGCATACCCCGACTATTTTCAGCACCCGCCGGAGTTCCCACCGTGGAACCCCCCTGGCTATGGCGATCAGGGCCCATCTGGCACGAGACATGATGACGATGATGATGAGTAGTTGGCGGTGGTGATAGCATTTGGTGGTGTTTTATGTTTCAGTACTTTACTTTTATTTGGGTGTTTATTTTGACTATTATTTAAAACACCCCGGATATGTATTTTCAGACAATTTCCTTTGTGTTTTGTTTGGATGTTAGTATTTATGTACATTATGGTTGTTATTTGATTTTTCTGTTTCTGTTATATTTTGGGTGCACATGACATACTAGCAGGTTTCATCTATCGGATCTTGGACCGGAGCACGTACCAGTTAGAGCTTCGGAAGTCTCGTGGCACCAACATCATCTTGAGGGGAGTATTTTTTATCCCTTTCTCTATATTTCGGGTCTCGCATTGGGGACAATGCGAAGTTCAAGTGTGGGGAGGGGGTTAACTTTGTTAACTTAGCTTTGTTTGTCCTCTTATAAAAAAAAAAAACAGAAAATCAGAAAAATCATTTAAAAATACTTGTGTTTTGTATATATGTTGGTAAATAAACCGGTTGGTTGTGTTTTAGAAAACATCGGACTTGATAAAAACTCGACAAGCAAAATATTTTTGAAAAAGGAAACCGGAAAGCGTGACAAACAAAGAAAGACTTACATGATAGTTTTCACACTTTTACCCATTCCTTCCGTTACGTGAGCATATTTGAGCCTAGATTGTTATATATTTGTTCATTACGGATATAGGAGTGAGCCGGATGTTTTGTGCAATTTAGAACTTGTCACTAGTATGCTTGTTAAGACCATGAACGTGCGGATTTGTGTAAACGTGATAGAGGCACTTAGATTACCCCTTTGTTGTGTACCTTGTTCTTTGTGTTGTGCTTCCCGTTCACCTTATATTACCCTTTAGGATTAACCATGTCGAGCCTTCCCGTTCACCTTTGTTTACCCACATTATCGCCCACTTAACCAAATTTAGCCTTTTTATGTTTTTAAACCTTTTTAGTGTTGAAACTCGGTTTAAATAATAGTTTAACTAGCTTGTTTTTGTTTATATTTCATTGTATAGTTTGAAAAAAAAAACAGAAAATAAAACACCCTAAAACAGGGTGAAGTTGATAGAAATCGAGCAATTTTGAATGCTTAAATGTTAAAAATTTTGTTTATAAGCTCGATTGCGCTTTAGTCGCCTTTTTAAGGCGTTTGTATGTATAGTTGTAGTATTGTCTTGCTAGTTAAACGCTACTACCGAGTTTTAACCATTTTCGCCACTTTAAATGTCCACTTCCATACCCTTCGCCCAAGCCTAACGTTACAACCCGTAAAGACCTCTTGATTTACACTTTTTCGCATGTTAGTTGGTGGAGACGAGATCTTATGACAAGCTTATGTTATTGCGCATTTCATTGACTAGGCGTTGAGTGTTTACGCATACACATTTTATGTATGATTCATAAATAAAACCGAGTGTGTGTGAACATTGTGAGTTGTGTGAAGATTAACATGTGAGTCAATTAAATGTTTAGTCTCGGCTTTTTGGTTGTCGCTTTTTAATTGCATATGCTTGTTGGGTTTGAATCTTTTGATGTTGTCTTTCGACAAACCGGCTAACCGTTTATATTTTAGTTTTCAATAAAATAGTGTGTAAATTATCGTTCTTGTTTGTTTATGTCTTTTATTGCTTTTTAGTTTAGCTTGCTTGAGGACAAGCAAGGTTCAAGTGTGGGGAGATTTGATATTCGTTAATTTACACATATTTTAGTCCCCCGTTTTACCCCTATTTTATGCGTTTTTGGCCGTAAAACCGTCATTCGGATACTTATTTATCTACATTTGTGTTTACAGGCCTAAAACTGCATTCCAGACAAGATGATAGCAAAAACGAGGACTTTCCGGACAAAACGACGAAGCTGCAGACATTCTGTTAAGGATTCTGAACTGGGCCTGTGGAACGACCGTTCCACCTATGGCACGGTCGTGCATCTCCGACAAACTTGATCATCTCGGCAATGAACGAGAGGTGCGACTGGTCGTTCCAGGAAAACAAACGACTAGGTGAAGAACGGGCGTTCCATCTGAGGAACGACCGTGCTTCTCCGGTGAACCAACAGAGTCTCGGAACTGAACGATCGGTGCAACTCGGCGTGCAACATGTAACCCGGAACTGAACGACCGTTCCACACAAAGAACGGTCGTGCCATTTCGAATCTGGTCAACGATCCGATGACGTATGCAGTATGGTGACCCATCCCTAATAATTGAATAAAGTGAACGGTCGTTCCATATGGAGAACGACCGTGCAACAGCAAAAAGTATAAAAACACAGCAGAAACTTTCTGTTCGATATTCTGGATTTTTGGAGAGCTTCTCAGGCAATTTTCAGGCTCCGGAGGCATTAGCTTTCACCCGGATTCAAGCCACATTGTCTCGTTTAGCTCGATTACTACCCGGATCCTTAGTCTAGTACTTGTTTATGGTTTGATTTTCTAATCTTTCCATGTTTTTGTTAATCTTTCAAGTACTTAGATTAATGTTTATGTATTA
Source organism: Helianthus tuberosus (assembly GCA_030545235.1). Lineage (NCBI taxonomy): Eukaryota > Viridiplantae > Streptophyta > Magnoliopsida > Asterales > Asteraceae > Helianthus > Helianthus tuberosus. The sequence continues at coordinate 25,313,654 of CM060387.1, forward strand.
TTGTAGCCTTTGGGCAAAAACACAAACAATCCCTTGCTAGATTATTACCATTAGTGTGTTAAACTTTGTTTGTAATGACACTTGAAGTATTTTCTATGATTATCTTTGATGATTAGTTTGCAACCTTGTTATTGATATTGAATTCTTGATTATAAGTAATTATGTTGGATGATTGATGCTTGGTTAGTTAAGATAGTTGAAAAATGAAGCTTAATTAATCTTGTATTAGTAAACTTTGAATTTGGTTAACTAGTTTAACTTGGTTTAAATGTATGCATCATGATACTAGAAATGGTTAGTGATTTAATAAAACATAATTATTGTTAATCAAGAGAGCTTGCCGTCACGTAAGGACCTAAACGGGTTAGATGGTGTCGTTATAAATTCTTGCCATGATTTGTTAGCTTAGTTAGTAGTTTAGGCCAAAATTGCTATCTTGGTGAATTATTGTGCAAGATTTGTAAAATGAACTCGGTTGTGATTTAATCTAGTTTATGCTTATCTCGGTGGTTGCATTGTGTTTAACGGTGTCGCTTTCCTTGTTTAAGTGAGGTTAGAACAATCCTAACGGCTGACTAACTTATTTTTAAGAGATTTTCATAGACATTTATCAATTGTGCTTTAAAGAACAATTTTAGGTGGTTAAAGTGTGTTTATCGTTTTAGCTTTCCGAATGATTGTCATGTTAGGATTCCCGAAAGGGATACTAATTGTTTTAAATTGGAAAAATTGACCGAATGCTTCTAGTGCCAAAACTGACTTAGTTGACATGCTGTGGTTGTGTATTTAGCAAGGCTTTTTATCTACTTTCTATTATGTTTTTATTATGTATTTGGTTATGTTTACTTTAGTTTAGTTTAAATCAACCAAACCTATGTTTTTACCGGTAGTTTAGTGACAAAGGTCTAGTATTAATTCTCCGCCCATTTCCTTGGATCGATACTTGGTTCTTACCGATACTTTATTACATATATGACGGGGTACACTTGCCTCTTTCGTGTGTGTTTTGATGTAAAAGTAATAATCACTTTTATAAATTTAAAACCCAATCGTGTGTAAAATTCATTGTAAAATTATGTATATATACGCACACGTCAGGGAGCAATAATTTTTGCCCTTAAGAATTGGAGACACTATCTGTATGGCAGTAAGTTTACAGTCTATACAGATCATAAGAGTTTAAGATACATATTTGGGCAAAAAGAATTAAACATGAGGCAAAGAAGATGGATGGAAATTCTAAGTGATTACAACTGTGATATTCAATATCACGAAGGAAAGGCAAATGTAGTAGCAGATGCCTTAAGTCGTAAGTATCATGAGAAACAACGACGAGTTCGTGCTCTTAGATTAAGTTTACAATTAGATCTAATGGAACAACTGAAAAACATTCAAGAAACAGCAATCAAGGATGATGTTGAAGGAATGAAGGGAAGAATAAAAGAACTAGAGCAAGGGGTTGATGGAATTTGGAGATTCCACAAGAAAATGATTTGGGTACCTAAACAGGGAGAGTTAAGAAATAAGATTTTAGAGGAAGTCCATAAATCTAGATATACCATGCATCCTGGTAATAATAAGATGTACCAAGATTTAAGAAATAACTTCTGGTGGATAAGAATGAAAAAGGATATAGCTAGATATGTATCTAAGTGTCTTACTTGTTCACAAGTTAAGGCAGAACACCAGAAACCTTCGGGATTACTCCAACAATTAGAATTGCCTGTATGGAAATGGGAACTAATAACCATGGACTTTGTTACTAAGTTACCTAAAACCAGAAAAGGTAACGACGTAATTTGGGTAATTGTAGATCGATTAACCAAATCAGCTCATTTCCTGCCCATGAAGGAAACTTTTAGTATGGAAAGATTAGCCAAGTTATACGTAGACGAGGTAGTATCCTTACATGGAGTTCCACTCTCTATTGTATCGGATAGAGATAGTCGTTTCACTTCACATTTCTAGACAAGTTTCCAAGAAGCAATGGGGACACGATTGAATTTAAGTACTGAATACCATCCCCAAACAGACGGACAAAGTGAAAGGACTATCCAAACCCTGGAAGACATGCTCAGGGCATGTGTGATAGATTTTGGAGGAAACTGGGACAGCCATTTACCTTTAATTGAATTCTCCTATAACAATAGTTATCATTCGAGCATCGTAGCTGCCCCGTTCGAAGCACTGTATGGACGAAAGTGTAGAACTCCAGTTTGCTGGGTAGAAATAGGAGAAAGCCAACTATCAGGTCCCGAGATTGTGCAAGAAACCACCGACAAAATCACTCAAATCAAGGAAAGACTAAAGACGGCTCGAGATCGCCAGAAAAGTTATGCAGACCATCGACGTAAGCCGTTAGAATTTCAAGTTGGAGACAAGGTACTCTTGAAAGTTTCTCCTTGGAAGGGGGTAGTCCGATTCGGAAAGAGAGGAAAGCTAAGTCCGAGGTACGTAGGACCATTCCCAGTAATCCAGAAAATAGGACCAGTCGCCTATCGCTTACAACTACCGGAAGAGTTAGCTGGGGTACATGATGTATTTCATGTATCTAACCTCAAGAAATGTTTATCTGACGAATCCCTGGTAGTACCTCTTCAAGACATAGAGGTAAATGAAAAATTGAAGTTCGTAGAGAAACCGCTTCAAATAGAAGACAGAAAAATTAAGTTTCTCAAACACAAAATATTGGTACTGGTCAAAGTCAAGTGGGATTCAAAAAGAGGACCCGAATACACCTGGGAGCTGGAATCGGAGATGAAACGAAAATATCCTCATTTATTTCAGTAAATCTCGAGGACGAGATTTTAAATAAGGTGGGGAGGATGTAAGGACCTGCAAAATTGTCCTTAAACGACCCGTAAGTGAAAACCCGGACCCCTGAAACCCTAATGTGCATGAAAAACCAAGAAAACAAGAATTTTAAGTTTCAGGCGGGCCGCGTAAAATGTAAGCTTAGGCTTACGCGGGCCGCGTCAAAGTAAAGTTGACCGGATAAGCGTTACAGGCCACGTGGCAGACCTACTGATGACACGCTAGCCCTACACGTAGACTAGGGGCCCTCGCGGGCCACGTAAAAGTTTTGTAAGGGTTTACGCGGGCCTCGTAAAACCCATTTTTCAGCTATAAATTGATCAGTTCATGGCCTGTTCATCTGCACTCGAAAAACTTTTCAAAAGACGAAATATACTGCTCAAAATCACAATTTAGCTTAGGGAAACGCTGCTACGAATAAAGGGTATTAACTCGATCACTGCTATGATGCAATGTCCGATCGATTGAAACCGATCCGATGGATGTTTAAGTGCTGCCCGTATTTGGGCTATACTTTGTCATTCGTCGTGAGGGTTTTGATTTCGTGAGTTTATCGTAAAAGTTGTATTAAGTTACTGACCTAGTTTCGTGTGCATTGTTATTTAACTAGGTCACAAGGCTAAATCAGTAGGCTAGACTCTGCTCGTCTAAACTTGCAATGTGAGTCATTCTCTTTTTATCAACAATGTTTTACTATACCTAAATTGTTTTCAAAAAGTTATAATTACAGGGATTAAGTCTTGGTTATCTTGAATCACTGGCAAGTGGGGTATTATGCACATTACTAATTTCTCACGGTTAGGTTCACCAAACCTAACAGTGATAATCATCACTACTTGGGTGAAAGGACCCAATAGTGGTATGACCATCGTCACCAGGGTGTGACACGACGCGAGATAAAAATAAGATAGTAGCCATTGTAATCGCTCTTATGCTGTAATTTATAACTATGTGTCGTTTTATCCAAATTGAGTGACTCGCCAGTATTTCCCCGCTGATAAAATATTTTCAAAACATATTTCAGGTGACTTACTGTGAATCAAAGAAAACATGCTATGGAGCATGTTAGTGCATGCATCTGTCGACTTCGTCTTATATCGAGTCTTGTTAGAATTGTTACTTTCAAAGGGTTTAGTTTGAAGGGTTTAGTTTGAAGGGTTTAGTTTGAAGAGTGTCATGTCACTTTCAAACGGGAGGGTCCTAGTCTATAAATAGGCTTCAAACTTTCACCATTTGTAACTTTCCGGCTAGAGCAACGAAGTGCTGCCGAAGTGTTGTCAGGTTGTAAAACAGTGTGAAATCAATATTACAACAGTTTAAAGTGTATTGCTTGCTGAATTGAACTCAGTTTCTTAGTTTCCGCCTCTGAAACTGAAATAAACTCTTCTGATCGACTCGTTCGGGTCCGAAAACGATCCTACAAGTGGTATCAGAGCTCAGGAGGAAGAGTTCTTACCGATTTCAGCTCGATTTCATCATATATTTCTGTTTCTACTCCATTCTTCACGTTTTTTTTTTACAATTTAACTTTGATTTTTCGGATAAAATGAACTGATCTTTGCTCATAACAAGCGATATTATGTTTTAATCAATCTGTAAAAGTTTCAGGCTTAAATTCAAAGTAAAACTCAATCAATTTGATAAAAAAGACCGTGTGTCCAGTTTAACTTTGAACTCAGATCTATGGCGATTTAGTGGATGTTTTTTATTGATATCCACATCATTGTGATCGGAATTCAGAATAGCATAATCCTTGAATATATCAGACCCTAATTCATTCGAAAAGTGGTAGAAATGGCTTGAAAACTGGTGCCCGTTTGAACGAAGACTGTTTGAGGACTGACCCTATTGTTTGAAATTGACCTTACCGTTTGAAACTGACACCTTACCGTTTGAAACTGCCACCTTATTGTTTGAAACTGGCCCTTCCCGTTTGAGGAATGCATCCTGTTTGAACTGAAGTTTGAACCTGACCTGACAGTTTGAAATCAGCACCCTACCGTTTGAACCTGACCTGACAGTTTGAAAGTTACACCCTACAGTTTGAAAGTTGTTAACATGACAGTTTGAAAAATGGTTCCTGTTTGAAAGTGGTTGAGTCTTCACGTGATACTTGCTTTGATCTGATCAGATGTGTCAGGCCCATGTGATTATCTCAGCCAAATAGGAATATTCTGTGATCATGTTGTCGGTTCATTAATTCATCACGTGAATTCATATATTGGTCCAATCATATTAAAATGATACATGTGTTGACGGACTTTTTCTGAATTTTTGTGACAAGTTTGCATGAGAAGGATCAGGATCATATTTTTACGTTGTCCGCTAGTGTAAATGGAGGTCCAATGAGAATTAAGTTGGTAATAGAGCGGTTCAATTGAATTCAATTAAAGTGTTTTTTTAGTTCAACCCAACTCACTCATACACGGCCCATGTGTTTTGTAGAAGCCCAAGGTGTGCATGTATTCAAATGAAGTTCTTTGTTTGTGCTGTGTATGCATTGTGTGATTAAAAATTGTTTGTGATATATTGGTTATATGTGCTAGTCGATCAGGTTATGTGAAATTTTAGTTCATAGTGTTTGTGAGTCCTAGATGTTTGAGTAATCAGGTCACAAGGTTTGGAGTTTAGTCGGTTCGCACGGTTTTATCAGTACGTTTTTCAGTCAGATCGTTTTGTGTGGTTAAACCGCGTGATAAAGTCCAGTTCGTACGATTTGGAGTTCAAAGGATTCAAAGGGTCAAGTCGTTTTGAATTGGATCCGAGTCATAGCAGTCCGCACAGTTGGTCAACTTTCAGTCCGCACAGAAAATCATTAGTTCAAGTATTAGTCTTTATCAGTTATTTGATAAGAGGTTAATCTGATTGTGTTTTTGTTTTTGTGTTTTGTCAGGTATTTTACAAGTTGATTCGAAGCGAATTGGTATTCAGCTTGTTTGAAACTTGTGTTGTTGTAAACTTTCGATACTGAATCATGGATACTGAGTTCTACAACGCTTTTGCTACAACCCCGACTAGTCCATCTGAAATTACTAAGAACATGAACATGGAGAATGAAACCGGAACAATGCAAAAACCCCCGAAACTTATGGGAATTGAAGATTATCACGGATGGAAGAAACGGTTTGAGAATTGGGTTCAGGCGAATCATCTAAAAGCTTGGGAGAGCATCGAAACTGAATATGAGAGGCCAAAGAGTTCAACGGGAGTTGGTAAAATCATTTCAGAATTCACGGAGCAAGAAAGAGAAAGTTACAAAGGAGAAAAAATGACGATTAATCTGTTACAACAAGCTGTTAAAGAAGATATATTTGTGTTGCTTCAACATGATGAAAACGCTTATTCTATCTGGAATGCTCTTGAAAAGAAATTTAAGGGAAGTACTGAGATGCTTCAGAGTAAAGCAGCATTGTTGAAAAAGGAGTTTGAATTGTTTACGTGCATGCCTGGTGAAACAACAAAGAGTCTTATTGAAAGATATTGTCATCTTGTACGTACTATGTCACAGTTGAAGATTACAAAAACTCCAGCAGAATGGGTTGAAAAGCTTGCTGATGCGTTACCGCAACAGGAATGGGGTACATATCTGATGATATTGAAAAATTCCGGACAGTTTAAAAAATTATCGATTGCACAGTTTATAGAGAAGTTGGAGGCACAGGATCTGGAGCAGCAGAAAATTGCTAGAATGAACAGTTCTACTCATCAACAAGATATTAAATTGTACTATAAAGGAAATGTTCAAACTGCTGAAGCAAGTCCAAAGATACAAACTGCATTTAGTGCTGGAAATCAATCTACACCAAGCAGCCAAGGATCAGTCAACACTAGTGGGTTCTCAACGGTGAATCCTTCAAGTGTTCAAAGTTCATCTGCTGGAAATGGTCATCTAATTCAGTGCAATGTGGCTTTACATCTTCAAAATGGACAAAATTATTCTGAAGAGATTGTAAAGAATCATATGGGATTATTGGTCACTGCATTAGAGTCTTATGAAGGGTTGATTGCCGGAAGAATTGGTAATCCGATGCTCACAAAGGAAGATTATGACCAAATCGATGCAGAGGAGCTGGAACTGATGGATATTAAATGGGCCTTAGCTAGTGTTTTGAGGAGAGCAGAAAAATTTAGATTGGTTACAGGAAGAAATGATTTCTTGGATGCAAACCTTTCTAATCTAGGATTTGATAAATCTAAAGTGGTTTGTTTTCGTTGCAGGGAGAAAGGTCACTTTAAAAGAGAGTGCAAGAATCAGGAGCCGAGAGGAGCAAAGGAGTCATCTGGGAAAGATGATTATTATAGGAAAACCATTTATCAGCAAATCACTCATCAACCGCATCAACAAAAAGAAGTTCAAACGGCACATGGAAGAATGATCGAGGATGCAAACAGGAAAGCTTATCATGGCATTATTGATCAAGATGATGAGAAAATGCCTGATGGTTTTAGCTGGGACAAGTACATTCCAGCTGATCCTAATGTTAAAGCTTTTATTGCTCAGATTGTGCAAAGGCCAGAGTTGGTGAAAGAATGGATGGCTGTGTTATCTGATGATGAAGATAAAGATGAAGAATCTGTTTCATTTGAAAACAGTTCATCAGAAACAAGTGATAGTGATGAAGAGATGGAACAGATAAATTTGGGAAAAACTCATTTATCTTCTGACACTTTTGAATTTTATTTTGCAGATAAATTGAAGAAACTCAAAGAAAGGAAAGTTGCAAAAGAATTGAAAGAAATCAAAGTGATTGAGAAGATAGTTGAAGTGGAGAAAATAGTGGAAGTTGAGAAGATTGTGGAGATAGAAAAGATAGTTGAAGTCACAAAACCCTGTCTTACTTGTTTAGAGTCGTGTAAACAATGTATAGAAAAAGATGAGAGGTTTAGTGAGTTAGAAAAGTTGAAAGAAAAGTTGTTGTTTGATGTAAAAAATTTGAAACAGTCATATGATGTATTGAACAGAACTGTGAATAGTCTGGAAAAGACTAACTCTGAAAGAGAGAAAGCTTTGAAGATGTTGAATGTTACCATGATGACAAAGCAGAAAGAGATTAACTTGTACATAGAAGAATGTGCAAAGTGGAAGAAAGAGTTGGATAGTGAAGCAACTGAGAATGAAAGAATCAGAAGATTGCTGCAAAGTTACAAAGGTTGTGACTACATAATTGATAGAATTTATCCAACAGTTGAAGGATTTGAAGCGTTTAAAGGTGAAGAAACAAAGCCAAAGAAGAAAAAGGATACTGGTAAGAAACAGGGTGTCTGTTATAATAAGTGTCCGCCTCCGATTTGGGAAGGGTATTCGTCTAGAAAACCAAATGAGGAGCAATTAAAAAAGGCAGTCAATATAAAGTTGGAGTCCGAGATAACCGATGTTTTACCGGATAATATTGATGTCACGTTCACAGCGTCCGACACAGATCATGAGTCAGAACTGATAAAACGAGTGGTCGATCAGGTGTTGGATAAGGATGAGGAGTCAGAGTCAAAGTCCGAGTCCAAAAGTTCGTGTCAGTCAGTTGGGAGTTCGAGTTCGTCCGAAAGAAGTTCAAAATCGTCGGGAAAACGGGTTTATAGTAAAGAGTTTTTATTGTCAAAATCTAATTTGGATGATGAAATATTTGAAGTTGTGTATACTTTGAATGATTCTGACAAATTATATTTTGATAAAGAGTTTCCAATAAGAAGTGTTCGATTTGAAATGATCAAAAAGGTTTTCAAAATGACAGAAATTAATATTTCTGAAATAAAAGATTTAAATCTTACTGAAAAACCTAAAAAATACACTTCAAGAGTACAACAACGTTTCAACAAGAAAAAGGGTTACAATTCTGGTTCTGGTTTTCAAAAGAAACCAAACCACAATCGTAGCTACAAAAAGAAAGGAATTGGTTTTATTCCACTTGAAAACTATAAAAATGAAAAATATGTTCGAGATTATAAATCAAAAATGACATATGTTGCAGGAACTAGCCATGAAGAAGAAGCAAAGAGCTCATTCTGGAAACAGTCAAACCAGGAGTTTCTTGCTGAAAAGATGAAGAATGGAGCTTATCAAAGGAAAGAATTAAGAACCTGTTACAGATGCAATGAAGTTGGTCACATTGCATGGAATTGCCCAAAAGCAACCAATACAAAACAGGGAGTTTCTGGAAAACTGAAAGAAGTTGTTGTTGATAAAACCGAACCACCAACTGAAAGATTCAAAGTGTTCAAAAATTCAACATATGAAGTTGGAGAGTGTTCGAAAAGGTTTTACAAGAAGAGGGGAAATCTTGACAACCAAGCTTGGGTTGTTAAGAAATCAGAGGTAAAATCTGGCGATGAATCTGATTCCACAAAATCGGAGGAGCCAAAGGTTGAGGTAAAAAGTGAAAACTCAGTGCCTCTAATGGATGATGTTCATTTTCCACCATTGAGAGCTGAGAATTTTAAATCAAAGGTTGGAAAGGTTGAAATCTCAAATCAATTTTATTTTGAAAAGAATGAATTTGATGTTGAAAAAGCATTAATGTGAATGTAAAGAAAATTTTTGGAAAAATGATTGATGGGAAAGTTAAAGGGGTAAAGGAATTTTATGCTACAAAGAAAACAACTTACACCCCAACTGTTTCAGAGTTGAAATCACCCAAGGCTGGTCAGGCTTGGGTGGATATTTTCTTTCATTGAAAAACCTGACTTGCCGGAGTTCCCAGGTTGGTAAGTGTGGAACATGAATCGGCACATTTCTTGAGAAATTCACGAAAGTGATTTCGATTTAAAAGTGGTAAATCAGGGACATTAAGTTGTACTTGATTTTCTACAAGTGATGTTTGTGGATTGATCTTAAAAATGTTAGTTTTTTTTACAAGTGGTTAAAGAGAACAAGGTGATGAATGATCCCCATGTTTGAGAAATGACTCACAAAACTTATTTTCCGGAAAAACCATTTTGATTAAAACAAACTTAAGTGTTTTGAAATCACTATGGGAAAATAGTTTGTTGTCAGGGGGAGTTCTGATTGTTCAAGCCAAGTGAATGGAGAATTGAAGTGATTCTCATCATGTTGTCACATTTCTTGTATAGCTTGTTTTCAAATTTTCCCAGAAAATCAAAATTGAGACATATTTTGATTTTAGGGGGAGTAAAAATTAAAAAAAAAAAATTTGAAAATTTGAAAAAGTAAAAAACATTGAAAAATGCAAAAATGAGTTTTGTTGTCAAAAAGAGGAAATGATAGTAGATCAGTTGGACTGTCACAGCATGCTAAAGATATGGAGAGATAAAATGTGATAAACGATCTTACTAAAGATGTGACGGTAGGCTCAGCTAGACTAGTAGATTTGCGATAACGATACAAACCTAAATGAAAAAGCCTAGTTCTAGTGGGAAACATGGTCAAAAGCATAGTACTTAGTTTTGTCCTTCTTGACCGTGTGCCTACTCAGTAATCGCTGATTGTCGAAAGACATAAAACTGGTTAAGTTTGTGAACTTTCACAACTTTGCTGAAAAGTCGCTGTGATTGTGTATTTTATTTTGCAAAGATTTAAACTTGTTTGATTTCTTTATTTTGTTTAAGCATCAGACATCCTCTGCGTATACGTGAGTATCGACCTGGATGTTGTTGCCTAAACGTTCTGCTTTATTTTCTTTGGTGTTTCGTTTAAGCTTTGGATCACCTCTGCGTATACGGGAGTATCGACCTGGTGGTTAAAGCCTAAACAACTTCAACTTATTTTATTTTTCTTATTTTGTTTAAACATTGGACTTTCTCTGCGTATACGGAAGTATCGACCTGATTGTTAATGTTTAAACATTCTGCTTTGTTTTCGCACAAATCACAGTTGATAAAAGTTTAAAGGCATTACTTGGGTTAGTGTATTGCATGATGAGGGGATATGTTGAGATCGTGGGGTCCATAAGAACTTAGTGCTATCTTAATATACCTTAACGTATCGGTAAGCATTTCGAAAGTTTTTAGATTGAGTTTAAGTGGACAACAATATCGTCAATCTACGTGAATCGTTTAGAACTTAAAACGATTAAAAGCTTAACGGTGCTAGTGATTGGTCACATAAACTGATATGATCCTCTTACACAAACTCACAAAAATAGTGTCTGTAAACATTTCTTTATTGCATTTCTGTTATAATCAAAAACCCAAAAAGATTTTAGTGTGTTTTAGCATAAATTTTTGAAAAATTCAAAAAGATTTTCGACAATTGATGTTGGAGAGCTGATTTTCAAAATTCCAAGTGCTAGACATGATGAACAAATGGTTTGGGAGAATGTGTTTTGAAACGAAAAATGATTAATTTTTGCAAATGGTTCATCAGAATTTATCATTGATAAATCATTCTGGTTTAATTTGAGAAGAGAATTTGGATTGATAAATTTGTTAAATGTTAAATTTGTGAAATTTATTTCTGGGTTAAGAATGTGCAGGTGTAGCCAGGTTTCGGTCTTGAATCTGAAGATAGAGTGCCAGGTTCCGATACCTGAGGACTATGTGATTTCAACAAGCCAGACTGCGATCCCAGCATATCGAAAGGGGGAGTCTGAAGACATCCAAGAAGAGATTGATCGTGAGGAGTCTGTTGATGCTGAAGAGAAGAAGGAGATAAAGTTTTGAGGATGCTTACACTGTGAGACACTTCAAAGAGTTCGAGAGGACTGATAAAGACTGAAGATGCGAAGACTCGACACTTACGACTCGTCAACATCTGAGGGGGAGTCTGTTAGTGCATACATCTGTCGACTTCGTCTTATATCGAGTCTTGTTAGAATTGTTACTTTCAAAGGGTTTAGTTTGAAGGGTTTAGTTTGAAGGGTTTAGTTTGAAGAGTGTCATGTCACTTTCAAACGGGAGGGTCCTAGTCTATAAATAGGCTTCAAACTTTCACCATTTGTAACTTTCCGGCTAGAGCAACGAAGTGCTGCCGAAGTGTTGTCAGGTTGTAAAACAGTGTGAAATCAATATTACAACAGTTTAAAGTGTATTGCTTGCTGAATTGAACTCAGTTTCTTAGTTTCCGCCTCTGAAACTGAAATAAACTCTTCTGATCGACTCGTTCAGGTCCGAAAACGATCCTACAGAGCACTAACAAGCTTGAAGTGGTGGCTCAGTAAAATAAATAAACATGTTTTATAAAACAAGGGATTTCCTCGTGAAATTACCTTTACTGTAAATTATGGGGTTTGTCCCAATTTATGAAATAAAATAATTGGGCATTTTCAAGTTTTAAAAGATCCTGTTAAACTTCCGCTGTCAAATCAAATAATAAATACCACGGGTTTCTGTCCCGCGGCTCCTGGACCGGGTCACACCGGGATGGGGGCCGTGACAATTTTCTTGTTCTATTTTGAGCCTTCAGTGTGATGGAGCCCCTGAGCTCACTCGTGGTGACATGCCTCGTTATCTTTCTGAGGCCGGTATCTCTTATCGCATTTCTTGCCCTTATACACCCTAACAAGATGGGGTGGCTGAGCGCAAGAATAGACATTTGTCTGAGGTTGCTCGTGCTTTGTTATTTCATGCTCGTCTACCAAAGCGTTTTTAGTATGACGCCTTTGCCACTGCTTCGCATCTTATTAACCGGTTACCCACACTGGTTCTCCATCATTCCTCTCCATATGAAGTTTTGTTTGGCTCTCAGCCAGATTATTCTTCTCTTCGCACGTTTGGGTGTTTGTGTTATCCTTTTCTCGGTGATACTCGACTGGATAAACTTTCACCCAAATCCACTCCTTGTATTTTCATTGGATATGCTCCTAGCCATAGTGGCTATCTTTGTTATGATCCTCTTATTGATCGTACATATACCTCTCGACATGTTTTTCATGAGGAGATTTTTGATATTCCTGGCAGTTCATCTGCTTCTTCTCCTCCTGTTTCTGACTCTTTACCGTTATTTTTTGTTCCTCCTCCATCCTATACTTCTCCTTCTTCTCCTCCTCCACCACCACCTCCTCCTCCTCCTCCACCACCTCCTTCTTCTACTTCTACTCGTCATCCTATGGTTACTCGTTTTCGTGATCACACTCGACATCCTTGATAGTTTCCTGATCATGTTGTTTTTCATGCTTCCACAGTTCCTACTACTGAGCCATCCACTTTTCATCAGGCTCTGCGGTTTTCAGTTTGGTGGGACGCGACGCGTGTCGAGATGGATGCTTTATCCGCCAACCAGACGTGGCATCTGGTTCCGGCACCCATTGATGCCAACATTGTTAGCTGCAAGTGGGTTTACAGGATTAAGCGCAATCCAGATGGGTCTGTTAGCCGATATAAAGCCGGGCTTGTCGCCAAGGGCTTTCATCAGACTGAGGGTATTGACTATACTGAGACTTTTAGTCCAGTGGTCAAACCTACTACCATTCGGCTTGTCCTTTCTCTTGCTTTCTCTCGAGGATGGTCTATTCGACAGGTGGATGTCAACAATGCTTTTCTGCATGGTGACTTATCTGAGACGGTTTACATGTCTCAGCCACTTGGTTTTGTTGATTCCACTAGACTGGATCGTGTTTGTCTTCTGCAGAAGGCCTTGTATGGTCTGAAGCAGGCTCCTAGGGCTTGGTTTTCCAAGCTTTGTTATGCTCTTACTACTAGTGGTTTTACACAGTGCGTCTCTGGTACATCCCTCTTTGTATATAGAGTTGATTCTACTGTTTGCTATGTGTTGATCTATGTGGATGATATCATTATCACTGGGAGTTCTCCTACTTTTGTTACTACTTTGATTGCACGGTTACATTCACAATTTGCACTCAAAGATCTAGGAGAGTTATCTTATTTTTTGGGGGTTCAAGCTACTTTCACCGATGATATTTTACATCTTTCTCAGCAGCGATATCTACTTGATTTACTTCATCATACGGGTCTTTCTGAGTGTCGTCCTTTGCCTACTCCTGTTGCTTCTGGACGCCAGCTTTCTCTTCATACTGGTATTCCATTGTCTGATCCATCTTTGTATCGGAGTACTGTTGGGGCTTTACAGTATTTGGTCTTGACTCGCCCAGAGATAGCATATGCAATTAGTAAGGTGTCTCAGTTTTTACAGACTCCTACTGACCGACATTGGGTAGCGGTCAAGAGGATCTTACGGTATCTTAGAGGCACGAGTTATTTGGATTGAGTATACGTCGATCTGCTAGACTTGATATTCATGCTTATTCTGATGCTGATTGGGCAGGTTGCCCTGATGATCGCAGGCCGACTACTGGGTATTGTGTTTTTCTTGGACCCAATCTTGTTAGTTGGAGTTCCAAGAAACAACGTACTGTGGCTCGTTCTAGTACTGAGGCAGAGTATCGTGCGTTGGCTCATACAGCTGCTGAGATTCGATGGATTATGTCTTTATTACATGAGTTGCATATTGATTTACCTTGTCCACCGACTTTGTGGTGTGACAATCTTGGGGCCACATATCTTGCAGTCAATCCTGTGTTCCATCAGCGTATGAAACACTTAGAGATTGATTTACATTTTATTCGAGGCATGGTGTTATCAGAGGTTTTACGAGTTCGACATGTTTCCACCACGGACTAGATCGCCGATTTATTAACCAAGGGGTTAGCTCATGTTCGTTTTGATACTTTGAGATCCAAGCTTCACGTGGGTGATCCACGTTCAGCTTGAGGAGGCATATTAGTGTATATATAGTTGAGTTAGTTTGAGTTAGTTGAGTTAGTTAGATGTGTGGCACTAGAGTTAGTTTGAGTTGTTGAGTGCCTATATATATACAGTGTATTCTCACATTTGTAATTCAATATACAGAAAATAATATCATACCTTACTACCAATTCAAGCCTTTAAATGCCCCTTTTGTAATTGTGGTGTCAGGTCCAACAAGAATGGTTTGACCGCAAATGGAAAAGCCACATATTCAAAGAAGAAAATCACCACAAGTGATGGTGTGTTAAAGTTTAGTCGAGTGGCTTTGTATTCAGGTATATTTTGTAACACGATTTTGATTTAGGTGTGTGTACAAACCGGATGAACAACAAAGTAAATTTACATCAATTTTAAGATGGCATGTTGAAGAGCCTTAGTTGACTTCCACTTTCAGTTAACTGTGGCCTAATTCCATCTTTGATTACTGTTGACTTTTTGTTATGAATTTTTTGCTATGGGTCGAACCCTTGAGCTTCAAGGGGAGCTTCACTTTATCTTCAACAACTTTGCCATTGGAGTATTGGACCCAACCCCCTTATTCATTTTAGAGTAAACTGCAATTTTGGTCCCCGTGGTTTATACCAAATTGTAGTATTTTACAAATTTGAAAAGCATTGTAAAAAACACCACCCAAATTTATATTCGTTGCTATTTTAGTCCACTTTACTAATGGCTATTCATATCTCTGTTAAATGTTGATCACATGCAAGACATGCGATGGGTAAAATGGTAATTTTACGATTCATGTTGTGGGAAATTACGATTCACACTATTTATTATGTTATCACCTTGTGTTAGAGATTGAAATTACCATTTTACCCATCACATGTCTTGCATGTGACCACATTTAACAGAGTTATGGATGACCATTAGTGAAGTGGACTAAAATCGCAACGAATATAAACCTCAGTGATGATTTTTACCATACTTTTCAAATTTGTAAAATACTTCAATTTAGTATAAACCACGAGGACCAAAATTGCAGTTTACTCTTCATTTTATATTCACTTTGATATTTTAGGACTTATATGTTTGTGGTACAAAAAAGCCTTTTTAGTTTTAGAACATTTAACATGCAAGTTAGGTGTTTGACAGTGATCTACATTTGATAAAGTTCATTGATTTGTAAAAAAAATTGTTAATGATTTGAAGTTTGCTAGTCGCTATGTACTCAAAGTGTTTGATATTTACATTTGATAAAGTTCATTGATTTCTTCTAAATGTTTGATGAAATGCAATACTAATTTAGATAGGATAAAATTCATTTGTTTGTTCCAATTGTAAGAATTTGAAGTTAAGCTGTCACTTTGTACCTCGGGTGTTTGATGAAATGCGTTTATGGTTTACATTCGATAAATTCATTGATTTGTTCTAATTAACTAATAACATTTAAAAAAAGACAGAATCCGCACTACCAAAGAACAGGAGTTTAATAAAGGGTAGGGGTGAAAGAAAAGGTCCTGATAAAAGCCTTAAGACAAGCGCCGCTGAATGTCGCCTAAGATAGAATGATCTTAAGAAAAGAAAATTCCAGTAGAAAGAACTTAAGAAAACCCTAAAGAAAGACTATTGGCAAGAGCATTTCCCACGAAATTAAACCATTATTAGGTGGCCAATATGAAAGCCTGAATCATGGTTTCAGCTGAGCGCTTCTGTTCATGTGTCCCAGAAATCACAGCCACATGATCACCCCGGGATGATTTGGAATCAAATATCTGCACATAAGCCCCCTATATCTGGAGGACAAGAGAACATTAAAATGAGTTTTTTTTAAGTAATTAATATCTCTAAATTTTTAAAGTATAAAACAAAAAAGATAGACACAAAAGAAGAAACGAAAATCACCTTACAGATATTGTCTACATTAGCTCCACCTTTACCCATAACTTTGTCAACCGCATGACCAGGTACCATCATCACAGAGGCAGAAGAAGGCAATCTGATTAACATCAAGATCAAATTACCAAGGGGCAAAAAAGTCAATAATAATACCAAAAAGATGGTACGGCTGATATTTTGGGAAAATAGCTACTCACCCTCGATCAGAAGGCAAAGATCCATACTGTTATGGGTGATTTTCTGTTCGTATATCCTGGGCAATATTCTGACTTTGTTTGTGACCAGGATGCTGGATCAGGATATTGGTAACATCCTGATGCGATATCCTGGTAGTAACTAATTAACCATGTGCAGATTAAGGAGTGCAAGTCCCTAACGTTCATCTGGACTTCTTCTCCTCAAGACTCGGGCAAATAAGTTGGATTATAGACGTTGAAGCCGGAAGACGTGGACTACAACGTTCATATATGCAATATTCGCTGAATCCCAGAATAGTAGGATAGTTAGTTATTTTCTTTTACTATAAAAGGGATTGATCGGATCAGATTAGGGACACAATCTTTCGCACACTCTTTCTCTCTTGTTGCAAACACTCACTACGAACTAACACTTGTAATCAAATTACATTGTAACACTTAGGTGATCCGCATCATATCCTGCACTGTATCCTGACATTTGAGGCAATAAGAAGATCAAGGCAGCTGCGATTGTCAGCTCCCGAGGTTTTATGCCGGCGATCTAGATTGATCAAGGGCTTTCCTCGTATATCCTGTGTCACCCTTTACATTTTTGCTCATTGTTTGATCATAGATACAACTCAATATCCTAAGCCGTATCCTAAAAAAATTTTTTGTAAACAACTTAATTAACATATTTTACACACATTTTTTCAGCACACTACCTCACTTAACTAATTTGATCACTTAATTGCTTCGGTAATTTTTGACCAAAACAATTTGGCGCCCACCGTGGGGCAAGTGGTGCTACTTCTACTAAAAGTTTTTGCAAAATCGTTACTTGGTTTTTTATTTTCAAAACTTTTTGCCACACTATTTTCAATGGCCTCGAGATCAAACATGAGCTCTTCTACCGTATCTGCTACAACCTCTGCAACAATTGGTTCGGTGCTTCCACCACCTCCTCCGAGAACGCAAGCCTCTTCACAAGGAACTGAAATTCATGTGGCTCGAGATGTTATCCCCGCTCGCAATATCCAGGGATCTAGTCCTGTTTTGGCTTCTAATGAAGAAATTCTGAATTTGTTTGGTAGTGTACAAGAACAGATGAGGCAGCAGCAGGAAACTAATCAGATGCTGATGAGAGAGATACAACTCTTGAAATCCGGCTCAAGCAGGCCTGCTGAAGATACTGTCACTCCCTTGCAACCCAGGGCTTTGAAGTTCAGTTCTGCAGTTTATACTGAGGATAACCGGGGGAATATTGTACCTAGCCATTCCCAGAATCATACTCTTGAGATACCCTCTTCAGTCAGAGTGTCAACTGTGAGAAGCTCAGGATATGCTTTGGGATATGGCCAGAATCCTCAGACTGGTAATGTATCTAATAATAATAATACTCTTGCTACTAATGGTGTTGGATCTTTGCAGGATGCAGGTATGACATCAGCATTTTCCAGGGAGCTTCAAAAACTGAAAGACATGATATCCAGTGTACCTGGGGTGGTCCAGCAGATTCCAGAAGTATCCCAAGACAGCCACAGGATATCACGGTTCGCGTATCCCATCTGTGATGCTGAAATCCCAAAAAGATTTCAAACCCCCAATATGAAGCTCTGTGACGGAACTACGGATCCTGAAGAGCATATTGCTCAGTATAGGGAAAGGATGGAAATTAACCCTATCCCTCCGGATCTCAAGGAAGCATGCCTCTGCAAGGGCTTTGGTTCTACCTTAACAGGATCAGCCTTAAAATGGCTCTTAAACGTTCCTCCTCACTCAATTACTTCATTTGCTCATTTAGTTAATTTATTTAATAGTCAATTCTCTTACAGCCGAAGTTTTGAGAAACTAACCAGTGATTTTTACAGGATAACTCAAGGACCTCAGGAATCCTTGAGGGATTATGTGAACAAATTTAGCCGGGAATCCTTAGATATCCCGCATCTTGATGTTGCAACCGATGTGCAGGCTTTCAAGATGGGGTTGCAAAAAGACTCTCAATTTTACCAGGATCTTGTAATGAATCCCTGCAGGAATCTGGATAAAGGTCGTAATAGGGCTTTAATATATATTCGGTTGGAAGATGACAAAAGGATGCAAGAGAGGATGAATTCGTCAACAACCTATGAGTCAACCAACAGGAAATCAGAATCCTCGTATAAACCGTATCGCTCCAAGCCATACGGCAGAAATGATAGCAAAAAAGTGAATTCTATTGAAGACGAGGATCCTGAGGAGTATCCTGAATTGTCTGAATATTATTTTTCTGTTAACATACCTGAATTGATGTATGCTATGCAGGGTTTAGCCGTTTAGGAGACAAAGCAAGATGGCCCCGGAAGAATCAACAGAAAGCTGATTGGAAGGATAAGTCCAAATGGTGTGCCTTCCACGAGGATTTCGGACATGTTACTGAGGATTGCATTGCTCTAAGGAAAGAAATAAACTATCTTTTGAGCAAGGGATATCTGAAGGATCTCCTGGGAAGAAAGAGGAATAAAGGTCAGGATCCTGAGAAGGATCCTGAACGAGCGGCATCACCTCATGCGGATGCCAAAATAATTAACTTTATTTCAGGAGGATCCGACATCTGTGGCACATCATATTCTGCGGTGAAAAGACACGCGAAGGAAGCCAAAGCAGAGAGGGGAGATAAGCCAACCAGGATGTCAACCCTCATGACTGACAAAGTGATCACGTTCGATAACGATGACAGGGATACTGTCCAAGATCCTTATCATGATGCTTTGGTAATAACGTTATATGTTGCTAACCATTTTGTGTGCAGGATATTAGTGGATAATGGCAGCTCCGTCAACATAATTCAGCTGGAAACGTTGAAGAGGATGAATGTATCTCCAATGGATATTACTTCAAAGTCCACTGTGCTCGTTGGTTTCAGTGGAGAAGCTAGGAATACTGTAGGAGAGATAAAGTTGCCCGTGTATGTTGAAGGGGTCAACTCAATGCAGCGCTTTTGTGTCATGGACTCCTTATCCTGCTATAATATTATATTAGGTAGGCCTTGGATCCATGATATGAAAGCTGTGCCGTCAACTTATCATCAATGTATCAAGATCCCTACCCCTTGGGGAGCAGTCAAGGGGGAAAGTGATCAACAGGAAGTGAAGGAGTGTTATTCTTCTTCGATGAAATCCTCAACAAAGCCTAGTGCAGCATAGCAATTAAAGATGCGAGGCCAGGATATCATGGAGGCTTCAGAAAAGGATGTGAAGAAAGTTATCCTGGATGAGGATAATTCGGATATCTCGGTGCTCGTAGGAAGCAATATCCCTCAGGATATTGAAAACCAATTGACTAACTTTTTGAAATGCAGGATGTCAACATTCGCGTGGAAACACGAGGATATGACAGGAATTTCCAAGGATATTATAACTCATAAGCTCGGAATTGATAGGTCTTTCAAGCCTGTCCAGCAGAAACGAAGAAAATTTGCTCCAGAACGGAACACTATCATTCAGGAGGAAGTTGAAAGATTATTAAAGAACAAGATGATTAGGGAAGTGAAGTTTCTTAAATGGCTGGCAAATGTAGTTGTGGTGTAAAAGAAAAACGGGAAATGGAGAGTCTGTGTAGATTACACAGACTTGAACAAAGCTTGTCCCAAACACCCGTTTCCTCTACTTCATATTGATTCAATGGTGGATGCTACTGCTGGCCACGAGATGCTAACCTTCATGGATGCCTCCTCAGGATTCCAGCAGATCCAGATGGAACCCTCGGATCAGGAGGACACTGCCTTCATGACACCAATAGGTATTTATTGTTATACTGCTATGCCTTTTGGTTTGAAAAATGCAGGTGCAACATACCAGAGATTGGTAAACATGATGTTTAAAGACAAACTGGGGGACACCATGGAGGTGTACATCGATGATATGGTAGTAAAATCCAAGAAGGCTAAGGATCACCTCCAGGATATTAAGGGAGCATTTGATATCCTAGACCAGTACAACATGAAATTAAATCCTGCTAAATGTCATTTTGGAGTGGGGGCAGGAAAGTTTCTAGGATACATGGTGACGAAAAGGGGGATAGAGGCAAGCCCGGAGCAGATTAAAGCTATCCTGGATATCAAGTCACCTTCAAATATGAAAGATGTTCAACGATTAACAGGGCGAGTAGCAGCATTAAATAGATTTATCTCAAGATCCTCGGAAAAATGCAAGGAATTTTATAATATCCTGAAGAAGAATAAGAAATTCGAATGCGGAGAGAAGCATGAGGCAGCCTTGCAGGATTTGAAGCAGTATCTTTCAACCGCACCTCTATTGATGAAGCCTGAGGATGGTGAACCATTATCCCTGTATCTTGCAGTATCAAGGAATGCAGTAAGTGTTGTCCTTGTAAAAGATCATAAAGGTCAGCAGTATCCTATTTATTATGTTAGTAAAAGTTTATTAGATGCTGAAACTAGATATTCTCATTTAGAAAAATTAATATTAGCCCTAGTTATGACATCAACGAAACTTAGACATTATTTTGAAACACATAGGATTCATGTTAAAACTAACTATCCTGTTAAAAATGTGCTTAGGAAACCCGAGATGTCAGGTAGGATGGCTAAGTGGTCAGTGAAATTAAGTGCATACTATTATTGGTGAAATTCTGAGTTCATATCTTGGGAAATATCTTGACTTATATCTTGGTTGTATGATATCTGTTCATATCCGGGATGCTCATTCAGGATATTGGTAATATCCTAAATGGTATCCTCAGGATTACAAACGGGTTGTGTGCAGGAGTACGCGTCCAGGTGCCCAACGTTCATGAAGACCCTTTCTCCGGGAGACTCGGTCCAAGTTGTTCAAATGAAGACGTTTAAGCCGCATTACTCGGTCTACAACGTTAACAATGGAATATTCGGGAGCATCCCATATTTATAGGAATTTTAGTTTGTGTTTCGTTACTATAAATAGGTGGGTATATCAGATCAAATAGGACATCACAATCACACTCACTACACTCTTACACCCGTTCTCTCACAATTTTCACTTTCACAAAAAAACATTGTAGCACTTAGCGATCTGGTCGATATCCTGCATTGTATCCTGACGTTTGAAGTAATAAGAAGAAATAGGCAGCTGCGATTGACAGCTCCCGAGGTTTTATACCGGCGATCTAGATTGATCAAGGGCTTTCCTCGTACATCTCGTGTCATTTCCTTTACTTTTGCTCATAGTTTGATCGTAGATACAACTCAATATCCTGAGCCGTATCCTGAAAACTGTTTTTACAAACAACCTAACCAGCATATTTCCAACGCACTTTTTAGCACACTATCTCATTTAACTAATTTGATCACTTAATTGCTTTGGTAATTTTTGACCAAAACAATTTGGCGCCCACCGTGGGGCGAGTGGTGCTATCTTTACTAAAAATCTTTGTGAAATCGTTAATCGGTTTTCTGTTTTCAAAAATTTTTGCCACATTGTTTACAATGGCCTCAAGATCAAACATGAGCTCCTCCACTGTGTCTACTACAACTTCTGCTACTACCGGTTCAGTGCTTCCACCACCTCCTCCAAGGATGCCAGCTTCTTCACAACCTCAGGATATTATCCCTACTCGGAGTGTTCAGGGATCTGCTCCCGTTTTAGCCTCTCATGATGAAATTCTAACTTTATTTGGAAGTGTGCAGGAACAAATGAGGCAGCAACAGGAAACTAACCAAATGCTGTTAAGAGAAATACAACTCTTAAAAGTTGGCTCGAGCAGATCCGCTGAGGATATTGTTACTCCTTTACAACCCAGAACTTTGAACTTCAGTTCGGCTGTGTATACTGAGGATAATAGGGGGAATATTGTGCCTAGTCATTCCCAGATTCATACTCCTGAAATACCCTCCTCGATCAGGATGTCAACTGTGAGGAGCTCAGGATATGTTTCAGGATATGGCCAGAATCCTCAGACTGGTAACGTGTCGAATAATAATGTTCATGCTACTAACAATAGTGGATCTTTGCAGGATGCAGGTATGACGTCAACATTTACTAGGGAGCTTTAGAAATTGAAGGACATGATATCCAGTGTACCTGGAGTGGTCCAGCCAATTCCAGAAGTGTCCCAAGACAACCACAGGATATCTCGTTTCGCATATCCTATCTGTGATACTGAGATCCCGAAAAGATTTCAAACCCCCAACATGAAGCTCTACGATGGGACTACGGGTCCTGAATAGCATATTGCCCAGTATAGGGAAAGAATGGAGATTAATCCTATCCCTCCGGAGCTCAAGGAAGCATGCTTATGCAATGGCTTTGGTTCTACCTTAACAGGATCGGCCTTGAAATGGCTCTTAAATGTTCCTCCGCATTCGATTACATCTTTTGCTCACTTAGTGAATTTATTTAATAGTCAATTTTCTTGTAGTCGGAGTTTTGAAAAACTGACAAGTGATCTTTATAGGATAACTCAAGGACCTCAGGAATCCCTAAGGGATTACGTGAACAAATTCAGCAGGGAATCCTTGGATATCCCACACCTTGATGTTGCTACAGCGGTCCAAGCATTCAAGATGGGACTACAAAAGGATTCCCAGTTTTATCATGATCTTGTGATGAATCCTTGCAGGAACTTGGACGAAGCTCGAAATAGAGCCTTGAGATATATCAGGCTGGAGGATGATAGGAAAATGCAAGAAAGGATGAACTCATCCACTATATATGAGTCAACTAATAGGAAGTCAGAATCCTCGTTCAAACCATATCGCTCTAAGCCGTATGGTAGAAATGACAACAAGAAAGTGAATGCTGTTAAAGACGAGGATCCTGAAGAGTATCCTGAATTATCTGAATATTGCTTTTCTGTTAACATACCTGAATTAATGTATGCTATGCAGGGTTTAGGAGACAAAGCTAGGTGGCCTCGAAAGAACCAACAAAAAGCTGTTTGGAAGGATAAATCGAAATGGTGTGCCTTCCATGAAGATTTTGGACATATAACTGAGGATTGCATGCCTTTAAGAAAAGAAATAAGCTATCTTCTTAGCAAGGGATATCTGAAGGATCTCTTAGGAAGAAAGAAGAATAAGGGTTAGGATACTGAGAAGGATCCTGAACAAGCAGCATCACCTCCTGCGGATGCCAAGATAATCAACTTTATTTCAGGAGGATCCGACATATGTGGGACTTCGTATTCTGCGGCCAAGAGACATGCAAAGGAGACATGCAAAGGAGACATGCAAAGGAGGCTAAGACATACAAACCAGCCAGGATGACTACCCTCACAACTAATAAAGTGATCACTTTTGATAGTGATGACAGGGATACTGTTCAGGATCCTCACCATGATGCTTTGGTAATAACATTATATGTGGCTAACCATTTTGTACGCATGATATTGGTGGATAATGGAAGCTCCGTCAACATAATCCAACTAGAAACTTTGAAGAGAATGAATGTATCTCTGATGGATATCACTTCGAAATCCACCGTGCTTGTTGGGTTCAGCGGAGAGGCCAGGAACACAGTGGGAGAAATTAAGTTACCTGTATATGTTGAAGGGGTCAACTCGATACAACGTTTCTGTGTGATGGACTCCCTATCCTGCTATAACATCATACTGGGCAGGCCATGGATCCATGATATGAAGGCTGTGCCGTCAACTTATCATCAATGCATCAAGATCCCTACCCATTGGGGGGTTATCAAGATTGACAGTGATCAGCAGGAGGCAAAAGAATGTTGCTCATCCTCAATGAAATCCTCAACCAAGCCTAGTACATCATAGCAATTAAAGTTGCGGGCCCAGGATATCGTGGAGGCTTTAGAGCAGGATATGAAGAAAGTTATCCTGGATCAGGATAATCCTGATATCTCGGTGCTCGTAGGAACCAATATCCCTCAGGATATTGAAGAACAATTAACTAACTTTTTGAAGTGCAGGATGTCAACATTTGCATGGAAGCATGAGGATATGACAGGTATATCCAAAGACATTATCACTCACAAGCTTGGAATTGACAGGTCGTTCAAGCCTGTGCAACAAAAGAGAAGGAAGTTCGCTCCTGAACGAAATACAATTATCTAAGAGGAAGTTGAAAGATTATTGAAGTCCAAGATGATCAGGGAAGTCAAATTTCCCAAGTGGCTAGCAAATGTGGTCGTGGTTCAAAAGAAGAATGGGAAATGGAGAGTTTGTGTAGATTACACAGACTTGAATAAGGCTTGTCCCAAAGACCCATTTCCTCTTCCTCATATTGACGCAATGGTAGATGCTACTGCCGGGCATGAGATGTTAACCTTCATGGATGCATCCTCAGGATTTCAGCAGATTCAAATGGAGCCTTCGGACCAGGAGGATACTGCCTTCATGACACCAACAGGTATTTATTGTTATACTGCTATGCCCTTTGGTTTGAAAAATGCAGGTGCAACATACCAGAGGTTGGTGAACATGATGTTTAAAGACAAGCTGGGGGACACCATGGAAGTATACATCGATGATATGGTGGAGAAATCTAAAAAGGTTGGGGATCACCTCCAGGATATTAAGGGAGCATTTGATATCCTGGATCAGTATAACATGAAGCTGAATCCTGCTAAGTGCCATTTCGGAGTGGGGGCAGGAAAGTTTCTAGGATATATGGTGACCAAAAGAGGAATAGAGGCAAGCCCGGAGCAGATTAAAGCCATCTTGGATATCAAATCACCTTCAAATATGAAGGACGTTCAACGATTAACAGGACGAGTCGCAGCATTGAACAGATTTATTTCAAGATCCTCCGAGAAATGCAAAGAGTTTTATGATATCATGAAGAAGAACAAGAAGTTCGAATGGGGTGAGAAGCATGAAGCAGCCCTGCAGGATTTGAAGCAGTATCTTTCAACTGCACCTCTACTGATGAAGCCTGAGAATGGTGAACCATTGTCCCTATACCTCGCAGTATCAGGGAATGCTGTAAGTGTTGTCCTTATAAAGGATCATGAAGGTTAGCAATATCCTGTTTATTATATTAGTAAAAGTTTGTTAGATGCTGAAACTAGATATTCTCATTTTGAAAAGTTGATACTGGCACTAGTTATGGAATCAACAAAGCTTAGACACTACTTTGAGACACATAGAATTCATGTCATGACCAATTATCCTGTTAGAAATGTGCTTAGGAAACCCGAGATGTCAGGCAGGATGGCCAAGTGGTCAGTGAAGTTAAGTGCTTATGACTTAGTGTACGAACCTAGAAATGCCATAAAATCGCAGGCTCTAGCTGACTTTGTGGCTGATTTCAGTAGTGACATTCAGGATGAGGTAGACCTAGAAGTACAACAATTAGGAGAATCCTCAGGATCCTGGACATTATATACCGATGGAGCATCTAATGTTAGAGGAGTAGGATTGGGAATACTACTAAAATCGCCACAGGGGGACATATTACCCCAGGCTATTAGGTGTGAATTCTCTGCTACTAATAATGAAGCAGAGTATGAGGCTTTAATTGCAGGATTAGAACTGGCTAAAAATATGAATATCAAGAATTTGCAAGTATATGTTGACTCCTTGTTAATCACTAATCATTTTAATGGAACCTATGCAGTTAAGGGTGAGAAATTAATCGAATACCTCAATATTCTCAAAAAATTAGCAGGATATTTCGATGTTTTTACACTTCAGCAGGTACCAAGGGAAGATAATGCTGAAGCAGATGCCTTAGCAAATCTGGGATCATCGGTCAGGATACCAGAAGGGACCCAAATACCAATATTGCATATCTTGTATCCTGCAACGAATCCTCAAGATGAAGAAGTAATAAGTATCCAGGATCCTGTTGCTGAATATCCTGAGGAGGATCCTAAATCCTGGACGGCTCCAATCATAAGATATCTCAAGGAAGGATACATCCCTAGAGATGAAAATCATAAGGCATTTAGGATGAAGGTATCACGATTCACCATTATAAATAATATTTTGTATAAGAAATCTCTTGCAGGACCATATTTAAGGTGCTTGGAGGATCCCGAAATTAAAGAAGTGCTTCAGGATATACATGAAGGGGATTGTGGTAACCATCTGGGGGCAGGTCATTATTCTCAAAAATATTGAGAACATGATACTTTTGGCCAACGATGAGGAAAGATGCTACAGAATATGCTCGAAGATGCGATGCATGCCAAAGGCACAGTAACATACTACATCAACCAGCCGAACCACTATATCCTATAGTTTCCCCTTGGCCATTCATGAAATGGGGAATGGACATAGTAGGGAAATTACCAAAAGCTCCAGGAGGAAAAGTCTTTATGCTGGCAATGACTGATTATTTCTCTAAGTGGGTGGAGGCTGAAGCATTTGTTCAAGTCAGAGACTAAGAAGTTGTATCCTTTATAAAGAGCAATATCCTGACCAGGTTTGGAGTGCCAGCTGAAATCATTTGTGACAATGGATCCCAGTTCATAAGCAAAAGGACTACTGACTTCTGCAAAAGTTGGGGAATTAGAATGATTACTTCTACCCCGGTACATCCTCAAGCAAATGGACAGGTTGAATCTTTAAACAAGATAATTATCAACAATTTGAAGAAGAGATTAGGAGCCAAGAAAGGAAAATGGGCAGAAGAACTACCCTTTGTTTTGTGGGCTGATAGAACAACGATAAAGAATGCAACTGGCCAGACACCATTTTCCTTGGTATTCGGAGCAGAAGCAGTTATCCCAACAGAAATGGTGATACCTACTGCGAGATCTATCCTCCGGGATCCTGAGCAGAATCCTGAAGCTTTATGCCAGGATTTGGACACCATAGACGAGACAAGAGATGCAGCAAGACTAAGGATGGCAGCATATCAACAAAGGATATCCAGAGCATACAACAAGAATATAAGGACTAGAAGGTTCAAAGTTGGAGATTGGATGTTAAGAAAGGCTTTTCAAAATACCACTAATCCTGCCGATGGAAAGCTGGCTCCAAAGTGGGAAGGACCATATGAGGTTGAATCAGAATCAGGAAAAGGAGCATACCGGCTCAGGAATATGGAGGGGGATATGCTACCAAGATCCTGGAATGCCATACACCTAAAGCTCTATTTCAAGTAAGAATAGAATTTAGCTTTTATCTCAGAATGGTATGTATTCTATCTCTCTTAAATATATTTGAATTTGTTTATTATTTTGAACCCAATACTGACTTAGGCATCGGAGGGGTGTTAGCCAAACTAACACCCACCTTAGTTTAAGATTGTTTTGCAGAATATGCATCAGGATATAGCTCCAGGATATACGCTCAGGATATTTCGAAAGATTAGGGGATTGATCACCCTCTCTCACGCTTAAGGGATCCTGGTCCCTTCAAAGGTTTAAAGGTATTCACCTTTCTCTCGAATTGGGTTTGAACACCCCGCCTGGAGCGCAAGTCATCTGGGGATAGTTCAAGGTAACGGGACTAGTTCATGTAAAAGTGGCTGACAATTTCGTTACTATTGGCTATGTCCTGGATCCTAAAGGTATATGGGGATTGATCACCCTCTCTCACGAAAGGGTATTTTCATACCCTCTAAGGTTTAAAGGTTTTCACCTTTCTAAGACTTGGAGTTTATACACTCTCGCCTGTAGCGCATGAAAATCAGGGTTTATCCCCAGCATGTTAAGGGTTTATCCCCAGGATATGAGGGTTTATCCCTGGATATTCAGGATCTATTCAGTAAAGCTAAAGTATGACTGCATTTACATTCCTATGTTGAACACAGGGGACATACATTATACAATTTAAAGAATGGGTTCGAATTTATAAATGTGCATTGGGGACATTCTTGTGGTGGAAAATTGGAATTAACCCTTTGAGAATCCCTGGTATGATCTTTCCTTTTTATTTGGATAAATTACAGATTGTGTGTCGGTATCCTGAGCAAGATATCTCTCAGGATACACTTACAATGTGTTCCCGAAAATGTTCAAACAAAACAGTTTTCATAAGTAAAATTCATGTAGTAAAAGTAGTAACAACAGAAATAAAGGCAAAAAGAAGTTATATTATTAACATACCAAAAGGTGTGCTCTTAGTTTCACCTCAAACCAAGGCCCATCCACTAAGAGCACTAATAGTGCCTTATCGTATTTACTTAACAGTTGAAAGCTTTGTCTCAAACCGAGACCTATCCACCTCCAACTGTTATATTGTTAAAAAAAAAACATACTAACGGTGATGACCAAGGGCTTCGTCCTGAAACTCAGGATCCCTCCACCTTTGGTCATCATATTGTTCAAGTGTAGAAAAGTAAAGTGCAGGAAAAGTAAATTGTTTTTAGTTAGAAGCCAACGATCAAATTTAAAAAAGTGGGCTCCGGCCTTGGCACATACATCCATCATTGCCCACCTAAATGCCCTCACACAGCGGCATCCTCTCCAACCTTCTCTGCCTTCTCAGCCTCAGCATCCTGAGCAGCATCCTCACCATCATCCGTCCCGGCATCCGCTCCAGCATCTTTCTTATCTCCAGCGTTGTCTGCCACCTCTGCCGACTTAGAGGATTCACCAGCTTCAGCAGGAAGGGGCACAACCTTGCCTCCAAGCTCCTTCAGCTTTGTCACCCAGGATTTAACCGGCCAGGATGGGCACTCAAGGCCTGTTTCCTTGGCCTCATAGGCCATCTTAATACGAGCTTGTAGCAGGGAGACGATGGCAGAAGCTTTGATTCCTTCTCGGAAAGAAACCATGGCCTGTTCATGTTCCATTTGGACAGTGGCCAGCTTGATCTCAGCATCCTGGGTCACTTTCTTCAGCTTGTCCTCATAGTGTCGGGTCTTCGCTTTAGAAATGGCACCTTGGTCGGCAACAGTAGTTTCAAGCTGTTTAATCTTGGCTTCATGGAGTGCAGCAGTACCACAGGCATCGCTGTAAAGGTGGAGCAGATGCTGGAGGCCCTGTAAGTCAAAATTCAGGTATAAATCAATATTCGCTAACCTGGATATCCTGTCAGGATATTCTATTTGGATATATGTGCAGGATATAGGGTCGGGATATTACCTTATTAAGGAAGGATGTCATCGGTTCCAAGGAATCAGTGAAGCTGAGCTCATCATAAGAGAATCCTTCGGAGCCTGGAGCACTAACTTCGGAGTTCTTCCTCTTCTTTGCGGTGGAAGCACGAGTCCTCGGATTAGCTTTAGGAGCCGGGAGCGGCTTGGAGCTGGTGGCAGCAGGGGTCTCTTTCTTGACCATGACTGGAGTAGGGTAACTATCAAGCTCATCGAGATCGAGGAGGATTGGGACTTTGCTGGAGTCTGCATACAGGGAGTAGAACTCTTTCCTAAATATGACCAACAAAAACATGTATGCAGGATATTGTGCAGGATCCTTACCAGACTTGTTTGCACTGGAAAGAGGGCTTGGAGATGGTGGAGACGGGTTAAAACTTCTTTCAGCCTCTGGAAGGAGTCTGATAGCGTCGATCCTCTTCTGTGAATCAGCAAGGGGAGGTGCAAGCTTCCTAAAATCTGCTGTATACAAAACAATAAACAAAAAGTTGATCAGTTCAGGATATGGAACAGGATAAGAGGCAGGATTACCCTTAAACCCTAAATCCTACCCTTTCTCAACCACTTCACCGGATATTCCGTTCCACCAGGGATTGAGTGTCTTTTTACAAAAAAAGAACTTGGATTGCCATTTCTCCTCGTTCTTGGTGGCACGAAGTATCAGCGGCTCGCCGGAGGTGGAGTAAAACAAAAATCTACAGGATCCGTGGCATCTAAGCCGGTATGCTAGGGGGAGGTCATGAACATAAAGGTCAGGGATGTGATTCTTCTTGATCTGTTCAAGAATGGACAAGACCCGCCAAAGCATCGGCATTGTTTGGCTAAAAGAGATTTTTGTAATGCTGAAAAACTCAGTAATAAAGGCTGGGAAGGGGAACCGTAACCCTAAGGTGAAAGGAAAGGCACTAAAGCACAACCATTCGTCGGAAACCATGTCCGACCGGATTTCCCGGTCAAACGGCCGGAATACTGTACCTTCCGGGAAGATACCGGAGGATTTGAGGGCCGACAAATGGGCGCTATCAAAGGTACATATTTCTTTCTCCGGATCCTGGAGAAGATTCTGTTGTATGAATGTGGGGGCGGAGTCGTCGGAACTTGATCTTGTTTGCCTTGTCATATTCTCGCCGGAATGCTGAAAAGAATGAGAGAAGAAGATGAATAAGAGAGAGAAGTTTTTACCTTTTTCTCTTCGGTAAAGAATAAATGGGATAAGGATGAGAAGTTATAGGGTGGTGATGAGTAAATGTAGGCTGAGCAGTTGCAAACAGTCACATCATGGGTCTAATCTCTTAAATTGCCTCGGTCTTCGTAAAAAATATAACCGTTAGTGGCAGGATACTAAACGGTAACATTTTTTGGGGACAATTGTTATGGGTGAAATTCTGAGTTCATATCTTGGGAAATATCTTGACTTATATCTTGGTTGTATGATATCTGTTCATATCCGGGATGCTCATTCAGGATATTGGTAATATCCTGAATGGTATCCTCAGGATTACTAACGGGTTATGTGAGGAGTACGCGTCCAGGTGCCCAACGTTCATGAAGACCCTTTCTCCGGGAGACTCGGTCCAAGTTGTTCAAATGAAGACGTTGAAGCCGCATTACTCGGTCTACAACGTTACCAATGGAATATTCGGGAGCATCCCATATTTATAGGAATTTTAGTTTGTATTTCGTTACTATAAATAGGTGGGTATATCAGATCAAATAGGACATCACAATCACACTCACTACACTCTTACACCCGTTCTCTCGCAATTTTCACTTTCACAAAAAAGCATTGTAACACTTAGCGATCTGGTCGATATCCTGCACTGTATCCTGACGTTTGAAGTAATAAGAAGAAATAGGCAGCTGCGATTGACAGCTCCCGAGGTTTTATGCCAGCGATCTAGATTGATCAAGGGCTTTCCTCGTACATCTCGTGTCATTTCCTTTACTTTTTGCTCATAGTTTGATCGTAGATACAACTCAATATCCTGAGCCGTATCCTGAAATCGGTTTTTACAAACAACCTAACCAGTATATTTCCAACACACTTTTTAGCACACTACCTCACTTAACTAATTTGATCACTTAATTGCTTCGGTAATTTTTGACCAAAACACATACGATCTAGTA
This sequence comes from Helianthus tuberosus, assembly GCA_030545235.1. Taxonomy (NCBI): domain Eukaryota; kingdom Viridiplantae; phylum Streptophyta; class Magnoliopsida; order Asterales; family Asteraceae; genus Helianthus; species Helianthus tuberosus. Next base: position 25,345,256 of record CM060387.1, read on the forward strand.
TATGAACCTAGAAATGCCATAAAGTCTCAGGCTTTAGCTGACTTTGTGGCTGATTTCAGTAGTGATATTCAAAATGAAGTAGACCTTGAACAGGTACCAAGAGATATTTCTCAAAATCTCAAAAAATTAGCAGGATATTTCGATATTTTTACACTTGAACAGGTACCAAGAGAGGATAATGCTGAAGCTGATGCCTTGGCAAATCTAGGATCATCAGTCAGGATACCAGAGGGGACCCAAATACCAATATTACATATCCTGTATCCTGTGACGGATCCTCAGGATAAGGAGGTAGTAAGTGTTCAGGATCCTGACGATGAGTATCCCGAGGGGGATCCTAAGTCCTGGACGGCTCCAATCATGAGATATCTCAAGGAAGGACACATCCCAAAGGATGAAAATCCTAAGGCCTTTAGAATGAAGGTATCATGATTCACTATTATAAATAATGTTTTGTATAAGAAATCTCTTGCAGGACCATATCTGAGGTGCTTGGAGGATCCCGAAACTAAAGAAGTGCTTCAGGATATACATGAAGGGGATTGTGGTAACCATACTAGGGGCATGTCGTTATTCTCAAAGGTATTAAGAATAGGATATTATTGGCCGATGATGAGAAAATATGCTGCAGAATATGCTCGAAGATGTGATGCGTGTCAAATACATCAACCAGCTGAGCCACTTTATCCTGTCGCTTCCCCTTGGCCATTCATGAAGTGGGGAATGGATATAGTAGGAAAATTGCCAAAGGCTCCAGGAGGAAAGGTCTTCATGCTGGCAATGACTGATTATTTCTCTAAGTGGGTTGAAGCTGAAGCATTTGTTCAAGTTAGAGATCAAAAAGTAGTATCCTTCATAAAAAGGAATATCCTGACTAGGTTTGGAGTACCAGCTGAGATAATTTGTGACAATGGATCTCAGTTTATAAGTAAGAGGACTACTGACTTTTGCAAGAGTTGGGGAATCAAAATGATCACATCCACACCGGTACATCCTCAAGCAAATGGACAAGCAGAATCCTCAAACAAGATAATTGTCAACAATTTGAAGAAAAGGCTTAGAGCTAAGAAATCTCTTGCAAGACCATATCTGAGGTGCTTGGAGGATCCCGAAACTAAAGAAGTGCTTCAGGATATACATGAAGGGGATTTTGGTAACCATACTGGGGGCAGGTCGTTATTCTCAAAGGTATTAAGAACAGGATACTATTGGCCGGCGATGAGAAAAGATGCTGCAGAATATGCTCGAAGATGTGATGCGTGTCAAAGACACAGTAATATATTACATCAACCTGCTGAGCCACTTTATCCTATCGCTTCCCCTTGGCCATTCATGAAGTGGGGAATGGATATAGTAGGAAAATTGCCAAAGGCTCCAGGAGGAAAGTTCTTCATGCTGGCAATGACTGATTATTTCTCTAAGTGGGTTGAAGCTGGAGCATTTGTTCAAGTTAGATATCAAGAAGTAGTATCCTTCATAAAAAGGAATATCCTGACTAGGTTTGGAGTACCAGCTGAGATAATTTGTGACAATGGATCTCAGTTTATAAGTAAGAGGACTACTGACTTTTGCAAGAGTTGGGGAATCAAAATGATCACATCCACACTAGTACATCCTCAAGCAAATGGACAAGCAGAATCCTCAAACAAGATAATTGTCAAAAATTTGAAGAAAAGGCTTGGAGCTAAGAAGGGAAGATGGGCAGAAGAATTACCCTTTGTTCTATGGGCTGATAGAACAACGGTGAAAAGCGCAACTGGCCAAACCCCGTTTTTCTTGGTATTTGGAGCAGAAGCGGTGATCCCGACAGAAATGGTGATACCTACAGCAAGATCCAATCTTCGGGATCCTGAGCAGAATTCTCAGCAAGATCCAATCTTTGGGATCCTGAGCAGAATTCTGAAGCCCTTTGCCAGGAATTGGATACTATTGATGAAACAAGAGATGCGGCAAAGCTAAGAATGGCAGCATATCAACAGAGTATATCCAGAGCATATAACAAGAATATAAGGACTAGAAGGTTCCAGGTTGGAGATTGGGTATTGAGAAAGGCTTTTCAGAATACTACTAATCCTGCTGATGGATAGTTGGCTCCGAAGTGGGAAGGACCCTATGAGATTGAATCAGAATCAGGAAAAGGAGCATACTGACTCAAGAATATAGAGGGGGATATGCTACCAAGATCCTTGAATGCTATACACCTAAACTTTTACTTCAAGTGAGTTTAGAATTTAATTTCTAACTCAGGAGGGTATGAATTCTTTCTCTTTTAATATGTTTGATATTGTTTATTCTTTTGAACCTAATACTAACTTAAGCATCGGAGGGGTGTTAGCCAGGCTAACACCCACCTTAGTTTACGATTGTTTTGCGGTATATGCTTCGGGATATAGCTCCAGGATACACACTCAGGATACTTCGAAAGATTAGAGGATTGGCCCCCTCTCTCACGTTTAAGGGATCCTGATCCCTTCACTGGTTTAAAGGTATTCACCTTTTTCTCGAATTGGGTTTAAACATCCCGCCTGGAGCGCAAGTTATCCAGGGATAGTTCAAGATAACGAGACCAGTCCATGTAAAAGTGGCTGACAATTTCGTTATTGTTGGCTATATCCTGGATCCTAAAGGTATATGAGGATTGATCACCCTCTCTCACGGAAGGGTATTTTCATACTCTCTAAGGTTTATAGGTTATCACCTTTCTAAGTCTTGGAGTTTATACACTCCCGCCTGTAGCGCATGAAAATTTGGGATTTTCCCCAGGATACTTATGGGTTTATCCCCAGGATACTAAGGATTTATCTCCAGTACATTTTAGGGTTTACCCCCTGTAACACAAGAACTGTTCAAACAGTTGGAACTGATGTTCAGAAAATTTCTAATTGTTCAAAGACTTTATGCACAGGGGACATTCCTTCTGAGGCGATTGTATAAAGCTCAAAGGATCAAATTTGGACCTAATGTACTAAGTATCTCGGACTGGGGACATCTTAGTGGAAAAAATTGCAAAAGGATTGAAGCTCGAAAATAGGGTTACACTCTATTCCTAGTATGATCTTTCTTTTGTAAACCTTATACAAGTCATTTGAACTTTTGAAATTATGTTTGAAAAAGGCTTAAATATCCTGATTAGGATATATCCTTAGGATATATTCTCAAAATGTCTTTTCGGAATATGTTTCAGGATATTTGGTTGGAATATTTGGGATATAATACTTGGGTTAAAAACTAAAACTCTAGTCAAACAAGTATTATCAAAACGAACTTTGTAAAATAAACTGTCCTTTTTTCTTTAAAAACTTTATCTGAATTGTTTGAATTTTGAAAAACCCTATTAGACGAAAGTCTTTTTAGGATATCGCCGAGTATACTGATCGGGATATTTTCAAAAAATAATGGCACTAATTTTGGAAAGGTGAAATTTAAACTAAGCAATGCATAACAAAAACTTGAAAGGCAACAGCAAATAAGTCAAAAGGAGGTTATATTATTAACATGCCAAAAGTTGTGCTTTTGGTTTCACCTCAAACCGAGGCCCATCCACCAAAAGCACGATTAGTTCCTTACCATATTTACTTAACAGTTGAAGTTTTCGTCTCAAACCGAGACCCATCCGCCTCCAACCGTTGTATTGTTCAAAATAGATTATACTAGTTGATGACCAAGGGCTTCATCCTGAAACCCAGGACCCATCCACCTTTGGTCATCATAGTGTTTTAGTGCAGGAAATGTAAATTGTTCAAAGACAGGAGAAATAAAATTGTTTAACAGACCACAACCATTAGACTTAAAAAAGTGGGCTCCGGCCTTGGCACATACATCCATCATCGCCCACTTCGCTGCCTCTAAGGGGCAACTCCTTCTTCCATCATGACCTCGTCAGCAACATCCTTCCCAGCATTCCCTCCAGCATCACCACCAGCATCCCTCGGAGCATCAGCATCATCCACTTTCTCGGCTACCTCAGCAGGCTCCTCCGCTGTGGACTTCACAGGGGGCTCCACATAATTACCACCAAGATCTTTCAGCTTCATCTCCCAAGCCTTGATATTCCATGAAGGACATTCAAAGCCCATAGCCATAGCTTTATAAGCCATTTTCAGTCTGGCCTGGAGAAGGGAGATGACAACAGAATTCTTGAGGCTTTCTCGGTATGAAGCCATGTCCTGCTCATGTTGAACTTGGGCAGCATCGGACTTGGCTTGAGCCTCGTGGGTGACCTTCTCGATGGCAGACTGGTGCTCTTGGACCATTGCCTTGTATTTAGCTTCACAATGCTCCGATTTAGTGGTGGCAACCACTGCTTGGTTCGCAATGGTGGCTTCAGCCTTTTTCAGCTTACTCTCTAGCATGACGTTCGAGCCACATGCGTCTTCACAGAGGAATACCAGACGTTCGAGACCCTGCAAAATAAGAAAACAGGTATTAACCTTAGTAAACATTTATAACCAGCATATGGTGCAGGATATAGGTCAAGGATACGAACCTGGTTGAGGAAGCCGGTCATTAGCTTGCTGGATTCTGTAAACCCATAGTTCTCAAACGGGAATACATGGGGTGCAGTAGGGTAGTCTGCTTCTTTCCTCTTCCGGGAGCTAGAGGCTCGGGTTCTGAATGTTGGGGGAGCCTTGGATGCGATAACAGTTTTCGAACTGGTAGGCTTGGGAGTAATGGCTGGCTTCGGATTGGTCTCTTGCTTAGCAGGTGCAAGGCTAGAATAACTGTCGAACTCGTCGAGCTGGAAGCCTTCAAGGTTGATGACCGGCACTGTACAAAGGGAGAAATGTTTAATTCTTAATACTTATACTCTATAATCAATCTATTCATATACTTACCAGACATTTCTGAACTTGATTTTTGACTTGAGCTTGTGAGAGACGGGGAGAAGGTTCTTTCACTGGCAGTAAGTCGATAGATCTCTTTGATCCAGGGCTCCGATTCTGCGCTTGGGGGTGCTAGGTCTCTAAAATTCGCTGCACAAACTATTAGGATATCAGTCAAGGATATAGTTTATGGATATATTTGGGGATATTACTAAAACCCTAAATCCTACCCTTGGTTAACCATCTAACTGGCAGGTCAAAACCCTTGTCAATAGACTTCCTTTTAACGAAAAAGAACTTTCATTGCCACTGATCTTCGTTCTTAGTGGCCTTGAGAATTAGGGGGTTCTTGGAGGTGGAGAACAAAAGAAAATGGCTGTTTCCATGGGATCTCAGTCGATATGCTATAGGAAGGTCTTCGATGCATAGGTCAGGGCAATGACGAGATTTAATTTGGTTTAACACCATTAAAACTCGCCACACCATTGGCATAGTTTGAGTATAACTGAGGCCGGTAAGTTCAAAGAAACGGGAGATGAAGGGTGGAAATGGATACCGGAGTCCCAAGGAAAAGGGATAGGCGAAAAAGCAGACCCACTCGTTTGATGCTGCGTCTGATCGAACCTCCCGATCGAAAGGGCGAATGACCACTCCGGTAGGAAAGGCACCGGAATCCTTCAAACCAGCGATGTCAGCATTATTGAAAGAACAGATCTCTTTTTCTGGTTCTCGGATAAGGTTTTGACTCATGAGGGTTGGGACCGGCTCATTTGAACGTGATCTTGTTCGTGATGCCATGAGATGTATCGACCAAGAAACAAGAAATTCAAGAAAAGAAAAACAGAGAAGAGAGAAAGGAAATACCTGGAAAATAGCTAGGAAAGTGATGATCATGATGCTGAATAAATCAGCTAAATAAGGGGCTGAGTATAGGGGGTAAAGAGTAAATATCGCGTTGGAAGTTGCACCAAGTCACATCAAGCGTCGTTTCGGTTTATTAACATCGATTTAAGAGATAAGATTAAAAATATATCCGTTGGAATTGGTATACCAACAGACATATTTTTGGGGACAATTGTTATGGGTGATTTTATGTTCGTATATCCTGGGCAATATTCTGACTTTGTTTGTGACCAGGATGCTGGATCAGGATATTGGTAACATCCTGATGCGATATCCTGGTAGTAACTAATTAACCACGTGCAGATTAAGGAGTGCAAGTCTCTAACGTTCAGCTGGACTTCTTCTCCTCAAGACTCGGGCAAATCAGTTGGATTATAGACGTTGAAGCCGGAAGACGTGGACTACAACGTTCACATATGGAATATTCGCTGAATCCCATAATAGTAGGATATTTAGTTATTTTCTTTTACTATAAAAGGGATTGATTGGATCAGATTAGGGACACAATCTTTCGCACACTCTTTCTCTCTTGTTGCAAACACTCACAACGCACTAACACTTGTAATCAAATTACATTGTAACCCTTAGTTGATCCGCATCATATCCTGCACTGTATCCTGACATTTGAGGCAATAAGAAGATCAAGGCAGCTGCGATTGTCAGCTCCCGAGGTTTTATGCCGACGATCTAGATTGATCAAGGGCTTTCCTTGTATATCCTGTGTCACCCTTTACATTTTTGCTCATTGTTTGATCATAGATACAACTCAATATCCTGAGCCGTATCCTGAAAATTGTTTTTGCAAACAACTTAATTAACATATTTTACACACATTTTTTCAGCACACTACCTCACTTAACTAATTTGATCACTTAATTGCTTCGGTAATTTTTGGCCAAAACATATACCCACTCCCCCTCATCTGTAACTAGAAACAGATTCACTTAGCATACAAGATAAAATCCAAAAATTTAATGTATAATTCATGATGATTCAACGATGCAACGTACCGCATATATGGAGCTTGAAGAAAGCAGGCCCAGACCTCTATGCTCATAACCCGAAGAAGCAAGTGATGAAACACTAGGTAAAACTGAAGGTACAGGAATATCACTTCCTCCGGCATACAGTGAATCATTCCCCGAAGATGTGTTATGACCGCTATCCCTATCTTTTAGGACATCATCACGAAGGCAACGAACTATTTGAACAAGTGCATCCCTCACACTGCCAACTTCTCCAGTCACCTACATGTTACACTAATGATTATAGGACACTTAAAAGATCAACTGATTTAAGGTAAAACCATAAAAATGAATTAATGAACTATACCTCAACAAGGTCTTCATTAGCATCTGCACATTTGGGTTTATAACCTTTTGATATGCGAACATATGCTCCAGTTCTTTTTCGAATTTCATTTATGATTGAACCACATTTACCTATAACGCAACCGATATCTTTGGAAGGGACAAGAAGCCTGATGGAAACATTTCCCTCATCTTCTTCATTTAGTATTCCTTGAAGTAATAAAACTTTTTTTGCAGTCATTGAATGATATAAAATCAATGGCAGTCGAAGCAGTTTTATTACTTCAAGGAATAATAAATGAAGAAGATGAAGTAATAAAACTGCTTCGACTGCCATTGATTTTATATCATTCAATGACTGTGAAAAAAGGAAAAAAAAAGCATCACAATATGATAAGATACAAAATAAAAGAAAAACAATGGATATTTATGAGTAATTGAAAAAAAATAAAAGGCATACTTCTGTTGCTTGGATTGTTATAGGGCATTCATCATGTCTGGTGTCATCAACATCAACATGAGCACCACTAGCTTCTCTGACACTTTCACTTCCTCTTCCGATAAGACGTCCAATTTTGGTAAATGGGCAGAGAACCCTTATTATCAGCTCCTGTGATAAAGAGGCACCAGAATATCCAGAAACCACAGGGAGGGCAGAAGAGTAAATTGGTGATTGGTTCCCTGAATCTGCATAACCTTGATATTCTTGAATGTGTGAAGCACCAAGAGCAGAAGGAACAGATGTTTCAAGAGGAACATCTTCCTTAGGCTTAAACTTGTACATAATTGCTGAGACTGCCAATAGCGCTCTTACCACTGCATCCGGTTTTCCAGTTATCTAAATTCAAGAAAGTGTAAAAAAAATAATAATAAAATCAAAAAATCAAAAAAACAAAATTACGAGTCACAGAAGGCTAACCTGAACAGAGTTGTCGAATTCCATAGCACACGAATGATTAGGATCACTAAGATTTTTAGGAGAAACTTGAATATCCGTATGTGTCTCACTCCTTAGTCTCTTTATCATTGCACCCCCCTGTCCCAATAAGGTGAGCAGACTGACTAGATGGGGTAAGAATCTGGCACTCTCCTGATCCCACCACCTTCACAATCGCGACATGCACCCTTATAAGCGCATCCTGAGCATCACATATAGGATTCGTTTGATAAAGCTCATTGATGTGTGCAAAATGTAACATATAAATTTACATCAATTGTGGCATAAAACTAACCCTTTTTTAGTACTAATGTTGGAAAAAGTGTGCTTTTGTCTTCCTTTTGTATTTTCAGGATTAAATGAGCTCAAAGTAACAAAAGAAGCAAAAAGACAGCAAAATCTAACATAAATACAAGAAAAGGAACAAACGTGACATGCCCGACCCCACGACAGCATCTTCGCAAGCAAAACAAGAAGACAGAAGACTGAACACGCCCCGTGCTCAGCCAGCACGGGGGCGTGCCCAAGTGTCAGCAGAAAAGACAAAGTGGTAGAAGCTTCTATTGCCCACCACGGGGCCGTGTTCAGCGGACACGGGGCCGTGGTCAACTATAAGATTCGCACAATCCAGGCAAATCTTCATAGTACAAAGATTCTTCTGCACACGGGGTCGTGCTCAGCGGACACGGGGGTGTGGTCAACTAATAAGACAAGCTGCATTAAATGAAGAAAGAGAAGGATGTGGACACGGGGCCGTGCCCGAGCTTCTGTTCAGCCTATAAATAGGAGTGCTTGGCTCAAGCTCAAACCATCCCTTGGCACACCACCTCTCTCACACTTCACCCACCACCCACCACCACCATAACACCATCATCCACCACGATCATCCATTGTCCATTGTCCTTCAAAGAGTGTGTGAGTCGTCTCGGGATCCAAGATTGATCGTAAGAGTTCTTGACAATCAAGGCCATGTTTGCCTAAGTCTCTTACATCACTTGGTGAAGACAAGTGTCTAGTGTAATACTTTTTATTTCTAATCTTTTCGCACATTTTACTTGGTTTTGTATTAATGACTTTAATAACTAGTTTCTTATGTTGAAGGTGATTATTCCTTATCGTTTGTCCGTGGTGTCTTGGCATTATTTTACTGTCTATATAAAATAAAAGATTTTCACCATTCATATCTCCACGGTCTATATGGAGGTATGTTGGCTACCTGGTCGGGGGTTAAAGGAACGGTTTGGTAAGAGTCTTGCCATTGTTCAGCGTTTAGAGGTCCTGCAATGGACCTGGGTCAAATTTAGTAGGACCTCATTCAATACTTAACGGTATTGGATGGCGGGGGTCCAAACTCTTTGATCCCCTCATAAGTTAACTACAATTAATACTATAACCCGGCTATTTAGGACCGTGTCCCAGCTGACTTAGACTACTTAGTCGAGGGTAACGTCACCTCCAAAAGAGGGGCCTACCATAATTTGCATTAAAAACTTAATTAATTATCTTTCAATAATCCGACCCTTTAGGATTGTATCCTTGCTGACTCAAACTACTGGGTTGAGGGTAACGTCACCTTCAAAAGAGGGGCCTACTACAATAACTTAGATAATCTCTTAAATAAGTGCAAAAGTGCGGAAATAATCAAAGGTTACACTATACACGAGTCGGAACCAAGTGATTCATCTTGTCTATCTGTTTTTCTTTTTCTTTTATTTTTATTTTTCAGCATTTTAGTTAGTTTTTATTTTTCTTAACTTAAAACATTTTTCTAAACTTTTTGATTTGATTAGACGTTGAGGATAAACCGGTACTAAAAGCTCTTGTGTCCTTGGACGACCTCGGTATCTTACCAACACAATACTACGCTCACGATGGGTGCACTTGCCCATATGTGTGTTTAGTGTTAGTAAATATCGTGTTTTATAAATTTAAAACTTGACTAAAAAAGTGTTAAAAAGGGCTTAATATATATATTAAAAACTAACGACACTTCACACGCATCACTCATCACCTGGCTCAAGATCCACTTTCTCCTTAACATAACAATAAATCGTTATCACCCTATGCTTAGACCCCGGAAACGGATCCGCCACCTTAACCTTTGCCCCTGTATCTTGTCTAATCAAGTCTATAATCACACTCCTGATAAACCTATCCGGACATAATATCCTATACACAACCAACTCACCATTCTCCCTCTCCTTATCATACTTATTGTTATTGTTAGTCTTATAATTGTTATTACTTCTATCGTCTCTTTCGCTCCCTCGTCTTCGCTGATTCTTGTTATAGTTCCGGTCCCACTCCCTTCCTCTGTTACCAAACTGTTCTCTTCCATTCTCACCCATACTTTATACAATTCCTGTATGTATTATAGAATAATTGATAAAGTAACTAAACGTATCACATATATTGATATAACACAACATTATGATACGAATTAATAATGATCATGAGGTGAAATTGTTACATGAATTAGTATAGGATAAGAACCTGATGAGATGAACGGTAAAGAAAGTACCAAATTGAGTAGAAAACCCCTAGGATTTGCTGCGAATGGATGCAAACTGTGTGTTTTGAAGTAACAAATACCAAGGAGATGTAGCTGCTTGATGAGGGTAAGGAGCAGTTTTAGTTTTGATTGGTTTGCTGTGTACGCCGTATTTTTTCTGCTCTGTTGCTTGTTCTGCTTTCTTTGGTTATGCCTTTGTCAGGCAAGTAGTTTTGAGTTTTAATTTCAAAAATAAAATCCTCACATTTCTAACCATATTCTTTTCAAATCTCGTGAGTTGTCCATTAGCAAACTTTTTTGGGACCCAGCAAGTACACATGTTCAGCCAATAAAATGGTAAAATACCCTAACACACACTCAGTGCGTGTGTACTATTTTGTCATTATGTTGTTTAATTTAACATAACATTGTGTGTATTATTTTCTCATGTTATGTTGTTTAATTTAACATAGTAAACTACAATTTGAGTCCATGTTTATTTGTACATGTTATGTTGTTTCCTTTAATAGGACTGTTTGAATTTTATGTTAGTTATAGGATCAATTGCAGATGCATATAGGGACGATCATAGTGCATAAACAGGTTGTAGAGTCAACTGCACTCTGTTTGACCTGTTTACACAGTCAACAACACATTAGTTGCATGATCTTCTATATAACAGTCCACTTAGAGTTTGATGTTAGCACATTTTTCAACTACACGTTACTTGCTGGATCAATTGCATATTATAGGATGCTTGATGTTCAGCAAGTTGCACCTTATAACTGTCCAACTCGTCGAGCTGGAAGCCTTCAAGGTTGATGACCGGCACTGTACAAAGGGAGAAATGTTTAATTCTTAATACTTATACTCTATAATCAATCTAATCATATACTTACCAGACATTTCTGAACTTGATTTTTGACTTGAGCTTGTGAGAGACGGGGAGAAGGTTCTTTCACTGGCAGGAAGTCTATAGATCTCTTTGATCCTGGGCTCCGATTCTGCGCTTGGGGGTGCTAGGTTTCTGAAATTCGCTGCACAAACTATTAGGATATCAGTCAAGGATATAGTTTAAGGATATATTTGGGGATATTACTAAAACCCTAAATCCTACCCTTGGTTAACCATCTAACTAGCAGGTCAAAACCCTTGTCAATAGACTCCCTTTTAACGAAAAAGAACTTTCGTTGCCACTGATCTTCGTTCTTAGTGACCTTGAGAATTAGAGGGTTCTTGGAGGTGGAGAACAAAAGAAAACGGCTGTTGCCATGGGATCTCAGTCGATATGCTATAGGAAGGTCTTCGATGCATAGGTCAGGGCAATGACGAGATTTAATTTGGTTTAACACCATTAAAACTCGCCACACCATTGGCATAGTTTGAGCATAACTGAGGCCGGTAAGTTCGAAGAAACGGGAGATGAAGGGTGGAAATGGATACCGCAGTCCCAAGGAAAAGGGATAGGCGAAAAAGCAGACCCACTCGTTTGATGCTACGTCTGATCGAACCTCACGATCGAAAGGGCGAATGACCACTCCGGCAGGAAAGGCACCGCAATCCTTCAAAGCGGCGATGTCAGCATTATTGAAAGAACAGATCTCTTTTTCTGGTTCTCGGATAAGGTTTTGACTCATGAGGGTTTGGACCGGCTCATTTGAACGTGATCTTGTTTGTGATGCTATGAGAGGTGTCGACCAAGAAACAAGAAATTCAAGAAAAGAAAAACAGAGAAGAGAGAAAGGAAATACCTGGAAAATAGCTTGGAAAGTGATGATCATGATGCTGAATAAATCAGCTAAATAAGGGGCTGAGTATAGGGGGTAAAGAGTAAATATCGCGTTGGAAGTTGCACCAAGTCACATCAAGCGTCGTTTCGGTTTATTAACATCAATTTAAGAGATAAGATTAAAAATATATCCGTTGGAATTGGTATACCAACAGATATACTTTTGGGGACAATTGTTATGGGTGATTTTCTGTTCGTATATCCTGGGCAATATTCTGACTTTGTTTGTGACCAGGATGCTGGATCAGGATATTGGTAACATCCTGATGCGATATGCTGGTAGTAATTAATTAACCATGTGCAGATTAATGAGTGCAAGTCTCTAACGTTCAGTTGGACTTCTTCTCCTCAGGACTCGGGAAAATCAGTTGGATTATAGACGTTGAAGCCGGAAGACGTGGACTACAACGTTCACATATAGGCTTCGTTTGACGAAGCTCATCACCTGGCTCAAGATCCACTTTCTCCTTAACATAACAATAAATCGTTATCACCCTATGCTTAGACCCTGGAAACGGATCCGCCACCTTAACCTTCGCCCCCGTATCTTGTCTAATCGAGTCTATAATCACACTCCTGATAAACCGTTCCGGACATAATATCCTATACACAACCAACTCACCATTCTCCCTCTCCTTATCATACTTATTGTTATTGTTAGTCTTATAATTGTTATTACTTCTATCGTCTCTTTCGCTCCCTCGTCTTCACTGATTCTTGTTATAGTTCCGGTCCCACTCCCTTCTTCTGTTACCAAACTGTTCTCTTCCATTCTCACCCATACTTTATACAACTCCAGTATGTATTATAGAATAATTGATAAAGTAAGTAAACGTATCACATATATTGATATAACAACAACATTATGATACGAATTAATAATGATCATGAGGTGAAATTGTTACATGAATTAGTATAGGATCAGAACCTGATGAGATGAACGGCAAAGAAAGTACCAAATTGAGTAGAAAACCCCTAGGATTTGCTGCGAATGGATGCAAACTGTGTGTATTGAAGTAAAATATACCAAGGAGATGCAGCTGCTTGATGAGGGTAAGGAGCAGTTTTAGTTTTGATTGGTTTGCTGTGTACGCCGTATTTTTTCTGCTCTGTTGCTTGTTCTGCTTTCTTTGGTTGTGCCTTTGGCAGGCAGGCAGTTTTGAGTTTTAATTTCAAAAATAAAATTCTCACCTTTCTAACCATATTCTTTTCAAATCTCGTGAGTTGTCCATTAGCAAACTTTTTTGGGACCCAGCAAGTACACATGTTCAGCCAATAAAATGGTAAAATACCCTAACACACACTCAGTGCGTGTGTACTATTTTGTCATTATGTTGTTTAATTTAACATAACATTGTGTGTACTATTTTCTCATGTTATGTTGTTTAATTTAACATAGTAAACTACAATTTGAGTCCATGTTTATTTGTACATGTTATGTTGTTTCCTTTAATAGGACTGTTTGAATTTGATGTTAGTTATAGGATCTATTGCAGATGCATATAGGGACGATCATAGTGCACAAACAGGTTGTAGAGTAAACTGCACTCTGTTTGACCTGTTTACACAGTCAACAACACATTAGTTGCATGATCTTCTATATAACAGTCCACTTAGAGTTTGATGTTAGCACATTTTTCAACTGCACGTTACTTGCTGGATCAATTGCATATTATAGGATGCTTGATGTTCAGCAAGTTGCACCTTATAGGATGTTTGATGTTTAGCAAGTTGCGCATTATAAGAGGTTTTATGTTTAGCAAGTTTGATGTTAGTTTTTAGGAACACAGTGCAGGATCATAGTTTTGATGTTTAATTATAGTTATGAGAGTTTAGAGAACTCGTCATTCCCGTGCGAGTTTCGACCCCATTTTTTTACACCCCTAGTTTAAGACGTTTCAAAGCCGGGTGTAAAAAAAAGTACAAAATAATTCGAAGTTTGTTTTCGACCCCTTACAACAGCTGTAACAAACTGATGACATATGCATCACATCATCTTTTTACAGCATTTTCGGCTGCTGTAAATTAAAGAAAAAAACGATTTTTTTTTTGAAAAAATTGATTTTTTTAAGGATTTTCGTAAGGCTGAGTTCTCTAAGTTCTCACAACTCGTATTACTTTACTAATTATAAGTATTACTTTAGATGACTATCTATGCGTTATTGTAGTTTTTTTCTCAATGTTTCCATCATTAAAAAAATTATACATTTACTAATTATGGGGAAGGTTCAAATGAAAACCACTAGTTATTGTGAAAACTCGAAAACTAATTAAAAAAGCCAAAAAAACATACCAATTTTTTTTTCATACTAATTTTCGCCACTTTTAGTATAAATAAAAAAAATTTCAAAAAAAAAAAATTGTAGTGCACATGTGTAATACTACACATGTGTAATTCTTTTTTTTTTTGTTGAATTTTTTTTTAATATAAAAAAACCTGCGATTTTTTATAAAAAATTGGAAAAAAAAATTTTGGTGTGTTTTTATGCTTTTTTTAGTTAGTTTTCGAGTTTTCACAATAAAAGTGGTTTTCATTTGAACCATAGGGGAAGATTCAAATGAAAACCAATAGTTATCGCGAAAACTCGAAAACTAACTAAAAAAGCCAAAAAAACAAACGAAATTTTTTTTTTTTGCATACCAAAATTCGCCACTTTTTATATATAAAAAAATTTCAAAAAAAAAAAATTTGTAGTACACATGTGTACTACAATTTTTTTTTTATATAAAAAAACCTGCGATTTTTATAAAAAAAAATGAAAAAAAAATTTGTGTGTTTTTTAGGCTTTTTTAGTTAGTTTTCGAGTTTTCGCGATAAAAGTGGTTTTTATTTGAACCATCCCCTATATATATATATATAGGGGAAGGTTCAAATGAAAACCAATAGTTATCGCGAAAAAAAAACCAAAAAAACATACCAATTTTTTTTTTTTTTTTTGCATACCAATTTTCGCCACTTTTTATATATAATTTTTTTTTGTATTGCACATGTGTAATACTATACATGTGTATGTGTACTACACATGTGTACTACAAATTTTATTTTTTTGAAATTTTTATACAAAAAAACCTGCAATTTTTATAAAAAAATTGAATTTTTTTGTGTGTTTTTTAGGCTTTTTATAGTTAGTTTTCGAGTTTTCGCGATAAAAGTGGTTTACATTTGAACCATCCCCTACTAATTATAACTATCTAAAAGTTTTTTTTAATTGTAAAAAACAAAACATAGGCTTTGAACTATCCTTTATTTTTACAACAAGCAAGAGCGCTCATGCATATAGTATGTTTCCCTTCTAAAAGGTTATGTGAGTACTCTTTCCAAACGTTCGCAAAAATGGTGAGTACACTAACAAACAAATTATCAAACGTTCACGAACATAAATGGACGAACGCGACCATTAAAAAAAATTAACTTTGATCAGGTATTGCAATCCTTTGAAGTATTTTAAAGTGTTAAAATAATAAAATCAAGTGAGGCAAATGAAAGATATATGAACCTATTTAGTGTTTTGTTTTTAATTTAACTTAAAATAACAATTGTGAAACTTGATTATAATTTAGAGATTGTTTTCATCATGATCTCCTAATTCAAGTTAACGGAATCCACGTGCGGACGTACCTTGATGGGTGGGTGGCAGGCACACCCTATGAAAAAAAAGTAGTGTATTTTATAGGCAAACAACCCGATCGCAGCTCTTGAAAATATGGTTGAACCCCTCATCTGTACCCCAGAAAAAAATTCCTAGGTCCGCCGCTAACGGAATCATGATTGACATGTGTTTCATTTGACTCGCTTAATTTTAAAACATTTATAAAAATACATAGAATTGAAACACCTAACAAAAGTTGTATTATCTTAGAGTAGGGATGAGCAAATGGTATCGAAACAATACCGTACCGTACCAAGCCATTTACGATACCAATTCGGTACCCACTTTTTTGTCATTTTCAGCATCGGTACTTTCTGTTTTATATGATACTGGTAATTTGGGTTGATTTTCCTTCAGACAATGTATCGTACTTTACCGTACCAAGAACTTTCAGTACCGGTACCGGTAACCATTTTAATTATTATAATGATTTTCAAAACTGATACTTTCGTACTGATGCGATACCGATCTCGATCCTACTTTAAAGTAACAAAAAAAAGACTTTAAGTGACTACAGAAAAAACAAATACTTTTACTTCAATAAAACACCTAAAAATTTTTATTATTATTTAATAAAGATTTCCCTTGGGACTTAGTGCTCTTCTCGTGTGAACTCTTATGGTAAAACATCTATCTCTTATGCTAAAGGAATACATCCTATTCCACATGTCATCCACTTAGACCATGTTTTGATGACTTGGCAATGCTCATTAGCCTCATGATTAGATTTGAGCGGCAATTGTATAGAGCCGTTTTTCTTCTTTTCCCTCACACGGCTTCTCAATCATCCGTCTTCAATCAAATCCCCTTTTCCTTAATGTCACGACCCCCGACCCACCCTGGACGGAATCGGGAGCCACGAACAGCCAAGTGGTACTGGTGATTTATTTTGAAAAATATTGCAGCAGAAATTTCATCAGGACCGTGAGTTAGGAAAAATATCAGAGTTTAGAAAACACCGGATTTTATTTATTAAATAGATGGGATAAACCCATGTTTTATAAAGGTAGCTTTAATAAGGGATAAACCCAATTACATAAAACAATATTTCTTAATTTGATTTGATAAAATAAGCCACTTCTTGAAGCCTTTCAGTGCCGTATCCATCTCTTACTCCAATCTACTGTAATTACCTGAAACGCGTTTTAAAAAGGTTTTGTCAGCAGGAAATATTGGTGAATCATTCTTTTTACTAAAACGACCCGTTTGTTATAATTTACAGTATTAAGAGCGATTACAATGTTTCCAGATATCAACCAACTACCCACGGTATTTGTCACTCGACTCATTTCTGTGACTATGGTCATATCACCCATTGGCTACCCCGTTGTCCAATGGTGAAGATTATCAAGTAATGTATACAAAACCCCACATACCGGCTGTAATTTGGTGACTACAAAGACTTAATCCCTGTAATTATAACTTTGAAAGCAAACATGATTTTGAAAGCAATTTGGTAAAAAGAGAATGACTCACATTATAAGCATGCAGATTTATACGAGCAGAGCTTAGCCTATTGATTAGTCTTGTAACCTAGTGCACACGAACTCGGTAAGTAACTAATACAGCATTTACGATAACTCACGAGATTAAAACCCTCACAACGAATGACAAAGTGCAATCACTTAAACATCCATCGGATTCACAACGAATGACAGAGTATTCCCCGAGTTCGGGTGGTACTCAAACATCCTGTCGGAATCACGACTAATGACAAAGGATAACACTTAAACATTCGGTCGGATAGTTTCAATTGATCGGATATTGAATCGTAGCAGCGATCGAGTTAATACCCTGTTTTGTGGCAGCGTTTAGTGTTGTGTGTGTTTGGTAGTAATCAGGTGATATCTCGACGTGTAATACGAATTTGTTCGTCGTTCCAACGCAGGAATCTAAATCCCACACTCCTGAATATATACTGGAAAAAGGGCGCTGTCGCGTGGCGCGACAGGCCTTCGCGTGGCGCGACGGGTCAATTTTAGTATAGGGTTGCCACGTGTATTTGTAGCCTGGGTGAGTCGACAGAACGAGAAAATTCGATTTCTACGAAAAACTGTAAGGATAATATTAACTAGGGTTTACCCCCCTGAGTTTTAGGGGCCCTGATCCTAATTCTGATTGTTCTGAAAATTTTAGGGTTTATGTAGGATCACTTAGGGGTCTTAATTAGGGTTTTCTATTGGCAAATAAAATAATAGATAGGACTTTTGATGAGAGTTGTTTACAGAATAAAAAGGTGAGAAAAGAGAATGAACCCACTTTGTAACTTTAGGGTTCAACTAGAAAGCCTCCTGGTATAAATCTTGGGTATAACTTCTGAGCTATAAAAAAATATATAATGCACTTGTGTTAAGTATAGTACCCCTAATTCAACCTTGTCCCGATACCGAATCCCAACAACTTAGTCGGGCAGAGCCCTGACATACGTTATGAGGCTCAGATCAATCGGAAAGGGTAACGGTGATCGGGAGTTAAAATACTTAAAACAGAGCAGGGCTTTATTATTATTACAGTGTAATAATAAGAAAAATAAAACTAGAATAGAATTTTAGAGAGAGAGGGCGACGAAAGAAAGTTAGAGATTAGAAATCATTCAGAAGTGTATTTATTTTATACTACCTCCAACATTCTTTTGGAGGCTACACGTAGCTTGTGTTGAAACACGTAAGTTTCATATCAAGACACATTCACTATTTTAAATTTGTAGATATTTATCAATTTTCATTATTATTTTATTCTTTTCTAATTGATACGTACATATTCACAAATCTCTAACTATCAAAAGTTAAATTTATTATTATTTTATTTATTTCTTTATTTATTTTATTTCTTTAATGTAAACGTACACTTTGTAACTTTATTTTTATTATATATATATATATATATATATATATATATATATATATATATATATATATATATTATAATTAATTTAACTGCTTCACTTATTTGGCGCTTATAACTTTTAAAATATGACGTTCTAGAAAATAATAACTATTTCATTAGAACGAGAATATTTGTATCTACATTTTGAACCAAGTTTCATTAAAAATAGAGTAGGTTCAAATACAATGTATTTTTATAATTTAATTATTATATGGTTCCTAGGCTCATCTAGGTACTTCATATTTTTAACAATCAACTTACCCGTAATCTACCCGTATAATTATATGAGTTTTTATATACTTTTATTTTTTTAGAAAGGTCACCCATATACAGGCCAATTAATTTATATAATATTTCAACCAACTATATAAAATAGTGTTTAAAACTATTTGGGTTGAATATTTATATTCAAAATAAACTAGTTACTAGTTACTTGTGGTTAATAAATTTAACCAAACCTATAATTCTTATATAAAAATAGGAATGTTACATCCTCCCCACCTTGTTTTAAATCTCGTCTTCGAGATTTGGGCTATGATATTTCTTTTAGACTTATGTCATATTTTAGTCAATAAAAACAATATTTAGGTAGATGACACAGAATTAAATATCAAATTTTGTGAATACGAGTTGTACAATAAGTAGGATTCAATGGTTTAACTGAATTAGTTCAAGAAATTGATGACAAACGAATGAGATGAAATGATATAATTTCCAAGGTGACGAAGTTCAAGCCAAAAGATATTTGATCAATAGATATTTTAAAATGAATGTGAAGGATTTTTAGAATCAATAAAATTCTTTGTCAAAAGAAAGCTTACTTTGATTGGCAACTGAGGAAGACTTAGAATCGACAGGTTCAAAATGAAATAAAAGCATGAAAATGATTTGTCAAATATTGAATTATGATATGAGAAAATCAATGTGCTGAGATGAGTGAATTGCAAGGATACACGAAAGGACAATAGAGTTAGTGTATCATTGACTTAATACATAATTGTATTAAGACTTTTTGTGTCCGTACCTTAAGCGATGATCGTGAGATAATAGATTACGTCTAGACGATCGTGAAATCCTATAATATTGTTATAACCATATTTAGATATGTTAAACTCTAATAAGTATTTTGTTCATTTATTAAATTTTCGGCTACCTTAAGACTAAAATTTTAATTGGCTTGTAAACATTAGTTTCACACAATTAATATAAGTTCTCTGCGAATTTTATAATAAACTTAATATAGAAAGTTATATGAACTAAATCTGTGAAGGTAACAAATTTATTAAATTTATATACACACACTAAACCATATGTATAACTTAAAATATATATATATATATATATATATATATATATATGCAGAAAGTTATACTAAGGTATTTTTATTACTATATAAAAGAATAGTAAAAAAAATAATATGTTAATAGTAACTATACGTATAAAAGTAAATTTGAAAATCTAAACATAAGTTTATCAAATATAAAATTCATTTTATGAAATTTTATCAAAATGAACTTTAAAAGACAATAAGAATCCTTATAAAATTTTATGTGATACTATATTTATCTTATTTACTTTAGATAGTAATTTATGTGTATGGTTGTAAAATAATAGTAATTCTACTACACATGTAACTTTCATAAGCTGAATATAAGAAACCCAAAACAAAATTTAGTGTTATTATTATCCTTTTTAACATGAGCTACAAGTTTATACCAATACCGCAATGTGTCGTAATGATTTGAAATAGTTTAATAATTATGGTGTTTGGACAAATTCACCGTGTAATCAACTGAAAGCTTTTAATGAAAACTCTAGGGGTTTACGTCTCTGATATGTATAACTCTTTTATAATACTTCTATAAGTATTTAATAGTTGTGGAAAATTTAAACAAAATGAACAATTACTTATAAGTATAAAATGTCTTGTCCATGAATACTTAGACAGTTATTTAGATAATTTTATTCGTCCCTCAAATTCTTGTATTGTTTTATGAAAATATGTCTTCTCCTTACAGTACAAAGTATATATATAAAAAAATATTTTTATATAAAATGACTTAATTTATATACATTAACTAGTTATTATTATGGTTGGATATTGGTTAGTGCTGCCTTGTTTAAGCATGGGTGATCAGTCCATGCCTAACTAAGGCTAGGCTATCCAATACCTGCCCTTGACAATAACCCTAGTAGTTAAAAATAATACTAACACTACTATTATTAATATATTATTACTAATAATAAAACTAATATTAATTACCAATAAATAAATAACTAAACATAAACTTAAATGAGAGTATACCTCAAACATAATTTTTATACATATATAAAAATATAAATTCTTTACCTCAATGGTTTAACAATAATTTTTTAAATATAGTAATACTATATTACTTATGTAAGTTTCCATATATAATCAATTAATTTTTTTTTCAAGAAATTCATTGACTCGATATCAAAGAGTCATCGTTTTGCAATAATGTGGTTCACAGTGCAAAAAGCGGAATGATATTTGAGTTTAGATAAAACAACAAATCGGAATGAAGTCCTCCAGTGGTCTTCATAAATCAAACGAACCACATGTGTAACAAACAGTGCATGTGTAACGTGTGGATTTACCAAGAAATAAAATAGATCAATATTCACTACTATGAAAGAAATCCTCATGGTATGATGACCATTAAAGGAAGTAGAAACACGAAAGTCAACTCATTATATGTAGAGGTCAGAAAAAGAAATATAAGAACTTTATCTGGAATTTCGTGTGATAACCGTTGTTAAGTGACATTACCAGGGAATGTCGAATAAAATGAAACAGGGAATTTGCAAAGGTATGTGACTCCTTTTGCAGTGATAATAATTATGACTCTGATTAGACTGTGCACCGATGGTTGTGAAATCTTGTTACAACGTACCTCAGCGAGATTTATGTCGTTTGTAGGATCGCGTGGCAAAGGGCTTTTTTTTGTTTTTTTGTTTTTAGTAGTTCTTCTACTGACGGAATTAGCATTGGTGTCATTGTGCCCAATTTATATTTTCCAAAGGTCTTGCCTTGGAAGTCGTGTGATATACTTCGATGTCTGTGGACGTATATTTTAAGTTTCATGTGTTTTCTTGTGCACTAGCATAACTTTACATGCTTTTTACTTGCGTTAATAGTTTATGGTAACGCATTGGAAATTTTTATACTTTTGATGGTGTCCAACTTAGAGGGTTTCCATTGTTTATATTGTCGCACGAGTTACGAGGTAGATGACCAAACAAAATAATGTTTGATATCGGAATTATAGATATATGTAAGAGATTCCTGATAAAGAAATCTAGATTTATTATTGACACATATGCTTGTGCTTTATTCTTAATTGACTTTTGGAATTTCTTATAGATATACATATCTATATAATCATATATTTCACATGCTGTAATATGCATACCCTCTATAAGGTCAATGCATTTAACAGATTCATATTTCCTAAAACAAGTCAGATATCAGGTCATGATACTATTTAGGGAAATCTTGTCACTTGTTTGACATATTATATACCCCGTCTTATCCGGTTCGCGCCGGAGAGGTAACCTCAGTATATCCGGACAAGCTGGAGAGTCTGCTATACCATACCCAGTCTTGTCGGAGAAAATTTTATATTTCCCATAAATAGTATTTTTAAAAGTGCCTCTTTTATTAGGCTTTTATCCAGAATTAGGGAAATTTGTATTCCCGTAACATATCTTATTCTAGATCAAGTAATATCAATAAGCAAGAATTAATAGCAATTAAGTGCTATTGCCTGCAATGTTCTAATCGTCATTCTTACGACATACCAATCCATCATACTTTATTTACACAAGTACTTAGCTTATCTAGAAGCTTATACTAAGGCATCTTTTCTTAAGTTCAAGTCTAAATGCTATCATGTGTGCTACCAGTTAATAGCAATCTCCTAACTCTTTTATATAAGCTTAGGTATTATTATCACACACTTATAGGCTTAAATTAGTGGCTCTGATACCACCTTCTGTCACGACCCCCGACCCACCCTGGACGGAATCGGGAGCCGCGAACAACCAAGTGGTACCGGTGATTTATTTTGAAAAATATTGTAGCGGAAATTTCATCAGGACCGTGAGTTAGGAAAATATCAGAGTTTAGAAAACACCGGATTTTATTTATTAAATAGACGGGATAAACCCATGTTTTACAAAGGTAGCTTTAATAAGGGATAAACCCAATTACATAAAACAATATTTCTTAATTTGATTTAATAAAATAAGCCACTTCTTGAAGCCTTTTAGTGTCGTATCCATCTCTTACTCCAATCTACTGTAATTACCTGAAACGCGTTTTAAAAAGGTTTTGTCAGCGGGAAATACTGGTGAATCATTCTTTTTACTAAAACGACCCGTTTGTTATAATTTACAGTATTAAGAGCGATTACAATGTTTCCAGATATCAACCAACTACCCACGGTATTTGTCACTCGTCTCATTTCCGTGACTATGGTCATATCACCCATTGGCTACCCCGTTGTCCAATGGTGAAGATTATCAAGTAATGTATACAAAACCCCACATACCGGCTGTAATTTGGTGACTACAAAGACTTAATCCCTGTAATTATAACTTTGAAAGCAAACATGATTTTGAAAGCAATTTGGTAAAAAGAGAATGACTCACATTATAAGCATGCAGATTTATACGAGCAGAGCTTAGCCTATTGATTAGTCTTGTAACCTAGTGCACACGAACTCGGTAAGTAACTAATACAGCATTTACGATAACTCACGAGATTAAAACCCGCACAATGAATGACAAAGTGCAATCACTTAAACATCCATCGGATTCACAACGAATGACAAAGTATTCCCCGAGTTCGGGTGGTACTCAAACATCCTGTCGGAATCACGACTAATGACAAAGGATAGCACTTAAACATCCGGTCGGATAGTTTCAATTGATCGGATATTGAATCGTATCAGCGATCGAGTTAATACCCTGTTTTGTGGCAGCGTTTAGTGTTATGTGTGTTTGGTAGTAATCAGGTGATATCTCGAAGTGTAAAACGAATTTGTTCGTCGTTCCAACGCAGGAATCTAAGTCCCACACTCCTGAATATATACTGGAAAAAGGGCGCTGTCGCGTGGCGCGACAGGCCTTCGCGTGGCGCGACGGGTCATTTTTAGTATAGGGTTGCCACATGTATTTGTAGCCTGGGTGTGTCGACAGAACGAGAAAATTTGATTTCTACGAAAAACTGTAAGGATAATATTAACTAGGGTTTACCCCCCTGAGTTTTAGGGGCCCTGATCCTAATTCTGATTGTTCTGAAAATTTTAGGGTTTATGTAGGATCACTTAGGGGTCTTAATTAGGGTTTTCTATTGGCAAATAAAATAATAGATAGGACTTTTGATGAGAGTTGTTTACTGAATAAAAAGGTGAGAAAAGAGAATGTACCCACTTTGTAACTTTAGGGTTCAACTAGAAAGTCTCCTGGTATAAATCTTGGGTATAACTTCTGAGCTATAAAAAAATATATAATGCATTTGTGTTAAGTATAGTACCCCTAATTCAACCTTGTCCCGATACCGAATCCCAACAACTTAGTCGGGCAGAGCCCTGACATACGTTATGAGGCTCAGATCAATCGGAAAGGGTAGCGGTGATCGGGAGTTAAAATATTTAAAACAGAGCAGGGCTTTATTATTATTATAGTGTAACAATAAGAAAAATAAAACTAGAATAGAATTTTAGAGAGAGAGGGCGACGAAAGAAAGTTAGAGATTAGAAATCAATAAGAAGTGTATTTATTTTATACTACCTCCAACATTCTTTTGGAGGCTACACGTAGCTTGTGTTGAAAGACGTAAGTTTCATATCAAGACACATTCACTATTTTAAATTTGTAGATATTTATCAATTTTCATGATTATTTTATTCTTTTCTAATTGATACGTACATATTCACAAATCTCAACTATCAAAAGTTAAATTTATTATTATTTTATTTATTTCTTTATTTATTCTATTTCTTTAATGTAAACGTACACTATGTAACTTTATTTTTATTATATATATATATATATATATATATATATATATATATTATAATTAATTTAACTGCTTCACTTATTTGGCGCTTATAACTTCTAAAATATGACGTTCTAGAAAATAATAACTATGTCATTAGAACGAGAATATTTGTATCTACATTTTAAACCAAGTTTCATTAAAAATAGAGTAGGTTCAAATACAATGTATTTTTATAATTTAATTATTATATGGTTCCTAGGCTAGTCTAGGTACTTCATATTTTTAACAATCAACTTACCCGTAATCTACCCGTCTAATTATATGAGTTTTTATATACTTTTATTTTATTAGAAATGTCACCCATATACAGACCAATTAATTAATATAATATTTCAACCAACTATATAAAATAGTGTTTAAAACTATTTGGGTTGAATATTTATTTTAAAAATAAACTAGTTACTAGTGGTTAATAAATTTAACCAAACCTATAATTCTTATATAAAAATAGGAATGTTACACTTAATTATGCAATCCTTTTCTTTCACATTTTTTTTCAATTAAAAAATCCTAGATGTTACACAATCATCCACGTTCGTGAATATTGCTATCCAGATTCCTCTCGATCGTGTAGATTGTGGAATTTCTTCTTCAATCGGTAAAATTTTTAATTGAATCCATCATAGCTTCTAATTCATTGTGTATTTTTATCCATTAATCGCAATGTTTGTATTTGTTGGCCCATGTAATCAAGCTCAGAAGAACAGATGATACTGAAAGCCAAAACTGGTTCTCAACAGTTGATCACCAATAAGCAGTGCATGCTCTAAGTTCCCTCCAATGGCAGTGTTTCTATCAGCTGATCATCCTAAAGACTGATCTACTCAACAACTGTTCTCTAAAGACTGCTGATTACAAAGACAGATGAAGACTTATCAACTGATGATTGTTAAAGCCCTATTGAAGACCAAAGCACTGCTAATTCAAAGGCCTGATCAACCTAAGATGAAAGCATTGCTCAGCTAAATTAGTGGTTCAACATCAACAGCGGATAGAAGCATCAGCACTTAGTATATCAGTTGTTTAATGTATCAGTGTTTGTTAGTATCAGTGTTTAGAGGTTGTTAGTCTGTTAGATGTCACTGTCTAGGTGACGTCATCTTAGATGCTCAGTGGTTAGGATTATACTGTAAATAGAACAACACCTGTACTGTTCTATCAGCTCTTTTCACCATCATCTTGTACGAACTAACTGTGAGCTCAGGCTTAGGGGGAGTCTAGTATGCATGCATGCATAGTTGAACCTTTGTAATTAATACAATCTTTTGATTAATGAAATCATGTATGATGAAAACTATTCTCTTGTGATTGTGTTATAAAAGTATACTTTCCATTCCACTGCAATATATCTCTGATTCATCTTTCATTTTATTAAACAACACAATCAACGAAACTCAGATCTTAACAATTGGTATCAGAGCCTAGGACAGTCAAATTCGATCTAACAATCAATTTGACATAAAAGTTCAGCTCAAATTCATTGACACTTCAGTTGTTCGTATTTAGTTGATAAACAGAGTAAAGGGTAATCACATCTGCTCCAGCAGAGGCCAGTCTGCAAAGCTTCTTTACTCAAGGCTTTGTTGATTGGAGTAGCATGCTTGCTGAGCTATCTGATGAAAATTTTGCTCTATTTGCTGAGAATGATGCTCCTTGTAATGAATTTTGTTTTGCAGCATTAGAGTCAATTCCAGAAGGGCTGGAAACTGAAGAGATGGAATCCAGTGCTGAAACAGTGGATGAAGTTGCTGAAGCAGTGATTACTGCTGTTGTTGGTGAACTGCTGTTAGAGAAAGAACCTGAACCACTGTTAGAACCTCTTGCTGACCCATGGTGTGTTGATGAAGTGGAGAAGAACACCAGTGCTTGTGAGAATGTCTGTGATTGTGCCATGATGGCTGCAGCTAAGGTATCACCTCAGGTCTTGAAAAACCTATGTTCAGACAAATGCATCATAGCATTTGCAAATGTTAAAGAGGTGAATGAAAACCTTATGGATAAAATTTTAAAAGATGAAGTACAATTTGAAAAGTCTGTTAAAGAACTGAAAAATAAATTGTTTGAAAAAGATAATGAGATCTGCAGTCTTAAACATGAACACAACATAACCAAGGACCAACTCCAAGCCTTGAAAGAAAAATATCAAGCCTGCAAAAAGGAGTTGGAATCCACCCAAATCACTTGTGAAAAATGGGTGGAATCTTGCAAAGGTTATGAGCTGATGTTAGAGAAACTGATTAAAAGCAATGTAAAATTTGGCATAGGTTTCAGGAAAAATGACCAAGTTGAAAACACTGCTGTAAATGAGTTTGGTTCTGTTGAGATAATACCAACAAACAAGGATGGTCAAGAAATTAAAATAACTGATAAAAATGGTAACAAAATCATTTTGGAAAAACCAGAGGGGTCATCAACCTTTGAGGAGATTGAAAAATATCAATTCAAACCCACCTGGTCAGATGAGTGTGACATCCTTGAGACTTTTAAACCAATGGATTTTTCCACAGTTGAAGGTGTGAAAGCACCTAAGGCCAAGGTCATTTCTCTTAAAGACATTCCAACAGTGGTTCAAAACTCTGTTGCAAATGAAGTTAAAAAGAGGAAGAAAAGAGAAAAGATTAAAAATTTGTTTTGTGACTTTTGTGAAAAGAAAAATCATTCCACAAATGATTGTTTTCACTTCAAAGCTTATGACATTAACAAAACAAGCATCATTGAGCCTGCACAAAGTTGCACCATCTGTGGAAAAACCAATCATCTTACTCATGAGTGTGTGTATCTCAAAACTTTTGAGGTTAAAAGAAAAGAGTACACATCAAAAACACCTGTGAGTTCATCAAAATCATTCATCAAGAAACAACAACCATTTGTGCCTATCCAAATAGCTGTTACAAAACAGTTGAACAGAAACTCTGCTCCCAAAGATGTTCAAGTGACAGATGCACCTCCTGCAAACCAATTCCAAAGAGGAAAAGGTCAACCTCCATACCAAAGGGTCCCACATGTTTATGAGGCTTACAAAAAGCCTTCTAAACCAAAAGTGAACAGGCATCCTTTTGGATTTCAACATCTGACAGGAAATGGTCCATAACAATGGTTAGAGAAAAATGCTTCAAAAACTGTTCAAACCCCTAAGCTAACCACTGTCCATGTTCCTGGACTTAATACTGATACTGTTGTAACCCCATCCAAAGCCTTGTTGGCTTTGGAGACCCTCCTGAACTAATTGTTTACTTGATGTGTAGGGAGCTTCTGCATGCTTAGATAGTCTTTGGTATGTAGATAGTGGAGGCTCCAGGCACATGACTGGATGTAGAGACTTACTCAAAGAATTCAAAAAATCATGGAGGGGGTGATATATCTTTTGGTAACAATTCTAAGGGAAAGGTGTTAGGGTCTGGAACAGTTGAGTCAGGAAAAATCAAGTTTGAAAATGTCAATCTCATTGACAATCTAAAGTTCAACCTCCTTAGTGTTTCACAAATGAGTGACAAAGGCTATGGGTCATTCTTTACTAAGGAGAGTTGCAAGATTGTTGGACCAGAAATGGTCAAAAAGATTGAAGAAATAAAAGCCAAAGGAAAAACACAACTTGTTGCTCAAAGGAGTGGAAATGCATATGTAGTTGATTTGTCAAAAGAGAGCCCAATGACTGATGCATGTCTGTTCTCAGCTGCCTCTAACAAAGAGACAGAATTATGGCACAGAAGATTGGGGCACACAAATCTCAAGACAATCACTACTTTATCAAAATAAGGCCTTGTAAGAGGTCTTCCACGAAAATTGTTCACTTGTTCTGAGCATTGTGTTTCCTGCTTAAAAGGTAAACAACATAAAATCTCATACAAGTCAATTGAAGAGTCCAAAATAAACAAGTGTTTGCAAATGCTGCACATGGATTTGTTTGGCCCGGTAAAAATCATGAGCTTGAAAAAGAAAAGATACTGTTTGGTTATTGTAGATGATTTTTCTAGGTTTACATGGACTTACTTTTTATATTCTAAAGATGAGACTGTAGGCATTTTGCAAGACTTTGTCAAACAGGTTGAAAAACAAATTGATCTGCCAGTAAAAATCTTTAGAAGCGACAATGGAACAGAATTCATAAATAAGGAATTGGATGAGTTCTGTGTGTCAAAAGGGATTATAAGGCAGTACAGCATCCCAAGAACACCAGAGCAAAATGGGGTGGTTGAAAGGAAAAACATAACTTTGATTGAAGCTGCCAGAACAATGCTTGCAGATTCAGGTTTACCCTTAACTTTTTGGGCTGAGGCTGTAAACACTGCTTGCTATGTGTAGAACAGAGTTTTGATCAACCCCAGGCATCAAAAGACTGGCTATGAAACTCTGTTCAAAATAAAACCACTGATCTCATACTTCAAAATCTTTGGCTGCCCATTTTTTATATTAAATCTAAAAGATTCAACTTCAAAATTTACAGCCAAAGTAGATTGTGGTTATCACTTGGGATACTCAACCACTGCCAAGGCCTACAAAGTGTTTAACACAAGGACTAGGTGTGTGGAAGAGACCTTGAATGTAAAGTTCAATGAACTTTCATCACTGAAAATCCCAGCAAATCCTGCTGAATTGTTTGATCTTGATAAATTTACTTTTGAAGATGTGTCTGTTAAGACTAACCCTGCAGGTACACCACAATCTCCATCACAAGATTATGGATATGAAGTTGTAATTCCACAACACAAATTCACATCCTCCACCAGAGCAGCATATGTTCAAAACAGCTGTTAAAGCTCAACCACTACTGCATCAACAGTTGTTGATCAAAGTAGCCCTTCAACCGCTGCCATCACATCATCCACAACCACTGTTGATAAAAATCTACAAACAGTGGATAAAAATCAACATTGTGCCACACCCATTCCTCCTATCCCTCCACATCCATTTCAAACAGTTGTTGGATCATCAAAGTGACCAATAGATGTTAGCTCAGATGATTCACATCTGCCTTAAATGCCATTGTTCCATACAAGAAAGATCTGATCTTCCTGAAATCTCATCCACCAGACCAAATTATTGGTAACATCAATGAAGGGGTTCTCACCAGAAGTCAATCCCAAAACATTTGTCTTTTTGCTGGCTTTCTATCACTCCTTCAACCAGTCAAGTACCAAGAGGCACTAAAAGACAACAGTTGGGTAGAAGTTATGCAAGCAGAGATTCAGCAATTTAAGAGACAACAAGTATAGGAACCTGTACCACTGCCAGAGGGTGTAAGTCCTATTGGCACAAAGTGGGTCTTCAAAAACAAAACTGATGAAAGGGGCATTATTGTCAAGAATAAAGCTAGGCTTGTGGTTCAAGGCTTTTGACAGGAAGAGGGCATTGACTATGATGAAACTTTTGCCCCTCTAGCAAGATTGGAAGCTATCAGACTGTTCTTAGCCTTTGCTGTCAACCACAACATCAAGGTGTTTCAAATGGATATCAAATGTGCATTCCTCTATTGTAAGATTCAAGAAGAGGTATATGTTTGTCAACCTCCTAGTTTGGAGGATCCATTTAATCCAAATCATGTATACAAGCTAAACAAAGCTTTGTATGGCCTGAAACAACCACCAAGGGCCTGGTATGAAACTCTTTCCACTTTTCTAATCTCTATTGGTTTCACTAGAGGTAAAATTGATAAAACATTGTTTTTAAAATGGAGAGGAAAAGATTTGATGATTGTCCAAATTTATGTGGATGACATCATTTTTGGAAGCACATGTAATAAAATGTGTGAAGAGTTCAGAAAACTCATGACAGCTGAGTTTGAGATCAGTGCAATGGGTGAACTACCGTGCTTTCTTGGTCTCCAAGTTAAGCAACTGCAAAATGGCACTTTCGTTCATCAAAGCAAATATGCAAAAGAACTTTTAACCAAAGTTGAGATGAATGATTGTAAGCCATGTAATACACCCATGGCAACCACCAAGTTAGTCATGTCTGATGAAAAGGATAATTTGGTTGATCAAACCTTATATAGAAGCATGATTGGGTTTTTATTATACCTAACTACATCTAGGCCAGACATCATGTTTGCAACATGTGTTTGTGCAAGATCCCAATCAGCCCCTAGGAAGTCTAACCTCATTGCTGTGAAAAGGATATTCAAATACATAAAAGGTGCTCCCACACTTGGTATCTGGTATCCTGCTGATGGGAATGTTAAGCTTTCAGGTTTCTCCGATAGTGACTTTGCCGGATGTAACACAACAAGGAAGTCTACATCAGGTGGGTGTCAATTCCTAGGCAATTGCTTAATGTCTTGGCAAAGCAAAAGGCAAGCAGCTGTTTCCACATCCACTGCTGAAGCAGAATACATTGCTGCTGCAAGTTGTACAGCCCAACTGTTGTAGCTTCAAAATCAATTGCTGGATTTTGGTATAACTGCTTTAAAGACACCTCTCATGTTGGATAGTCAAGCAGCTGAAAATATCATCAAAAATCCAGTCTCTCATTCAACCACTAAGCACATTGACATCAGACATCACTTTGTGAGGGATTGCTATGAAAAAGGTTTGATTTCTCTGCATCATGTTCCAATAAAGGATCAGCTGGCAGATGTGCTAACAAAAGCATTAGACACATCCACCTTTGATAGCTTGATCTCTAGAATTGGCATGCTTAACATGGAATAACAAGCAAAACCTTGTTTTTCTAATGAATAAAAGCATTAAAATGTTTTTAGAAAATAAAAAATCCATCCTTAAAAATAGTTAAAATGATAATTTTCATTAATCCTTAAAAGTCTATCCATATCCACTGTTTGGTTCGAACATCTGATTGTTGAAAATTCACCCACTCTTGAAAGACAACCTCTGTTTCTTCATTTTCTCTATTGACCACTGTTGACCAAACATCAGTGCTTCAATCACTGATGTCTATCCACTGATAATAAAATAAAAAAATCAAAATAACAAAATTACGAGTCACAGAAGGCTAACCTGAACAAAGTTGTCGAATTCCATAGCACACGAATGATTAGGATCACTAAGATTTTTAGGAGAAACTTGAATATCCGTATGTGTCTCACTTCTTAGTCTCTTTATCATTGCACCCCCTTTCCTAATAAGGTGAGCAGACTGATTAGATGGGGCAAGAATCTGGCACTCTCCTGATCCCACCACGTTCACAATCGCGACATGCACCCTTATAAGCGCATCCTGAGCATCACATATAGGCTTCGTTTGACGAAGCTCATCACCTGGCTCAAGATCCACTTTCTCCTTAACATAACAATAAATCGTTATCACCCTATGCTTAGACCCCGGAAACGGATCCGCCACCTTAACCTTCGCCCCCGTATCTTGTCTAATCGAGTCTATAGGCTTCCCAATCACACTCCTGATAAACCGATACGGACATAATATCCTATACACAACCAACTCACCATTCTCCCTCTCCTTATCATACTTATTGTTATTGTTAGTCTTATAATTGTTATTACTTCTATCGTCTCTTTCGCTCCTACGTCTTCGCTGATTCTTGTTATAGTTCCGGTCCCACTCCCTTTCTCTGTTACCAAACTGTTGTCTTCCATTCTCACCCATACTTTATACAATTCCTGTATGTATTATAGAATAATTGATAAAGTAACTAAACGTATCAGATATATTGATATAACAACAAAATTATGATACGAATTAATAATGATCATGGGGTGAAATTGTTACATGAATTAGTATAGGATAAGAACCTGATGAGATGAACGTAAAACAAACGTGATTTAAAAATAAAGCATGTTGTTTAAAAAGCCAAACCATTGAACGGTTTAATTTATAATCATACGATTTTATGATACCAAATAACTACTTTATTTTGAGTACAACTTCGTTTTTAACAAAACTTATAACGGAATGTCAGGGAAAAAATCAATCATAACTACGTACTTAAGTTTTTAGAAATGTTATAAATGTAAATTATTAAAGAAGTATCAAATTAATCGAATAAATCTATCTATACATATAATAAAGTAAATCATATGTGGGACACATGGCGTTCTATGGAGTAATCTCAATTATATTTTCCCGCCTAAATAAATAGATATATAGATAATATTTGTTAATTAACCAGGATTCGTCACCCGCCGCGATGCAGCGGTAATCCATTTATATGTCATACTAAATAAAACCCAAGTATTTGTTACATCAATGTTTTATATATAGTAACATCGCCTAACCTAGGTTTAACCCTTACTGCGTTGCGAAGACGTCTTTTAACAAACATGAACTTGGCGGGGCAGGGGCAGATCTACGTGCAATCCAGGGGTTGCATGGGATACCCCTCAACTTTCTTCGCGAAGTATAATTTTTCTTCTTTAATCGCCGTTTTATGTATTGGGGATACCCTAAGCAAATATTAGGATACCCCTAATATGGATGAAATTGAGATGAAACAAAAATTTCCGGTCAACAGAAACAAAATTTCCGGTCAACAAAAGAAAAGTTGCAGAGATATTACTTTTAAAGTTGAAGAAGATGAAGTTTTTATTATTTTAATAGTTAGCATTGGAAACACAAACCATAGCATTGGAAACACAAACCAAAAAGTAAAGCAAGTCTAAAGGTCATAACTTAAATTAATATAAATTCAATACTAATTTGTTATAGTAAACGTTTGGTTTGCTTTTTGTTTTTTTCAAAGACTTTATTTATTTATTTGTTTATTTATCATTCTATTAAGTATTAGATTTAGTTTATTAATATTTTTTGTTCTTTTTGTTGTTAATATATTATTGTTACAAACTATGTATTATCTATAAAACTTCTAAATTAGTTCTAAATAAAAATATGTTCTTGTGTATGTTTGGTACACCCAATAATTAAAAAAATGATAATCAATGTATGATTTACGCACATTATTTTCATAAATACGCATGGGTTTGGTTAACACTAATTACGCACATTATTTGCATAATTACGCATGTTATATTGGTGATCGCGTATCGTCGCATGTTAAGAGTCTTTTGTATATAAACCTTTCACTATATATATAAAGCCAATTTTTGCTAGCCGCTCAGGTCCATAAGGACT
Source organism: Helianthus tuberosus (assembly GCA_030545235.1). Lineage (NCBI taxonomy): Eukaryota > Viridiplantae > Streptophyta > Magnoliopsida > Asterales > Asteraceae > Helianthus > Helianthus tuberosus. Next base: position 25,379,177 of record CM060387.1, read on the forward strand.
CTTTAATTCTTAGGAACGACCTCCCTAATTTAAAAAAAAAATATAAGGGCCCATTTTACTAGCCGCACGGGCTCTTGAATTCTCAAGGACGGTCCTGGGTAAAACAATAGGGATACCCCTGAATTTTTCTTCTAGTTCCGCCACTGTGACGGGGCCTCTTTACAAACGTGTTTCAATCATTACGTTGCACGTTGCGGGTTAAAACGACTTCTTTTAATGTCAGCCTCAAACTATCAACCTCAAAAAGCAAAAATCTAATCTTAAACAATATAAAATGTCAAATAATACTTGATACATGGTTTCACTTACGTTGACATGAACCTTTAGCGTGTCGAATGTATATATAACAACTGACATGAAATTAAAAGTGTAAAATAAGAAAACAAAAACAAATAACACAACTCTTAATAGGTTTATTTATTGTTTAAGTAATATACTTTTTATTTTCTACAAAAAATAGACAGTTAATAATAAGTAAATAATCCTACATTATATTTTTAGGGTTAGGATATAATAGGAAGTTTATTTGGCTAAGAATGCTATGAAATAATCTTGACCATCCATTTAGTTAATCAATGGCTAAGATTAAATGAGGGAAATTGAAGGGAAGAAAAGAGACGCGTGAGTTTGTTAAGGGGCATTCTAGTCAATCCAAGACAATGGTTTTCTCTCCTCCAATTCCCCCCCCCCCCTCATTTTTTAAACGTTAATAACTCTTTCATACGACATTATTTTTTTTATAAAAATTGCACAAAAAAATGAACTTTTTTTATCTTTAAAACGAGTATACTATTGCTATATTTACGAATTTTTTTTTCTAAAACCCAGTTGCGTAAAACGCAATAAAAAAACCCAGTTGCGTAAAACGCAATGAAAAAAAAACCTAAAAAATGACATTTTTCTAAAATGCAATGCACCAAAAACACAAAGAAATATCTTATTTGTAAAACGCAATGGCCAGAAAACACAAAGAAATGTCTTATTTCTAAAACGCAATAGCCTAAAAACACAAAAGAAAGTGTACTTTCTAAAACGCAATGGACTGAAAACACATAAAAATGTGTTTTACCTAAAACGCAATGCACAAAAAACACAAAGAAATGTCTCATTTCTAAAACGCAATGGCCAGAAAACACTTAAAAATGTATGTTTTCTAAAACGCAATGGACTGAAAACACATAAAAATGTGTTTTTACCTAAAACGCAATGCACAAAAAACACAAAAAAATGTCTTATTTATAAAACGCAATGGCCAGAAAACACTTAAAAATGTCTCATTTCTAAAACGCAATGGCCTAAAAAAACAAAAGAAAATGTACTCTCTAAAACGCAATGGACTGAAAACACCTAAAAATGTGTTTTACCTAAAACGCAATGACTAAAAACACTTCAAAAATGTGTTTTACCTAAAACGCAATGACTAAAAACAGTTAAAAAATGTGTTTTTTCTAAAACGCAATGGCCAGAAAACACATAAAACTCTCTTATTTCTAAAACGCAATGGACCAATTTCTGGAAAATTATCTGAATTGTCTACGAATTACTGTCTTCGAAATAAGCCAATTTCTGGAAAATTAAATTTTCTGATGCATTTTTATTAAAGCAATTTAATCGACCCCAGCCAGGGGCTCTGCCCCTTGGACCCCGCTAGGGGCTGCCGCCCCTGGGACCCTGCTACCAGGGGCGCTACCCCCGGACCCCCCCGCCAAGATCGTAAAACGCAATGACTAAATCAAAAAACCCAAATCGTAAAAATGAAATTAAAGAATTTTTTTACATAGATCGAAGCTGATTTCTTCAACGATTGACGAAATTTGAATGATTGAAACACTTATCAGCGAATCGAACGGATCGAGTGATTATCTTCAAAATCACCGGAAAAAAACGAGATTTTGTATGAAATTAAACTGGGTTTTCTTCAAAAAAGCTGAAGAACACGTTGATCTGGTGTTTGAATCATTGATTGGTGAGGAAAATCGCACTATAATGTAGTGATTATTGAGATAGAAAGTGAAGAAATGGTTGAAGATGGTGGGTTTTGATGTTACTGGGAAGAAGAAGGAAGAAGAAAAGAATAAGATTGACTAAACTACCCTTCCTCTTTATTTTAAATTTTGCCACATGTCTTAATCCTATTGCTTCCTATCCTTCCTAGCCAACATAAACTTTCTATTTGATCCTCACCCTATATTTTTAATAGTAACTCTATTGCGAAAGGTTTTGTTCGTAATAGGTTTTTTTATTGTTCAAGTAATATTAGAAAAGATAATATACTTTTTACTTTCTAGAAAAAATAGACACTTAAAAATAACTAAATAATCCTATATTATATTTTTAATAGTAACCCTACTAGGGCTGTAAACGAGCCGAGTCGAGCCGAGTTAGACCTAGCTTGAGCTCGGCTCGAACTCGATTCGAGCTAGCTCGGCTCGGGCTCGAATTTCAAATCGAGCTGAAATTTGAGGCTCGAGCTCGACTCGATTAGAATTCGAGCTAGCTCAGCTCGGCTCGATGTAGCTCAAACTAACAAAAAAACTAGGGCTGGCAATTTTACACGAATACACGACACGCACCTACACAAAGTTAACAGGTATCATGTATGGCCTTAGCAGGTATCGTGTACCAAACAGGTAGACACGATATTACCTGTTAATTTTCGTGTATAAACAGGTTAAATACCTGTTTACCTGTTAATACCCGTTAGTAAACGATAAGAAATTAAATTAAATAAAACTCATAAGCCATATGCATGTGGGTTCCTTAATTCCTTTCTATTTTCATTCCTCATTCAATTCAAAAAAAAAAAAAAAAAAAAAACCCTAAACTCCCTCTGTAACTCTCAGATAGCATGTCGTGTTCGAGTTTTTGTTCGTGTTAACAGGTATTAACAGGTAATTTTCGTGTATATCGTGTCGTGTTCGTGTTTGAAAAAAAGGACACGATAAGTTATCGTGTCGTGTTCGTGTATCGTGTCTTATCGTGTCGTGTCTTATCGTGTACGGGTATACACGATATGCCAGCCCTAAAAAAACAGCAAAATTTACGACTTAAAAAACCTTTAAAATGAATTTCTTCATAGATTGAGGGTTATAATTGCCATTTAATTTAACCATATAGCTAAATATGCAAGTATAAATATTTAATCTACTTTGTATATTGTCTTTACCTTCTTTTATAGGGGATATACTCCCTTAGTTTTTGTTTTCTAAGCGATGTGGGACAAAAAAATGAAGGATGTAAACCTGATCGAGCCAGCTCACGAGCCGAGCCAAGCCAAGCTCGAGCTCGGCTGGTTTACAAACCGAGCCGAGCCGAGCTGGCTCGTTTACAACCGAGCCAATTTCGAGCCGAGCTTTCTTCGAGCTTTTTTCGAGCAAGTTTCGAGCGAGCTGCGAGCCACAAATTTTTTGAACACCCCTAAACCCTACTGCAAAAGGTCTTGTTGGTAATGAACAATTGTTATTTACCTTTAATTATTAAACTAAACTAGGTTTATTACCATGGCCGCGTTGCGGCGAACTTCTTTTGTCATTTAGTCTGTGTTTACATGTGTTTTGAAATCACTACGAGCGCGTTACGCACAGAACCGCTGACAAGAATAAAAAGAAAATGTAGAAAAAAAAACAGTATAAGATAACCGAAAGAAAATCAACAAAAAAAGTTTTATGGTAATGATGTTGTTCATATGAAACCCGTGGTCAGAGATGAGCAAATGGTATTGGGTACCGGTGTAATAGTGTAAGTAACAGCATTTCGAGTTTGCGTTGCGATGAGCGAGCGAGTAGTTTAGATACTCACATGATGTAATAGTGTAAGCGAAAGCGTTAGATGCGTAAGCGTTGTGAAGTGTGATATAGTGTGTTGTAATAAGCGAAAATATGTGATGTAGCGTAGTAAGCGATATAGTTTACATTATGATCCGAGTCTCGGTGCTAGGCGTAACGAGAGTAACGAACGCGAAAGTGCGGGTTGTTACAATTACAAGTGCGGATCCTTTATATTCAACAACTATGTTCGGAAACTTGTATAACAAATAAGTTCGGACCATCGTAAGAGGAATTATGTTCGGACATTAAATATGGTGACAAGTGCGGACAGTATTAAACTGGTTATGTGCGGACTGATTTATATATAAGTTCGGACTCTTCAAACTTCCCTATGTTCGAATCTCACTAACATATGTTAAGTTCGGATCCTTTTAAATATGTGCGAATGGTGTACAATACAGGTCCTTAAATGCGGACTTATTGGAAACATTATGTGCGGATATCATGGTTCTTAAATGCGGACACCTTTGATTCTTGCCAAGTGCGGACCATTTGGAAAACATTAAGTGCGAACTATATATTGAAAGATATGTGCAGACTTGTTTACAAACCTTAAGTGCGGACAGGTTCTAGAAGTTAAGTGTGAACATTTGATCAAAACCACAAGTACTGACAAAGGCTTTGTGACTTCACAAAGTCTGACACATCAGGGCTTTCATTCCCCTTGTCTCCCTCCCTACGCACAGAACCCCAATTTTGCACAAAATCCAACAATGTCAGGCTTCAAATCACACATTTTAGCATTTCTATCACATTACAATCATCTACCAATCATTACCTAATCATTTTTCTAATAGTTTTCATCATGCATTTATCAATCCTAAGCAAAAACACAGATTGTTTGGATGTCTAGGGTTTGTATAATTCAAGAACAAATTATCAATATAACACAAGCACATACCTTAGATGTATATAGAGATGATTCTACGAGAATTGAAAAGATCAAAGATCAATGTGTGAACTTGTGAGCCAAGAGATTGAAGATGCATTTTTTGAATGATCAGAGAATGGTGAAATGGTCTTGTCGCACAAATGATTATGGAATATTAGGGTTTCTAGTAGTTATTTAGAGTTTCCATCTTATTCACAAGACAACCCTAATTATGCAACCTTTACACACAAACCACATAATGCTAAGTAATTTACAGTTAATGCATACAATTCACATATTTGTCATGTAACATATAAGTTTCGTATAAACCATCTGTTTATATTTATTATTCACATTAGTTACCAATGTTCGAGAGTTATCATGTACGTTCCCCGACAATTCCCCGAATTACCTACGTAGGCTTATTTAACTAATCCTAGTTAAATACACATGTTCCGGTAATTCCCCAAATTACCGACGTGGACTCATTTAACTAACCCTAGTTAAATGCAGTGCTTTGAATGTATGCTTAAATTAACTGTGGTTAGGTTAAAGTAGTAACCTGATGTCGCAACCCCCGATCCCTTATCTGTCCCGGGAACGGGCGGACGCGAACTCAGTAGTGGTGGTATCAGCTTGTTAATTTGGCAGCGGAAATTACATCAGGACCGTAGTTAGGAAATGTTTATCAGAGTAAAACCACCTTCTTTTATATTGATAATCACATGGGGAAAACCCAAGTTTCTTATTACAATACGTTCATAGGGATAAACCCTATTTTATTGAATTTAAAACATCGTCTTTTAGGTAACTTTTATAGCCACATTTTCCCAAGCCTTCAGTGTTCTCCAGCTGGCTTTTTACTAATTGGCTGTCACATTGTGTTACCTGAAACGCGTTTTAAAAACATTTGTCAGTGGGAAATACTGGTGAGTTTATCCAATTTCTGTTAAACTTTTTGTAATATTTTACAAAACCTTAAATGTTTTACAATGTGATTAAGCAGTGATTGAGTCTTTGTAGTTCTTCAATTACTGCCGGTATGTTGGGGTTTTGTATAAAAAATTTACTACACTGTGAGTAGTAAGTCGGGGATGACAGTACGTTAACATTGGACAATGAGTTAGCCAATGTGTAATATGACCCACAAGTCAGGATTGACAGTACTGAATGAGTAATTGTGTAGAAATAAACAATGTGATCGCTCTCAATACTGTTTTAATTGATAAAATGTTTCTTGATTAAACTGGGATTCAGTCGCAACCCCCGATCCTTTATCTGTCCCGGGAACGGGCGGACGCGAACTCAGTAGTGGTGGTATCAGCTTGTTAATTTGGCAGCGGAAATTACATCAGGACCGTAGTTAGGAAATGTTTATCAGAGTAAAACCACCTTCTTTTATATTGATAATCACATGGGCAAAACCCAAGTTTCTTATTACAATACGTTCATAGGGATAAACCCTATTTTATTGAATTTAAAACATCGTCTTTTAGGTAACTTTTATAGCCACATTTTTCCCAAGCCTTCAGTGTTCTCCAGCTAGCTTTTTACTAATTGGCTGTCACATTGTGTTACCTGAAACGCGTTTTAAAAACAGTTGTCAGTGGAAAATACTGGTGAGTGAATCCCAGTTTAATCAAGAAACATTTTATCAATTAAAACAGTATTGAGAGCGATCACATTGTTTATTACTACACAATTACTCATTCAGTACTGTCAATCCTGACTTGTGGGTCAAATTACACATTGGCTAACTCTTTGTCCAATGGTAACGTACTGTCATCCCCTACTTACTACTCACAGTGTAGTAAATTTTGTATACAAAACCCCAACATACCAGCAGTAATTGAAGAACTACAAATACTCAATCACCACTTAATCACATTGTAAAATAATTAAGGTTTTGTAAAATATTCTAAAAAGATTAACAAAAAGAGGATAAACTCACATTGCTATCTTAGACTTCGCGTAAGGGTTTCTTGGGAATAATCTATAATTTTCACAAATGTACATAGGTTAGTATCATAACCCTTCGAAAATATTAATGATACCCTCCTCGAGACGGCATTCCAACAACTACGTCGGGCAGAACCACGATAGTTGTTACGGAACCCTAAATCAATCGGGCAGCGTATCTATTACGAAACTGGGGTTATAATAATTACAACAGAGCAGAACCTCACTAATTAGGGGGTATAATACCCGTGTATTATAAGCCTACTATCAGAATTTGGGATTGAGAATAGAAGAATGAACGAATTGAAATGAAATCTGATGCGTTCTATTTATACTTGCTGAACTAGACTCTCACGTGGCCCGCGTGAAAGATAAGGGGGGCTTACGCGGCCCGCGTACTAGCCGGGTAGGGTTTAGGTGATCCGGGTCATCGCCTAGACTCACCACGATGTCGACACGTATCGGCCTCTGGTGTTGCCGTGTTGTTGATCTCTCGCGGCCCGCTTTATATACAGCATCTGGTTGGCGAAACTCCTGCTCAAGTCATGCTGTGACGAAACTTTAGTTGATGCTGTCGACGAAACATTTGTTGAAGCCAGCGACGAAACATGTGAAGGTGCTGTTGATGAAACCTTTGTTTAAGCAAGACAAGTTTCGTCGACTTGGGAGTGTGACGAAACACACTCTGTTTCGCCACATTGGTGTTTCGTCGAGGACTTTCGCCGGATGAAGGAGTTTCGGTGACTGTCCCAATATATAGAGCACCGAAGACAGAAATTTCAGAGTTCTTGTAAATTCTCTACACTCATTGGGGGTGCAAGTACTGGTATTGGCTCTCGGTACTAAGGCACTGGATTCTCCTGAGGGTATGGATTCTCCAAAATCTCCCTAATGAACTGAATATGTAAGCCATATTTGGATAAATTCATAATTGTCTTCATAGAGGATATTCTCATTTATTCTAAGAATAAGGAAGACCATGCAAAGCATTTGCACGCACTTTTAAGTTTATTAAGAAAAGAAAAGCTTTATGCAAAATTTTCCAAGTGCGAATTTTGGTTAGAGCAGGTACAATTTCTTGGACATTTAGTTAATCATGAAGGAATTCATGTGGAACCCACAAAGATCGAGGCAATTACTAAATGGAAAACCCCTGAGTCACCAACCGAGGTTAGAAGTTTCTTAGGATTGGCCGGTTATTATAGAAGATTTATTCAAAAATTTTCTAGAATAGCCATTCCCTTAACTAAGCTAACCTGTAAATCTGTTAAGTTTGAATGGGGATTAAAACAAGAAGAAGCATTTAAAATTCTTAAGCAAAGATTAACCCATACACCTATATTAGCGTTACCAGAAGGAACTGAAGACTTTGTAGTTTATTGTGATGCTTCCAAATTAGGTTATGGATGTGTATTGATGCAACGCCAAAATGTTATAGCTTACGCATCTAGACAACTTAAGAATCATGAAGAGAATTATTCAACCCATGATCTACAGTTAGGAGCTATAATTTTTGCTCTTAAGATTTGGAGACATTACCTTTATGGTAGTAAGTTTACCATATTCACTGATCATAAGAGTTTAAGGTATATTTTCAAGCAAAAGGAATTAAATATTAGACAAAGACGCTGGATGGAGATGCTCAGCGACTATGATTGTGATATCCGGTATCATGAAGGAAAAGCAAATGTAGTGGCAGATGCTTTAAGCCGAAAGTATCATGAAAAGCCAAAAAGGATATGTTCCCTTAAATTAAATCTATAAATAGATTTAAATGATCAGATAAGAAAAGCACAACAATCAGTAATCAAGGATGATACTGAAAAATTAAAAGGTATGCTAAAAGAATTAGAACAAGGAACATATGGAATTTGGAGATTCCATAAAAAGAGAATGTGGATACCTAAATTAGGAAACCTACGTCATCGTATATTAGAAGAAGCCCATAAGTCCAAGTATAAGATGCACCCAGGAAATGATAAAATGTACCAGGATTTAAGGAAAAATTTCTGGTGGATAGGAATAAAAAAGGACATAGCAGCCTATGTTTCTAAATGTTTAACTTGTTCACAAGTCAAAGCTGAACATCAGAAACCCTCAGGATTTCTACAACAGTTAGAAATACCAGTGTGGAAATGAGAATTAATAACAATGGATTTTGTTACTAAATTACCCAAAACTAAGAAAGGAAATGATACAATCTGGGTGATTGTTGTGACAACCCTCACAATTACAGGTATCCGTACAATTAATTAATATTTAATTTGTGCTTAATGACTGTGCTTGATTACGACTGTGATTAAACTACTTTCTGATTTTTGTTACATACATACATACATATGCATCACATTTTATACTGTCACTCTATTTATTACACACAAACATTAGTGACAACCATGATGCACAAAGCACAGTTAGCACAGTGAGCGGATAACCCAGAGACATGCTGACAATGCCAGCACCTAGATAGACAAGGTTTTTGAGGCCAGTATGAGCCAGAATTAGAGTACTACACTAGTAGGGAGTGTAGGGAAGTGAGGACCATAAAACTGCGTCACTAGGTGATAGTTATAGTGCCGGGAAGTGCCAAAAACACACTCTAAATCTAGAATTCTGCACTAAATATCCAAAATTCAGCATTTAATAATGCTAGTAAAGTGCAAAAACTTGGCAAAATAGTCCTAGATACTTTCCAAAGTGTTGGGAATTAAATGTGTCACTAAAAGCATTATAAAAGACACTCTATGGATTAATTAAGCACTTTAACGGAACAACACCCAACCGAATAACCGGACTTTACCCGGAACATAAAAATATTGACAAACACATTGTTTTGACTTTTCTGAACTAGTTAGGGTCCCCGAACACCCTAACACACCTTATATTATACTACACATCATAACTCACTAACTTAACCCTTAACCTTCCTAACTAAATCTAACTAGATTACAACTAAACCATTGAAAACCAACCCCATACCCCCCCCCCCCCCCTTCGAACCGGTTATGTGGGTGGGGACACCCCCCACAATTCTTTTCAATATTTTATTTAGAATGCTAGTGGTTAATGAAACATAATACATGTTGGTTAATGGTGAATTTGGTTTATAAATGAACACAAGGGTCATAATCTTTCACATTCACAAACTCAAACACTTGCAAACTTCTCTCCTCGCTCTCTCTTGTGTTCGGCCGCCACCACCATACCACCATACCACCACCTTCAAGCTTCTTTCAAGCAATCCAAGAACATCCCAAGGTGTTAGAGATCCCACAAGCAAGCTTGGTGTGCTCGGAAGTTCAAGGACCTCTCTCGTTTTCTTTTATCCATCACATTTACACTCTTGAACTCCCCTAGCCTTGTGCTAGTAGTAAGTGCCTTAGATCTTCATCTTCTTCATATTTTTGTTGGTTAATAGTGAAAAGAATGATGAAAATATAAGAACTCTAAAGAACATAAACAAAGTCTTGACATAAACTAACTAAGAGATGTAGTATGGTTAAAGAAAAGGTGAAATCATGTTGTTCTTATGTTGTTATGTTTGTTGATTGTTGTTTACTAGATAAAATGATATGGTTTACCATATGGTCTTGCTAGATCATGTTTAAAGGCATGAATTAGCAAGATGTGAAAGTTAAAGATGTGTAGGATGATGAAATCATCCACACATAACTATGAACTTGAATAAATGAAAGTTTCTTGATAAATAAAGGCCAAAATAAGTTATAAACTTGTAGATCTAAAGATCTATGAGTGGTTTTCGAAAGAACCAAGTGAAAAGTATAAGTTTTGTTAAAACTTGGATCTTACATAAACTAAACCCATTTTTAGTGGATGAACAAGTGTAGGAACACTTGTGTAAAAAGAAAATTTCATAAAGAAATAATTTTAGAAAATGTGACTAGAAGTTGTGAGAATATAAACTCTTTAAAAATAAAGTTTTTAAAGAACCAATCATATTTTTAAGGGTAACAAGACTTACTAAGTGTGCTAGTAAGTTACTACATGTTTTTATAAATCTTCAAGTTCATAAGTTTATGATTATGCTTGTTTTTGGCTAGTTTGGTAAATAAAGGTTATATGTTGTTGATTGAGAATTGATTGAATGATTTTTACAAAAGAAAATGATATGCTAAAAAGCATGTGTAGGATCGTTTTCAGACCCGAACGAGTCGATTAGAAGAGTTTTACTCAGAATGAAAGGCGGAAACAGACATTCTGAGGTCAATTCAGCTAGATTATCACTTAAAATTGTTGTAATATTGATTAGAAAATGTTTTACAGCGAGACGACACTTCGGCAGCACTTCGTGGCTCTGACCGGAAAGTTACATTTGATTTCGCTTGGGCATCTATATATAGGGAATCTGATTTTGCTTGAATGTGACAAGGTGTCAGTTCAAGCGAAATCTCAACATATGATTTCGCTTGAGACTGCACAAGTCTATTTCAAGCGAAATCAACAACTTCAAGTGAAATAACCTTCAACCTACCCTAAAATCTCATATTTTCTCGTATGACGCACTCTGATCTATCATTCTATGTACAAGACTCGATACAAGATGAAGTCGATAGACGTATGCACTAACAGACTCCCCCTCGAATGTTGACGAGTCTTAAAGTGTCGAGTCTTCGCATCTTCAGTCTTTATCAGTCCTCTCAAACTTTTGAAGTATCTGACACTGTAAGCATCTTCAATCTCAAACTCTCTTCTTGACCTCTAGGATCTCTGGCTCTATCTTCAGTACCAACAGATTCCTTTTCTCAAATATTGATAACTTCCAGAATCAGAGTCTGGATCGAGCTTTTTAATTCTCTTTATCAGATCTCTTGATACCTTAAGTTCATCAGCATCAGCAGTTTTAGAATTGTATCCTGGCTCAATTCCTGCTCAGAATCGAAACCTGGCTTACCTGCACAATCTCTATCTCATAATAAATTTTACAATTTGATAAATTTATACTCTGCTTACCACATGTAGAGCAAATCTCAAAATGATCTAACATTTAGATTCTCTAATGAACCACTTGCAGGAAAAACGTTTTTATTTCAAAAAACTTTTCTCATTTCAAAACACATTCCTCCTCACCACATGCTCATCATGTTTAGCCCTTGGAATTTTGAAAATCAGCTCTCCAACATCAGTTGTCGAAAATCTTTTTGTATTTTTCAAAATTTATGTTAAAACACACTGAAAATCTTTTTGGATTTTTGAATATAATAAAATGCATAGAAGAAATATTTACAAACAATATTTTTGTGAGTTTGTGTAAGAGGATCATATCAATTTTTGAGACAAATTACCAACACCGTTAAGCTTTAAACATTTTAAGTTCTAAACGATTCACTTAGATTGTCAGTATACTGATCCACTTAAATTCTCACACAAAGTTCAATTGCTTCGAGATACGATATTAATGTCTTAAGAACTTAAACTTAATCGTGTGTCCCACCTCAGAATTTACTCCCGTATCCAGATCCCAATATTCAGTCTTACAGGTGAGTATACCACAGATGATATCTGTAAGGGGTTAAATTGCGAAACCGTGAGAGCTCAGGTCAGAACTTCCGTTCAGCAGAGAGATGACGGCTTGACTTTTGGTGTGTCCCCTTTAGAGGATCTTTTTTACAACAGCATTGATTAACAATTTTATTGTCTTATCATTATATGCTGAGGGCGACGCTATTTTTCAAGCAAGCAGTAAAGTATTCTCCGGGGACTAGGCCATTGCTTCCGTAAAATCAGAAGTCCCGGGATAATACCCCAGATATCACTGAGCATAAAGACCTAGTATCTCAGAAAGAGGGACCTTTCAAACAAGATTTCGGGGGTTGCCCATATATCCGAGAGATGTTTCTCCACGATATAAGCAAGTTTGAATTTAGGTTTATATCTCGTCACAATCTACTAAATGTGTAAAAACCTACTGGCATATCATCAGTGAGACCGTTTATCACATTTTTTACTTTCCATTTCTTTAGCATGTTGTGATAGTCCACTGATGTACTATCATTTCCTCTTCTTTGACACAAAACTCATTTTTCATTTTATCATGTTTTTGACTTTTTCAAATTTTCAAATGTTTTTGGATTTTCTGAAAATTTTTTTACTCCCCCTAAAATTCAAATACATTTAAAGAAATTTGAAAACAAACTGTACAAACAACTTGACAACTGATATCGAATCACTTCAATTAGCCATCCTCTTGACATAAACAATCAGAACTCCCCCTCACAACAAACTATTTTCCCATTGTGATTTCAAAACACTCAAGTTTGTTTTAATCAAATGGTTTTTCCGGAAAATAAGTTTTGTTGATTGATTTTACCATTTGTAGGTTAGGGGTTTGGTTCACCACATTGTCTTTCATCCACTTATAGGAAAATTCAAGTACAACTTAATGTCCTTGATTAATCATTTGAAAGTGAAAACCTTTTTCAATCACTTGTGGATTCACTTTGTCAATCAATCACCACTTGTAAACCAAAATATAACAATCTAAAGATATCACCTGTAAATTTACCAACCAAACCTTTTCAAGAATGATGCCGATTCCTGCTCCACTCTTACCAACCTGGGAGCTCCGGCAAGTCATACTTGTGACTAATTTTCAATTTTTAAAAAACATAAGAAAGATGCCGATTCCTGCTCCACGATTACCAACTTGGGAGCTCCGGCAAGTCTAGGATTTTACTGTTCATAAAAGGTACCATCCCAGTCACAAACCAGGGATGATACTTTACCTTGCTTCTTCGTTTTCTTCTCGTAAAACTCCTTGACTCCCTTGACCTTCCTGTCAACCATCTTTCCAAAAATGTTATGAACTTTGGAATTAAATGCCTTTTCAATATCAAATTCTTTCTTTTCAGAAAAGAATTGATTTGAAATCTCAACTTTACCAACTTTCTTCTTAAAATTTTCAGCCCGAAGTGGTGGAAAATTCACATCATCCACAATCGGTACTGATTTTTCACTTTTAATCTCAACATGTGGCTCCTCTGACTTTGTGGAATCAGATTCTTCGCCAGAAGATAGCTCCTCTGATTTTGACGAATCAGAATCATTTCTAGAACTACCATCCGATTTCTTAACAACCCATTTCTGTTTGTCAAGATTTCCCTTTTTATTATAAAATCTGTTTGAACTTTCACCAATTTCAAAAATTAAATTTTTGAAAAGTTTGGTTCTATCAATTGGTGGTTCAAAAACAACTTCTTTATCTTTCAGATTACGAGAAACTCCCTGTTTTGATTTAATTGCCTTGGAACAATCTTTGGCAATATGTCCAACAGTGTTGCATTTGAAACAGGTTCTCGTTTCTTTCTTTTGATCAAACATTTTCATCTCTTCGTGCTTCTTCGCAAGGAATTCTCTGTTTGACTGGTTCCTGAACAAACTTTCTTTTTCTTCTTCCGTAGATGTACCTGAAACAAATGTCATTTTTGATTTAAAATTACAAACATATTTTTCATTTTTCTGTTTTTCTGTTGGAATAAATCCAAGACCTTTCTTTTTGAAATTACTGTTATGGTTTGGTTTCTTTTGAAAACCTGAACCAGAACTGTAACCCTTTTTCTTGTTTTCTCTTTGTTGAACTCTTGAGGTGTATTTTTTAGGTTTATCATTAAGATTTACATCTTTTATTTCAGAAATATTAATTTCTGTTAGTTTGAAAACCTTTTTAATCATTTCTGGTTTAACACCTCTTATTGGAAATTCCTCATTAGAATATAATTTGTCAGAATCATTCAATGTATATGCAACTTTGAATGTTTCGTCATTCAAATTAGATTTTGATAGAAGAAATTTTTTGTTGTAAACTCTTTTGCCCTGTTTGTCGGTTTGACTCGGAATGCTGAACTCAGACTTTGACTCTGACCTTGACTCGTCGGATTCATCTTTATCCAACACCTGATCGACCACTTTCTTTATTAACTCGGACTCATGATCAGTGTCAGATGACGTAAACGTGACATCAATATTATCTGGCAATTTAACTGTAGACTCCGACTCCCACTGTAAATTTGTTGCCTTTTCGACTCTTTCTGAATTTGGATTTCTCGAAGAATATCCATTTTCAAGCGGGGGTGGACACTTGTTGTAACTAAAACCTTGTTTCTTACCAGATGTCTTTTCTTTAGAAGCCTTCTTCTTATCTTTCTTCTTTTCAGAAGTCTTTTCTTCAGAAACTTTCTGTTCTTCAGTTACTTCATCATCTTCAAATGCCTTCATGCCTTCAACACTTGGATAAATCCTGTCAGTGACATAAGAAGTACATGAGTAACTTCTTAACAAACAGTTTACTCTTTCAGTTTCAATTCTTTGGGTTTCCAATTTTTGCTCAAGCACAACACACTTTTCAATGTAACTGTTCACACTTTTCTGCTTTATCATGAAAGCTCCCTGAAGTGTCTTCATGGCCGTTACTTGTTCTTCACTTGTTTGGTTGTACTGATTCATGGCCTTGTTCAAAACATCGTAAGATTCCTTCAACTGGTTTATGTTGTTAATCAACTCACTGTTTTTCTTCTTTATAATTTCACAGTTCTCACAAATCACCGGAATCTTTTTTGCATTAACTTCTTCATCAACTTTGAACTTTGGAATATCTTTCATCTTTTTCTTTATCACTGGAACAACTTCATCATCACTGCTGACCGGTGTTTTGACCTTTTTCTTTTTCTTTTTGGCTTTATCGTCATCACTGTCACTTTCTTCTATCAGTTTAAAATGAGCTGCCAATCTTCTTGCATGATGTTCTCTATCATCATCACTATCTTCTTCAACTCGAGCGACATAAGCTTTATGATTTGAATCTTTGTTTGGATCATAATCATCCCAATTGAAATTTGCCCAGCTAAAACCTTCAGGCAATTTTTCATCATCTTGGTTTATCAAGCATGCTTTGTTATCAGCTGAGATATATTTGTCCCAACTGAATCCTTTGGTTGGCTCTTTGTCATCCTGATTCACCATACAAGCTCTCTTTGAAGATTCTTCAATCACTTTTCTTCCATGAGCCACTTGCGGTGCTTGTTGTTGTTGAGCAACTTGATGATAGATAGCCTTCCGGTAGTAATCATTATTATTGTTAAATGGATTTTGAGCTCCACTTGCTTCGCGGTTTTTGCACTCCCTCTTGAAGTGTCCTTTTTCCCTGCAACGAAAACAAGTGACTTTAGATTTATCAAAACCTAAAGTAGAAATATTAGCTTCACGTAGATCATCTCTTCCTGTGATCTGCTTAAATTTCTCAGCTCGTCTCAATACACTTGCCAAACACCACTTTATGTCCATCAGTTCCATCTCTCAGCATCAATCTGGTCGTAAACCTCTTTTGTAAGCATTGGATTCCCGATCCGACATGCAACAAAACTACCATAAGACTCCAACACAGTTCCCAACAAAGACATGTGACTCTTAGCCATTTCTACTAAATAATCCTCATCATTTTCCAGATTCAATACAACGTTGCATTGTAGCTTCTTGCCATTCTTTGTTGTTAAAATGTTTGGATCAAATGATGGATATGAAGAAAAACTTGTGTTGCTGTTTGATCCTTTGGATGAACTCCCTGATGAACTTTTTGCATTGTATGCAGTCTCTACCTTTGGTGATAAGTTGGTGGATTTATCACTGACACCACCTTTGTAATAAAGTCCGATGTCTTGTTCACCGTCAAAATCTTTCATTCTCAAAACCTTTCTCTGCTCCATCTCCTAAGCCTCAATCTTTTCAATGAACTTGCTTAGTGTCAGATTGCTAAACTCTTTCTTGTTCCTCAACATCATGAGATTTGTACCCCAAGTCTCATATGGTAAAGCATCAGCTAATTTGTCAATCAACTCTTCATTATCTTTCTCGATGCTCAATCTCCTCATGCTGGCTAACAAATTGCAGTATCTTTCAACGATTTGCTTTGTGCTTTCATTTTTCAACCCACGAAACAGATCGAATTCTTTCTTTAAAAGCGACTTTTTGTTCTTGACCATCTCTTGGCTTCCCTGAAACTTTGATTTTAACGCTTTCCAAATCGAATAAGAAGTTCCATTATGTTGCAATAGAACCAAAATATCTTCCTTCACAGCTTGTTATAAAAGACTTAGCATCATTTTCTCATCTTTGTATTTCTTTCTAGCATCGGCACTTAGATCTTTAATTGCTATAACCTCTTCGTCATCATTCATCGGTCTAACGTATTTTGTTTCAACACATTCCCAAGCATCTAAGTAGTTTGCTTATACCCAATTCTCAAACCGTCCTTCCCAACCCTTGTACTCCTCGATGTTCATGAGTTTAGGTGGTTTTTGCATAGTCCCCGTTTCATTTTCCAACATCGTGTTCTGAGCAAGAGTAATCGGAGTAACCAGAGTAGCGAATGCGTTATAAAATTCCTCGTCCATGTTTCGGTTTTTCAATGTTCACAAAAACAATATGTTCAAGCGAAATACCCACTGAAGCGAAATAACCAAGTTCAAGCGATATAACAGATTTCGCTTGAACACACACCTCTTTCAAGCGAAATAATGAACTTGAAGCGAAATCAGGGATTCAAGCTGAATCACTGAAGCGAAATACCACCTTGAAATGGAATCAGTACTGTTCAAGCGGAATCAACAGAATCGTTCAAGCGAAATACCGGTTTTCAAGCGAAATAAGAGACAGATTTCGGTTAAAGAGCTGCTGACGTCATCATCTCGCGCATATTTTCAAGTGAAATTAAGAAATTTCTTAGTTTTAGACCGAATTTGATTCTGAAACTTTCTAGGGTTTGTTAAAACACTAATGCGCACAAGATGTATAAAAATCAGTACATTTTGACTGTGAAAATTTTTGAATTTTGAAAAAGAAGGTGTAGAAATCAGAAATTTTGGCTAAATTGGTAAGAACTCTTCTTCCTGAGCTCTGATACCACTTGTAGGATCGTTTTCAGACCCGAACGAGTCGATCATAAGAGTTTTACTCAGAATGAAACGCGGAAACAGACATTCTGAGGTCAATTCAGCTAGATTATCACTTAAAACTGTCGTAATATTGATTAGAAAACGTTTTACAGCGAGACGACACTTCGGCAGCACTTCGTGGCTCTAACCGGAAAGTTACATCTGATTTCGCTTGGGTATCTATATATAGGGAATCTGATTTCGCTTGAATGTGACAAGGTGTCAGTTCAAGAGAAATCTCAACATATGATTTCGCTTGAGACTGCACAAGTCTATTTCAAGCGAAATCAACAACTTCAAGCGAAATAACCTTCAACCTACCCTAAAATCTCATATTTTCTCGTATGACGCACTCTGATCTATCATTCTATGTACAAGACTCGATACAAGACGAAGTCGACAGACGCATGCACTAACAGCATGGACGCCTCCGTTTACAAAGGAAACTCTGGCGAAATTTTCCTAAAAATCCAACACTTAGAAAATATTTTTCTAGTAAGTGTTTACAAATATATTTCTAAATTTATTTTCAAAATAAACTTCGCCATGATTTTATTACAAAAATACTAAGTGCCGGAGGTCGATTTTCGTAAATAAAATTTGATAAATATATATTTAGAATATATATTTATTACTAAAACTCTTATGTGATTGTTCGTTTATTATGTGAACTAGATATATTATTTTTAGGGTAAGAATAATATAACTTATGACACCATAAAAATTACGACTCCAAAATAATACTAAAACTCTCACAAAATAAATATTTAAGTTACACAAGTATTGTTGTATTACGAAACGCTAGGACGTCACTTATATAGTATTTCGGAAAAATACTCTTGTACATATGTTTTTGGTAAAAATATTATTTTGGAAAATTTATGAAGTAAAATATAATATTTTTGGGAAAAATATATATATTTTGAAATTAAGATGTTTTAGACAAGTGATTAAAATATATTTTTCTAAGTGGGACTTAAAATATATTTTTCGGAATTACAAGTGTACATGTATAAATACCCCTATCCTTGGGAAGGAAATATACATACAAAATAATTAAGAAGTGTGGATACAAAATAGTTGCCTAACTATTTTTCCTAAAAACAAAAGTTAGTTAAAATAATTAATATTATTTTAACAAGTATTATATCATAGTATCGCAACTCAAAACACTAAACCCTATGCCAAGGCACGGCCCATTCGTCTAATAGACATTAGTACGTGTAGGTCGTCACGCAGCAGTTCGAGTTTGAGATTGACGTTACAGGATACGCACTTCTGTGAGTTCATGTCCCCCTTTTCTCTTAACTGTTTTCAGTTTTATAACTTCGGGGGTGAAATACATGTTACAATTATTTAGGACATTTTTATACATGGTATGGTTAGCTTAAGGAGGGTTGGGACGTTCAGATCATGTGAGTGGTGGGTACAACGCTTAAAGCCATTAATCCTCGTTGTTAGGACCGAGGGACACAAGAGTGATAGATCTATTTGGGTGTAGCGAGCCCACACCCGTGAGGTCAGGGTGACCCATAGAGGTGACTGTGTCTTACAGCCGAGGCCCGGTACCAATTTGCTAGGTTTGAGTTTTCCTGCATCACTTCACACATACCAGGGGCTTTGCAACCCAGTGGTGATCTCTTTTTCCTTAATTGCTACATACCAGGAACATTTTTACACTGGGACGTACTTTAACGATTTATAAACATACTCACTTTTACATGAACTCGCTCAACTTTTGTTGATTTTTTTCAAACTACATGTATTTTAGGAAATTAGTGGATCTGGCAAGGTATGCAATCACGTCAAGCTGCGTAAGGAATAATGATGTCATCCAGGTTTAGGAAGTGTGACCCTTGCCTGGACGGGTCGCAAGTCTTAAACCGTATTGCTAGTCAAGTCTTTTGTCGTGTCGTATGAACATGCTTTAATTATGTCATGGTTGTATGTTGTTTTATGTGTCAACTTTTAAAAACAATGATGTTGTGGTAATTTTTAAAACTTAATGAATGGATGACTATCATGTGTTTTATTTTCATATAGCATTGTTATGATTTTTCTATGGTATTAAGAAGTCACACCAATTAAACCCACGCTTCCGCAAAAGCTAGGGTGTGACAATTGTAGATAGGCTAACCAAGTCAGCTCATTTCCTACCAATGAAAGAAACTTTCAGTATGGAACAGCTAGCTAAGTTGTATGTAAATGAAATTGTTTCTTTACATGGCATTCCTTTATCAATTGTTTCTGATAGAGATAGCCGATTTACCTCTCATTTTTGGTCAAGTTCCCAAAAGGCAACGGGAACCAAGTTAAAATTGAGCACGGCTTATCACCCTCAAACAGATGGACAAAGTGAAAGGACAATTCAAACAATGGAGGACATGCTTAGAGCTTGTGTAATTGATTTCGGAGGTAATTGGGACGATCACTTACCTTTAATAGAATTTTCTTAGAATAACAGTTATCACACAAGTATCAATGCTGCACCATTTGAAGCACTTTATGGACGAAAGTGCCGAACCCCAGTCTGTTGGGCAGAAATTGGGGAAAAGCAACTATCTGGACCTAAGATAGTGCAAGAAACAACTGGCAAGATTATTCAAGTCAAGGAACGATTGAAAGCAGCACGTGATCGACAGAAGAGTTATGTCGATAACCGACGCAAACCCTTGGAATTTCAAGTAGGAGATAAAGTATTATTAAAGGTCTCTCCTTGGAAAGCTAAGTCCCAGATATGTTGGAACTTTTGAAATTATTAAAAGAATAGGACCTGTAGCCTATCAGCTACAATTGCCAGAGGAAATGGCAGGAATACATGATGTATTTCATGTATCTAATCTCAAAAAGTGCTTAGCTGATGAATCACTGATAGTACCTCTTAAGAATATAGAGGTAAATGAACAACTCAAGTTTGTAGAAAGGCCTCTACAAATTGAAGACAGAAAAGTCAAGAACCTCAAGCATAAGAGACTAGTTCTGGTCAAAGTAAAGTGGGACTCTAAAAGAGGACCTGAGTACACATGGGAGCTTGAATCTGAAATGCAAAAGAAATATCCGCATTTGTTCCAGTAGATCTCGAGGACGAGCTCTAAAACAAGGTGGGGAGAATGTAACAACCCTCAGTAAAACCAACACTCTCATAATATTTCCGACACTCTAGTATATTTTAAAATGTCCCAATATGTCTTTATATACACCTCATATAAGAAAACCGAGCCCGAAATATATAAAATAGTATTTAAAATAAATAAAAGTTTAAATCTAGGGCTGAGGCGGACCGCGTAGACCCACCCCAATACTTACGCGAGCGGTATCATGGTTAGAACCTGATTTCGTTAGTTTTCTTAAGTTAAGACGGGCCGCGTAAGATCTATGTTAAGTGTACGCGGGCCGCGAGAGATCAACAACACGGCAACACCAGAGGCCGACATGTGTTAACATTGTGGCGAGTCTAGGCGATGACCCGGATCACCTAAACCCTACCCGGCTAGTACGCGGGCCGCGTAAGCCCCCCCTTATCTTTCACGCGGGCCGCGTGAGAGTCTAGTTCAGCAAGTATAAATAGAACGCATCAGATTTTATTTTAATTAGTTCATTCTTCGATTCTCAATCCCAAATTCTGAAAGTAGGCTTATAATATGCTGGTATTATATCCCCCTAATTAGCGAGGTTCTGCTCTGTTGTAAGTATTATGACCCCAGTTTCGTAATAGATACGCTGCCCGATTGATTTAGGGTTCCGTAACAACTGTCGTGATTCTACCCGATGTAGTTGTTGGAATGCCGTCTCGGGGAGGGTATCATTAATATTTTCAAAGGGTTATGATACTAACCAATGTACATTTGTATAAATTATAGATTATATCCAGGAAACCCTTATGCGAAGTCTAAAATAGCAATGTGAGTGTATCCAATTTTTGTTAAACTTTTTGTAATATTTTACAAAACCTTAAATGTTTTACAATGTGATTAAGCGGTGATTGAGTCTTTGTAGTTCTTCAAGTACTGCCGGTATGTTGGGGTTTTGTATACAAAATTTACTACACTGTGAGTAGTAAGTCGGGGATGACAGTACGTTACCATTGGACAAAGAGTTAGCCAATGTGTAATATGACCCACAAGTCAGGATTCACAGTACTGAATGAGTAATTCTGTAGAAATAAACAATGTGATCGCTCTCAATACTGATTTAATTGATAAAATGTTTCTTGATTAAATTGGGATTCACTCACTAGTATTTCCCACTGACAAATGTTTTTAAAACGTGTTTCAGGTAACACAATGTGACAGCCAATTAGTAAAAAGCCAGCTGGAGAACACTGAAGGCTTGGGAAAAATCTGGCTATAAAAGTTACCTAAAAGACGATGTTTTAAATTCAATAAAATAGGGTTTATCCCTATGAACGTATTGTAATAAGAAACTTGGGTTTTGCCCATGTGATTATCAATATAAAAGAAGGTGGTTTTACTCTGATAAACATTTCCTAACTACGGTCCTGATGTAATTTCCGCTGCCAAATTAACAAGCTGATACCACCACTAATGAGTTCGCGTCCGCCCGTTCCCGGGACAGATAAGGGATCGGGGGTTGCGACAGGAGGTGGTATCAGAGCCTAGCCACTGGTCTGAGCCAAAGAAGTGTTCTGCTGACACTTAAATTCTAAATTTTGTGTTAGGAAATAAATTATGGAAATACGTGCATAATTGAATTTATTTGTTATGTGTTATTTGACTATTTGTTAGTTTACAGTATGAGTGATCAAGGGCCCTCAGACATGAGTCGTTAGTTGTCTGATTCACCTAGGAGTGAAGGTACCTCTTCACAGCATGCCCTTTTCTGGTATTCTGCTGATCAGGAAGAAGGGATGTTTGCCTTTAAAGCCCAGTCAGAAGAGCCATTCCCTCATAAGAAACGAGGATGGTTCAGTAAGGAAGCCTTTGCACGTAGGAAAAGAATGTGAAAGTTGCAACAGCAAAGAGTTTTAGCAGCTGTTAAGCGAAACACAATGCCCATACACAAGATATGCTTAATAGAAGCCTAGCTAATTTCCATATCTTAGCTACTACTGCTGCTGACCCGAGTCTGGAACAACTAGTAGCCCCACAACCCTTACCCTTGTTTCCTACTCAACCAATGGAGGTAGAAATGCCTGATTTTAACTCGGAGGAAATACCTAGAATACCAGCCCCTAATCCTCTAGATCCAAATTATGATCCATGGTTTGATGATCTTAGGATTATGTGCCACGCTATAACTTAATTGAAGAAACCTTGCCAAACTTAGCAGCATATCCAGGTTTGGACCCACTAGATTCCTATTTTGACAACGATGAATACATTAGGGAGATTTTGGAGAATCCATACCCTCAGGAGAATCCAGTACCTCAGTACCCAGAGCCAACACCAGTACCTGCACCCCCAATGAGTGCAGAGAATTTACAAGAACTCCGAAATTTTGGAGAAGAAATTATAGAAAGTAGCGAGAGGATGAGGTATGTAGGAGAGCAACTCGTATGGAAATACGATGAGCGCCAGATGGTTTTCAGGGGAAATCCATATCCCTGAAGGAAGCAATAAAGTGGGTAATGATAATAAATAAAATGTGTGTAATAATAATAAATCTATCGTAGTATAGACCACTCTGGGTTAACAAGGAATAGTAGTATTGTAATTTTTAATTTCTGTTCTAGTGTGTAGTTGACGCATACTATAGTAAACAGAGTAAAAGTCGCAATGATCGAAGTTTTTGGTTAGATTGCGTATCATGTGATTAACTATATTAAATATTGTCTTGTGATAATAATATGGGGTAAATGTTTAAAATTCAGATGGCAGATGAAGGAAATCAAGGAAATCTGAATAATGATAACCAGAGTAACATTAACGTGGTTAATGAGTATCCAAACATCAATAACAATGGAAATCATATGGATAATAGTGCTGTTCAACATATAGTAGCACAAGGAATCATAGATGCGATGCCATTTATTATTCAAACGGTTCAAGAAGCGAATAATAAAAGTAAGCATAGCAGTAAGCGACCAATCGAACCCGAAAACAGCGTGAACAATGGACCTATACTTCAATTGCATATTCCCAAAAGGAGAAGAACCATGTCTTACGGTTGTTCTTATAAAGAATTCTGGTCTTGTAAACCAATGGAATTCTCGGGCAATGAAGGGGCCATTGCAACCCTACGCTGGATAGAGAAGACTGAGGCAGTCTTAAGAATAAGTAAGTGTGCTGAAGAAGATAAGATATTGTTTGCCTCAAATCTGTTTAAGAATTCTGCACTAGAATGGTGGAACATTATCCTCCAATCAAGAGGAAGTGATAGATCTTACAATATGGAATGGGAAGAATTTAAGAACAAGGTAGAAAGGAAATTCTGCCCACCCAATGAAAAGGAACAGATAGTAAACAAATTCTTAAACCTAAGGATGACTGGTGTGGATAGTAAGGGATACACTAAGATATTCTTTGAATATGCTAGAATAGTGCCAACTCTTGCTTCACCAGAACCAGTGTTAATCTCCCGTTATATTTGGGGATTAATTAGAGAGATAAGACACGTAGTCAAGGCAGCTAGACCTCAAACTATAGAAGAAGCTGTAGAACTAGCAAATACCTTGACAGACGAATTAGTCCGTACCCGAGAAGAGAACCAAAGGAGGAACCTAACTCAGAAGCTCACTCAAGAATTTCGTTCTGGAAATTCTAATCATGGGAGAAATATAGGTTCTACCTCTGCACCTCACTGTAAGAATTGTAAAAGAAAGCATTCAGGAAGATGCTCCATATACTGTAACTTTTGTAAAATATCGGGACACAAGGAAGAAAACTGCAGGAAGAAAGCTAATAACAAGATATGTTACAACTGCGGAGAACAAGGTCATATCAAGCTTAATTGCCCGAAATTAGCTCCAGCTACAAACAACAAGAATACTCAAAATGCTAGAGCATTTGTTCTGACTGCAGATGAAGCTAAGATGATTCTAGATGTCATAGCTGGTACGTTTTTAGTTAATGATATTTTTGCTAAAGTATTATTTGACTCTGGTGCAAACCAAAGTTTTATTAATACATCATTTTGCAAATTTCTAAATCAATCATTAACTAAACTACCACTAGAATGTCTAGTAGAGACAGCTAATGGATAAACCGTTAGAATTTTTGAAATCTTGCAGGGTGCAAGAATAGAAATTTTAAATCAGAAATTTATTGCAAACCTTTATCCCATGAATCTAGCAGGATTTGATGTTGTAATAGGAATGGATTGGTTTATAGCCAATAAAGCCAGTATTTTATGTGATCAAAAGTCAATTCAAGTAATTTCACCAAAAGGTAAAACGATCACAATTAAATGAGATAAATCATCTAGAACCACAAAATTTATCTCTGTGATGAAAACTGCAAGTTACATAAGAAAAGGATCATTAGTGTATTTGATTTCCATAATAATTAACACTAAAGGAAAGGATTTAAAAGATATTCCAGTAGTATCTCAGTTTTCAGATGTATTTCCAGAAGAATTGCCAGGGCAACCTCCAGATAGAGAAGTTGAATTCAGAATCCATTTAATACCAGGAACATCATCGATTGCCAAAGCACCTTACCGTTTGGCACCTGTAGAAATGCAGGAACTGAAGAAACAATTGGACGAATTGTTAGAAAAAGGATTTATACAGCCAAGTTCATCACCCTGGGGAGCACCGATACTGTTTGTTAAAAAGAAGGATGGATCGATGCGTATGTGCATTGACTACCGTGAATTAAACAAAGTCACGATTAAGAATCGGTACCCATTACCGAGAATCGATGATCTGTTTGATCAACTACAAGGAGCTCGATTTTTCTCTAAAATCGATTTAAGGTCAGGATATCATCAATTAAAGGTACAGGAAGAGGACATTCCTAAGACTCCATTCAGAACGAGGTATGGCCATTATGAATTTACTGTCATGCCATTTGGTTTAACCAATGCCGCAGCCGCATTTATGGACATGATGAACCGAATATGTAAGCCATATTTGGATAAATTCATAATTGTCTTCATAGATGATATTCTCATTTATTCTAAGAATAAGGAAGACCATGCAAAACATTTGCACGCACTTTTAAGTTTATTAAGAAAAGAAAAGCTTTATGCTAAATTTTCCAAGTGCGAATTTTGGTTAGAGCAGGTGCAATTTCTTGGACATTTAGTTAATCATGAAGGAATTCATGTGGATCCCACAAAGATCGAGGCAATTACTAAATGGAAAACTCCTGAGTCACCAACCGAGGTTAGAAGTTTCTTAGGATTGGCCGGTTATTATAGAAGATTTATTCAAAATTTTTCTAGAATAGCCATTCCCTTAACTAAGCTAACCTGTAAATCTGTTAAGTTTGAATGGGGATTAAAACAAGAAGAAGCATTTAGAATCCTTAAGCAAAGATTAACCCATACACCTATATTAGCATTACCAGAAGGAACAGAAGACTTTGTAGTTTATTGTGACGCTTCCAAATTAGGTTATGGATGTGTATTGATGCAACGCCAAAAGGTTATAGCTTACGCATCTAGACAACTTAAGAATCATGAAGAGAATTATTCAACCCATGATCTAGAGTTAGGAGCTATAATTTTTGCTCTTAAGATTTGGAGACATTACCTTTATGGTAGTAAGTTTACCATATTCACTGATCATAAGAGTTTAAGGTATATTTTCAAGCAAAATGAATTAAATATGAGACAAAGACGCTGGATGGAGATGCTCAGTGATTATGATTGTGATATCCAGTATCACGAAGGAAAAGCAAATGTAGTGGCAGATGCTTTAAGTCGAAAGTATCATGAAAAGCCAAAAAGGGTACGTTCTCTTAAATTAAATCTATAAATAGATTTAAATGATCAGATAAGAAAAGCACAAGAATCAGTAATCAAGGATGATACTGAAAAATTAAAAGGTATGCTAAAATAATTAGAACAAGGAACAGATGGAATTTGGAGATTCCATAAAAAGAGAATGTGGATACCTAAATTAGGAAACCTACGTAAACGTATATTAGAAGAAGCCCATAAGTCCAAGTATACGATGCACCCAGGAAATGATAAAATGTACCAGGATTTAAGGAAGAATTTCTGGTGGATAGGAATGAAAAAGGACATAGCAGCCTATGTTTCTAAATGTTTAACTTGTTCACAAGTCAAAGCTGAACATCGGAAACCCTCAGGATTTCTACAACAGTTAGAAATACCAGTGTGGAAATGGGAATTAATAACAATGGATTTTGTTACTAAATTACCCAAAACTAAGAAAGGAAATGATACAATCTGGGTGATTGTAGACAGGCTAACCAAGCCAGCTCATTTGCTACCAATGAAAGAAACTTTCAGTATGGAACAGTTAGCTAAGTTGTATGTAAATGAAATTGTTTCTTTACATGGAATTCATTTATATATTGTTTCTGATAGGGATAGCCGATTTACCTCTCATTTTTGGTCAAGTTTCCAAAAGGCAACGGGAACCAAGTTAAAATCTAAGCACGGCTTATCACCCTCAAACGGATGGACAAAGCGAAAGGACAATTCGGACAATGGAGGACAAGCTTAGAGCTTGTGTAATTGATTTCAGAGGTAATTGGGACGATCACTTACCTTTAATAGAATTTTCTTATAATAATAGTTATCATAAAAGTATCAATGCTGCACCATTTGAAGCACTTTATGGACGAAAGTGCCGAACCCCAGTCTGTTGGGCAGAAATTGGGGAAAAGCAACTATCTGGACCTAAGATAGTGCACGAAACAACTGACAAAATCATTCAAGTCAAGGAATGACTAAAAGCAGTACGTGATCGACAGAAGAGTTATGCCTATAACCGACGCAAACCCTTGGAATTTCAAGTAGGAGATAAAGTATTATTGAAGGTCTCTCCTTGGAAAGGAATAGTAAGATTCATCAAACGGGGAAAGCTAAGTCCCAGATATATTTGACCTTTTGAAATTATTAAAAGAATAGGACCTGTAGCCTATCAGCTAGCTTTCCACTGGCAATTGTAGCTGATAGGCTACAGGTCCTATTCTTTTAATAATTTCAAAAGGTCCAATATATCTGGGACTTAGCTTTCCTCGTTTGATGAATCTTACTATTCCTTTCCAAGGAGAGAACTTTAATAATACTTTATCTCCTACATGAAATTCCAAGGGTTTGCGTTGGTTATCGGCATAACTCTTCTGTCGATCACGTGCTGCTTTCAGTCGTTCCTTGACTTGAATGATTTTGTCAGTTGTTTCTTGCACTATCTCAAGTCCAGATAGTTGCTTTTTCCCAATTTCTGCCCAACAGACTGGGGTTCGGCACTTTCGTCCATAAAGTGCTTCAAATGGTGCAGCATTGATACTTGTGTGATAACTGTTATTATAAGAAAATTCTATTAAAGGTAAGTGATCGTACCAATTACCTCCAAAATCAATTACACAAGCTCTAAGCATGTCCCCCATTGTTTGAATTGTCCTTTCGCTTTGTCCATCTGTTTGAGGGTGATAAGTCGTGCTCAATTTTAACTTGGTTCCCATTGCCTTTTGGAAACTTGACCAAAAATGTGAGGTAAATCGGCTATCTCTATCGGAAACAATTTATAAAGGAATGCCATGTAAAGAAACAATTTCATTTTCATACAACTTAGCTAACTGTTCCATACTGAAAGTTTCTTTCATTGGTAGGAAATGAGCTGACTTGGTTAGCCTATCTACAATCACCCAGATTGTATCATTTCCTTTCTTAGTTTTGGGTAATTTAGTAACAAAATCCATTGTTATTAATTCCCATTTCCACACTGGTATTTCTAACTGTTGTAGAAATCCTGAGGGTTTCTGATGTTCAGCTTTGACTTGTGAACAAGTTAAACATTTACAAACATAGGCTGCTATGTCCTTTTTCATTCCTATCCACCAGAAATTCTTCCTTAAATCCTGGTACATTTTATCATTTCATGGGTGCATCGTATACTTGGACATATGGGCTTCTTCTAATATACGATGACGTAGGTTTCCTAATTTAGGTATCCACAATTTCTTTTTATGGAATCTCCAAATTCCATTTGTTCCTTATTCTAATTCTTTTAGCATACCTTTAATTTTTCAGTATCATCCTTGATTACTGATTCTTGTGCTTTTCTTATCTGATCATTTAAATCTATTTATAGATTTAATTTAAGAGAACATATCATTTTTGGCTTTTCATGATACTTTCGGCTTAAAGTATTTGCCACTACATTTGCTTTTCCTTCATGATACTGGATATCACAATCATAGTCACTGAGCATCTCTATCCAGCGTCTTTGTCTCATATTTAATTCCTTTTTCTTGAAAATATACCTTAAACTCTTATGATCAATACACATCCATAACCTAATTTGGAAGCGTCACAATAAACTACAAAGTCTTCATTTCTTTCTGGTAATGCTAATATAGGTGTATGGGTTAATCTTTGCTTAAGAATTTTAAATGCTTCTTCTTGTTTTAATCCCCATTCAAACTTAACAGATTTACAGGTTAGCTTAGTTAAGGGAATGGCTATTCTAGAAAATTTTTGAATAAATCTTCTATAATAACCGGCAAATCCTAAGAAGCTTCTAACCTCGGTTGGTGACTCAGGGGTTTTCCATTTAGTAATTGCCTCGATCTTTGTGGGATCCACATGAATTCCTTCATGATTAACTAAATGTCCAAGAAATTGTACCTGCTCTAACCAAAATTCGCACTTGGAAAATTTAGCATAAAGCTTTTCTTTTCTTAATAAACTTAAAAGTGCGTGCAAATGCTTTGCATGGTCTTCCTTATTCTTAGAATAAATGAGAATATCATCTATGAAGACAATTATGAATTTATCCAAATATGGCTTACATATTCGGTTCATCATGTCCATAAATGCGGCTGGGGCATTGGTTAAACCAAATGGCATGACAGTAAATTCATAATGGCCATACCTCGTTTTGAATGCGGTCTTAGGAATGTCCTCTTCCTGTACCTTTAATTGATGATATCCTGACCTTAAATCGATTTTAGAGAAAAATCGAGCTCCTTGTAGTTGATCAAACAGATCATCGATTCTCGGTAATGGGTACCGATTCTTAATCGTGACTTTGTTTAATTGACGGTAGTCAATGCACATACGCATCGATCCATCCTTCTTTTTAACAAACAGTATTGGCACTCCCCAGGATGATGAACTTGGCTGTATAAATCCTTTTTCTAACAATTCGTCCAATTGTTTCTTCAGTTCCTGCATTTCTGCAGGTGCCAAACGGTAAGGTGCTTTGGAAATCGGTGCTGTTCCTGGTATTAAATGGATTCCGAATTCAACTTCTCTATCTGGAGGTTGCCCTGGCAATTCTTCTGGAAATACATCTGAAAACTGAGATACTACTGGAATATCTTTTAAATCCTTTCCTTTAGTGTTAGTGATTATAGAAATCAAATACACTAATGATCCTTTTCTTATGTAACTTGCAGTTTTCATCACAGAGATAAATTTTGTGGTTCTAGATGATTTATCTCCTTTAATTGTGATCGTTTTACCTTTTGGTGAAATTACTTGAATTGACTTTTGATCACATAAAATATTGGCTTTATTGGCTATTAACCAATCCATTCCTAATACAACATCAAATCCTGCCAGATTCATGGGATAAAGGTTTGCAATAAATTTCTGATTTAAAATTTCTATTCTTGCTCCCTGCAAGATTTCATAAATCCTAACGGTTTCTCCATTAGCTGTCCCTACTAGACATTCTTGTGGTAGTTTAGTTAATGATTGATTTAGAAATTTGCAAAATGATGTATTAATAAAACTTTGGTTTGCACCAGAGTCAAATAATACTTTAGCAAAAATATCATTAACTAAAAACATACCAGCTATGACATCTGGAATCATCTTAGCTTCATCTGCACTCAGAACAAATGCTCTAGCATTTTGAGTATTCTTGTTGTTTGTAGCTGGAGCTAATTTCGGAAAATTAAGCTTGATATGACCTTGTTCTCCGCAGTTGTAACATATCCTGTTGTTAACTTTCTTCCTACAGTTTTCTTCCTTGTGTCCCGATATTTTGCAAAAGTTACAGTATATGGAGCATTTTACTGAATGCTTTCTTTTGCAATTCATACAGTAAGGTGCAGAGGTAGAACCTATATTTCTCCCATGATTACAATTTCCAGAACGAAATTCTTGAGTGAGCTTCTGAGTTAGGTTCCTCCTTTGGTTCTCTTCTCGGGTACGGACTAATTCGTCTGTCAAGGTATTTGCTAGTTCTACAGCTTCTTCTATAGTTTGAGGTCTAGCTGCCTTGACTACGTGTCTTATCTCACCGATTAATCCCCAAATATAACGGGAGATTAACACTGGTTCTGGTGAAGCAAGAGTTGGCACTATTCTAGCATATTCAAAGAATATCTTAGTGTATCCCTTACTATGCACACCAGTCATCCTTAGGTTTAAGAATTTTTTTGCTATCTGTTCCTTTTCATTGGGTGGGCAGAATTCCTTTCTACCTTGTTCTTAAATTCTTCCCATTCCATATTGTAAGTTGTCACACCCCCAAAATCCACCATGCGGAGTATCACCTCTTGGAGGCGTGACGTGACCAGGATCGAGCCACCAATCATATTGAACAACGAAATTAAGTAAGTAAAACCAACCACAATACAATTGGTGACCATAAGACAGTAACCAGTTTTAAGTTAACAGCGGAAGCATAAAACGTAAGCTCAAAACATAAGTTCATAGTTCATAAGTTTTAAAACCCAAAACATAAGTTCCATAAGTTCATAAAGTTTAATTAATAAGCATGGGACATAACAGTCCGCATCCCACAACAACCTCCTCCTCGTGCAAGCTCCATAAGCATCTAGCGACCTGTAAGGCATGTAACAACGAGTCAACAACAAAGTTGAGTGAGTTCACGTTTGGTTGTTTAGTTTTAAGTTGTTTCTGAAAAGCGTGGTTTGACTTTCGTTGGCTTATTTGCCGTGGGGGTTACCCCATAGTTGAAAGTATGTTTAACCAGTTCCTTTTATTACCCAAACCATAACCATAATCAGTAGGGGGCTTCCCCATGTGAACTACTAGACCGTACCATATCGTCTACTAACGCAAATAAGTTGTGCCCTACATCAGTGTCTATCATCACTGACAGTTTGCCATAGTCCATTAGTACACGCCCGTCCGACTGGCACGGTGTGAGGTTTGTTAAACCTAATAGCGCTATTAACTAATGACCCGCTCACCATTGGCCTCGGCGATTAAGTCGATATAAATTGACGGACTTCATGATAGAGTTTTGTCTAGTAAGTTTTAAGGTTCTTGTCCTACCCAAGGAGGACGAACGTACGTAGTTCTACCCAAGGAGAATACGCAGGATTAATATTGGCATCCTACCTATGGAGGATGGCCGTACGTATCCTACCCAAGGAGGATATGTAGATTCAGTTTTAATTTCTTTAACCCATTCCCAACCACCGGGAATCCCATGCCTTAGAAAGTGTGTGAACTCACCTTGGTTTGCTCGGTTAGATTCTCAAATATAGCTAACAGTCAAGGTTGGTCAATCACGTCCTAATATGATTACCAGTTAGTCATTTAGTGGTTTCAAATAGAGCACAAAGTTCCTACACGTATCTACTACATAACATGCATTCATTTTAATAGTTCACGCTCATATAAACATTCCACCTATAGCTACTCAAGAACAAGCATACGATATTGCACATAACACTTTTATTGACATATAACATGTTAGATCGTTCACAGATAACATACCCGACATTTAGACACGCAAATTACTACTTATGTCATTTCAACTTAAATATCCAAAACTGGGCTGTTTTCGGGCATTTTAATAAAATAGTTAACTTATTCCAAAAATTCCTAAATTTTTAAAAAATATCTTAAACGATCCAAATATTATTTTGTAAAAATATCGGGGTCCAGTTCATTACCAATATTTTATAAAAAATCATTTTCTAGACTGAAATCAGATTTATCTTTTTCTGACTGCAGTCCACGGAATAATTTATTTAAAATTCATCGAGAGTCCAATTTACGAAATTCCAATGAGAGAATTACAAATACATCGGTGGTCATCTACAGTACAAATTTAATGCTCTAACTCTACACAGAATTCAAGTTATGACAGAAAACAGAACGCATATTTTTAGCAGCAAAAATGCAGCTTTAGCTGCTGTTACAAAACGACACTTTAAAAATAGTAAAAGAAGTCCAAAAATTATGATTCCAGTGCCATTAGAACCGTATTTCATAATACATAAATCTAGACTTCATAAAATACATTTTTCGTTTTATTAAGGTCCTGTTACAGCCAACTGAAGTTGGTTGTAATCACCAAAAAGCCTACTGTTTCAGCTTTTAACTTTCTAACTTGTGTTCGATTGATTCCGTTAACATGTTTAGTGATCACAACAACATCAAACATCAATATTAACAAGCAAATCATCAGATAATCAACACGAATCAAAACAACTTCATATTAACATCATGTTTTCATCTTTCCTCATTATGTTACTTTATATTCATGACTTTGTTTATGATCCTTTTGTGTTCATGGATTCTCATCATAAAATAACTATTAACCACTCTAATAACATGAAAAATGAATGGATCTAAGTTCTTACCACTAGTTCAAGACTAGGGAAGTTCAAGTGTGGAAAAGTGGTGGTTAATAGCGAATAGAGAAGGTCCTTCCACTTCCGAACGCACCGAGCTTCGTTGTATGCCTTCTAACACCTATGGATGCTTGTGGAATGTATGAGAAATGAGTTGAAGGTGGTGGTATGGTGATGGTTATTGGCTGCCGAACAAGGAGAAGGAAGAGAGAAGTGTGGGTGTTTAGTGATGAAGATGAGATTGAATGATGAACCAATAGGTTTATAATGGAATTTCCCAACATCTTTTTAACCAATAGTCACAATGTCTTGAA
Source organism: Helianthus tuberosus (assembly GCA_030545235.1). Classification (NCBI taxonomy): domain Eukaryota; kingdom Viridiplantae; phylum Streptophyta; class Magnoliopsida; order Asterales; family Asteraceae; genus Helianthus; species Helianthus tuberosus. The sequence continues at coordinate 25,412,756 of CM060387.1, forward strand.
AGTACTTAACATAATCTAATTTTTAATTCAAGGGAATCAAGAGTGGGGTGTCCACTTCATAACCGGTTGGGGGTAAGGGGTTGGGTTAGTTGTGTTGCAATTGGTAAGTAACTAAGTTAGTTAGAAGGTTAATGTTTAGTTGGTGTCTTAGGGTATGTTATGCAATATATAGTGTGTTAGGGTGTTCGGGGACCCTAACTAGCTCAGAAAAATAAAACAATATGTTTGGCAATATTTTTGTGTTCTGGGTAATGTCCGGTTGTTCGGTTGGGTATCATTCCATTAAAGTGCTTAATTAATCCGTAATGTGTTCTATATATATATTTTTGTAACACTTTTAATTTTCAACACTCAGGAAAGCATACAAGACTATTTAGTAACTTTTCTGCATACTACTAGTATGTTAACAAACACATGTAAGTATAACACAGAAATCAGAAAGCAGTTTAATGATTCAGCACAGTCATCAAGCACTTTATTTATCATTAATAAATTGTACGGATACAAGGAATTATGAGGGTTGTCACATTCTCCCCCTGTTAAGAGAATTTCGTCCCGAAATTTAGCACCTGGTTACTGAGGAAGCTAGTTAAGTTGCGTTGTTTTCCTGATTTTCCTGGGGTGTCACATCATCCCCCCGTTGATTTGGAATTTCGTCCCGAAATTCTGCAGTAGCTTCAGCCTCAGTAGTGGTTGCACTTTTCTTAAACAGCTGGGGATACTTGAGTTTCATTTGGTCCTCTCGTTCCCAGGTATACTCTGGGCCACGCCGGGAGTCCCAACGAACTCGGACGAGAGGTATCCTGGTACGCTTGAGAATTTTAACATCTCGATCTGTAATCTCTACTGGTTCCTCGACGAATCGTAGCTGGTCGTCGATAGTGAGCTCCTTAAGAGGAACTATGAGGGTCTTATCTAACAGACACTTCTTCAGATTTAACACATGGAAAACATCGTGAACTCCGCTGAGTTCTTCAGGTAGATTTAACCTATAAGCGACTTTGCCAATTTTCTCAATGATTTCGAACGGTCTGACATATCGCGGATTGCCTCGTTTGCCAAAACGAACTACACCTTTCCAAGGTGAGACTTTAAGTAGTACTCGATCCCCAAACTGGAACTCGAGTGGTTTCCTTCGCTTATCAGAATAGCTTTTCTGACGGTCACGAGCTGCCGCCATTCGCTGTCGTATCTGAGCAATTCTCTCAGTCGTGTCTACTACGAGTTCTGGGCCTGTGATTTGGCTGTCACCAATTTCTGCCCAACAGAGAGGTGATCGACATTTCCGTCCGTACAATGCCTCGAACGGAGCGGCCTGGATGCTAGTGTGGTAACTGTTGTTATACGAGAACTCCACTAACGGGAGGTGCTTTTCCCAGCCATTACCAAAATCGATTACACATGCCCTAAGCATGTCTTCAAGGGTTTGGATGGTACGTTCAGATTGCCCACCCGTCTGTGGGTGATAAGCGGTGCTCATATCTAAACGTGAGCCAAAAGACTTGTGCATAGCTTGCCACAGTTTTGAAGTAAAATGCGCGTCACGATCAGAAATGATGGAGGTCGGCACTCCGTGCCTTGATACCACTTCCTTCAAGTAGATGTCTGCTAGGGTAGAAAACTTATCTGTTTCCTTGATGGCCAGAAAGTGTGCAGACTTAGTCAATCGATCCACGATCACCCAAATGGTATCATTTCCGCGTTGAGATCTAGGCAGGCCAGTAACGAAATCCATGGAAATTTGCTCCTATTTCCATTTAGGTATCTCTGGTTGTTGGAGTAGGCCTGATGGTTTTTGATATTCAGTCTTGACTCTGGCACAAGTCAAGCATTTACTGACGTAGGTTGCTATGTGGGCTTTCATACCGGGCCACCAGTATGTAGTCTTTAGGTCGTGGTACATCTTATCCGAACCAGGATGTACTGAATAACGAGACTTATGTGCTTCATCCATCACAAGTTCGCGTAGGTCTCCATACAGTGGAACCCAGATGCGTCCGTTAACATAGTAGGCGCCGTTTTCCTTTTGTTCTAGCCGCTGCCTCGATCCTCGTAAGGATGCAGCCCTGATGTTTTCTGCTTTTAACGCTTCAACCTGGGCATCTCATATCTGGGCGGGAAGGCTAGAGTGAATGGTAAGTTGTAACGCACGTACAAGCTTAGGTATAGTATCCTTTCGACTTAGGGCGTCGGCCACAACATTGGCCTTGCCCGGATGATATTTGATAGCGCATTCATAATCGTTCAAAAGCTTAACCCATCGGCGTTGTCGCATGTTTAACTCCTTTTGCTTGAAGATATGCTCGAGACTCCTGTGATCGGTGTAAATGGTGCACTTGGTACCGTACAGGTAATGTCTCCATATCTTAAGCGTGAAAACAACGGCTCCCAATTCCAAATCATGTGTAGTGTAGTTCCTTTCGTGAACTTTAAGTTGGCATGATGCGTAGGCAATGACCTTGTCACGTTGCATCAACACGCAGCCAAGTCCTTGGATGGAAGCGTCGCAATAAACCACAAAATCATCTGTACCTTCAGGCAATGAGAGAATAGGTGCGCTACAAAGTCTATCTTTTAGATGCTAAAAAGCAGATTCCTGTGCATCACCCCAACGATAGGTGACACCCTTCTGAGTCAGTGAAGTGAGAGGTTGTGCAATCTTGGAGAAATCTTTGATGAACCTTCTGTAATATCCTGCCAAACCCAAGAATTGGCGGATTTCTGTCGGTGTACGGGGTGCAGGCCAGTTCTTGATCTAGTCAACCTTGGATGGATCAACATGAATCCCATCGTTGTTTACCACATGGCCTAGAAAGTGGACTTCGCGAAGCAAGAAGTCTTATTTCGAAAACTTGGCATATAGTTGCTCTGCTCTAAGAAGTTCCAGCATAAGTCGTAGATGTTGTTCGTGTTCCTCGTAACTCTTAGAATAGATCAGGATGTCGTCGATGAACACTATGACAAACTTATCCAGGTAAGGCTTGCACACTCGGTTCATGAGATCCATGAAGACCGCTGGTGCGTTCGTCAATCCGAAAGGCATAACCAGAAACTTGTAATGGCCGTAACGAGTTCTGAATGCTGTTTTGGAGACGTCCTCCTCTCGGACTCTCAGCTGATGGTATCCTGATCTCAAATCAATCTTAGAGTAAAAGCTCGATCCTTGCAGCTGGTCGAACAAGTCGTCAATACGTGGGAGAGGATAACGATTCTTCACGGTCACCTTGTTGAGTTTGCGATAGTCAATACACATTCTGAAAGTACCGTCTTTCTTCTTCACAAACAAGACTGGAGCTCCCCAGGGCGAAGAGCTAGGACGTATAAAACCCTTTTCCAAGAGTTCTTGTAGTTGCGTGGACAGTTCTTCAAGTTCTGATGGGGCTAGACGATAAGGTGCTCGAGCTACTGGTGCTGCTCCAGGAGCTAGCTCGATTTGAAACTCAACTTGGCGATGAGGCGGAAGACCAGGTAATTCCTTAGGAAATACCTCAGGAAAATCGCGCACAATAGGAATGTCTTCAATTCTCTTCTCTTCCGTTGATGTGTCAGTAACGAGTGCCAGAATGGCAGTGTGGCCCTTTCGCAAACACTTCTGGGCCTTAAGGAAAGAGATAATGCCTACGACAGCACCACTCTTGTCACCATGAATCATGAGGGGTTCTTCACCAGAACGAGGGATGCGGACGATTTTCTCCTTGCAAACAATCTCCGCTTGATGATGAGATAGCCAATCCATCCCAATAACGACGTCGAAACTACCAAGTGTGATAGGAATAAGATCGATAGAGAAAGTCTGACCAGCTAAGACGAGGTTACAACCTTTAACTACGTGTATGGCTTCAAGACTTTTACCGTTTGCTAGTTCTACCGTGTGATTGGTGTTCAAAGGTGTTGGAGTGCGCTTAAGCATTTGGCTAGCTTTTAAGGACACATAACTAGTATCGGCACCCGAATCAAATAAAACAGTAACAAAGAAGTCATCCAGAAGAAACTTACCCATCACCACGTTGGGATCGTTCCTTGCATCACCCTGACCTAGCACGAAAACACGTCCTCTGGCACCGTTGCCATTATTGTTACCCCCGTTATTGCCTCCATTGTTGTTCCCATTGTGGTTCCCGTTTCCTTGGTTGTTGTTGTTCTGATTCTGGTTCAGTTGGGGGCAGTTCCTCTTAAAGTGGCCTTCAGCGCCACACTGAAAGCATCCTTTATTGCCCTGCTATTGCTGCTGCTGGTGATTCTGTGGAGCCTGTTGTTGTTGTTGGCGATTCTGATTCGCAGGACACGGGCTCCTACAATCCTTAGCTTCATGACCCAACTTGTGACATCTCTAACAACGACCTTTGTTGCACTGCCCGCTGTGATGCTTGTTGCACCGGTTGCACTTGGGGTGGTTCCCTCGGTATCCACCCTGTCCTTGACTACCGGAAGATTGCTGACCGGGACTCTGGTGGTCATCAGTCTTTCGCTGCTGAGACTGAACTGAAGTTGAACCCTTACTGGAATTCCCATCCCATTTTCGCTTGTTTTCATTGGCAGCGTCAGTAGTAGCAGCACTAATACGCTTGGGCAGTCTGTTTTGTTCCACTGCCTGGTCGGTGAGACAGTGAGCCAACTTGATGATTTGCTGAATGGTACCCAGGTTAGCTGAAGTCACGTGACTTTGAATCTCTGGTACAAGACCCTTGAGGTACAGCTCAATACGTTTGATGGGAGGGTCCACCATAGTGGGACACAAGATGGCCAGCTCGTTTGACCTCTTAGTATACGCCTCAATCTCAGACCCCGTCATCTTCAGATTGAAAAATTCCACCTCTAGCTTGTGGATGTCGTCCCGACTACAGTACTCTTCTTTGATCAGTTCTTTGAAACCGTTCCATGGGGTGGCATTAGCAACCGCCAGCCCTAGCAATTGAACCTGTGCCTTCCACCAGGTTAACGCAGCACCTTCGAGCGTTCCAGTAGCATATTTCACCCTACGATCTTCAGGGCATTCACACATCTCGAAGACAGACTCAAGCTTTTCAAACCAGTGAAGAAGGCCTACCACTCCTTCTGTGCCACTGAAAGTAGTAGGTCGGCAGTCCATGAACGTTTTGAACGTGCACATAGGGGGCTGAGCATATTGACCTGTTGTGCGAGAATAGAAGACAAGGTTAAGCACGAGGGTTGGTTTGCAAAGGTAGGATCTAAATGTCCTAAAATGGGTTGATATGGCAGGTTATACCTCCTATAGGGACAGCTGCGAGTGCCTCAGCAACCCGTTCATTGATCAAAGCCGTCAACTGGGCTTGAGTCAGGTTGATACGTCCTCCGCGTCCGCTCATGATCTTCACAACGAAGCAACGTAAGTGAGAAAAGTGTCGCGAAAGTGCGTAAGTATGGGACGACAGTAGAGAGTAAGCACACAAGGTTCAAATAGCAATTATCACATTAATTAACGCACAGTGTGAACTATCTAACCGATAATACAACATAAATCATAACACCTATTGTGTCGAGTCTTGCACGTGGAGCGAAGCGTCGTTGTGGATCGTTGAGCACTGTACAGGTTATAGTCTGGTTTATCAAAAAGCTTTTCCCCTTTTTAAAACCAAGTTCACTATAACCAATGGCTCTGATACCAATCTGTCACACCCCCAAAATCCACCATGCGGAGTATCACCGCTTGGAGGCGTGACGTGACCAGGATCGAGCCACCAATCATATTGAACAATGAAATTAAGTAAGTAAAACCAACCACAATACAATTGGTGACCATAAGACAGTAACCAGTTTTAAGTTAACAGCGGAAGCATAAAACGTAAGTTCATAGTTCATAAGTTTTAAAACCCAAAACATAAGTTCCATAAGTTCATAAAGTTTAATTAATAAGCATGGGACATAACAGTCCGCATCCCACAACAACCTCCTCCTCGTGCAAGCTCCATAAGCATCTAGCGACCTGTAAGGCATGTAACAACGAGTCAACAACAAAGTTGAGTGAGTTCACGTTTGGTTGTTTAGTTTTAAGTTGTTTCTGAAAAACGTGGTTTGACTTTCGTTGGCTTATTTGCCGTGGGGGTTACCCCATAGTTGAAAGTATATTTAACCAGTTCCTTTCATTACCCAAACCATAACCATAATCAGTAGGGGGCTTCCCCATGTGAACTACTAGACCGTACCACATCGACTACTAACGCAAATAAGTTGTGCCCTACATCAGTGTCTATCATCACTGACAGTTTGCCATAGTCCATTAGTACACGCCCGTCCGACTGGCACGGTGTGAGGTTTGTTAAACCTAATAGCGCTATTAACTAATGACCCGCTCGCCATTGGCCTCGGCGATTAAGTCGATATAAATTGAGGGACTTCATGATAGAGTTTTGTCTAGTAAGTTTTAAGGTTGTTGTCCTACCCAAGGAGGACGAACGTACGTAGTTCTACCCAAGGAGAATACGCAGGATTAATATTGGCATCCTACCTATGGAGGATGGCCGTACGTATCCTACCCAAGGAGGATATGTAGATTCCGTTTTAATTTCTTTAACCCATTCCCAACCACCGGGAATCCCATGCCTTAGAAAGTGTGTGAACTCACCTTGGTTTGCTCGGTTAGATTCTCAAATATAGCTAACAGTCAAGGTTGGTCAATCACGTCCTAATATGATTACCAGTTAGTCATTTAGTGGTTTCAAATAGAGCACAAAGTTCCTACACGTATCTACTACATAACATGCATTCATTTTAATAGTTCACGCTCTTATAAACATTCCACCTATAGCTACCCAAGAACAAGCATACGATATTGCACATAACACTTTTATTGACATATAACATGTTAGATCATTCACAGATAACATACCCGACATTTAGACACGCAAATTACTACTTATGTCATTTCAACTTAAATATCCAAAACTGGGCTGTTTTCGGGCATTTTAATAAAATAGTTAACTTATTCCAAAAATTCCCAAATTTTTACCAAATATCTTAAACGATGCAAATATTATTGTGTAAAAATATCGGGGTCCAGTTCATTACCAATATTTTATAAAAAATCATTTTCCAGACTAAAATCAGATTTATCTTTTTCTGACTGCAGTCCACGGAATAATTTATTTAAAATTTATCAAGAGTCCGATTTACGAAATTCCAGTGGGAGAATTACAAATACGTCGGTGGTCATCTACAATACAAATTTCATGATCTAACTCTACACAGAATTCAAGTTATGACAGAAAACATAACGCATATTTTCAGCTGCAAAAATGCAGCTTTAGCTGCTGTTACAAAACGACACTTTAAAAATAGTAAACGAAGTCCAAAAATTATGATTCCAGTGCCATTAGAACCGTATTTCATAATACATAAATCTAGACTTCAGAAAATACATTTTTCGTTTTATTAAGGTCCTGTTACAGCCAACTGAAGTTGGCTATAATCACCAAACAGCCTACTGTTTCAGCTTTTAACTTTCTAACTTGTGTTCGATTGATTCCGTTAACATGTTTAGTGATCACAACAACATCAAACATCAATATTAACAAGCAAATCATCAGATAATCAACACGAATCAAAACAACTTCATATTAACATCATGTTTTCATCTTTCCTCATTATGTTACTTTATATTCATGACTTTGTTTATGATCCTTTTGTGTTCATGGATTCTCATCATAAAATAACTATTAACCACTCTAATAACATGAAAAATGAATGGATCTAAGTTCTTACCACTAGTTCAAGACTAGGGAAGTTCAAGTGTGGAAAAGTGGTGGTTAATAGCGAATAGAGAAGGTCCTTCCACTTCCGAACGCACCGAGCTTCGTTGTATGCCTTCTAACACCTATGGATGCTTGTGGAATGTATGAGAAATGAGTTGAAGGTGGTGGTATGGTGATGGTTATTGGCTGCCGAACAAGGAGAAGGAAGAGAGAAGTGTGGGTGTTTAGTGATGAAGATGAGATTGAATGATGAACCAATGGGTTTATAATGGAATTTCCCAACATCTTTTTAACCAATAGTCACAATGTCTTGAAAGTACTTAACATAATCTAATTTTTAATTCAAGGGAATCAAGAGTGGGGTGTCCACTTCATAACCGGTTGGGGGTAAGGGGTTGGGTTAGTTGTGTTGCAATTGGTAAGTAACTAAGTTAGTTAGAAGGTTAAATGTTTAGTTGGTGTCTTAGGGTATGTTATGCAATATATAGTGTGTTAGGGTGTTCGGGGACCCTAACTAGCTCAGGAAAATAAAACAATATGTTTGGCAATATTTTTGTGTTCCGGGTAATGTCCGGTTGTTCGGTTGAGTATCGTTCCATTAAAGTGCTTAATTAATCCGTAATGTGTTCTATATATATATTTTTGTAACACTTTTAATTTTCAACACTCAGGAAAGCATACAAGACTATTTAGTAACTTTTCTGCATAGTACTAGTATGTTAACAAACACATGTAAGTATAACACAGAAATCAGAAACCAGTTTAATGATTCAGCACAGTCATCAAGCACTTTATTTATCATTAATAAATTGTACGGATACAAGGAATTATGAGGGTTGTCAGATAAGTTCTATCACTTCCTCTTGATTGGAGGATAGTGTTCCACCATTCTAGTGCTGAATTCTTAAACAGATTTGGGGCAAACAATATTTTATCTTCTTCAACACACTTACTTATTCTTAAGACTGCCTCAGTCTTCTCTATCCAGCGTAGGGTTGCAATGGCCCCTTCATTGCCCGAGAATTCCATTGGTTTACAAGACCAGAATTCTTTATAAGAACAACCGTAAGACACGGTTCTTCTCCTTTTGGGAATAGGCAATTGAAGTATAGGTCCATTGTTCACGCTGTTTTCGGGTTCGATTGGTCGCTTACTGCTATGCTTACTTTTATTATTCGCTTCTTGAACCGTTTAAATAATAAATGGCATTGCATCTATGATTCCTTGTGCTACTATATGTCGAACAACTCTATTATCCATTTGATTTCCATTGTTATTGATGTTTGGATTCTTATTAACCACGTTAATGTTACTCTGGTTATCATTATTCAGATTTCCTTGATTTCCTTCATCTGCCATCTGAATTTTAAACATTTACCCCATATTAATATCACAAGATAATATTTAATATAGTTAATCACACGATACGCAATCTAGCCAAAAACGTAGATCATTGCTACTTTTACTCTGTTTACTATAGTATGCGTCAACTACACACTAGAACAGAAATTAAAAATTACAATACTACTATGCTTTGTTAACCCCAGAGTGGTCTATACTACGATAGATTTATTATTATTATACACATTTTATTTATTATCATTACCCACTTTATTGCTTCCTTCAGGGATATGGATTTCCCCTGAAATCCATCTGGCGCTCATCGTATTTCCATACGAGTTGCTCTCCTACATACCTCATCCTCTCGCGACTTTCTATAATTTCTTCTCCAAAATTTCAGAGTTCTTGTAAATTCTCTGCACTCATTGGGGGTGCAGGTTCTAGGACTGGGTTTAGAATCTGGGGTGCGGGTTCCTGATATGGGGGTGAAAGTGTCTGAAATCGGCAAGGATCTTCTAAGATCTCCCTAATATATTCATCGTGGTCAAAATAGGGATCTAGTGGGTCCAAACCTGGATATGCTGCTAAGTTCGGCAAGGTTTCTTCAATTAAGTTATAGCGTGGCACATAATCCCTAAGATCATCAAACCATGGATCATAATTTGGATCTAGAGGATTAGGGGCTGGTATTCTAGGTATTTCCTCAGGGTTAAAATCAGGCATTTCTACCTCCATTGGTTGAGTAGGAAACAAGGGTAAGGGTTGTGGGGCTACTAGTTGTTCCAGACTCGGGTCAGCAGCAGTTGTAGCTAAGATATGGAAATTAGCTAGGCTTCTATTAAGCATATCCTGTGTATGGGCATCTGTCTTTCGCTTAACAGCTGCTAAAACTCTTTGCTGTTGCAACTTTCGCATTCTTTTCCTACATGCAAAGGCTTCCTTACTGAACCATCCTCGTTTCTTATGAGGGAATGGCTCTTCTGACTGAGCTTTAAAGGCAAACATCCCTTCTTCCTTATCAGCAGAATACCCAGAAAGGGCAGGCTGTGAAGAGGTACCTTCACTCCTAGGTGAATCGGACAACTGACGACTCATGTCTGAGGGTCCTTGATCACTCATACTGTAAACTAACAAATAGTCAAATAACACATAACAAATAAATACAGTTATGCACGTATTTCCATAATTTATTTCCTAACACAACATTTATAATTTAAGTGTCAGCAGAACACTTCTTTGGCTTAGACCAGTGGCTGGGCTCTGATACCACCTCCTGTCGCAACCCCCGATCCCTTATCTGTCCCGGGAACGGGACGACGCGAACTCAGTAGTGGTGGTATCAGCTTGTTAATTTGGCAGTGGAAATTACATCAGGACCGTAGTTAGGAAATGTTTATCAGAGTAAAACCACCTTCTTTTATATTGATAATCACATGGGCAAAACCCAAGTTTCTTATTACAATACGTTCATAGGAATAAACTCTATTTTATTGAATTTAAAACATCGTCTTTTAGGTAACTTTTATAGCCACATTTTTCCCAAGCCTTCAGTGTTCTCCAGCTGGTTTTTTACTAATTGGATGTCACATTGTGTTACCTGAAACGCGTTTTAAAAACATTTGTCAGTGGGAAATACTGGTGAGTGAATCCCAGTTTAATCAAGAAACATTTTATCAATTAAAACAGTATTGAGAGCGATCACATTGTTTATTTCTACACAATTACTCATTCAGTACTGTCAATCCTGACTTGTGGGTCATATTACACATTGGCCAACTCGTTGTCCAATGGTAACGTACTGTCATCCCCGACTTACTACTCACAGTGTAGTAAATTTTGTATACAAAACCCCAACAGACCGGCAGCAATTGAAGAACTACAAAGACTCAATCCCCGCTTAATCACATTGTAAAACATTTAAGGTTTTGTAAAATATTACAAAAAGTTTAACAAAAATTGGATAAACTCACATTGCTATCTTAGACTTCGCGTAAGGGTTTCCTGGATATAATCTATAATTTATACAAATGTACATTGGTTAGTACCATAACCCTTTGAAAATAATAATGATACCCTCCCCGAGACGGCATTCCAACAACTACGTCGGGCAGAATCACGACAGTTGTTACGGAACCCTAAATCAATCGGGCGGCGTATCTATTACGAAACTGGGGTTATAATACTTACAACAGAGCAGAACCTCGCTAATTAGGGGGATATAATACCCGTGTATTATAAGCCTACTATCAGAATTTGGGATTGAGAATCGAAGAATGAACGAATTGAAATGAAATCTGATGCGTTCTATTTATACTTGCTGAACTAGACTCTCACGCGGCCCGCGTAAGAGTAACCTTAGGGTTACGCGGCCCGCGTCAACCCTGGGTCAACGAGTAGCTTAGCTGGGTCAGCATGTAGGTCCGCCGGGTGTTAGGCCACGTGGCCGCACCGGGCTGCGCCACCATTTGAGACACTCGCGGCCCGCGTAAAGGTTGGGGTGGGTCTACGTGGCCCGCCTCAACCCTATATTTAAGTTTTTAATTTATTTTATATGTTATAACATGTTTCGGGCTCGGTTTTCACATACGGGGTGTATTTAAAAACATATAAGGGTATTTTTAAAATATACTAGAGTGTCGGTTTATTATGAGAGTACCGGTTTTGCTAAGGGTTGTTACATTCTCCCCATCTTGTTTTAGAGTTCGTCCTCGAGATTTACTGGAACAAATGCGGATATTTCTTTTGTATTTCAGATTCAAGCTCCCATGTGTACTCAGGTCCTCTTTTGGAGTCCCACTTTACTTTGACCAGAACTAATCTCTTATGCTTGAGATTCTTGACTTTCCTGTCTTCAATCTGTAGAGGCCTTTATACAAACTTGAGTTGTTCATTTACCTCTATATCCTTAAGAGGTACTATTAGTGATTCATCAGCTAAGCACTTTTTGAGATTAGATACATGAAATACATTATGTATTCCTGCCATTTCCTCTGGCAATTGTAGCTGATAGGCTACAGGTCCTATTCTTTTAATAATTTCAAAAGGTCCAATATATCTGGGACTTAGCTTTCCCCGTTTGATGAATCTTACTATTCCTTTCCAAGGAGAGACCTTCAATAATACTTTATCTCCTACTTGAAATTCCAAGGGTTTGCGTCGGTTATCGGCATAACTCTTCTGTCGATCACGTGCTTCTTTCAGTCGTTCCTTGACTTGAATGATTTTGTCAGTTGTTCCTTGCACTATCTCAGGTCCAGATAGTTGCTTTTCCCCAATTTCTGCCCAACAGACTGGGAGATTTTGGAGAATCACACCCCGTATGTGAAAACTGAGCCCGAAACATGTTATCACATATAAAATAAATTAAAAACTTAAATATAGGGCTGAGGCGGGCCGCGTAGACCCACCCCAACCACTTACGTGGGCGGTATCAGGGTTAAATCCTGATGTCATTGATTTCTTAAGTTCAGGCGGGCCGCGTAATAGCCCCATTAAGTTAACACGGGCCGCGAGAGCCCCAAAATGTGGCACAGCCCTGGGCCGCCACGTGGCCCAACACCCGGCTAAGCTAGTTGTCGAATCAGCTAAGCTACGCAGTTGACCGGAGTCAACGTGGGCCGCGTAAGCCTTAGCTTACCTTTACGCGGGCCGCGTGAGGACCAGATTCAGCACCTATATAAGCAGGCATCGAGTTTCAGTATTCCTCGTTCAATTCTTTTCTTTCTTAAGCGAATTTCTGAGTAGTAGAAGTAATACGTGGGTATTATATCCCCCTAATTAGCGAGGTTCTGCTCCGTTGTAAGTGTTATAACCCCAGTTTTGTAATAGATACGCTGCCCGATTGATTTAGGGTTCCGTAACAACTGCCGTGGTTCTGCCCGACGTAGTTGTTGGAATGCCGTCTCGGGGAGGGTATCATTAATATTTTCAAAGGGTTATGATACCAACCTATGTACATTTGTGAAAATTATAGATTATTCCCAGGAAACCCTTACGCGAAGTCTAAGATAGCAATGTGAGTTTATCCTCTTTTTGTTAACCTTTTTGGAATATTTTGCAAATCCTTAATTATTTTACAATGTGATTAAGCGGTGATTGAGTCTTTGTAGTTCTTCAATTACTGCCGGTATGTTGGGGTTTTGTATACAAAATTTACTACACTGTGAGTAGTAAGTCGGGGATGACAGTACGTTACCATTGGACAACGAGTTAGCCAATGTGTAATATAACCCACAAGTCAGGATTGACAGTACTGAATGAGTAATTGTGTAGAAATAAACAATGTGATCGCTCTCAATACTGTTTTAATTGATAAAATGTTTCTTGATTAAACTGGGATTCACTCACAAGTATTTCCCACTGACAGATGTTTTTAAAACGCGTTTCAGGTAACACCATGTGACAGCCAATTAGTAAAAAGCCAGCTGAAGAGCACTGAAGGCTTGGGAAAATGTGGCTATAAAAGTTACGGAATCCTAAATCAATCGGGCAGTGTATCTAGTACGAAACTGGGGTTATAATACTTACAACAGAGCAGAACCTCGCTAATTAGGGGGTATAATACCCGTGTATTATAAGACTACTATCAGAATTTGGGATTGAGAATCGAAGAATGAACGAATTGAAATGAAATCTGATGCGTTCTATTTATACTTGCTGAACTAGACTCTCACGCGGCCCGCGTGAAAGATAGGGGGGGGGGGCTTACGCGACCCGCGTACTAGCCGGGTAGGGTTTAGGTGATCCGGGTCATCGCCTAGACTTGCCACGATGTCGACACGAGTCAGCCTCTGGTGTTTCCGTGTTGTTGATCTCTCGCGGCCCGCGTACACTTAACATAGATCTTACGCGGCCCGTCTTAACTTAAGAAAACTAACGAAATCAGGTTCTAACCTTGATACCGCCCGCGTAAGTATTGGGGTGGGTCTACGTGGCCCGCCTCAGCCCTAGATTTAAACCTTTATTGATTTTAAATACTATTTTATATATTTCGGGCTTGGTTTTCTTATATGAGGTGTATATAAAGACATATTGGGACATTTTAAAATATACTAGAGCGTCGGAAATATTATGAGAGTGTTGGTTTTACTGAGGGTTGTTACATTCTCCCACCTTGTTTTAGAGCTCGTCCTCGAGATCTACTGGAACAAATGCGGATATTTCTTTTACATTTCAGATTCAAGCTCCCATGTGTACTCAGGTCCTCTTTGGGAGTCCCACTTTACTTTGACCAGAACTAATCTCTTATGCTTGAGATGCTTGACTTTCCTGTCTTTAATCTGTAGAGGCCTTTCTACAAACTTGAGTTGTTCATTTACCTCTATATCCTTAAGAGGTACTATCAGTGATTCATCAACTAAGCGATTTTTGAGATTAGATACATGAAATACATTATGTATTCCTGCATTTCCTCTTGCAATTGTAGCTGATAGGCTACAGGTCGTATTCTTTTAATAATTTCAAAAGGTCCAATATATCTGGGACTTAGCTTTCCCCGTTTGATGAATCTTACTATTCCTTTCCAAGGAGAGACTTTCAATAATACTTTATCTCCTACTTGAAATTCCAAGGGTTTGCGTCGGTTATCGGCATAACTCTTTTGTCGATCACGTGCTGCTTTCAATCGTTCCTTGACTTGAATGATTTTGTCAGTTGTTTCTTGCACTATCTCAGGTCCAGATAGTTGCTTTTCCCCAATTTATGTCCAACAGACTGGGGTTCGGCACTTTCGTCCATAAAGTGCTTCAAATGGTGCAGCATTAATACTTGTGTGATAACTGTTATTATAAGAAAATTCTATTAAAGGTAAGTGATCGTCCCAATTACCTCCGAAATCAATTACACAAGCTATAAGCATGTCCTCCATTGTCTGAATTGTCCTTTCGCTTTGTCCATCTGTTTGAGGGTGATAAGCCGTGCTCAATTTTAACTTGGTTCCCGTTGCCTTTTGGAAACTTGACCAAAAATGAGAGGTAAATTGACTATCTCTATCAGAAACAATTGATAAAGGAATGCCATGTAAAGAAACAATTTCATTTACATACAACTTAGCTAACTGTTCCATACTGAAAGTTTCTTTCATTGGTAGGAAATGAGCTGACTTGGTTAGCCTATCTACAATCACCCAGATTGTATCATTTCCTTTCTTAGTTTTGGGTAATTTAGTAACAAAATCCATTGTTATTAATTCCCATTTCCACACTGGCATTTCTATTTGTTGTAGAAATTCTGAGGGTTTCTGATGTTCAGCTTTGACTTGTGAACAAGTTAAACATTTAGAAACATAGGTTGCTATGTCCTTTTTCATTCCTATCCACCAGAAATTCTTCCTTAAATCCTGGTACATTTTATCATTTCCTGGGTGCATCGTATACTTGGACTTATGGGCTTCTTCTAATATACGATGACGTAGGTTTCCTAATTTAGGTATCCACGTTCTCTTTTTATGGAATCTCCACATTTCATCTGTTCCTTGTTCTAATTCTTTTATCATACCTTTTAATTTTTCAGTATCATCCTTGATTACTGATTCTTGTGCTTTTCTTATCTGAACATTTAAATCTACTTGTAGATTTAATTTAAGAGAACGTACCCTTTTTGGCTTTTCATGATACTTTCGGCTTAAAGCATCTGCCACTACATTTGCTTTTCCTTCATGATACTGGATATCACAATCATAGTCACTGAGCATCTCCATCTAGCGTCTTTGTCTCATATTTAATTCCTTTTGCTTGAAAATATACCTTAAACTCTTATGATCAGTGAATATGGTAAACTTACTACCATAAAGGTAATGTCTCCAAATCTTAAGAGCAAAAATTATAGCTCCTGACTCTAGATCATGGGTTGAATAATTCTCTTCATGATTCTTAAGTTGTCTAGATGCGTAAGCTATAACCTTTTGGCGTTGCATCAATACACATCCATAACCTAATTTGGAAGCGTCACAATAAACTACAAAGTCTTCAGTTCCTTCTGGTAATGCTAATATAGGTGTATGGGTTAATCTTTGCTTAAGGATTCTAAATGCTTCTTCTTGTTTTAATCCCCATTCAAACTTAACAGATTTACAGGTTAGCTTAGTTAAGGGAATGGCTATTCTAGAAAAATTTTGAATAAATCTTCTATAATAATCGGCCAATCCTAAGAAACTTCTAACCTCGGTTCTTTTGCAATTCTTACAGTAAGGTGCAGAGGTAGAACCTATATTTCTCCCACGATTAGAATTTCCAGAACGAAATTCTTGAGTGAGCTTCTGAGTTAGGTTCCTCCTTTGGTTCTCTTCTCGGGTACGGACTAATTCGTCTGTCAAGGTATTTGCTAGTTCTACAGCTTCTTCTATAGTTTGAGGTCTAGCTGCCTTGACTACGTGTCTTATCTCTCCAATTAATCCCCAAATATAACGGGAGATTAACACTGGTTCTGGTGAAGCAAGAGTTGGCACTATTCTAGCATATTCAAAGAATATCTTAGTGTATCCCTTACTATCCACACCAGTCATCCTTAGGTTTAAGAATTTGTTTGCTATCTGTTCCTTTTCATTGGGTAGGCGTATACTTGGACTTATGGGCTTCTTCTAATATACGATGACGTAGGTTTCCTAATTTAGGTATCCACATTCTCTTTTTATGGAATCTCCAAATTCCATTTGTTCCTTGTTCTAATTCTTTTAGCATACCTTTTAATTTTTCAGTATCATCCTTGATTACTGATTCTTGTGCTTTTCTTATCTGATCATTTAAATCTATTTATAGATTTAATTTAAGAGAACATATCCTTTTTGGCTTTTCATGATACTTTCGGCTTAAAGCATCTGCCACTACATTTGCTTTTCCTTCATGATACTGGATATCACAATCATAGTCACTGGGCATCTCCATCTAGCGTCTTTGTCTCATATTTAATTCCTTTTGCTTGAAAATATACCTTAAACTCTTATGATCAGTGAATATGGTAAACTTACTACCATAAAGGTAATGTCTCCAAATCTTAAGAGAAAAAATTATAGCTTTAATAGAATTTTCTTATAATAACAGCATGCCCTTTCTGGGCAACCAGGAGACTCTTAGCACGGCTTATCACCCTCAAACAGATGGACAAAGCGAAAGGACAATTCAAACAATGGAGGACATGCTTAGAGCTTGTGTAATTGATTTCGGAGGTAATTGGGACGATCACTTACCTTTAATAGAATTTTCTTATAATAACAGTTATCACACAAGTATCAATGCTGCACCATTTGAAGCACTTTATGGACGAAAGTGCCGAACCCCAGTCTGTTGGGCAGAAATTGGGGAAAAGAAACTATCTGGACCTGAGATAGTGCAGGAAACAACTGACAAAATCATTCAAGTCAAGGAACGATTGAAAGCAGCACGTGATCGACATAAGAGTTATGCCAATAACCGACGCAAACCCTTGGAATTTCAAGTAGGAGATAAAGTATTATTGAAGGTCTCTCCTTGGAAAGGAATAGTAAGATTCATCAAACGAGGAAAGCTAAGTCCCAGATATATTGGACCTTTTGAAATTATTAAAAGAATAGGACCTGTAGCCTATCAGCTACAATTGCCAGAGGAAATGGCAGGAATACATAATGTATTTCATGTATGGCCATTGCCCGAGAATTCCATTGGTTTACAAGACCAGAATTCTTTATAAGAACAACCGTAAGACACGGTTCTTCTCATTTTGGGAATAGGCAATTGAAGTATAGGTCCATTGTTCACGCTGTTTTCGGGTTCGATTGGTCGCTTACTACTATGCTTACTTTTATTATTCGCTTCTTGAACCGTTTGAATAATAAATGGCATTGCATCTATGATTCCTTGTGCTACTATATGTTGAACAGCACTATTATCCATTTGATTTCCATTGTTATTGATGCTTGGATTCTCATTAATCACGTTAATGTTACTCTGGTTATCATTATTCAGATTTCCTTGATTTCCTTCATTGGCCATCTGAATCCCATATTAATATCACAAGATAATATTTAATATAGTTAATCACATGATACGCAATCTAGCCAAAAATGTCGATCATTGCGACTTTTACTCTGTTTACTATAGTATGCGTCAACTACACACTAGAACAGAAATTAAAAATTACAATACTACTATGCCTTGTTAACCCCAGAGTGGTCTATACTATGATAGATTTATTATTATTACACACATTTTATTTATTATCATTACCCACTTTATTGCTTCCTTCAGGGATATGGATTTCCCCTGAAATCCATCTGGCGCTCATCGTATTTCCATACGAGTTGCTCTCCTACATACCTCATCCTCTCGCTACTTTCTATAATTTTTTTTCCAAAATTTCGGAGTTCTTGTAAATTCTCTGCACTCATTGGGGGTGCAGGTACTGGTATTGGCTCTGGGTACTGAGGTACTGGATTCTCCTGAGGGTATGGATTCTGCAAAATCTCCCTAATGTATTCATCGTTGTCAAAATAGGGATCTAGTGGGTCGCGTGAGCAGGAGTTTCGCCAACCAGTTGTCAAAATAGGGTATAGGCTAAGTCCCAGATACATTGGACCTTTTGAAATTATTAAAAGAATAGGACCTGTAGCCTATCAGCTACAATTGCCAGAGGAAATGGCAGGAATACATGATGTATTTCATGTATCTAATCTCAAAAAGTGCTTAGCTGATGAATCACTGATAGTACCTCTTAAGGACATAGAGGCAAATGAACAACTCAAGTTTGTAGAAAGGCCTCTACAAATTGAAGACAGAAAAGTCAAGAACCTCAAGCATAAGAGACTAGTTCTGGTCAAAGTAAAGTGGGACTCCAAAAGAGGACCTGAGTACACATGGGAGCTTGAATCTGAAATGCAAAAGAAATATCCGCATTTGTTCTAGTTGATCTCGAGGACGAGCTCTAAAACAAGGTGGGGAGAATGTAACAACCCTCAGCAAAACCGACACTCTCATAATAAACCGACACTCTAGTATATTTTAAAAAATACCCTTATATGTCTTTAAATACACCCCGTATGTGAAAACCGAGCCCGAAACATGTTATAACATATAAAATAAATTAAAAACTTAAATATAGGGCTGAGGCGGGCCACGTAGACCCACCCCAACCACTTACGCGGGTGGTATCAGGGTTAAATCCTGATGTCGTTGATTTCTTAAGTTCAGGCGGGCCGCGTAATAGCCCCATTTAGTTATCACGGGCCGCGAGAGCCCCAAAATGTGGCACATCCCTGGGCCGCTACGTGGCCCAACACCCGGCTTACCTTTACGCGAGCCGCGTGAGGACCAGATTCAGCATCTATATAAGCAGGCATCGAGTTTCAGTATTCCTCGTTCAATTCTTTTCTTTCTTAAGCGAATTTCTGAGTAGTAGAAGTAATACGCGGGTATTATATCCCCCTAATTAGCGAGGTTCTGCTCTGTTATAAGTATTATAACCCCAGTTTCGTAATAGATACGCTGCCCGATTGATTTAGGGTTCCTTAACAACTGTCGTGGTTCTGCCCGACGTAGTTGTTGGAATGCCGTCTCGTGGAGGGTATCATTAATATTTTCAAAGGGTTATGATACTAACCTATGTACATTTGTGAAAATTATAGATTATTCCCAGGAAACCCTTACGCGAAGTCTAAGATAGCAATGTGAGTTTATCCTCTTTTTGTTAATCTTTTTGGAATATTTTACAAAACCTTAATTATTTTACAATGTGATTAAGCGGTGATTGAGTCTTTGTAGTTCTTCAATTACTGCCGGTATGTTGGGGTTTTGTATACAAAATTTACTACACTGTGAGTAGTAAGTCGGGGATGACAGTACGTAACCATTGGACAACGAGTTAGCCAATGTGTAATATGACCCACAAGTCAGGATTGACAGTACTGAATGAGTAATTGTGTAGAAATAAACAATGTGATCGCTCTCAATACTGTTTTAATTGATAAAATGTTTCTTGATTAAACTGGGATTCACTCACCAGTATTTCCCACTGACAAATGTTTTTAAAACGCGTTTCAGGTAACACAATGTGACAGCCAATTAGTAAAAAGCCAGCTGGAGAACACTGAAGGCTTGGGAAAAATGTGGCTATAAAAGTTACCTAATAAACGATGTTTTAAATTCAATAAAATAGGGTTTATCCCTATGAACGTATTGTAATAAGAAACTTGGGTTTTGCCCATGTGATTATCAATATAAAAGAAGGTGGTTTTACTCTGATAAACATTTCCTAACTACGGTCCTGATGTAATTTCCGCTGCCAAATTAACAAGCTGATACCACCACTACTGAGTTCGCGTCCGCCCGTTCCTGGGACAGATAAGGGATCGGGGGTTGCGACAGGAGGTGGTATCAACCTACATGCTGACCCAGCTAAGCTACTCGTTGACCCAGGGTTGACGCGGGCCGCGTAACCCTAAAGTTACTCTTACGCGGGCCGCGTGAGAGTCTAGTACAACAAGTATAAATAGAACGCATCAGATTTCATTTCATTTCGTTCATTCTTCGATTCTCAATCCCAAATTCTGATAGTAGGCTTATAATACGCGGGTATTATATCCCCCTAATTAGCGAGGTTCTGCTCTGTTGTAAGTATTATAACCCCAGTTTCGTAATAGATACGTTGTCCGATTGATTTAGGGTTCCGTAACAACTGTCGTGATTCTGCCCGACGTAGTTGTTGGAATGCCGTCTCGGGGAGGGTATCATTAATATTTTCAAAGGGTTATGATACTAACCAATGTACATTTGTATAAATTATAGATTATATCCAGGAAACCCTTACGCGAAGTCTAAGATAGCAATGTGAGTTTATCCTCTTTTTGTTAATCTTTTTGGAATATTTTACAAAACCTTAATTATTTTACAATGTGATTAAGCGGTGATTGAGTCTTTGTAGTTCTTCAATTACTGCCGGTATGTTGGGGTTTTGTATACAAAATTTACTACACTGTGAGTAGTAAGTCGGGGATGACAGTACGTTACCATTGGACAACGAGTTAGCCAATGTGTAATATGACCCACAAGTCAGGATTGACAGTACTGAATGAGTAATTGTCTAGAAATAAACAATGTGATCGCTCTCAATACTGTTTTAATTGATAAAATGTTGTTTGATTAAACTGGGATTCACACACCAGTATTTCCCACTGACAAATGTTTTTAAAACGCGTTTCAGGTTGTAACACAATGTGACAGCCAATTAGTAAAAAGCCAGCTGGAGAGCACTGAAGGCTTGGGAAAAATGTGGCTATAAAAGTTACCTAATAAACGATGTTTTAAATTCAATAAAATAGGGTTTATCCCTATGAATGTATTGTAATAAGAAACTTGGGTTTTGCCCATGTGACTATCAATATAAAAGAAGGTGGTTTTACTCTGATAAACATTTCCTAACTACGGTCCTGATGTAATTTCCGCTGCCAAATTAACAAGTTGATACCACCACTACTGAGTTCGCGTCCGCACGTTCCCGGGACAGATAAGGGATCGGGGGTTGCGACACCTGAAGTTGCGGCTTGTCACATCCGAGGTTTTTTTTCGTTTGGCCATTGCAACCTCGTTTGGAACCGAAGCCCACTTGCTATTGGTTCGTAAAACATCCCAAGCCCGTACGTGTGGGAAAACGGCCCCATGCATAATTTCGTATTTATGCTTTGCCGCTTTGAAAACATCTTCGTCATTCATCCCACTACGACGATTACTTGTATATAAAATATTATATATCGACGCAAACCGATTCACGACCGGTTGCATCTTTCGCCACTTGAAGAGATCGAATCGACATCGCGATAATGACCTTGTTCCATAATTGAAAGCTATGCAGTTAATGCGGAAAAATATCGGTTATCGGTCAAGGACCGATATTTGAGATATCGTTTATCGCGGTGAGATATCGGTAATTTATGATATCATGCATAAATATATATATATATATATATATATATATATAGTGTGAGGTTCATTGGGGAACACTAAAAAAGTGGGGAACCGGGGAACACTCTTAAAAATTTAACTTAACATGTTAAAAATTATTTTTTTAAACATCTTTTTCGACGCTTCTCCTTATATATACTTGTAGAAGCATTTTTAATAAAAAAAATAAAAAAACTAAAAATATTAAAAAAAAACAATTAAAAAAAGGCTAAAAAATGTTTTTTTTAGAAAAATTATTTTTTTACTCGACTAGTTTCTCCTCCTTTTTATAAAAAAAAGCGCTGAAATTTTTTTTAAAAATATTTATTTTTAACATGTTAAGTTAATTCAATAAGATATAACTGTTTTTTAAACATTTTTTTATATTTTTTGTTTTTGATTTTTTTTATCAATAATGTTTCTACTTGTAATTATAAGAAAAAGCGCCGAAAAAAAATTAGAAAAATAGTTTTTTTTAACATGTTAAGTATAATTTTTAAAAGTGTTCCCCACTTTTTTAGTGTTCCCCAATGAACCCACCCCTATATATATATATATATATATATATAGAGAGAGAGAGAGAGAGAGAGAGAGAGGAAGGTTAACGTACATTACGGCTTAACGTACATCACATACGACAGGTAATTACGCACGTTCATTTTAAAATCACGCACGTTATAAGTCAAAAATCCAAAATCACGCATGTTGAAACACAATAATCACGCATATTGAAAAAATTAATCACCCATGTTATAAAACAAATCACGCATGTTGTTGTACGCGAAGTACGTTAAGCCGTAATGTACGATATACTTTTCTATATATATATACATATATATTTATATTCATATTCATATTCATATCTAGAGCCTATATATATACTAGAATTCTATAACCTATATAATATTAATAGCAAAATAAAGAAATGTTCATCAAGAGGTGGTAGAAATCTAGGTATGAGAATGAAAGTCTCAAAAGGTGGGGTAAATACTTTGTCCCACATTGGTGTGGGAACAAAGTGAGTGGTTGTTTATAAAGTAAAACCTTTACTACTCCATTGTAGCTTTATGACATGTTTTACCACAAGTCCTATCCGCGCGTAGGGGGGGTGCAAAAAATGAGTTTCTGAGCTGGAATTTGGTTGAACTCGTGCGTGCCCGCACGTCCTGCGGACACGAATGCAGCTCTGAAAACCCAGGCCCGCGTGTGCCAGTTTTTGCACCATTTAAGCTTTCGTTTTTTCTCTGCTGTAAAATGTAGTAAGTGTCTCGTTTAAGCTTTCGTTTTGCTGCTGTAAAATGCAGTTTGTATAAAAAAAAAGTGTGAAAAATGGGCCCAGGCGAGAAAACCGATACACCTTTTGCAAAATATCGGCGATATATCGCTGGCCGATATTATCGCTGGCCGATATTATCGCTGGCCGATATAACACCGATATTTCAAAACGATATTTTTCCCTACCACCGATAACCGATATATCTACGCTATAGCGCCGATATTAACTGCATAGATCGCAAGGAACTTTGCTAATGTCGCTTTCCAAAACCCCTCGTTTGTTTGGTTGTTACCTATATTTTTAGAATGTAACAAAAGTATATATTAAAAAAATTTATAATTTATATATTTTTAGTATAACATTTATATATTTTTACATACCGACAATGGGGCTTTTGGATGTGCCAACCCACGCCTTCGCTAACGCCTCCTCCTCGATCCTTGTCCAAGGTTTTGCCTTGGCTTTCGAAGGTTGATCTTTGTCACCCGCCACTTGATTTCCT